>CP129449.1:44542500-45812500 GCA_030445155.1 Quercus variabilis | reverse complement strand
GAATTCTCTTATGATGACTACTGGAAAAGATCTTAGTTTGGTTAAGAAGAAACTAGACTGTCTCAAAATGAAAATGTGCAAACGCGTTCGTCTAAGAAGAGTGAAAGTTAAAGGCTTAGCTCATAAAAGACAGTTGAGAGAAAGAACCATTCCCTCTGATTTGTCATCTAAGCATGAAGTGTGTTTCATGATGAAGCCTGCATTCAAAGTGATGGACACATGTCTATGGTATCTTGACAGTGGTTGCTTAAGACACATGACTAGAGACAGACCTCTCTTCAAGGTCTTCGAGTCTAAGAAAGGTGACAATGTTACCTTTGGTGATGGAAGCAACTCACAGATTAAAGGGAAAGGAATCATATCCCTACCAGGACTGTCGGACATTGCAAATGTTCTTTATGTAGAAGGTCTAAGGGTGAACCTATTGACCATAAGTCAAATATGTGATCAAGACTTTATGGTGCTATTCTCAAAGGGAAAGTGTCTTGTCATGGATGAGTCTGGAAAGAAACTCATTAATGGGGTTCGCACTTTGGCAACTGCTATGGATTGGTTTCTGATGCTGATATTGTGTGTAATAGTATTCATTTGCCTAATGAAGATTTATGGCATCAATGAATGGGACATGCTAGTTACAAGCATCTTTCTATTGTATCTAAGCATGAATCAGTCTTGGGGATACCAAAGCTTAGTAGAATAAGCAATGTGGTGTGTGGACCATGTTAGCTTGGAAAACAGACGAAAGTTAAGCATCCAAGCACTCAGACATCAGCTACATCCAGACCATTGGAGCTTTTACATTTACATCTTATGGGTCCAACTAGAACCGAGTCTCTTGATGGTAAGAGATACATCATGGTTGTGGTAGACGACTTTACTAGATACACTTGGGTCATTCTACTACGATCCAAGTCTGATGCTCCTGAGCACATTGAGGCTTTGTGCATAAGACTGCAGAATGAAAAGAGCCTAAAGATTGATCGAATTTGAAGTGACCATGGGAAAGAATTCGAGAACTCATACATGGAGTCTTTTTGCATAAAATCAAGTATATCTCAAGAATTCTTTGCTCCTATTACGCTTCAGCAAAATGGTGTGGTAGAAAGGAAGAATAGGGTTATTCAAGAGATGGCCAGAGCCATGCTGCATAACAAAGATGTGGCTAGAAACTTGTGGGGAGAAGCTGTAAACACTGCATGTCATACGGTTAATAGGGTATACTTTAGACCCAGTACCAAAAAGACTCCCTATGAGTTGTGGAAAGGAAGGAAGCCAAATGTGAAGTACTTGAGAATCTTTGGAAGTACTTGCTTCATTCTCAAGGATAGAGAGAATATGGGAAAGTTTGACTCTCGAAGTGATGAAGGCATATTTCTGGGCTACTCTTCTACAAGCAAGGCTTATCGGGTGTACAACAAAAGAACTATGAAGGTAATGGAGACAGTAAATGTCGTCATTGATGAGTCTTCAGATTCCAGTTCTAAGAAAGGCATTGAGGAACTCTCCAAAGAAATTCTTCCTTTTGATCCTAGGGAAGTTCAAGACATTACTGAACAAGAACCTGTTTCTCCAAGTACTCCTAGTACTCCAAGTGTTGTGGAAAAATCTGCAGACATACCCATTTCACCAGATTCTAAATCTCATGAAAAGAAGGGATCTTCCTCTAGAATCAAATTAAATCATCCTCCAGAAGTTATTGTGGGAAACATGGATGAACTCACATTAAGGAAATGCACAGTTGATAAATGTGTTGCTAACTTTGTGTCTTATTCCTGCTATTTGTTATAGGTTGAACGTAAGAAAGTTGAGGAAGTATTACAAGATGAAAGTTGGGTCGAAGTAATGCATGATGAACTACTTCAGTTTCAGAGGAATGATGTTTGGACTCTAGTACCTAGACCGGAAGGTGAACACATCATCGGTACAAAGTGGATATTCTGCAACAAGACTGATGAAGAAAGCAATGTGATTTGCAACAAGGCTTGACTTGTGGCTCAAGGATACTCGTAAATGGAAGGAGTAGACTATGATGAAACATTTGCCCCAGTTGCCCGAATGGAGTCAATCAAAATTCTCCTTGCCCTAGCATGTTAGCTGAATTTCAAACTTTATCAGATGGATGTAAAGACTGCTTTCTTGAATGGGTTACTCAAAGAGGATATATGTGTGGCTCAACCAAAAGAATTCATTGATCCACAATTTCTGGATCATGTGATGTACCATAAAAAGACACTTTATGGGTTGAAATAAGCTCCTAGAGCCTGGTATGATAGACTCACACAATATCTAGTGTCACATGGATCACAAGAGAAAAGGCTGATCAAACTCTCTTCATCAAAAGGGAAGATGGTGAGTTGATAGTTGTTCAAGTCTATGTTGATGATATTATTTTTGGGTCGACTGAGGATGAACTTGCTCATGGCTTTTCAAAACTCATGCAAGCCGAGTTCGAGATGAGCATGATTGGAGAGCTAACTCACTTCCTAGGATTGCAGATTCGCTAACAAGATTCAAGTATATTCTTATCTCAATCTAAATATGCTAAGAATCTTGTGAAAAAGTTTAGTTTGGAATTTGCTAGTTCTGTTAGAACCCTTATGAGCCCAAATGTTAAACTTACTGTAGACTTGTTAGGTAAGAGTGTTGATCATTCTCTCTATAGGAGCATGATAGGTAGTCTTCTTTACCTTACTGCTAGTAGACTTGACATTAGTTATAGTGTTGGTGTGTGTGCTAGATATCAGGCTAACCCTAAAGAATCTCATATGACTCCTTTAAAAAGAATTATAAAGTATGTCAAAACCACTGCTGAGTTCGGTGTGTGGTATAGCAAGGACACTGATGGTGTCTTAGGTGGGTACTTTGATGCTAATTGGGCTGGCAATGCTGATGATAGAAAGAGTACTTCAAGGGGTTGTTTTTATGCGGATAACAATCTTGTCTCTTGGATGAGCAAATAGCAGAACTCTATCTCTTTATCCACTGCAGAAGTTGAGTACATTGGTGTCGGTAGCTGCTGCACTTAACTCCTCTGGATGCACAAAATCTTCATGATTATGGTATTTGTCAAGAGTATTTCACTATTTACTGTGACAATACCAGTGCCATCAATATCTCTAAGAACCCGGTTCAACATTCTCAAACCAAACGCATAGAGATTTGACATTACTTCATTAGGGAGCTTGTCGAAGATGGTACTCTCATTCTTGAGTTTATCCACACTGATGATCAGAAAGCTGACTTGCTCACCAAACCTCTTGATAGCAAGCGTTTTGAATTCCTTTGTCAAAACATTGGTGTCATCTCCATGGATTGATCTCCTTCTCTTGTTCCTCTTCCTCATGCATTTGCATCTAGTTTTATACTTTGTTTTGTTTAACATGTTTCTGTGTTTTTACTTTCTGTTTTGTTTATTTTGTTTTTTGATATAAAAAAATTTAAAAAATTAGAAAAAAACAAAAACAGTGTGTGTTTTGTGTACTTTGGTACTTTTGTACCTTGGATGACCAATGAAACAGAGTTTTCTAAGCTTTGTATCTCTTGTAGCTTAGATGAGTATCTCTTTGCACAACTAAGCAAGTGAGTTTTGTGGCTCTTGTTTGTGATGAGTAAGATTAAGTTATCTCTTAAACTTAACACTCGTATCACTCTTTTTGACGGGTAAGACTAGAAAATCCTAAGAGAAAAGCATAAATAACCATCTCATCACTGTTACCCATCAATCATAATATGACACTTGTATGCTTCTGCGTAGCAAAAGTGTAGTGTCAAAGACATTCGTATACTTCGGCATAGCAAAAGTGCGATGTCAAATGCTTAACATCTTGGGTATTTCTTTTCTCTCTTTTATATGCCCATATATGGTATGCTAAAATAAAAGAAAATATGCAAAGAAAATAAAAAGCAAAAAGATTAAAAATGCTTTAAATTTGGTTACAAGCGTGTATTCTAGGAGATGTGGGAGTTATAGGATGTACCTCGAAGATGATAGTTCCCATCAAACAGTTATGATTGTGTATGAGTTAAAGTTATTTTCTCATATCTCAGATTGTCATAACATGTATACACATATGCATTCTTGCAATGTTTTTCACGCACAACATGCAATATTCTTTACTACTTTTGATACATGTGTAGGTACAATGTGATTTGGCCATCACAAGTGTTAACATATGCTAATGTATGCTCACTAAACTGCCTTGACTTGTTTTTAAAAAATAAAATTGGTTAGACTTGTTTAGTGTGTGTGTGTTTTTGAGGATCCATGTGCTTAAAATTTTTGTTGAAAGATGATTTTGAGAGCTTAATATGTTGAATGAATCATTGGTTGAGGTACATGTTAGATTGCATTCATATCTGTGTTTTTCTCTTCTCAAAAAACTGTTTTTAAAAGCTAGCTCGACACCTCCTCAATACCTTGTTATCTGTCGAGCTTCCCAAGCCTTTTTCTTATCGCAATCTTGACACCTCTTCGACACCTGATGGATCGATCGAGAAAGTTCCTGTCTCCTCGATACCTTATCGATCGATCGAGCTTCTATTCTTTGAAAATGGTTGCTGTTCCTTGACACCTTTCAGCTGTCGAGAATTACTGAAGTTTCTATTTAAGGATCTGTTGCGATCTGCACGTCATTTTTCTCGATTGATCTCGATTTGTCTGTGGCTATTCATCTCCCTAACCTCTTTTTCTCACTCAAAATCTCCAACCCACGTGATTTTTGGCCATTCCTTGCTTCAAATCACTTGGTAAGATCTCTTTTTCCTTCCTTTCTCATGCATTTCATGTTTTGAATATTAGGTTTTGGGGTTTTTGAAAATTTTTGGGGTTTTTCAAAATTTTTGAATTTTTCTTGAAATTTTAGGTTGGTTTTCACTTAAATGTGTTCAAAATGTCATACATTGCATTTTATGTGCATCAGAATGGTATTTTCATGCATTTAGATGTGTGTTTTTTGATTGTGTGCTAGTAGGCTTGGATTGGGCTAAGCCCATGATGGTTTTTTTTTTTTTTTTTTTTAATAAAAAATTTGCATGCACATGTTCATGCATTCCCTATGCATACGTACTCATTGTTCAATATATTTGTTATATGTGAATTGTTTTGGGACTTTTCTGATTGTCTCCTTCTCTATCTCTTTCTCATTCTGTTTACGTTAGTAGTGTCTATGGCACCTAAGCATAAATCCACTCCTGCTCGGAACCCTCTGCGTACTGGAGCTTCTTCATCTTCTGATTTTGCTCCTCTAAATCTTCGGTTTCGTGATGGTGATGCCCACAAGGCATTTTCGGAGAAGTTTTCTAGACGAGGTGTTCATTCGAAATGCCAAGTCATTTTGGCGGACTTCGCCGACACTGACCTTCCCTCTGTCATTCACAGTAGGGGATGGGAGTCACTGTGTGCCGTCTCAGTCACTTGTCCTCTCATGCTTATTTAGGAGTTTTACTCCAACATGCACGGGATTGATCATTCAATACCTCTCTTTTTCACTCGCGTTCGAGGTATTCGCATTCCTATCATACCGTAGCTAGTTACGGATGTGCTTAGGGTTCCTAGGATAGAGTTTCCTGATTAACCTTCTTGTAAGCGTTTAAGGACTGTGTCCAAAGATGAGCTCATTTCTGCTTTTTGTCAGTGCCCCGCTGATTGGGGTAAGCATCAGTATACATCATGTAGACCTTTTGCTAAAGGTCCTATATTCCTAAACAAGGTGATGACTTTTGTATTCCATCCACTCTCTCACTACAACTCCATCACAGAGCCTCGTGCTCGATTTTTGTTATCTTTTCTTAAGCATCTTACTATAGATTTTCCTTTTCATTTCATCCTGTCTATCATAGATGTTCATTTAGATTCAGCGTCCCGTGATAAGCTCATCTTTTCTTCTGCTATCACGAGGATCTTACGCCATTTTTCTATCCCTTTTCCTGTGTTCGACTACTTCACACACATTTATGCCATAGATGCCGCTATCGTAAAATGTAGTGAGGCTTAGTTTAGGTCGAGACAGATGGATTCCACTCCTCCCTCCCGTTTAGCTCCATCCAGATTTGCTCCATCTACATCTACTCCTTCTTCCTCTATGGGCGATATATCTCTCGAAGACATCATGGCGCAGCTGCAGTGTTAGGATTAGTGCCCTTAAATCCTATTGTATGATGCTATGTATGATATTAAGTTTGACATTGTGTATGCCATTATGTATGACTTAATATTATGCTTAATGAATTTGTTTTATTGTTATCTGAAGTAATGATAACATGAATATTCGGACATTATCATTTAGTCCAGGAGATGCATAGTATGTGATTTATGTGAAAAGTCACAGAAGATATAAATCACAAGTTCTTTGTAAACTCAGAATTATAGTTCGTAGTCGGTGATGAAATTGGGCATTTCTTCTACGAAGACTATAACATATCAATCATGATGATTTGTCTTGATCATGAAGTGGAGACTTCTGGTTGATGTGTTAATATGTTTTAAAAGTTAAGACATATTGAACTGGACCGCTATGAGATTTATTATTTTCCTAATGACTGTCATATGAATAATAAATTTCACGACTTGTATTTGCATGAACTCTTAATTCTGAGAGAATAATGGACCTGATCATAAGGTGTAAGTTGCTTTAATATATCAGGAGTGAGATCTATAGTAATGGTCAAAACCTCAGTATGTTGGCCAGCCACATTTAGTGTTGATGGAACATGTATTCTTAAGATGAAATTCATAGTCTCTTAACAAAGATATAAAGTATTCCCTTGAAATAAGTTTAATGAGTTTGTTATTCAGAGAGTTAGGCCTAACCACTTTAGTGAGACTAAAGTATATATTTATGGAATTGGATTTTATAAATATATAATGAATAACATTAAAGGATTAAACCGGGTACTCAAGGATTAAGATGTAGTAATTTATAAAGTGACAATCTACATTAATGACTTTGTATTACTACGAATATTTTATGAAGGGGTTGCATGTATAATAAAGTCTTGGGATATAATTTATAGGTAAGACCTAGAGTGCAACTATATTTATATAGTGGTATTAAATATAGTTAATGGTAACTTTGGACTTGTCAAGAGTTGACAGAAAAGTATAAAGCCCATTAGAGCTAGTGTTTTATTGGTCCCTTTTGATCCCACTCCAAGCCACACACTTAAGCCCAATCGAAAATGCCCAAAAGGTCAGCCCAATTAGATAATTGGTTAGATAAAAAGGGAAAAATGTACAGAATTTTATAAGTGAGAAAAACATCATTGAAAGGTGATGTGTATGAGAGTGTAAGTCACTCTTTTGATTATCCCTTTGTAACCAATCGAGAGTCCACACTTCTTAGGCGTTAGTGGAATTGGAGTGAAGACTAAAAGTATTCCTAAGTGCTTCAATCTTTGGGTTTTGAAATTCACCACTTCAAGGTACGCTCACTTGTTCTCTAATTCTGAAATTTTACTTAACGCATGTTATCAACTTCGAATGATGTAGATTCGTTTTAAACTTAATTTTCTGCTGCATTTATCTTTAAATCCATCATGCAGTGCAAAGATGCTCGCCTCAATACACTCTCCTCTGAGTTGTATCAGGTGAATGTTCGTGTTAGTCATATTGCACAATGGCAGGTGACCGTGGGTGGTTTTGCTCCTAAGGCTACTCCTTCACCACCTCCTCCAGCAGCTTCTGCCTCTGAGGATGATGATGATGATGGTGATGATGATGACAATGACGCTTCAGATGATGATGATGGAGATGCTAGCTCTACTGATAAGATGTCTACATGACACTCTATCCTTTGTCACTCATGACAAAAAGGGGGAGTAGTTTTGGGTTATAAGAGTAGTCATCTTAGGGAGAGAGTTAGTATAAGACATTTTTGATAGGGGGAGTGTTGATATGTGAGGGATGTAGTGAGGTTTTGATGTATCTTTTCTTTTCTATTCTTTATAGATTCATTGATCTTGTATATGAGGTCTTGTGACCAGTTTTACATACATTGTACTTATTTTCTCTCTATATGTAGATGTATGTTTCTTTCACCTCTTTCTTCATGTGTTGTTTCTTCTCTATCTTTATACACATGTTCATTATACTTGTATGCAATCTATTATTTTTGTTTCACACAAGATGCCTTGATAAGTTTTGTTTAAAGTGTTTCAGAAATACAGGTTGTCAAAGTCTACTTGCCATAAACTCTTTTCTTGCAAAGTTTTTCAAGAGTTTGTGTTAGTATAGATTTTATTGTATTCAACAAGTGAGTATAAGTTGAGTGATTTATGACTTCTCTCATACGCTCATTTATTTGTTATGATTTTGTCACGAATTGCTAAAAGGGGAGATTATTAGGACATATGTGTTTTCACTTGTTAATTACTAGGCCCAATCAAGTCCAGGGTTGAAGTAAGACTCCCAGGTTCAAAACTATGGCCTTCTAGGGGTAAAGGCTCCACCTGTGTTAGGAATAGTCAAACCTGTGTCACCAACTTTAGTTAAGCTCATGCTGAGCTATTTAGAATGCTGATTTTTAGGACTTGTTTCCTCTATTTCAGAGTTTGTACTTGTTACGTTTGCATGGCAATTAATATCCATGTTGTCAACGTGCCTGAGTTCAGCCCCTTTTCCTTGAAACACGAAATTAACTTTATCGTGTTGCTAGGGTTTCTAGGACTGAGCATGTGCACCTCCATCCTCCCCAACGAACCACCTTGCTCCGCTTGAACAGAACTCTTTATTGCCTCACAGCCCGTGCCTACCTTAGTGACAAAATTCTGACTTGCTTCTTTACCACTTGGAGCTCTTGGCCAACCCCCTATTGCCCTAAGAAAATCTCCATACTGATATTCTATACGACCTCCTTTTTTCTCCACAGCATAATGGACTGCACAATGCTTCAGATCATGGCCTAAAATTCCATAATAATGACAGAACATGGGTAACCTCTCATACGTAAAGGTCACTCATGACTTCACACCATTTGATCCAGCTATAAAACCTCCACTTCAAATAGGTTTTGAGATTGGTAAGGCCACTCGGACTCACATAAACATACTGAGATCATCCTTTTCTTTCTTCTATTCCACCTCCTCAACCTCCACCAATCGACTCCCAACTTCCTTCGCGACTTGAGGGGAAATCATATCAAATGGTGCATCCCATAATAGTAACTGATTATCAAAGGTCCAAGGGCCTGCTCTCAAGATACGATCCAGATCAAACTCTAATTGGAATTTGAATTGATTCATTCAATCCCCATGCTCAAGGATTTGCATTGATTCATTCAATCCCCATGCTCGCCTTATTGTAGTCTTCACTGCAAGTTTATTATAAGATTTACATGTAAGGAATTTTCCAATCAAACTCAGATTGCAATTTTCAATAGGTTCCCTTCATCCTTCATCCGGAATTACAATAGTTTCTTCCTCTTCAGTTGTTAACTTCATCTTGTCAAGACTATCACACACATCATCCTCCATTCTTTCTTAGGAAATTGAAAAGACTACCCTTCGCACACAGCCAAGGGAGGGAGTACTCGTACTAGTACGAGAGGGAGAGAAAATTTTAATGCATTTGTTAAGTTCAAAATAATTTAGAAACACTCAAAAGCTTCATTTTTTAAGAAAGAGGTGAGAAAAGAATTTTTTAGAATAGTGTAGAGAAAGTGTTTTTCCCAAGCATATTTTTTTAATGGCAACACTAATGATGAGTAATGTAGAGAGACAACAATAATAAAATGCAGAAAATAAATTGCAAGGAAAATTAAGAGCAGAAATTTAAATAACAAAAATGTAAAGGGCTGAAATTTAAATGACAAAAATCTAAAGTTCAGGAATATTGTAAAGGTTGATTAAAAAATTCTTTTTTTATGTCCCCATTAAATACATTTTAATCTCTTTCAAGCCTTATGGATTATTCATCATAAGGAAATGGGAGTTCTAAGCCATCAACCATTTCTATGTTATACACTAATAGGAATATGTGTCTAGATATAGTATGTGTGTGTGTGCGCACGCGCGCGCATGTGTGGGTAAGTGTAATAAAGTAAAGGGGGGAAGGGGATTCGTAAGTAATTAAAGGAATGACATAAATTAAAGGGGGAAGGAGGTTGCTTGAAAGTAAATGGGATGACATAAATTAAAAGGGAATGGAGATTTCTTGAAAGTAAATGAGATGACATAAAATAAAAGGAGATGGGGATTGCTTGCAAGTAAATGGGATGACATAAATTAAAAGCGATAATAGTAAAATCTCTAGATGCCTAGGTGGGATGAGATTTCTTCCCCCAAAGGGTACTTCCCATACAAGTCTTAGGAGATGGTCCAATACCCATTTAGGGAAACAAACATAATAACACAAACCAACAACAATAATATGAACATAGAAATAAAGAGAGAAATATATACACAACGTACATAAGAGCATAGGAAAATAAAGCAACTATGAACAATAAGCAAGATAAAAGAGAGATTTTATATATATGACAGTGATGTTTACAAAATGATGAAGAGGGTGGGATGGGTGCAGGGATGGAGCTAGAACTTTGAATTAGGGGGGCGGTTTTAGTGTTGGCAATGTACAACGATTTCAGCTTCTGATTCTTCTACTTAGATGCTGAGATTTTTTTTTTTTTTTTGGTGTGTGTGTGTGGGTAAGAACATAATTATTATTTTTTAGAATCTTTAAAAGGGCAGGGTTATTTATTTTGGATAAAATTAGTTAATTGGGTTTAATTTTGTTTTTAGTTTTACTAGTAATTTTTGTTGTTAAGTTTTTTTTTTTTTTTTTTGGGCTTGTATATTTTTTTCTTAGAATTTAGATCTATAAATTTTTTTATAGTCACTAAAATGAGGAAAATGCTAGAGTTACAAGTTTTTTTATAAATTAATGATGTGATAAGTGGTTACTGGTAAGTAAAAAAATAATGTGAGTGGTGTGCCATATGCAAACCAATAATAATTTGCTACCAAAATAAAAATGTTATAAAAAAGTTTGTGAGTATAGTATTACTCTTAAAAGAATCAATAATATTGTTAAGGGGAAACAAAATGTAATTTTATAGAACAACATTGCTAAAAATTAGTACACATATAATAATATATATATATATATATATTATATTTTAATTTAGGGGGGCCATTGCCCCTTCAGGTCCAAGGGTGGTCCTTCCCAGCATGGGTGTAGTTATTAAGAAACTAACCTATCCCTGCCTTACCCATAAAAATTACAAACAAAAATGGATGGGGCTTTTTCTGATAGGTTTCCGAGAGAGAGAGAGAGAGAGAGAGAGAGAGAGAGAGAGAGAGAGAGAGAGAGAGAGAGAGAGAGAGAGAGAGAGAGAGAGAGAGAGAGAGAGAGAGAGAGAGAGAGAGAGAGAGAGAGAGAGAGAGAGAGAGTGAGTGATTTTTTTTTCTTTGAATTTCGAAGGATATTTTTCCAAAATCTTCTTTCTTTTTATTTATTTATTTACTTTCCTCACTTTTTGTTTCCTCCCTATTTCTCTTTTTTCAACTCATGAGAAGTTCCTATTTTTTACAAAAAATGAGGGGGTATTTATACGGGAAATGAGGAAAGGGGAGGCTAGCAAGAGTGTAACATGTTACACTAATGCTAGCCTCCCATTTTTGCCACCTCTTTAGCCTATTTCATCTTTTCAAATTTCTGGCCCAATTTTTGCGCAGCTGTTTGGAGGCCTTTCAGAGCTCCGTTTTCTTCAAACTTTATATGCTCAAAAAACTATGGATGTCTAGTTTCCAGCAGTCTAGCTTCATTTGATTGGAGTTATGGTCGTCGAGATATTGTGCTTAGAAGGAAGGTGACAATGATAAAAAATTCAGTGATGTTTTTTCTTGAAAAATTCATATCTTCCAATCCAGTGCAGATATCATCAAGCCCTTTTGTTGAAAATTAGCTAAGACCTTGTTCTTCAAGATGGTATAGTCCGCTCATTCCAGTTCTCACCAATCAGTACAATTTATTGTGCAAAGTTGTCAAAAACTGCTAGTTTTTCCTTAAAAAAAATGTGAAGATTTTATTAGGCTTTTTGGTATTATGGTGATATCTTGTCTATTTTAACTCCAATTTTAGCTTGTAAACTATCATTTAGAAGGGAAAAATAAACCCTACGAGAAGGTCCAAAATTAAACCTAATCCAATGGTCGAATTGAATAGTCAACTTTTTGACCATACCCAGTTAGGGTTTTGGTCCTAATTGCTATAAAATGGATTTTTCAAATGTTGTGACTTTTCGATCCTCCATTTATTCATGTTGCATTTATTTTTACCCTTTCTGGTCCTGAAATTCATGATTTTGCACTTTTTTCAATATTTTTGGAAGAAAGAGTTTTTCTCTAAAAAGTTTGCACATTTTGTAAAAAGAATGTTTTTCTTTACTTTTGAAAATTTTAACTTTTTGAGAAAAGGAAAGCTTTAAAAAAAAAAATTTTTAATTTTTTGGTGAGGAAAAGCTTTTTTTTTTTTTTTTTTTTTTATGTGATAAAAGGGAAGAGTTTTTAGAAAACTATTTTTATCAGTTCGTTTTTTAGAGAGAAAAATTCTTTTCGATGATACACAAAATCGTCAGTGAGTTGATTGTGTACATGCACACCAATTAGCGTACCCGAAGCACAAGAGAACAAAGAACCTACAGAGTGCACCAATGGGGTGTTGGCCAAAGACTCTTGGAAGGTTAAGTCAGTGATAGAAGAATCTTCAAGAACTCAAAGTTGTGAGAGTTAGGAAATTTCACGTACCTTTGAAAGGGTTAGTAGAAAAATTTTATAGGTTTTTAAAAAAGAAGAGTTTTACTTGTATCAAATCCCATGATTTTTACTTTGATGACAAAGTTTAAAAGAAAATAGGTTAGTTTTGAAAATCCCTTTTTTTTTTAAAGGTAATTCCGAAAAGAGAGAGAAATAAAAGATTTTTTTTTTTGAAAAATTTCATGGATTTTTATTTTTAAAGAAGGAAAGAATTAAAAAAAAAAAAATCATGATTTTTATGGAACTTATATTGAAAAGAGTTATTTTAAGGAGAATGTTCATGGGTTTTATTTTCAAAAAGAGTTTGGGTTCCAAAAATCCTATGATTTGTTTTGAGAAAACGTGGTGTAAAAGATTATTCCCTTTTAGAAACTTTGCTCATTCAATTTTTATTTTTATTTTTTTGAAAATAATTTCTAAAACTTAGTAAAAGAAAATCATTTTTTTTCTTTGCAAATATGGGAGGTTTATTTTAGGGGAAAAAAAAAACCTTTTTTTTTTTTTTTTGTGGATTTTGAGTATTGATACCGTATTTTGTTTGCCCTTGATTTGCGTGCCAGACCCCAAAAAATCCAAAAGTATTATTTTCTCTCCATGAGGCAGCAAAACCATCCAGAATGACATGGCACAATCCGTTCAGACACCAGAGCACCCAAAGTGCCTTTTTCAGCTAAAATGATCAAATTGCCCCTAGTCAACCTTAGGTTGACTAAAAGTCAAACAAAGTCAAAATCCACTCAAAACAGTACCTTTCATAGTTTTACATCAAACCTGACCTTTTTGGAGATTTTTGATAACTTTGACCAAGTTTTACCCGGAGTTGACTCTCAGCGAGAAATCCTAATTTTGATTCGACCGTCAGAACAGGTTGAAACCAACACCATTGCAAAGATTATCAAATTCTCAGCCCAATGACTATTCATGAGTTGAAATCAGAGTTAGAATGGCTAAGATATCATGAAAACCGAGTTAACGCACCGATCAATGCACCGCTAACTTTCAGGAGCCATAACTTTTGATCTGACTATTGTATTTTCAAGTTCCATACCTTTTTAGAAATTGAAAGTTAAGATCTTTACATGGTTTCAAGATCAAACCCATTCGAGGAGCTTCATA
This sequence comes from Quercus variabilis, assembly GCA_030445155.1. Taxonomy (NCBI): domain Eukaryota; kingdom Viridiplantae; phylum Streptophyta; class Magnoliopsida; order Fagales; family Fagaceae; genus Quercus; species Quercus variabilis. The sequence goes on along the minus strand of CP129449.1, from coordinate 45,798,634 downwards.
GGTGGCAGCCCTACAAGGTGCACCACCTTGTAAAGCGCGTCACGGTTATGAAAGGCCCTAGGCACCTCTAGTTAAAAAAAAAATAAAAGAGAGAGAGAGAGAGAGAGAGCAAGTTGCTAGGTCCTGCTCTTGCCTGGATGTTTTCTGCATGCTTCATCTCTCCTCTAAACACATTTCTACACACAAAAACATCCAAAAAACAAATCAAAACCTCTTGATTCTTCTCTTCACCAAAAATACAAGGTATTGTTCTTATACCCAACCTTCTTTCCCTTAGTTCTATACCTTAAATTTGAGCTTTAAGGGGTATGGATGTAGCTTTTTAGCTACTATCCATACCCTTTTTTTCTTCAAAGCTTCATCTAGCTTTTATCTTGCTTGCTCTTGCTTTAATAACATGATTTATTGCTTTACCTAGCATGTTCCTTGCTTTATCTTGCTTTTAGCATGCTTTTTAGCTTATTTCCATATGCTTTCATGTTTGTTCATGTGTTAGTTGCCTCTTCTACATGTTTTATGCTTTATGCCATGATTTAGATGCTTAGATCTTTCTTTCCCATGTGTTGATGTTAGGGTCTACATGCTCACATTCTTGATATCATGTCTTCGGCTATGCCTTTCTTAGATCTACATGTTTGTATGCATTTTCTATGCTCCTATGCCTATGTCTATGCCTTCACATGCTTGTATGCTTGGATTTGTGTTCTTCCATGTTTTTATTCTTACAACCACATGCTTAGATGTACATTCACATGCCTACATGCATATCTCCATGCTTATATGCGTAGATCGATGTATTTACATGCTTAGATCGATGCATTCTACATGCTTTATGCCATCTCTCATGTGCTTGTGTGCTTTACGCCTTATTTGTGTGCTTAGGCCTAGACTTTGTTTGTCATGCCATATGCTATTGTAGCCCTTTTATTCCTTTTATCACATTTTCTTGTGTTTTGGCCTAATGGTTTGGACCCGATCTAGACCATATGGTTGTTTTCATCGTCCATGTACCACCATGTACCATGGCCCCTATCAAAAGGGTTTGGATCATTCCTATTTTCATGTCTATGCTTGCTTGCTTCTATGCTTTACGCTTGTGTTAGCCTCTCTAGTTCTAGGCTTTGCCATGTTTGGTGCCCTTCGCGGGCTTGACCTTGTGTGGTTACATTTGACGTCCATGAGGCCTTGCTCGGATGTAATCATTTGGGAGGCATCTCCAGATGCCGGGTTGCTCCATGCATACCTTTCCCTTTTCCGCTCTGCGCAATGCTATGCTTACCATGATTGTTTGTACCACCCGTTGACTTTCTATGAATCTTTACACGCTTGCTAACTTGTTCATGCATGAATCTTGCTTACTAGTGTATTATCCATACTTCAACATAATGAAGTCATAGATATCCGATCCAAACCTACATTTGTCCCCCCGTGGACACCATATTTTGTTTGCCTTCTTTCTTTTTTGCTTGTTTGCTTGCTTCCTTGTTTGTTTGCCTTCTAGTTCGCTTGCTTATCTTGTTGCTTGTCATGTCTCCTGCCACATGCTATGCTTGCTTTGCTTGTATGCTTGTTTGCTTTATACCCATTGCGCATTATCTATGCATCTCTTTCTTTACATTGCTTGTTTGTTGATTTCTTGATTTTGCCTTTGCATGTACACACATGGAGTGAGGACGCATGGAGCTAGGGCATGGTCTCCTAGGTGCAAGCAAAAAGGGCACGGATGCAAGCAGTAGATATGAGCCAAGCAACTATGTTTAGTAAATTTAGGGGTCTAGTCTCTCCCATTTGGTTATATACTCTTTTAAACCCCCTTCCTTCCTCCCTCATTTCTCTCGTAGATGGGTTGTATTAGGTATTTCATGCCATGTACCATTCGTCCTCATCTCTAGAGTATGGCGACCCCTATTTACTTTCTTGCACCTATATTTTGGGCCATGCTCTAGGGATGTAGGCATTTACTTTCTGGCTCTGTGTGCTAGCATTGTGCATGATGTATGTATATATATATATATACATGCTTGCCCCTCTCGGTGTGATTGTTACAGTCCATGTCATCTAAGGCAAAGCGATGCCTAATATTCGCTGCGAAAGTAAGGTGACATGTCGCCAGATTTTCACTGTGGAAATTTGGTATTTGCCTGAATGCCTTAGGAAATCATAGATTGGGACCACACCCATTCAAAAGCCAAACCTCATAGCCCCATGCATGCAAAGCCCTGGAAGCTAATGTTAAAATCATGTTTTTTACTACCAATATCTGAAAATTAAGGTTTTATCAAAACAAAGGGCTGTCCTTGGATAGACATTGTGGGTGCCTAACACCTTCCCCACACATAACCAAACTTCTTGACTCAAGAATCAAGATTTTTTGCCATCCACATTAGATTAGGAAAAATGGAATTTTTCTTAGCCTAGGATGGGTAATAAAATCAACTAGAAACAGGTGACCAATCACACATTAGAAAAACCCAATGATTGGTGGCGACTTCACTTACCTTTGGTAATCACCTAAAATTTGGCCAAGATTCCCTCCATACCTCCAAAGGTAGACCAACCTTCCTCCATCGAGAGAGAGAGCACCTGAAACTCCGTGTGAGACTCCTAGAGTCAAACCACACAACTATCGAGAGGGGCCTCCAATGGGCCCCATGTGTGCGGGAGCGTTGCCACGGTGGGTGGTTGAATGAAGGCCTAGTGGTTTTATAACCATTCGAGGCCTGGGCGGTGACATTGAGGAATAAAGGAAAATAGATTTAAAAAAAAAAAAAAGGTATTTTATTGAAAAAGAAAGAAAAAATTTTTAATAAACTTTTTATAAGTTCTTTTAAGAAAAACAATTTTTGAAAAGGAGTAAAGTTTTATTGAAAAATCATTTTCTTTTGGAAAAGCATACTTTAGAGATTTATTTTTCCCAAGTTATTAATGTATGGAAAAAATGTTATAAGAAGGAATGAGGAGCAACAATAATGAATAAGTGCTACAAATTAAAAGACAAGAAAGTAAAGTGCAAAAAAGTAAAGGAATACAGATACAAGAAATAAATGCTTGGAATTTAAATGACAAGGGAAAGTGAATGACTTGTAATTTAAATGATAAGGAAAGTAAAGTGCTAGGAATTTGAATGACAAGAAAAGTAAAGGTTGATTGGAAAAATTAGATTTTTAAATATTTCTCCTAAATAAGATCTAATCTTGTTCAAGCCTTATGGATCCTTTACCAAAAGAAGAAATGGGAGTACAAAGCCATTACCATTCTATAAAGCAACATACCCATATTTTGCTTTAAACAAGGTTTTAAAACCCATTTAAGAAAAATAGATAAAAAAATGTTTTTGGATGATGAGAGAGCAATATGTGTGTGTGTGTGTGTAGAGAGAGAGAGAGAGAGAGAAAGAGAGAGAGAGAGAGAGAGAGATGCACAAATGTAAATGAGATAAGGGAATGGGGATGAAAATAATGTAAATAGGATGAGGGAATGGGGATAAACAAAATGTAAATAGGATAAAGGGATGGGGATGAATAAAATGTAAATGGAATTAAAAAAAAATGACAACATAAATAAATGAACAACAAAATATTGTTCCTAGATGCCTAGAAGTGATGAGACTTCTTTCCCCTAAGGGTACTTCTCATACAATGTCTAGGTAAAGGTATATTTCCCATCTAGGAAACCCATAATAACCCATAATAACAATATAACAATATATACACCAACAAATGAATATGAACAAGGCAATAGAGAGATAAATTTAAACAACAAGATGAATAAAGAACTAGGGATTTAAAGCAAGAATATAAAGAGATAATGAATAAAAAGAGCATTTTCATACATATAATGTATGATGGTACAAAAGAAAATAGGAAATGGGTGATGGGTATAGCTATATGGAAGCTAACCTATCCCCTTACAACTTACCCAAGTACCCAAAAAGGATTTTTTTTCTATGGAGAAAAATAGGGGCTGAATATTTTGGGAGTGATTTCCTAACGAGAGAGAGAGAGAGAGAGAGAGAGAGAGAGAGAGAGAGAGAGAGAGAGAGAGAGAGAGAGAGAGAGATTTTCAGAATTTCTCAAATCTTTTTTTCAGAATTTTTCTAGCTTTTTTCTCTTTTCCTAGTCTTTCTACCCCCTTTTTTTTTTTTTTTTTACAAAATGGGAGGGGCTATTTATAGAGGAGTGTAGGTAGGTTGGAGGCTATGTGGTGGTGTTCTAGGACACCATCACATAGCCTTTTACTTGTCCTCCAAGTTTTGGCTATTTTGTCATTTTCCCGCTTTCTAGTCCAATTTTTGTGCTTCTGTTTGGAGGCCTTTCCGAACTCCGAATTTTTCAAACTTGATATCTCTGGAAATCTCTGGATAACTAGTTTCCATAGGCTCTGAACTTGCTTGATTTGAAGTTAAGTTCGTCAAGATATCATGTTCGAAAGAGAGGTTACGCAGTGTAGGAAATTTTGTGACGTTTTTTTCATGAAAAACTCATTTCTTTCAATCTGTAGCAGATATCGTCAAGCCCTTTTCATGAGAAGTAATCAAGACATCATACTTCAACCTGGTTTAAATGGATTGCTCCAATTCTTGCTCAGTTGGTATAGTGTTTTGCGCAAATCGGTCCAAAAATAGCTCATTTGACTTGAACAAAAGTGAAACCTTTAATTAGTTAAATCAAATTTTGGCCCGTGAATTGTCATTTTGAAGAGAAAAGAATGACCTACAAGATGATCCAAAATTCAGCCCAATCGAATAGTCGAATCAAGAAGTCAACTTTTTGACCATCCCTCATTAGGATATTTGGTCTTAATTCTTATTATAAGGGATTTAATTATTGCAACTTTTTAATTCACTCCTTTCGATCTTGTTGCATTCATTTATTACCCTTTTTTTGGCTTCGAAATTCATGATTTGAACCTTTTTTTGAATTTTTTTTGACGCGTTAATTGGGGCTAGACAAAATACGGTATTGACATTATGCATAAAAAATAAATTTATGAATCAAATAGTAAATAAAATTCGATTGACATGAAATTTGACATGTGTGTTGAGAACACAGAGAACATGAAATACTACAGTTAGACTTTCAAAATATATAACTATGTTAATTTGTTTAGTAGGAGTTATAACCTTAGGCTATAATCAAGTTTGTAATAAAACTGTCTATTTCATTATACTTATAATTAATGTATCGCTTAAAATCAATGTTTTAAAATCAAACTGGATTGGCTAGTTTGAACCTGAAACTAGTTTGGTCAAAGTCAGAAAAACCGACAAAAAAATTAGTTAAGACTGGTAAAAACAAGAAACGGTCTCTTTTATGTTTCTTTGACAATTTTGGTTTTAAAATTATGCTTAAAATAATTAATATAACAAATTTAATGTGTTTATGCTTTTAGAAATCTTTTTAATTACATAAAGTTATGTTGGTTCATATATATTACATGTCACTATAAGAAGTTAGTAAATCTAATAGCTAAGATAAATTTTAGTGAATTCACAAATATTTAATTTTTTATTGCTTTTGTGTAAATTATTTTCAAAGCAACTAAAGATTAGAAAGAATGTCATATTCCAAATCTATTATTATTATTATTATTCCAAATAAAATATATTTTTATATAAAATTTACAAAAATAATAACCTTTTCACCCTATATAGTTAACCAAAGTACCAATCCATTGCAAAAATTCAAAAAAAAATCTCAATAAAGTGAAAACTATACCCTGTTGTACAGTTTCTTCTCAAACTTGGATTGCTTCAAGGATTGGTTAAATCAATCAATGATAAATGTAATTTACTCTTGAATCCAAGAGAGAATTAAGTAAACCTAAATTTATTCTTGATGAACGTTGAGTGAACCTCTCTATTAACGTTTTATGGAGTCTCTATCGGGCGGTTCTAGTAGTTTGATAGTGGGTAGGCTAGTGGTATCTCTTTCTGCATCATAGCCTCAAGAAATGCAGAGTCTTTGTCTCTCATTTTATTTATCTTTCAATCTCACTTTATTCTTGTTTTGTATGTGTTTATTTTAATAGTTTAACGGTGTGTTTTACGATTTTAGCCACTGCCAACTGAGTTATTTATTGCAAAAGACAAGGAATCCAGCATCAATAAACCATCAAAAACCCAATCATTCATATAATCTATACGTCTATACTATTCTTTAAGTTCATATCATTTACATCACTATTTATACATAAAACTAATCCAACCATCCGTATAAATCCACCACCCCCAAGAACTAATGCCGTTAGAACATGCTCTATTAAAATCCAATTTTTTTATCGGTTTAAATCCAAAAGTTCTAATTTTGATATTTAGATTGATGCAACTTGACACTATGCAAGGGAATAAAGATGCTTTAAAACATTCAAAGAACCACGGTAAGCATGTTTGTTCTATTTATAATCTAAATAAGTATTATGTTTGGGAACTTTTTCAATGACTTAGAATTGCCTTCCTTATGCAAGACACAGTATTAATATTTTTTTAATCACATCAATTTATTTGATTAACTTACGAGTATACTAGGTTCAAACCCGTCTTTTACTTGCAATTTTACAGGTTTGTCCTCATTTAGATTTTTATTTATTTATTTTGCGTGCAATAGCGGGTCAAATATAATTGTTAGTTTGTTTCAAAATTTTAATTTTTTGTTCTAAGAAGATTTACTTATCATGTCTCCACTTTCTTCAACATATTTATATTTGTATTATTCACCATTCACTCAAAATAATTATCCATTAATCTTTTAACTCTGCTCTAAAACTAACTATCATGCTATCTAATTTTAAATTATGCAAACTTTAATAATTTTACATACGGATTTGACTTACCTCCAGTACTTTTTTAACTGGAGATCTCTTTTTTATTTTAAATACGCAATAGCAAGTATTAGTGAGTTTTAATCTCCATATTTTATTCAGTTAGTGGGTGATATAATAGTTTCCTATTAAAATAAAATGAGATTTTAGTTAAAAAGTACTGGAGGTAAGCCAAACTCTTTATATACATGGCTGACTCTATCTAAATGAACAAGACATAAATGAATAGGTAATGATTATTCACCAATAGCAATTATAATTTCTCAAATTCGCTTTGTGCATTTATGATGTTTTTCAATCACCTCTCTAAGAAGATTTTATTTCTTTCAAAATTTTTTTTTTTTTTGAATTTTTGATTTTTCCCCTTTTGGGATTATTTCCCAACCTATTCTGATTTTTTTAATTGGTTTTTGATAATTGGTTTTGAGGATTAGACATTGGTTTGTTTATGCATAAAAACATGTGTATTTGTACAAGTTACAAGCTAGTCTTATGTATGGTTTAATACATAAACATACATTTATGTATTTTTGTTCGTTTACAAATAGCAAAAATTGCTTTAAACCATGTAATGCTTATGACAAAGATTTATCAAAACCAAATATCATAATAATATAATCTTTAACTAACGTTAATCAAATATAAAACTCATTTTAAGTTTCTTAAAAAAATTTGGTATTTGAGTTTTAATTGGATAGTATTTCAAAATCTATAAACTTTTGTTGTAGAGTTTCATTTAAAATAAATTCCTTTAATAATTTTAATGTAGTTATTGAATGCACGTGATAAACACGCAATGAATGATGTAAAATTTTTAAGTTATATTTTATATGTGCAATATGTGAGACATTATTTTTATTATTAAAATGAAAAAAAAAAAAAAAGGATATATCATTAACTTATAAATAATAAAACTTGATTTTTTGATGACTTAATCAATTAATGGACATTTTAATTTGATTAAAGTTTGTTGGGAAAAGGTTGGGACATCCAGTGGCTAGAATGATGAGGTATGAAATTGCTGTTATAGCACCATTATAATTTGCAATTACACATGAATTTACCTACCTATTAGCATTGAAGATTGAAAGTTCAATATGGGTATGAAACACCCTTGAACGTTTAGACCCCCAGATATAAAAATACCAATTCAAGCTTTATATCAAACAATTAATGTGCGGAATATGATAACAAGCTTATAACAAAATTGATAAAACAATCTAACCCAAATATAAACACATCCACAGCAGTAAATATAAGGCAAAGATAAAGGAAAGAGAGATGCAAACACACGGACAACACACGATGTGTTATCGAAGAGGAAACCGAAGTCCTCGACATAAAACCTCTCTGCCGCCCTCCAAGCGGTGATAAAATCCACTAAAGAATATAGTTGGGATACATGAATAGCAGAAGACCCTCCAAGCCTAATCTACTAAAGTACCTAAGCCCTCCAAGCTTCTTACTCCAACGAGGTTACGCCGAACCTATTTCTTCTTTAACTTGCCAGATTCCGCTACTTGACCATAGTATCAACCAATGTATATTGGTTCCTTTCCAAACTGCTTCCCTAAGCATCAAATGGACCTTCTCACAAACGTGGGTGTGGTGAGATAAGGGTTTGGTAAATGACCTCTCAAGGGTATGACAATGGAGAGGAAGATAGTAGAAGAATTTGTAGAGTCTCTTTAGATGAAGATTGGGGATGAGGCAATCTTGTTTTTCTCTAGGGTTCTCTCTCACAAAATTCTCTCTAGAAGCTCTCTTAAAATGATGGGTATAAGGATGTATATATAGTAGTGTGAGAAGGGAATGCAAAACATCAATTTTTGCCAAACAGGGCAAGTTGGCGACTTGGTCTCGTGGCTTGTCCAAGTCGAGAGTTCAAGTCGCGACGTAATGGCCTGGCCAGTCTGGAACTTTTGTCCTATAGCGTGACAGCTGGCGCGACCCTTCAGCTTCCCAGTGTGCCTCTCACGTGCCAGCCTTTGGCGGCTTGCCAGTCGTGATCCACTCGCGAGCGCTAGCCGCGAGCCTCTGTTTCTCTTGCACACTCTTGAGCTTTTCTTCACATCTTCTCACACACTACCCTTACAATTTTCCCACCTAAATACAGGGTTGCTAAGTGCTAAATTACAAGCAAATTGGTCACGGAATAAAGCCAATTAAATGGTTGATTAAATTCAACCTTACAAAGATAAATCTCAACGGATATGAAATAATTTTTGTTTTTATTTTTTTATTTTTTCGTTACTAAATTCTAGTAATTGCAAATCGTCCCAAAACAGATCCAAGGAGCTTAAAACCTCTTTCCCCTCCATTTTCTTCATTTAATTCAAGCTTCTAAGGGTATCCTACTACATTTTTCAAATTTTCTCACTTGCATGTTTTGTTTAATTGAATTATTGATTGCAGTTTGTTAAATAACATTTTCTACATGCTTTGAATTTCAATTGTCATGCTTGCTTGGATTACACCTTCATTCTTCCCATGTTGATTCTAGCATGTTGATTTTTATGTTTATGTTCATGTAGTTACAATAAACATATTTTCTATAATGTCTATTTTATTTGCTTAATATGTCATGCCTATTTTGATTAAGTAACTTCTCTCTAAACAACTTCCCCCTTTTCTAACTTAAGCATTGGAGTGTTTTTGGCAAACACCACACCGGTGTATTAATCTTCTTTCCCAAGCTTTCTTGCAAGTTTTCGTGAAGACACGACCGACCACGGGGTCGTCCATCAAGTGAGACGAGGTTCTCAACTTGGTGATTGTTCACATCATCAGTTTGGTGCCATCTATGGGAAACACTAATCATTCAAGCCATCTTCCCTAAGTGACAAAAGAGAACCTTGTAGCACAAGATGGATGTCGAACAAGCCACACAACAAATCCAAGCCCTAGTAGCCAATGTGGAAAAATTGACTCCCCAGAATAAAGAACTAAAGAGAGTTGCCAAATCTTAGAACGAAGAATGACAACAAGCTATCGAGAATCAGAATGAAGAAGAACACTAGACAATTGAAGGAAACCATAATGAAGAAGAATCAAATAGCCAACAGGAGGGCAAGAACATCAAAAGAAAACTTGTCCAGAATGGAGAGCAAGCTTCGTAACATGAAGAGGGATATGTACGAGCTCAGGAATGTAGTAAAGGACAGAGCTGTAGAGAACCTAGGTGGAATGATTCAAAGGATGGATTTGCCATTTACCACAGAAGTGTTGAATCGTCCACTCCCACCAAAGTTTCACCTTCCCCAGCTAAAGTCCTTTGGTGGCTGAAGAGATCCCTCATATCACATTGAGTCACTTAAAATTTTGATGCTTTTGCAGATGACCCTAAACGAAGTAATGTGTAGGGCTTTCCTAACAACGCTAAAAGGCACAGCTAGGGTATGGTTTGGCAAGCTACCTTTAGGCACCATTGTGAACTTCGAGCAACTCAGCAAGGGTTTTGTTCATCATTTCATTGGTGGATAGCAACACAAGAAGCCAACTGGGCATCTTCTTAACATCTGCCAAGCAGAGGGAGAATCACTAAGGCAATATGTGGCACGCTTCAATAAAGAGTTATTACAAGTGGATGAAGTAGAAGATCAAGTCATCCTAACAGCCTTCCAAGCAGGATTGCTACCAAGGGACTTCTTCTTCTCAATCACCAAAAGTCTGCTGAAAATAGTAGCAGAACTACTTCATAAAGCCCAAAAGTATATGAACACAAATGATGTAGTAACCGCTAAAGGAGTGACAACCAAAAGGAAAAGAGATGAAGGAACCAGTCATAACCCTGATAGGAAGAAGGAGACATGAGGTACTGGGCATGCATTGGACAAAAAGAAGAACCTCCCAAATCGAAGACCTAAGTTTACTAGCTTCACTCCCCTAGTGATGCCTATCGAGTAAGTTTTGATGCAGATAAAAGATGAACCTTCTCTGTAATGGCCCAGACCCATATACACTCCAGTAGAAGTAAGGGACAAAAGCAACTACTGTAGATTCCACCAAGACCATGGGCATCACACTAATGAATGCAAGCATCTGAAGGACCAAGTAAAAACCCTAATTCGTTAGGAAAAATTGCAAAAGTTTGTACGAAAAATGGAGCTGTACAAACGACAACAGAGGGACGAGAAGAACAAGAATCCAGAGACGGGGGGTAATAAAGCCCCCATAGGAGAAATAAGGATGATTTCAGGAGGATTGGTAGCAGGAGGATCCTTCAAATCACTGAAGAAGGTGTATGCAAGAGAAGTGAATAGCGTGCACTCGCGATTCTCTCCTTTAAAAGTGCCTAGATGCAGTGAACCAAATATCGTCTTTTTCGAGAAGGACGATCGTGGCATTAGACAGCCCCATGACAACTCGCTAGTTATAATGCTCAGAATGGAAGAATTTAACATGCATTGGGTACTAGTAGACAATGGAAGCTCAACAGACATCATCTATCTATCAGGCTTCCAACAAATAAAGTTGAATGAAGAAAGGCTTCGACCATTCTCTTCCTCATTGGTATGTTTCACCAAGGACAGGGTTATTCTTAAAGGCGTTGTTAAGATAACCATAATTGCAGGCACTTATCCAGCAGAAGTCTCCAAGGAGATTGATTTCCTCGTGGTAGATTGTCCATCAACGTACAATGTCATCCTTGGACGACCAATGCTCAACATGTTGAAAGCGATGACATCAACCTATTATTTAAAGGTGAAGTTCCCTACAACCCATGGTATAAGGGAAATCAGAGGAGACCAAGTCCTTTCAAAAGAATGCTATCAATCTGCCTTAGCATCAGGAGAAAACCACACGTGAATGATAGACGAACCTAAACCAGTCTCTGAACTGACAATAGTGCCACAAGAAGTTGAAGTTATCCCTAAAGATCTGTCCAAAGTCTTGAAGATAGGTTTAGCACTTTCAGCAACAGAGAAGATGAAGATAACAAACTTCCTAAGAGAGAACCAGAATGTTTTTGCTTGGAAGCATGAGGATATGCCATGGATCAACAAGGAAATCATCCAACATCATCTCAACGTTAATCCAGAATGCAAACCAGTGCAGCAGAGATGGAGAATATTTGCATTAGAATGCAATAAGGCAGTAGCAGAGGAGATTGAGAAGCTCCTAGAGGCAGGCTTCATAAGGGAAGTATTCTACCTTGAGTGGCTGGTCAACGTAGTGATGGTAAAGAAGAACGATAGCAAGTGTAGGATGTGTGTCGAGTTCAAAGGCCTTAACAAGGCATGCTCGAAGGATAGCTTTCTCCTACCTAGGATTGACTAACTGGTAGATTCAACTGCCGAACATGAGCTTTTAAGCTTCATGGATACCTTCTCCGATTACAATCAAATCATGATGGACGAAGAAGACCAGGAGAAGAATGCGTTTGTCACTAGCTAGGGGCTATATTGCTATAAGGTAATGTCTTTTGGATTGGAGAATGTAGGAGCCACATACCAGAGGTTGGTGAACTACATATTCTCCCATCAAATAGAAAGAAATGTGGATGTATATGTAGATGATATACTGGTGAAGAGCAATGACGAAGTAAACCACCTAGACGACCTGAATAAGACCTTTGACACATTATGTAAGTATAAAATAAAGTTGAACCCAACAAAATGTGTTTTTGCTATTTCATCAAGGAAGTTCTTGGGATTCATGGTATCACAACGGGGCATAAAGATTAATCCAGACAAGAAAAAGGAAATAATGGAGATAAAGTCCCCAAAAATAGTGAAAGAAGTGCAAAGCTTAACAGGAAAAGTGGTAGCCCTGAACAAATTCGTCTCTCAAGTGATAGACAAGTGCCTACCTTTCTTCAAAGTCTTAAGAAGGCCTTTTAATGGACTAACAAATGTGAAGAAGCTTTGACTAAGCTAAAGGATTACTTGACATAGCCACCATTGTTGAGCCCTTCAATAATAGGAGAGAAGTTGCATCTCTATTTGGCAGTATCCAATGCGGTAGTAAGACCGGCGTTGATCAAGGAAGAGAAGGATGTGTAGAGGCTGGTGTACTATACCAACCAAGCATTCCAGGGAGTTGAAGCGAATTACCCAAGGCTAGAGAAGATTGCCTTTGCTCTAGTAGTCGCCTCCAGAAAACTATGCCATTACTTTTAGGCACATCCCATCGTCATCATAATAGGCCAACTGATAAGGAAGACGATGAATAAGATAGACACAGAAGGGTGCCTCATCCAATGGGCCATAGAGCTTGGCTAGTTCGACATAGAATATCAACCCCGAGTTGCAATCAAACCTAGGTCCTCGCTGATTTCATTACAAAGTTCGCGTACCTTCAAGAGGAAGAAATGCCCAACATGGACGGTCCAGACAGATGGGTCTGCCACCAAGAAAGCTGGTGGGGTACATGTAGTCCTCATATCACTAGAAGGTAAAATCCTGAAGTACGTGGTCAAATTGCAGTTCCCAGCAACCAAAAATGAAACCGAGTATGAAGCGCTTCTAAAAGGATTGAGTCTTGTCAGAGTACTAGAAGCCAAGGCCCTCATCGTCCAAGCCAAATTTCAGCTTGTAATTGGCCAGGTAAAAGGAGATTATGAAACAAAGGAAGAAAGAATGCAAAAGTACCTTAAGATCGTCCAACAACTCCTACAGTACTTCGACAAAGTCAAGTTCTAGCAAATCCCTTGTGCAAAGAATGCTGAAGCTGATTTCTTAGCACGACTAGCCTTGTCAGACAAACAGGGCATATTTCTTGAGTTATGCATGGAAACAAGGGGACAGCCTAGCACAGAGGGAGAACAGGTGATGAAGATACAAGAACAAGAAAAATGGATGACTCCCATTGTCCGTTACTTGAAAGAAGGACAACCCCAAAAGACAAGAATGAAGCACAGAAGGTACATATTAGAGCTACTCGCTTTGTCATTATTGACGATGCCTTATACAAACAAGGACACTCCCTCCCCTATCTCTGATGTGCTAACAAGGAAGAAGCCAACTATGTACTTCGAGAGATACACAAAAGAATTTGTAGTAACCACGCGGAAGCAAGATCTCTAGTGGGATAAGCACTCAGAGCAGGTTATTATTGAGCAACATTACAGAAGGATGCTATTGGCCGATAATTGCGCCTTGGCCATTCGCCCAACGGAGGATCGACATAATGGGACCACTTCCTATAGGAAGGAAATAGTACAAGTTCCTCATTGTCGCAATTTATTACTTCACGAAATGGGTGGAAGTTGAGCCAGCATTGACGATCACAGAAGCCATTATCACCAGCTTTGTATGGAAGAACATAATCTGCAGATTTGGCATTACAAGCGTAATCATATCGGACAATGGGAAGCAATTTAACAATCCCAAGTTTTGAAAATTTTGCCAAGATTTAGGCACCAAGAACCACTACTCTTCCCCAAGACACTCCCAAACTAATGGTCAAACTGAACTGACGAACAAAAAGCCTACTTAAAATTATCAAAACTCGGCTTTGTTGGAAAATTTGGTTTTGCATCTCATACAAAACAAATAGCAGAAGCAACAAACACGAATCTACTTCATTCTTTAGAGATAACATGTAACCTTGAATTCTAGAACAAATAATAGAAAACATACCTTGATGTAATGAAATTAAAAAACAAGACTTGAGAATACCTCTAATCAACATCCCAATTCCATATAGTGCTTGAGAAGAGTGGTCTTTCAATCAATCTTTATGTACGTTGATTCTCAAAGAAAGTTCTTATTCTTCTCATTGTAGAGAAAAACTATTTTCTTTTCTTTTCATCATACGTACATTTTAACTACCTTGGTAGTTACTTTATTTAATAACTCTTATTAAATAAAAACTTGAACGGTTTTAGACCCCTTAAAAACAACCAGTTTAACCTAGTTAATTAGCCAAGTGATTAACATAGTCAATTTAAGCAATTCTAGGTTATCACAAACATACAATCATATCAAAAGTATAAAGCAGCGGAAATATAAAAGACACAAAGATATGATCACCCAGGAAACCACATGGTAAAAACCTGGGGACGATTTGACCTAGCTATCCTCATGGTAAACCTGAATCCACTATGCAAAAGAATCGAAGTTCATACAAAAGGACTTACAAGCTCCCCGCTTGACTTCCTAATGCTACCCACCAGTAGAACTTACTGACACGACCACGTGCAAGCTTCGAATCAACGGACTCCTTCTTTCTTGGATTCTCCAATCAGCTACAAGCATCCACACTTGATATTCTTTAAGCTTCTATGGTAGCAACCGAGTTTATCATCAAGATGTTGAAGTAATCTCTACCTTGAAAACCCTAAGCTTTGTGTAAAGGAAAGCTCCTCTAGATCTCACAAGAGATTTACACAAAACAGCAAAGTATGAGCAACAACTTAATTGGAACAACTCTGAAAACGTGGCTAGGGTTTTTCTTTATATACCTACGGTAAAAACAGAAAACCCAAAACGTTTAATAAGTTAGGGTTGAGCTAAAATATTCTGCAAAAAAACATTATGCTCGAGATTCGATCGATCGAGCCAGGCCGAAATGCACCAATGCATCTGCAACCTCTCAATTCCAACTTTACATGAAAGACTCAACTTTAAGAAAGCCTAAACAAGACTAAACAACCTGTTTTGATCATGTTTTGCCAACAATACAAATTAGAGTTCTAAATACATAAAATCCTAAATCTTTAGAACCTAACAAGCTCCCCCTTTGGCAATCCGTGACAAAACACAAACACTAAGCTCAAAGTTTACAATTTAAAAAGCCCTTTCCAAGAATAATGCTCACAAAACCAAAATTCAATCCTAACTACTATCCATTAGTTGCAAGTGTAGACAACAGCTCAATTGAATCAACCTTTTTATTCCTGAAATACTCAACAAACGCATAAACGCATGTGTGATAGAAAATAGTATATAAACAGGTATAACATTCTTGTATGATTCACACAACACACAATAAAGACATATATCAAATGAATAACTCATAGAATATAAATTAATAAACAGTGAATCCAAAGCAACAAGAATAAAAAAGAAAACATGTATATCAATCAATGTTACTCCCCCTAACATGAATATCCAAAAAAAAAAAAAATGATATACAAGGTGAAGCACCTAAATACAATCTAACAGCTCCACTAGCTCCTCAAAACACAAAAACTCTCCCTAACTACAAAACTCCTCTACAAACACTACTCCCCCTTTCTGTGACGGAATGCTAAAGGACAATCACAATCCATCATCAAAAGGAGGTGGTGAGGGTGAACGAAGATGTGCCAGATCAGCTCGCAACGCACGGATCTCGTCAAGCATGTCCACCAAAATCTGACTATGAGCCGCCTGAACGGTTATGACAGTCTCCAAAGTACGACGGATATCAAAGTCATCCGATGGAGGTGGTGGAATAGCAACAGCAGCAACAGCATCATCAGGATTAGGAACATCCTTACTAGAAGGACTTGTAGAAGAAGAGGGAGGAGGTGCGGACCCAGAAGGTGTAGACCTAAGGTGTTTAGAGCCAGCTCAAAGGTGAGCAGCCCTCTGTCTAAGAAAAGATGCACCTATAGGACCAATGACATGCACAAGCTTAGAGGAGGGGAAACCACTAAGATCAAGATAAAGAAGAATCCTATGAATAAAAATAGGATGAACAAAGGCATGAGAAGAAGATGAACTCCTATACACTTCGTTCAAAGAACGAAGGAACAAATGGGGAAAACTGATAGGAGCATCAATAACTAGAGCGTACAAAAATACACACCTCTCGAGAGGAATGGTGTGCAAATGAGAAATGGGCCAAAAGCAATGACATGCTATCCTAAAGAAAAGATAGTATAGCTCAGAAAGCTCAGCAATGGTGATCCTAAGATCAGAACCCCACTGGATAGATGACCTAGTGATGTAAGACATGACGTCACTCAAAACTGGAGACTCATCATAAGGGTAGATAGGGTGCTGGACCAAAGGTACCCTTAGAGCATCAGCCACTACTGTAGGAGTAATGGTGTACTCTACGCCTCATATCTAACTCTTTACTAAAGTGTTGGAATCATAGACGCAGATCGAGATGTTTGAGTAGAACTTTCGAATCAAGGTAGCAGGTGGAGGAGGATCAGAAATATCCACCAAGGATAGCTAGCCCCTACACTCTAAATTTGCCCTAATGGTAAGATCCAACTCATCTAGAATGACAGACCGCTCAGACCAAATCTTACGCTTAAGGGTCAGCTTCTCAAAGATATCCTAGTTTTTCTCACTCGAAAATTTCTCACGATCAAATGATGAAGGGGAAGGAGTAGGTGAAGGGACAGACCTACGAGCCCTAGCTTTCCTAGGCATGATGCTAAGGAAAGGACAGAGACACAAGAGAAAACCAATAGAGAAACAATAAAAACCAAGGGCAGACTGCAAGTTAGCACCAAAAAAATATATAAAAAAAAAACTATATGATGCATGAATAGTTAAAATGCCATGATGCATGTACTAATGCAACAAACAAAGTTCAATTTTGCAAAATTGGCTTGAGCATAGAGTTTCTAACCAAAATCCCCAAAAATTTGAAAACCACTTGTAAAATTTTGAAGCACATTGATGAAGTAAGAATTACAGAATACAATCCATAGATTATAATGCCTAATTACATCCAATCAATAAGCCAATTTTATCAAATTCAACCTAATTGAACAAAATCCCCAATTCGGAACAATTATAAACCTTAGAATTTTCAATTTTCCACAAAACCCAAAATTGATCAAATTAAACTATCAAGAACATGTTTATAGCATGTCCCCATAAAAACCCATTGATCAATTTCACAAAATTGGGCTTGAAACATAAAAATTCCCAAAAAGAGAGAGGTCCAAAAATATGAGGTAAAATGCATGAAAAATGCAAATAAACTCAAAAATGTGGGGCAAAAGAGACTTACTGGCTTGAGGAAAGAGAAATCTTACAAAAATTTTGGAGGAAAACGACAAAAGATCACTGTAGATCGTTGCCTAGTCGAAGAGAGAAAAGGAAGTTTGAAAAAAACTTTTGAAAAAGTAGTGGAATCAGTCAAAGAGTACTTTTTAAAAAATCTGATTCACAACTTTCGATTGATCGAAAATTACATTCAATCGATCGAATCACTCCGAAAGTTTTAAAAAGAATTTTAAATATTTTCGATCGATCGAAAAATAGAATGGATCGATCGAAACGGGCAGTGGATCACAGTATTTTGAGAAAAATTCCAGTTTTGAAAAACTCAAACCAATTTTTGAAAATAACTCCTCAAAGCATTAAAATCAATGAAACACAATGCATGAGTATAAGATGAAATGGAATGCTTTTTCAAAAACCCAAATTTGTAATCCCAGTTTCTCTAATGAAAGTTTCAGCCAGTTCTTCCTTTAAATTCACAAGCAAAAAAAATGTTTTGCATAATACTCAAGGTATTTTTCAAACTTGGTTGGTCAGACCAAAAACACACACAATAACATGTACAGTGTTTAGCAAAGAGTAACTTGTGTAGTGTGTGCAAACTTGCAAAAGCTTGAGATACATGTGAGGTGATATGAGAATAGAAATCAATCACAAAATCTACAAAATTCATCACACAGAATTTAAAAGAGACTATCACCTAAAGAGTTACATCCTATAACTCCCACATCTCCTAGAACAAAAGCTTGCAATCATGTAAGTTTCTTGAATTTTTGCCTCATAATTATGTGAGATGGCATCAAGCCTAATAATACACACCAATTTTAATTATGTAAGATGGCATCAAACCTAATAGTACACACCAATTTTAAGCATTAAGCAATTAAGCAAAGGCATCACCTTATGTTCTTTTTGTGCATATGCTACACTTTCTCGAGCACAGAATCTTATGATATGCACTAAGGTGTTCATGATTGGTTAGTGAACAGTGGTGAGATGGTTATTTATGCCTTTCTCAAAAGGATCAAGTCCAACAGTCAAATAACATGTGACTTCAAGATCAAGGCAAAGTGATCAAAAATCATAAACATCTTTCCCACACAACATGCACTACGAAGTTTCAACTAGTCAAGTGCAATAAATAAGCTCATCAACGCTAAACAAGGTACATAAGACATGTTATGTGTAAATAAATTGGCCAACCTTGTTTTTAAAAACCAAGAAACATAGTGCCATAACATATTTTGCTTTTCTTTTGCTTTTCTTTTTTTTTTTTTTTTAATAAAAGAGAAAAAAAATAAATCCTAAAATGAAATGTATGAATGTAATGCAATGCAAGTCCTAGAACAAAGAAAACACAAAAAACCAAATAACAATGGTCACAAAAGAATGAGCAATGAAGCACAAGGACCATGTCAGAAAGACTCAATTAGATCGAGTCCTTTGCATCCAAAACCTTTTAGATGCACCATGAGCATTGGAGTTCTTATTCACATTCGCATGATTTCTAATTCCAGGATTGGAATAAAGGTTCAACGCTTTTACCAATTCACCAATGAGTGCCATAGGATCTTGTGCTTGAGGCACAGACACCTTTAGTTTGTTTGCTCTCGTAGCAGCTTGATGCTTATAACATTTAGGACGAATGTGTCCAGACTTTCCACAATAGTGACAAACCCAAGCAAGTTTACCATGTATCTTGTCCTTAGAATGGGTAGAATCCTTAGGTTTAGACTCTCCTAGATCAACCCTAATCTTCGTAGGTGGTGAAACTTCTATGGGTTTAACAACCTCACTCACAAAGGGCTTGACAGTTTCACTCACAACCTTACTTGTAGAAGGTTAAGAAGATGGAGAAACAAAGTTTATGGAATATGGTGCAGAATCATAAATGCTTTCAACATATGCTAAACCAGATTTATCAGAAGGATACTTTTGAACATTCAACATGTGATCAAGTTTAGAACTAGTAGATCTAGCAACAGATAAATCATGTTCTAAAGTTTTAACTTTATCAAGCAAGAGCATGTTCTCAGATTTAACTTTGTTCAAAAGATCATTAGTATCAAACAAATTAACAAGCAAATTCTTCTTTTCAAGCTCAAGAGATTCAATTTTCTTCAGGCTAAGTTCAACATCCATAGCATCCTTTGCAGCAATTTTGCAAAGTTTATTGTAGGCCTCTTGAAGATCTACATCCTCAGAGAGTTCCCCATCAGAAGGGTGCTCTTCAACAAATATACTTTCGTTTACTACAACAGTAGTAGTGAAAGCAATGGAGTTTTCATCCTCATCACATCCAGACTCATCATCAGAAACCTCATTATCACTAAGGGTTATAGTTATAGCTTTACCTTTAGTTCTCAAGAATGTAGGACCTTCAGATTTCACATGACCATACCCTTGACAGCCAAAACACTGAGCATAGAAAGGATTGTTTGAATATTGATCAACTTTTTCTCTAGGTTTTTCAAAATTATTAACCTTAGTGGAATCATTCTTCCTAAAGTTTTTAGGTTCAACAGTGTTTGTACCTCTTGCCTTTCTATTGTTATTCTTAAGAAAGTTTCTAAAGTTCTTGGCAAGGTACACAATATCTGTAGCAGATAGCTCATCATCAAATCCACCAACATCAATGTCATCAACTGACTTAAGAGCCATTGATTTAGATTTGTTCACTTTGGGTAGGTCAGACTCATAGGACTGAAGAGATCCTACAAGCTCATCAACAAGGATGGTGTCCACATTCTTGCTCTCAGTAATGGCAGTCACTTTGGGTCTAAAGTCTTTAGTTAAAGATCTAAGAATCTTCCTAACAATTTTAAGTTGATCATAGATTTCACCCAAATTAAAAGCAGAATTAACAATATCATTTAATTTAGCATAGAATTCATCAAAAGATTCACCATCAGACATTCTAATGCTTTCAAATCTAGAAGTCAATTGCTGCAGTTTATTAATCTTAACTGCCTTTGTGCCTTTATGCACAGTTTGGAGGATTTTCCAAGCAGTGTGAGCAACCTCAACATTAGAAATTCTCTTAAATTTCTCCATAGAAACAACATTGAAGATGGCATTCATAGCTTTGCTATTGAAGCCTGCTGCTTCTTTTTCAAAAGTTTGCCACTCACTCACAAGAGTAGTGGGCTTCTGCAATCCGTATTCAACGGAATTCCAAACCCTCTCATCAATAGATTTCAGGAATGCTTTCATCCTTACATTTCAATAAGTATAGTTATTACCATCAAAATAAGGAGGAACAATAAGAGAGTGTCCATGCTCCATGACAACAGGGGTCAAGGATCAGCTCAAAGATCAAAAAATCTCTAACAAGAGAGCTACTCGCTCTGATACCACTTGAACGGTTTTAGACCCCTTAAAAACAACCAATTTAACTTATTTAATTAGCCAAGTGATTAACTTAGTCAATTTAAGCAATTCTAGGTTATCACAAGCATACAATCATATCAAAAGTATAAAGCAGCGGAAATATAAAAGACACAAAGATATGATCACCTAGGGAACCACACGGTAAAAACCTGGGGAGGATTTGACCTAGCTATCCTCAAGGTAAACTTGAATCCACTATGCGAAAGAATTGAAGTTCATACAAAAGGACTTACAAGCTCCCCGCTTAACTTCCTAATGCTACCCACCAGTAGAACTTACTAACACGACCACGTGCAAACTTCGAATCCACAGACTCCTTCTTTCTTAGATTCTCCGATCAGCTACAAGCACCCACACTTGATATTCTTTAAACTTCTATGGTAGCAACCGAGTTGATCATCAAGATGTTGAAGTAATCTCTACCTTGAAAGTCCTAAGCTTTGTGTAAAGGAAAGCTCATCTAGATCTCACAAGAGATTTACACAAAACAACAAAATATGAGCAAAAACTCAACTAGAGCAACTCTAAAAACGTGGCTAGGGTTTTTCTTTATATACCTAGGGTAAAAACAGAAAACCCAAAACGTTTAATGAGTTAGGGCTGAGCTGGAATATTCTGTAGAAAAACATTCTGCTCGAGATTCGATCAATCGAGTCTTTCTTTCGATTGATCGAGTCAGGCCGAAATGCACCAATGCATCTGCAGCCTCTCGATTCCAACTTTACATGAAAGACTCAACTTTGAGCAAGCCTAAATAAGACTAAACAACCTGTTTTGATCATGGTTTACCAACAATACAAATTAGAGTTCTAAATACATAAAATCCTAAATCTTTAAAACCTAACAAAACTAATTATCTAATTGGGTTAGCCTTTTAGGCCTGCCCAATTGGGCTTTAGTTTGTGGCTTGAGATGGGACCAAAGGGAATAAATAAGACTCTAGCTCCAATAGGTCATGGGCTTATCTGTTAACTCTTGACAAGTCTAAAGTTACCATTAATTATATTTAATACCAGTATATAAATATAATTGCACTCTATGCCTTATTAATAAATTATATCTCAAGACTCTAATGAAATCATTTGACCCCTCCATGAAATATCCATAGTGAACAAAGTCATAATGAACTGTCACTTTGTAAACAACTATTTTATCCTTGAGTACCCAGTTAATCTTTTAGTTATTCATATTTATTGAAATCCGATTTTAATAAATATAAACTTTAGTAAATCCTTACTAAAGTGGGCACCCTGAATAACCAGTTCCCATTAAACTTATATCAAGAGGATATTTCATGTCTCTATAAAAGGAGATTATGTGTTCTCTTAACATTACGTGTGGTTTTCCAACATACTAAGGTTTTGACCATCAATATTAGATCTCACTCCTGATATATCAAAGTAATCTACATTTCATGATTGGGTTCACTATCCTCTCAGGATTAAGAGTCTACGAAATTAGAAGTTGTGAGATTAATCATTCAGATGACAATTGTTGATTAAATGATTAATCTCACAGCGGTCCAGTTCAATATGTCTTAACACGTAAGACACAGCAACACATCAACTAGAAGTCTTTACTTCCATGATCAAGACAAACCAGCTTAGTTGATATGTTATAGTCTTTGCAGATGAAACGTCCAATTTCATCACCGGCTACGAACTATATTTTGAGTTTACAAGGAACTTATGATTTACATCTTCTATAACTAAATTTTATAAATCACATACAATGCATCTCAAGGACTATGAAAATGTCCCATTATTTCATTTATAAATAGTATCATATAATTAAACAATTTAATTATTTATGACATGCCAATAAATTAGATTTTAGGGCATAAACCCCAATAGGCTTGAGGGGGCAAAGGGTGCATGGCCAGAATAGCTGCCTAATGCTTTGTGGGCATACATGACAACCACAAGAGTGCCAATGGGAGAAACACCATTGAAACTGACATTTGGGACTGAAGCTGTCATAGCAGTGGAAGTAGGACTGACGAACATCCGGATCAATGCATACAAAGAGCAGAGGAAACACCAAGGACTCAACAATAATTTGGATTTGATCAACGAGGTGAGAGACGAAGCTATGAAGCAAATGGAAAAGTATAATGGAGTAATGGCCAGATACTACAACAGGAAGGTGAAAGTTAGAAGATTCAACATAGGCGATCTTGTCCTTAGAAAAGTCTCACAGGTGACAAAGGACTCATCCCAATGGAAGTTAGGTCTAGCATGGGAAGGACCCTACCAAGTAATTCGTCACTCTAGAGAAGGATCATACTACCTGAAGACCTTTGATGGCCAAGAACTACCTCGTCCATGGAACATAGAACACTTAAAGATATACTATCAGTAAGAACCCCTAAGTATGTCAAAATGCTTACTTTTATTTATATGTATTTTCCCTTTTTATTATTGTCTGTCTTCCATAGACAAATGAATATTTTATCTCTCTATCAATGAAACATGAGCAAAAGTACTACTCAAGAACTATATGCAACAAGATCTTTCCATTACGAAATATAGGCCAAGTCGTCATTAATACATGATATAGAAAAAGTATTAATACATAATGACAAACACCATTCATGCATGAACAAAGTCATTAATACATAACAACATCATCATTTATACATGACTTAATAAAAGCTATTAATACATAACAATATCGTCATTTATGCATGACTTAATAAAAGTTATTAATACATGACAATATCGTCATTGATACATGACCCATAAAAAGTTGTTAACACATAACAAAATCGTCATTCACATATGACTTGAAAAGAAGTTATTAATACATAATAACTGTTGGAAAAATCTGGTTTTTCATACAATAACACACGCAGCGGAAGCAACAAAAACACGGATCTACTTCAATCATGAAAGATAAACATGTAACCATGAATTCTAGAATCAAAGAATAGAAAGCGTACCTTGGTGCAGTGAATTTCAAAACCAAACTTGAGAATACCTTTAATCTTCATCTCAATTCCACATGGAGCCTAAGATGTGTGGTCTCTCAATCAGTCTTTTGACAATAGATTCTCAAAGAAAAATCCTTCTCCTTCTTCTTGTGGAGAAAAATTGATTTCTTTTTCTTTTCATCTTACGTACGTTAAACCATTCTAATAATTTCTTTATTTAATAACACTTATTAAATAATGACTGATTTCTAATTGGGTTAGCCTTTTGGGCCTACCCAATTGGGCTTTAGTTTGTGGCTTGAGATGGGGCCAAAGGGACCAATAAGACACTAGCTCCAATGGGCCTTGGGCTTTTTCGTCAACTCTTGACAAGTCCAAAGTTACCATTAATTATATTCAATACTACTATAAGAATATAATTGCACTCTAGGCCTTATTTATAAATTATATCCCAAGACTTTATTATACATTCCACCCCTTCATTAAAATATTTGTAGTAATACAAAGTCATTAATATTGACTGCCACTTTGAAGGTTACTACATCTTAATCCTTGAGTACCCAGTTTAATCCTTTATGTTATTCATAATATATTTATGAAATCCAATTTCATAAATATATACTTTAGTAACTCTTTACTAAAGTGGTTGGGCCCAACACTCTGAATAACCAAACTCATTAAACTTATCTCAAGGAAATATTTTATATCTTCGTTAAGAGATTATGAATTCCATCTTGAGAATATATGTTCCATCAACACAAAATGCGATTGCCCAACATACTGAGGTTTTGACCATAACTTATAGATCTCACTCCTGATATATCAAAGCAACCTACATCTCATGATCAAGTCCATTATTCTCTTAGGATTTAGAGTTGATGTAAATAGAAGTCGTGAGATTTATTATTCAATTGACAGTCTTTAGGAGAATAATAAATCTCACAGCGGTCCAGTTCAATATGTCTTAACTCTTAAAACATATTAACATACCAACTAGAAGTCTCCACTTCCATGATCAAGACAAATCATCTTAGTTGATATGTTATAGTTTTCACAGATGAAACGCCCAATTTCATCACCGACTACAAACTAAATTTCTGAGTTTACAAAGAACTTGTGATTTATATCTTTCTGTGACTTTTCACATAAATCACATACTATGCATCTCATGAACTAAGATAATGTCTCATTAGTTCATAAATGGTCTCATACAATTAAACAACTTAATTATTCATGACATGCCAATAAATTGGATTTTAGGGCACAAACCCTAACAATCTCCCACTTGCCCTCAAAGACAATTTACCACATATTCGACACTTATCTCCCTATAGAGTAATTCATAGTCACTCTAAGGCAAAGCCTGGAAACAAGTTTTAGCCAGATTTAATGCATAAATTATCTTTTCTACTACTACTACTCACGTATTCATATCTTCTCTAATGAGATGATACTTACGCTTGATGTGTATCTTCACCACCTAGGATGAACACATATCTTGAAGTCCAACTTCATGAATCACAATCAAACTAAGAGTCAGTATTCGTATGTCCAGTTACTATCAAAACCTCACTTTTGTGGAAAAGCATATAATCCCTCATTCTCCTAAGATATTTGAGTATATGCTTTACTCCCACTATGATTCACTTGATATTTGCTTACTATGCCCACCGCAAAATAGACATTTAGCCTAGTATTTAGCATAGCATAAAGACTTCCTATCGATTTGATATAAGGAACCGTCTTATATGCTTTTCCTTTTATATGTCTTAGGACCATAGTCCTTTATAAAGGAACTTTAAACTTAAAAAGGAAAGAATCCTTTCTTAAAATATTTTATGCTATACTTGGCTAGACACTAATCTATTTAAGTAGTTTAAGATAGACCCAACATCCTAATTTCTAAATTTTAACAAAGTTATAATTCTTAGGATGTGACTAGTCTTTCCCAAGTACTTTATATTAAACTGGACTAGACAACCAAAACTCTATTGATGACAATAACTCTTCATCATCCTAAATGATTAGAATGTCATCAACATACATTAAGAAATTTATTATTCTATATAGCCTTTACACACATAAGGCCTTTTAATACTTGATCAAAATCAAACAATTTGATTTCTTGATCAAAGATGATATTTTATGATTTAGATGCTTGCTTTAGTCCATAAATGGATTTTAAGCAACTAGCATACTAAACACTACTGGTTCTTTGCTATGAACAAGTCTAGTTATATCATATAGATGTCTTCCTCAAGATTGCTACTAAAAGAAGCTTTCTTGATATCCATTGCCATATTTCATCCAAATGAAATATAATGGATGAGAGAATCTAGATAGAGTCAAACTTGACTATTGGTGGAAATAGACTTTAAATAGAATCTAATTCTATTCTCATAACCTTGAATCACTAGTCCATATTCATATCATCTATTGCCTTTACGTAGGACCGATGATCAAATTCATATCATTGTGGAATGACTTCAAAAGTTTATCGCAAAAGTATGAATTTATTTGGTAATCCTCCCACTACGATATTGTACCCGTGTATTAGCTATATATCTAGAATAATGTATTGTGGTGTATCTAATACAACCATCTCATTTCCAAATGTACTTTATAGTTGTCCTATAACAAATTTTTACATTTTTCTTCTAGAACAATCTACCTTTACTTTGAAAGAACCCTATTCCTTCTTTATGTATGCACTAACTTAAAGAAGTTATTGGAACTTTATTCCTTTACAAAAAGGAACCCTATATCATATTATCCTCTAAATAGAATTCATGAATATAACAAAATAATGGTTCTAAAATCCCATCTTTCACCAATCTTGAATACCATTTAGATTAATAAACTCTAGACATAAGTGCCAAAACATACAAAACGAAAGGATGGAAACTTTCTCTTTAAAAAGTAAAACATATAAATTTCCATCTAGAAAACAATTATGGACAATGCATAGCTTTACCAAAACAGAAACAATTTCCTTTTGGTCATGCTTTTGAGACTAATTTGCTTTTGGCAATTACTAGGGCAACTAGCTTTTCCAACTGTTTGGTATTATAATTCCTCTTCTTATCACCCTTACCTTTCGGCTTAGGATAAGAATTTGAATTAAATCATATTGATCCTAGCCTTAGCTTTTAGGATGTCTTCCGTTACATAGAATTCACTAATCAATTCAGATAATATAAAAAGAATTTATTTTCAAAACAATCTGAATTGATCAAATGGTTCTAACAAGGACTTGTGGATCACATCCACATGAGATTAATATTTAATCTCTACATCCAAGAATTCCAATTCATTTTAAAAATGAAATATTTTCATAAAATGATATAGAATTGGAACTTCTTAAGCTTTTCTTAACACTCAATATGATTCATACCAAACATCTCATTTAGACTTAATATAAAGTCTAAGTTTAGTACTAACTCTTGCATCTCATGCAGTAGCACAATTGAGATAGAAGCCAATATAACATATTAGCATTTCAATGGAGACTATGATCATATCATAAGCTATCTTCCATAAATGCATCATGTATAGGAAATTATGACAATGCTGGATCAAAACATGAATATTTACCTCAGCTCCTTTAAGCACCATGTCCAAAATTATTTCTTAGTTAATGTGATTCAACTAAAATAGTAGCTAGAGGACAAAATTTATGACAACTTTATTTTGAGACCATGAACTTAAATACCAGGACATTATCATTTTGCATCCATAACCATATAATATGGAACCCGAAAACATACTATACTAGGTGCAACGACAACCTAATCCCGCAATTAATATTCCTCAGCATAGAGTGAATACCAATCACTATGATCAGGCGAGAATTATTCTCTTTATTAATGCTATCATGGTAACTCTTACCAAACAAAAATAATTTGCCGCTCTTCCTTTGGCCTCTAAGTAATAATAACAAGAACTCAGCATAGAGGATGCTATCAAACTTAGTCTAGTGTACACCATTGTCTAGAATCATGTGTAGCCACATTTCATCCCTTTAACAGGCTTATTTTGTAGTACCATGATAAAAACACCCTCCGCATGGAATGCAAAGCTCGAGGCTAAGACAAGGTGTTTGATCAAACCACTATAAACCAGGAAATTCAATCTTGTAGTACCATGAAATAAACATCCTCCGCATGGAACATAAGGCTCGAGTCCAAGACGAGATGTTTACCCCACACCACTATGACCCAACAATGGAGGCCGTGAGATCCAACCCTTGTATCTCTCTCCCACTAGAAATTTTAAAACAAGTGGATTGTCTTGAAATCACTGTGATCTAACCACAATTTTAACCCTACACTTCAAGTGTGTTTAATTGTTTAAATTCAATGTGATGTAACTATGTCACGTCACAATAGCGTAACGAACATTCGCGCAATCACAAAGAAGTTTAACCTTATAATCCATGAAGTAAATACCCTCCGCATGGAATGCAAGACTCGAAGTCAAGACAAGGTATTTATTCACATTACAATAAACTTAACAAAAGGGTTATTTCATCACTCCCACTCGTTATTTGGGTTTTTCTTAAATAATTGTGATCCCATCACAACTAATAACCTTGCACTTGATAAAGACTCTAATCTTATTAGAATCACTAACTAAAATGGAGGTCCTAAACTATTTAGGATTCCTTAAACACTAACGAATCAAAAATTAGTTATATAGAACTCTATCCTTAATTTACTTAATTTACTAGATAAAGTATTCTGATCTCATTAGAAACTATATAACTTTAATTAGAATTTTAATCTCATTAAAAACCTCTAATTAAAATAAATTAAGGACTATTAATCATTAAATGATTTAGTACCAAGAGTTCTATTAAACTAACATCTTTGATCTCATTAGGTCTTTTAGTTAGAACCATGTGTAATCTAATCACACATAAACTTGCTCTTAAAAAACTTGAAGACACTTAGAAAAAATTATGATTTTCTTTCTTTCGATTGATCGAATGTTCCTCTCGATCGATCGAAAAAATTAAAAAATTCGAACTTGACAACCTGACCTGTTCGATTGATACTCAATTGCCTCTCGATCGATCGAAAAACAAATTCGATCGATCGACTATCAATCGAAAATCAATCTACTTAAAAAGTCTGATCACTGTTTCACTTGATCGATCGAAAGTGATTTTCGATTGATCGAAACTCGTGAAACTCGAATTTCCAGAAATTTTCAAAGGCAGTTTTCTAGGGTTTTTCTTGAACATTGTTTTCTTCCAAAAACACTTTTTGACTTTATCAACGAAGATTTTCAGATCAAACATTAGGGTTTTCAATATCATTACCAAGAACCCTAATAATATTAGAAACCTTGAAAACACTATCCTAATCTCATTAGGAATAAATTTCCTTAAAGGATTTCAATTGGGAAACATAATATGTTAATTCTATCATTAACATAATCAATAGATTATAAATGACATTTCAGAAAAACATATTCAAATAAATAAATAAATATATATATATATATATATATATTCATCATGTTTCCCAAAAATAATAAGCAAACCATGGCATATGAATTCTAACGCCAACACTGAAGTCAAACTAATGCATTTAATTGGCACTATTTCGATTCCAGTGCCAACTTGTTAAGTTCTTCTCTTTGAAACTTAACAACACTATACATTACCGTCTACTCACAATATTGACTTATATTCCAGTTTTAATTAAAAAAACTTTAACAATTGATGCCAAAGAGGAGTATTAAACGGTTACACGTACATCAACGTACACCATTCCTCCGATCATGTTTATTAACTTATCTGAATAAACCCAATTGTAATTAATTTAGACTGTGTCTTATACATATACAATCACTAAAAACACATGGCAAAAAACAGAAGTTACAGCCGTGGCAGCAAACATATCTCATATATTAAACACAAAATCAAGGGTTTAAAGTTTATAGAACAAAACATTATGCAGAAAATTTTTACTGCAGAAAACTAGAACATCAAGAAAACGATTTTTCTTTAATTCTAAAACTCAATCACATGTTATACAAGCATGATATAGAAGACCGCTCTGATACCATTTGTTGGAAAAATCTGGTTTTTGTATCTCATACAATAACACACGCAGCGGAAGCAACAAAAACATGGATCTACTTCAATCATGAAAGATAAACATGTAACCATGAATTCTAGAATCAAAGAATAGAAAGCGTACCTTGGTGCAGTGAATTTCAAAACCAAACTTGAGAATACCTTTAATCTTCATCTCAATTCCACATGGAGCCCAAGATGTGTGGTCTCTCAATCAGTCTTTTGTATATAGATTCTCAAAGAAATATCCTTCTCCTTCTTCTTGTGGAGAAAAACTGATTTCTTTTTCTTTTCATCTTACGTACGTTAAACCATTCTCATAACACTGATTTCCAATTGGGTTAGCCTTTTGGGCCTACCCAATTGGGCTTTAGTTTGTGGCTTGAGATGGGACCAAAGGGACCAATAAGACACTAGCTCCAATGGGCCTTGGGCTTTTCCGTCAACTCTTGACAAGTCCAAAGTTTTCATTAATTTTATTCAATACCACTATAAGAATATAATTGCACTCTAGGCCTTATTTATAAATTATATCCCAAGACTTTATTATACATTCAACCCCTTCATTAAAATATTCGTAGTAATACAAAGTCATTAATATTGACTGCCACTTTGAAGATTACTACATCTTAATCCTTGAGTACCTGGTTTAATCCTTTATGTTATTCATAATATATTTATGAAATCCAATTTCATAAATATATACTTTAGTAACTCTTTACTAAAGTGGTTAGGCCCAACACTTTGAATAACCAAACTCATTAAACTTATCTCAAGGGAATATTTTATATCTCCGTTAAGAGATTATGAATTCCATCTTGAGAATATATGTTCCATCAACACTAAATGCGACTGCCCAACATACTGAGGTTTTGACCATTACTTATAGATCTCACTCTTGATATATCAAAGCAACCTACATCTCATGATTAGGTCCATTATTCTCTCAGGATTTAGAGTTGATGGAAATAGAAGTCGTGAGATTTATTATTCAATTGACAGCCTTTAGGAGAATAATAAATCTCACAGCAGTCCAGTTCAATATGTCTTAACTCTTAAAACATATTAACATACCAACTAGAAGTCTTCACTTCCATGATCAAGACAAATCATCTTAGTTGATATGTTATAGTCTTCGCAGATGAAACGCCCAATTTCATCACCGACAATGAACTAAAATTCTGAGTTTACAAAGAACTTGTGATTTATATCTTTCTGTGACTTTTCACATAGATCACATACTATGTATCTCATGGATTAAGATAATGTCCCATTAGTTCATAAATGGTTTCATACAATTAAACAACTTAATTATTCATGACATACCAATAAATTGGATTTTAGGGCACAAACCCTAACAATAACATCATCTTAAAAAGAGGTTATTAATGCGTAACCACACCGTCATTCATACATGACTTAAAAAAAAAAAGCAATAAATATATATCCATGTCATCATATGACTTGTAAAATGTTAGAGTTGTTAATACATAACTCAAATCACCACTCAGGGCATGACTTCATCAACATGCAACAGTGTCGTCATAAAAGTAGTTGCTAAACAAATTTGAAGAAAAAAAATATTCATCAATTATATGCTCAAAACAAGCGAGCCCAAGAGATTGCTCAAAAGAAAAAAGCAAGTAGACATGCTTAAAACAGCGAGGCCCAAAAATAATAGTGTTTTTATCTTTAAAAAAATAATAATAATCTAAGGTAAAACAGAAGATGACGGGTCGACATCGACAGCTTCATCAATAGTAGCAACTTCTCCACCTTCTCTAACCATTTTTATGGACTGACGATCAACCAACACCTCCTTCTCAATAGCCTCCATATCAAGCTTAGAGAAGTCCAATTCTAGGTGATGTTTGGCCAAACACTTATGAAGAAGGTCGAAACCCTCCACGTAATAGTCACAAAGCTTATCCAAATACTCGTCTGAAGCTTTGAATTTCTCCGCAGCCTCCAAGCCAGCCTTTTCGACCTTTGAGAGAGCCTCGTTAATCTACTTATCCTTCAGTTTTGAAAAAGCTTTCTCAGTGTTGATGCTTTCTCTAGAGTCTTTAGGCCTTCCTTGTCTTGTTTAGCCTTGTTAGCAAGGGCAGAGATCTGACCCTTAAGCGACTCGTTCTTAGTAAAAAGAGATTCCACCTTGGATTTAGCCTTTGCATACTTCTCCTCATAATCCAAGTACTTCCCCAAAATGTACAAGGATTCACCTAACACCTACGGAGAAAAGAAGGAGACACGAGAGAAAAGAACACAACAAAAGAAAAGACCTTCATTCACAATTCGTACCTACATAACCTTGTTCACATGGGATGACATCAGCTCGTGAGATGGCCTCACCCCCAAGGGAGAAAGATTGTCAACAGATATAGCCTCATGGGCTTTCAGCATTGGAACTCTTGCATCATCCTAGAAGGAACCCAGGGGAGCTTTGTCCTTGCCCTTGGGTTTGGAAACACCGTCAATAGAAGCAATCAGCTCCAGAGAAGAAGTAGGTGAGATTGGATGTTGGGGAATAGATTTGGCAATGGGCAAAGTCAACAGAGGATTATCCTTAGAAGTCTCCATATGTTAGGGTTTGTGCCCTGAAATCCAATTTATTGGCATGGCATAAATAATTAAATTGTTTAATTATATGAGACTATTTATTAATGAACTAATGGGACATTATCTTAGTCCATGAGATGCATAGTATGAGATTTATGTGAAAAGTCACAGAAGATATAAATCACAAGTTCTTTGTAAACTCAGAATTTAGTTCGTAATCGGTGATGAAATTAGGCATTTCATATGTGAAGACTATAACATATCAACTAAGATGATTTGTCTTGATCATGGAAGTGGAGACTTCTAGTTGATATGTTGATATGTTCTAAGAGTTAAGACATATTGAATTGGACCACTGTGAAATTCATTATTCTCTTAACGACTGTCAAATGAATAATAAATCTCACGACTTCTATTTACATCAACTCTAAATCCTGAGAGAATAATGGACCTGATCATGAGATGTAGGTTGCTTTGATATATCAGGAGTGAGATCTATAAGTTATGGTCAAAACCTTAGTATGTTGGGCAGTCACATTTAGTGTTGATGGAACATATATTCTCAAGATAGAATTTACAATCTCTTAACGGAGATATAAAATATTCCCTTAAGATAAGTTTAATGAGTTTGGTTATTCAGAGTATTAGGCCCAACCACTTTAGTAAGAAGTTCCCAAAGTATATGTTAGGTTCTAAAGACTTAGGATTTAATGTATTTAGAACTCTAATATATATTGTTAAACAGGTTATTTAGTCTTGTTTAGACTTGCTCAAAGTTGTATTATTTATGCAAAGTTGGAACAAGATGATGCAGGAATTAATAGTGCTTCTTGGCCTAGTTCGATCGATCGAAACTTAGGCTTGATTAATCGAAAATTGGGTTAGATGCGTTTTTTTTGCAGAATTCCAACTCAGCCCTAACTCCTAAAAAGTTTAGGGTTTTATGTTTTTTCCCTAGGTATATAAGGCAAACCCTAGCCACGTTTTAGAGGTTGCTCATATTGCTATTTTGTGTAAATCTCTTTTGAGATCTAGAGGAGCTTTCCTTTACACAAAACTTAAGGTTTTCAAGGAGAAGATGTTATCTACACCTTGATGATCAACTCAGTTACTGCCATTGGAGCTTAAAGATACATAAGCAGGAGTGCTTGTACTTGCTGGAGAATCTAAGAAAGAAGGAGTCCGTGGTCTCGGAGCTTGCATGTGGTCGTGTCAGTAAGTTCTACTAGTGGGTACCGATAAGAAGTCGAGCGTGGGGGCTTGTAAGTCTTATTGTATGAACTTTGATTCTTTCAAGATAGTGGATTCAAGTTTACCTTGAGGATAGCTAGGTTAAATCCTCTCTAGGTTTTTATCGTGTGGTTTCCTAGGTCATCATATCATTGTGTTATTTATACTTTCGCTGCTATATACTTGATATGATTATTTGATTGTGATAACCTAGATTTGCATAATTTGATTAAGTTAATCGCTTTGCTAATTAACTAGATTAATCCGGTTGTGTTAAAGGGTCTAAAAACCGTTCAAGTAGTATCAGAGTGGGTAGCTCTTTGTTTGTGATCTTTTGATCTCTAAACTGATCCTTAACCCCGGTTGTCATGGGACACGAACACTCTTTAGTTATTCTTCCTCACTTTGATGGGAATAATTATGCTTATTGAAAAGTAAGGATAAAAGCATTCCTAAAATCAATTGATGAGAGAGTCTGTAACTCTGTTGAATACGGATGGGAGAAGCCCACTACTCCTGTGAGTGAGTGACAAACTTCTCAAAAAGAAGCAGCTGGGTTTAATAGCAAAGTTATGAATGCCATCTTTAACGCTATTTCTATGGAGGAATTTAAGAGAATTTCTAATGTTGAGGTTGCTCACACTGCTTAGAAAATCCTCCAGACTATGCATGAAGGCACTAAGGCAGTCAAAATCAATATGTTACAGTAGTTAACATCTAGATTTGAAAGTATTAGGATGTCTGATGATGAATTTTTTGATAAATTCTATGCTAAACTGAATGATATTATTAATTCTGCATATAATCTGGGTGAAATCTATAATCAACCTAAAATTGTTAGGAAGATCCTTAGATCTTTGACTGAGGGCTTTAGACCCAAAGTGACTATCATCACTGAGAGTAAGGATGTGGACTCCATCCCTGTTGATGAACTTATAGGATCTCTTCATTCCTATGAGTTAAACCTACCTAAAACTAATAAATCCAAGTCATTGGCTCTTAAGTCAGTTGGTGGATTTGATGATGAGCTCTTTGCTACAGAGATTGCTTACCTTGCTAAGAACTTTAGAAACTTTCTTAGGAATAGTAACAGAAATGCAAGAGGTACAAATACTGCTGAACCTAGAAACTTTAGGAAGAATGATCCCATTAAGGTTAATTATAATGAAAAACCTAGAGAAAAAATAGGTCAATCTTCTAATAATTCTATGGGTCCTCAATGTTTTGGATGTCAAGGGTATGGTCCCATGAAATCTGAATGTCCCACATACTTGAAGTCTAAGGGGAAGGCTATGGCTGTAACCCTTAGTAATAATGAAGTTTCTGATGATGAGTCTAGCTGTGACGAGGATGGAAACTTCATTACTTTCATTGCTACTATAGTAGTCAATGAAAGTATATTTATTGAAGAGAAACCTTGTGATGGGGAACTCTCTGGGGATGCAGATCTTCAAGAAGCCTACAATAAACTTTGCAAAGTTGCTGCAAAGGATGCCATGAATGTTGAATTAGGCTTAAAGAAAATTGCATCTCTTGAGCTTGAAAAGAAAAATTTGCTTGCTAAATTGTTTGATACTAATGATCTTTTGAACAATATGAAATCTGAGAATATGCTCTTACTTAATAAAGTTAAAACTTTGAAACTTGATTTATCTGTTGCTAGATCTGCTAATTCTAAACTTGATCGATTGCTAAGTGTACAAAAGGCTCCTTCTGACAAATCTGTATTAGGTTTTGTTGAAAGCATCTTCGTGTCTGCACCAAATTCCATAAACTTTGTTCCTTCTTCTTCCTCTGAACCCCCTGTGAGTGAGATTGTAAGTGAGACCTAAACCTCTAAAGGTCACACCTCCTAGAAAGATTAGGGTTGATCTGAAAGAGTCTAAACCTAAAGAGTCTACCCCTTCTAAGGACAAGATGCATGGTAAGCATGTTTAGGTTTGTCATTTTTGTGGAAAGTCTGGACACATTTGTCCAAATTGTTATAAGCTGCAAGTAGCTAAGCGAGCAAATAAGCCAAAAGTGTCTGTGCCTCAAGCACAAGATCCTATGGCACTTATTGGTGAATTGGTAAAGGCTCTAAACCTTTATTCCAATCCCGGAGTTGGAAATCACTCTAATGTGAATATGAACTCCAATGCTCGTAATACATCTAAGAGGTATTGGATGCAAAAGGCTCGATCTAATTGAGTCTTTTTGACATTGTCCTTGTGCTACATTGCTTTATCTTTTGTGAACTTTGTTTTTTTTTTTTTTTTTTTTGGGGGGGGGGGGGGTTCTTTTACCTTTTATTTTCTAGGATTTGCATTGCATAACATTCATGCATTTCATTCTAGGATTTTTTTAAATAAGAAAAAAGGGAAAAGGAAGCAAATTGTGTTTTGTATTCATTCTCTTGGTTTTTGAAAACAAGGTTGGTCAATTTATTTTCACATAACATGTCTTTGTATCTTGTTTAGCTTTGATGAGTTTATTTATTGCACTTTACTAGTTGAAACTTTGTAGTGCATGTTGAGTGGGAAATATGTTTATGGTTTTTGATCACTTTATCTTAATCTTGAAGTCACATGTCTTTGATTGTCGGACTTGAACTTTTTGAGAAAGGCATAAATAACTATCTCACCACTGTTCATTAGCCAATCATGAACACCTTAGTACATATTGTAAGATTTTGTACTCGAGAAAGTGTAGCACATGCACAAAAAGAACATAAGGTGTAGCCTCAGTTTAATTGCTTAATGCTTAAAATTGATGTGTACTATTAGGCTTGATGCCAAATCACATAATTAAAATTGGTATGTACATTATCCTGACTTTTTAATAAGTTTCTGAATAAATTAAAATTTGTGTGTACAATATAAGGCAAAATTCAAGAAATTTACATGATTGCAAGCTTATGATCTAGGAGATGTGGGAGTTATATGATGTAACTCTTTAGGTGATAGTCTCTTTTGAATTCTATGTGATGGATTTTGTAGACTTTGTGGTTGATTTCTATTCACATATCACCTCACATGTATCTCAAGTTTTTGCTAGTTGCACACACAACACAAGTTACTCTTTGCTAAACATTGTACATGTTATTATGTGTGTTTTTGGTTTGACCAACCAAGTCTAAAAAATACCTTGAGTTTTTTGTACAACTGATTTGTTGCTTGAGAATTAAAAAGGGAGATTGTTTGAAATCTAATTTTTTGGGAGAACTGGGCTTAAATCTTGGGATTTTGAAAAAATCTTCATCTCATACTCATGCATGTCATACACATTTTTCAATGCTTTGAGGAGAGGTTGCCTCAAAATTTTGTTGACTTTCAAAACTTTTTTTTAACAATTTCGATCGATCGAACTTGTTCTTTGATCAATCGAAATTGCGATTGAAAATTTAAGTGAGCCTCTGTCTGTTTCGATTGATCGAAACTGTTTTTCGATTAATCGAATATCGTGAATCAAGTTTAAAAAAAAAAACAGCGTTTGGCTCATTCAAAACACTTTTTCAAAAGTTTTCAACTTTTCTCTCTCTTCGACTCGGACAAGCTCACTCATCAAATTTTTTTCATTTTCCTCCCAAATTTTTGCAAGGTTTTTCTCCTCTAAGGCCGGTAAAACCTTTATACCCTTTCTTTTGCATTGTTTTTCATGATTTCATGCATTATTTCATGGTTTTTGGGTAAATTTTTGGACTATGCATAAATTGGGATTTTTGTTTATTTAAGCCTTATTTTGTGAAATTGATCAATGGGTTTTGTTGCTATATTGATATATTCATGATCTATGATGGGGTTTTGTGAAAAATAAAAAATTCTAGGGCTTGTATTGAACCCAAATTGGGGATTTTGTCAAATTAGGTTTAATTGATGAAATTGGATTGTTGTTTTGATGTAATTGATCATTCTTATCTGTTCTCTCTCATGTGCAATGATCAATTCGTCAATTTATTTCAAAACATTCAAGTGGTTTTCAAATTTTTTGGGGTTTTTGTTAGAAACTCTATGCTCAAGCCAATTTTGTGAATTTGAACTTAAAATTGAACCTAGTTTCACTGCATTAGAACATGCATCATGACATTTAAAATGTTTATGCATCATATAGATTTTTGTTCTATACCTGGTTTGTGCTAACTTGCAGTCTGCCCTTGGTTTTTTTTTTTTTTTTTTGGTTCTTTTGGTTCTGCTTTGTGTCTTTGTCCTTTCCTTAGCACTATGCCTAGGAAAACTAAAGCTCATAAGACTCCCTTCTCTTCTTCTGAGTCACCCTCTAGGAGTGAGTTGTTTAAGGATGCAAAATGCAAAGAGGCCTTTAATAAGCTAAATAGTAAAAGGAAAATATGGGTTGAGCATTCTGTTATCCTAGATAAGGTTGATTCAGCCATTAGGGCGAACTTTAAGAGTCGAGGTTGGTTGTCCTTATTGGAGATAGATCATCCACCTCTGATTGCCCTGATTAGAGAGTTCTATTTGAACCTCTCTTGCCACATCTATGAT
Source organism: Quercus variabilis (assembly GCA_030445155.1). Lineage (NCBI taxonomy): Eukaryota > Viridiplantae > Streptophyta > Magnoliopsida > Fagales > Fagaceae > Quercus > Quercus variabilis. The sequence continues at coordinate 45,760,240 of CP129449.1, read as the reverse complement.
TCCAACATCGTTGTTAGGAGCTAGATACAAGGTGTTGAGTTCACCATTACCCCTAGGGCAGTGGCTAAGGCTCTTGGGGTCCCAGTCGTTAGGCAGCCTCACTATCTTATGAGGAGTCTCCACCCCTTAATGATGTCATGTCATACATCACTAGGTCTTCTATCCAGTGGGGTTCTGATCCTCAGATCACGTCCACTAAGCTTCCTATGACTACCTATCTTTTTCTTAGGATAGCGTGTCATTCTTTGTGGCCTATCTCTCATCTTCACACCATCCCTATTGAGAGATATGTGTTTTTGTATGCCTTTGTCTCTAGTGCTTCTATTTCTTTTCCTTATCTGTTTCTTCATTCTTTGAATGAGATTCATAGGAGTAGCGCGGTTGGTCACGCTCTTGTCTATCCTATTTTCATTCATAGGATTTTGTTGTTTTTAGATTTAGATGGTTTCCCCACATCTGAGCCCGTTCATGTTACTGGTCACATAGGTGCCTCTTTTCTTCGTCTGAGGGCTGCACATTTGTGGCCTCTTTGTGTTCAGTCTTCTAGAGTTGTACCCCCTCCTTCCTCTTCTATAGGTGCTGCACAGGCTGAGGCATCTGGTGGTGGTGGTGCTGCTGCTGATGTTCCTCCACTGACTACTTCGGATGATTCAGACATTCGATGTACGTTGGATCATGTCTTGACCGTTCAGGTGGCTCATGGACAGATTTTGGTGGACTTGCTCGATGAGGTTCATGCTTTGCGTGCAAAGTTGGTGCTTTTTAGACGATCTCTTTTGCCACCTTCTTTTGATAATGGATTGTGATTACCCTTTGGCATTCCATCAGAAAAAGAGGGAGTAGATTTTGGAGTAGCTTGTAGAGTTTTTTGCTGATAGGGGGTGTTTTGTGATTCTTTGGAGCCTGTGGTGATTAGATTGTATCTAGCACCTTGTTTTTACTTACTTTTGGCTCTAGATGTATTTTTGATGGGTTATTCATGATAAGGGGAGATACATTTGTTTTGTTTCTTGTTTTACTGCTTATTGACTTATATTTTGTGAGTTATTCATTTGATATATATTTTTATTTTGTGTTTTTGTGAAATCAAGAATTTATTTTATTTACTTGTATTTTCCACACATGCGTTTATGCGTTTATTGAGTATTTCAAGAAATACAGGTTGATTCAATTGAGCTGCTATCTACACTTGCAACTGATGGATAGTAGTTAGGATTGAATTTATTACGTAAAGGGCTTTATTTTGTATACTTTGAGCTTTTAGTTTGTGCTTTGTCACAGTTTGTTAGGTTCTAAAGACTTAGGATTTAATGTATTTAGAACTCTAATATGTATTGTTGGCAAACCATGATCAAAACAAGTTGTTAGTCTTGTTTAGACTTTCTCAAAGTTGTATTATTTATGTAAAGTTGGAACATGATGATGTAGGAATTAATAGTGCTTCTCAGCCTGGTTCAATCGATCGAAGCTTTGGCTTGATCAATCGAAAATCGGGTCAGATGCATTTTTTCTACAGAATTCTAACTCAGCCTTAACTCCTAAAACATTTAGGGTTTTATGTTTTTGCCCTAGGTATATAAGGCAAACTCTAGCCACATTTTAGAGGTTGTTCATATTGTTGTTTTGTGTAAATCTCTTGTGAGATCTAGAGGAGCTTTCCTTTACACAAAGCTTAGGGTTTTCAAGGAGGAGATGTTATCTACACCTTGATGATCAACTCAGTTGCTGCCATTGGAGCTTAAAGATACACAAGTGGGAGTGCTTGTACTTGCTGGAGAATTCAAGAAAAAAGGAGTCTGTGGTCTCGGAGCTTGCATGTGGTCATGTCAGTAAGTTCTACTGGTGGGTAGCAATAAGAAGTCGAGTGTGGGGGCTTGTAAGTCTTATTATATGAACTTCAATTCTTTCAAGATAGTGGATTCAAGTTTATCTTGAGGATAGTTCGGTTAAATCCTCTCTAGATTTTTAACGTCTGGTTTCCTAGGTCATCATATCATTGTGTTATTTATATTTCCGTGGCTATATACTTGATATGATTGTTTGATTGTGATAACCTAAATTTATATAATTTGACTAAGTTAATAACTTGGCTAATTAACTAGGTTAATCCGGTTGTGTAAAGGGGTCTAAAAACCGTTCAGTATATATTTATGGAATTGGATTTCATAAATATATGATGAATAACATAAAGGATTAAACCGTGTACTCAAGGATTAAGATGTAGTAATCTTCAAAGTGGCAGGCAACATTCATGACTTTGTATTACTACGAATATTTTAATGAAAGGGTTGCATGTATAATAAAGTCTTGGGATATAATTTATTAATAATGCCTAGAGTGTAATTATATTTTTATAGTGGTATTGAATATAATTAATGGTAACTTTGGACTTGTCAAGAAAAGCTCAAGGCCCATTTGAGCTAGAGTCTTATTTGTTCCCTTTTGGTCCCACTCCAAGCCACATATTAGAGCCCAATTAGAATGGCCCAAAATACTAACCCAAAAGGCTAGCCCAATTAGATAATTAGTTATATATAAGGAGAGAAACATACAACATTTTATAACTGTGGTTTTCATTTAGATCACATAAGGAATGCAATGATGTATGTGAGTGTTGGACACTTTATTATTCTCTCCTTGGAAACTGATTGAGAGACCACACTTCTTGGGCATTAAGTGGAATTAAAGTAAAGATTAAAAGTTTTCCCAAGTAATTCTTAAGTTTTGGTTTTGAATTTCACCGCTCCAAGGTACACTTTTTATTCTTTGTTCTATAATTCAAGATAACATGTTATCTTTCATGAATGAAGTACATCCATGTTTGTTGCTTCCACTGTGTGCTTTGTATGAGATACAAAACCAGATTTTCTAACGCCATGTCCTTTTGGCGTTTTCTCATCAAACGGCCACCTGTCAAACCACCTTTGGCCTTCTTCTCATGGACTTCGGCCAATTTAGCTTTATTGAATCTAGCCGTCATTCCTTTTAATAAAAAAAGAAAAAAAAGGAAATAAGCAACAAGTGCATTGAGTCTACCCAAGTGAAAATTCAATGAACTTACTCTTCTTAATGATCTTAACATTCCTTCGAATGGGCTTGGAGGGCTCTGGTTCAAGGAAATGTAGAAAAGGAGATTGAGGAGAGATAAGCTTATCAAAGTCCTTGATCATCTTAAGATACTCTCTAACCCTTTCGACACGATTGTGGTATCTCTTCTTCAGATGAGGAGGAGTGAAAGCTGCAAAAATAGGAGTACCCATGTTAATACCGTGACCCACTAGACACAAGAGTTCCCTAGCTACAAAGCAACCAAGGAGCATTATCTAAGTCCTCACCTGTGGTGAACTCCTAACCATCACCGGAGATGAAGATAAAAGTGGTTTTCCGATTTCGGAGAGACAATGGGAGTCAAGAACCAATCTCGAACTCCTACTCCAGGTTTTAAACTCCTAATTGCTCGAATCCTTGGATTTTCTCAAATGATAGAAGTGCAAAAATTTGTCTATCCTAATGGTGTCTCCGTCATTGGCAGACATCCGCATCACCATATGGAAAATCACTATTCTCCACGAGTTTGGCACTAACTGGGCCAAAGCGAGCTGCAAAAAGAAGAAAAGCTCTCTAATGAAGCACACTTTGTCAATGTAAGAGCGACAAGCTCTATCATCATTGTCAAGGATCCTAATCTTTATGGAAGAAAGAACTTGGAACCTATCCCTAATCCTCTTCTCGTCCTTTTCTTTAAGAGAACAACATATCCCCTAGGCCATATAAAGGGTAAAAGGAGAAGTAACTTCGAGGGCCCCATGGTCCTCAAATGAAGACAAACCCGTTCTAAGCTCATTGGACCTAACCTTCTCACCCGACATTATCAAATTTTGAGCAACTCCTATTGAATGATGAATCAAAGGAAAAAGAAAGAGTAAGACAGACCTCTAAGAATAGTCTCGCCCTATGAAGGACCCAACCTTAGGACATTTCTTATCTACAAACTCAAGCTTACCACATAGACGAGCAAAAAAGAAAGAAACAAAAGGGCAATCTAACCAAACTAAGGAATAATCTACCATAAGAACACAAAAACAAAGAAGGGGGCTCAAAGAGACTTACTAGAAACAAAAGGGAATTGGTGAAGAAAGACTCAGAAAAGGAAGAAGAGCTCTTAGCAAATGAAACGCCACAAAAATAAAAGGTGGAATTAAAATGAAAAGAAAAGAAACGGAGGGAAAAAATGCAGAACAAATAGGAGATCGTGTGCGAGAAAATCGAGACAAATTGACACGAGGGAGACATCTTGACCATACACATGTTATATGGCAAACAAGACATTAAATCGCAACAAATGCACCAAACACGGAACACGAAACGACAAACGTTTATGTTCTTATCCCATCTCAAAGACAAGGATACGAATAGGGGGGCAGTTGATGAGTAAAAAAAATAACATGGGATTGTCATTACATGTTGAAGACGACCTAAACGAGTGTTACACATTTATTGCGTGCATTGATGATAAAACATAACAGATAGAGCAACGATAACAAATGAGTTGTGTGCTTTAGAGCACTCATTGATAACAAACTAGCCGTTGAGCATAAATACAGACATTCATTATCCATTAAGATAGGAGACAACTATAAAAGAAGAGGAACAACAGAATCATAAGGTACACACAAATCCTCACCTAAATACCATTCCAAGTCAATATCTCTCTAAACAGCTTTCCCCTTTTCTGACTTAAGCATCGGAGTATTTTGGGCAAACACCACACCGGTGTATTACTCTTCTTTCCCAAGCTTTCTTGTAGGTTTTCGCCGAAGACACGGCCAACCACAAGGTCGTATCTAGTGAGACGAGGTCCTCAACTTGGTGATTTTTCGAATCATCATTACCTATTTTTAATTTCTTGATTGTTGATTTATTCACATGATAGATGGTTGATTACATGGATATAATATGATGTGTTCTTGGATTTATGCTTGGAATTTCATGGCTACTACTCTTGCACGGTTATTAACCCATGGCCACCTTATACTATGTCCTTACCCATTTCTATCTCCTACCTTATCAATTTTGTCTTTGGAGCATGCTTTGAATGCCATGACTATATGAATATGGTGATATAATATTTAGATATGCTTTTATATATGATGTACATGTATTTTAATGTGATGAAATTTCCTACATATATACATGTACTACTTGGATAATATGATGTACATTTTTTTATGCATTAGAGTCTTGTGTTATATCATCTATATTTATGTGGTTACATTGGTTAATTTTCCTCCTTTGAACAAAGATGGATATAATGCATTGTGGATCCATAATCCTACATCAAAATGACTTTGTAAAAGCATCTTTTTCAATTAATTTCAAATAAGTTTGTCATAAAATTGAACTAAAAAATTGTTTCCAAACGAGTTTTCATCAGAAAGTGTTTTCAATTCTTTAAAAAATAAAAATTCATGAGATATAATCCCTTCTAGGGAATTTCCAAAACAAAAATCATTATTTTTTTCCATCAAAAACCCTGTAAGGATTTTTTTTTTTCCCACTAAAACCTATTATGATTTTTCATTAAAAAAAAAATCCCTTAGGGAATTTTCTACCCAAAAAAAAAAAAAAAAAAAGAGAAAAAAACCCTTCAAATCATGTTTAGCCCATGGCTGAAATTCATTAAGCATATGGTCCACACTGTAGACACTTGATTTTGCACCCATAATTTAATCAAGGAAGATGGCTAGAGTGACCATTCGTATACCCGAAAAACATCATAGTTGCTTTGCATGCACTAATTCATTCATTGCATATCAGAAAAATGATCTTGAGATTTTAACGGTCACGATGGCATGCTAGAATTTCAAATCGGACTGTCAGATTGAAAGATATCGCATGATCAAGTTTACACGGTCTACATGCATTTTGTTTGGGTGGAACCAACCACGCATGAGAATTAAGTAGATAGACAATTAAAATTAATTAAATAATTTTGTGATTGGTTGTTATTTAGTGTCAAAAATAGACTCGCTTGCATGAGAATAAAGTGGATAATCAGATAACAACAAAATTGTGGGTAATCAAGACTTTTTGAAATAATTATCTACAAGATAATCATCACTTTAAAGACATGAATATCCAGAAAAGGGGTGTATTTTTAGAATATGAATTAAAAACACGTCTAAGTGCAAGTCCCGAGTGAAAAAACCTCAAAAAAGGAGTCCAAAGTGGACCAAAATTCAAACGCAGATTCGACACTTCTTAGGTGCCGATTGGCATGAATTCAAGGCCCGGCCTAAGGACTTTTGGATTGAGATAAACCTTACCCTTTTCGATTTTTTAGAGATAAGGACATGTCCCAGTTTGTATTCTGATCATTCAGCTAATTTTTCGAAGCATCCCAGCCTCTATAAATAGGGGATGCCTCTCAAAATTCAGCACACTTTTTCATGCTTTTTGACCCCCCCCCCCCCCCCCCCAGGGCCCCCCTCTTTCTAGCTCTTCTTTTCTTTTCAATTCTCCCTTACGTTAAAGACATTCTGGAGGCTCTTGCCTTGGGAATTTCTTTTCTGTAAGCAAAGTATTTTAGGCTTCAAAGAGTTGAATAAATTTCTTTGAATCCTAAAATATTCTTTCACTAAGAAGAGCACCCTCATGCAAGAGGTATTCCATTCTTTCTTTTTCTAGTCTTCTTTATTAATTTTGTATGATGATGCATGCTTGATTATTTCTTATTCTTGATATAATTGCCATGTTTTGTTTAAATTTTTCTTTCTTTCTTTAAATATGTTCTTAGATGATTGTTTGTTGTGATTTTTTCTTTTGAATCTCAAAATCTACTATTAAAGATTTTTTTTTTTTAAAACACACCAAATAGATCTGAATTTTTCAGATTTGATTTTTTTTTTACTCTCAAAACTGATCTGTATTTTCACTCAATATAGATCTGTTCTTTTTTTTTTAAACACATAAAAACTAATTTGCATTTTCATTAAATATAGTTCTGATTTTTTTAACATATAAAAACTGATCTGTATTTTCATTAAATACAGATCTAATTTTTTTTAACACATAAAAACTTATTTGTATTTTCATTAATTACAACTTTGATTTTTTTAACACATAAAACTTATCTGTATTTTCATTAAATACAAATCTGATTTTTTTAATATACAAAAACTGATCTGTATTTTTATTAAATACAAATTTGATTTTTTTTTTTTTAGAAAAGTTTTCTTTGACACAAAATTGTAGATTTTGGAATTTAAAGGAAGAAATCAGAAATTAGGTTGAAGTCTTTTCTTTTTCTTAATATGTGATGCATGTAAAATAAATTTATCTCATGAGGGTGAATCCTTTTTTTCAGAAGCCTTTTTTTATGATATGTTGAAAAAAAGATCTAATTTTTTCTTTACAAACAAATATATATATATATATATATATGTAAGGTTGAATTTAATCAACCATTTAATTGGCTTTATTCCGTGACCAATTTGCTTGTAATTTAGCACTTAGTAACCTTGTATTTAGGTGAAAAAATTGTAAAGGTAGTGTGTGAGAAGATGTGAAGAAAAGCTCAAGAATGTGCAAGAAAAACAGAGGTTCGTGGCTAGGGCTCGCGAGTGGATCACGACTGGCAAGCCGCCAAAAGCTGGCACGTGAGAGGCACACTAGGAAGCTGAAGGGTCGCGCCAGCTGTCATGCTACAGGACAAAAGTCCCAGACTGGCCAGGCCGTTACGTCACGACTTGAACTCGCGACTTGGATTTGCGACTTGGATAAGCCGCGAGACCAAGTCGCCAACTTGCCCTGTTTGGCAAAAACTGACGTTTTGCATTCCCTTCTCACCCTACTATATATACACCTTTATACCTATCATTTTGAGAGAGCTTCTAGAGAGAATTTTGTAAGAGAAAACCCTAGAGAAAAACAAGATTTCCTTATCTCCAATCTTCATCTAAAGGGACTTTACAAATTCCTCTACTCTCATCCTCTCCATTGTCATCCCTTGAGAGGTTATTTACCAAACCCTTATCTCACCACACCCACGTTTGTGAGAAGGTCCATTTGGTGCTTAGGGAAGCAGTTTGGGAAGGAACCAATATACATTGGTTGATGCTATGGTCAAGTAGCGGAATCCGGGAAGCTAAAGAAGAAATAGGTTTGGCGTAACCTCGTTGGAGCAAGAAGCTTGGAGGGCTTAAGTACTTGGGTAGATTAGGCTTGGAGGGTCTTTTGCTGTTCATGTATCCTTCTTTAGTGGATTTTATCACCGCTTGGAGGGCGACGGAGAGGTTTTATGCCGAGAACTTCGATTTCCTCTTCGATAACACATCGTGTGTTGTCCGTGTGTTTGCATTTCTCTTTCCTTTATCTTTGCCTTATATTTACTGCTGTGGATGTGTTTATATTTGGTTTAGATTGTTTTATCAATTCTGTTTTATGCTTATTATCATATTCCGCACATTAATTGTTTGATATAAAGCTTGAATTGATATTTTTGTAATTTGGGGGTCCAAACGTTCAAGGGTGTTTCATACCCATTTTGAACTTTCAATATATATATATATATATATCTACATAAAAAAAAAAAAAAAAAAATCTAATTTTCCTTTACAAATATATTTTTTTTTTTTTATCTACATAAAAACAAATCTGATTTTTCTTTACAAATTAAAATATATATTTTTTTTTTCACAAAACAGATTTTAATTTTTCTAAAAAAGAGGATATATTCATAAGATAAGTTTACTTGAATTAATTTCAATCAATGTCTGTCATGTATGTTCAAAATATCATTCACATCATGCAAGAAAGGTATATTGGTCACTAGATTCTAGAAGACCTGACTCTATCTTGGCGAAATGGGTGCCTAACACCTTCCCAATCCATAACCTAGGCTCCGAACTTAGGTTTTTGGATAAGTAGATTAGTGTCTTATTTACTTATTTATTTATTTATTTATTTGGTAGATTGTAACTAGGAACAAAAGCTTTGTATTCTTTTACATGGATTGTAACTAGGACTCAAGGCATTGTAGGGTTTAATTTACCAAGATTGTATTTATCTTTATTCAATCAATAAAAATGAATTATCTTGATCGTGTATTTTGTATTTATTTTTTTGCATAAAAAAAAAGTGGCGACTCTACATAACTTATCCAAAAAGAGAGGTGCCCTTAAAAGCACCAAACTCTCTTTTTTGAGAGCACCTTTGCGGTCTCTCATACACACAATTAAGTCAAAAAAACCCCACCCCCATCCCCCCCCTCCCCCCCCCCCCCCCCCCCCAGAAAAAAGAAAAATATTATAGTTTTTTTTTTCATGAGTATTTAAATTCGAGATTTTTTTTTTCTCTTTAAAAAAATTGGATTTTAATTGGAGTCTAACTTTCTGTGTCCAATTAATTTTTTTTTTTTTTATTCAAAGTGAATTGATTTAGTGCCAAAGAAGAGGAGTATGATACAAATAAACCACCAAACACCCAATCATATATTTAACTATATATCTTAAATTAGAAGAAAAGAGAATTGGGAAGATTTTTCTTTCCAATACATGCCATTTGTTTGTCTAACTAAAAAATGTTTCACATTTATTAACTATTTTTAAAATACTATGAACAATTTTTACTTTATATATGTGTGTGTGTGTGTGTTTATATGCAGGGAGCCAAGATTTTATGTTTTAATTTGATTCTATTCTTAATTTGTAATTAATTTTGTTTTTTTAATTTAAATTTTAAATTTGGTTTATTAATGCTGGCGGTTTTTAGGGATTTAATTAGATGTTTTCCATAGTAGTATAATCCCTAAAATCTATTTAATTGGCACTCATGTAATCGTGAATGATGGAGGATTTTGAATAAGAATATAATTATTATGAGTTGAGATATGTCTCCTACCTTGGTCCTCTTTGTTTGGTTGTGATGCCAAGGGTTTGCAGGCAGGGTTCTAGGTGATGAAGCTTAGAATTTGTTCTGTTGTTACTTGTGTTACTCTTTTATCTCTATTGTCTTGTTGTGTTCTACACTAACATATATATATATATATATATATATGATGTGTGTGTGCACCTTTTTTTTTTCTTTTAAATTGTACTAGTGCTTATGCATGGGCTAATTTCTAGCCAATTTTACTCTACTCTCTTTCCCTCTCCCTCCATCCAAACTGGTCAACAGGTTTCCTTTTTCACACTAAGAAAAAAAGTCCCCTCACTCTGACAGGGATGGATCCAGGATTTCAAGGTAGGGGTGCTGGAGATAAGCAAAAAATTTATATAAAAAAAAAAACTTCAAATATGCTTCCATATAGTTTTAACCAACTATCAACCAAGACAAATACACAAAATCATTATTTCTTAATATATTAAAATGCAATCATCTATCAACAAAAACAAAAGACACAAAACACTACTGTTTCTTAATACATTATCTATGAAAAAAGAACTTGATGCTCTTTTAAATCTTCAAGATCAACTATAGTCATTTTCTAGAATTGGGATATCAACATTTTCAAGAAATGGAGAATGAACATTTTTTTTTTTTTAAATTGGAACATCAACATTTTATGGAATTGAAATAGCAGCATTAGTTATTGGCAATACTACATTAACTTCTGAAGAATTTGAATCTTTTTTTTTTTAAATAATAATAATAAAATAAACATTGTAGTAGATTTTCTCATGATCTACAAATAAAATAAGAATTATTTATATTATCTCACAAAATGACTAATTGTTGTTACTAAGTAGAGACGAATACTAGAATCTAGGTAACATGCATGATTCATTTAATTATAAATTTAATATTTCTCAATTTATAGATTTACTAGTTTTCTAGGTGACAATTTTATTGTGATAAATTTGTGTCATGTTTTTATTATAGTATGTATTTCCTTTTTTTTTTCTCTTTCTTTTTTTCTTTTGTCTCTTTATCCATGTCACCCAAATGCGCTATTACCCCACTACTAATTTATAATGCATTAACCAATATTTTTTGGCATCTTTGTCTGAAGTCTATTTCGTATTGCCCCAATACTACCAACCAATCATCAAACAATCAAATGCTTTATATATAATCACTTCACACCTCACATCTCACTTTCTTAACTCAGACACTCCCACTCAATAGCTACCAAAAAAAAAAAAAAATCTAGACAAACAGAGACTCACAAGTCCCAAACACAATCACATATTCAAATTCAATTCACAATCATCCTTAGAAGAAGGAAAAAGAAAAGAAAAAAAAAAAACAATTTACAAACATTATGAGTGTATGGTCTATGGAATGGAGAGAATCAATGTAGGTTTTGAAGTTTAAGGAGAGAAAAAAAAAAAAAAAAGTTCAAAGGGCATATTAGGATTTCGGGATGGAGCCTAGAGGCTGCAGCAATCGAAGACAGTGACGGATTGGGCAAATCAAGCTGTCGGAGGCGCTAAGGGTTGTGGTGGCATATGGATCAATGGGAGAGCTATGGCAACAGTGTGAGGGGAATTTGTGGCGGCATGGGACTAGGTCTCGCCTCTAAGTCGAGAGAGACCGAGAGACAGAGGAGTGGAGAGAGTTTAAACTCTCTCCACTCCTCTATCTCTCGGTCTCTCTCGACTTTCTCTTCTTCTTCTTCTTCTTCTTTATTTATTTATTTATTTTTAAATCTGAGATCGGTTTGTAAAAGGGTTAATAGTTTTTTTTTTTTTTTTTCTTGAGTTGGGCTGGGCTTTGGGCTGTTCTAATTGGGGGGACCGGTAAGGTTGGGCTGGGGGGCCAATAAGGGCTGGGTTGGGGTTTGGGGAGTTTGAATACTATTTTTTTTTTTTTTTTTTGGGCCAAGGGGGCCCGAGCCCCTACTAGGTCCGTCCCTGCGCTCAGATCTTGGTAAAATTGATTTGAGTATGCCATAAAAGTCATTCAGATATTGCGATATTGGTTTATTACTCAGACTTTGGTGAGTAATCTCCTAATTTTGCATACGGTTGGGGATGGGCAGAAGTGAGAGACATAAAGAGAAAAATAACAACTCTCTTTAATATTTATGTTTTCTCCTTAGTTTTCGTCCCATTTTGGAGGAAGCAAATGTGTGACTTAGGAGGTAAAAACCATCGCATGCCCACGCCCATATCCATCCTCCCCTTTTCCTTTCACACTAAATTAATGAGAACTTCATTATTATCTATTCCATTTACTATCCCCATTTTTTTAAATTAAAATAAGAAATGATATAAATAATAGAATAAGAAAACAAAAAAATAATTTATGTTACATATCAAAATAAGAAAACAATTAAATAATTGATGTAAAATAAGAATTAATTTCAATGAAATAATTTCAGTTTAATAATAAAATAGATAATAGTGGTAAGAGAACAAAAAAACATTTTAAGTTACATATCAAAATTCATTGTTTCTGAATAAAAATAACTTTAAGTTACTTATTGGACCAATATTTTAATTTTTTAAAACATTGGTACTAGGTTTTCACTCAAAATAAACTATGTTAACATTTTTTAATGCACTTATACCTATAATGACTCGCATGGAAAAATGACGTTGTACAATATGTAATACTTAAATTAAGGTCACATATTTCAAGCACAACTGCATAACGTGTAAGATTTGATCTAATTTTAGAATAAACTAGCTTGTAATCTCATGCATATGCATAGATACACCTAAAGATATACAATAAGATGCATAATATAATTCATATATATATAATTTAAATACTATTGATAGTCTTTTTTATATTTTATTAATTCTTTAAAAACATTTGTAAAGATATTATTAGGTATAAAATGTAAATTGTCCATTTTTAATTTTTTATTATTATTGTGAAGCACTTTTTTTTTTCGATTCATTTATTCTAGACTCTTTGGTTTTTGTATTTAATAATTCACTTAGATGAATATTTATGATGTAATTCTACATTTGATTCTAAAATTAAGAAATAAAACTCTTTAAGAATAATAAATCTAGGACACATGGCACAAAATTTGAACTTTATTCTGGAATTCTAATTTGAGTTTCTCTCAGTTTTACCTACTATTATATATATATATATATATACACTAGTTATAGGCCTGTGCGTTGCACAGTTTTATGAAAAAAATTATCAAATAAATGTATAAATAATTATATATTTTAATAGATTCAATAAAGATAAAAGAAAAAATTATCAAGTGTAAATAATTATCTCACTAAAATAAGGGGTAAGATTTCTTCCTAAAACTAGATTAAATTGATAATTCTAAATTGAATTTTAAATTGATAATTATCTAAGAAAACGTACTAAAAAGTTGATAAATCTTAAATTAATATAATCTTGATAATATTATAAATTAAAATTAAAGTTGATAATTTAAGAATACACGTGTAGAACATCTTGATAATTTGATGTAAAATGAATCTATTAATTCTAAGACCCTAACCCTAAGCATATAAATTAGATCAAAGCTAATAAAATTAGTTTAAACAAAAGGCAACCAATACACAAAACCTAATCAATTTAATAAAAAAAAAATACAAAAACAAAGAAGGAGCCTTTAGAAACTTGACAATGTTTTCGAATGTTTTGAATTCATTAATTAAAATCACATGAAGAAAAAAATCAATAATAAAACTAAAGAAAATAAACAAAATGAAAATAATAATAATAAAAGAAGAAAGAATGCATACGTGCATTGTCATGGGATTTAGGCATTCACCTATTGAAATAAGTTTCAATCCAAAAAGGGTATATAGGGTTATATATATTGGTAGAGTTCCATTTGAAATATAATTCATTTAAATTTTATTGCAATTAAAGATATCTAATCAATGTATTTGTTTTTATCCCATAAAAATTGGAATTAAAAAAAAAAGGTCATATAAAAAAAAAGAAAAAAAAGAGAGAGAGAGAGAGAGAATGTGGTTGATAGCTATAAAGAATTTTGATATATATATATATATATATATATATATTTTAATATCATCAACATAAAAATTATCAAATTAATGGAGATATATACTGTTTTTTGGGATAGATAGAAATTATCAAATTATTAGAGATATATACTGTTTCTTGGGATAGATTTATATTAATCACCTATTGAAGAATTTGGGTTGTGTTTATCTCGTAATAATCAAGTTTTGTAGCTTGATACTCTGATAAAATAATATTAATTTAATAATATTAAAATATCCTAATAAATAAAAAATAATGTTAATCTAATTTTATTTAATGATAAGAATAAATTAAAAAAAAGGATTATGAATAATAGAGACTGTAGGTAGATACACCATTGTAAGTTTCTTTAAAAACCTCCTCTCCTCTCCTCGTGTGTGTGTTAAAAATATTTAGTATTTTCAACAACCAAAAAAAAAAAAAAAATTGTAGGTAGAAGAAGAGAATAATAGCGCAAAGGAACCGTATGATGGGTATTAATTATGAATTATTTGATATACACACACACACACACACACACACTCCACATTGAAGAATTTTATATGAACAAAAAGTATAAAACTAATTCAACCACCAAGTGATATGCCAATTGCTGGGTCTAAATATTTAGCAAATACCACGTAAGCCAAATATTGTTAGGTCTTTATGTGATATGCCAATTGCTGGGTCTTTTAATATTTAGCAAATATTTAATTTTTTTTTATTTGGTTTAATATTTAGCACCACGTGACCCAACTATTGCTGGGTCTTTTTAGCACCACATAAAGTATATACTTTTATATCCTTAAAACTAAGATGCCACATATGTCAGAGAAGAAAAGTATTTGCCTTGTAGCTCTATCTTTGAGAGTTACATGTCGTTTGCATCTCTTTTCCTCTCTTGAATTTTAAAGTTTCAATTTCACCGGGGTCTTATTGGCCAAGGAAGCACGACACTGTTTTTTATACGTAACATTGAAGAATTTTATATGAACAAAAAGTGTAAAGCTAATTAAACCCCCATGTAATATGCCAATTGCTGGGTCTTTTAATATTTAGCAAATATTTAATTTTGTTTTGATTTGGTTTAATATTTAGCACCACATGACCCAACAATGTCTAGGTCTTTTTAGCACCACATGAAGTATATACTTTATTATCCTTAAAACTAAGATGCCACATATGTCAAAGAGGAAAAGTATATGCCTTGTAGCTCTATCTTTGACAGTTACATGTTGTTTGCATTTCTTTTCCTCTCTTGAATTTTAAAGTTTCAACCTCACCATGTTCTTATTGGCCAAGGAAGCACGACGCTATTTTTTTATACGTAACCTTCATCTTCAGATTAAGTCACATTTGAGTGAAATACAAATTGCTTTAATTGCTTTAACCTGATGCATGGCTTTTAATTGTTATAATTTTTGTTTTTATCCACTTATAAATACAGCAAGTTTAATTCAACTTTAATCAAATTAAGATTTTTATCCACTTAGAAATTATAGTTGAAGAAAACTTATATATATTTTTTCTTAAAATCTAAAAATTTAAGAAAATGTTTTTGCAATTTGTGCCGCCATTACTTGGCGCAACCATGGCGTCTAAGCGCAACTTTTATTATATATAATATTATATATATATATATATGATAAGACTATTTATAATTTATAATAATGTTGATAATAAATAAATAAATAAATTATAGAACTTCTTTTAAGTTTAATGAAACTCTTGGCTTTTCTCATGCAGTAGACGGGTTTGGGGCGTGATATTAAAGAGTTGTTAACCCTATTGGGGATCGATAGGGAGGCTGCTAGAATAATGTTTAAGGCTAGCTAGCCATCGATACGTTGACCCTGTTAAAGAGTCGTTGACCCTAGTGATGTTATTTTATTTTTCAAGAGGATGGAGAGGGACTACCAAAAAATTTGTGATTTGTTGGTGAAAATAAAAAGAATTTTGGTGAAAATTCTGTTATTTGTTAGTGAAAATTGGTGATATTTTTTGGTGAAATATTGTGATTTGTTGGTGCTCTGATGGGAAGCTTGACGAGGCTAAAATATTGCAGAAGGATGAAAAGAGATAACCCAAAAAAAAAAAAAAAAAAATTTGGAGAGGTAAAAATATGTAATATATACAAGATAGACAAAGTTTGACTACAAACTTGGTTATAACCTAAAACTACAATTTCCACTAAAAAAATTAACATGATTACATAATTTTAAAATCTAACAATTGAATTGTATATTTTTTATATTCTTAGTACACACTTCAAATTTCATGCCAATTAGATATAATTTAACTATTCGATTTACAAACTTATTTTTAATGCATAATTTTAGACCACAAAAGCTTGAAGTTTGAACAGTTGATTGATGAGATAAATATTGATCTTTGATCGTTTGGAAATTTTGTAGGCATGGAGGATATAGAAGAAAATGTAATTTAAATGTAGATTTGTCAAAATCACATCCAATAAAAAAATAAAGGCAAAATTTAGCTACAAAATTAGGCTACAACTTTACTTAATATCATTCACATTACTACATATTTTGATAATCTAACCGTTGAATGGTATGTTCTTTATATTCTTAATACACATATTAAATTTTGTATCAATTGGATATTATTTGCTATATGATCTATAAAATTACATTTTATACATAAAGTTTTGTCTAAAAAATAATGATTGGAGTTGTAACTTAAGCTACAACCAAATTTTGTGCAAAACTTTATAATAATAAAAAGATTACTTAAATGGAAATCTAGAAAAAAAAAAATAAAGAATTTGACTTCTTCTTTTTTGAAAAAAAAAAAAAAAAAAAGTGAAGAAAGTTATAAGCTAAATGTGGATGCTCTAAAACCCATTCATATGGTATGACTAAATTTCCTTCTGCTGTTTGTTTCTCCTTCGTTTTTTTCCATATAAATTTCCCTCTCTATTGTTTGTTTTCTCCTTCGTTTTTAGTAATAAAGATATCAACCAAAAAAAAAAAAAATCATCTTTAAAACGTTGACATGTATCATTGGTCATATTAAGAGCAATTAAATAATTTATCCAATTAGTTTAACTGGTAACATCTTTAATGATTAAACAAAAGATTTGTGATTCAATCACCGCTTAAATCAAAAGCTGACTGGTGTTTTGTAACATAATTTCCTCGACATCACAAGTCAAAATAACATATGCCAACTTTCCCTGCACAGAATTGAGGTTTTTTTTTTTTTTTTTTTTTTTTTTGAAGATTGAATTAGTCTAGTCAAAGGTACCAAAGTTAAAAGACACTGAAAAACAAAAATTCTACTCCGACATTCGTAGCCGATATTTTGAATAATATAAAACTAGTCAGTCTTCATTTTCTCTTAACACGCTTTTACGTATATTGAATATTTTCCAACCATGTTCGTATATAATAGTTGCTGTAATTAAGATTTAAAAGAGACTTTTGTTTCTGTGTTGTACTTTATTTTAGTATTTATTTTTGTTCTTTTTGGGTGAACACAGTTATCAAGTTCTTAGAATGGCTTTTCCTTTCATTACCGGTAAAACAGTAATAAAGTTTTGCCTCCTCTTTCTCATTCTAGTATCCTTTCTTCTTTCACTCACTCATGGAGATGAAGCTGCTAATACGACTAGCGAAGTTACAAATATTGGTGCCATCATTGATGTTAGTTCCCGGATTGGGAAAGAAGAAAAAACAGCTATGGAAATTGCTGCTGGAGACCACAACAACCATTCAAAGACTGATCACAAGCTGTTTCTCCATTTCCAGGACCCCGGGACAGACCCCCTTCAAGTTGCTTCTGCTGGTCAGTTATTCTCTTATTATGACGATTAACAGGTTCTTGATTTGATATTAACTATGTTGTTTCTTAACAATTTTTGGTGCAGCTGATGAGCTTATTAAAGAAAAGAAGGTGCAAGTGTTTATTGGCATGAACAAGTGGGAGGAAGCAGCATTAGTTGCTGATATTGGAAACAAAGCTAATGTTCCGGTTCTTTCATTCGCAGCTCCTGCTATAACCTCACAAATTATGCAACATCGTTGGCCTTTCTTGATTCAAATGGCTAACAATGATTCTGCTCAGATAAAATGCATTGCAGAAATTGTTCGAGCCTATAAATGGAAAAAGGTTATAGCAATATATGAAGATGATGCATATGGCAGTGACTCAGGGATGTTAGGCCTTCTATCTGAGGCACTTCAGGAGGTTGATTCAGAGATTGAGTACCACTTGATTCTTCCACCAGTTTCTTCTCTCCCTAATGCAGGGGGGTTTGTTCTTGATGAGCTTTTGAAACTACAATTAACAGCACAATCTCGGGTTTTTATTGTTCTTCAGTCATCAATACCAATGGTATCTCATTTGTTCAGAGAAGCTAAGAAAGTAGGACTTGTAGGGAGAGAATCAGCTTGGATAATTCCAGAGAGTGTTGCTAGTGTCCTGGACTCCGTTAGTAATGCAGTTATATCCTCTATGGAAGGTGCTTTGGGAATCAAGACCTACTATTCTAATAGTAGTAATTCCTATAAGGATTTCTATGATCAGTTCACAAAAATTTTTGAAACCAAGTATCCCGAGGAACATAATCATGAACCAGGAATTTATGCTCTAAGAGCATATGATAGCATCATGACAATTTCACAGGCCATAGAGAGAAAGATTAGTAACACAATTAGCCAAAAGATGATGTTAGAAAATATACTATCAAGCGATTTCTCTGGTTTAAGCAGCCAAATACATTTCAAAGCAGGAAAGCTGCTGCAAGCTCCTATATTGAGGATAGTAAATGTTGTGAGTAAGGGATACAAAGAATTAGACTTTTGGATGCCAGAGTCTGGGTTCTCAGAAAGCATTGAGATGAAAAATAGTACAGAGAAAATTGCAGGTCCAGTAATTTGGCCTGGATTTCTAAATGGAGTTCCAAAGGGTTGGGCAATGCCTACTGAACAGAATCCATTGAAAATTGTAGTTCCTGGTAGAACTTCGTTTGAGGATTTAGTAAAGGTTGACTACAGTGGGAATTACCTTGATAATTCCAAATATGATGGTTGGTGCATTGATGTTTTCAAAGAGGTGCTTAACATTTTGCCTTATTCTCTTCCCTATGAATTCAAGGCCTTGAATGGCAGCTATGAGGAACTGGTTGAGGGTGTCTATAGCAAGGTAACAACTCTAGATTTACCATTCAGTTTCTTGAATTGCTTTGTTAATGTTCATGTGTTGCATGACACAAAACAAACAAACTTTCACATTAATTTCTCAAATTGTTTATATGTTCACTTATGTTAATGAACTTATCAAAAATAAATTTGCCTCATTGTTTATACACACCTAGCAAAAAGTTCCTTTGAATATACTAATATATAGTAGAATAAATGAAATTCAATTCAATAGACCTCCAACATTCGGCTGCTTTCAAGAGCAAGTAATTAAGCATAAATGTAGATTCTCTCCAGTCTCCATCCTGCAAAGAAGAGTCTATGAGCCATTTCCCATAGGTCAAATTTTTACATAGCTACTGTGGGAAGAAAAATGAGTATTGAGGAGATAAATTTTATACAGATTTGTCTTCTGATATTGGTTTCTCAAAAATTTGAAACTTCTCATTTCTAAATTGCCCTTCAAGAACACTCTGGTAAGACTTTTCTGATAGTTTGCCTAAGTTTGACTGGGTCCTTCTGGAGGAGACAGAAAGCCCTTAAAATAGCAGTGAATCAATGACTAAAATAAGTTGGACATAAATTGAAATCAAAAATGGGGCGTGGCCAAGTGGTAAGGCAACGGGTTTATTGTTTTCTTTTATATCTTAGATACAAACTTGTTTCTGATAAAGACTATGCTTGCCATGTATGATCTAAAAACAATGGAAGACTTACGATGCTGTTGTTGGAGATGTGACCATATTAGCCAACCGTACAAAACGTGTGGAATTTACTCAGCCATTTGCAGAGTCAGGGTTGTCCATGGTTGTTCCTGCAAAACCTGAAGGATCAGCATGGATATTCTTGAAGCCTTTCACCTGGAAAATGTGGCTGGTGACCGGTGTCATCTTGATTTACACAATGCTTATAGTATGGTTCTTGGAGCATCAATATAATCCAGAATTTAATGGCCCATTGAAGAATCAGATTGGTACCTCCCTTTGGTTCACATTCTCCACTCTGTTCTTTGCCCACAGTAAGTACCAATGTCTATGATATGTTTTATATTTTTTATGAGCACCAATGTGCATGATCATGATAAGTGCTCTATGACACTTAGCACAAGATAATGATCAAGTCTTCCATACTGTTTATATTGTCTAAACAGCGTCAAGGCTGCCTCATTGTGCCCACCCCTAATAACTTGTGGGTCTAGGATGTAAAGCAATATAATTAGTTTACCATTGCACAAATTCTCTTATTTCTGTACATGTAATTAGATAATTTTAAGAGATCTAGTACTTTGCAGTTAGTGGGAGTTAAAGAGGTAGGTTTAAGTTTGAGGTTTAGAATTATAGAATTACAGCAAGGTTGGAGCTCATATTTTCTTACAACATAATGCCAATTTTACAAAATGGACTAATCCCTTTATGATCAATTAGGTTCATCCTATTATGATATTTCTTTCTAATCAATAGGAGCCCCCAGAGATAAAGACTAAGCATCAGCCAGGACGGAATTTCTAATGAATGGAATCAATTACATTTGCAGGGGAAAGAGTTTATAGCAACCTCACTCGAGCCGTGGTGGTAGTTTGGCTCTTTGTTGTACTGATCTTAACCTCAAGCTACACTGCTAGTCTGTCTTCCATGCTCACTGTGCAACGACTACAACCAGTTAGAGATATCGAGTGGCTGAAGAGCATCAATGCAAAAATTGGTTGTGATAATGATTCATTTGTAATGAATTACCTGCAGAATGTTCTTAAATTTAATTCAAAGAACATCATTCCAGTTACAACTGAATCTGATTATGAAGAAAATTTCAAAGAAAAAAGCATAGCTGCTGCCTTTTTCGAACTTCCATATGAGAAAATTTTCATCAATAAATATTGCAAGGGATTCACTACCTCCACACAGACCTATAGATTTGGAGGATTTGGCTTTGTGAGTAGTAATTACTCCTTTCTATCTTTTAGTTTCCACATAATTTTAAATTGATCATCCAGAATTTCAATAGTGTTACACATTAGCATTGGCCATCAATGAATTAAATTCAAAAGATTCATGCACTTTTTTAGATTACATTGGTCTTTCTGAATTCTTGGCAGAAAATGTGGATTCCAGACTGTTTGAATATGGAAAGAAACAATTTTGCAGAGAGTTTCTGCAAGTTTTCTATGTTGGCTAAAACTCATTATTTCAAAGAAATCTTCATGTATTTTCATACAATGGTTTTAAAGCTTAAGAGATGTTCTAAACGTATAAATCCTCAATTTATATTAATTATAGAAAATTGTCCAAACATGCTATGATTTTTTGTTTTAGAAATTCCATTCCAAATGTATTAGGATTTTCACTGTTTGAGATGTATCAATTTCATGTTTTAGATTAAAATTTATAAGTTTAAAGGGTAATGAGTGTCATGTCATTTAGAATATTAAATGACTTGACACTTCATACATTGTCATGAAATAAAATTGTTACTCTGAAATACATAGTATTTACTTCATGTGAAACGAAGAGGACAGTCTTTTTATCTAATAGGAATGACTTCTAATTACCCTCCATGCAGGCATTCCAAAAAGGCTCGCCAATAGCAAAGGATTTTTCAGAAGCTATTCTAAAGCTATCAGAAGATGGTACCCTAAAAGGTCTAGAAGAAAGGTGGTTGACCCCCTCACGTGAGTGTTCAGCAGACCAAACATCCAATGATACGGATCCTTTGAACATCCAGAGCTTCTGGGGTCTCTACCTTATATCGGCGGCCATTTCTACAATTTGTTTCCTGCTATCATTAATTCGATTACTAAAGAATTATCAACATGATCAAGAGGCATATCAAGGCAATGCAACTGCTAGCTCTGGAAGTGTTTGGAACAAGGCAGTTGGACTAGCGAAATACTTTTATAATGGAGAGATCAATACTCCAGAGAGAGCTTCAAGTTCATCTTGCACACCAGACTTAGATAATTGGACTTCTTTAAGACGGGAAGACGTGAGCACTATCAATGTTCTGGACAATATTATTCAAGCCTCCCCACCTTCAGAAATTGAGATGTCATAACTCCTTATTAAATGCACAAAGTAAAATAGGTAGGCTTTACATAAAGAATTTTTTGTAATGAGCCTAAATGTTGTAATATTTACATCTAATTGTCTACTACTAATTGTTTATTGTATGAAAGAAAGGACTGTTAAGAGTTTGTAGCAATTAGTTGGCTGGTGAGTCAGTTGTCTCGCACAATTAGTTACATTAGTTAGAGTCAACAAACTAGAGAACTTGAAGTGAACCAACCTGTATAAATACTTGTCAAATGTCAATAGTGTTGAACATCAATAAGAAATTTATCACAGTTTTTCCTCTTTCCTTTCAATCAATTTCTTTCACTCATTCCCTTTTCTTGGAGGGTGACTACCTTGAATTGGTCAAGTTTAACTAATTTCCCTAAGAGTCCAACTTTGCAAATCATTCATTACATTTGATATCAGAGCATTGATGATAAGAACCCACTGGTTCTTATGGAATTAAGAGGATTATGTGTAGTTTTTCGAGGGAACTAGGCCTCCTAAAGAATTAGAACACAGAGAGAAGAGGAAGAACTTAGAGAGAGAAGAATGTACTGCTTATTATTTCCTAAGATGGTGAATTACAAGTAAACATAGCCCTTTATAGTAGCTAATCAACTATTAATTACAGTTATACATTATGTTACAGGTTGCTAGGAACTAACTAATTCTAACTGTCACTAACTAACATCATAACTAACTAAATGCCAGCTCAAAAACCAATCTCAACTAATTGCTAGCTCAGATAACTATGAAACTCAGCAACTCAATCTCTTAGTCACTGTTCACCCAACTAAACGAGTGAGTTAGTCCCAATCAGCTCCTATCAATCGACTTGGAATGGTTAAAGGTACTCAATTTTCTTGTTAATTTAATCCATGGTTTGCATGACAATAGAGCTTCCAGCAGGTAATGGAGGCAACTTTCAAAAGGCATTGAAACTAGACTTTCCCGATTACGGAGGGGAAAATCTTTGAACTTGAACATACAAGGCTAATCAGACTATGTATATTTTTATAATTTTTCATTTATAATTTTTTTAATCACATTATATTATTATTTTTGGATTATTTAAAAAAAAAAAAAAAAACTCATGAAAGAAATTTAAAAAGAACAAACAAGCACAAACGAGCTAATGGGACCACCCTAAAAGATAAGCTCAAAGTGTCCAAAGGTGACATTGAGAGCTTTCGATCTTGTTCCTCCAAATACGACGATTCTCCTTAGCTCGGGCCCCAGTGGGTCATCCTGACATGAATCTTGGAACCATACCAGTCCATGCGCCAGCATAAGACTAGTGACCTTGAAAATGCAAGCCTATCCTATTAAAGACTGCCTTTAACCAAATAAATTACACAACATTATGATGAAAGATATATTCAAGGAGAATGGAGCACTCGTGTTAGCCTAAGGAGTAGGAAGCGCCAAGGACGATTGATTGCTATGCAGGCGGCCCTTGAGACGAGGTTATATCAAAAAGAAAAGAATAAGCATTGTCAGAATGATCTGAATAAAGTAGGCAGGGGGCAAAGACCAAAGAAAGAGCAAAGGAATTCATTCATACCATTTGTGGGTACCATAGGCATGCTTGGCAACGTCCTAGACATGTTTTTTTGCAACGTCCTCGGGTCCTCAAGACCTCGGGCATGCTTGGCAACGTCCTTGGCATGCTTGGCAACATATTCGGCATGCTTGGCAATGTCCAAGGACGCTGTCCTAAGAGTCCCACATTGAAGGAAAACCCCCCTACTTGCTGCCTTATAAGTTGTGAAGCGATGTGAAGCGAAGGGAGTAGTGTATCATCAGTTTATAGTTATTCGAATAACTAAACTGATGGTACACTACTTCCTTCGCTTCACAGCTGATAAGGCGTCTATCGAACAAATGCTCACTAAAATACACTCCAATTAATACATGTTTTATTAAATACTTAAGACAATTACTATCCTAGCCCACGACATAAAAACATGCTAACAAACAAATGTAATTTACGTTCCTCAATCTTTTTTTTTTTTTTTTTTGTGATCATTTGGTAGTTGGGTTTTGTTCGTTTCGCTGGTCATTGTGACTTTAACTGGCAAAAGAAGTGTATTAGGTTTCTTGATTGTAATGGAAGCCACAAGGTTTCATAGATTTTGTTTCTAACAAAGAACATAACAGCAGTCGAAAAACGTTGGTTTCCTTGTTCTCTGTAGACAGGTCATAGGTGTAAAAATAATGTACAAAAAATCACATCTTTAATTCTTTACAGTTTATTGGAAAAAATGGCATAATAATCTTAATTTTTAATGGATGTAGCCAATTAGCCATTTTTTCAAACTATCTAATAAAATACCATTCTTTTAGAACTTGACATTAGTGATGTCGAGTTTTGATTGGAACTCGACATTAGCAATGTTGAGTTCTTTTTCTTTTTTATAAGGTGTGTGTTTTTGAAGTGGGGACTTAGCCTCCTTTTGGAAAGCGCGTTTTGGGCATTTCCCAGCAGAAGTGTTTTTTTTTTTTTTTTTTTTTTCTATGAGTCCCGTACACTGTTCACGGAACCTACAAGTACGGAATTGAGCAACATTTTCTTTAAAACTGGGTCCTACGACACTATTCACACATTTAAAAATTATTTTGTTACAGTGTTTTTAGTTTTCAGTAATAAATAATATCCAAACAGACCCTTAATGTATCACAGGTTTGCAAGTCCTGTTACCATTAAAAAAAAAAAAAAAAAAGGGTTACCTAGAGTGGTCACTGTAAGCATTGTACGCCACACTCCCTTTTTCTACCTTTTAGCTCCCCCTGTTGTGTTGGTGGGGTATGTATTTTACTTGCTCTCCCTCACTACAATTTGAGTTCATCATTGGCAAAAAGCCCGAGAGTATGCAAATGCCTCTAAAATAGAGGCTTGGAAGGAGTTTTCGTTTGATTATAGGTTCAGGTAACATTTAATAACTCCATGATGAAGGTTTACACAACAAATTGAGTTCAGAGCTAGGGTATGATCACAAGATGGGGTTCAGCACCCCAGGTTGCATAGCTAGAAGTGGCCCTCATTTGTATTACTAGATTACTTAAATGGAGTTTACTAGGTAGGCCCTTGCGCATATACACACACCCTAACCCTAGAATCTAAATAAGCAAGAAATGAACAAAGAGGAAAACAAACAAAGGGAGAAGTGTCAAAAATTAATCACCCAAACATTATGGTCATAGATTAGGTGAGCATTCAAGCATATGAACACCCAAGCTATGTACATTTGGTGGAAAATGGATATGTTGAATGTAAAGAATAGTGAAAACTCATTAATTTTTTTTTTTTTTTTTTTACTTTTCATGTACATCTTTAGATTCTTAGAAAAAATTTAAGTGTATTGATGTAACAGAATTGTGAACATTCAATGAAAAATGGATAGGTTGAATGTACAAAATTTTGTAAATTCAACAAAAATTCTGTAAAAAATTCAACAAAACTTTGTACAGAATTGTAAAAAATGGATATACTAAAAGTACAAAATTCTGTAAATTCAACGAAAAATTGTGCACATTTAGTGAAAAATGGATATGATGAATGTACAAAATTGAGTAAATTCGATGAAAAATTGTGTACATTTGATATACAGATTGTCTAGATTCTTAGAGAAATTTGAGTGCATTGATCATACAGAATGGTGTACATTCTGGGAAAAATGGATAGGTTGAATGTATAGAATTTTATAAATTCCATTATAGATTGAGTAGGTATGATGTACAAATTGTCTAGATTCGTAGAAAAATTTAAGTGCATTGATGTAATAAAATTGTTTACATTCAGTAAAAAATGGATGGTGCATAATTTAAGACTACAAAAACTTACAATTTTAACAATTGATTGATAATATAGTTATTGATTTTTGATCTTTTGAAGATTTTGCAAGTATAAAGGATTTAAGAAGAAAATGAAATCCAATGATGAATTTGTCAAAATTCACATTCAATAAAAAGATATTGAGTAAAATTGTAATCTTAGGCTACAACCAAGTTTGTCTTTGTGTGTGTGTGTGTGTGTGTGTAGCGTGTAATCCCGAAACAGTGCATCAATATACAACGGTATCAAAATATTCTGTTCCAATTGACAATTTAAAACAATATCCATAATTAACAGAATTCAAAATCTTGGTTAGACACCCTACAACACCTATCCCAAAAGATAGCACATTGTTTCAAAATTAATCCAAAGATTTAACATTTAAAGGATAACTAAAGAATTTGGCATTTGGTTCATTATTGACCATGTGAAACTTGTACAATCTACCCTAGAGAATGACATGGGAAAATGCATGAGCATGTAATGTATAAACACAAATTTATCCAATGAGATGACATGTCAAATGCATGAACACATGAACAAATTATTCTAGAAAACAAGACTAGAAAGCATAACTAAGTATGTGATTGCATTGCATTTACTAGGAAAGCAAATTGTATGAAATATTTAATGAAGCTTACCTCATTCCATAATATTGTGAGCCCTCTCCAAGCATTTTTCTCATGCAAAAAGACAAAGAAACAACAAGAAACTCAAGAGCTTAAATTCAAGAAAATGTGAAAATAATGTCATTTAAAATTTTTATTAACTTTAAAGAAAATATTTTTATTTTGATAAAGTTTGGGACCTAATAAGGGTGTTGCAAAATGACTTAATGGGTCACACATAAGGAAGACGACGGTTCCTATAGGCCCGTCAGATTCATGTGCATATGCAGGACAAGAGTAGCGACACCATAAGCTGACAATCCCACCATGATACCCGACGAGTAAGGCAAGTGGCCGATGAGGGAGAAAAGGCCAACGGGGGAGAAGAAGCCGACGGGTCTAGCTTGGCTCAGCTTGACCTCCACGAATGTCTGTACATGGAAATATCTTGTACCCTAATCAGAGGAATCTCTACAAGGAAAGAATCCTGTAAAATACGAGTATTAATGAGAATCTTCTCTGCAAGGAAATACCTTCTTCGCCAAGAAACAAATGTTAGCTCCACACTATTATAAAAACCCCAAAGCTCTCACAAATCAAGGTACGCGTAATTTTCCCAACTCTGGCACTCTAAAGTTGTAGAAATTCTCTCAAACTTAACCTTCGGAGGGCATTTGGCCAGTACCACACCGGTACTTACTATAAAGTCTTCTTTGTTTCTCTTTCGTAGGTTCTGTCAAAGGCATATGAGGACTATGCAAGTCACTGATGATTTTTTTCATCATTTGTTGGTGTCGTATGTGGGAAAGATGACTCTCATAGTAGAAGCCATACTACCACTTCCCAGACAAAGAGTTGTATGGTACTCACTCGCTCGATGGCAACCAACAACCACCAAGGAGATGAACCATGAACTACTACTCTCGAAAGACAGGTACAGACTCTCGCCACGGCTGTAGAATGTCTTACTAAGTAAAACCACGACTTGGAAGAACGGCTATGCCAAAGGAACGCTGGGCACAACAATCACAGAGAGGAGCAAGGGGGTACCAGCCCTTAACACACCATCGAAAAGAGGGACCGAGAAGGACCAAAGGACCACAATGCCCTGAGCAAACAAGAGTGACAAGACACCAGCCGCCCATTTGTCATAGATACAACACCATTGCATATGGTTGCAGAGATAAAGATGATGAAGGAGGGACAGACTTCATGATGAACGCCCTCAAGGGACAAGTGGTAAATGAACTCGATGAATTGGTCCATCAGATGGACTCACCTTTTACTACACCTGTCACTCCATTCCCCCTTCCGCCAAAGTTTCCTATGCTGTAGATAGAAGCCTACGACGAGTGTAAGGATCCCTTGGATCACCTAGAGTCATTCAAAACCCTCATGCACTTATAAGGTGTTGCAGACGAGATCATGTGCCGAGCTTTCCCAACTACGCTAAAGGGTCCCGCAAGGGTATGGTTCAGCAGATTAATGTCCAACTCTATCAGTACCTTCAAGGAGCTGAGTGTGCAGTTTGCGTCGCAATTTATCGAGGGATATAGGTATAAAAAGTCCACTGCATGCCTAATGAGCATCAAGCAACAAGAGGATGAGACGCTGAGATCTTACATAACACGCTTCAACAAGGAAGCCTTCTCGATAGACAAAGCAGATGACAAGATACTTGTTGCTGTGTTCACCAATGGATTGCGGAAGGGGAAGTTTTCATTCTCCTTATACAAAAATGACTTAAAGACCATGTTAGATGTGCTTTATCGAGCCACTAAGTACATGAACGCAGAGGACGCACTACTAGCTCGAGAGGATAAAACCAAGAAGAGGGAAAGGCAAGAAGATGCACAATAGGATAGGGGATGGAAGATGACTAGAACTGGAGACTAATGGGAGGATAGGCCCTCCAAACCCCCTACTAGAAGGTTCACAAACTTCACCTTGCTGACTACCTCGATTGATCAGGTATTGACGCAAATCAAGGATGATACGACCTTGACGTGGCCTAGCAAGTTGAAGGGAGATCCTAGCAAAAGGTCCAGCAACAAGTATTGTCGTTTTCATCGGGATCACAGTCACAATACATCTGAATGCTATGACTAGAAGTAATAGATTGAAACCCTTATCAGATAGGGGAAACTACAAAGATTTGTCAATAAAGAAAGGGCAAACCCACAATAGGAACAGGCTGCTAGAAGGGATGGCAAGTGCCTTAATCCACCTTTAGGGGACATAAGGATGATTTTAGGGGCACTGTGGTGTCTGGTTCGTCCAAAAAAGTGCGTAAGAAATACCTCAAGATGGTTCAGAATGTCCAGCTGACGAGTTTCATTCCAAAGATGGTATGGATCGACAACTACATAATTGGGTTCTTAAAGGAAGATGCTCGATGCCTCCATCACCCACACAACGATGCACTCGTTGTTAGCATATGAGTAAGGCATTGCAACACTCATTGGGTCCTAGTTGTTAATGGAAGATCTGTTGATATCCTCTACTACCCGATGTTCCAACAGATGAGGAGCAAGAGAGAATGACTCATACCAACCAACGCGTTGCTCATGGGGTTCAGAGGAATAAGGGTATATTCTCAGTGCGGTCACATTGCCTGTGACGGTCAGTGATTACCCTAAACAAATTACTAAGGATGTTACATTCTTTGTCACAGACTGTTCGTTTACTTACAATGCCATAGTGGGCTAGCCTACCCTTAATTCATGGAAGGCTGTGACTTCGACTTATCACCTAATGATCAAGTTTCCCACCAAATACAGAATAGGAGAGCTACAAGGAGACCAAGTGGCAACACACGAGTGCTAGATAGCAATGTTGGAGATGGATGACCACTTACAAACCATGAGCATAGAAGAGTAACGAGTGGTTACGGAGTCTATTGAAGGGTTAGAAGAGATACTTCTCGATAACTTTAGACCTAAGCAAATGACCAAGATCAGCACCCTCACCAGCCCACCAGTTCGTCAAGCACTCACGACATTCTTAAGGAAGAACCAAGATTTCTTTGCCTGGTGCCACGAAGACATGCTCGGGATTGACCCCTTCAGTCATGGTTCATAGGTTGAATGTATCACCCTTTTTTCCCTATATTCATCAAAAGAAGCGAGTGTTAGCCCAGAAGTGAGACAGGGCTATAGCAAAGGAATTTTGCAAATTGCAAGAGGCAGAATTCATAAGTGAAGTGTACTATCCCGACTGGTTGGCCAACGTGGTGATGGTCAAGAAAGCCAACAGAAAGTGGAGGATGTATGTAGACTTCACGGACTTAAATAAGGCGTGCTCCAAGGATAGCTACCCACTTCTGCAGATTGACGTCATGGTAGACTCAATACAAGACACCAGTTGTTGAGTTTCATGGATGCATTTTCTGGTTACAACCAAATTAAGCTAGACGAGGCTGATCAGGAGAAGACTTCGTTCGTCACCAGCCAGGGCCTCTTCTGTTACAAAGTGATGCCATTAAGTTTTGAAAGCTCAAAAATATGTTGAAAACACAAGAGCTGTTTAGACCCTGAATTAAAAGTTACAGCTCGATTGATTTTATACTAACTTAATACTAAGTGTGGAATAGTGTAAAAGAGAGCGAACAAGCAACCAAGCTATTCTAATCCATAATCAAAGCAACAAAGTAGTAAAATGGAATGTAAAAGAGTAGGGAAGAAAGATGCAAACACAAGATAACACGCCGATGTGTTATTGAAGAGAAAACTGAAGAACTCGGCGAAAAACCTCTCCGCCGCCTGCCTTCTAAGTAGTAATCGATCCACTAAACAATCAGTTGGGATACATGTGTTAGCAAGAGACCCTCCAAGACTAATCTACCTGATGTACCTAAGCCCTCCAAGCACCTACTCCAACAAGGCTTCTTGGAACCGTGTCTTGTCTAGTTCTCTAGATCCCGCAACAAGCTTCATGTTGCATCTGCCATCCTTGACTTCTTCCAATGCTACCCGACAACACCAAAACTTTACTTGACACTCTGAAAGGGCGTGGTAAGTGTTTAAGCTATCAACCTCTTAATGGTATGGAAATGGAGAGGCAGGAGTTAAGGAAATTCCACAAGCAAATATGTTGAGGATTGTGGGTATAACAATCTCTAACTCTCAAGGTGTTTGGCTAAATTTTTCTCTCAAAAGCGCTCCTCAACATTTATGGGTAATGTGGGTATAAATAGTGTAGGTATAGAAAGTGTGTATCAGAATGAACAGGCTGGTAGAACAGAATGTCTTGCGATTATCTCACGGGAAGGCCTTACTCGTGAGATACTCGCGAGACACAGCTGTCTCCATCCTGGCCTGACTCTTCACATTCCAACATGTGCAAGGCACATGAGTCACTTCACTGGATGCTTAGTCGCAAGCTACCCACGAAAACTCTTCAGTCTTCAATAGCTTGAGTATTCACACACTCTCTCTCTATCACACAACCCTTACAATCAAATCTCACAATAAATATAGAGTACAAAAGATTGAGCAATAATTACAATCAAATTTTGCACGGAATAAAAGCCAACAAAAACACATAGTTGTAAATAACAACTTTACAATCTCCCCCTTTGGCTATTCCGTGACAAAACCCCTAAAACAGACTTTAGACTTAAACATGAGTTTGGGAATAGTAGCAAAACTCACTCACACCTAATCTAGAAGCTGTGAAGCACTTACACGTATATACCTGTTACCTGAAACACTTGCACACAAACAAAACTTTGATTAAGCTTATGAGAAGTTGAGCACAAGGTATGTACATAAGCAAGTAAAGTGCGATCAAGTTTGTAAACAATATAAAACATATAAGCATATCTTGATCAAACAAAAACAGCCATTAAAGAATGACTACAATGAAAATTTCGCAAGTAAATGCTCATCCGGACACACAATGCAATTAAGAACAATCACAAAGGATCAATTGCATGTTCAACACTCAACCAATGCAAAATACATGAAGTATTTGCATCTAGGATACAAGATCCTACTAGGGCACAAGAGTGTAGTACTTAAGACATATTAGCAATATCTTAAAAGTACAAAAAAAAAAAAATGCTAAAAAGCATAGAGATAATCACAAATACTAAAAATAAAATGAAATTAAAAATAGAGTGTTTAAAGCGTTAAACAAAAGCAGTAACAGTAAACAAAAAACAGTAATTATAATGACTAAAAACAGTTTAAACCAAAACATAAATGAACCTAAACCACCTATGAACCAAAACCCAACCAATAACCAATGTTTCTAAGCCTAAACCTATGCTCCCCCTAACACTATGCAAGCTTTTCCTTAACTCCCCCTCAAAATTTTCTCCCTCTTTTTGACCAAAATGGCTAAAGGGCTAGAACTGATCAGACTCTAAATCTGATCCCCACGCCATCAACAAGTCATCGATCTGGGAAGACAATGCAGTGATCTATCCTTGGAGGTATGCAAACTATGTCGTGGTGTGCTACACATGGGAGTCAAGAACTAAAGACATCTGGTCCATTTTCACTAGTAGGCGATTGAGTTTATCTAATCCTCGTGTTAGTGCTGAAGATGATGGCTGAGTTGAAGGCTCTGGAGCAGAAGTAAATCTGTTAATCTCCTCTTCTGTTCTCCACCCACGTCTTCAACATGATCCTGTGGTATCGTATGCACACCTATTTTGGATCCCTTAATATGAGCTGTGCTCCTAATGACTGTGTGTGCACCAATGGGATAGTCCCTCTGATCCACAGTGAGACCACTCGGAAGTTTCAGCTTTGTCTTCACAATTAGGCCTATAATCAGTGAGGGAAAAGGCATTATAGCCCTTGAATTCTACTTCTCAACGTTCTTTTTCAACACATGGAAGATATGTCCACAAATATCTATCTCTTTGTGAGTAAAAAGATCATACAAAAATCTTGTCCTTAGAGCAAATAAAGTGGTAAGGTTGGTGACCGGATAAATGTTATGGATCATCACATAAGACAATGTCTTCATCTCCAGTGAAAATCGGATTGTATTCATGGATGTCTTCTTCGGTGTACCACCAAGTATCTTTATCATCTCCTCAGTGGAAAACAATCTATCTTCATATTGGACTGAGATTGGCTAAGAGGGAGGATGAATCTCCAAAAATTCTTGAATACTATCCCTTGTAATCATGAATTCCTTGTGCCTCACCTAGCAAACTATATTGTATCTTCCACCGTAGCATTTGAGAAAAATTCTCAAATGATCTCTAAGTACACAACCCCAACCAGGTTCAACAGCTTGGTCAAAGTCCTTTCTTTGAACACTTCAGGGATGAAGGTATCCTCAAGAGTTTTTAGTTGGACCACCCTTTCCATAATAATTGTTGCTCTTTTGTAGCGATCATTGTATTTCATATCAGCATCAACAGACTTGAAATTGTAAGAATTAGTGCAAGGACATTTTGTGGATTTCTTGGTCGTAGAATGTTTGGTATGAGACATCTGCACAATTACACATAGCAAACCAGAAACATGTGTAAAAACACAAAACAAAATACAAAACTTCATTAGATTCAAGTTAGTTCCAAAACAAAGGTAAAACAGCCTAAACCAGAGCATAAATAACTCAAAACAACATGCTAAAACATTTTCAACATGTAAACATAGACACAATGCATGAAATTAAGTATTTATGCATATGTGTGCATATGTGTGCATGTGTTGACGCATGATGATGCAGCATGAGATACATGAGGTGTACTTAGAGGGTGCCTAGGTGTGTGCATGGCATGGCATTGAGGCACAAAATGGAAAAAGTGTGTAAAACACACCACCATTAACCAAAACAAGATAAACATGA
The DNA here is from genome assembly GCA_030445155.1 of Quercus variabilis. Lineage (NCBI taxonomy): Eukaryota > Viridiplantae > Streptophyta > Magnoliopsida > Fagales > Fagaceae > Quercus > Quercus variabilis. The sequence continues at coordinate 45,726,858 of CP129449.1, read as the reverse complement.
TCATTCAAGACCAAAAACAAACATTGGAACTCAGTTGAGTCCAATTCAACACAGAAATGTCATTCGGACATTCTGTCAAACACCTAACATGCAACAATGCACAACAGTTATGGATAATGCATGAACATGGTGAAAACTTGCCTCAATACATGCTAAAATGCCTCATGGGGCCAATATAGATGCACAAACAACAAATGGGACTTAGCCCAATCAAAGATTTTGAAAAAAAATTTACAAAATGAAGAACCCCAACCCAATTTTGAAAAATCCCCAAATTTTGAGACCCTAACTCAAATAACTGCATAATCTTAGAAAACCATGAAGAAAATTTTTTAGAAACCATACCTTGAAGTTGAAAATGCAAAAAATAGGCTTGAGAATGATGGGGTTTGAGTAAAATGTGATTTTGGGTTGAAAAGGATTCGAGAGAGGCTTAGCAAGGGAAATGGGAGTGTTTTGAAAAACTGTCACATCTACAATATAAAACTGAAAACACGCAATTTTCATAGGTTAGACAGTGGCGAGGCAGTCGCGAGACAGTCGTGAGAGTTTCTGTTTGAATTTGAAGAAATTCTAGTTTTTGCCTAAAACACATTTTGCGAGAAGTGTTTGGTCACAAAATTCTCGTGAGACAATAGCAAGAGTCTCTATGTGAAATGCCCAAAAAATTTATTTCCCTTAAATCCTTTTCGTGGGAAGCTCTAAGTTGCGAGCTTCTCGCAAAACACCCTCTAAACTAGTTTTTGAAGAAAAATACAAAAATGCATTTTGAACAAAAACTAAAGACACGAAAGTATAAAATCACTTTCAAAAACATATAAAACACTCAAAAATATCTTTGAATTTGATCAGCAAGTACTTGAGCATACACTTCACATTCGAACATGTACAATCACACAAATGAGATAAGCATTAATTGAATCGAAGTCTTGTGTGTTATGGGTGAGTATGAAGTGTTAAATAGTCCTTAGACCAAAGTAAAGCTTCAATGATCAATTCAATTAAGTCATACACAACTGTTACTAAATCAAGTGGTCTATCTCAATTATAGAAATGAACATATATGACCTCTCACAAATTGATTACAAATATTAGAAGCTTTTCATTTGGCTTCTGCATAAATCATAACATTTGATCCATTTTGGATATTACAACTCTTTTTGAGATCGGTGCTTGATATTTTTGATATATCAACATTTAGAATTAGCCTTTGACTTTTGAGCACCATACAGTTCAAAACAAAAGTCGCTTTTCATTTTTCCTAGTCAAATACTAGTATGTGCGACAGGTTTTTGCAGTTTAATATCTTTTTTCATTTGGAGATTTACATTTGGTGAGCTCTTTTGCAAAAACAAAAAAAATAAAATAAAAAATAAAGTGGGAAGAGATATAGGCACAATTCTATGCAAGTATCAAGACCATCAAGACTATTGACCAATTATTCATAACAAGCTTGAAGATCTATTTACAACAAGCACACATAATTTTCAAGATTTCTTCCTCATAGATAGATGTGCATACAAAATAAGCTAAGCTCATAAATGCACTATGCCATTAGTACGAAGGTACTAGGCCAAACTTACATGTGATATACATAACACAAGCGATCAAACATTTTGAAGATTTTTCGATTTTTATGGGTTTTTGAATTTTTTTTTTAACACACTCAAAAATAGAACAAAAACAAGAACAAAGCAAAAGCTTGTAAAAGAAACATGCTAAAAACCAGAAGCAAATGGTACAAAGTAAATTATACATGTAATGATGCATGAACAAGAGTCCCTAAACATCGGAAGTATTAGTGCATGGACATGTGAAACGCTTATGCATGAGTACCCCTCTTCACCCACACGACATGTGCGTTTGGGTTGATATTCCTATAGGATTGGGTACGAGAGTTAGGACTTTCAAACCATCTAGTGAAGCTCTCTAAGAAAGTGGTGAATGCACCAATCATCTTCATCATATCCATCATATCAGAATCACCATTTCGACCTCTTGATTGCGCAACAACCCAATTCCTTTTGTCATTTTTAGGGCTTTTTGACCTCTGAACACTTACATTCTTCAATGCCTTCAGCTTATGGCAATTTGGTCTGGTGTGTCCTTGAAGTCCACGAAAATGATAGAATTGTTGAATTCTCAGACCTCTTTGTAACTTTGGAGGGTATTTCCCTTGAACCTTAGGCTTGACCACTGATTGATTACAAGGATTATTCAGCACCCATTGGATAGTTACATTCTTCTTCTTTTCATCCTTCACTTTCTTAGGGGTCGAGGCAATTGCTACTGGTTCTTTAGCTTGCACAAGCTTCACTTCCTTGGTGATTTTGACAGCTGAACTACTTTCTCCAGTATATCCCAGTTCGATTTTGTTAGAGAAAGGTTTTTGATGAGAGAGGACTTCATCAAGCTTCTTAGAGGAGACTCGCTCTACTTTTGCATTGGCTTAAACCACCTCAAGCTCAAGGAATTTTATCTTTGAGTAGGCTTCCGTCAGCTCTCCATTCAGCATCTCTATTTCACATTTGGCCTCCGATTATGATAACCTATAATTGCATAATTTGACCAAGTTAATCACTTAGCTAATTAACTAGGTTAATCTGGTTAATTTAATGGGTCTAAAATCGTTCAACCCAGTCCATCCCCTTAACGAAAAAATACATATTCTTCCAATTTCTATTAGAGTCTAGCATGTCGAACACTAATCTAAGTGATGACTTCTTAGCCAAAAAATGGTAAATGCATTTTGACGAAGTGATTTGCTAGGGCTTATAACAATAAAAGAACTCGTCAAGTGTGAGTCGACGATTCTCTCCACTTAGTTGACCCTATATCACCTCAGCACCTAAAAAGATCCTCCAGGTGTTTGGGGCAATCTGGTTAACGGACAGGTTGAGGAAGTTGGTGAGCTAACAGTGCAACACTGTTAGCGGTAATCTCAACCTAGCAATAAACATGGCGTTATACATTCCCATGTCTACCGTCTTCCTGAATAACATTTCTTAAACTTTCCTAGCAGATAGAGGGGAATGTTGTCTAGGATTTGGTGATGGTCACGAAGGGTGTTAAAAACTTTCCTAAACATGGTCAGGTAAAAGTCATTTATTGTCCATATACTTGGTAAAATGAAAGGCCTAGTTCCATTACTTTCAACTTGGCTTACCGACCCTTCGTCATATTGTTCACTCCCCCTGTCACTCTCATTTCCCTCATCATATCCTCCCTCCTCATCATCTCCTTTCTCTTCATTGCAGCCCTCTTCCTCTTCAATAGGAGAATGGGCAGACGGTTCCCTTGCTAAGAACTAGGATAAATCTTCCTCGGGCTTGCGCCTTGACAGATAGACCTCGTCGTAGCCCGCGCCTTCATGAGCTGACAACAACTGTTCACTCTTCGCTTCTCTACCACCTAACATCTATTCAGCTACAAGCGACAGAGGTATCCTAAGAACCTATTTGACTAGTTTTTAAACAAGCGATGACAAACAAGAAGGTAGATAAAAATAGATGGCGAGGCAAAGAAACTTACTATATGACAGTTGCATGAAAGGTGATGGTTGCACGAAAAGTGACGGTTGTACGAAAATGACAGCGCAACATGGCAGCTTTGATCTCCCAAGCTCTCAAATAATGACAAGCAAATTAGCTAAAGAATAAGGAACTATTTATGGAGAGAGGGGGGCACGGTATATGAAGCGACGCTCATGATTGGAAACGAGGGCAACCAACAAGCGCCACGTGTCACCTCACATATTAACCAAGAGCTACGTATGCCATTTAATGACAAGAGCTCCTATAAAACCTATTGATGGTCATAAATGCTCATGTACTTCACGTCTCATCAACCACAGCCAATGCGACCACAGGGTAGGGGGCAGTTGATAAGGGTGTCGTAAAATGATTTAATGGGTCACACATAAGGAAGCCAATGGTTCCCATAGGCCTGTCAGCTTCATGCGCATATGTAGGACAAGAGCAGCGACACCATAAGCTGACGATCCCACCATGATACCCAAGGCAAGTGGCCGATAGGCGAGAAGAAGCCGATGGGTCTAGCCTAGCTCAACTTGACCTCCACGAATGTCTGTACATGGAAATATCTTGTACCCTAATCAGAGGAATCTCTACAAGGAAAGAATCTTGTAAAATACGAGAATTAATGAGAATCTTCTTTACAAGGAAATACCTTTTCTGCCAAGAAACAAATGTCAGCTCCACAGTACTATAAAAACCCCCCAAAGCCCTCACAAATGAAGGTACAAGTAATTTTCCCAGCTTTGGCACTTTTGAGTTGTAGAAATTCTCTCTAACTTAACCTTCAGAGGGCATTCATTTCTTTCCATATTCAAACTGTCTAGAATTCAAATTTTCTGCAAAGAATTTATAAATACCTGAAATAATCTAAAAATGCATGAAAATTTTGAAATAAATTCTGTGATGGCCAGTGCTAATATGTAGTATGCCTCTGCTTCTTTTTATAGGAAAAATTCAGTATGTGGAAACTAAAAGGCTATAAGGAGTGTTTTGTGTGTGTGTGTGTGTGTGTGTGTGTGTGTGGAGGAAAGAGAGCATGTAGAAGGAATAGTTATTACTTACAAAGCTAAAACCTCAAAATTTATAGGTATGTGTAGAGGTAGTGAGTCCTTGGCAATACTTGTTGATGAAAAATTTCTCATATGGAAGTTCAAAAAAGGTAGCAGCTATGCTTTTGTTTCAAAAATGCTCTTTATAATCCGATTCAGTTTTAACTTTAATGATGTTCTTTAAATTAAACTTGCGCACTTCCTGCAGGTAAATCATTACAAATGAATCACCATCATAACCAATTGGTGCATTGCTTCTCTTCAGCCACTTGATATCTCTAACTGGTTGTAGTCGTTGCACTGTGAGCATTGAAGACAAACTAGCAATGTAGCTTAAGGTTAGGATCAACACAACAAAAAGCTGAACTACCACCACCACTCGAGTGAGGTTGCTATAAACTCTCTCCCCTGAAAATTAATGGATTCCATTCATTAGAAATCTCATCTTGGCTGTGTTTAGTCTTTTCTCTAGGGGCTCCTATTGATTAGAAAGCAATTTCATTGCAAGATAAACTTGATTGATCCTACAAGGGTTAATCCCTTTTTAATATTTGCATTATGTTGTAAGAAAAATCTTGCATCAAATGAAAGTTTCTATTTCACACACAATTATATTTTTAGTCATATATGACTTGCAACCTTTACCTTCTGTTAACTGCTATGCATCACAGAGTACTTATCATAATCCCAAATATTGGTGTCCATTAAAAAATAATAATAATAAAATAAAACAAATTATAGAAATTGGTACTTACTTTGAGCAAAGAACAAAGTGGAGGATGTGAACCAAAGTGTGGTACCAATCTGATTGTTCAATGTGGCATTAAATTCTGGATTATATTGATGCTCCAAGAACCAAATCACTGTGTGATAATAATGAAGTTTCGGGAATGGTGACTTAAAAATCACCTGGTGGGGTTTTTGTCGTCAAGTTTTTCCTCATTCATAAACAAATCACAGTGTCATTTAATTTCTGCTGCATATTTAGTTATTTGGTGATTTGTTTGTGCTACCACGTGTTTGCATGTTAAATTGATTAATTAATAACTTGGCTAATTAATTAATTAATTTCTATCACAAGGGGTCAATTCAGTTTGTGGCCTATTAGATTGATATTTGCGCTCATATCTTTCATATTTTGCGCAAAACTATTGCAGGAACTAACTTAAGGACCTACATTCCTTTTTGCTGCCTCATTTCAAGGATATTGAAACTCAAAGGAATTCATCCATCCGAAGATGAGTCTCCCTACCCGAAGCTAAGTCGAATCAACATTCGTACGCTCAACGCTAGCATTGGTCATAGTCGGAAGCAAACCAAGACAGAGACTCCAGCTTCTCATAGTGGTTCACAATCTAACTAATCCTCCTATGATGAGAAGTTAGACAACATTATGGCATCCGTCCATGGCATAAGCACTAAGTTATCTGGACTAGCCTCTCTCCTATACTCTCATAACATCCGTTGTGATACGAAGTTCACTTCTCTCTAAACTCAATTGGACCAAATTCAAAGCAAACTAGAAGAAAATGAGGATTAGCTATTCAATGACAAAAAGGGGAGATGGTGATGATAGGGGAAGTATAATGAAAGTGGGAGAAAGGTACTTGATCAAAGGGGGAGTATTGAAGTTGAAGAGCAAGAGACGCCTAATATTTTGCTTCATATTATCCTATATCAGGATCTATGTTGTGTACTCAAACTATGTTTTATGTTTTGTTTTGTACCTAAGCTTTGTAGCTCAGTAAGTTAATGTCATGCATTGCTTTTAGTACTTCACTCTTCTGCCCTTGTTGGATTTTATATCCGTAATGTAATTACCTTATGTTGTTGTATCGGTTAAGTGGTGGATATGCAAATGATACTTTGCATTGGGCTTATTAGCTTGCATGTCCGGATGTTCATTCCTTGTGTGAATGATCATTGTGGTCACTATTTATAGTGATTGTTCGCTTTTGGTCAAGCCATGCTTTATTGTCTCATTCCTTTTTGCTTGATCGCATTGTTCTTGCTCTATATGCATTTTAAGTTTTCTACTTACAATGTTCGTATTGTGTTGTTGTTTTCAAGAAATACTTGCCGTATGGTTCAAGAGCTTCACAGATTCTAGAGTTAGGTGTGAATGAGTTTTGTTCAACTGTTCTTAACTCACATGTTAAGTCTAGAGTTTATTTTAGGGTTTTGTCACAGAATAGCCAAAAGGGGAGATTGTAAGGTTGAATTTATTCAATCATTTTGTTGGCTGTATTCCGTGCCAAATTTTCTTGTAATTCAGCATTTAGAAACCCTGTATTTAGGTGGGATTCATGTAAGGGTAGTGTGTAAGAGAGTGTGAAGAAAAACTCAAGAGTGTGCATTCAAGAAGAGCCTCGCAACTAGATCTCACGACTGGCCAGGCAGTTAGCTCCCGACTTAAACTTGCGACTCATTCTAGTCGTGAGCTCGAGTCGCCAGAATGCCTTATTTGGTTGTAATTGACTCTTCGCATTCCTTATACACCCTACTATAAATACCCTTATACCCATGAAATGTAGAGAGTCTCTAGAGAGAATTTTGAGAGAGAAACCCTAGAGAAAAACAAGATTAACTCATCCACAATCTTCATCATTTGAATCTCCAAATTCCTCTACTTTCACCATCTCCATTGGTATATCCTTGAGAGATACATTAGCCAAATCTTTATCTCACCATATCCATATCTGTGAGAAAGTTTTTTGGTGCTTGGGAAGCAGTTCAAGAGGGACCAATTCATTTTGGTTGATGCAATGGGCAATTGCAGGATCTAGTAAGCTAGAGAAGACGAGGTTCAGCGTAACCTTGTTAGAGCAAGAAGCTTAGAGGGCTTAGGTGCATTGGGTAGATTAGGCTTGAAGGGTCTTCTACTATTCATGTATCCCAACTTTATTCCCTAGTGGATTATTGACCGCTTGGAAGGTGGCAGAGAGGTTTTTCGCCGAGGACTTTGGTTTCCTCTTTGATAACACATCGTTGTGTTGCCTTTATGTTTGAATCTCTCTTCCCTTAATCTTTTCCTTTTAATTACTGCTATGGTTGTGATTAATTTTGGTTTAGATTGTTTTACCAATTTTGTTTTAGCTTATTTTCATATTCCGCACATACATTGTTTGATTATAAGCTTGTGTTGGTAATATATGAATTGGGGGTCTGAATGGTCATAGGTGTTTTACACACTATTTGAACATTCACATTGTTTTGTGACAATAGTAGAGTGGTTGCACAATCCAAAGATCCAAGAAATCACAAGAAAGTACCACATCATTCAACCAAGATTGAAAAGATTGAAAGTGTAAATAATCTAGCAGATCCATTTACCAAAGCCTTGCCTCGAAGGACTTTCGAGTCACATTTAGAGAGACTGGGAGTTAGATTAGTGCATAATAGTCTTTAGGGCAAGTGGGAGATTGTTAGGATTAGTGCCCTTAAATCCCATTATATGATGCTATGTATGATATTAAGTATGACATTATGTATGACTTAATATTGTGATTGATAAATTTTTTTTATTATTATCTAAAATAATGGTAACATGAATATTCAAATATTATCATATAGTCCATGAGATGCATAGTATGTGATTTATGTGAAAAGTTACAAAAGATATAAATCACAAGTTCTTTATAAACTTAGAATTTTAGTTTATAGTCAGTGATGAAATTGGGCATTTTATCTGCGAAAACTATAACATATCAACTAAGATAATTTTTCTTGATCATAGAAGTGGAGACTTCTAGTTGATATGTTTTAAGAGTTGAGACATATTGAACTGAACCACTATTAGATTTATTATTCTCTTAACGACTGTCAATTGAATAATAAATCTCATGATTTATATTTACATAAACTTTTAATACTGAGAGAATAATAGATCTGATCATGAAGTGTAGGCTGCTTTAATATATCAGGAGTAAGATCTAAAGTTATGGTCAAAACCTCAGTATGTTGGGCAATCACGTTTAGTGTTGATGGAACATATATTCTCAAGATAGAATTCATAGTCTCTTAATAGAGATACAAAATATTTCCTTGAGATAAGTTTAATGGATTTGTTATTCAGAATGTTAAGCCTAACTACTTTAGTAAATAGTTACTAAAGTATATATTTATCAAATTAGATTTCATAAATATATAATAAATAACTTAAAATATTAAACCGGGTACTCAAAGATTAAGATGTAGTAATTTACAAAGTGGCAGTCTATATTCATGACTTTATATTACTACGAATATTTTATGAAGGGTTTGCATGTACAATAAAGTCTTGAGATATAATTTATAAATAAGGCCTAGAATGCAATTATATTTATATAATGGTATTAAATATAATTAATGATAACTTTGGACTTGTCAAGAGTTGACAAAAAAGCTCAAGACCCATTGTAACTAGTATCTTATTTGTTTCCTTTTGGTCTCAATCCAAGCCACATACTAAAACCCAATTGAAAAGGCCCACAAGGCTAGCGCAATTAGATAATTAGTTGTAAAGAGAGAAACATAGAGATTTTTTGTAAGAACATGAAATGGTTTTGTATGTGAGGGTAATCTCTCATTGTCCTTTGAACAAATTCATAGAAACTGATTGAGAGACCACACTTCTTAGGCACAAGTGGAACTGGAGTGAAGATTGAAAGTGTTCTCAAGAACTTCTAATCTTTGGTTTTGAAATTCACCATACCAAGGTACACTTTCTTATTCTAGAATTCTGAAATTTACATAGTACATGTTATCAATTGCGAATGAAGTAGATTTGTTAATTTTTCACTGCATATGTTTTGTATATGATACAAACATGTATTTTTCCAACACCCGCGTGAGTTTTGGCTGCTTGTTTTGCATTTTTCCCTCCTCTTTCCTTTCTTCTGTATTTTTCCTTACTCAATTTTTTGTTCTAGGTTTTGTCTCTCTTTTGAGATTCGTTTCTTTGTTTTGCATTTCCTAGTAAGTCCTTCACACTTCTTCTTCTTTTCTAATTCTTCCATGGTAGATTATTCTGTTGTTAGAGTAGATTGTCCTTCGATAGCTTTCTTTTTCACTCATTTAGGTAGTTTCCTTGAGTCCATAAAAGGAGCCTCTTGAGAGGGTCAGTTCCTTCGTAGGGAAGGATTGTCTGTATAGTTTTTTCCTTTCTTCTTTGTTTCCTTTAGTCTCCCATTCTGTTGAGGTAGCTAGGTTGCTGAGGATGTCTGAGGTAAAGTCTAGTGACCTGGAGATGGGGTTATCCTCGTCTGATGATCGAGTGGTCTCGGAGGCCACTTCTGTTTCCACCCCTTATAAAGCTTGGAACATCTCGTGTTTCTTTACAGGAAAAGACGAGCAACAAATCAGGGATAGGTTCCAATTCCTTGACTTTGTAAAAGTTAGGATCTCGAGTGACGAAGAGAGGGCTTGTCACTTTTACACCGATGAAGTTTGTTTTTACAAGGCTGATTTTACTAGTGGCCTTCGCTTCCCTGGTTATCCCTTCGTTAGGGAACTTCTTTCTTATTTGCATCTTGCCCCAGCACAACTAGTGCCTCACTCTTGGCAAATCCTTGTTTCTTGCATAGTGGTATGGATGTTTGCCAATGATGGTGATGTCATTAAGAGGGACGAGTTTCTCCATTTTTATCATCTAAGGAAATCTAAGGATCTCGGCTATTATGAGTTTAATCCATGGGATAGGGCTTCTAGGTTAATCCTTGATTACCCATCATCTCTTCGAAACTAGAAGCCAAACTTATTTTTTATCTCTAGAAGTGATTGGGAGTTCGTCCCTGATGAGGACTTGGATGAAGCCCTTAAGTTTTTTCGTAGTTGGGGAGTTCTTATATCTGGTGTGTCTCTCTTGTCTTTTTAATTGCTTTTCCCTTTCTTTATGAGCGATGATGACAGATGGCTTACTGGTGCTCTTGTTTTGCAGTTTCCCAACATCCTCGTCTAAAGAAGAGGTACCAACGATGTGCTAAGAAAGTAAAGAAGTATCTCGAGTCTGTTAAGGATTTTGACAAACTTGTTTCTCCTCAAACTTTGTCTTTGCACTTTTTGGGTCCGAAACTGTCTACTGAGGTTCAAAAGAATTTGGAATTGTGAAAAAGAGTATGTGTTTCTGCCTTCTTCATTCTTTTCTTCTTTCTTCTTCTTCTTCTTCTTCTTCTTCTTCTTCTCCTCTCTCTCTCTCTCTCTCTCTCTTTTCTCTCTTCAACCTTTGCTTCATCCTTTCAAGAATGACGACTAGGTTTAGCAAGCAGAATTTGGCTAGGCCCAAAAGAAAAAGGCCAAAGTTGGCACCGTAAATGGTCTCTTGTCTAAGAAAAAGGCTGGCGATGTTTCTAAGAAAGACCTTGTGACGACATTTCCTCCTGCTCACTCGCCTGCTAAATGCCCTGCCTGTCCAACTTTGTTACTGGAGATGATTGTCTCTGGTGGAGAGGAGACTAGGAAGAGGAAAAAGGCCGGTGGTAAGTCTTTCCTTCCTACCTTTTGGGATGACTTTGACGCAACAGCTTTAAAGGCCTATGATGCACTTTATGTGGATGATCTGAGCCCTCTGATGGTGAAGTCATCCAATGAGGTGATGTCGTCTCACATCCAAAAGCTTGTGCAGGTATGTGCCGTTGGTCGTCTTTGCTTCTTCTTTTTCCTTTGCTTTTCTTCTGCTGAAATAAAATTTCTTTGTAGGCTTTGGGGGAGTCCCTATTCGTCTCTAGGAAGCTCTTGGATTTAGAAAAGAAGGTGGCCATGTCTAAGCCTTTGGTCAAGTCTTTTTCTGTTGAGAATGAGATGCTTAAAAACAAGGTTGCTATCCTCACTGCCGAAGCTGAGAATGACAAGGAGCGTATGGCAACCTTGGAGGAGACCTTACAAGTGGAGGACTTCTACAAGCTGAAGTACAAGCAAATTGGTGACCTAGAGCTAAAGCTAGAGAACGTTGGGGCCACGATAGTATATGATTTTAAAGACTCTAACAATTACTCTAATGAATTGTGCAAGTACTATGTGGAGGGCTTTGATCTTCTCGTGAAATGGATGGCAAAACACCACCCCAGCTTGGACCTTTCCGATTTTTCTGTGGATGACGTCGAGAAAGAGCTCCTGTCCTCTGAGGCTACGGCGGAGAATGTGACGAAGGAAGACACAGACGTTGCTAAAGGAATTAAGGAGGCCACTATTATAACCCCTGCAAACCTTGTCCCTAAAGGCAGTGGCGACGACACGTACAAGTCAGGGTGTTCCCAAGAACACCCTGACCTGAAAAAAATTAAAAAAAAAAATATATATTTAATCTGTATTAGGAACACCCTGATCACAAAATTAGGAACACCCTCAGTTATAAAGTTAGGAACACCCTGAAATTAAAAAAAAAAAAAATTGTAATAGAGCCAGGCCCACGGTGAGCCTAACAGATTACAGCGGTAGCCCACAGATTCTCAAAAAAAAAAATAATAAAAATAAAAAACCAGAGAATCAAAAATCAAACCCATGCCACGGCAGTTGCAACGCCACATACAAGTCAGGGTGTTCCTAGGAACACCCTGACCTAAAAAAAATTAAAAAAAAAAAAAAAATTATATTTAATCTATATTAGGAATACGCTGATCACAAAATTAGGAACACCCTCAAATTAAAATATATATATATATATATATATATATATATATCTGTTCTACTTCCAAGCAAAAAAAAAAAAAAAAAAAAAAAATTGTAATAGAGCCAAGCCCATGGCAAGCCAAGCCTACGGTGAGCCCAATACAGTCAGTCCATGAGCAAAAGCAAAACAAACTTGTGTTTTAGTGTTTATCTCAAAAAAAAAAAAAAAAAAAGCCCCCAATACAGAGCAAACCAAAACCGAACCCCAGCAAACCAAATCCACGGTCATGTCGCCATTGCTCATAGACCACTTGTCGTCGCCGTCGCTCGCTCGCTCGTCGTTGTTGCTCGCCCTCATCGCAGATCATAGATCGCTTTGCTCTGATGTTCGGTGCTCGGTGCTCGCCACTTAGACCTCGATGCTCCCTCCTTCAAGGTATTTCTCTCTCTTTTTCTCTCTGACTCTCTCTCAGTCTCTTAGTCTCTCTCTTTATCTCACTGAAATGCAAAAATGAAATGAACACAATGAATGGTTCTCTTTCTCTCTTTATTCTTTAATAACTCTCTCTCTCTCTCTCTCTCTCTCTTGATTGGCTGGCCGAATTGCTTAATTTTGCTTTTGCCTTTTTTTTTTCTTTTTTCTTTTTGAATTTGGCCTTATCTTATTGGTTAGTGTGTTGGTGAAATATTGATTGTCTTTTTTAGACTTTATTATGATGTGTATTGTTTATTGTGATTGTGAATTTTCTGATTGGCATGTTATTGTGATTTGTGATTGGGGCATTAGGCATGTGCTTGTCTGTTGAGTAGGAAGGGGTAGATAGGCTGATGGGCTGGGGTCGGATAAACAATAATTAAAGCAGACTAAGCAGTGTAATGTGTTACACATTACATTACTTTAATTACTGTGTTGCACATAGAATGTGTAATGTCCGGCTCTTTTAGTGTAACGTGCATAAGGGGTTAAACAATATAACAAATTAAAGCAGTATAATTAATGACAAACAAATTAAAGCAATATAATTTATTTTTACGCTAAATAACAATAATTAAAGTTGTATAATTAAATTAACTAATACATTATAAAAGACAAATAAATTAAATTATGTTAGGCTAAATAACAATTAATAATTTTATAATTAATGAAATAACAATATAACAAATTATAATTTATAAAAGAAAAACAAATTAATGAAACAACTAAACAATAATAATTAATAATTTTATTAATATTTCAAATAGACTTATAGTTTATTGTTTATTCTTTTGCTAGAATTATGGACAAATACGTGATAAGAAAACCATGTACCTAAGATTCATCTCTAGTGCAAGATTCGTCTCCTGTGCAAAATTCATCTCCTGTGCAAGATTCATTTCCTGTGCAAGATTCATCTTCATCTTCTAAGCGAATTCGTATTGACCTTAACTTAGAAAATCTTCCTTCAGATTCTAGGCTACGACAAAAGATATCATCTTATCATTCTAATAATTTGTTAAGATTAGTGTCCTTAAATCCTATTGTATGATGCTATGTATGATATTAAGTGTGACATTGTGTATGACATTATGTATGACTTAATATTGTGTTAAATGAAGTTGTTTTATTATTATCTGAAATAATGGTAACATGAATATTTGGACATTATCACATAGTTCATAAGATGCATAATATGTGATTTATGTAATTTAGCACAGAAGATATAAGTCACAAGTTCCTTGTAAACTCGGAATTATAATTCGTAGTCGGTGATAAAATTGGGCATTTTATCTGCGAAGACTATAAAATATCAACTACAATGATTTGTCTTGATCATGGAAGTTGAGACTTCTAGCTGATGTGTTGATATGTTTTAAGAGTTAAGACATACTGAACTAGACCGCTGTGAGATTTACTATTCTCTTAAGGACTGTCAAATGAATACTAAATCTCACGACTTATATTTGCATGAACTCTTAATCCTGAAAGAATAATGGATTTGATCATGAAGAGTAGATTGCTTTGATATATCAGGAGTGAGATTTAAAGTAACAGTCAAAACCTTAATATGTTGGGCAGCCACATTTAGTGTTGATGGAACATATATTCTCAAGATGGAATTCATAGTCTCTCAATGGAGATATAAAATATTCCCTTAAGATAAGTTTAAACGGTTTCTTATTCAGAGAGTTAGGCCTAACCACTTTGGTAAGAAATTACTAAAGTATATATTTATGAAATTAGATTTCATAAATGTATGATGAATAACTTAAAAGGAGTAAACCAGATACTCAAGGATTAAGATGTAGTAATTTACAAAGTGGCAGTCTACATTTATGACTTCGTACTACTACAAATATTTTATGAAAGGGTTTGCATGTACAATAAAGTCTTGAGATATAATTTATAGATAAGGCCTAGAGTGCAACCATATTTATATAGTGGTATTAAATGTAGTTAATGGTAACTTTAGACTTATCAAGAGTTGACAGAAAAGCCCAATGCCCATTGGAGCTAATGTCTTATTGGTCCCTTTTGGTCCCACTCCAAGCCACACACTTAAGCCCAATTGGAAAGGCCCAAAAGGCCAACCCAATTATATAGTTGGTTAGATACAAAAGGAAAACGTACAGAATATATGTGGTGGGAAAAATATCATTGTAAGTGAGTGTATGTGAGTGAAAGTCACTCTTTTAATTCTCCTTTTGTAACCAATTGAGAGTCCACACTTCTTAGGCATTAGTGGAATTGGAATGAAGATTAAAAATATTCCTAAGTGCTTTGATCTTTGTTTTGAAATTCACCGCTTTAAGGTACGCTCTATTATACTCTAATTCTGAAATTTACATAGTACATATTATAGATTGAAAATGAAGTAGATCCGTTAATTTTTCACTGCACACATACTTATTTCCATCAAATGGTATTAGAGCAGTCTTCAATTTCCAATCTGTTTAACATGTTTTGAGAGTTTTAGAATTAGAGATGATAGTTTCATATTGTTAGAAGATTATATTTTAATTTTTTGCATGTTGTTGAAACTATGATTTGATGAAAACTGAAATTGATGTTATGATGTTGTTTAAATTTAAATTTAAGTACGTTAAATTGAGTTTTAAGGCTATAGCATCAGTAGAATTCAGTTTTGACATCAATCTCTGTCTTTAATGTTCATATGTTGAATGTTCATGAAAAATGAAGAAAACTGCCTTAGAAAATTTCTGGAAATTCGAGTTTCGCGATTTTCGATCAATCAAAAATCACTTTCGATCGATCGAGTGAAACATTGATCATACTTTTTAAATAGATTGATTTTCGATTGCTAGTCGATCGATTGAATTTGTTTTTCGATCGATCGAAAGACAATCGAATATCGATTGAACAAGTTAGGAGGTCAAGATCAAATTCTTTAATTTTTTCGATCGATCAAGGGGCACATTTGATCGATCGAAAGAAAGAATATCAAAAGTTTTTCTAAGTGTTTTCACGTGTAGAAAGAGCAAGGCTATGTGTAATTAGATTATGCATGTTTCAAAATTAAAAACCTTTATTTTAAAACATCTAGTCGGAGAGAGATACAAGGGTTGCATCTCATGGCCTCCATTGTTGGTTTATAGTAGTGTGATCAAGCACCTCGCCTTGGTGTATATGTCTTACTCCCTTCGGAGGGTGTTTGATTCATGGTACTACAAGTTAAACTTCTTAATGATAGATGAAATGTGTTTTTACATTGAGAAGGACCACACTTCTGTGGAGTTACTTGGTGATTCATATTGATTCTAGGCAATGGCCTTACTCCCTTCAATGCTATGTCATTAACTCTTAGAGGCTAAAGGGAAAGCGACAAATTATTTTGTTTGGTAAGAGTTACCATAATAGCATTAATAATGAGAATAATTCTTGCCTGATCATAGTGATTGGTATAACCTCGCTTCCGAGGAATATTAATTACAGGATTGAGTTGTTGTTGCATATATTATACTATGGTTTTATTAAGTTCCATACTATATGATTATATGCTAAATTGATAATGTCCAGTTTATTTATTCTATTCATGTTTATTGTTTTTAGATTTGAACATGGCATCATTTAGCCCACTTGTAACTATTCTTAATCAAAACAAACTAACTGGATCCAACTATGTTGACTGGAAAAGAAATTTGGATATACTTCTTATGCTGAAGAGCACAAATATGTGCATATTAAACCATGTCCCAGCTTTCCTTCATTAGATGCTCTCCTCTTGAGGGAAAACAATGATATGATCGTTGGTAGAAATCTAATGAGATGGCTAAGTGCTACATCCTAGCATCTATCTCAAATGTTCTACAGCATCAAATGCAGGATGTAGAACTAGCTTCAGACATCATGCTAAGTCTGAAGGAGATGTTTGGTAAGCAAGGTAGTTCTGCAAGGCAAGAGACCATGAGGCAAATTTATAATACCAAAATGGCTGTAGGTAGTTCAGTGAGGGAGCATTGTCTAACAATGATCTCTAATCTGAATACATTGGAAGTTTTAGGTGCTGATATTGATAAAGAATCCCAAGTTGATATGATACTCCAGTCGCTACCAGAATCATTCAAGGAATTCAAACTTAACTATAATAACAAAAAGGTTTATACCTTGTCTGAATTAATGAATGAATTGGTAGCGGCAGAAGGCATTCTTGGTACTTCCAATGTTGAAGCCAATGTTGGTGAAGCTTCTACTTCTTAACCTAAGTCGAAAGGCAAGGGTAAGAAAAAGAAGAAGAAAGACTTCACCAAACAAGAGTGTAAACAAATTGCCTTGGGAGTTGCTGATAAAGAAAAGAAGATTAAAGGAAAGTGTTTCCATTGTGGTGAGAAAAGACATTAGAAGAGGAATTGTCTAATATTTAAGGCTGCCAAGAACAAAGGTATGAATAATACATTCCTTTTAGAAATATGTTTGGTACAGAATCCTACGGATTCTTGGTGTGTGGATTCAGGTTGTACTAATCATATCTGCAATTCCTTGCAGGGGTTCCAAGAGATCAGAAAGCTTAAAGAAGGGGAGTTGTTTCTTACTTTGACTGATGAGAGCAGGATTCTGGTTGTAGCTGTTGGTGTTTAAAATTTATGTTTTAAATCTAGAGTTCTAATATTAGAAGACTGTTTATATGTACCTAATGTTCGTAGGAATTTATTTTTTCTACTTACTTAGGTAAACATGGATATTGTGTTATCCTAAAAGACAATATTGTAATAAAGAAAGATAAAGTGTTTATCTGTTGTGGCAATATTGTGGATAGTCTTTATATTTTAACTCTTGATAAGCATGAATTATATAATTCTGAATTAGGTAATAACTTTAATGTGAAATCATTAAAGAGAAAGTTTCCTTCTACTAGTGATGCTTATCTTTGGCACTTGCGTTTGGGTCATATTAATTCAAATAGGATTCAAAGACTGATCAAAGATGGACTCTTAGAGCCCACGGACTGTGATGTGAATCTTATTTGGAAGGTAAAGTGACCAAACGATCTTTTAAAGCAAAAGGTAGAATGAATTAGTGCATTCTGATGTATGTGGTCCTATGTCAACACAAGCAAAAGGAGGTTATGAGTATTTCATCACTTTTATTGATGATTACTCAAGATATGGTTATGTGTACCTAATGAAACAGAAGTTCAAAGCCTTTGAAAAGTTAAAGAGTTTAGGGCTGAAGTTGAGAATCAATTAGGTAAACGCATAAAAGTCATTCGATCTGATCATGGTGGTGAATACCTTCTTGGGGATTTCAAGGATTACTTAACTCAAAATGAGATTGTATTCCAATTGGTTGCACTTGGGACTCCCCAACAGAATGGTATAGCAGAAAGAAGGAATAGGACTCTTTTAGAAATGATTAGGTCCATAATGAGTTACTCAACTTTACTGATTTCTTTTTGGGGTTATACCCTAAATACAACAACACATCTTTTGAATTTAGTTCCTTCAAAATCTATTCCCAAAACACCCATGGAATTGTGGAATAGGCGTAAGCCTAGTATGAAATATCTTCACATTTGGGGTTGTCCTGCACATGTGTTAAAAGGAAAGCCTGATAAATTGGAACTAAAATCAAAAGTGTGTTTGCTTGTAGGTTATCCAAAAGAAACTAGGGGTTATTTATTCTATAGTCGTAAAGATAACAAAATTTTTGTTAGCACAAATGCTAAATTCTTGGAAAATGACTATATGAATAATTTTACTCCTAGAAGTAAAGTTGTGTTGGCTGAAATGAATGAACCTGTAAATGAACAACCAATGGTTGAAACTAAGGATGATGTGGGTGTATTAGATACACCACAAGATACTATTCATGACATGTCTAGTACATAGGTGCCTCGTTGTAATGGGAGAATTGTTCGGCCTCCTATAAGATTCATAGGTTTAGGAGAAACTTATGAAGCTATCTCAGAAGAGGTTGTGTCAGATCCCTACACTTATGAAGAGGCAATGAATGATATAGATGCACATCATTGGGTCCAAGTTATGAAATCTGAAACAGATTCCATGTATTCCAATCAAGTTTGGGATCTTGTAACCTGTTGGTTGCAAATGGGCTTGCAAGAGGAAGAGAGGGATAGATGGAAAGATTGAAACATTTAAAGCAAGGCTAGTGGCAAAAGGCTATACACAAAAAGAAGGTATTGATTATGATGTAAATTTCTCCAGTAGCAATGCTTAAATCTATCAGAATTCTCTTATCCATTGTTGCTCATTTTGATTATGAGATTTGGCAAATGGATGTTAAGACTGCATTTCTTAATGGCAATCTTGAAGAGGAAATCTATATGATGCAACCAAAAGGTTTCATAGCTAAGAACCAAGAGCATATGGTATGCAAGTTGAAAAGGTCATAGAACATCAGATTTGATCAAGCAATCAAGTCATTTAGTTTTGAACAAAATCTTGATGAACCATGTGTGTACAAAAGACATTGAGATAAAGTAGTAATGTTCCTAGTGCTTTATGTTGATGATATTCTACTCATTGGAAATAATGTAGGGGTAATGTCATCGGTAAAGATTTATTTGTTAAGCCAATTTGATATGAAGGACTTGAGTGAGGCTAACTTTATTCTAGGGATCAAGTTTTGGCGAGATCACAAGAATAAGATGTTAGGCTTATCATAAGCTGGATATATAAATAAGATTCTAGAACGATTTAGCATGCAAAACTCCAAGAAAGGATTACTTCCTTTTAGACATGGAGTCCCTCTGTCTAATGACCAAAGACCAAAGAAGATTTGATGAGACAAGTTCCTTATGTTTCTGTAGTGGGAAGTCTTATGTATGCCATGCTTTGTACTAGACCAGATATCTGCTATTCAATAGGCATGGTCAGCCGATATTAATCAAATCCAAGACCAAAATATTGGCAAGCTGTAAAGCATATTCTCAAGTATCTACGGAGAACGAAAGATTATATGCTTGTTTACCGACGTAAGGATTTGATACCTATTGACTATACAAATTCAGACTTTCAATCGAATCTAGATTTCAGAAAATCCACATCAAGATGTGTTTTCACCTTGGGAGGTGGAACTATAAGTTGGTAGAGTATTAAGCAGTCTTGTATTGCAGACTCCACCATGGAGGCAGAATATGTTGCTGCTTGTGAGGCAGCAAAGGAAGCTGTATGGCTCAAAAAATTCCTTTCTGACCTTGGTGTAATAAGAATGGAGCAAGTTCCAATCACATTATTTTGTGACAACAGCGTAGCAGTTGCACAATCTAAAGATCCAACGAATCATAAGAAAGGAAAGCACATTGAGAGGAAGTACCATTTCATTCGAGATATTATTACTCGTAGAGATGCGGTGTTAATAAAGATTGAAAGTGCAAATAATCTAGCAGATCCATTTACTAAAGCCTTGCCTCAAAGGACTTTCGAGTCACATTTTGAGGGAATGAGAGTTAGATTAGTGCATAATAGTCTTTAGGGCAAATGGGAGATTGTTAGGATTAGTACCCTTAAATCCTATTGTATGATGCTATGTATGATATTAAGTGTGACATTGTGTATGATATTATGTATGACTTAATATTGTGTTAAATGAAGTTGTTTTATTATTATCTGAAATAATGGTAACGTGAATATTCGGACATTACCACATAGTCCATGAGATGCATAGTATGTGATTTATGTGATTTAGTCATAGAAGATATAAGTCACAAGTTCTTTGTAAACTCAGAATTATAGTTCGTAGTCGGTGATGAAATTGGGAATTTCATCTGCGAAGACTATAATATATCAACTACGATGATTTGTTTTGATCATAGAAGTGGAGACTTCTAGTTAATGTGTTGATATGTTTTAAGAGTTAAGACATACTGAACTAGACCGCTGTGAGACTTATTATTCTTTTAAGGACTATCAAATGAATAATAAATCTCACGACTTATATTTGCATGAACTCTGAATCCTGAGAGAATAATGGACTTGATTATAAAGTGTAGATTGCTTTGATATATCAAGAGTGAGATCTAAAGTAACGGTCAAAACTTCAATATGTTAGGCAGCCACATTTAGTGTTGATGGAACATATATTCTCAAGATGGAATTCATAATCTCTTAACGGAGATATAAAATATTCTTTTGAGATAAGTTTAACGGATATGTTATTCAGAGAGTTAGGCCTAACCACTTTGGTAAGAAATTACTAAAATATATATTTATGAAATTGGATTTCATAAATATATGATGAATAACTTAAAAGGATTAAACCGGGTACTCAAGAATTAGGATGTAGTAATTTACAAAGTGGCAGTCCACATTTATGACTTTGTATTACTATGAATATTTTATGAAGGGGTTTGCATGTACAATAAAGTCTTGGGATATAATTTATAGATAAGACCTAGAGTGCAACTATATTTATATAATGGTATTAAATATAGTTAATGGTAACTTTGGACTTGTCAAGAGTTGACAGAGAAGCCCAAGACCCATTGGAACTAGTGTCTTATTGGTCCCTTTTGGTCCCACTCCAAGCGACACACTTAAGCCCAATTGGAAAGGCCCAAAAGGCTAGCCCAATTAGATATTTGGTTAGATACAAAAGGAAAACATACAGAATATATGTGGTGGTAAAAACATCATTGTAAGTGAGTGTATGTGAGTGAAAGTCACTCTTTTAATTCTCCTTTTGTAACCATTTGAGAGTCCACACTTCTTGGGTGTTAGTGGAATTGGAGTGAAGATTAAAAGTACTCCTAAGTACTTCAATCTTTGTTTTGAAATTCACCGCTTTAAGGTACGCTTTCTTATACTCTAATTCTGAAATTTACATAGTGCATGTTATAGATTGAGAATTAAGTAGATCCGTTAATTTTCCGCTGCATACATACTTATTTCCATCATAATCATGATGAAATAAGAAGATATTATTTAACAAAAGGCCCTCGTCAACCACCTCTTCATGATTACCCTGTATCATATTTTTTTGGAAAGCCTCGTCGATTTAGATTGGAATGGTATATAAATAGAAAGTGGTTAGAATATAGTATAGACAAGGATGCAGCATTTTGTTTTTATTGCTACCTATTTGGGCAAGATGTTGGTAAGTAAGGAGAAGGTAAGACTCTTGTAACGAAGGGATTCAAACTTTGGAATCATGTTGCAAAGTTAGATTCCCATGTTGGAGGAGTTAATAGTGCTCATAACCAAGCTGTCAAGAAGAGTGAAGATCTACTGAAGGAAAAGCAACACATTCAAAGTGTTTTTGTTAAGCAATCACAACATGATAAAACTAAATATCAGATTCAATTAAATGCAATAGTTGATTGCGTAAAATTCCGTTTATGCCGAGGATTAGCTTTCCATGGTCATGATGAATCTCAATGTTCAAGTGATAGAAGAAACTTCCTTGAGCTTTTACAATTTTGGGGGGATCACAATGAATCTATCAATGAAGTGTTGCGAAAATCTTGGAAAATTTGCAAGCTTACCCACTCTGATATTCAAAAAGACATTGTGAATTCAATTGCATGTGAAACATCCAAAGTCATCATCAAGGATCTTGACAATGGGTTCTTTTCAGTATTAGTTGATGAGTCACGTGATATCTCAATGAAAGAACAAATGGCCCTCGTTCTTCGTTATGTGAACAAAGAACGAATTATTATAGAGCGGTTCCTTGGTATTGTACATGTAGCAAGTACCACTGCTTTGTCACTCAAACATGCTATTGAAGGTTTACTTTGTGAACACAATTTGAGTTTATCAAACCTACGTGGGCAAGGTTATGATGGGGCTAGTAATATGCAAGGTGATATCAATGGACTCAAAACTTTAATTTTGAAAGAGAACAAGTTAGCATTTTATGTCTATTGTTTTGCTCATCAACTTCAATTGACACTTGTTGCTGTTGCTAAAAATCATATTAACATTGCTGAATTTTTTTATGTGGTTAGTAATTTAGTAACTGTTGTTGGAGGCTCTTGTAAGAGATGAGATGTTCTTCGAGATACACAATTTGCCAAAGTTAAAGAAGATTTAGAGAATAGTGTACGTAGAAGTGGGTAAGGTTTGAATCAAGAGACAACACTTAAACATCCTAGTGATACATGTTGGGGATCATATTATGGGACTATTCTCAACTTGATTTTGATGTTCTCTGCTGTTGTTGATGTATTAGAGATTACTCAAGAAGATGGCCTCTCTGACCAAAAAGTTGAAGCTCAATCTATTATGTGGTAAATTCTAACTTTTGAATTTGTCTTTACTCTACACTTGATGAAAAATATTTTAGGGATCACAAATGAGTTGTCAATAGCATTGCAAAAAAAAAAAAAAATCAAGATATAGTAAATGCTATGGATCTTGTTAAAGTGTCTAAGCAATGGTTGCAAGTGATGAGAGACGATGGATAAGCATCTTTATTGGCTGAAGTATCTTTATTTTGTACCTCACATGATATTCCTATCTTGGACATGGAAGCGATGTTTGTAGTTAGTGGGAGGCCGTGACGCAACACCCAACAAAATAATAATTTACACCATTATTGTGTTGAGCTATTCTACACAGTCATAGATATGCAACTTCAAGAGCTTAACAACCACTTTTTTGAGGCGAATACCGATTTGCTACTTTGTATGGCTTGTTTGGATCCAAGTAATTCATTTGTGGCTTTCGATAAGGAAAAATTGATTCGTCTAGCTAAGTTCTATCCCTCTAACTTTCTTGGGACAGATATTTTGGTACTTGACTTTCAACTGTAGAATTACATTTTTGATATGCGCGGCAATGACATCTTTTTAGAGCTTTAAGGAGTTAGTGAACTTGTTGAAAAGTTAGTGAGCACAAGGAAGTACGAGACTTATCCATTAGTCTATTTTCTTGTGAAGCTAGCTTTGACCCTTCTAGTTGCTACTGCAACAGTAGAAAGGAGTTTTTCAGCAATGAAATATATAAAGAATGAACTGCGCAATTGAATGGGAGATCAATTGATGAATGATTGCTTGGTTGTGTATATTGAAAAAGATGTAGCTTGTAGCATTGATAATAAGACTACTATGCAATGATTTCAAACTATGAAAACTCGTAGAAGGCAATTGTAAATTTTATGTATTTGCGTATTTTTTGATTGTTGTTGTCAATATATAAAATTTTCTTTTTTTTAGATTGTGTAATTTGTGCTTGTTGAGGAACACCCTGAAAAAATTTCCTAGAGTCGCCACTGCCTTATGGGCAATAACCTTTTATGTTTATTTTTATTTTCATGTTTTGCAAGGCAAGAACAATATCTCTCTTTAGGGCCCGTTGTTTTGGGCAACTAAACAATTCCTTTGGGCCCGTTGTTTTAGGCAACTAAACAATTCCTTTGACGATTTTATGGATTTCTCGCTCTCAGTCGTAGTAGACAACTCTTTTATGCTTATTGTTTTGTTAAATTTCATGTATATAAGATAATTGAATACAAGTTAATTACTATTTTCTATCTTTAATAAGCTAATTATGTTTTGGTGTCTTTGTTATACTGCTTGGTTTTGTTTTATTCTGAAGTATCTAAATGAAAGATTGAATTTTTATGAACTTTCAAATCTAATAATCTATACAGGTAGGGATCCAAGATGATGCAATATTCTCTCCTTAATCATCTTTGTATAGACAAACACAGAGAAAATTGGAAGTCAAGATCAGAATATCAAGGGTATGGAATGCAATCAACTCAAAAAATAATGATATTATTAGTTTAGATATGATTTTAATCGATAAGCAAGTTTGTTTTTCTTCCATAGCTTTTAATATTGTTCGATCATTATACAAACGATGAAATCTATCTATATAAAACTGATGCACTTTACTTGCAGAATAATGCAATACATGCAATCACTTGAAATAATATTGCCAAAAAGTTCAAATCTCTTTTGCAAGAAGGAAAATTGTATGAGCTCTCTTATTTTCAAGTGGTTGATGGCAATGTATTGTATAGACCAGTAGGCAATGACTTCAAGATCATGTTCACATTGAAAACTAGCATTAAGGAAATAAAGGAGACTGATGTTGATATACCGCATCATAAATTCGAATTTGTTGACTACAATAAAATACATGAACGAGTTAATAAACATGTCCAGCTATCAGGTATCTCTATATATATTATGCATTATATTAAATTTTTTTAATAATTATGCATTATATTATTGTTATATATGAAAATAATTACATACACATCTTTGTAATGCCTAGATATCATTGCAAATGTGATTGGTGTTAAATCAATTGAGCAACCTTGCATCAAAGGATCAAATGTCTCGATGAGAAACATAAATGTCATGACTATAGAGTATGTCTTCTTCTTCTTCTTCTTTTTTTAATAATTATTTTGAATACATGCAATTTTTTTTTTTTTATATATATAATTTTGATAAGCCAATATATGCACTTACACTATATGAACTTACAATGTAACATTGGAAAATTTGAACAGAGGAAATGAAATAAAGCTTACACTTTGGGGATCAGTTGCAAATCAAGTTGAGGAAAGCTTCTTTACTAAAAATCTAGGCCCTTTTATCATAATAGCTACATGTTTGACTATCAAGACTTTTAAAGGCAAGTTCATTCCTCTTTTCTATTTCTCTTTATAACCATCTTCTAAACTACATAAGAAATCATCCAATTGTTTGAAATATAAAGTATTTGGGCTGAATTATTATGTAAGCATCCAATTAAGAAGTTGTATAACTGGTTGGAAACTCAGATTTAGTTTGTTATTTTCTATTTGATTATTGAATGCCCTGTAGATTTTATAATTTTGAGTTTGGTTGCAAATTTTTACTATTATTTATGAATTTGAAAATTTTGGAATGGGAGTTGGTATGAGGCCTAGAACATAATCCTATTGAGGAAGAGATGATGTGTGTTGCTTATTGTGGCATGGCTAGACTCTTACTGTGTTAGTCTTGACTATTTCACTTAACATGAATTGTCTATTGTGTTACTTTAAATACAAATTTTGTATTTGTAGAACCAATTTTGTATTGGGTTTTTTTTTTTTGTTTTGTTTTGTTTTGTTTTGTTTTGTTTTGAAAGGGTTTATCACATTCTGTTTGCAACTAAATTGTGTATTGTAGTTTTATGTGAATTTTTTTGATTTAGAATTTTCGATATATTCATCAGGTTTTGTAGAAATAGTTTACCTTGGAGTGAGGGATGGACTCACTAAGATGCTGGAATAACCTACTGTAGATGGGTGGGATCTCATTTCAAATTCTGGCTTTGAGAAACCCCATTTCCTCCCTTTCCTTTTTTCTTTGTTGAGAGAGGTTTGTTTTCATTTTTAAACATTTCAAGAGCATGGTTTTTGGGGTCCTACATCCTTTTGGCAGATGCAAAACTTCCCCATCCCACCTCCAAAAAAATAAAATAAAGATAGGAGTAACCAATAAAATTTAGATATCTAATAAATCATGTGAGTGAGCAAAGGTTGAAGAGCATTACCCCACTACCATTGCATATCACACATTTCAACCATACCCAAGAGCGAAAGAATGAATAACTGTTAGTCTGTATTGTGTAAAGGGAAGAATAAACAAAAAAACTTAGTGAACATGAGATGAGGACCTCATGTGCCTAGAATGACCCTTTTCCACCATGGCAAGCTGATGGTGAGCCACAACTTAAAGAAGGCCAATACTTCTCCAAATCATCATGTCATTTTTTTATAGATTTTGCTATCTGATTGGAATCAGTGGCTTAGAGATTGATTTTGTTTCACATGCTTAAGAATTAGAATACTACATTTCCAATTAGTGCTCTATTGAGAAGTAGTTAGATGTTTTTTAGGTTCCTTCTTAGGTGATTTTTCTAAATTAAATTCTGAATTTTCAATAATTCTCTACCAATTCAGACTTTCTAATGATATCATTCAATTTACCACCTAAGCAAGAGTGAATGGGTGATTTGTATCCCTTTTATACATCAATCTATTTAGTCCACAACTTAAAGAGTCCCAAAGTTCTCCAAATGGAAAAATATTGTTTAAAGGGAATTCAAAATATAGAGAACCAATCATAAAACTACTCTCCTATGATATACACACACATTTCACTTCGCAATTTGCGTAGTAATTGGAGGACTTCTCTGGTTATGTATTGTACAATAAATTATAGATATCTCATTAGTAAATTATAGCTTTCTTTTTGGTACATATAGTATAGCATACAAATACATTGATGTTTACAGCTCATGATCAGGTAAAGATTAAACCAGACAAACCTTTACTCAAATGTCATTATCTTTTGCATTAATATCTAGCATAGTAAAGTTGGATTTTTTACCTTTGTATTGTACATGTCTACAAGATATTATGCCCTCTGATCTAGACCTCTCTCTATTACTGTGATGATTCCATTGAAACTTCAATGTACTTTTTTTCTAATGAATCCCGTGCAATGTAGGAGAGTATAACTTATCGTCAACAAGTGGAACAAGAGTTTATATTGATTTGGACATTCTTGAGATTGTTGAATTCAAAGATCAATAAGTGCTCTGTTTTGGATTCACATGTTTAATATATTTACAATCTCTACAATACTATGTCTAATATCTTTATGTAATATAACAGGCTGGTGGAAAATAACCAACCAATAGTACAAATGCCAAAGCAATTCAAACCACAAGTGACAATTCAAGAAGAGATGAACATCAACAGAAGAACCATAAGTGAAATATAAAAAATTATGTGGGACTCTGATAGTGAGGTAAGAAAAAAAAAATACCTTCAACAATAACATTGTGTCCTTAACATTGCTTTATGTACTATAGACCTACTTTTACAAAATTTAACTATGAAATTATGAATTGATTGATATTAAATTCAATTTCTAGGAAACTATCTTTACCTGTCAAGGAAAGATTATAAACATTAACATAGATAATTCTAGTTGGTACTTTATCTCTTGTGAAGTATGTCGTAAAAAGGTAAAGTCAAGAGATAACTTTTTATGGTGCGACAATTGGAACAAAAAGGCATGCTTCCCAATCCTAAGGAACAGAAAATGAAAATGTTTACTTTTTATATTAAAATACACAATAACTAATATGATATTAACATTATCTATGTCATTTCTTTTATCAGGTATAGAATTCA
Source organism: Quercus variabilis (assembly GCA_030445155.1). Classification (NCBI taxonomy): domain Eukaryota; kingdom Viridiplantae; phylum Streptophyta; class Magnoliopsida; order Fagales; family Fagaceae; genus Quercus; species Quercus variabilis. The sequence goes on along the minus strand of CP129449.1, from coordinate 45,699,103 downwards.
ATTAAAGGTTAAAGATAGCTCAGGAAGGGCCACATTCATTTTATTTTATTCAGAAGAAGAAAATTTACTCAACATATCAGCCAAAGACCATTTGAACAAATCTCTGGAGGTGAGAATATGGAAGATAAAATTAGTATTTAATATTTACTAAACTTTACTTGAGTGTGCAATTTGAAAAATGTTACTTTTGTTAGGAGCCCGATGAAGTCATCCTTCCTGTGCAAATAGAAAATTTGAAAGGAAAACAATTTGTTTTCCAAATACAACTAAATGACTATAATCCCAACTATGGATGGGAATTCTACACCGTCAAGAAACTTTTTGACTCTTTTGAAGAAACTGACAAAACAATTCAGCTTGATAAAATGACATAAGTACGTATTCTCTAATTTAGAAAAATTAAAGATATGATATTTAAGATGTATATGTTGTAATACATTCCTCAACCTGTTCTATTGTCAGGCTTACATTAGTGACACTTCAAATAAATCTAAAAACAACTTATCAGCTGAAGAAGATGGTGATTGTACAAAATTTCAAAAACTTGATGTTCAAAGCAATGTGCAACTCACACCAACATCTGTACTCAAGGAAAACAAAAGGGCATATTCAGGGACTACTACAAAGCAACAATGGAAGAAGATAGAAAAAAAACAGTTTAAAGTTGTCTTTCAATCTCTAAGATTTTCTATGCATAATTTGGTTTTAACGGATTTGTGATTTTTGTACTAAAGACATATTGGAACAAAGGAAACTTTTTTACTTTTATGCACAATTTGGTTTTAAATTGAAACATAGAGGAATTAAACTCTTATATTTAGTTATTTGAGGATACAGCTTTACTTCAATGTTTTTTTAATATAATGAATACATTGGATATTTAGTGGAAGACATGAAATAATGTCTTACTGTTTGATAGTAACACAATCAGGCAACTCGTCCAAGAATGGCTTGCTGTTTGATTGGCTAAACAAACAACCAAATGATTTTGTGGTGTATGTGTCATTTGGGAGTGGTGCAACACTGTCACACGAGCAAATGACTGAGGTAAATGTATATTTTCTTATTATTTGATGGCTGTTACAATTCTAATGTCACATCATTTTACTAATATCTTACTACTAGACTCATAACCCATTATTATTGCTAGATTCATAATAAGTTATTGTTCCTCTACTTTCTAATTTGTGATTTCTTTAGTGTTGAATGTGGGTTGCTTCATTGTTATTTTACTGCTAGACGTATATGACTTCATTAATACTATACCACTAAAGAGGTGAAAATTTAACCGCAGAGCCTACCACAAGATGCTCCAAACTAATAAATGGATTTGGCTAAGCCTGGGTTCATTAGAGGAGTTTGACCCACCACTCTAATCAAAGCTCCCCTAGATTGATGTTGAGGTAGCCAAGACCCCATACTCATATCCACTCAATGAATGAATAAATGAATTCATTTAGGACTTGGAACTTGCTCACCCAGTGAAACTTCCACTTACTAAGAATGTACTGCCAGAGAATCGATGTTGAATTCCAATAGCTAATGTCGCATCATTTGGAGGTTCATCTTAATTTTTATTTATTTTCAATTAAAATAATTGGTAGCTTTCCCATGTGACACGGGTTAGTGACTAGTTGGACAAAATTGGCAAATGCCTTTTTTAGGCAAAATAAGCAGCATTTTGCTCACTTTCCTAAACTAATTAGGGAAATACCCATTTTTTGAAACTCGATTTTTCTCAAAATCAAGTTAAGCCCTATAGTGGCGTTCTTATGGAACCTATAGTGATATTTTAAGGTCCTATAGTGGTGTTTTGGAACTCGAGCTCTATGAACTCGAGTTATAGGTAAAAAAAAAATATAATAATAATAAAAAAATAAAATAAAATAAAATATACCTATAACTCGAGTTCATGGAGCTCGAGTTTCAAAACGCCACTATAAGTTCTTAAAACGTCACTATAAGCTCCATAAAACACTATTATAGGGCTCCAAAATTTTTTATTTTTTAAAACTTGATTTTGAGAAAATCGAGTTTTAAAAGAAAAACATTTTTCTAATTAATTTGAAAAAATGAGCAAAATACTACTTATTTTTTCGGAAAAGGACATTTGCCAATTTTGTCCATGACTAGTTATTAGAAAAATGATTGCGTATTGCATACTGCATAGCATAACATTGGGGCTGCAACTTGCATGAATTTTCGTATCCTCTCTAGACGTTGACATCGCTTAGAAGCAATTAAACAATTTATTTTGTAATGTACTTTCTTAGCATCACAAGTCAAAATATCATCGTCCATGATGCCTCGTATGTCGTAATAGTTGTTTGGAATTGACCATCAGAATATTCAGAAGCCAACTTTCCGTGCAAACAATCGATTTTTTTTGTCTTTCGCTTTAATTTGTTCGATTGAAGCAGTCAAGTCTAAGGATCTGAGTTAAAGATACTGAAAAACAAAAATTATATTCCGACTTTTTGAATAATGTTAAAAATAGCCAGCCTTCGATTTCGTTAGTCGTTTCCTATCTATGAATATCATACACGTATGCGTAAATTGAATAGTCTTCAACCATGTACATAAATAATAGTTGCTGTAATTAAGATTTAAAAGATACTTTTGTTTCTGTGTTCTTTTATTTCCTTTTTGGGTGAACGTAATTATCAAATTCTCAGAATGGCTTTCCCTTTCATTACCTGTAAAACAGTGATAAAGTTTTGCCTCCTCTTTCTCATACTAATCTCCTTTCTTCTCTCACTCTCTCATGGAGATGAAGCTGCTTATACGACTAACGAAGTTACAAATGTTGGTGCCATCATTGATGTCAGTTCCCAAATCGGGAAAGAAGAGAAAATAGCTATGGAAATTGCTGCTGAAAGCTTCAACAACCACCATTCAAAGAGTCACAAGCTGTCTCTCTATTTCGAAGACCCCGGGAAAGACCTCCTTCAAGTTGTTTCTGCTGGTCAGTTATTTTCTTATTAGGATGATTATGACAGCTTCTTGATTTGATATTAATTATATTGTTTCTTGTTAAATTACCGATTATCTTAAAAGTTTAAGTTATTGAACAAAGACGGACCCAGGTGGGCCCAAGATGATCTAGGCCTCGTGAGTCCAAATTTTTTATTTTTTATTTTATAATTACTATATATTTTATTTTGTATTTGGATCCCCTCACAAAACTTTAGGCCTCTTTTCTCCCCAGTAAGTATAATTAGCCTCACCCAAATAGCAATTATCCAACCTAAAAATTTAACAAAAACGATAAAAACATTCATCATACTGATTGCATTTTAGCAAAAAAATAGCTATTTTACCACCAAAAAATCATGTGTTATTGTACAAGATAAAACTAATTTTTTTGCAACTATAGTAATTTGGTATAAATATCAGTTGACTGTAGTAAGTAGTTAAAAATAAAATACAATATTTTGTTAAGATTATGGGTCCGTTTGGATACCGCTTATTTTGCTAAAAACTGAAAATACTGTAGTAAAATAATTTTTAAATATGTGAACAATATTGCGAGACCCATTTTTAATGAAAAAGTTGCTGAATAAAGAGGTTTGTGGGTCCCATGAGCAGTGCACGGGACCCACTGGCAGACCACTTTCCAGCTAAAACGCACTTCTTAATGCACAAAAAAACAAAAAAAAAAAAAACAAAAAAACAAAAAAAAAAAAACAAAAAAACAAAAAAAAAAAAAAAAAAAAGGAAACGCAGACACAAATGCGTCTAGTTTCATCAGTACCCAAATGCCACCTATATCTCTTCCTTCAATTAAAAAACTCAAATTCTCTCTTTTCCTTTATTATTTTAATGAGTTTATATTATTTTAAATGAACTGATAAAAAAAATAGAACATTTGATATTGGTTGTATTGTAAAGTGAGGTGGTAAAATAGATAAAGTAGTTTTTTAAGATGCTAAAAGCTAAAATTTTTAACAATACCATTGTGAATGCACTAACTTCAACAAAAAAATAAATAAAAAATCCTAGCCAGCCTAGTATTAATTTTTTTTTTTTTTTGTAAGTAAATGATTGCATCTTAATGTAGTTAGAAACAATGATTTTGTGAATTTATAATTTTTAATACTATATGGACACCTATTTGGAGTTTTTTTTTTTTCTTTTCTTTTCTTTTCTTTATACTTTGGCCCCCGCTAGCTTAAAATCCTATGTCCATCCTTGCTATTAGGATATGGTAAATTTAAGGGTAAAATACTATTTTGGTCCCTAAACTTTAAAAAAAAAAAAAAAAAAAAAAAATCTTTTTCATCCCTAAACTTTGTAAAGAGTTTTTTGAATAGCATAGAGACAATTTTTTTTTTTTTTTTTTTTTTTTTTTTTTTGAGAATGGTATAGAGACAAAAATAAAGATGAAAAAAAAAAAAAAAAAAACTTTTTCAATACTTTAGTGATGAAAAACAAACTTCTAGTAAAGTTTAAGGGCATAAATAAAACATTATCAATAGTTTAGGGATGAAATATGAATTTTTTAATAGTTTAGGGATGAAAAATGAACTTCTTAAAGTTTAAGGACGAAAAACAAACTTTTGATAAAATTTAGGAACCAAAATAGTATTTTACCCTAAATTTAATCATTTAACCATATAATTCCAACACTCCCCCTCATGTGTGGGCTGAAACTATCATTTAATAGGTGAGACCCAACACATGGGAATTTAAATGGTAAGTAGAGTAGAAAAGACAAGGTTCGAATTCAAGATCTCATGCCTTAATACCATGTTATATTACCGATTGTCTTAAAAGTTTAAACTTATAGGATAATTGGTAATTGAACATAATATCAGAGCCAGGTTTCAATCTTGGGACCTGCCGGTTATGGGCCCATTAGCTAATATTAGCCCAATAGCTAATGTTTAACATAGTATCAAAGCCACATTTCTGTGGCCATGGTTTTTAGTCCTTATAATGTGTTTAAGAGCACTCTTTGTCATCTTGGTGTTTCTTCTATGCATTTATCTTCTTTAACTTCCCACTGCTGCTGCCAAAACTCTCCAGTATAGTCATGATACTATTAGAAGTCGCATCAACACTGTAAGATCATTGCCTTCAAACCACCGTCATAGAGCCAAACTTCATTAAAGGGATTTTCTCACCCTTATCAAATCTCAAAGTTTCATCAAGCTTCCATCTTGAGTTTGAGAGGGGGTGTTAGAGATATATTAGCCTATTAGTATAAGTCCAAGCCTAATACTATTTTGTGTGCAAAACAAGTCTTTTACTTGTACTAGAAGCCTATTAGTATATAATTTAATCTACTATATATACTCATGTTATGATTCATTATAACACAGGTTTTGTACTACACTCTTATATAATAAAGATGTAGCCCTTAAGCTCTCGTGTTCTTATATTCCTATTTTATGCTTCCATCTTTCACATCTAATCAATCATATTCAACATTTATCATAGCTAGTATTTAACATTTCTAAACCGTTTTTTTTGGTTTCAGCTGATGAGCTTATTAAAGAAAAGAAAGTGCAAGTGATTGTTGGCATGAATAAGTGGGAGGAAGCAGTATTAGTAGCTACTATTGGAAACAAAGCTAATGTTCCGGTTCTTTCATTTGCAGCTCCTGCTATAACCTCACCAATTCTGCAACATCGTTGGCCTTTCTTGATTCAAATGGCTAACAATGATTCTGCTCAGATTGAATGCATTTCAGAAATTGTTCGGGCCTATAACTGGAGAAGGGTTATTGCAATATATGAAGATGATGCATATGGTAGTGACTCAGGGATGTTAGGTCCTCTATCTGAGGCTCTTCAGAAGGTTGATTCAAAGATTGAGTACCAATTGGTTCTTCCACCGGTTTCTTCTCTCCCTAATGCAGGGGGTTTTGTTCTTGATGAGCTTTCGAAACTACGGTCAACAACAAAATCTCGGGCTTTTATCATTCTTCAATCATCAATACCAATGGTATCTCATTTGTTCAGAGAAGCAAAGAAAGTAGGACTTGTTGGGAGAGAGTCAGCTTGGATAATTCCCGAAAGTGTTGCAAGTGTACTGGACTCTATTAACAACTCTGTTATTTCCTCTATGGAAGGTGCTTTGGGAATCAAGACCTACTATTCTAATAGTAGTAATTCTTATAAAGATTTCTATGGTCAGTTCACAAAAATCTTTGAGACCAAGTATCCTGAGGAACATAATCACGAACCTGGAATTTATGCTCTGAGAGCATATGATAGCATAATGACAATTTCACGGGCCATAGAGAGAACGATTAATAACTCAATTAGCCCAAAGATAATGTTAGAAAATATACTGTCAAGCAATTTCTCTGGTTTAAGTGACCAAATACATTTCGAAGCAGGAAAGTTGCTGCAAACTCCTATATTGAGGATAGTAAATGTTGTAAAGAAAGGATACAAAGAATTAGACTTTTGGACATCAGAGTTTGGGTTCTCAGAAAGCGTTGAGATGAAAAGTTGTACAGGGAAAATTGCAGGTCCAGTAACTTGGCCAGGATACCCGGTTCAAGTTCCAAAGGGTTGGGCAATGCCTACTGAACAAAATCCATTGAAAATTGGAGTTCCAGGTAGAACTTCATTTCAGAATTTTGTAAGGGTTAACTACAGCGGGAGCCTAAATAATTCCAAATTTGATGGTTGGTGCATTGATGTTTTCAAAGAGGTGCTTAAAAATTTGACTTATTCTCTGCCCTATATATTCATACCCTTCAATGGCACCTATGATGATCTGGTCAATTGTGTCTACAACAAGGTAACAACTCTAGAATTGCCATTCGGTTTCTTGAATCTCTTCATTAATTTTCATGCTTTCCATACTTGCATGACACGAAACAAACAAACTCCCCCATTAATTTCTCAATTTGCTTATATGTTCACTTATATTTATGAACATCCCAAAAATTTTCCTCATTGTTTATACTCACCTAGCAAAAAGTTCCTTTGGAGATATTAATATTTAGTATAAATGAAATTCAATTCAGTAGACCACCAAATTTGAATAGAAATCCTCTATCCCCCTCTAGGTGTTCCACTTTATGTCCTACCATTCACAATACATCATGTGTCGTAACTTTTTTTTTTTTTTTTAACTTCGATTATCTTATAAAGGAAGAAAAAGAGATGTGTAAATTCTCTACAGTCTTGATCTTGCGTAGAACGGAGCCTTCAAGTCAAAGTTTCTATAGGTCAAATTTCTATGAGATAAATTTATACAGAATTTTCTTCTTATGGTTTCTCGTAACTTTGAAACTTTTCATTTCTAACTTACACAACAAAAAACACTGCCAGTCTGACTTTGGTGATAGTTAGTCTAAGTTTGAATGAAAGAGAGAATGCCCTTGGAAGAGCAGTGAATCTATGACTAAAAATGAGTAGTATATAACCCGCACTTTTTTCATTTGTCTATTGTTTTGTTTTGTTTAGTTTCTCGGTTATGAACTCGTTTCTGATAAAAACTATGCTTGTTTTGTACGGACCATAAACAATGGAAGACATTCGATGCTGTTGTTGGGGATTTGACAATATTAGCCAACCGTACAAAATATGTGAAATTTACTCAGCCATATGCCGAGTCAGGGTTGTCCATGGTAGTTCCTGCACAACCTGAAGGATCAGCATGGACGTTCTTGAAGCCTCTCACCTGGAAAATGTGGTTAATGACTGGTGTCGTCTTAATGTTCACAATGCTTATAGTTTGGTTCTTGGAGCATCAATATAATCCAGAATTTAATGGCACATTGAACAATCAGATTGGTACCACACTTTGGTTCACATTCTCCACTCTGTTCTTTGCTCAAAGTAAGTACCAATTTCTATAATCTGTTTTATTCTATTATTATTATTATTTTTTTTTAATGAACACCAATATTTGGGATTATGATAAGTACTCTGACGCATAGCAGTTAACACAACGTAAAGGTTGCAGGTCATATATGACTGGAAAATATACTTGTGTGTGAAATAGAAACTTTCATTTGATGCAAGATTTTTCTTACAAAATAATGCCAATATTAAAAAGGGATTAACCCTTGTAGGATCAATCAGGTTTATCTTGCAATGAAATTGCTTTCTAAGCAATAGGAGCCCCCAGAGAAAAGACGAAACACAACCAAGATGAGATTTCTAATGAATGGAATCCATTTGAACGGTTTTAGACCCCTTAAAACAACCAGATTGGTTAGTCTAGATTAATTAGCCAAGTTGTTACTTAGTCAAATTATGCAATTCTAGGTTAAAATAATCAAATAATCATATCCAAATAATAAAGCAGCGGAATAATAAAAGACATAATGATATGATTACCTAGGAAATCACACGGTAAAAACCTAGGGAGGATTTGACCTAGCTATCTTCAAGGTAAACCTGAATCCATTATGCGAAAGAATCGAAATTCATACAGAAGGACTACAAGCTCCCAACTTGACTTCCTAATGCTACCCACCAGTAGAACTTACTGACAAGACCACATGCAAGTTTCGAATCCACAGACTCCTTCTTTCTTGGATTCTTCAATCAACTACAAGCACCCCCGCTTGATATTCTTTAAGCTTCAATGGTAGCAACCAAGTTGATCATCAAGATATTAATATTATCTCCAATTTGAAAACCCTAAGTTTTGTGTAAAGGAAAGCTCCTCTAGATCTCACAAGAGATTTACACAAAACAGCAATGTATGAGCAACAATACAATTGGAGCAACCTTCAAAAACGTGGCTAGGGTTTAGTTTATATACCTAGGGTAAAAACATAAAACACTAAATGTTTAATGAAGTAGGGCTGAGTTGGAAATTCTGCAGAAAAATCAACCTGTGCGATTTTCGATCGATCGAATCTATTCTTCGATCGATCGAGCCAGGCCGAAAGTCCCAAGTACTTCTGCAGCCACTCAATTCCAACTTTACAATAATAAACCAACTTTGAGTAAGCTTAAACAAGACTAAATACATTGTTTTGATCATGGTTTGCCAATATTACAAATTAAAGTTCTAAATACATAAAATCCTAAGACCTTAGAACCTAACACCATTAATTTGTAGGGGAGAGAGTTTATAGCAACCTCACTCGAGTGGTGGTGGTAGTTTGGCTTTTTGTTGGGTTGATCCTAAGCTCAAGCTACACTGCTAATCTGTCTTCGATGCTCACTGTGCAACGACTGCAACCAGTTAGAGATATCGAGTGGCTGAAGAGAAACAATGCATCAATTGGTTGTGATGGTGATTCATTTGTAATGACTTTCCTGCAGGAAGTGCTCAAGTTTAATTTAAAGAACATCATTAAAGTTAAAACTGAATCTAATTATGAAGAGCATTTTAGAAACAAAAGCATAGCTGCTGCCTTTATTGAACTTCCATATGAGAAAGTTTTCATCAACAAGTATTGCCCGGGATTCACTACCTCTTCACAGACCAATAAATTTGGAGGTTTTGGCTTTGTAAGTAATAACTATTCCTTCTACATGCTCTCTTTCCTCCACACACACACACACACACACACACACACACACACAAAAAAAAAAAAAAAAAAAAAAAAAAAAAAAAAAAAAAATAAAAAAACACCCACACTACTTATAGCCTTTCAGTTTCCACATAACTTCAAGTTGATCATTCCAAATAAAGCTCAATACTAAATTTTTCCAGAAAAGAAGCAGAAGCATACTATGTATTGGCACTGCCCATCACAGAATTTATTTCAAAATTTTCATGCATTTTTAGATTATTTCAGGTATTTATAAATTCTTTGCCGAAAATTTGAATTCCAGACAGTTTGAATATGGAAAGAAACAATTTTGTAGAGAGTTTCTATACAAGCTTTTGATGGTGGCTAAAACTAGTTCATCATTTCTAAGAAGTCTTCATTTGTTTTCAGACATTGGTTCTGACTTCTAAAGACATAAATCCTCAATAAATATTGATTAGATAAAATTTTCCATACATGCTATATTTTTTTTTTTTTAGTAATTCCATTCCAAATGTATTAGCATTCTCGCCATTTGAATTGTATGAATTTCATGCTTTAGATTAAATATTATTATAAATTTAAAGTTGTATATAGTGCAATGTTGTTTAAAGTTTTAAATAACGTGACAATCTCTACTTTGTCAGAAACTAAAATTTTAGATTACACTGGTCTTTCTGAATTCTTGCAGAAAATGTGGATTCCAGACTGTTTGAATATGGAAAGAAACAATTTTGTAGAGAGTTTCTGCAAGTTTTCTATGTTGGGTAAAACTCATTATTGCAAAGAAGTCTTCATGTATTTTCATACAATGGTTTTAAAACTTAAGAGATGTTCTAAACGTATAAATCCTCAATAAATATTAATTATAGAAAATTGTCCAAACATGCTATGATTTTTTGTTTTAGTAATTCCATTCCAAATGTATTAGGATTTTCACTGTTTGAGATGTATCAATTTCATGTTTTAGATTAAAAATTATAAGTTTAAAGGATAACAAGTGTCGTGTCATTTAGAATATTAAATGATGTGACACTTCATACATTGTCATGAAATAAAATTGTTACACTGAAATAGATAGTATTTACTTCATGTGAAACGAAGAGGATAATCTTTTTATCTAATAGGAATGACTTCTAATTACCCTCCACGCAGGCATTCCAAAAAGGCTCGCCAATGGTGAAGGATTTTTCAGAAGCTATTCTTAATCTATCAGAAGATGGTAACCTAACAGGTCTAGAAAAAAAATGGTTGACTCCCTCACGTGAGTGTTCAACAGACCAAACATCCAATGATACTGATCCTTTGAGCATCCAGAGCTTCTGGGGTCTCTACCTTACATCGGCGGCCATTTCTACAATTTGTTTCCTACTATCATTAATTCGATTAGTAAAGAATTATCAACATGATCAAGAGGCATATCAAGGCAGTGCAACTGCTAGCTCTGGAAGTGTTTGGAACAAGGCAGTTGGACTAGCAAAATACTTTTATAATGGAGAGATCAATACTCCAGAGAGAGCTTCAATTTCATCCTGCACACCAGACTTAGATAATTGGACTTCTTTAAGACGGGAAGACGTGAGCACTATCAATGTTCTGGACAATATTATTCAAGCCTCCCCACCTTCTGAAATTGAGATGTCATAGAACTCCTTATTAAATGCACAAAGTAAAATAGGTAGGCTTTACATAAAGAATTTTTTGTAATGAGCCTAAATGTTGTAATATTTACATCTAATTGTCTACTACTAATTGTTTATTGTATGAAAGAACGGACTGTTAAGAGTTTGTTGTAATTAGTTGGCTGGTGAGTCAGTTGTCTCACTCAATTAGTTACATGAGTTAGAGTCAACAAACTAGAGAACTTAAAGTGAACCAACCTGTATAAATACTTGTCAAATGTCAATAGTATTGAACATCAATAAGAAATTTGTCACAGTTGATGATAAGAACCCACTGGTTCTTATGGAATTAAGAAGATTATGAGTAGTTTTTCGAGAGAACTAGGCCTCCTAAAGAATTAGAACACAGAGAGAAGAGGAAGAACTTAGAGAGAGAAGAATGTACTTTTGCTTATTATTTCCTAAGATGGTGAATTACAAGTAACCATAGCCCTTTATATTAGCTAATCAACTATCAATTACAGTTATACATTATGTTACAAGGTGCTAGGAACTAACTAATTCTAACTGTCACTAACTAACATCATAACTAACTAAATGCCAGCTCAGAAACCAATCTCAACTAATTGCTAGCTCAGATAGCTAAGAAACTCAGCAACTCAATCTCTTAGTCACTGCGCTGTTCACCCAACTAAACGAACTAGTTAGTCCCAATCAGCTCGTATCAATCGACTTGGAATGGTTAAAGTTACTCAATTTTCTTGTTAATTTAATCCATGGTTTGCATGAAGTAACAACAAGATTCTCAATAAAAGGCCTTGCAAGGGCTATCGCAAGAGTTTTACTAGCTCTTTGAAAGCCTTAAAGCCCTATCTAAAACATAACAGGGAGTGTAGAATCCAATAAGACAATTGATCGAGCTTCCAGCAGGTAATGGAGGCGACTTTCAAAAGGCATTGAAACTAGACTTTCCCGATTATGGAGGGGAAAATCTATGAACTTGAACGTACAAGACTAATCAGACTAAGTATATTTTTATAATTTTTCATTTATAATTTTTTTTATCACATTATATTATTATTTTTGAACTCATGAAAGAAATGAAAAAGAACAAACAAGCACAGACGTGCTATTGGGACCACCCTAAAAGATAAGCTCAAAGTGTGCAAAGGTGACATTGAGAGCTTCCAATCTTGTTCCTCCAAATACGACGATTCTCCTTAGCTGGTCATCCTGACATGAAGCTTGGAAACATCCCAGTCAGCGGTTGTCTGTTGGACTTGCTCATTACCCAATATAGGCAATGGCACTAGCTTTGGAGTGACAGTAATAGCCATGCGCCAGCATAAGAAGACTAGGGAACTTTCCATCTTGAGTACTTAAAATGCAAGCCTATCCTATTAAAGACTGCCTTTAACCAAATAAATTACACAATATTAAATTCATACCATTAATAGTAAGGTACACTAAAAATTGTTCAATACTAACAAGGATTTTACTAACGGGCATACAACAACTTTTTTAATTTCCAATAAAATTTTTCAAAAACAGATTTGTTAATGTATGCCCTAAGGGCACATTAACCGAACCCTATTAACAATATGTGGTGATCACTATTCACCATCTAACAAATGCTCGCTAAAATACACTCCAACTAATACATGTTTTATTAAATACTGAGGACAATTACTATCCTAGCCCACGACATAAAACATGCTAACAAACAAATCTAATTTTTGTTCCTCAAATCTTTTTCTTTGCAATCATTTGGTAGTTGGGTTTTGTTCGTTTTGTTGATCATTGTGACTTCAACTGGCAAAGGAAGTGTATCAGGTTTCTTGATTGTAATGGGAGCCACAGGGTTTCATAGATTTTGCTTATGACAAAAAACAGAACATCAGTTGGAAAACATTGGTTTCCATGTTCTCTGTAGACAGGTCACAGGTGTAAAAATAACATACAAAAAATCACATCTTTAATTTTTTACAGTTTATTGGAAAAAAATGGCATAATAATCTTAATTTTTAAACAATGTAGCCAATTAGCCATTTTTTCAAACTATCTAATAAAATGCCATTCTTTTAGAACTTGACATTGTTGATGTCGAGTTTTGACTAAAACTCGATACTCGCAATGTTGAGTTCTTTTTCTTTTTGATATGGTGTGTGTTTTTGAAGAGGGGACTTAATGTATCATAGCTTTGCAAGTCCTGTTACCATAAAAAAAAAAAATTAAAAAAAAAGGATTACCTAGAAATGGGTGCACATGTGTGCATGGTGACCCTACTAAGTAAAGTTCCATTTATCTATAATTCAGCAATAACTGAAGTCTAACTCACTATTTTCAGTGGAGTGGTCACTATAAGCACCATAGGCCACACTCCCTTTTTCTACCTTTCAGCTCCCCCTGTCGTGTAGGTGGGGTATGTATTTTGCTTATTCTCCCTCATGACAATTTGAGTTCATCATCAGCAACAAGCCCGAGAGTATGCAAATGCCTCTAAAATAGAGGCATGGAAGGAGTCGTTGTCTGATTATAGGTTCAGGTAACATTTAATGACTCTATGATGAAGGATTACACAATTGAGTTTAAAGTTAGGGTATGATCGCAGGATGGGGTTAAGCACCCCCTGCTGTGTAGCTAGAAGTGGCCCTCATTTGTACTACTAGATTACTTAAATGGAGTTTACTAGGTAGGTCCTTACGCATATACACACACCCAACCCTAGAATCTAAATAAGCAAGAAACGAACAAAGAGGCAAACAAACAAAGGGAGAAGTGTCGAAAATTAATCACCCAAACATTATGGTCATAGATCACAGGATTATCAATCCAACATGTGAGCATCCAAATCATGTGAGCATTCAAGCATATGAACATGAACATCCAAGCTATGCACATTTGGTGGAAAATGGATATGCTGACTGTAAAGAATAGTGTAAATTCATCAAAAAAAAAATAAAAAATTGTACATTTCATGCACAGATTCTTTAGATTCTTAGAAAATATTTAAGTGCATTGATGTAACAGAATTGTGAACATTCAACAAAAAATGGATAGGTTGAATGTACAAAAATTTGTAAATTAAACAAAAAATAGAATATATTTCTTGTATAGATTTTCTAGATTCTAAGAAAAATTTGAGTGGGTTCATCATACAAAATTGTGTAGATTCAACAACAAAAATTTGTACAATTGAAATACAGATTTTCTAGATTCTTAAAAAAATTTAAGTGCTTTCATGTAGAGCATTGTGTACATTCAGTAAAAAATGGATCCATTAAAAATATAGATTCAATTAAAAAAATTTATACATTTGATGTTTTCTTAAAAAAAAAATTGAGAGCATTCATAGTGCAGTATTGTATACATTCAGTTAAAAAAAAAATGAATTCTTATAAAAAAAATGTATGCATTCTTTGTACAAAATTGTAAAAAAATGGATACGCTACATGTACAAAATTCTGTAAATTCAACAAAAAATTATGTACATTTAGTGAAAAATGGATATGATGAATGTACAAAATTGAGTAAATTCAACAAAAAATTGTGTACATTTAATATACAAATTGTCTAAATTCTTAGAAAAATTTGAGTGCATTGATCACACAAAATTGTGTACATTCTGTGAAAAATGAATAAGTTGAATGTATAGAACTTTATAAATTCTATTATAGATTGAGTACAAATGATGTACAGATTGTCTAGATTCGTAAAAAAAATTTAAGTGCATTAATGTAATGAAATTGTGTACATTCAGTGAAAAATGGATGATGCATAATTTAAGACTACAAAAACTTGCAATTTTAACAATTGATTGATGGCATAGTTATTGATTTTTACTCTTTTAGAAATTTTGCATATAAAGGGTGTAAGAAGAAAATGTAATCCATTGATGGATTTGTCAGAATTCACATTCAATAAAAAAATATTGAGTAAAATTATAGTCTTAGGCTACAACCAAGTTTGTAGCCAAACTTTGTGTGTGTGTGTGTGTAGTGTATAATCCCGAATCGGTGCATCAATATACATTGGTATCAAAATATTCTGTTCCAATTGACGATTTGAAACAATCTCCATAATTAATAGAATTCAAAATCTTGGTTAGACACCCCACAACACCTATCCCAAAGGATAGCACATTGTTTCAAAATTAATCCAAAGATTCAACATTTAAAGGATAACTAAAGAAGTTGGCATTTGGTTCATTATTGACCATGTGAAACTTGTACAATCTACCCTAGAAAATGACATGGGAAAATTCATAAGCATGTGATTATATAAACACATAAATTTATCCAATGAGATGACATGTCAAATGCATGAACATATGAACAATTTATTCTAAAAAAAAAAAAGACTAGAAAGCATAACTAAGCATGCGATTGCATTGCATTTACTAGGAAAGCAAATTGCATGACAAATTTAATGAAGCCTTACCTCATTCCATAGTATTGCATAGTATTATAAACCCTTTCCAAGCATTTTTCTCATGCAAAAAGACAAAGAAACAACAAGAAACTCAAGGGCTTAAATTCAATAAAATGTGAAAATAATGCCATTTAAAAATTTTATTAATTTTAAAGAAAATATTTTTATTTTGATAAAGTTTGGCACCAAATATACATTTTTATGACTTGAAGGGCCTTTGTGAACTTTTGGAAGTTTGGCAGCTAATGGGCTTAAGTCACATATTCAGTGGATTGGGCTTGTTATTTGGGCAAGAATTTGTTTCTTTTTACTTTGGGTTTGGCTTATTATATGGTTCTCAGCCAACCGGGTCAGACTAACTCGAGCCACTACTTCTTTATCAAACCAGTTCCCCAACCCTTCTTGAACGTTCTCAAACTCCTCTCTCTCTCTTCCAAAGCTCCATGGTCGAAAGCTTCGAGCTCTGCCTCCTCCTCTCATCGCCACCACCGGCGGTGGTGCTTTCTTTTCTTTCTCTGACCAAACCACTCTCAATTTCGCTCAAACCCAGACCCAAATGTGTCGAGCTCCTCCACTCTAAACGCCACTGCCACCAAAGGCGAAGGTTTCCTCTTCAATCATCCTAGTACAACCCCCCTTCTCTCTCTCTCTCTCTCTCTATTCGAAAATCTCAAACAGATAGGCCACAAACGTATTGACCCCTTGTAATTAAACCAATTAATTAATTAGACAAGTTATTAATTAATCAATTTAACATGCAAACGCGTGGTAGCACAAACAAATCACCAATAAACTAAATATGCAGCGGAAAATAAATAACACGATGATTTGTTTACGAATGGGGAAAACCTGGCGGCAAAAACCCCACCGGGTGATTCTCAGGTCACCACTCCTGAAACTCCACTATTATTACAACAAGCCGTTACAAGTAAAGGAATCCCAAGTACCTTGCCAACCTACATTTGAACCCTTACTCTAATACCCAATTGGACTTGTTTTGTAGTGACAGTTCTCCTTTTTAATGCATGGCTCCCAAGTACGTGACTAACCAATTGTGCGGATCTCAATACGCGACTTCAATCACCAACTAGAAAGAGTTGTTGGCTGCAAAGTTCTTCAATTCATCCACGATGAAGATCAAGAAGATGCTTGGTCACAAAACCCAAAGGTGCACATACACAGCAACTTCTTCAAAAGAGATGAACTAGGGCAAAACTTTGTCTCCGATCACAATTTGCTTGAATAGAGTTTTCTCAATGTTTGTACAACTTGTGAACTCTTTAATAACCCTTAAAACAATTCTTTTATATGTTTAGGGTTAGAAGAAAAGAAGGCCCAAAAACATATTCACAGATCCCAAGAAATCATATCAGAAAATATGATTTTATAAATCTCGACAGATAGCAAAGTGTCGAGAAGCTATCGAGCAGGTGTCGAGCTTTAATGAATGTGCACTTCTTTAGCTTGTTTCTTGGACAGACCTGATGACTTCAACACTTGATCTTGAAATCTTGTTTTTTGAAGTATTAAAAACATCTAGAACTACCCAATTACAAGTTGAGTGCATTTTGTCAAAGGATTAGCCAATTACATAAAAGAATGACATATGTTCTTTAACAAGTGAAACCACATATGTCCTAACAATCTCCCCCTTTGGCAATTCGTGACAAAACCACAACAAACAAATGAACTTATGAGAAAAATCATAAATCACTCAACTCATATTCATTTGTTAAATACAATAAAATCTATCCTAACACAAACTCTTGAAAAACTTTGCAAGAAGAGAGTTTATGGCAAGTAGACTTTGACAACCTGTATTTTTGAAACACTTTAAACAAAACTCATCAATGCATCTTAGTGTGAAATAGAAATAATAGATTTCATACAAGTAAAGAAACATGTGTATGAAGAAAGAAAAGAAACAACACATGTAAAGGTAGGTGAAAGAAACACACATCAACATATATCAAAGATAAGCACAATGTATGTAAACATGGTTACAAGACCTAAGATACAAGAAAAAGAAGCTAAAAGTAGCTCCTACAACAACAAGGAGGTAAGCACTCCTCCTAACAAGATGAAACACAACTCCCCCTTACAAAGAAATGTATTTCTCCCCCTAACATGTAGAATCTTCAAAAAGAAACCACAATTTCTCCCCCTTTTTGTCATGATTGACAAAGGGTACAAGAAACTAGAAAGCTTCACCCGAGAAACATAAAGATGATCAAGAATGATCAAGGGGGTACAAAGAAATCCATATAAATGCATGAATGTAATGAAACAAGATGCTATGAATGACAAGATAAAAGAAGGATGCAAAACATAGGAAAAACAAATCTCTCAACAAGAAAAAAATGTTATGCACATAGATCCCAAAACACGCACACATGCTAAACAAGTCTAACCAATTTTATATTTCAAAAACAAGTTAAGACAGTTTAGTGAGCATACATTAGCACATGTAAAACTTTTGTGATGGCCAAAACACATTGTACTTGCATATGTATCAAGAGTAGCAAAGAATATTGCATGTTGTGTGTGAAAAAAATCACAAGATTGCATAAGTGTATACATGTTATGACGATTTGAGATATGAGAAAATAACTTTAACTTACACACAATCATAATTGTTTAATGGGGACTATCATCTTTGAGGTACATCCTATAACTCCCACATCTCCTAGAATACAAACTTGCAACCATATATAAAGCATTTTTTATCTTTTTACTTTTTATTTTCTTTGCATGTTTTCTTTTATTTTAGCATTTCATGCATGGACATATAAAAGAGAGAAAATAAATACCCAAGATGTTCAGCATTTGAAATTGCACTTTTGCTATGCTGAAGCATATGGGTGTCTTTGACATTGCACTTTTGCTAAGCCGAAGCATACAGGTATCATATAATGATTGGCGGGCAACAATGGTGAGATGGTTATTAAAGCCTTTCTCTTAAGATTTTCAAGTCCTACCCATCAAAAAGAGTGATACAAGTGTTAAGTTCAAGAGATAACTTAATCTTACTCATCACAAACAAGAGCCACAAATCTCACTTGCTTAGTTGTGCATAAGAGTGTTCATCTAAGTTACAAAAGATACAAAGTTTAGAAACGTTATTTCAATGGCCATCCAAGGTACACAACTACCAAATTACACAAAACACACATTGTTTTTATATTTTTCTAATTTTTCAATTTTTTTATATTAAAAACAAAATAAACAAAACTGAAAATAAACACACAAAAACATGTTAAACAAAGCAAAGCATAAAACTAGATTGACTCAAAATAAATGCAAAACATATAAGTAATGCAACAAACAAAAACAAGAAGATAGAAGAAAGTGATGAAATTACTTAGAGTCCTTTTTCTTCCGCACCTTGGAAGAACCTTTTATTTGATTAAACCCTTGAACCAGCAGTGAGGGAGAAGAATCGAAACCATTCAATCTTGAAAGGAATATGAGGGCTTTGAGAAGATCACCAAGAGGAGCAAGAAAGGATTGAAGCTGATTCTGATTTCCAGATGCGATCATGTCGTTGCTATGTTGAGTGGCTAACCACTTATAGCAATTTGGTCGAGTATGACCGACAGCTCCACAATGATGACAAAGATGTTGCTTCTTCTGTTTAGGCTTTTAAGACTTAGCCTTCTTAGCCCTAGGGTTTTTAACATATTTCTTATCCTACTTAGGGGATGCTCTTAAGATAGATTTACCATTGTCTAAATTCTCACTAGCTAATTCAGTTTTATCATCAGTGTTCTCAAGTTCAGTATTATTAGCAGGAGAAACAAAAACAATAGCACTAGTAGAAGCAATATGAGAGGAAGAAAGACCATACCCTAAACCTGTTCGATCCGAAGCAGATTTTTGAATGCTGAGCATCTCATTAAACTTTGCACTTGAAATTCTCTTCAATTGAGCTCTGACTTGAAACTCCACTTCAAGCTTCTTGGTCTTCTTAGCCAAGAAATTTTTTTCAAATCTCAGTGCACCAATCATTTGATTAGCTTCATCAAACTTTATGGAAAGCTCTTCATGATCAAATTTCACATCACTGAGCTTTTTGATGGCTAGCGTATATAGTTTCTCATGCTTCTCAGAGAGCTTGTAAAACTTCTCATAGGCTGCATGGATATCATCTTGATCATCTATCTTTTCACACTTAGAATCCACCAATTCTTCTTCTTCCTCCACAACTTCAATAATCCTTTCAGTAGGATTAACTGTAACAGTGAAGGCATTTAAGATTCCGTCATCCTCATTGTCGGAATCATCTTTAGGCTTAGTGTCACTCAAGGTTGCAGCAAGTGTCTTACTCTTCCCAATGCTCTTAAGATATGTGGGGCATTCATCATTCATGTGACCGAATCCATGACGTCCAAAACACTTTGGTCCTGTAGGAACTGTGTACTGACCACCATCCTTAGCATCCTTTTTCCCTTTGTCTTGTCCCTTAGACTAAAAGGAACTGGATTGTCTGCGGTCTTTATCAAAGCTCCTCCCATTGGCATTCTTCATAAACTTCTTGAACTGCTTTATAATGTAGGACTTCATCTTGGAATCTTCATCATTGGAAGACTCATTTGTGTTACTACTCTCTGCCTTCAAGGCCATGCTCTTGCCTTTACCCAACTTGGCAATCCTAAATAGTCCTAGCTCATAGGTCTGCAAGTTTCCAACCAGCTCAATCAAAGGAATCTTGTCAATATCCTTTGATTCCTCGATTGCAGTAATCTTTGCATGGAATTTCTCGAGTAGAGATCTGAGCACTTTCCTCACAATCTTGGGTTCAGGAATGGTTTCCCCAAGATTGAAGGCTGAGTTTACTATGTCCTTGAGCTTGGCATAGAACTTATCAAAATGACTCATCCTCCTCTATCTTTATTTCTTCAAAAATTGTAGTGAGACTTTGAAGTTTTGAATCCTTGACAGCCTTTGTACTCTCATAGGTTGTCTAAAGGATGGTCCATGCTTCCTTTGTAGTTTCTGTGGAGGATATCTTCTTAAACTCCTCATTGGTGACAACAATGAATAAGGCATTCAATGCTCTGCTGTTGAAGTTTGCCACCTTGATCTTTGCTTCATCCCAATCAGCCGATGCTTCTTTTGGCTTGGTCCAGTCAATCTTTACAGCTTGCCACACCTTCTCATCTAAGGACTACAAGAAAGTTCTCACGCATACTTTCTAGTATGCATAGTTAGTGCCATCAAATAAAGGGGGTATGATTAATGACTGTCCTCTATCCATGACAAACAAGGGTCAATAGATTAACACAATAAAGATTAAACCTAATCAGAGTGTGCCCACTCTGATACCACTTGATAGGCCATAAACATATTGACCCATTGTGATTAAACCAATTAATTAATTAGCCAAGTTATTAATTAATCAATTTAACATTCAAACGTGAGGTAGTACAAACAAATCACCAATAAACTAAATATGAAGCGAAAAATAAATAGCACAGTGATTTGTTTATGAATAGGGAAAACCTGACGGCAAAAACCCCACCGGGTGATTTTTAGGTCACCACTTTCGAAACTCCACTATTATTACAACAAACGGTTACAAGTAAAGGAATCTCAAATACCTTACCAACCTACAGTTGAACCCTTACCCCAATACCCAATTGGACTTGTTCAGTAGTGACAGTTTCACTTTTCAATGCACGACTCCCAAGTACATGACTAACTAATTGCGCGGATCTCAGTACGCAACTTCAATTACCAACTAGAAAGAGTTGTTGGCTGCAAAGTTATTCAGTTCATCCACGATGAAGATCAAGAAGATTTTTGGTCACAAAACCCAAAGGTGCACATACACAGCAACTTCTTCAAAAGAGATGAATTAGGGCAAAACTTTGTCTCTGGTCACAATTTGCTTGAACATAGTTTTCTCAATGCTTATGCGACGTGTGAACTCTTTGACAGCCCTTAAAACAATTCTTTTATATGTTTAGGGTCAAAAGAAAAGAAGGCCCAAAAACATATTCACGGATACCCAGAAATCAGATCAAAAAATCTGATTTTATAAATTTCAACAGATAGCTAGGTGTGGAGAAGCTATCAAGCAGGTGTTGAGCTTTAATGAATGTGCACTTCTTTAGCTTGTTTCTTGAATAGACCTGATGACTTCAACACTTGATCTTGAAACCTTATTTCTTAAAGTATTAAAAACATTTAGAACTACCCAATTACAAGTTGAGTACATTTTGTCAAAGGATTAGCCATTTACATAAAAGAATGACATATTCTTTAACAAGTGAAACCACATATGTCCTAACACAAACCTTAGGGCTCTCACTCCCTTTCTTCGATCTAGTGCCTCTAGATGGTGTGTGGGTAATGGATTCAAGGAATGGAAGTTCTGAAGATTGTAGATTGACTTGGTGTGTGAAAGTCGTGTTGGATATTCATTGTTATGGGGTTTGAAGTAGGAATGGCAATGGGTCGGGTTCGGGCTGGGTTTTTTCATACCCGGACCCGATCCAATTATTAAATGGTTTTTTTTTTTTTCCAAAGCCCAGACCTGACCCTATTCTTTATCGGGCCAAGTAAAATCTGACTCATTAAGGTCGAGACGGGCTGGGTACCCATGGATCGGGTAGAAATTACCATCCCTAGTTTGAAGTTTTATCGATTGTTTGTGCAATTTTCTACTTCTTAGTGTGTGAGATTGTGTACAGAGTACAGAGAAGTGTATATATAGCATAAACATAATGTATGAACTATGAACATGTACACATATTTTATTTTAAGGAATGAGAAAGGAATTTACCCTTTTTATTATTATTCTATTCTCTAAATCTAAATTTGCTTTCTTGGGTTTCTAAGTACAATTAAAGTGGTGGGATTTTGGGTCTGTTTGTTTTTCTGGGTTTTCACTATATTTTTGGCTGTCTATTTTCTGCTCTTAGTTTTTGTAGTTAAGCTTTTATGGTATTCTTTCTAGGTGTTTTTCTGGGTCTTTGGAGTTTGGGGAACTATTTTTCAGGGTATTTCGAAAAATCATTCCAAAAGTACATGCGTTTAAAAACTGAAAATTGTTGTTTGAAAATATTTGTATAAATACGTGTGAGTGAGTATGTGGAAATATATGTAATGTTGTTTAAAAACTGAAAATTATTGTTTAAAAACACAAAACAAACACCCCCTTAGTCTCATGAAGCCCATTTTTCGGACAAATACAAAAGCCCAATCCTCACTATAGTTCACCACGGACCAAGGCCCGGCTTTATTGTCGATTTTCCAATTAATCCAATTCTCCTCTCCTTGGATACTTTGGATTGGCTATTGATTC
Organism: Quercus variabilis; assembly: GCA_030445155.1. Lineage (NCBI taxonomy): Eukaryota > Viridiplantae > Streptophyta > Magnoliopsida > Fagales > Fagaceae > Quercus > Quercus variabilis. The sequence goes on along the minus strand of CP129449.1, from coordinate 45,676,284 downwards.
AGAAATTACTGTCTCCATTGACCTCGTCACTTGGTTGATGGCTCGGCACTAGTGGTTAGCCTCAAAACAGGGACATGCCCCTATATAGCCATTCTGAGAATTTGATAATTATGTTCACCCAGGGGTGGAACTACCCTTGGACCAGGGGGGCAATGGCCCCTTCTAAATATTTTTTTTTTTAAATATTATTATATATATATGTGTGTGTGTGTGTGTGTTTGTGTGTGTTTTAATTTTAGCAATTTTGTTTTATAAAATTACATTTTATTTTCCTTTAACAATATCATTGATTCTTTTAAGAGTAATGCTATACTCACAAAATTTTTTACAACATTTTTACAAACCTTTTTGGTAGCAAATTCTTATTAGTTCACATATGGCACACCATTTACATCATTTTTTTACTTACCAGTAACCACTTATTACATAAATAATTTAAAAAAAAAAAAAAAAAAAAAAAAAACTTGCCGCTCTAATATTTTCCTCATTTTAGTGACCATAAAAAAATTTATAGATCTAAAATCTAAAATAAAATATACAAGCCAAAAAAAAAAAAAAAAAGAAGCTCAACAACAAAAATTACCAATAAAACTAAAAACAAAATTAAGCTCAATTAACTAATTTTATCCAAAATAAATAGCCCTGCCTTTTAAAAAAATTCTTAAAAAAAAAAAAAAAAAAATCCTAGTAGCTAAGTAGCAGAATTAGAAGTTGAAATCAGTGCATATAACCAATAGTAAAACTACTTCCTCTAACTGAAAGTTCTAGCTCTAACCCTGTGTTCACCCAAAAAGAAAATAAAAGAATACAGAAACAAAAGTCTCTTAAATCTTAATTACAGCAACTTTTATTTATGGACGTGGTTGAATACTATTCAATTTACGTAAACGTGTATGATAATCATTGATAGAAAACGACTAACGAAATCGAAGGCTGGCTATTTTTAACATTATTCAAAAAGTCGGAATAGAATTTTTGTTTTTCGGTATCTTTAACTTAGATCCTTAGACTTGACTGCTTCAATCGAACAAATTAAAATTGCAGGGAAAGTTGGCTTCTAATGGTCAAATCCAAGCAACTATTACGAGGCATCATGGAAGATGATATTTTTGACTTGTGATGATAAGAAAGTACATTACAAAATAAATTGTTTAATTGCTTCTAAGCGATACCTACGCCTACAGAGGCAAAAATTATATCTTGTACCCGGCATATGTGTTGGATCACTCATATACTGGCAGGTCCTACACTACAGGGGATACGAAAATTCACGCAAGTTGCGACCCCAATGTTATGCCATGCAGTATGCAGTATGCAATACGCAATTATTTTTCTAATAATAAATTAGTCATATAGTATATAATATGAATAGGTTAGAGCATTCAAACCAATTTATCTAATTTTTTTGTTAAATTTTAGCTTACAATTGTTTTCTTTTTCTTTTTTTTACCCCACTTTTTATATATAACTAAATCAAATTTGCTTCTTCTCAATAAATAAATAAATAAATATAAAGGAAGAAGAAGAAAAAGTCAAACTACTTTTCTTTTCCTACCTATATTTCTAGGAAGCACGATGCGGTTTCGGGTTTGGGTGTGGGTGTGGGTGTGGGTGTGGGTGCGGGTGCAGTGCAGCAACATGACAATTTTTGAAAAAGTAGGATACGGGCGTGATAGGATACATTTATTAATAAATTATTAAATATATTTTTATTTTTATTTTATGTATATTGCAAAGAATTTTTTTTACATATAATGGTAAACATATAACAATTTAAGAGCATTAATAGATAATAAAATGAGAGATAGAGGGAGTCTGAGAAAGAGCTGGACTGCTAAAGTCGTGGTTAGAGAGAGAGGTGACAAAGAGAATAAGAGAGACTTTGAGATAATTTTAGAGTTATTTCTTTAAAGTAGGTTATCAAAATGGTGTGTTTTGATGAAATATTTTACCTTGTTTTTAAAGCAATTATTTCTTCTCATATCAAACTAATTTGGGGCATGTTTCGGCCCTTTTTGAACCCAATCGGACCGTATTAGCCCAAATTAAAAAGGACAAAAAAAATTTTGGCCAAAAACGCACGTGCAGCCACATCCATGGCTGAATAGCCAGTCCGTGCGTATCCGACTCAGGTGCACTAACACAATCGGCGCACCCATGCTTCCTATCTATATTTTCATTTAAGTAATCATTCTATTTTCTTTTATTATTTTTTCTTCTCTCCAAAAAATCTTCCTTTTTATTTTGTACTTTTATATTTATCTCTCTTTCCATCCTTCTCCAATATTTTAGCCTCATCAAGCTTCCCATCTGAGCACCATCCTTTTACCAACAAATATCCCCGATTTTCATTAACAAATAACAAAATTTTCACCAACAAATCACAAACTTGTTGGTGGCCCCTCTCCATACTCTTGAAAAATAACATTATTACATCACTTAGACCAACCTAGAAATTCCTGCCCATAAAATTCTTATTGCAACCTCCCCATCAATCCTCATTAGGGTCAATGATTCTTAATATCACGCCCCAAACCCACCAGGTTCTAATGCATGAGAAAAACCAAGAGTTTTTAAAAATGAAAAAGAAGTTTTCACACACATGGTTAATTAAAAATAATAAAAAGAAGAAGAAGAAGAAGAAAAATCACACACATGGTTGCATTGACTAACAAAGTATAAACAATTTTATCACTTTGTAGAACAATTAAATTCAATACAACTATGTGTTCAAATTTAATTTAGAAACTTAATACAATAGACCTAAGGAATTGTATATATGTTTTACCAATAGTAGGTTCCAGTTAGCATATTTAGTAAAGTCTTGCTGTCAAATAAGAAATTTGGAATTTGAACCCTGCATAATCCAAAAACTAATTGGTATCTTAGCTTGATGATAAAGAGTAATCATTATGGAGCAAATGTCATAGTCCATATATTTAAATTCTATTGTATTTATCTAAATATAAAATTTTACCAATAAATTATTATGACTAGTATTATTCATGTTTGATGTGTGGCTTAATTGGCCATATGTCATTTGATGTGAAGTCTAATGGAATTAAACAAAGGATGCTTATGCATTGGTGCACGTGCTGCTAGTTCTAATTGTTTCTAGAACTGTGAACCTTTAATTGCAATTAACATGAGAACCAAAGTAGAAAGCCACAGAATAACAATGAAAGCCAATCATTTACATCTCAAAACATGTAAATGATGTCAAACAAATAGCCATGACCCCTAAACATCTAAATAGAATTAAAGCATATAGGAAGAAAAGAAGAAAGTATTAGAGAGTAGAGAAGTGATGATCTTCATCAAAATATGCTGAGTTTAATGAAAGGTATATACGCAAATTCTTTTCATTGGGGTATGTTATCAAACAACTGGAGTGCAAATAAAATGAACTCAAGTTGTGAAATGAAATCCAGCGGCCATGAGTTCCTAAACACCCAATACAAAAATCATTCAAGATACATCATCTTCCCATCAAGACCAACCATAATCATCAAAGAGCTCAACATGGGTATCAAAGAAAAGCAACCAAAAAAAAAAAAAAAATCAAGAACACATATGGCAGAAAATTTTATGGGCCAAGAAAATCAGGGAATTTGATATGACTAAAAGAGAGGTAGTCGCAAGCATATTAATTTAGAAGTTAGAAAATGTTGCCATTAAAATGAACCCAAAAATTTGTTAAACTATGAAACTTTAAGGCACACCAACCTTCAATATTACATCAACGGCATGTAGCAGCAATGACTATAATTCCGTAAATTCTAAGTAGCGTCTGTTTGAAAACAACTTATTTAGCTAAAACTAATTTTTTTTTACTGAAAGTAATGCAGATAAAGCTAAAAGGTAGTTGAAATAGTACAGTAAGGCCTATAAATAGTACCAAATAGTACAATGGGACCTATGAATAGTAGCAACAATAAACTTAATAGTAAAAAAATTTGGCTTTTTAAGTAATCCCAAACGCACACATAATTAAGAAATTTAAATAAATAATAAACTACTAAAAGATATGGAGAATAGACTTAATTGGAATAACTTTTTCAAAGCATTAGATTAGTTAGATATGCTGGATAAAATGGGCTTTTACCCCTATTGAGGAAAAAAAAAAAAAAAAGCAATATGTCCCTGTTTCAAAACTATATAGGGGATACTCGATCATAGCATAATCGAGTTATATAAGAAACTTGACTATGTTAAAGCTGAGTTTTGATCAGGTTTTTGCCATGCTGGCTCGCCACCATGGATTTTCGACAATAAAATATTCCTCACAACTCGGCAGAAAGGAAATTGAGTTACTGAGGAAAGTAAAATCACCTGTTGCACTTGAAGTGTTTTTGTTGTGTACTTAACTCGATTAAGGCAAGATCAAGTTTAGTAACCCATACTCGACTCTAGCATCATTGAGTTTTATTGCTATTTACACAGATGCACAGAATTTCCTCATTTTCTTCATAGCTTCTCCTCAAGAACCACTGCTATACATCCTTGGACTCGGTGTTATCTCTTTGTCATCTCGGGTAAGAAACTCATTTTCTTGTTTGAAGTACATAGAGAATTTTCTGGTGTAGGTAAAGAGTAGTTTTAGATATTACAAAAGTTTATCATCCATAATGTATGTTTTGTTAGAGAAGAATTTTCATTTGATAGGTTGTATTACTTGTGCTTTGGTATTTTCTTGAATGAGTGTTACATTAGTACATTGGGGTTATATTAGCTGGTTGGTGTTGTGAATTTTAATTACTAAAAATGACAATCTTTAAATTTGCTACAAGTAATGTATAATAAATCTAATTTGGGTGATGAGTGTTATAGGTTTACATTGGGTTATATTGGGTCTTTCGTAGTGTAAATTTTATTGAGAAAAGGTGAAAATCTTTAGATTTTCTAAAACTAATGAACAACTAATCTTTAGATTTGCAAAAGTTGAACATACATAATCATCATTTGTCAGATATTAACAACAACATTCTGTATTGCACATATCGTGTAGACATTAACAACAACGTCTAATGTTTATGGTCAGATATGAGTGTTAGCATTTCATTTTTAGCATGTAATAGTACACAAATTTATGAATCTCTTTGTCATGTACCACCTTATGCAACTATACATTATTTACTAACAATTGATGCACACTTTTAACTCGATCATTTGATGTTATTATATTCAGCGTTAATGTTTAGTTCTAATAACCCTTACATCTATAGGCCTTGCGATGTGTTCACTACGGTGGGTCGTTGCTAGATATTGGAAGATGAGTTCAGCTATCCAATTGATATGAATCTATGAAATAGTGCAAAGGTTCACAATACCATGAGGTAGGAGTGGGCTTGGTTACTCCATGAACAGAAAATGTTTTATGATGAGTTGGTCGGTTATAAGTTGCCAATGCCTCATCAACTCGCATCGCAGATGCCAAGAGACACAATTGATGAATTTCATAGAGCATTGAACTACATAAGAAAAGAAAATAATCGAATGAAGATACGTCTTAATCGATATCAGACCCAAGTTGAGATTCGAGAGTTAGTGGAGTGTAAGTTGTACGAGCAAGCACGATACATGCAATCACTTCTTGCAGCAAACATTTATTAGTCAGACATGAAGATGTCAGATAAAGAGTAATTGTGTGGTGGTGTAATTGGAATTTGTTGGAGAACTATTTTCCTTAACTATGTTTTAGATGTATGTGCTCCACTATTGTTGCATTTGTACTATATAGGGAACAATGTCTACTTTACGATCGACAAACTTCGTAGAGCACTAAACTACATAAGAGAAGAACATAATCGAATGTAGATACATCTTAATTGATATTGGACCCAAGTCAAGATTTGAGAGTTAGTGGAGTGTAAGTTGTATGAGCAAGCACAATACATGCAATCACTTCTTGTAGTAGACATTTATTAATCAAACATGGAGATGTCAGATGAAGAGTAATCATGTGGTAGTGTAATTGGACTTTGTTGGAGAACTATTTTCCTTAACTATGTTTTAGATGTATGTGTGTCACTGTTGTTGCATTTGTACAATGTAAACCTTATTATTAATTGTGAGAAGCATGCACGTTATTCGTAATCTTGAATATTCTTACATAACACATAAAAGTTAAATATTTCCACACAAGATGTTTTTCAATATGCACCTACAGCATATCAAACCAATTTATTACACGCATAACATAGAAAACTTAAATATTCTTACACGATTCCAAAAATATGCATGCATTACATATCGAACACTAACAGTACTAACATTATTAACTTAATCCTAGACATAATATACACACCACATAGAACCCAGGTAGGTGATGTCGTACATAGGCATTCATTCTGACAGGTAGTCCTCATAGTTGAGGATATTATTACGTTCCGCTTGAGTGAGTTGCCTATTAGTTGTGGTGGCCAGCTCTTCTACAAGTTGTAGCATGTGATACCTGCACCTATGGAGTAGCATAAGATTGTTCTCCTCTTTTATTTTAGCCATTGCACACCTATATTGGTACATGTTTTGCCGTGACAGTGTCAGCAAGATACAATTGACAAGAGGCGCTCCAAGTCGCATGAGATCATCGTGTAGAGTGTTGGACTCATTCATGCGAAAGTCCCACTCCCGCCTTAGTCCAGCGTAGTATTCCCTCTCATTGGAATCTCTCTCCCTCCTATAGTTATCTGGAAAACAAGGTAGTATCCAATTACACATTGACATTGAAAAATGTGACTTCAGATCGGTATGTATAGATGTTTTGCAAAGGTATATGTAAATGTGACTATATATAGGAGTTTTTCAAGGGCAAGTATTCACGTGAATGTGACTATATGCAAGGGTAAGTATTCACGTGAATGTGGATGATATGATTGGATAATGTGTGAAACAGTGTCGAGCTGTTGAGCAACACATGCGAAATTGCGAACATGACTTGGCTGAACAGTGGCGACTGTTGGTGTATGTGGTTCGCTAAAAGGGTTTGATATGACTACAGTTGGTGCTACAGTAGAGGGCTAGTGATGTGTACTGCAAAAGAGGTTGCGAATTTATTAACGTGAAGATTATTTAGCATTCCTGTGCTTCATCTGACTTGACTTGACGAAACAGTGCCAAGCTGTGTTAAATTTATCATAAACATTTCAAGGATCCTCTGCATCATTGAAAACAGTGCATTGCAAAAGGCTGCATATTTGTGCATTGACATGAGTATGGATGATATGACTGGACAGGGTTCAACAGTACCGAGCTGTTGAGCAACACATGCAGAACTACGAATATCAGTGTAGCAACGTTGGAAAACTCATCAACAAAATTTTGCATAAACTTTTCAGGGATCCTCTGCATCCTTGAAAATAGTGCATTGCAAAAGGTTGCATATCTGTGTATTCATGTGAGTGTGGATGGGTACTTGTGGACAGGGTTTAACAGTGCCGAGTTGTTGAGTAGCACATGTAGAACCGTGAATATGACTTGGCTAAACAATGCCGAGTTGTGTTAGCCTTCTCCAACCTTACTTGCCAAATGTTACTATTAGGAGTAGTGAGTGTAGCAACACTAGAGAGTTTATCCCCATATTCCCTTACAAAATTTTTAGGGAGCCTCTGCAGGTACAAAATTTAGTTACATTTTCTTAACATCAACGTAAAATTAAATGAAGGAAACTGTGCTTCCAAGGTTTACATAAATGGCTTCTGATCATCATAATTGCAACATTAGGGAGCTTTGGAGCAATGCTACACCAAACCAATAAATTGAATGAAACATTTTAGAGGCTGGTCAGGCTTTTAGGCTTTTACCCTATTTCTAAGTAAACCAAATATCCTTGTGACAGTATGTTTTGTGAGGATAAACTTTCCTTGTGACAAGTCAAGAAACTTGGTTCTTATTGTAACTCAATTTAAAAGGTAAAATAAAAAAATAAACTCCTAACCATCATAACATTGCAAATTACACAGAAAAAATGTTGGAAACAACAACATATCTAATTGGAGGCATTTCACTTCTTATAAACTTAGCCAAAATAGATAACAATGCAACATACTGACATAGTAATGTAATACATTACTAGTTTCATGTCACGCATGGTGGACAGGAGTGTTATCTTGAAGAAATGTAAGTGTCTAGACCTCGACGGCCGGGGATGGTCCTAGTTGGGCCCCACTCTACTCCGGCGAGTCCTTGCTTTAGGAGCTATATGGTTTTTCTGTGAAATAGTAGTTGGTTTGTGTGGTTTGGATGAGTCTTAGAGTTTGTACGTTTTGAATCTATTAAATTTGCTACAAGTAATGTACAATAAATTTAATTTGGGTGAGAAGTGTTATGTGTGTACATTAGGTTATATTGGATCTTTGGTGGTGTAAATTTTATTGACAAAAAATGAAAACCTTTACATTTGGTAAAACTAATGAATAGTTAATCTTTGGATTTGCAAAAGTTAAACGTACATAATCATCATTTGTCAGACATTAACAACAACATTCTGTATTGCACACAAGGTGTAGACATTAACAACAACATCTAATATTTGTAGGTATAAATTTTTGGAAATCATCATTGCTTGAATTTGAGAAGTCTGAAATATCTCTTTCATCATCTAACGAAGTAATTTCATTAATAGACTTGATGGCTTGCTCTTGCGCCTTCCCCTTTAGATGCTTCCTAGCTTTTTGGATTGCATGAAAAAAGGTCTAGTATGTTGGCAGGTTCATCTCTAGGTAACTCAGCTGAGCGTGCCTTAGGAACTCGTAACTTGTGCCATTGACAATACACCTCCAACTCACACCTCTTCTTGTATAGGGTTGACCATGGTGGTTCTGCTACGGCGAACTCTACTACGGTGGTATTTCTGCTTAATTTTGTAGGTTTGCCGACCATGATGTGCCCGACACTTCCAAGACTCTCGTACATGTATATTGGAATATTAAAGAAATCTCTCTTCTTTACAACCCATTTCCCTCTATAGTGGTCCTTGTATGTCTGTAGTTGTTGATCTACTAGAACTTCTGATGATCCATTTGTTGAAATAGATCCAAACTTGTTTCACCTTGTACGATTTGATATTGAGGCGTTGCGACTCATAGCTTAGTCAATCTAAGAAGTTAGGGGGGCAGAAATAAGATCATTATTGTGCTGCATTTATAGCCTCATTTCATGGTCCAAGCATTATAATATCAGTTATTAGGGCTTGTCATACCAATACAGGCTAGAAAAACAATATATGAACAGGATTATCCATGTTCCCAATGTTACAGTGAGATTTCAACATGTGGGCAATAGTTGCAGTGTACTTGAACACAGCATCATCTTTAATTGACAACAACATTCTGTATTGCACACAAGGTGTAGACATTAACAACAACATCTAATATCTGTAGGTAGAAATTTTTGGAAATCAACATTGCTTGAATCTGAGAAATCTGAAATATCTCTTTCATCATCTAACGAAGTAATTTCATCAATAGACTTGATGGCTTGCTCTTGTGCCTTCCCCTATAGATGCTTCCTAGCTTTTTGGATTGCATGAAAAAATGCCTAGTATGTTGGCAGGTTCATCTCCAGGTAACTCAGTTGAGCATGCCTTAGGAACTCGTAACCTGTGCCATTGACAATACACCTCCAACTCACACCTCTTCTCGTATAGGGTTGACCATGCTTATTCTGCTACAGCGAACTCTGTTACAATGGCATTTGTACTTAGTTTTGTAGATTTGCCGACCAAGATGTGTCCGACACTTCCAAGACTCTCGTATGTGTATATTAGAATATTAAAAAAATCTCTCTTCTTTACAACTCATTTCCCTCCATAATGGTCCTTGTATGTCTGTAGTTGTTGATCTACTAGAACTTTTGATGATCCATTTGTTGAAATAGATCCAAACTTGTTTCACATTGTACGATTTGATGTTGAGGCATTGCGACTCATAGCTTAGTCAATCTAAGAAGTTAGTGGGGTAGAAATAAGATCATTATTGTGCTGCATTTATAACCTCATTTCATGGTCCAAGTATTATAATATCAGTTATTAGGGCTTGTCATGCCAATACAGGCTAGAAAAACAATATATGAACAGGATTATCGATGTTCCCAATGTTACAGTGAGATTTCAACATGTGGGCAGTAGTTGTAGTGTACTTGAACAAAGCATCATCTTTAATTGACAACAACATTCTGTATTGCACGCAAGGTGTAGACAATAACAACAACATCTAATATTTGTAGGTAGAAATTTTTGGAAATCATCATTGCTTGAATCTGAGAAGTCTGAAATATCTCTTTAATCATCTAACGAAGTAATTTCATTAATAGACTTGATGGCTTGCTCTTGCGCCTTCCCCTATAGATGCTTCCTAGCTTTTTGGATTGCATGAAAAAATGTCTAATACGTTGGCAGGTTCATCTCTAGGTAACTCAGCTGAGCGTGCCTTAGGAACTCGTAACCTGTGCCATTGACAATACGCCTCCAACTCACACCTCTTCTCGTATAGGGTTGACCATGGTGGTTCTGCTACGGCGAACTCTGTTACAGTGGTATTTGTACTTAGTTTTGTAGATTTGCCGTCCATGATGTGTCCAACACTTCCAAGACTCTCGTATGTGTATATTGGAATATTAAAGAAATCTCTCTTCTTTACAACTCATTTCCCTCCATAGTGGTCCTTGTATATCTGTAGTTGTTGATCTACTAGAACTTCTGATGATCCATTTGTTGAAATAGATCCAAACTTGTTTCACATTGTACGATTTGATGTTGAGGCATTGCGACTCATAGCTTAGTCAATCTAAGAAGTTAGTGGGGTAGAAATAAGATCATTATTGTGCTGCATTTATAACCTCATTTCATGGTCCAAGCATTATAATATAAGTTATTAGGGCTTGTCATGCCAATACAGGCTAGAAAAACAATATATGAACAGGATTATCGATGTTCCCAATGTTACGGTGAGATTTCAACATGTAGGCAGTAGTTGCAGTGTACTTGAACAGAGCATCATCTTTAATTGACAACAACATTCTGTATTGCACACAAGGTGTAGACATTAAGAACAACATCTAATGTTTTTAGGTAGAAAGTTTTGGAAATCATCATTGCTTGAATCTAAGAAGTCTGAAATATCTCTTTCATCATCTAACGAAGTAATTTCTTTAATAGACTTGATGGCTTGCTTTTGCGCCTTCCCCTATAGATGCTTCCTAACTTTTTGGATTGCATGAAAAAATGTCTAGTACGTTGGCAGGTTCATCTCTAGGTAACTCAGCTGAGCGTGCCTTAGGAACTCGTAACTTGTGCCATTGACAATACACCTGCAACTCACACCTCTTCTCGTATAGGGTTGACCATGGTGGTTCTGCTACGGCGAACTCTGTTACAGTGGTATTTGTACTTAGTTTTGTAGATTTGCTAACCATGATGTGTCTGACACTTCCAAGACTCTCGTATGTGTATATTGGAATATTAAAGAAATCTCTCTTCTTTACAACTCATTTCCCTCCATAGTGGTCCTTGTATGTCTATAGTTGTTGATCTACTAAAACTTCTGATGATCCATTTGTTGAAATAGATCCAAACTTGTTTCACATTGTACGATTTGATGTTAAGGCATTGCGACTCATAACTTAGTTAATCTAAGAAGTTAGTGGGGTAGAAATAAGATCATTATTGTGCTGCATTTATAACCTCATTTCATGGTCTAAGCATTATAATATCAGTTATTAGGGCTTGTCATGCCAATACAGGCTAGAAAAACAATATATGAATAAGATTATCCATGTTCCCAATCTTACAGTGAGATTTCAACATGTGGGCAGTAGTTACAGTGTACTTGAATAGAGCATCATCTTTAATTAACACAGTGCTATGTCTCACGTCTTGGCTATAACTGAAGTGTACACATTAGTTATAGGAACTAATTCTAACTCTCCGGCTCCACTGGCATACTACAAACCCCTGTCGACATTAAACCCAACAGCGTCAACAATTACATACAAGTTAGAAGCTATGAATTGCGGTGCCTACTTTATCACTCCCCACATCATGTCCACATCATCATCACATTGCAACTAAATTGAATTGTAGAAAACTTGGGTACTCACCAGTTGCTAAGAAGCCCGATATACAGTGGAGATGTCATGGGAATCCTTGCCTAACCCCAAAGCTGACATTATCTTCCATTTCATTTTTCTCATGTGTATGCCATGTTCCAATTTAATAAGCTTTTGCTTTTGGTTTGGACCTCGATATGATAGCCCATGCAAATCATTATAATATGCCTCTCCGTTGTAGTAAACGTAGAAGTAATGTGGACTTATAACGGACCTAAACCACAAATACTACCCAATATCATGTGTAAAATTGTGAAACTGTAGGCCAACTATATATGTCCTATGTTTGGGTGTTTATGTAGCTAAAAAAACCTAAGAAAATTGTGCTAAAAAACCCATCTTTTTATCATAATTTTCTTTTTTCATAAAGTTTTGATGATAAAAAATACTATCAAATAACTGTATCATCTAGTCCATTAGACTGAGGTTTGGAAAACAAAAATGTTCACACAATATGCTTGGGTTTCATGTAGGATACCGTTAAACAAATGAGAATTTAGAAGCATTGCAAATAGCCAAGATAATTCCTAGCATGTAACATGTACCACATTATTACGTTCAGAGATAACCCATTCCAATTACAACATCCAAAGAATTTGTGTTATCATAAATGTTAGGACATATGAGTTTTCACTTGTTAAGAACATATGTCATTTATTTATGTAAATTGGTTAATCCTTTGACAAAGCGTACTCTACTTGTAATTGGGTAGTTCTAGGTGTTTTTAATACTTCAAGAAACAAGGTTTTAGGTTCAAGTATTAAAGCCATGCAAGTCTGTTCAAGAATCAAGTGAGAAAGTGCTGAATTTTAAAGCTCAATAGCTTCTCGACACCTCCTCGACACCTGGCTATCTGTCGAGATCTTCAGTTGATGCTTATCGCAATCTCGATAGCTGGTCGATTGATCGAGAAAGTTTCTGTCCCCTTGACACCTTCTCGACACCTCCTCGATAGCTGCTATCTGTCAAGATTCATTAAATCTCAACACCTTCTCGACACCTTAATAGCTGCTATCTATCAAGGTTACGAGAATTCAGATATTTGTTTTTGGGCCAGGCTTTTGTATTTGTGTAAGGTTTCTTTTCTCACAACCCTAGACATATATAAGGCTTATTTTAGAGGTCGTCACATAAAAGAATACAAGGAGAATATATGCAAAAGGTGACCGATGCCTTATTCTCTCTGAAAGAAGTTACTACGTCTTTGCGCCTTAGGGTTTTGTAACCAAATGCTTCATGATCTTCATTGTTGACGAAGTGAAGAACTTTGCAGCAAACATCTTCTTCTAGTTGGTGATTTAAGTCACGTACTGGGGTCCGCGCAATTGATTAGTCACGTATTGGGATTTGTGCATCATCAAAGTGTGGCGTTCATATATTGAAGGGTTCAGAGGTTTTAAAGCGGTAGAAGGTTTCTGCTGTGAGTTCATCTATGGGATTGTAGAGTCTAGGGATAAAGGTTTTGTGCTAGATTTGAAACTTCTCTTTACTATAGTGGATTGCTTTTTGGGAAGGTTTCCGCTCAGGTTTTTTACTGTGAAACTGGATGGTTTCATTGGTTTTCTTGGGTCATCATATCTTGTCTTATTTATTTTTTCCGCTACATGATTTTGACATGATATTGATGTTTATTTGTTTTAACAAGTTTTATTAATAATAAATCTAATTAACAACTTGAGTTTAAAACTTGTAAATTCTATCAACCGGGGTCTAAATTTCCCAACAAGTGGTATCAAAGCGGGTTCACTCTGATTGGATTAATTTCTTGAGTGTAATCCTTTGACCCCTGTTGTCATGGATAAAGGATAATCTTTATTTATACCTCCTTTATTTGATCGAACTAATTATGCATACTGAAAAGTTCGTATGAAAGTTTTTTTGCAAGCTTTAGATAAACAGGTATGGCAAGCTGTTGAAGTTGGCTGGATTAAGCCAAAGGAATCGCCAGTGGATTGGGATAGCACAACAATCATTGCGGAAAATTTCAACAGTAGGGCCTTGAATGCTTTGTTTTATGGGGTGATAAATGAGGAATTCAAGAAAATATCATCCACGGAAGTTGCCAAGGAAGCTTGGACCATTCTTGATACCACCTATGAAGGTACCAAGGCAATAAAGACTGTGAAGTTTCAACAACTCACTAGTAGTTTTGAAGAAATAAGGATGGAGGAGGATGAGACCTTTGATGAGTTTTATGCTAAACTCAAGGATATTGTGAATTCTACTTTCAACCTTGGAGAATGTATTGCAGAATCCAAAATTGTTAGGAAAATCCTTAGGTCCTTACCTAATAGATTCCATGCCAAGATCACTGCCATTGAGGAAGCAAAGGACATTGATCAAATTCCTTTGATTGAGCTTGTAGGGAACCTTCAAACCTATGAGATGGGATTAGGTTCAATGGGAAAAAATGAAAAGAGTAAAAACTTGGCTCTCAAGGGTATAGAGGAAGAGATTGAGGACTCTGAAGATGAAGATGATAGTAAAGATGAGAATAAAGATCTAACCTTCATAACTGATAAGATTATCAAACTTCTTCAGTTTAGGAAAAAGGATAAGGGAAAACCTCCTAGGAAACCTAAATCCTCTAGGAAGGGCAAGAATGAGAAACCCCTCATCAAATGCCATGAGTGCAAAGGTTTTGGTCATATGAGGATAGAGTGTCCAAACTACCTCATGAAGGAAAAGACCAAGAAGTCAGAAGATAAAGGGTTGGTTGCTACTTGGAATGACACTGAGGATGACTCTTTTGATGAGTTTGTGGATGAAGTCGTCACATTATGGCCTTTGCTGCCACAACCGATAAGGTGATTGTGGAGAGTGCTAGTGACAGTGAGGATTCTTCTAATGATGAAGTACCCAAGAAGATGACCATTCAGGAAGCCTATGATAAGCTATGCATTGAATTTATAAAATCTAAGAAGACTTCTCATCTTGGTAGAAAAGAGCTTAATGAGGTAAAAACTGAAAAAACTGATCTGTTAGTCGAACTGGATGAGACTACAAGGTTAGTTAAGACTCTTGTTGTGGAAAACACCTCATTAGAAGAGAAGTTCAAGAATCTTGAGGTTGAGCTTAGTCAAGCTAGAATTCAAATAGAGAGGATGTCTAGTGCAAAGCTTGATGAGGTATTAAGTGCTTAAAAGTCTAGATCTGATAAGACTGGCTTAGGATATGCTGTTTCCTCTAGCCCCTCCTCTTCCATGACTTCTAGATCAAGGACTGTCTTTGTGCCACAATTTGAGAAAGGTAATAAAGGTATGAAATCCAAAACTGATTTGGCTAATTCTAAATCCTTTGTTAAACCTAATGTTTGTCATCATTGTGGTGTTGCTGGACACATTCGTCCTAATCGCTTTAAGTTGTATCCTCATAAGCAATTGTCCAAACGGTCACAGGTTTCCTCTCAAGGACCTACACCTTTGTTTGGAGAGTTATTAAAAGTCTTAAACTTTTTAACTTAATTTCAGGAGAATTTTAATTCTTATGTGTCCTTTAGTAGACATACTAGGACACGTGTCTTTTTATCTTCACGACCAAAGACTCGTGTTGTGTGGGTGAGAAAGGAGTCTAAGACTTAATTGTCCTTTTTTTTTTAATTTGTCCTCTGCTTTAATTCTATCTATCTAAAGTAGGACTCTCTTTGCTTGATTTCTTATCTATTTTTAGAATCATGCTTTCATGCATCTGCACCCTTCTATCATGCCTTCATGCATTTGCATCTTTCTTTCTGCTTTCATGTTGTTTGTCTGTTTTTGTTTGGTTGTTTAGTTTTATTTTGTTTTGTTTTTTCAAAATAAAAATAAAAAGGAAAAATCAAAAAAATACAAAAACAATGTGTTTGTGTACTTTGGTACTTGTGTACCTTGGATGGCCATTGAAACAAAGTTTCTAAACTTTGTATCATTTGTAGCTTAGATAAGCATCTCTATGCATAACTAAGCAAGTGAGCTTTGTGGCTCTTGTTTGTAATGAGTAAGATTAAGTTATCTCTTAAATTTAATGCTCGTATCACTCTTTTTTACAGGTAAGATTAGAAATTCTAAGAGGAAGGCATAAATAACTATCTCACCACTGTTGCCCGCCAATCATAATATGACACCTATATGCTTCGGCATAGTAAAAGTGCAGTGACAAAGACATTCGTATGCTTCGACATAGCAAAAGTGCGATGTCAAATGCTTAACATCTTGGGTATTTCTTTTCTCTCTTTTATATGCCCATGTATGGTACGCTAAATTAAAAGAAAATATGCAAAGAAGATAAAAAGCAAAAAGATTAAAAATGCTTTAAATATGGTTGTAAGTGTGTATTCTAGGAGAAGTGGGAGTTATAGAATGTACCTCAAAGGCAATAGTCCTCATCAAACAGTTATGATTGTGTGTGAGTTAAAGTTATTTTCTCATATCTCAAATTGTCATAACATGTATATACATATGCAATCTTGCGATATTTTTCACACACAACACGCAATATTCTTTGTTAATTTTGATACATGTGCAGGTAAAATGTGATTTGGCCATCACAAGTGTTTACATGTGCTAATGTATACTCACTAAACTGTCTTGACTTGTTTTTTAAATATAAAATTTGTTAGACTTGTTTAGTGTGTGTGTGTGTGTGTGTGTGTGTGTGTGTGTTGGATCCATGTGTTTTTCACATGTTTTGCATCCTTCTTTTATCTTGATATCCATAGCATCTTGTTTCATTACATTCTTGCATTTATATGGTTTCTTTGTGCTCCCTTGATCATCTTTATGTTTCTCGGGTGAAGCTTTCTAGCTTCTTGTACCCTTTGTCAATCATGACAAAAAGGGGGAGAATTTTGGGAGATATGTGGTTTATTTTTAAATATTCTAAATGCTAGGGGGAGAAATACATTCCTTTGTAAAGGAGAGATGTGTTTCATCTTGTTAGGGGAGTGCTTACTTCCTTCTTCTTGTACCTTGGGTCTTGTGACCATGTTTACATACATTGTGCTTGTCTTTGTTATATAATATGATGATGTATGTTTTCTTCACCTACCTTTACATGTGTTGTTTTTTTTCTATCTCCATACACATGTTTCTTTACTTGTATGCAATCTATTATTTCTGTTTTACACAAAGATGCCTTGATGAGTTTTGTTTAAAGTGTTTTAGAAATACAGGTTGTCTAAGTCTATTTGCCATAAACTCTCTTCTTACAAAATTTTTTAAGAGTTTGTATTAGGATAGATTTTATTGTATTCAACAAGTAAATATGAGTTGAGAGATTTATGACTTCTCTCATATGGTCATTTGTTAGCTGTGGTTTTGTCACGAATTGTCAAAGGAGGAGATTGTTAGTACATATGAGTTTTCACTTGTTAAGAACATATGTCATTTATTTATGTAAATTGGCTAATCTTTTGACAAAACGCACTTTA
Source organism: Quercus variabilis (assembly GCA_030445155.1). Lineage (NCBI taxonomy): Eukaryota > Viridiplantae > Streptophyta > Magnoliopsida > Fagales > Fagaceae > Quercus > Quercus variabilis. The sequence continues at coordinate 45,658,772 of CP129449.1, read as the reverse complement.
CTTGTAATTAGGTAGTTCTAGGTGTTTTTAATACTTCAAGAAACAAGGTTTCAAGTTCAAGTGTTAAAGCCATGCAAGTTTGTCCAAGAATTAAGTGAGAAAGTGCTGAATTTTAAAGCTCGATAGTTTCTCGACAACTCCTCGACACCTGGCTATCTGTCGAGATCTTCAATTGATGCTTATCGCAATCTCCATAGCTTCTCGATAGCTGGTTGATCGATCGAGAAAGTTTCTGTCCCCTCGACACCTTCTTGACACCTCCTCGATAACTGCTATCTATCAAGGTTACGGGAATTCAAATTTCTATTTTTGGGCTAAGCTTTAGTATTTGTGTAGGGTTTCTTTTCTCACATCCCTAGACATATATAAGGCTTATTTTAGAAGTCGTCACATAAGAGAATACGGGGAGAACATATGCAAAAAGTGACCGATACCTTATTCTCTCTGAAAGAAGCTACTGTGTCTTTGCACCTTAGGGTTTTGTAACCAAGTGCTGCTTGATCTTCATTGTTGATGAAATGAAGAACTTTGCAGCCAACATCTTCTTCTAGTTGGTGATTTAAGTCGTGTACTAAGATCTGCACAATTGGTTAGTCACGTACTGGTATTCGTACATCATCAAAGGGTGGCGTTCATATATTGAAGAGTTCAGAGGTTCTGAAGCGGTAAAAGGTTGCTGCTGTGAGTTCATCTACAAGATTGTAGAGTCTAGGGATAAAGGTTTTGTACTAGATCTGACACTTCTCTTTACTATAGTGGTTTGCTTTTTAGAAAGGTTTCCCCCCAGGTTTTTTACTGTGAAACTAGTTGGTTTCATTGGTTTTCCTAGGTCATCATATCCTGTCTTATTTATTTTTTCCGCTGCATGATTTTGACATGATATTGATGTTTGTTTATTTTAACAAGTTTTATTAATAATAAATCTAATTAACAACTTGGGTTTAAAACTTGTAAATTCTATCAACTGGGGTCTAAATTTCCCAACAATAAATTGTACTACAAGTGTGATCAGTTATTACTTGTCATATGAGATGTTGATAAAAAGGAGAAGATGTGGACAATAAACAATTACTACACTTGGTGAAACTGGTTAGTTGAACTTGAAAGTGGCACCACAACTTGTGAAAAAATCACATGGAGCTCTTAGAGTCTCAGACTCTGCTCAAACATTCAGAGAGGAACCCAGACAGTTCATGCATGGCAAATGGTTAGTGGTCCCAGAGGGGGGAGATAATTTGAGATAATTTAATAGTAATCGACTTTATGTCAATCGAGTTGCCTCAAGAACTCGACTATTGGAATGCCGAGTATTATTTAAATGCAATACGGATTAGTGAATGTAACTCGATTACAAGGACATTGAGTTTAATGTACCATATAACTCATCCCTCACAAAATCGAGTATTATTTACAACACCATACAGACGCTAGGCAACGGTTATACATACTTGACTCTTTGATAGCCGAGTTACATAGGAATCGAAGATGAATCAAGCAGGAGTAAGGCAGTGGGGAGACTGTGGGAATGGAAATTGTCTTTGATGGGTTGAAACTACTCAATGGGTCGAATAGCAATGCAAATCGATTCTTGGATAATCGAATATTGAACTCAATTCTACTAAAATCAAGTACTACTCTCCTTCCCTTATAAAAAGACAAACTCTTTTCATTCTGGTTGGGGGGTTGAGAAGAAGAAAACAGTCAGAGATGGAGAAGAGAAGCCTCCTTTGATTCTAGAGGTAACACACCCACATGTTTCGTAGTTATGATTAAACAAGTCAAAGGTTGTACAATTTTCATTTATGCAACTATTTGTCAAATCTTAGTAGAAGCAACGCCAAGGTTGGTGTAGTCCACCAGCGCATGTTGGTTGGGCGAAATGGTACATGTTTATCTAATTTACCTTTTGAAACTTGTTAAGTTCTAACCCCTAGACGGCTCATGCGCTTTTAACATACAATCCTATTGTACGTTCCTATTTTAGGGAGGCAGATACTATGTTGTTTTCATTGGTCATGCTCCTAGCATATACAACAATTGGGTAGAAGCAAGTAGACAAGTTCATAAATTCAAAAATGCCAAACACAGGTCATACAAAGATCGATGGGAAGCAAAATCCGCATACATGGAGTTCTTGCAACGTAATGGTAGTGTAAAGTTGTGATTTACAACTATGTGTTTTGTAGGCTTTTATTCCGTCCCAAATTTGATTGTAATTACTATCAATTGTTTATACCATGTATTTGTTGTGGGAATTGATGTAAGGGGTGTGTGATAGAGAGTGTGTGAAGACTCAAGCAATTTGGAAGCTAAAGGAATCTCGCGGGTATGTCACGACTTAGCTTCCCGCGAAGTGAAGCATGTGTCTTGCACATGCTGGAATGCGAAGAGTTAGGACAAGTGGAGACAGCTGTCTCTCGCGAGTATCTCACGGGTAAGGCCTTCCCGCAAGACACCCGCGAGACATGCTGTTCTGCCAGCCTGTATTGATTGACTCACACATTTTGAACCTATCCTATATAAACCCCCATTACCCACAAATGTTGAGAAATGTTTTAGAGAGAAAACCCTAGCCAAACGTATTTGGAATTAGAGATTGTAATCCCCACCTTTCTCTATACAATTGCTTGTGGTATCTCCTCAACCCTTCCCTCTCCATTTCCACACCATTGAGAGGTTGATAGCCCAAACACTTACCACACCCTTTGAGAGTGTTGAGTGACGTTTTGGTGCTGCTGGGAAGCATTGGAAGAAGCCAAGAATGGCAGATGCAACATGGAGCTTGTTGGGGGATCCGGAGAACTAAGACAAGACACGATTCCGAGAAGCCTTGTTGGAGTAAGAGCTTGGAAGGCTTAGGTACATCGGGTAGATTAGGCTTGGAGGGTCTCTTGCTTACTCATGTATCCCAACTGATTGTCTAGTGGATCGATTTCCGCTTAAAGGGCGGCGGAGAGGTTTTTCGCCAAGGTCTTCGGTTTCCTCTTCGAAAACACGTCTTGGTGTTTTCTGTGTTTGCATCTCTCTTCCCTACTCTTTTATATTCCATTATACCACTGTGTTGTTTAGTTCATGGATTAGAGTAGTTCATTTGTTCATCCGCTCGCTTTTACACTATTCCACACTTTGTATTAAAGTTGTGTAAAATCTATCGAGCCGTAATTTTAATTGGGGGTCTAAACAGCTCTTGTGTTTTCAACACGTTTTCGAGCTTTCAATTGGTGTTAGAGCGGGTGCACTTGCTTGGTTTAAATACCTTAGTGTGATCCTTGACCCTATTTGAGATGGACCGGTCTCAATCGCTCAATGTTCCACCATTTTTTGACGGGAACAATTACGCATTCTGGAAAGTCAAAATGAGAGCATTTTTATGTTTTATAGAAGATACCGTGTGGGATGCGGTAGAGCTAGGCTGGACTAAGCCAGAGGCTCCTAAGACTAATTGGGATAAGGCCGCTCTCGCAGCAGCCAATGCTAATAGTAAAGCTTTAAACGCTATATTTTGTGCTATGTCTCCTGATGAATTCCACAGGATCTCTCATATGACAGTAGCCAAAGAATCTTGGAAGATTTTGGAGACTACTTATAAGGGTACAAAGAAAGTTAAGAATACAAAGATTCAGATGCTTACCACCAAATTTGAAGAGCTCAAGATGGGTGATGATGAACCGTTTGATTCATTCTATGGGAAGCTCAGTGAAATTGTAATAGCTAAACTCAATCTTGGGGAGAAGATTGAAGATGCTAAGGTGGTAAGAAAAGTATTGAGGTCCCTGCCTGAAAGTTTTAGAGCAAAAGTTACAGCCATAGAGGAAAGCAAGGATTTGGATAAGATTAAAATTCAAGAATTAGTTGGGTCTCTCCAAACATATCACATGGGACTGCCTTCCCATAAGATGAGTAAATCACTTGCTCTTAAAACCATCACCGAAAGGATGGATGATTCCTCCGAAGAAGATGGGGTGGAAAAGGAAGTAGCATTTCTTACGAAAAACTTCCAAAAATTTCTGAAGATGAAGAACAGTGGGAAACCTTTCAACAGAGGAAAGTTTTCATCTTTAAGAGGTGATAGAAAATAATTTAAGAGGAAAGAAGGGAAGGATTTTCAACCTCTTGTAGACATTGTGTGCTATGAGTGCAATGGCATTGGACATCTAAAAAAGGAATGTCCAAATTTTCTGAGGGGAAAAGGCAAGGCTTATGCCACAACACTCAGTGACTCAGACTCTTCTGATTCTGACTCGGAAGAAAGCTGTGACGAAGAGGGAAACTACTCCGCATTCATAACCATTGCTCATATGGAGTCATCGGATGATTTGGGTGCACTTATGAAGGAGCTTGGTGAGCATTCTAATTCAGAGTCTATTGGGATTGTGGAAGAATCAGATGCTGAAGAAGAAGAAGAGAATACAGCTAATCTTCAAGAAAATTACTCCTTATTACTTGAGAAGTTGGGAGAGTATACCAGAGTAGCCAAGGCGCCTGTAAGGAAAATGAAGAAAGCTGAGGAAGATTACAGAAGTCTCTTGATCAGATATAAAGAGGCTAAGTGTGAGATTGAGACACAAAATGGCGAGTTGTCTGAAGCTTATACAAAGGTAAGGTTTCTTAAGCAAGAGGTAGTGCAAGCTCATGCCAAGATAGAAAGAGTCTCCTCCCAGAAGTTAGATGATGTTATCTCATCTCAAAAACCTTTTTCAGACAAATCCGGGTTAGGATACACCGGAGGAAGCAGCTCATCAGCCAAAGCCACCAAAGAAGTGAAATTTGTGAAGGGCATAGAGCCTATTATAGAAGAGCCCATTCTTGAGAATGTTAAGGCTGAGAAGAAGAATGTGAGTGAGCAACGGATGGTGTATAAGCCCCGAAATCAATCTATGGGCAGACATGAAACCAGAGGAAGATCTCTCCCAAGATCTCAATGGGGTCCTAGAACGGACTATATGTGTCATTACTGCGGAATGCAAGGACATACCAGACCCAACTGTTAAAAGCTGAGATTAGACAACAATTCAAGCACACCTCAGTCACGAGGAAGAAGAAATGACATGAGGTCTTGGGATGGTGAACAACCGAGAAGTCAAAATCGTGATCCTGGCATGATGGACGTGATGAAAATAATTGGTGCCTTCACCACCTGCCTGGAGAGTTTCACCAGAAGGTTTGACAGTCCAAATTCTCATATCCAATCCGTTAAGGATATCAACCCAAACGCACGTGACGTGTGGGTGAAGAGGGGTACTCATGCATAAGCATTATAACATGTCCACGCATTAATTCTTTCAATATTTAGGGACATTTGCTGTTGCATCTTTTCATGCATTGCTTTCTTTTTACTGTTGTTATTTTGTCCGGTTGGTTTGTACCGATTGTTTTTGTTGATCTCTCTTTTCTTGCTCTGTTTTGGGTGTGTTCAAAAATTTCAAAAACACATAAGAAAAAAAATAGAAAATCTAAGAAGTTTGATCGCTTTGTTGAGTTTTGTCTCAAAACATGTTTTGCCTTGTACCTTTGTACTTATGGCTTTGTGCATTTAACGAGCTTAGCTTGTCCCTCATGCGCTAATATCATTGTGGAAGAAATTCTGAAATCTATGTGACTGTTGTAAATAGATCTTCAACCTTGTCATGAATGATTAGTGAATGGTTTTGTTGATCTTGAGACATGCATAAACTCATGCCTATATATCTTCCCACTTTTATTTTTATTTTTTTTGCTTAAAAGAGCTCTTTAAATGTAAATCTCCAAATAAAAAGAGATATAGAGCTGCAAAAGCCTGTCGCACAAACTAGTATTCGACTAGGAAAAAGGGAAAGTGACCAAAATAAAATATTTGATGCCCAAAAAACCAAAGGCTAACTCATCTATTGAAATATCAAAAATTTCAGGCATCTTTCTCTAAATGAGATTCTCTTTGCTCAAAAGTTGCATATGATATGTTGAATATGGGGCCAAAATGAAAAGCTTTAATGAATTGTTATCAAGTACATGTGGGAGGTCATATATGCATGTTTCTATAATTGAGATAGGTCACATAATCTAGTGCTAGTTGTGTATGCCTTGATTGAATTGATCATTGAAGCTTCACATTGGACTAAGGACTATCTCATTTTTGATATCCACACACAACACAAATGTCTATGTTCAATGAATGTCATAATCATTTGTGTGATTGTACTTGATTAAATGTGTTTTTCATATGCTCAATCTTTGTTGATCAAACCCAAAAAGATTTTTGAGTGTTTTATTTGTTTTTGAAAGTGTTTTTATACTTTCTTGTCTTTTGTTTTTGATTAAAAGGCACGTTTTTGTGTTTCTTCAAAAAACTGGTTCAGGGGTTGTTTCGCGAGAAACTCGCGACTTAGAGCTTCCCGCGAAAAGGAGTTGAGGGAAATATTTTTTCCTCCTGTCACACAAAAACTTTCGCGACTGTCTCGCGACCTACAGCTTCTAGCGAAATGTTGTTTAGCCAAAAATTGGAATTTTCAGTATTTAAACAGAAGTTACCGCGACTGTCTCGCGACTGTTTCGTGACCTAATGCTTCTCGCAAAATTTTTGTGCTTCAGTGGCTCTTCTCGCGACTGTTTCACGACTGTGTCGCCACTCCCTAACCCGCGAAAAACGCGTGTTTTCTGTCTTTATCTTGCTGATGTGACAGTGTTTCAAAAACACAAAAACTTCCCTCGCTCAACCTTTGTCGAACCCTCTTTCAACCCAAGGTCATTTTCTTTCAAAACCCATCATTTTCAAGCATCCTTTCTGCATTGTCAACTTCAAGGTATGTCTTCTAAAGCATTTTCCTTCAAGTTTTGTCCTACTTTATGCAGAATTTTCGTTAGGGTTTCAAAAATTTAGCGTTTTTCGAAAATTTTGATATTTGTTTTTCAAAATTGGGTGATTTTTTTGTCAAATCTTTTGCTTAGGCTGTGTCCCATTGGTTGTTTCTGCATCTGTGTTGGCCCTTGTGGCATTTTATCTTGTATTGAGGGTAGTTTTTCCCATGTTCATGCATTGCTCATGTCATATTTGAAGTTGTGCATGCTAGGCGTTTGTCAAAATGTCCGAGTGACAGTTATGTGCTAATTTGGAATCAAGTGATTTCAATCCATGGAATTTCACTTGTTTGACTTTATTTCACTCAAATTGGTCCTTGATAGTGTGTCTCATGCACCTTGCTCTTGCTCACATATACACACACATGCACATTTGCTTAGTTCCATGCATTGTGTTTATGCATTCAGCAGTGTTACTTATGCTTTAACCTAACTTGAATCTAATCAAGTTCTGTGTTCTGTGGTCTGTGGGTTGTGCTCTTGTCTCCTATTTTTTTTGTGTGCTATGTTGCACAGATGTCTCCATTCAAGACTTCAGCTATGAAAGGAGGTCGCAACAAAGGGAAAGAGCCGATCATTGATGTTGATGCTGACTCACCTAGACCAAAGCGAACTCGTGGCTCAACAGGAACTTTTGATCCTCACTTGTTCAAGTCTTATGTTGCTTTTGAATCCTTTAAGAACCACTTTCAGGGTGCTCCTTTGATAGTTGAAAAGGGGGTTAACCAGCCATCACTCAGGGACACACAAATACCCATTTGGTTTGCCACGAAAGATTGGAACTATCTGCTGTCAACTTTCGAGGATACATATGAGAACATGGTTAAGGAATTCTATGCCAATGCCAGTGTCGTCGGGGACGAGATTAAATGTTGAGTTTGAGGAAAGACCTTTTCTGTCACACCAATGTACTTGGCAGAAATACTACACATTAACCGGCCAATACTCCCCTTACCGCCAGTATATGATGAGCTGAACTCAGATGAAGAATATCTTAGACAGTCTTTAGGAGATGATTTGGAATTCTCATCCACTAAGAAGTCAATCAATGTGGCATCCCTCTCTTCCGAGCTACGACTTCTCTCAATAATCATGTGTAGCAATCTCTATCCCTTGTCCAGCACTGGATATATCAACCTTGGTCGAGCTTTATTTCTGAATGATCTGATCACGGATGTAGAGATTGATGTGTGCTCTCATATCTTTCACATTTTGGCAAAAACAGTTGACTGGACTACTTCAAGGAATTGTCTTCCTTTCTCTCGCCTTATTTCAAAGATTTTGAAGCTCAAAGGTGTCCATCCTAGTATGAGCCATGCCAAGAAGAACACCAAGCAAGAAAGTCATGCACCATCGAGTTCCTCGAGTTCTGCAACTTGTACCAATGATGAACAGCTCAACACTATCTTCACTGCTCTTCAAGAGATGAGTACAAAGATGTCCGGACTGGTGACTATCATGTACACTCACCACCGATGTCTTGATTCACAGTTCACTTATCTTCAAAACCAGATGGACGAAATTCAACGGAAGCTAGAAGGGGATGACTAGTTATTCCATGACAAAAAGGGGGAGATAATGTCATTGATAAGGGGAGTATGAAGAGAGGGGGAGAAGAAGTGTTTTGTTGTCTTATGTTTACTTGTTTTGCGTTTAAAGCTTTGATACTATGCTTTATTTAAGTATTATTTCAGATATTTCTTTTGTGATATTCTTTATGCTTTGTAGCATAATTTGCATGTACCTATGTTGCTTTTGTAAGCTTTAAGGGTTTGTTTCATTGCAAGTTTGTAGGCTTCTATGGTATGTGCCATGCATTTTCAGTACTTTGTTTATGCAACCTTTATGCTTGTGCTATTGAAGTTCAATGTCACACATTTTACTTCACTACATCACTCTTGTGCCCGTGTAGGATTGTTCCTAGATGCATATACGTTCTATGCATTGGTTGAGTGATGAACACTCTTGTGCCCTAGTAGGATTGTTCCTAGATGCAAATACTTCGAGTATTTTGCATTGGTTGAGTGTTGGATTTGCAAATGGTACTCTTCAAATGAGCTTATCATCTTGCATATCTGGATGTTCATTCCTTGTATGAATGAGCATAGTAATTGCTTGTGTATAGTGATTACTTGTTTGATATTGCCATGATCTAGTGTTATCTATTTCATCTTGCTTGATCATGCTATTATTGCTCCATGTGTTTTTCAAGTTTTCTGCATACAATGATAATATTTTGTTGTTATGTTTCAGGAGTTACTTGTTCATATGTTTCAAGAGCTTATTAGAATCTAGAATTAGGTGTGAGTGAGTTTTGCCTGTGTTCCCAAACTCACATTTAAGTCTAGAGTCTATTGTAGGGTTTTGTCACGGAATAGCCAAAAGGGGAGATTGTAAAGTTGTGATTTACAACTATGTGTTTTGTAGGCTTTTATTCCGTGCCAAATTTGATTGTAATTACTATTAATTGTTTATACCCTGTATTTGTTGTGGGAATTGATGTAAGGGGTGTGTGATAGAAAGTGTGTGAAGACTCAAGCAATTTGGAAGCTGAAGGAATCTCGTGGGTATGTCGCGACTTAGCTTCTCGCGAAGTGAAGCATGTGCCTTGCACATACTGGAATGCGAAGAGTTAGGACAGGTGGAGACAACTATCTCTCGCGAGTATCTCGCGGGTAAGGCCTTCCCGCGAGACACTCGCAAGACATGCTGTTCTGCCAGCCTGTACTGACTGACTCACATATTTTGCACCTATCCTATATAAACCCCCATTACCCACAAATGTTGAGAAATGCTTCAGAGAGAAAACCCTAGCCAAACACATTTGGAATTAGAGATTGTAATCCCCACCTTTCTCTATACAATTGCTTGTGGTATCTCCTCAACCCTTCCCTCTCCATTTCCACACCATTAAGAGGTTGATAGCCCAAACACTTACCACACCCTTTGAGAGTGTTGAGTGACGTTTTGGTGCTTCTGGGAAGCATTGGAAAAAGCCTGGAATGGCAGATGCAACATGGAGCTTGTTGTGGGATCCGGAGAACTAAGACAAGACACGGTTCCGAGAAGCCTTGTTGGAGTAGGAGCTTGGAGGGCTTAGGTACATCGGGTAGATTAGGCTTGGAGGGTCTCTTGCTTACTCATGTATCCTAACTGATTGTCTAGTGGATCGATTTCCGCTTGGAGGGCGGTGGAGAGGTTTTTCGCCGAGGTCTTCGGTTTCCTCTTCGAAAACACGTCTTGGTGTTTTCTGTGTTTGCATCTCTCTTCCCTACTCTTTTATATTCCATTATACTGCTATGTTGTTTAGTTCATGGATTAGAGTAGTTCATTTGTTCATCCGCTCGCTTTTACATTATTCCGCACTTTGTATTAAAGTTGTGTAAAATCTATCGAGCCGTAATTTTAATTGGGGGTCTAAACAGCTCTTGTGTTTTCAACACGTTTTCGAGCTTTCAGGTAGGAACATGCAATATGGTGCTTCCCCATCGTGAACATCTCCTAACATGTCGACATCAAGTCCAGGGGGGATGTCTTAAAGCAAAGGAACCAGCTATTGCAATGGATAGGAACAGTTTGTTGAGGTATCAGTTAGATGTTGCCATTGAGGAGCGTGACCATGCAAGGAGGATTGCAACCTTGAGTACTAACATGCTTAATGAAGTGGTAGCCCATGTTATGGGAGATGATGAAGTTCATGATTCGACATGATAACGAAGCGCAAAATGAATGCAAAAGTATGGCTCCTTGCTTGTGGTATTTACGAATCTAGTATTATTACCATATGTGTTTTTATGCTAAAAGTGGGAGACATTGCATCAAGTTTGCACTAGAGATTGGCTAAAATGTTGTTCAATAGCCTTTTGGTAGTTTATTTTGGAAACTGTCTTGGCCTCTTGGCCTGTAATTGCTTGAATTCTTGTTAGCATTGGTTAGCTTGTTTTGGTAATTGTACTTGGCTTTGGATAGCCTATAAATACTTTCTCTATATATTTTTGCTTAGTTCAATAAAATACACTTGTTTTGAAGAAGTTGCAAATATAACGTGCAATCTAAAAAGTCATAACGCTTCTGTAATATACCACTTTGTTCTAGTTTATAGATTCTACAGCATGAAATGAAGCCATCTAGAAATATGAAATCCAAAAATGAACACTACCTAGCAATGAAACAAGAAAGGCATATACAAAACTTTTTCAGTACATAATATGCAGTTATGCACTTATGGATCTTAACATATAGAAATATACATTTCCATTGCATTTTAAGATATTTGTCATTTTACATAAAGCATTAGTCCCTAACTAGAAGCTGCTAATATAGAACTTGTCGGACCGTGTGCCTTACCGATCCATCCAATGACCAATTGGTGAAGGATGAAGGGCACAAATCTTTTATAGCATTCGATCACAGTCCAAGCCCATTGGTTTTGGAGCAAATTGTGAAATCCCTCACAATCCCCCCCCCCCCCTTCACAATGCAACTCCAACGACTTGAACCTATGACCGGGCTCTGATACCACTTGTCAAACCGTGTGCCTTACCGATCCATCCAACGACCAATTGGTGAGGGATGAGGGGGCACAAATCTTTTATAACATTCGATCCTAGACCAAGCCCATTAGTATTGGAGCAAATTGTGAAATCCCTCACAGAACCTAATATGTTTGATTAGCTTCATTAGTTACAAATATTGTTAGATATTATTTCCAACAAATTGTTCAATATATTGTTGTCCACTAGCTGTCATTTGTATGTGTAATATATAGTCCATTAGTTGTGCAAAAAATTGTCCAAAATTATTGAGTAGCTTGGCAAGTAAGACATGCTCTGCAAAAATATAATTCAAAAAGTCTCCAATATGGTGCTCTTCAAGGATTGTAAATCATCATCAGCAACTATAGAAACTTGCAAATATGCCACCAAATATAAATATATGTATAAGAAAAAGAAAAAGAAGAAAAAAAAACTTTGGGAAAATAAGGTTCAAGCTGTAGCAAAAATCACAAGGAATTAATTCACACGTTTATCTTAGTATTTCAAGTAGTAAGGTGTTCTCTCTCTCTCTCTCTCTCTCTCTCTCTCTCTCTCTCTCTATATATATATATTATATATATAATTAATTCTTATAAGTAAATCTCCCACATAGTCAATTACACTTTGTTATGGGAAGCGTTTCCTTATTTTTTTTCCTTCCTAAATATAGTAAAATATAGTAAAACAGATGTCTTAAATATAGTAAAATACTCATTTGACTTTCCTATAGTATCATCCAACTGAATAAAAAAGGAAGACAAACCATATAGCTCATTATTGTAGTCCTAAGCTTTCAAAATGAAAATGCAAACTGCCAACATCATCATCACTCATAAAACCAATCTAAAGTCGAGTATGGGTTACTAAACTTGATCTTGCCTTAATCAGGTTAAGTACAAGACAAAAACACTTCAAATGCAACAGGTGATTTTACTTTCCTCAATAACTCAATTTTATTGGGATCGAGTTTCTAATAACTCGATTTCCTTACTGCTGAGTTGTGAGGAATATTTTATTGCCGAAAATCCACGGTGGCAAGCCAGCATGGCAAAAACCCGATCAAAACTTGGCTTTAGCATAGTCAAGTTTCTTATATAACCCGATTATACTATGATCGAGTATCAAAACAAGGACACAGACCTATATAGTTTTGAAACAGGAACATATTGCTTTTTTTTTTTTTTTTCCCTCAATAGGGGCAAAAGCCCATTTTCTCCAGCATATCTAACTAATCTAACGCTTGGAAAAAGTTATTCAAATTAAGTCTATTCTCCATACCTTTTAGTGGTTTATTATTTATTTAAATTTCTCAATTATGTGTGCGTTTGGGATTACTTAAAAAGCCAGTTTTTTTTACTATTAAGTTTATTGTTGCTACTGTTTATAGGTCCCATTGCACTTTTTGGTACTATTTATAGGTCTCACTATACTATTTCAGCTACCTTTTAGTCTATCTACATTACTTTCAGTAAAAAAAATTTAGTTTTAGCTAAATAAGCTGTTTTCAAACAGACACAACTTGGAATTTATGGAATTGTAGTTGTAGGCGCTCCTTTTTCGAAGGTGGGCCCCCCGACAATGAATTTGTAGAGAGTGGGGTAAAGGGTTTGGCTCCGGCCGGTCCCTAGCCGGTCTTTCTTGAACTTTTCGTCTATTGCTCTTCGCTTGGGGTTGCTCCTCGGCTGGCGTCCGAGGAGGCCCCCCTTCACAAGGGGGGTTCTTTGCCTTATATACGCCCTTTATCTCGATCCTGGCCTTACAGCTGTTGGCCATCCAGGCTACTGGTTCAGGACTTGTCCCATCAGACAGGTTCCTCATTATACTGGGGGTTGCTGCTTCCAAGGTTTTTCTAGTGAAGGGTCTTGTCATCATTAATGTAGCCTGGAGGATCAGGCATGCTCGTTAAGTGTGGATGTGACCACCTATTCTGGGTCTGCCCCCTACCTGGATTAGACTAGGTGTGCCGAGGAGGGGTGTGTCCTCGGCTCGGATCTGAGAAGAGCTAAAACCCTTAGGCCGACCATCTGGGATGATTGCCCTCCTCGGCTTGGGCCTTGGGCCAGCCTAAAGGTGGGCCAAGGGTTCTGGACCCTAGGGCCCCACAATAGCCCCTCGAAACCCTGCTGCACGTCTCCTCGGATGGGGAGGAGGGTTTTGCAAACCTCGGCCCCTATGTTCCGGAAGGCCTTCAGCCGGCTGGTTCTTCCTTAAGTGGCTGGATCGACCCTTAGGCTCTTCAATAGGTAGTTAGTTTATCCACAGGAATAGGTCTTCGGACCGAGCAGTACCTTGGCTCCGTCGTAGATAGCTAGCTCCCCGTAGGCTTGAGTCCGTAGACCATGCAAGACCTAGGTACAGTTGCTGCCTTTAGTACGAGTGGCCAGCTCTCCGTAGGCTTAGGTCCGAGGACCATGCAAGTCCTAGGTACAATTGCTACCATCGTTTGTAAGTGGCTAGCTCCCCATAGGCTTGAGTCCGTAGACCATGCAAGACCTAGGTACAGTTGCTGCCTTTAGTATGAGTGGCCAGCTCCCCGTAGGCTTGGGTCCGAGGACCATGCAAGTCCTAGGTACAATTGCTGCCATCGTTTGTAAGTGGCTAGCTCCCCATAGGCTTGAGTCCGTACACCATGCAAGACCTAGGTACAGTTGCTGCCTTCAGTACGAGTGGCCAGCTCCCCGTAGGCTTGGGTCCGAGGACCATGCAAGCCCTAGGTACAATTGCTGCCATCGTTTGTAAGTGGCTAGCTCCCCATAGGCTTGAGTCCGTAGACCATGCAAGACCTAGGTACAGTTGCTGCCTTTAGTACGACTGGCCAGCTCCCCGTAGGCTTGGGTCCGAGGACCATGCAAGTCCTAGGTACAATTGCTGCCATCGTTTGTAAGTGGCTAGCTCCCCATAGGCTTGAGTCCGTAGACCATGCAAGACCTAGGTACAGTTGCTGCCTTCAGTACGAGTGGCCAGCTCCCCGTAGGCTTGGGTCCGAGGACCATGCAAGTCCTAGGTACAATTGCTGCCATCGTTTGTAAGTGGCTAGCTCCCCATAGGCTTGAGTCCGTACACCATGCAAGACCTAGGTACAGTTGCTGCCTTCAGTACGAGTGGCCAGCTCCCCGTAGGCTTGGGTCCGAGGACCATGCAAGTCTTAGGTACAATTGCTGTCATCGTTTGTAAGTGGCTAGCTCCCCATAGGCTTGAGTCCGTAGACCATGCAAGACCTAGGTACAGTTGCTGCCTTTAGTACGAGTGGCCAGCTCCCCGTAGGCTTGGGTCCGAGGACCATGCAAGTCCTAGGTACAATTGCTGCCATCGTTTGTAAGTGGCTAGCTCCCCATAGGCTTGAGTCCGTAGACCATGCAAGACCTAGGTACAGTTGCTGCCTTTAGTACAAGTGGCCAGCTCCCTATAGGCTTGGGTCCGAGGACCATGCAAGTCCTAGGTACAATTGCTGCCATCGTTTGTAAGTGGTTAGCTCCCCATAGGCTTGAGTCCGTAGACCATGCAAGACCTAGGTACAGTTGCTGCCTTCAGTACGAGTGGCCAGCTCCCCGTAGGCTTGGGTCCGAGGACCATGCAAGTCCTAGGTACAATTGCTGCCATCGTTTGTAAGTGGCTAGCTCCCCATAGGCTTGAGTCCGTAGACCATGCAAGACCTAGGTACAGTTACTGCCTTCAGTACGAGTGGCCAGCTCCCCGTGGGCTTGGGTCCGAGGACCATGCAAGTCCTAGGTACAATTGCTGTCATCGTTTGTAAGTGGCTAGCTCCCCATAGGCTTGAGTCCGTAGACCATACAAGACCTAGGTACAGTTGCTGCCTTCAGTACGAGTGGCCAGCTCCCCGTAGGCTTGGGTCCGAGGACCATGCAAATCCTAGGTACAATTGCTGCCATCGTTTGTGAGGGGGCCCCGAGCATGAGGACACAGTGTTCACCTCTTCGGGCAACTCAGTCTCACGTCAGGTAAAAGTCCCTCCCCTTAGCCCCCTGCAGGCTGCTGGAGCAAGAGTCATTGTACCACTACTACACAGTTGCCTCCAATAGGAGTTCGTCCTCGGATCCGAGGACTTTGTTTTTGGTGTGAAGACGTCCACGGGTCTTTTCCTGTGAGCTGTTTTTCCTCGGGTCGGATTGTGACTTCGCACGTGGGGCTGACCTTGCTTTTGGTTCGCGTTCCTCATCTTTCTGGTTTACGAGGCGTCGCTTGGCCTTCCGCGCTCCCTGTTTGACGCTTCGGTGCCCGTAACGCGCCTCCATTAATGCCCTCGTGAATTAACACGCATCAGGCAGCTGGCAATCCCCTTGGAATTGGGTGGGAATTAATTCCCTTTGACAATTCCCCCTTCGAATTCCACGCGGCTTAACTCCCACTGGTTTTCGCCCTCCATAAAAGGCGTTCTGGGGGGAGTGTTTCTCCTCATTCCATGAATTCTCCACCACGAACAGAAATATACGCTTTCACCTTCCTGAGCCCCTTTGACACCGCCACCAGGGTTGTGACCGCAATTAGGAGACCTGGAGTTAAGGGCCGCCGTGGCCGCAGCCCCCACTGGGCTGCCAGCGCGGCAGAGTTTAGGCGTAACACTGGTAGGGCCTCGTATGGTGGCCAGGGGGGACGTCATTGAAGTACCTAACGCCCCTCCGCAGAGCGCACCTCCGACGAAGGAGGCACGCGAACTCCCGTCACGGCTGGTGCCCGAGCATTGCCGTCTCCGACGGTCGGTGCTCGTGCAGTTTGGAGAAGGTCGAGGAAGCATCACGAGGGAGGGTGTTCCGGGGTCTCGGGGTCAGCTCCTCACTTTGTTCAAGCTTTGGTTTGAAGGTGAGCCAGCCCCCAGCCCCCCTTTCCATGCTTTTACTGTCAAGTTCTCCCATTCTCTTGACGCCAATAAAAGCACGGGTTGACACTTCCCTCATTCCTGATATTAATTCTTTGCGAGCCTCTTGCCCGGCCAGTTCCAAGACCGGTCCGCCTAGACCTCTGATTGTAGGATTTTTTGTAAAGATGCCTGTCTGAGCCTCTGATTGTATTTGTAACTTTTCTTTTATGAAATAATAAAGATCGTTGTATTTGTAATCTTTTTTGCAATAATAAAGAACTTTTCCTTTATTTCGCTATTGAATTTTCTTTTCGTACTGCAACTCTTCTCTTGTTCTCCTTTTCTTTTCTTTCGCACCGCCAACTTTGCATAGCAACTACTTTGGAACGACCGCCGGTTCCGCCGGCCGGTGTTCTAACCCTCCCCACAGACGGCGCCAATTGTAGGGGCTCCTTTTTCGGAGGTGGGCCCCCGACAATGAATTTGTAGAGAGTGGGGCAAAGGGTTTGGCTCCAGCCGGTCCCTAGCCAGTCTTCCTTGAACTTTTCATCTATTGCTCTTCGCTTGGGGTTGCTCCTCGGCTGGCATCCGAGGAGGCCCCCCTTCACAAGGGGGGTTCTTTGCCTTATATACGCCCTTTAGCTCGATCCTGGCCTTACAGCTGTTGGCCATCCAGGCTACTGGTTCAGGACTTGTCCCATCAGACAGGTTCCTCACTATACTGGGGGTTGCTGCCTCCAAGGTTTTTCTAGTGAAGGGTCTTGTCATCATTAATGTAGCCTGGAGGATCAGGCATGCTCGTTAAGTGTGGATGTGACCACCTATTCTAGGTCTGCCCCCTACCTGGATTAGACTAGGTGTGCCGAGGAGGGGTGTGTCCTCGGCTCAGATCTGAGAAGAGCTAAAACCCTTAGGCCGATCATCTGGGATGATTGCCCTCCTCGGCTTGGGCCTTGGGCCAGCCTAAAGGTGAGCCAAGGGTTCTGGACCCTCGGGCCCCACAGTAGTCATTGTTGCTACATTCCACTGATGTAATATTGAAGGTTGGTGTGCCTTAAAGTTTCATAGTTTAACCAATTTTTGGGTTCATTTTAATGGCAACATGTTCTAACTTCTAAATTAATATGCTTGCGACCACCTCTCTTTTAGTCAGATCAAATTCCCTGATTTTCTTGGCCCATAAAAGTTTCTGCCATATGTGTTCTTGATTTTTTTTTTTTTTTTTTTTTTGGTTGCTTTTCTTTGATACCCATGTCGAGCTCTTCGATGATTATGGTTGGTCTTGATGGGAAGATGATGTATCTTGAATGATTTTTGTATTGGGCGTTTAGGAACTCATGGCCGCTGGATTTCATTTCACAACTTGAGTTCATTTTATTTGCACTCCAGTTGTTTGATAACATACCCCAATAAAAAGAATTTGGGTATATACCTTTCATTAAACTCAGCATATTTTGATGAAGATCATCACTTCTCTACTCTCGAATACTGTCTTCTTTTCTTCCAATATGCTTTTATTCTATTTAGATGTTCAGGGGTCATGGCTATTTCTTTGACATCATTTACACGTTTGGAGATGTAAATGATTGGCTTTCATTGTTGTTCTGTGGCTTTCTACTTTGGTTCTCATGTTAATTGCAATTAAAGGTTCACAATTCTAGAAACAATTAGAACTAGCAGCAGATGCACCAATGCATGAGCATCCTTTGTTTAATTCCATTAGATTTCACATCAAATGACATATGGCCAATTAAGCCACACATCAAACATGAATAATACTAGTCATAATAATTTATTGGTAAAATTTTATATTTAGATAAATACAATAGAATTTAAATATATGGACTATGACATTTGCTCCATAATGATTACTCTTTATCATCAAGTTAAGATACCAATTAGTTTTTGGATTATGCAGGGTCCAAATTCCAAATTTCTTATTTGACAACAAGACTTTACTAAATATGCTAACTGGAACCTACTATTGGTAAAACATATATACAATTCCTTAGGTCTATTGTATTAAGTTTCTAAATTAAATCCGAACACATAGTTGTATTGAATTTAATTGTTCTTCAAAGTGATAAAATTGTTTATACTTTGTTAGTCGATGCAACCATGTGTGTGATTTTTCTTCTTCTTCTTCTTTTTATTATTTTTAATTAACCATGTGTGTGAAAACTTCTTTTTCATTTTTAAAAACTCTTGGTTTTTCTCTTGCACTAGAACCTAGTGGGTTTGTGGCGTGATATTAAGAATCATTGACCCTGATGAGGATTGATAGGGAGGTTGCGAGAAGAATTTTATGGGCAGGATTTGATAGGTTGGACTGAGTGATGTAATGTTATTTTTCAAGAGTATGGAGAGGGGCTGCCAACAAGTTTGTGATTTGTTGGTGATAATTTTATTATTTGTTAATGCAAATCGGGGATATTTGTTGGTAAAGGGAAGGCGCTCAAATGAGAAGCTTGATGAGGCTAAAATATTGGAGAAGGATGGAAAGAGAGATAAATATAAAAATAAAAAATAAAAGGGAAGATTTTTTGGAGAGAAGAAAAAATAATAAAAGAAAATAGAATGATTACTTCAATAAGAATATACCTAGGAAGCATAGGTTCACTGGTTGGGCTAGCGCACCTGAGTCGAATACACACGGATTGGCTATGCAGCCATGGATGTGGTTGCATATGCGTTCATGGCCTAACTTGCTTACTAGAAATATAGATAGGAATAAGGACGGAGCTGCCTTAGGGCTGAGGGGGGCCATGGCCCTTCCCACCCCCAAGCCTTTGAAAAAAAAATCTTATATGTTAGGACATATGTGATTCACTTGTTAAGAATATATGTCACTATTTTATGTAATTGGTTAATCCTTTGACAAAATGTATTTTACTTGTATTTGGGTAGATCTAGGATGTGTTTAATACTTCAAGAAACTTTGTTTCAAGATCAAGTATTGAAGCCATGCAAGTCTGTCCAAGTAAAGTGCTTGTCATTAAAGCTCGACAGCTAGCCATCTATCGAGCTTTATGAGCTGTTCCAGCCTCGTGGCTCGACAGCTGCCCGATAAATAGGCATCTGTCGAGGTTTATGAAAAACAGAATTTCAGATTTGTTTTGACTCTAGTTTGTGATTATGTGTTTTGGCTTTCTTTTCTCACAACCCTAGACATATAAAAGGATTATTTTAAGGGCCATCAAAGAGGACACAAGTTACACAAGTGTTGAGCAAAGTTTGTTCAAGCAAATTGTGACTGGAGACAGAGTTTTACCGTAGTTTATCATTCTTGTAGAAGTTGCTATGTTTGTTCACCGTAGGGTTTTATAACCAAACATCTTCTTGATCTTCATCGTGGATGAACTGAAGAACTTTATAGCCAACTACCTTCTCTAGTTGGTGATTGAAGTCGCATACTGAGATCCACGCAATTGGTTAGTCACATACTAGGAGTCGTGCATCAAAAGGAGAAATTGTCACTACAGAACAAGTCCAATTGGATATTGGGGTAAGGGTTCAACTGGAAGTTGGTATAAGGTACTGGGATTCCTTCACTTGTAACCGCTTATTGTGATAATAGTGGAATTTCGGGAGTGGTGACCTTAAAATCACCCAGTAGGGTTTTTGCCATATAGGGTTTCCCCATTCATAAACAAATCTTGTGTCAATTTATTTTCCGTTGCATACTTACTTTAATTGATGATTTGTTTGTGCTACCACGCGTTTGCATGTTAATCTTATTAATTAATTAAACTTGGCTAATTAATCAATTAATTTATCACAAGGGGTCAATTCGTTTTTGGCCTATCAAGTGGTGTCAAAACAGGCACACTCTAATTAGGGTTAATCTTTATTGTGTTGATCCATTGACCCCTGTTTGTCATGGATAGAGGACCGTCTTTAATTATACCTCCTTTATTTGATGGCACTAACTGTGCATACTAGAAAGTACGTATGAGAGCTTTCTTGCAGTCTTTAGATGAAAAAGTGTGGCAAGTTGTAGAGATCGGCTAGACCAAGCCGAAGGAAGTGCCGACCGATTGGGATGATGCCAAGATCAAGGCAGCAAATTTCAGCAGCAAGGCATTGAATGCTTTATTCAGTGCAATCACTAATGAGGAGTTTAAGAAGATATCATCTACTGAAACTGTGAAGGAAGCATGGACCATTCTCTAGACAACCTATGAAGGAACCAAGGTTGTCAAAGATTCAAAACTTCAGAGGCTCACTACAAGCTTTGAAGAAATCAAGATGGAGGAGGATGAGTCGTTTGATGAGTTCTATGCCAAGCTCAAGGACATAGTGAACTCAACCTTTAATCTTAGGGAAACCATTCCTAAACCCAAGATTGTGAGGAAAGTGCTCAAATCTCTACTTGAGAGATTCCATGCCAAGATTACGGCAATCGAGGAATCAAAGGATATTGACAAGATTCCTTTGATAAAGCTGGTTGGTAATTTGTAGACCTACAAGCTAGGGTTATCAAGAATTGGCAAGTCGGGTAAGGGCAAGGCATTGAAGGCCAAAAGCAGTGACATTGATGAGTCTTCAGATGATGCGGATTCTAAGATGAAGTCATATATCACCAGGCAATTCAAGAAGTTCATGAAGAATGCCAATGGGAAAGGCTTCAACAACGTCCAGTTCTTCACAGTTCAAGAGCCAAGACAAAGGGAAGAAGGATGCTAGGGATGGCGGTCAGTACACTATTCCTGCAAGACCTAAGTGCTTTGGGTGTCAAGGCTTTGGTCACATGAAACAGGAATGTCCTACATATCTCAAGAGCATTGGGAAGAGCAAGGCACTTGTTGCTACCTTGAGCGACACTGAGCCTGAGGATGATTCCGACAATAAGGATGACGGAATCTTGCATGTCTTCACTGCTACTATCAATCCTACTAAGGGGATTGCTGAAGACGTGGACGAATAAGAGGACTTGGTGGAGTTTAAGTTCGAGAAGATGGATGACCAAGATGATATCCATACAGCCTATGAGAAATTGTACAAAGTGCTTGAGAAGCATAAGAAACTTTATCGGCTATCCACCAAGAAGCTCAGTGATGTGGAACTTGATCATGAAGAGCTTTCCACAAAGTTTGATGAAGCCAATCAAACTATTGAAGCACTGAGGTTTGAAAACAATTTCTTAGCTGAGAAGACCAAAAAGCTTGAAGTGGAACTATTTCAAGTTAGAGCTTAATTGGAGAGGACTTCAAGTGCAAAGCTTGATGAGATGTTCAGTCTTCAAAAATCTGTTTTTGATCGAACAAGTTTATGGTATGGTCTCTCTTCTTCTAATATTGCTTCTACTAGTACTACTGTTTTTGTTCCTCCTAGTAATAATGTTGAAATTGAGAATAATGATGTTAAGACTGATTTAGCTAGTGAGAACATAGACAAGCGTAAATCTATCTTAGGAGCACCCCCTAAGCAAGATAAGAAGGAAGCTAAAAACCCTAGGGCTAAGAAGGCTAACTTTCAAAAGCCTAAACAAAAGAAGCATCATCTCTGTCATCATTGTGGAGTTGCCAGTCATACTCGACCAAATTGCTATAAGTGGTTAGCCACTCAACAGAGCAATGGCATGATAGCATCTGGAAGCCAGAATCAGCTTCAATCCTCTCTTGCTCCTCTTGGAGATCTTCTTAAAGCCTTCATGCTCCTTTCAAACTTGAATGGTTTCAATTCTTCTCCCTCACCACCAGTTCAAGGATTTGCTAGACGGAAAGGTTCTTCCAAGGTGTGGAAGGAAAAGGGCTCCAAGTGATTCTATCACTTTCTTCTCTCTCTTCGTGTTTTTGTTTTTGCATAACTTGTGTGTTTTGCTTTTATTTTGAGTCAATCTAGTTTTACGCTTTACTTTGTTTAACATGTTTTTGTTTGTTTTTAGTTTTGTTTATTTTGTTTTTGATATAAAAATAAAAATTGAAAATCAGAAAAATACAAAAACAGTGTGTACTTGTGTACATTGGTACTTGTATACCTTTGATGGCCATTGAAACAAAGTTTTCTAAACTTTGTATCTTTTGTAACTTAGATGAGCATCTCTATGCACAACTAAGCAAGTGAGCTTTGTGGCTCTTATTTGTGATGAGTAAGATTAAGTTATCTCTTGTACTTAACATTCATATCACTCTTTTTGACGAGAAGAACTAGAAAATCCTAAGAGAAATGCATAAATAACCATCTCACTACTGTTACTCGCTAATCATGAATGACATCTGTATGCTTCGGCATAGCAAAAGTGCAATGTCAATGACATTTGCATGCTTCGTTATAGCAAAATTGGAATGTCAAATGCTTAACGTAATTGGGTATTTCTTTTCTATCTCTTATATGCCCATGCATGATTTGCTTAAAAAGAAAAATATGCAAAGAAAAATAAAAAGCAAAAAGAATAAAAATGCTTTATATATGATTGCAAGCGTGTATTCTAGGAGATGTAGGAGTTATAGGATGTACCTCGAATGTGATAGTCCCCATTAAACAGCTATAATTGTGTGTGAGTTAAAATGATTTTCTCATATCTCAAATCATCATAACATGTATACACTTATGCAATCTTACGATGTTTTTCACACACAACACGCAATATTCTTTGCTACTCTTGATACATGTGCAGGTACAATATGATTTGGTCATCACAAGGTTTACATGTGTAAATGTATACTCACTAAACTGTCTTGACTTATTTTTGAAATAAAATTGGTTAGACTTGTTTAGTGTGTGTGTGTGTGTGTGTGTGTGTGTGTGTGTGTGCAAATTGTTTGTGTGCTGGTAGGATTGGATTGGGCTGAGCCCATGATGTAATTTCTTTTGCGTGTCACATGTTCATGCATTCCTTATGCATACGTCCTTTCTTTTCAATATACTTGTTATATTTGAAATATGTTGGGACTTTTCTGATTTTCTCTCTCTTTCCCTCTCTTTTCTGTTTACGTTAGTCGTGTCTATGGCAACTAAACATAAGTCAGCTCTATCTTGGAACCCTCTTCATTCCGAGGCATTATCTTCGTTTGATCCTACTCTTTCTCATATTCGGTTTCATGATGAGGATGCCCGAAAGGACTTCTCGGAGAAATTTTCTCGACGAGCTGTTCATTTGGAACGCTGAGTCATTTTGGCAGACTTCACCAACACTGACCTACCTAATGTTATTCACAGTCGGGGTTAGGAGTCACTATGTGACGTCCTAAACACATGTCCTTCCATGCTGATCCAGGAGTTTTACTCCAACATGCATGGACTTGATTCTTTAGTACCTCTCTTTCATACTCGCGTTCGAGGTACACGCATTGCTATCACACTACAACTTGTTTCGAATGTGCTCCGTGTCCCGAAGGTAGAGCATCCTGACTACCCCAATTGTGAGTGTCTGAGGACTGTGTCCAAAGACGAGATGATGTCTACTTTCTACGAGCACCCTTCTAATTGGGGTGATCATCAGTTTACACCATGTAAGCTCTTTGCTAAAGGTCCTAGATTCATGAACATGGTGATGACTTTTGTATTGCACCCACTCTCTCACTATAACTCCATCACAGAGCCTCGTGCTCAATTTTTGTTTTCTTTGTTAGAGCACCTTACTATAGATTTTCCTTCACATTTTATTATTTCTATTATAAATGTGTTGAGGGATACGACTACCCGTGGTAAGCTCATTTTTCCTTCAGCTATCACGCGAATTTTATGCCATTTTTCTGTTCCTTTTCCCTCTTTCAATCACTTCTCTGTCATGTGTGCCAAAGACGCCACTACTGTTAAATGTAGCAAGGTGCAGTTTAGGTCACGACAGTCAGATTCAGCTGCTCCTCCCTCCCATTCGACTTTATCTCGATCTGCTTCATCCACATCCACTCCCTCATCTTTTATGAGTGATGTGTCACTCGGAGACATTATGGTGCAGCTTCAGCACATAAATGCTTGCCTTGATACATTCTCTACAGAGTTGTATCAGGTGAACGTTCGTGTCGGCCGTATTGCACAGTGGCAGGCGATCATAGGTGGCTTCGCTTCTGAGGCTTCTCCTCCACCTCCTCCAGTGGCTTCTGATTCTGAGGCTGAAGATGATGATGGTGATGACGATGATACCTCTGATGATAATGATGATAGAGATGCTAGCTCTACTAATGAGATGTCTACTTGACACTCTTACCCTTTGTCACTCGTGACAAAAAGGGGGAGTAGTTTTGGATATGAGAGTAGTCATTTTTACGGAGAGTTAGTATAGGACATTTTTGTTAGGGGGAGTGTTGATATTTGAGGGATGTAGTGAGGATTACTTGTATCTTTTTCTTTTCTCTTCTTTAGATACATTTATTCTTGTACATTGGGTCTTATGACCATTATTGACATACTTTGTACTTATTTTCTTTATATGTTGATATATGTTTCTTTCATCTACCCTTACATGTGTTATTTCTTTTCTCTCTTTATGCACATGCTTCTTATTACTTGTATACAATCTATTATTTCAGTTTCACACTAAGATGCCTTAATGAGTTTTGTTTAAAGTGTTTCAGAAATACAGATTGTCAAAGTTTACTTGCCATAAACTCTCTTCTTGCAAA
Organism: Quercus variabilis; assembly: GCA_030445155.1. Classification (NCBI taxonomy): domain Eukaryota; kingdom Viridiplantae; phylum Streptophyta; class Magnoliopsida; order Fagales; family Fagaceae; genus Quercus; species Quercus variabilis. The sequence continues at coordinate 45,634,020 of CP129449.1, read as the reverse complement.
GTTTTTCAAGAGTTTGTGTTAGGATTGATTTTATTGTATTCAGCAAGTGAATATGAGTTGAGTGATTTATGACTTCTCTCATATGTTCATTTATTTGTTGTGGTTTTGTCACGGATTGCCAAAAGGAGAGATTGTTAGGACATGTGTGATTCACTTGTTAGGAACATATGTCACTCTTTTATGTAATTAGATAATCCTTTGACAAAACGCACTTTGCTTATATTTGGGTAAATCTAGGATGTGTTTAATACTTCAAGAAACTTTGTTTCAAAATCAAGTGCTGAAACTATGCAAGTCTATCCAAGTTTCAAGCTAAAAAGTGTTTGTCATTAAAGTTCAACAGCTAGCTCGACAGCTAACCATCTATCGAGCTTTATGAGGTATTCTAGCCTTATGGCTCGACAACAGCTCGACAGATAGGCATCTGTCGAGGTTTATGAAAAACAGAATTTTAGATTCTTTTTTACTCTAATCCGTGATTATGTGTTTGGATTTTCCTTTCTCACAACCCTATACATATAAAAGAATTATTTTAAGGGCCGTCAAAGTGGATACAAGTTGTACAAGTGTTGAGTAAAGTTTGTTCAAGCAAATTATGACTGGAGACAGAGTTGTTTTCCTAATTCAGTATTCTTGTAAAAGTTGCTGTGTTTGTACGCCGTAGGGTTTTGTAACCAAACATCTTCTTGATCTTTATCGTGGATGAATTGAATAACTTTGCAACTAAAAACCTTCTCTAGTTGGTGATTAAAGTCGCATACTGGGATCCACGAAATTAATTAGTCACATACTGGGATCTGCGTAATTACTGGGGGCCGTGCATCAAAAGGAGAAATTGTCACTACAGAATAAGTCCAATTGGGTATTAGGGTAAGAGTTTAACTATAGGTTGGTATAAGGTACTGAGATTCCTTTACTTGTAACCGCTTGTTGTGATAATAGTGGAATTTCGGGAGTAGTGACCTTAAAATCACCCGATGGAGTTTTTGCCATGTAGGTTTTCCCCATTTGTAAACAAATTACCGTGTCAATTTATTTTCCGCTGCATACTTAATTTAATTGGTGATTTGTTTGTGTTACCACGCGTATGCATGTTAATTTGATTAATTAATTAAACTTGGCTAATTAATCAATTAATTCATCACAAGGGGTCAATTCGTTTTTGGCCTATCATTATAGTATATATATGTAAAGTTGTGATTTACAACTATGTTTTATGTTGGCTTTATTCCATAACAAAAAGTGTTGTATTTGCTTTAATTTATTTCCTTGTACTTTGTGGGATTTTATTGTATTGGGTTTAGTATCAAGTTGGTGAAGACTCAAGCTTAAATGAAGAATCAGTGGATCTCGCGAGTGTCTTGCTAGAAGCTAACCTGTGAGAGAGCAATGTGAGGAGCACATGACTGGAAGCTAAAGAGTCGTGCAAGGTTGTCGTTTTCGCGAGTGTCTCGTGGGTAAGGCCTTCCCGTGAGACAATCGCGAAACTTTCTACTTAGAGGATTTTAATGTATTACTTTCTTACCCTTCACCTATATTATATATACCCTCATTACCCACAAATGTAGATGAGGCCATTCAGAAAGAAAAACCCTAGATAGGTTTTCTATAACACACACGCCCATCTTTTTGAGAGAGAGCTACTCATCCTTAAGGAGAAATCATTGTAACCTCTTCTCCATCCCTCTCTCATTGTCATACCTTGAGAGGAGATTTGTATCCAAACACAACCCACATCTATTCAGAGTGTTGAGAGTGTTTTGGAGCTGCTGGGAAGCATTGGAAGAAGCCAAAGATGGCAGATACAACATGGAGCTTGTTGCGGGATCCAGAGAACTAGACAAGACACGGTTCTGAGAAGACTTGTTGGAGTAGGAGCTTGGAAGGCTTAGGTACAGAGGGTAGATTAGGCTAGGAAGGTCTCTTACTCACCCATCTATCCCAACTAATTGTCTAGTGGATCGATTTATGCTTGGAGGGCGGCGGAGAGGTTTTTCACCGAGTTTTTCGATTTCCTCTTCGATAACACGTCTTGGTGTTATCTGTGTTTGCATTTCTCTTCCCTACTCTTGTTCATTTCATTTTTACTGTTGTGTTGCTTTAAATATGGATTAGAGTAATTCTCTTGCTTATACGCTTGTGTTTACACTATTCCGCACTTAGTATTAAGTTAGTGTAAAATCAACCAAGCCGTAACTTTATTTTGAGGGTCTAAACAGCTCTTGTGTTTTCGACACATTTATGACCTATCAATATATTTACACAAAAAAATTTACTTTAAGCTCCAAAATTTATATACGTGGTCCCCCACCCCCAAAAAATTGACAAGATGACCCATAAATCTCAAAAATAGATAACAAGAAAAATCTTTTTAAAAAAAATAAAAAAATAACACATACCCAAATAATAAGGAAAATCTTTGGACAAATCATAAATATGGTCTAAGCAAAACAATAACAACAAATCATAGACACCGAGACAAATCAAAAAAGCCCAATAACTTTTACCTAATTTCTCCCTCTCATTTGAGAGCTCTATGTCTCTCTCAAATGATTCAACCTCATAGACACCGAGACAACTCTTATATTGTTTATCACTCTATCCACACACGAGTTAATCACCAACAACTTGGATCAGTTGGTGTCTTTAACTCATTAGTGGAAAAAAAAATTATCTATTTTTTGAATGGTAGAATTTTTTTTTTTTATATTTTTAATGTTTTATTAACTTTGGGACACACTTGGCATCCATTTGTGACTTAACTAAATTAATTTAATGATGGGAAAAGCTTTATTATTTACTTAGTTAAAAACTCAAAGTTACCGTCCATTATCATGTGATTGTTTAATAGATCTCTTTTAATATTTTTCTTTACTATTTTTTCAAACTTGCAATTTTTCAAAGGAAAAATTCTCAACCTTACCAAGACACCAATAATTGTCTTACCCTTTTTTATGTTTAATATTAATACATGATATTATTAACCATTATTTTGGCTATTTTATTAATATAATGCTTGACAGAGATTTGAACTTTTAAATATAGTTTTTTGTATTTTTTTTTTTTTTTAAGAATCTTTTAACTATACATATAGCATTATGAAGTTATTAGTTATAGAAGTATGTGAAAAGAGTAGATAATTTTAAAAAAAAATATATATATAATGTCGATAGAATAAAGATTCGGACTAATCTTGGTCAGACCTTGAAAGTATTAGGACATGCCAATTGACTTACAAAACTCTTGATTATAAATTATCATTTGTGATTTTTTTTTTCAAAATAAAAAATACAAATAATTAAAAAATTAATGCTAATAATGCATTGTTTTCAACCTCTAGTATTGATATTTCAATTTTTTAAAATTTTGAACATATAACTTTGACCCCCCTAAGTTTGAATCCTGATTCTGTCCCTAATAAACTGCTTTTAATATTTGGTAGAAAAATGGTGTTCTTATCACACATGAGCCTCCCGCTCGATCATAACTATTAATTCCATATCATTTGACTGTGAATAGCAAATTGCGACCAAATATTTTGTGGCTAGCTAGCCTCCCAAGTTTCCTGGCAAAAGACTTTTTCTTTGTTATTGACTTACTGCTACGTTGGGTTAAGACTTACAAGCCTTATTGCTTACGGTATGGTACAATTCCGTTGACTTGCTTTTCTATGCTTGCTATTTACTTCTTGATCAGCTTTCCTCTAATTGCTATTTTCTTCTTTCTTGATCAAAGTAACATCCCCATCATTTTCATTAATAAAGAAATGAAATTATAATATTTGAATATTGAACTACATGATTTTGATATTTGAACTACTTGATCTTGATTTTCATGAATGGTACGCTACAATGTTTGAATATTTCACTTACAACTTGGCCTGAGTCAAGAATGACTCATGAAATCCAGCCTGTCAGAGACTCTTCAAATTCCAGCATGTGCTTCTCGTATGACCTGTTTCGCAAGTTGGCATGAGCTAGTTCTGAAATCCTCATTTTCACAGAATCTTCACCAAACCCTCACACACAACCCTTACATTAAATCCCACAAAAATGCAAGGAAATGATTGAATCACAATTTACAAAACTCTTGATTATAAATTGTCATTTGTGATTTTTTTTTCAAAATAAAAAAATACAAATAATTAAAAAATTAATGTTAATAATGCATTGTTGACAACCTCTAATATTGATATTTCAATTTTTTAAAATCTTTGAATAAAGAAATTTGAACCCTCCTAAGATTGAATCCTGGTTCCATCATTGGCTAGGAAAAAAAAAGTAGTTTGACTTCTTCTTCCTTTATATTTATTTATTTATTGAGAAGAAGCCAATTTGATTTAGTTATATATAAAAAGTGGGGTAAAAAAAAAGAAAAAGAAAATAGCTATAAGCTAAAATTTAGATAAATTGGTTTGAAAGATCCAACCCATTCATATTATATATTATATGATTAATTTATTATTAGAAAAATGATTGCATACTGCATGCTGCATACCGCACATAGCATATTGCATGAATTTTCGTATCCTCTCTAGACGTTGTCATCGCTTAGAAATTAAACAATTTATTTTGTACTGTACTTAATATCACAAGTCAAAAATATCATCTTCCATTATGCCTCGTAATAGTTGCTTGGATTTGACCATCAGAAGCCAACTTTCCCTGTAATTTTAATTTGCTCGATTGAAGCAGTCAAGTCTATTCCGAAGCTGTCTCTCTATTTCCAAGACCCCGGGAAAGATACTGAAAAACAAAAATTCTATTCCGACTTTTTGAATAATGTTAAAAAAAAAAAAAAAAATGTTAACGAGTGTACTTAAGGTACTAATTAATAATCTATTTAGAGAAAGTTTTTATGAGAAATGAAAAAAAAAATAATAATTAATATTTCGACTGCTATTTTTATTTCCCATAAAAATTGTATCAAAATTTTCTTAAAATAAATTATTAATAAATATTCTAAGGACATTCGTTAACATAATCCAACTAGCTTTCAATTTTGTTAGTCGGTTTTATATAAATGACTATCATACACGTTTACGTAAATTGAATAGTATTCAACCACCTCCATAAATAAAAGTTGCTGTAATTAAGATTTAAAAGACTTTCGTTTCTGTGTTCTTTTATTTTCTTTTTGGGTGAACATAATTATCAAATTCTCATAATGGCTTTCCGTTTCATTACCGGTAAAACAGTCATAAAACTTTGCCTTCTCTTTCTCATACTAATCTCCTTTCTTCTCTCACTCTCTCATGGAGGTGAAGCTGCTGATACGACTAACGAAGTTACAAATATCGGTGCCATCATTGATGTCAGTTCCCGAATCGGGAAAGAAGAGAAAACAGCTATGGAAATTGCAGCTGAAAACTTCAACCACCGCCATTCAAAGAGTCAGAAGCTGTCTCTCTATTTCCAAGACCCCGGGAAAGACCCCCTTCAAGTTGTTTCTGCTGGTCAGTTATTTTCTTACTACTCACGTACCTGCGCGTTGCGCGTGATAATTTTTTTACGATGGTCTCATTAAATATTTTATTACTAATACTATAATTTTAGTTATTAACCATTAGTTTTTCATTAGTTTTTAAGTTAATAAAAGCCTTAAATATACTTTTTTTTTTTTTTTTACACACACATATAGTGAATCTTTATATATACTTTTAAGAAAACTCTATATATTTCACTTTTTTGGATGCGTAAAATTATAGATATTTTTTTTTCTTTTTTGGTAAAGATATTACTCTATAATGATAGTGGCTAATTAATTTTATATATATTTTTTAGTGATCACATTTGTAACGCTTCTTACCATTATCATATATTTACTAATTGATGCTTTACATAACAAAGACGATAAATGAGAGGTAACATTATTCATTAGATTTTTGAAAGTAATAGTGTATATATGAAAATTATATATATATTATAAATAAGGTTAAATGAAATGTTAAAAAATGGATTTTTAAATTTTCTAACTTTATTCTTAGGAAATTAGATCCCGGTTTATAGAATTAACAAGTTTTAAACTCGAGTTGTTAATTAGATTTATTATGAATAAACCTTATTAAAACCAACTAATATCAATATAATATCAAAATTATGCAGCGGAAAAATAAATAAGATAAGATATGATAACCCAAGAAAACCAATGAAACAAACTAGTTTCACAATAAAAAACCTGGGGAGAAACCTTCCCGAAAAGTAATCCATTATAGTAAAGAGAAGTTTCAGATCTAGTACAAAACTTTTGTCCCTAAACTTTACAATCCTCGTAAATGAATTTACAGCAGAAACCTTCTACCACTTTAGAACCTCTGAACTCTTCAATATATGAACTCCACCGTTTTTGTTACACGGATCCTAGTACATGACTAACCAATGATACACAGCTCGCAGTACGTGACTAACACACCAACTTGAAGAAGATGTTGGTTGCAAAGTTCTTTACTTCATCAATAATGAAGATCAAGAAGCACTTGGTTACAAAACCCTAAGGCACAAAGACGCAGTAGTTTCTTTCAGAGTGAATAAGGCATCGGTCACCTTTTGCATATGTTCTCCTTGTATTCTTTTATGTGACGGCCTCTAAAATAAGCCTTATATAGGTATAGGGTTGTGAGAAAAGAAACCCTACACATACATATCAGCATGGGCTGAAAATCAAACTTGAAAATCTGAAATTTGTAATCCTCGATCGATCGAGATGTGTCGAGGAGGTGTTGAGCCTATCTGTTGCGAGCTATCGAAAGTTATCGAGGAGACAAAAAGTTGCTCGATTGATTGACCTAGATATTGAGAGGTGTCGAGATTGTGATAAAATTCAACTGAAGAGCTCGAAAGATAGCCTAGCTGTCGAGAGGTGTCAAGCAGCTATCAAGCTTTAAAAAATCAGCACTTCTTCACTTGTTTCTGAGACAGATTTGCATGGCTTCAATACTAGACTTGAACTCTTGTTCTTTGAAGTATTAAATATATCCTTGATCTACCCAAATACAAGTAAAATGCGTTTTGTCAAAGGATTAGCCAACTACATAAAGTATTGACATATGTTCCTAACATGTGAATCACATATATCCTAACAATCTCCTCCTTTGGCAATCCATGACAAAACCACAATAAACAAATGACATATGAGAAAGTCATAAATCACTCAACTCATACTCACTTGTTGAATATAGTAAAATCTATCATAACACAAACTCTTGAAAAACTTTGTAAGAAGAGAGTTTATGGCAAGTAAACTTTGACAACATATATTTCTGAAACACTTTAAACAAAACTCATCAAGGCATCTTTGTGTGAAACATAAATAATAGATTGCATACAAGTTATAAGAAACATGTGTATGGAGATACGAAAGAAACAACACATGTAGAGGTAGGTGAAGAAGATATACATCATATATATATTTATATATATATATATATATATATATATATATATTAAAGATAAGCACAATGTATGTAAACATGATCACAAGACCGGTGTACAAGAAGGGTGTAAGCACTCCCCCTAACAAGATGAAACACATCTCCCCCTAACAAGATGAAACACATCTCCCCCTTACAGAGGCATGTATTTCTCCACCTAACATGTAGAATATTAAAAAAAAAACCACTAAAAAAAAAACACAAAGTCTCCACAATTTCTCCCCCTTTTTGTCAGGATTGACAAAGCGTACAAGAAGTTAGAAAGCTTCACCCGAGAGACATAAAGATGATCAAGGATGATCAAGGGAGTATAAAGAATCCATATAAATGCAAGAATGTAATGAAACAAGATGTTATGGATGACAAGATAATAAAAAGATGCAAAACATGTGCAAAACAAATATTTCAACAAGAAAAAAATGTCATGCTCATAGATTCAAAACACACACACACACACACACACACTAAACAAGTTTAACCAATTTTATATTTCAAAAACAAATTAAGACTGTTTAGTAAGTATACATTAACACATTTAAAACCTTGCGATGGCCAAATCACATTGTACTTGCACATGTATCAAAAGTAGTAAAGAATATTGCGTGTTGTGTGCGAAAAACATCGCAAGATTGCATACGTGTCAACTAGTTATGACAATTTGAGATATGAGAAAATCACTTTAACTTACACACAATCATAACTGTTTAATGGAGACTATCACCTTTGAAGTACATCTTATAACTCCTACATCTCCTAGAAAACACGTTTGCAATCATATTTAAAAGCATTTTGATCTTTTTGCTTTTAACTTTTTTTTTGCATATTTTTCTTTTAAGCAAACCATGCTTGAGCATATAAGAGATAGAAAAGAAATACCCAATGATGTTAAGCATTTGACATTCCAATTTTGCTATGCCGAAGCATATAAATGTCATTTATGATTGGTGGGCAACAGTGGTGAGATGATTATTTATACCTTTCTTTTAGAATTTTCTAGTCCTTCCCATCAAAAAGAGTGATACGAGTATTAAGTACAAGAGATAACTTAATCTTACTTATCACAAACACGAGTTACAAAGCTCACTTACTTAGTTGTGCAAGGTATACAAGTACTAATGTATACAAACACACACTGTTTTTGTATTTTTCTAATTTTTTTTCCTTTTTATTTTTATTTTGAAAACAAAACAAAATAAAAACTAAACAACCAAACAAAATCAGACAAACAACATGAAAGCAGAAAGAAATATGCATATACATGAAGGCATGATAGAAAGGTGCAAATACATGAAAGCATGATTCCAAAAATAGATAAGAAATCAAGGAAAAAGAGTCCTACTTTAAATAGAAAGAATTAAAGTAGATGACAAACAAAAAAAAAAAAAAAAATTAAGTCTTAGGCTCCTTTCTCACCCACACAGCACGAGTCTTTGACTGTAAAGATGAAAAAGCACGTGTCTTAGTATGTCTACTAAAGGACATAGAAGAATTAAAATTCTCCTAAAATTAAGTTAAAAAGCTCAAGACTTTTAAATAACTCTTCAAACAAAGGTGTAAGTCCTTAAAAGGAAACCTGTGACTGTTTGGACAATTGCTTATGAAGATACAACTTAAAGAAATTTGGACGAATGTGTCCAGAAACACCACAATAGTGACAACCATGAGGTCTAATAAAGGATTTAGAATTAGTCAAATCAGTTTTAGATTTCATACCTTTATCACATTTCTCAGATTGGAGCACAAAGACAGTCTTTGATCCAAAAGTCGTGGAAGAGGAGGGACTGGAGGAAACAGCATATCCTAAGCCAGTCTTATCAGAACTAGGCTTTTAAGCATTTAATACCTCATCAAGGTTTGCACTAAACATCCTCTCTATTTAAGTTCTAGATTGACTAAGTTTAACATCAAGATTCTTGACCTTCTCTTCTAATGAGACATTCTCCACAACAAAAGTCTTAACTAACCTTGTAGTCTCATCTAGTTTGACTAACAGATTAACTTTTTCAGTTTTTACCTCATTAAGCTCTTTTGTAAAAAGATGAGAAGTCTTTTCAAACTTTATAAATTCAGTGCATAACTTATCATAGGCTTCCTAAAGGGTCATCTTTTTAGGTACTTCATCATCAAAAGAATTCTCATTGTCACTAGCACTCTCCATAATCACCTTATCAGTTATGGCAGCAAAAGCCATAAAATGACCACATTCCTTCACATACTCATTAGAAGAGTCATCCTCAGTATCATTCCAGGTAGCAACCAACCCTTTATCTTTTGAGTTCTTAGTCTTTTCCTTCGTGAGATAGTTTGGTTACTCTATCCTCATATGACCAAAACCTTTGCACTCATGGCATTGGATAAGGGATTTCTCATTCTTGCCCTTCCTAGAGGATTTAGATTTCCTAAGAGGTTTGCCCTTATCTTTTTTTCTAAATTAAAGAAGCTTGATAATCTCATTAGATATGAAGGTTAAATCCTCATCCTCATCTTCATCTTCATCTTCAGAGTCCTTAATCTCTTCCTTTATACCTTTAAGAGCCAAGTCTCTACTTTTTTCACCTTTTTCCATTAAACCTAATCCCATCTTATAGGTTTGGATTCTATTATAGATTCTCCAAGGTTAAACGCAGAATTCACAATATCCTTGAATTTAGCATAGAACTCATCAAAGGTCTCATCCACCTCCATCCTTATTTCTTCAAAGCTACTAGTGAGTCTTTGAAGCTTCACAGTCTTTATTGCCTTGGTACCTTCATAGGTGGTCTCAAGAATGGTCCATGCTTCCTTGGCAACTTCCATGGATGATATTTTCTTAAATTCCTCATTAGTCACCTCATAAAACAAAGCATTCAAGGCCCTACTGTTGAAATTTACCGCTATAATTGTTGCATCATCCCAATCCACCGGCGCTTCCTTTGGCTTAATCCAGCCAACTTCAACAGCTTGCCATACCTATTCACCTAGAGCTTGCAAAAAAAATTTCATACGAACTTTCTAATACGCATAATTAGTTCCACCAAATAAGGGAGGAATCAAAAGAAATTGTCCATGATCCATGACAATGGGGGTCAAGGATCATACTCAGGAAATTAATCCAATTAGAGCGTACCTGCTCTAATACCACTTGTTGGAAAATTTGGACCCCGATTGATAGAATAAACAAATTTTAAACCCAAGTTGTTAATTTGATTTATTATGAATAAACCTTGTTAAAACCAACTAACATTAATATCATGTCAAAATTATACAGCGAAAAAATAAATAAGACAAAATATAATGTCTCAAGAAAACTAATGAAACAAACTAATTTCACAGTAAAAAACCTAGGAGCAAAACCTCCCAAAAAGAAATCAACTATAGTAAAGAGAAATTTTAGACCTAGTATAAAACCTTTGTCCCTAGACTTTACAATCCATGCAAATGAACTTACAGCAGAAACCTTCTACTGCTTCAGAACCTCTAAACTCTTCAATATATATATAAACGCCATCTTTTTTTTTTTTTTTTTTGCACGGATCCTAGTACGTGACTAACCAATGATGTATGGCTCCTAGTATCTGACTAACACACCAACTTAAGGAAATTGTTGGCTGCAAAGTTCTTCACTTCATTAATAATAAAGATCAAGAAGCACTTAGTTACAAAACCCTAAAGTGCAAAGATGCAGTAGCTTCTTTTAGAGAGAATAAGGCATTGGTCACCTTTTGCATATGTTCTCCTTATATTCTCTTATGTGGCGTCCTCTAAAATAAGCCTTATATAGGTATAGGGTTGTGAGAAAAGAAACCCTACACATACATGTCAGCATGGGCCGAAAATCAAATCTAGAAATCTGAATTTCGTAATCCTCGATTGATCGAGAGGTGTCGAGCATATCAGTTGTGAGCTACCAAGGAGCTATCAAGAGCTATAGAGGAGCTATTGAGGGGACAGAAAGTTGCTTGATTGATCGACCTAGCTATTGAGAGGTGTCGAGATTATGATAAAAATCAATAGAAGAGCTCGATAAATAGCCTAGCTGTCGAGAGGTGTCGAGCAGCTATCAAACTTTAAAAAATCAGCACTTCTTCACTTGTTTCTTGGATAGATTTGCATGGTTTCAATACTAGACTTGAACTCTTGTTCCTTGAAGTATTAAATACATCATAGATCTACCCAAATACAAGCAAAGTGCGTTTTGGCAAAAGATTAGCCAACTACATAAAATATTGACATATATTCCTAACATGTGAATCACATATGTCTTAACATTTATTTCTTTTGTAATTTCTACTACTATCAGAGAACATCTCTTTTTTAGTTATGATTAATATGATTTCCATAGTTAGAGTTTGATTAGCTTTAAATTTAAATTTAGTACTATGATTTTATTTAATTATTGATTGTTGATTTAATTCTTTTACGTGAATTTAACGGTTTATGTTACTACACTATAAAGTTTTTAATGTTCTCCACATGGTTATCTCTATTTTATTTTTTACTTCTCCTTACAACCTCTTTGTTTTCCAATCAACAATTACTAATTGACGTTTGGTTTTTTTTTTCTTTTACTCTTCATTACTTTGTTTGGTTTTTTTCTATACCATCTCTCTCTCTCTCTCTCTCTCTCTCTCTCCATTGGCAACCTATCGTTTTCCAAAATTTGATGATGATTCTATGACATTAAATATGTATTATTAGTTTTTTTTTTTTTTTTTAAATTTAGTGTTTCTAACTTGATTTGTTTTTTATTTCATTCTTCCTTTGATGCATTGGGTGTGAGAATGAGTGTTACCCTAGCATTACTCCACTTAATGTGGACAATTTTATTTATTTAATTGAGGCAAAATATTATATTTAAATTATTTTAAAATAAAAAAGGAATGAAAATATAAATAATTTAATGATATATATAGGGGATGTGGCTGAATTTAAATGTTAAATAAAATGATATGAGAAAAAAAAAATACATAACAATAAACACTAACTTATCCAAATAATTCTATGTAATATAATAACAGTACATTCTTATATACTATTTTTAATTATTTATTAAAAGTTCAAATAGTGTTGAAAACACTATGAACGTTTAGACACCCACACAACAAAATACCAATTCAAGTTTTATATCAAACAATGTATGTGCGGAAAGTGATAACAAGCTTATATCAGAATTGATAAACAATCTAAACCAATTAAAATCACATCTACAACAGAAATTAAATGGTAAAGATTGAGAAAAGAGAGATGCAAACACAAGGACAATACAACGATATGTTATAGAAGAGGAAACCGAAGCCCTCGGTGTAAAACCTCTCCACCGCCCTCCAAGTGGTCAATAATCCGCTAGAAAATGATGTTGGGATACATAAACAACAATAGACCCTCCAAGCCTAATTTACCCAAGTACCTAAGCCCTCAAAGCTTCTTGCTCCAACGAGGTTATACCGAACCTTTGTATTTTCTAGTTTGCCAAATTCCGCTATAAACCATAGCATCAACCAATAACCATTGGTCCCTTCCAAACTGCTTCCCTTAGCACCAAAAGACCTTCTCACAAACATGAGTATGGTGAGAAAAGGATTTTGTCAAAAACCTTTTAAGAATGTATCAATAGAGAGGATGAGAGTAGAGGAATTTGAAGAGTCTCTTTGTGAAGATTGTGGATGAGGCAATCTTGTTTTTCTCTAGGGTTTCTCTCTCAAAATTCTCTCTAGAAGCTTTCTACATTTCGTGGGTATGAGGGGTATTTATACTAGGGTGAGATAGAAATGTGAAGAGTCAGGTTTTTCAAAACAGAGCTGGTTGGTGCCTTGGCCTCGCAACTTGGCTGAGTCACGAGTTCAATCCGCGAGATAATAGATCGGCTAGGCTAGACTTTTTGACTTGTAGTGCTCCAACTGGCATGACTACTCATATTCTCGCACGTTTCACTCATGTGTTGCATTTGGCGGCTTGCCAGTCGCGAGTCACTCGCAAGTCCCAGCCACAAAGTCCTACATCCTTGCACAATATTGAACATTTCTTCACACTCTCTTACTCACTACCCTTACATGAATCCCACATAAATACAGGGTTTCTAAGTATTGAAATACAAGCAAATTGGCACAGAATAAAATCAACAAAATGGTTGATTAAATTCAACCTTACATTTATAATGCAATATGATAATATTTAACAATCAAAATCATAAAAAAATAAACTTAAAACACAAAACTAAATCCCATCAACCAAAATAGAGTTCTAAAGAATGCAAAACTTTATCAAGCTAAAATAGAGATGCAAGAAAAATAAAAATAAAAATCCACCAAAAAATCGAGGGAGAAAGAGTGGGAAATAACAACTTTTTTGTGAGAGAAAATTATGAAAAGAATGGAAGAGTGAATGACAATTTATACTAAGAGGATGATAATAAAAAAATAAAAATAAAAAATAAAAAACAAAATAAAGGAAGATAAAAGGAAAGAGGAAGAGTGATATCAAGGTAAAATGTTTGGGGAGATGAAAAGGTAGAGAGAAGGAGATAGGTTGGAGAAAGTGTAAATATTAAAAAAAATGAGTACAATTTGATGAGCACAATTTTCTTTTATTTGAATTTAAGTAAAAATATTGTTTTTTTTAAACAAAAAGAAAAACAAAAAGAGAGAGAGAAAATATAAATAATTTAATGACAACAAGGATGTGGTTGAATTTCAATATTGGGTAAAATAGAAGAGAAGAAAAAAATAAGAAAAATTAAAAGATATAACAATAAACACTAAAGTATCCAAATTATGCTATGTAATGGAATACTATTTTATTTTTATCTACTATCTTTAATTTTTTATAATGTAATCGGATAAAATTTAACAATCAAAGAGCAAAATAATAATAATAATAACTTAAAACACAAAACTAATCATATCAACCTAAATTAGAGTTCTTAAAAACACAAAAATATATCAACCTAAAGCGGAGATGCAATAAAAAATAAAAATCCACCAAAATATTGAGAGAGAGAGAGAGAGAGAGAGAGAGAGAGAGAGAGAGAGAGAGAGAGAGAGAGAACTATGCAAAGAATGAAAAAAAAAATGACAAATTTATAGTAAGAGAGAAAGGATAAAAAGAGACAAATAAAGGAAGATGAAGGGAAATATGAATAGCAATATTAAAGTAGAGGGTAGTGGGAAGATGAAAGGTAAGGGAAGAAAAAAGATTGAAGAAAGTGTAAATATTTAAAAAAGAAGTGAATGTAAAAAAAAATTATAGGAAAACTGGAAATAAAAAAGAAATATATATATATATATATATATAGATGTTAAAACCGACAAAGATAAATAAGTAAAGTTAATAATCTATTTATATATATATATATATATATTGTAAAAACAATAGGAATAAATAATAAATAATAATTATGTGGTAAATGACGTGGTGATGAGGTGGCGTAACAGAAGCTCAGCAACAATAAATATCACGCTTCAGCTTTTAGTAATACTAGTCGCAAACCCGCGCGTTGCACGTGATAATTTTTTAGATAAAATACTATTTTAGCCCATAGACTTTATAAAGAGTTTTTTTTTTTTTTTTTTTTTTTTTTTTTCTTTTCTTTTACATAGTTTTATCATATTTTTCATAATCTTATCTATAACATTTTTTACCATTATCATATATTTATTAGTTGATGATTTGCATAACATAGACATTAAATAAGAGGTAGAACTATTTAATAATTTTTTTAAGTCATGGTGTATGAAGATTATGATTATATATATATATATATATATAATCCCTAGTTAGAGTTTGATTAGTTTTAAGTTTAAATTTTTATTATTATATTTAATTGTTGATTTTATTGCACTATAAAGTTTTCAATGTCCTCTATATAGTCATCTCTATTTTATTTTTTACACCTCTTTACCACCTTTTTATTTTCCAAATAACAGTTATTAATAACGTTCGATTTCATTTCTTTTTTACTTCCTTCAATTTTTTTTTTTATTATTTTTTTATGTTCCTTTGCTAGTTGTAAATTTTATGGTTATCAATAAGAAATAGATATCATGGATGGCTTAAATAGTTATAAATGTAGTTACATTGGTGGTATGTTAAAAGGTCTTTTTTTTTTTTTTCCTTTTGAATTTTCAAGGAAATATGAAAGAGATTTCTCTAGTTTGGTCTCAATCAATTAAGATATCCACAATATATTAACGGAAGTAATAATGAGCCTAAATTTTTTTTAATGTATGAAGTGGTTAGGTTAGTGGTATGTCAAAGGTTTAAAAAAAAAAAAAATTAAATAATTCCAAGGAAATGTAAAAGGCCTTTTTTTGAAAAAAGAAATTGTGACTTTTTGAATTGTAAGAATATGATTGTTTTAATTACCTTGCTTATTGATTTCATTATTAAGTTATAAACATCTAAATTGAAGTAGATGAATATATAAATACAAAATTATATGTAAAGTTACAACCGCATAAGATATATATATATATATATATATATTTATTATTCATGAATCATTATTTCATTGTTTATTTATAAATATCTAAATTAAAGTTTTTTTTTTTTTAAAAAAAATAGATAAATGTGTACAGGTAAAATTATATGAAAAGTTAAAACTACCTAAGATGAACGTTTAACCACTTGTAGATGTGTGTTTTTTGAAGACTAAAAGAATACACAATTGCCTTGCAAATCATCAAATTTGGTGGCTTTACAAAACAAATATTTCATTTTGCAAAAAACTTTACATGAACTCCTCTTTTATGACAACTTTTTTTTTTTTTTTCTTTTTGCCGAAACAACTTAAGAATATTAAGACTTAAGTTAACACATGTGGTAGTTGTAAAACACGTCAATGATATGAAATATAGAAATGTTTAAATATTTAAAAAACATTTTTAGTAGATTGTAATATAAAACATTTTTTTCTCAATATTTTATATAACTTTTCCCATAAGATCAATATTGTTGGCATCCTAAAAAGATAATACATAATATATGGGCCTAGACACATTCAAAGGGTGCTATCTAAATTATATGACCCTTTATCACACAAATATATTGATTCCCCTAATGTATGGTAAAGGAAGGCAAGTTTGTGTCTAGCCATTTTCTTGATTTGTGCCGCATAATTTAATAGTATAGAGGATGTGACTGGATTCAAATGTTGAATAAAATAAGATGAGAGGAAAAAAGAGTAAAAATAAACTACATAGCAGTAAACATCAAATTATCCAAGTTATTCTATGTAATATAATAACATTATATTATTATATAGTACTATATGTATAACGCAGTAGGATAATATTTAATCAAATAGAATATAAAAGATTAACAACTTAAAATACAAAACTAAATTGCATTGACCCAAAATAGAATTCTAATTAACACAAAAATTCATCAACCTAAAGGATTGATGCAATGAAAAAAAAAATTCAAACAAAAAATGAAAAACAAATTGAGAGAGAGAGAGAGAGAGAGAGAGAGAGAGAGGAAACCTTTTTTGTGTAGAAAACTATGCATAGAATGATAATAGAAATGCTAAATTTATAGTAAGATGTTGAGAATAAGAAGAGTCAAAATAAAGGAAAACAAAAAGGTAGAGAAAGAATGATATTAAGGAAGAAAGTAGTGGGGAGATGAAGAGGTAAAAGGGAGGGAGAGTTTTGGAAAATTAATAATAAAAATAATGGTTAAAAGATATATAAATTTTTAAATAATGAAGTTTTTAAGTCATCTTAAATGAGAAAATGTTTAAAAATATATATATATATATATATAACAAAAATTGAAAATAAAAAATGATGACGTGGCTGATGATGTGGCTCAATGTGAGCGTAGCAGCATTAAACGCTACGCTTCAGCTTTTAGTAATATATAGACTAGTCGCAGACCCACACGTTGCACGTGATAATTTTTTAAATAAAATACTATTTTAATCCCTAAACTTTATAAAGAGTTTTTTTTTTTTTTTAATAGTTTTATCATATTTTACATAATCTTGTCTATAACATTTTTTACCATTATCATGTATTTATTGGTTGATGATTTGCATAACATAGACATTAAATAAGAGGTAGAACTATTTATTAATTTTTTTTTAAATTATGTTTGTGGGGCCTGAGAACTTGGTAACCCTAGCCCACCTTCCATCCGGCCTAGGGCCTATGCTGAGGAAAAAGGAGCGCCCGAGGACGAAGTATGAAGGACTGAGTTATTCGGAGCCCCGCCGAGGATGACCTTGTCCTCGGAGGACCGAGACTAACATTAAGTGGGAGAGCAAGCCCAGGATAGGTTGTCACCTCCACACTAAATGCGCTCACCTAACCCTCTGGCCGCACTAATAGGGATGTGACTTCTAGACAGGGCATCCTTGGTTGCTGTAACTCACATAAGTACTGTTAAAGTGGTTGATGGGACGGACGGTCAAAAGAGAGGGGCGTGGATGATCAACAGGTGGAAGAAAGAGATTGTGAGGAAATGGACTGTATAAGGGGAAGAAACAGATAAATGGGGGAGGAGACCATGGTCAAGTAGTGATGTGACTTCTAGACAGGGCAGCCTTGGTTGCTGCAACTCACATAAGTACTGGTAAAGCGGCTGATGGGACGGACGATCAGAAGAGAGGGGCGTGGATGATCAACAAGTAGAAGAAAGAGATTGTGAGAAAATGGGCTATATAAGGGGAAGAAACAGATAAATGAGGGAGGAGACCACGGTCAAGCTCCTCGGCTGAGTGCCGAGGAGCGACCTTGGAGGGTAACCCTGGTGCGCCAACCTTCAACGGAGGGGAATTCTACATTGGGCATTGTCCGTTTGCTAGGGCCGAGTTCTTGAACCCGCTCTCTACAAATTCATTGTAATGGGCTAACCGGGCTTGAGTCCACTCTTTCAACAGTAGAAGTGCTCAAATTCGATCCCTACAATTGGTGCCATCTGTGGGAAGAACTAGTGCGTTAGCAAGCGCAACCATTAATGATTCCCCCGTTGGGGGCTTGCGTGAGGTTAGACAGTTTTTCATCACCATCGGCGACACCAACCCCTAAATCCCATAAAAAAAAAAAAATTGAGAAAGAGAAAGAAGGAACAACCGACAATGACACATTTGCACAAGAAATAATCATTGCAGAAAAGTAAAAGATTCAGAGAATAGGAAAAGGAAACAAACATCGCAGCATTTTATTAATCAAAAAATAAGTACAAGATACAAACAAAAGCTCAGACGGGCATGTTTTAAAGCTAATTCTACAAACGGAGGCCTAGATAGGCCTGTTCTAAAGTTAACCCTAGGGAAGGGGGTTGAGGCAAACTTGTTTCAAGACTACGAACAATCCCCAGGCCGGTCCGGATGGTGCCGGGGCGAAGAGAGGAATAGATGCAAGAGCGCCTGATGGCCCCCCTATGACGTTCCCTTAATTCTCTCCTAGCCTCATGGGGGTTAACCATTGGAGGCGGCAACACCCGAGCACCAGGCATGACGTAATCTTACGAGCCTCCACCGGCGGGTAGGCTAGGCGTGAGTCACGGCCAATTTGAAGGGCAGGCATGGACGCACCTCGGAGAAAAGCGTTATGTACCTCATGGGCCTCCCTCATGACTGCCATGCACGACACCATCAGGATGACGCCCAAACCTTGCCACGCCAGAATTCTGATGCGAACTATAGCCGCAACAGCTCTCAATCGAGGGAGGAGGACCTTTGGCCTGCGTACCTCCACCACCATCCAAAGCCATTCCATTCCTCCAAACTCTTATCACAATCCTGGTGAGCTTATTGAAGAGGCTTAGAGAGTTGAGGGGCCATGTTTCCTATTTAGCTAAAGGGTTCGTGGAGTGCGGAAGGATGTTCCCCCCTAGATAGCCTTATATAGAAGATAAATGTTGGTGGGAGTTGATCCACATAGAATTTGAAAGAAGGATTATCAGCGACATTAATCCTGACCGAATTCCAAGGGAGCCTTCAACCGCTGGATCTACACTAATCCACAAGGATATTAATGAGAGCGCGCCTCGCGCATCGAAGTGTTAGGCGCAGAACACGAATAGGCGTGGGACGCATCGTGATTAAGGAGGGCAGAAACTTGGAGCAAAGGCGGGGTTACTGCCACGCGCAAGAATAGAAGTACGAACTACCCTCGCCTAGGGCACCACAGGGTCAAGGGTCCGGCCCGAGGAATAGCCCACCTTAGGTGAAGTAGGGCCCAGGTCGTCATCACGCCAAAACAAGCTTCCTAGCACCAGGGACAAATTCCTTCACCCCAAACAGAAGAACACTTGGGTGCTAGACTGAGCCAAGGTCTTTTGCGGTCCTCGGACCCAAACCTTCGGTGAAACTAGTTACTTACAGAAGAACACCTAGGTGCTAGAATGAGCCAAGGTCTTCTGCGGTCCTCAGACCCAAACCTTCTGTGAAACTAGTTACTTATAGAAGAACACCTGGGTGCTAGACTGAGCCAAGGTCTTCCACGGTCCTCGAACCCAAACCTTCGATGAAACTAGTTACTTACAGAAGAACACCTGGGTGCTAGACTGAACCTAAGTCTTGCATGGTCCAAGAACTCAAGCCTATGGAGAAAACTAGCTACTTACAGAAGAACAAAAGCGTTAGACTAAACCAAGGTCTTGCATGGTCCTCGGACTCAAGTCTATGGGAAAACTAACCACCCTAAATATACCTGGATACTAGACTAAACCTAGGTCTTGCATGGTCCAAGGACTCAAGCCTATGGGGAAACTAGCTACTTACAGAAGAACAAAAGCATTAGACTGAACCAAGGTCTTGTATAGTCCTCGGACTCAAGCCTATAGGAAAACTAACCACCCTAAATATACCTGGGTACTAGACTGAACCTAGTTCTTGCATGGTTCAAGGACTCAAGCCTATAGGGAAACTAGCTACTTACAGAAGAACAAAAGCGTTAGACTGAACCTAGATCTTGCATGACCCACGGACTCAAACCTATGGGGAAACTAGCTACTTACAAAAAAATGAAAGCATTAGATAGAACCGAGCTGTGGCATGGCCCTCGGACTCAAACTTAAAGGAAAGCCAATTGCCTCACGAGACTAAGTCCTGGACAGAACCGAGGTATCGAGTAAAACATTAAAGTAAAACAAGTAAAAGGAAGCATCAATCAAAGAACTAAAAGTGAACAACTGAATATATTTCCAAAAAGTATGTAGTTTCATTACAATATCGCCAAGACAAAAGGTGAAATAAAATAATAATAAAAAAAAGAAAAAAAAAAAAAAAAAAACAAATCAGAGTGGTCGAGGCCATCAAAATAGGGTAGCCCAAAGAGATGGCCTACTTTCCCAACTCGGTGGACAGCTTGTCTTGAGGAGCCTGCCGGGAGGCTTCGACTGACACGTCGGGAATCTAGCTTGGAGGGACTACTTCGGAGGACCCTTCCTTTAGATGAGGGATCTGAGGGATAACAAATAGGCCTTGGGAATTGGCAGGAAGCTCATCAGCTGAATTTGTGCCCTCAGCAGCATTGGTCTGACCTTCATCTGTCCCTTGTAGAGTGGAGCCCGCCTCGGGAGCAACGGAGACAACCTCGTGAATTGCGGGGGAATAATACACTCTTTCCGCCCTCCTAAGGTCAAACGAGGCCTCGACCCCCGCCTAGTTAAGGGCCTCACTCTAAGTCTAGGAGCAGAAGCGTCTGCATGCTTCAGGGACCTGGGCCTTAAGGGTAGACTCAGTCTTAACCACCCCCTCAGTGAAGGCCTCTTCCTCCACTTACTCTATAAAGCGCTCGGCGTCTATTCTCGCAAACACGGCCGCTTCTTTAGCCCTCACGGCCTCGTCCTTGGCGTACTCGACAACGCCTTTCGCCCCCACCTCCTCAGCCAACTTCTGCTTCAGGTCGGCAATGTCCTCTTTAGCAGCCTGCAGTTGGCCCTCGACATCTCGCAAGCACTCTGCCTGGTCCTCGGCCTGTTTCAACATCCCATAAGCGCTCTGTCAGAGGCCACGCTATCTCTAGCCCTCATCACCTCTTCCATATTTTCGATTGCTTTCTTAAGATCCACCTCAGATCTCTTAAGGGTACTCGCGGCGTTTAAGTACTTGTTGCGCTCCTACCCCAGAGTTTTACTCTGGCTGTCGGCCTCCTCGTCCAGCCTAAAAGCAGCCTGGATAGCCTGCCAACCAAAACAAATGTACCATAAAGGAAAGAAAGGGAGGTGTCAAGCAATAAAATCCAAATGAAATAACAAGTATCAGAGGTCCTACCATGCCTAGGTATCTCTTGAGGTTGTGGGCAACCTTTTGCCTCCTCATGCCCCCCAGCTTAGCCATGTTGACAGGGAGGAGGAGGGATCTCTCCAGGGCATTGGCTATGCAAGGCCCCTCGCCTCCTCGAAAATCCTTGAGGGTAGCGTCATCCATCAAAGGCTTTCCATGAAGCATGGCAGTGGGCAACCAGGCCTAGGGCTCGGACTGCTGCACGACTTCTTTCCCATTACTTTGACCACCAAGTCTCAGCTGCTCGGAAGGTCGGCGGGCTTTATCTTCCTCTTAAGAAGAATGGGATCTACCCCCATCCGCTGGGTTTTTGCCCTTGAAAGGCCTCTTCCTCTTCGGGTCGGGGGACTCAAGCTGAGAGTCCGAGATTGGCAGAGTGGAGGACGACCTAGTCTGCGCAAGTGAAGGCTTGGGTAGAGGAGGAGGAAGCTTAGGTCTGGATGAAGGAGGCTTGGGCCGTGACTCCCTCGATACGCCCTTCTTGGGCCTGCCCTCAAGCAAGTCAAACAGGCTGGTTTAGGGCTGTCTCTTGGACCCCATTTTGGCCTGAGTACCAACCATTGGGGACTGAAGACCGGCTTCGGACAAGTGGGGGTCCCCCAAGTCACCAAAGGGACCTTCGGACTGATGGGCTTGGTCAAATACACCAAATTCGTCCTCGGATGAGCCCAGATCGACCACTTCTCCCTCTTTCTCCAAACTCCCTCCCTCGGCCTTTGCCGCGAACCTACCAACGAGATGCCCTCTAGAATAGAGGATCCTTCGAAAAACGCAAAGCTGTCCTCTACCACAGTGATTTGCCTAAGCCGAGGATCACGAGCCCT
Source organism: Quercus variabilis (assembly GCA_030445155.1). Taxonomy (NCBI): domain Eukaryota; kingdom Viridiplantae; phylum Streptophyta; class Magnoliopsida; order Fagales; family Fagaceae; genus Quercus; species Quercus variabilis. The sequence continues at coordinate 45,611,555 of CP129449.1, read as the reverse complement.
AATCACGTGCTTCGGGACCGGGAATGATTTCTGGGTCGGATCTTATCCGAGGATCTTGTGGGCGGCTCTAACTTGGTTATCGGCCTCGTTCAGAAAGATCTCCGCCCTGAGAAAGGCTTCCAAGTCCCCCTTGTTGACCAAGTTAAAATGACGCGCGAAGGCGTATGGATCTGCAGAAAAAGAAACAAACCCCTATCATCGACTGAATAAGGAAAGCTTACAACAAAGAAAAAGAAAAGAAGCTAGACCCTCTCCCACTCCAAATACCCTACCTGGCTCTCCCTCTACTGTCGGGCAATGGAGACCGTCATGCCATTCTTCCGACACAATGAGGAAATCCTGAGTCAACCCCTTACTAGAATTGGGGAGGCATTGGATAAGCCGAATCCTATCGTCCCTCGTCTTTATATAGTACGACTTACCCTTCAAGTGTTGAAGATTATAACATTAGTTGACATCATGGTGGGTTAACCTCAACCCCATCTTCTTATTCAAGGTGTCTACGCACCCTAGTATCCTAAACATATTGACAGCGCACTGGGTGGGAGTTAGCCGAAAATGCCTGAGGTAGTCACTCGTCACCGGCCCCATAGGGATTCTCATGCCTCCCTCTATGAAGGCAACTATGAGAATCACAACTTCACCCTCGTTCCTCGTAATATGCCAATCCCCTTCCTCGCAATACCTCGAGCCCACATTGCGGGGTATCCCGTAATTAGTGATGAACTTCTCCATCATCTCGTCGGACTCAACTAACTTCTTAAATTTACCCATCCCTAGCAATGACTAAAAACCCAAGAGAGAGCGAAAGTGAGAAAGGAATCAGAGAAAAATTTTTGCTATAAAGAGAAGAAGACTTACAGAAATGAGGAAATTCTCCTCATACAAGCTTTTTATGCTGGAAAGGAGCGCGAGTTGGTATGGAGATTTGACCGGATTCAGAGTATGTGTATCGGAGTTCCTAAATGCACAAATAAGGAGGCAAAGCGGTTCAAATAGGTATTTATTTCCCCAATTAAAAATAACCAGGCGAAATTTCCCGCCCATAAAGGTAAGACATCCCCACCGGTTGATTGCCATCACACCGTTGGACGTAGGGAGCATGGAGCTGCCAAAATTTAATGCGGGCACGCATCATATATCGAGGCGCCAGAAACGTGAATTGGGCAGGGGAAAAGACTCCAACGCTGACATAAGTCGAGGTAGGGAAAATCATGACGAAAGCCCGAGGATATCAAAACCCTCCTCCCCATCCGAGGATACGGACAGCAGGATTTTGAGAGGCTATTGTGGGGCATGAGAACTTGGTAACCCCGGCCCACCTTACATCTGGCCCAGGGCCCATGCCGAGGAAAAAGGAGTGCCCGAGGATGAAGTATGAAGGACTGAGTTGCTCGGAGCCCCACCAAGGATGACCCTGTCCTTGGAGGACCAAGACCAACATTAAGTGGGGGAGCAAGCCCAAGATAGGTTGTCACCTCCACACTAAATGCGCTCACCTAACCCTCTGGCCGTACTAATAGGGATATGACTTCTGAACAGGGCAGCCTTGGTTGCTGCAACTCACATGAGTACTGGTAAAGCGGTTGATGGAACGGACGGTCAGAAGAGAGGGGTGTGGATGATCAACAGGTGGAAGAAAGAGATTGTGAGGAAAGGGGCTATATAAGGGGAAGAAACAGATAAATGGGGGAGGAGACCACGGTTAAGCTCCTTGGCTTTGAGGGTAACCCTGGTGTGCCAGCCTTTAACGGAGGGGAATTCTACATTGGGCGTTGTCCGTTTGCTAGGGCCGAGTTCTTGAACCCGCTCTCTACAAATTCATTGTAATAGGCCAACCGGGCTTGAGTCCACTCTTTCAACAGTAGAAGTGTTCAAATTCGGTCCCTACAATGTTATATGAGGATTATGATTATATATATATATATATAATTTCCCTAGTTGGAGTTTGATTAGTTTTAAGTTTAAATCTTGTATTAGTATATTTTATTGTTGATTTTATTGCACTATAAAGTTTTCAATGTCCTCTGTATAGCCATCTCTATTTTATTTCTCACTCCGCTTGACCACCTTTTTATTTTCCAAATAACGGTTATTAATAGACATTTGATTTCATTTATTTTTTTTCTTCCTTCATTTATTCTTTATTACTTTGTATGTTCCCTTATTAGTTGTAAATTTTATGGTTATCAATAAGAAATAAATATCATGGATGGCTTAAATAATTATAGATGTAATTACGTTAGTGGTATGTCAAAGGGTTCTTCCATGGCTTCTTTTTTCTTTTCTTTTTTTCAAGAAAATATGAAAGACATTTCTCTAGTTTGGTCTCAATCAATTAAGATCTCTATAATATATTAACAAAAGTAATAATGAGCCTTAAATATTTTTAATGTATGAAATGGTTAGATTAGTGGTATGTCAAAGGTTTTTTTAAAAATAATTCCAAGGAAATGTAAAAGGCCTTTTTTTGAGAAAAGAAATTGTGACTTTTTGAATTGTAGAAATATGATTGTTTTAATTACCTTGTGTATAGATTTCATTATTAAGTTATAAACATCTAAATTAAAGTAGATGAATATATAAACGCAAAATTATATGTAAAGTTACAACTGTACAAGATAAATATGCATAGATAAATTTTTTTATTATTATTATTATTCATGAATTATTATTTCATTGTTTACTTATAAATATCTAAATTAAAGTTTTTTATTTTGAAAAAAAAAAATCTAAATTAAAATAGATGAATATGTAAAGGTAAAATTATACGAAAAGTTAAAAGTACTCAAGATGAACGTTTAACCACTTGTGGATGTGTGTTTTTGGAAGACTAAAAGTATACACAATTGCTTTAGTTGGAACTATATAAGTATGCAAATATTGTTGCAAGTGGTTGCATCATTTACAAATTATCAAGTTTGGTGGCCTTACAAAACATATATTTCATTTTGCAAAAAACTTCACATGAACTCCTCTTTTGTGACAACCTTTTTTTTTTTTTTTTTTTTGGCCGAAACAACTTAAGAATATTAAGACTTAAGTTAACACATGTGGTAATTGTAAAACACGTTAGTGATATGAAAAATAGAAAGATTTAAATATTTAAAAAACATTTTTAGTAGATTGTAATATAAACATTTTTTTCTCAAAATTTTATGTAACTTTTCCCATAAGATCAATATTGTTGGGATCCTTTAAAGATGATACATAATATTTTTTAGAAGAAGAGGAAGAGGCGGAGACAATGCTAACACATAATATAAAATTATTAAGTTTGCGTGATTTAAATTTGTAGCAAAAAAATATTACTATATCTATGATAAAATTTTTTATCTAAATGATATATGGTAGTTTATATTATTTTAGACTTGATTCAAAAAGTTCATTCTCAATAGCCTTTTAAGTCTACAAATTGCTCAATCTATGGGCCTAGACGTATTCAAAGTATGCTATCTAAATTATAAATTATATGACCCTTTATCACACAAATATATTGATTCCCCCGATGTATGGTAAAAGAAGGCAAGTTTGTGTCTAGCCATTTTATTGATTTGTGCTGTATAAATTAATAGTATAGATGATGTAACTGGATTTAAATGTTGAATAAAATAAGATGAGAGGAAAAAAAAGTAAAAATAAAATATATAGTGTAGGGATAAGGGCCCAAAATTATATATTGGGCCTTAGGCCTTGTTAGAAGACATTGGCATATCTGAAGAGGGACAATTAGCTATGAGGGATCCCAGTTTAGAGTCTCATGAATAAAGAGGGGATAGAAGGCGGTCCGAGGAGGAATTCCTTGGGCCATGACAAATATAGCTCTGATACGCATTCCAACAACGAAAATGACCTCTATAGGAGCTCTAGTGTTAGAAGTGTGCCTCATGACCACACAAGAAGGAAAGGAACTCAAAAATATCTAGGGAAAAGCTACTACCTCTGTATTAAATGCACTGCATCTACTTTTCTGACTACATTTATGTGGAGAAGACTCCTGAACAGTGCTTCCTTAGCTACCGCAACTCACAAAGAGCCAGAAGGGGTGTCTAAAGGGACGGGCACTCGAGTAGTGGCTTGGACGATTGACAAATGGAGGGCCAAGATCACTAGGAATGAGGTATATAATGTAAGAGACTTCTGAAGGAAGGGGGATTGGAAAAATAAAGAAAGAATACTGTAGCAATCAAAGTTGCATTGTAATCAGTTCTATTGATTTATATAAGATTTGCCTCCTCGGATAGTGAATTCAAGCAGTCCTATGTGCCTTGTTCTTGCTTGATCATCCTTTAAATCCATAATAGCTATTATTAAAATCATTAGGGCCTAGTTCTCCAACCCACTCTCTACAAATTTATTGTACTAGGCTCATTGGCCCAAGATCTCATACATCTTGGGTTTGGGTTGCAAAAACGTGTCCCTACATATAACAATAAAAATCAAATTATCCAAGTCATTTTATGTAATATAATAACATTATATTATTATATACTATATGTATAATGCAGTAGGATAATATTTAATCAAAGAGAATATAAAAGATAACAACTTAAAACACAAAACTAAATTACATCAACCCAAAGTAAAATGCTAATTAACACAAAAATTCATCAACCTAAAGAATTGATGTAATAAAAAAAAATGAAAAACAAATTGAGAGAGAGAGAGAGAGAGAGAGAGAGAGAAGTAACATTTTTTGTGTGAGAAAACTATGAATAGAATGAAAAAGAAAATGTCAAATTTATAGTAAGATGTTGAGAATAAGAAGAGTCAAAATAAAGGAAGATAAAAAGGTAGAGAAAAAATGATATTAAGGAAGAAAGTAGTGGAGAGATGAAGAGGTAAAAGGGAGGGAGAGTTTTGGAAAATTAATAATAAAAATAATATTTAAAAGATATTTTAATTTTTAAATAATGGAGTTTTTAAGTCACCTTAATGAGAAAATGTTTAAAAAAATATATAAGAAAAATTGGAAACAAAAAATAATGACGTGGCTGCTAATGTGACTTAACGTGAGCGTAACAACATTAAATGCTACGCTTCAGTTTTTAGTAATATATAAATATAGATATAGATAGGATGATTATGACATATTCCTGATTTGATATTAAATATATTGTTTCTTAACTCTTTTTTTGGTTCAGCTGATGAGCTTATTAAAGAAAAGAAAGTGCAAGTGATTGTTGGCATGAACAAGTGGGAGGAAGCAGCAATAGTAGCTGCTATTGGAAACAAAGATAATGTTCCGGTTCTTTCATTTGCAGCTCCTGCTATAACCTCACCAATTCTGCAACATCGTTGGCCTTTCTTGATTCAAATGGCTAACAACGATTCTGCTCAGATTGAATGCATTGCAGAAATTGTTCGGGCCTATAACTGGAGAAGGGTTATAGCAATATATGAAGATAATGCATATGGCAGTGACTCAGGGATGTTAGGTCTTCTATCTGAGGCTCTTCAGGAGGTTGATTCAGAGATTGAGTACCAATTGGTTCTTCCACCGGTTTCTTCTCTCCCTAATGCAGGGGGGTTTGTTCTTGATGAGCTTTTGAAGCCATAGTTAACAACACAATCTCGGGTTTTTATCATTCTTCAGTCATCAATACCAATGGTATCTCATTTGTTCAGAGAAGCTAAGAAAGTAGGACTTGTAGGGAGAGAGTCAGCTTGGATAATTCCCGAGAGTGTTGCAAGTGTACTGGACTCTGTTAACAACTCTGTTATTTCCTCTATGGAAGGTGCTTTGGGAATCAAGACCTACTATTCTAATAGTAGTAATTCTTATAAAGATTTCTATGGCCAGTTCACAAAAATCTTTGAAACCAAGTATCCCGAGGAACATAATCACAAACCTGGAATTTATGCTCTACGAGCATATGATAGCATTAAGACAATTTCACAAGCCATAGAGAGAACGATTAGTAACTCAATTAGCCAAAAGATGATTTTTGAAAATATACTATCAAGTAATTTCTCTGGTTTAAGTGGCCAAATACATTTTGAAGCAGGAAAGCTGCTGCAAACTCCTATATTGAGGATAGTAAACGTTGTAAAGAAGGGATATGAAGAACTAGACTTTTGGACGCCAGAGTCTCGATTCTTAGAAACTGTTGAGATGAAAAGTTGTACAGAGAAAATTGTAGGTCCAGTAACTTGGCCAGGATATCTACCTCAAGTTCCAAAGGGTTGGGCAATGCCTACTGAACAAAATCCATTGAAATTTGGAGTTCCAGGTAGAACTTCATTTAAGAAGTTTGAAAAGGTTGACTATAGCGGGAACCTAGATAATTCCAAATTTGATGGTTGGTGCACTGAGGTTTTCAATGAGGTGCATAAAAATTTGCCTTATTCTCTGCCCTATAAATTCATACCCTTGAATGGCACCTATGAGGATTTGGTTGATCATGCCTACAACAAGGTAACAACTCTAGATTTACCATTCAGTATCTTGAACCTCTTTGTTAATTTTCATGCGTTTCATACTTTTTTTTTTTTTTGGGAGAATGTTGCGTTTCATACTTGCATGACACAAGACAAACAAACTCCCACATTAATTTCTCAAATTGCTATATGTTCACTTGTATTTATGGACTTGCCAAAAAAATTTCCTCATTGTTTCTACTCACCTAGCAAAAAGTTCCTTTGGATATACATTATTTAGTATACTGAAATTCAATTCAATAGACCAACAAATTTGAATAGAAATCCTCTGCCTCCATCTAGGTGTTGCACTTTACGTTTTACCAATCACAGTATATAATGTGTCCTAACTTATTTTATTTTATTTTATTTTTTAACTTTGATTATTTTATAAAAAAAAAAAAAAAGAAAAAGAGACATGTAGCAGGTTGTAATTGATATAATATAAAGTGGAACACTATCCAACACTGGTTGCTTTCAAGAGCAAGTAATTAAGCAATAAATGTAAATTCTCTCCAGTCTTGATCTTACATAGAAGAGAGCCTACAAGTCAAATTTTCTGTAGGTCAAGTTTCTACATGCTTCCATGAAAAGAAAAATGAGTATTGACTATTGAGGAGATAAATTCATACAGAATTTTCTTCTTATGGTTTCTCATAACTTTCAAACTTCTCATTTCTAACATGCACTTCAAGAAAACTGCCAGTTTGACTTCAGAAAGCGAAAGCCCTTGGAAGAGCAATGAATCTATATCTAAAATAAGTTGTGTATAACCTGCACTTTTTTCATTTTTTTTTCTCCATTATGAACTCGTTTCTGATAAAGACTGTGCTTGTTTTGTACGGACCATAAACCATGGCAGACATATGATGCTGTTATTGGGGATTTGACAATATTAGCCAACCGTACAAAATATGTGGAATTTACTCAGCCATATGCCGAGTCAGCGTTGTCCATGGTAATTCCTGCAGGACCTGAAGGATCAGCATGGATGTTCTTGAAGCCTCTCACGTGGAAAATGTGGTTGATGACCGGTGTTGTCTTGATTTACACAATGCTTATAGTTTGGTTCTTGGAGCATCAATATAATCCAGAATTTAATGGCCCATTGAAGAATCAGATTGGTACCACACTTTGGTTCACATTCTCCACTCTGTTCTTTGCTCACAGTAAGTACCAATGTCTAATCTGTTTTATTTATTTATTTTAATTTTTTATGGACATCAATGTTTGTGATTATGATAAGTACTCTGTGATGCTTGGCAATTAGCACAAGTTAAAGATCAAGTCTCCCTCACTGTTTATGGAGTCTAATTAGCTTCAAGGTTGCCTCATTGTATCCACCCTAATAACTTATGGCAGTCTTGGATGTAAAGTAATATATAATTGGTTTACCGTGGCACAAATCCTTCTCTTATTTCGGTACATGTAATTAGTTAATTTTGAGAAATCTAGCACTTAGTAATTAGAGGGAGATAAAGAGATAGGATTATGTTCGAATATCTGAAAGGTTGCAGGTCATATATTACTGGAAAATATACTTGTGTGTGAAATAGAAACTTTCATTTGATGCAAGATTTTTCTTACAACACAATGCCAATATTAAAATGGGATTAATCCTTGTAGGATCAATTAGGTTCATCTTATAATGAAATTGCTTTCTAATCAATAGGAGCCCCCAGTGAAATGACTAAACACAGCCAAGATGAGATTTCTAATGAATGGAATCCATTAATTTGCAGGGGAGAGAGTTTATAGCAACCTCACTCGAGTGGTGGTGGTAGTTTGGCTTTTTATTGTGTTGATCCTAACCTCAAGCTACACTGCTAATCTGTCTTCAATGCTCACTGTGCAACGACTGCAACCAGTTATAGATATCGAGTGGCTGAAGAGCAGCAATGCACCAATTGGTTGTGATGGTGATTCATTTGTAATGACTTACCTGCAGGAAGTGCTTAAGTTAACGAACATCGTTCAAGTTACAGACGAATATGCTTATGAAGAGCATTTCAGGAACAAAAGCATTACTGCAGCCTTTTTTGAACTTCCATATGAGAAAGTTTTCATCAACAAGTATTGCAAGGGATCCACTACCTTCACACAGACCTATAGATTTGGAGGTTTTGGCTTTGTAAGTAATAACTACTCCTACATGCTCTCTTTCCTCCACACACAAAAAAATAAAAAATAAAACTCCTTGTAGCCTTTCAGTTTCCACATAACTTCAAGTTGATCATTCCAAATAAAGCTCAATCTTGAATTTTTCCAGAAAAGAAACAGAAGCATATTACATATTAGCACTGGCCATCACAGAAATGATTTCTAAATTTTCATGCGTTTTTTAGATTATTTCAGGTATTTATAAACTCTTTGCAGAAAATTTGAATTCCAGACAGTTTGAATATGGAAAGAAACAATTTTGTTCATCATGGAGACTAAAAATAGTTCTTCATTTCAAAGAAGTCTTCATTTATTTTCAGACACTGGTTCTAAACACATAAATCCTCAATAAATATTGATTAAATTAAATTTTCCCATACATGCTATGATTTTTGTTTTAGACTTTTAGTAATTCCATTCCAAATGTGTTAGCATACTCATCATTTGAATTGTGTCAATTTCATGCTTTAGGTTAAATATTATCAATTTCATGTTGTTTAAAATTTTAAATGACGTGGCGCACTATACTTTGTCAGAAACTAAAATTTTAACAATGAAATAGACTCTTTATTTCAAGTGAAATTGAGAGGATAGTCTTTTTATCTAATCACTTCTAAATTCTAATTACCCTCCATCCAGGTATTTCCGAAGGGCTCACCAATAACAAAGGATTTTTCAGAAGCCATACTAAAACTATCAGAAGATGGTAGCCAAACAGATCTAGAAAAACAATGGTTGAATTCCTCATCTGAGTGTTCAACAGACAAAACATCCAGTAATACAGATCCTTTGAGCATCCAGAGCTTCTGGGGTCTCTTCCTTATATCCGCTGCCACTTCTACTATTTGTTTACTCGTATCATTTATTCAATTACTAAAGAATTGTCAACATCATCAAGAGCCAAACGAAGAGAATGCAACTCCTAGCCCTATAAGAGTTTGGAACAAGGCAGTCAGACTTGCAAAATACTTTTATAATGGAGATATCATTACTCCACCGAGGGCTTCAAGTTCATCTACACCAGACTTACATAGTTGGACTTCTTTAGGATGGGAAGACACGAACACTATCGACATTCCTGAAAATATTACTCGGGCCTCCTCGCCTTCAGAAATTGAAATGTCATAGATGATAGAACTCCTTGTTGAATGCACAAAGTGGGATAGGTAGGTTATAGATGAATTTTTTTAATGAGCCCAAATGTCGTAATATTTACTTCTAATTGTGTAATACTAATTGTTGGAAGGGGTAAGGGGTGTTGTAAAGGGTTGTTAAGAATTTGTTACAATTAGTTGGCTGGTGAGTTAGCTAGTTGTCTCACTCAATTAATTTCACGAGTTTGAGTAAACTAACTAGAGAACTCGATGTAAATCAACCTATTTGTTTCTCTCATTCTCTTTTCTTGGAGGTCGACTACCTCAAATCAGTCTAGTTACCACTAATTTTCCTAAGAGTCCAACTTTACAAATTTTTCATTACATTTGATATCAGAACATTGACCTTGCAATGGTTGAAGGAATTAAACTTGATTTTCTTAGTTAATTTAATCCATGGTTTCCATGAAGTAACAAGAAAATTACCATCAAAATGCCTTGGAACTTCGGGCCAGCACAACAGTTTTAACCTGCTCTTTGAAAGACTTAAAGGCGAAAGCCCTTACTGAAACATAACATAAGGAGTCAAGAATCCAATAGGAAGATAGAACTAATTAAACATCATCTCTCCACTTTTCTCTCCTATTTTTTCTATCCTTCTTATTTCACCTCCAACCAAACATACCCTAAAACTTCCTAGAGGTAATGGAGGCAGACAATGAATCTTGACTTTCGCAAGTACAGAAGGGAAAATCTTTCAACTTGAATATAAAAGGCTAATCAGTGTTTTTTTGTTTTTTTTTTTTTTTTTTTTCACTTAAAAGAATATATTTTTTACTCATGGAAAAGGGATAAAAAAAAAAAAAAAAACAAAAAACAAAAACAAAAACAAAAACAAAAACAAAAAAAAAAAAAAAAAAAAAAAACATTGAAATTGCTAATGGGAGCGCCCTAAAAGATAAGCTCTTTGGGGGTATGGGCTTTTGGAATCTCCAAGCCTTCAACTTGGCATTATTAGCCAAACAAGGGTGGCGGATCCTCTCAAACCCCAACTCCTTAGTGGCATGGGTTTATAAAGCTAAATACTTCCCCCACTATGATGTCTTGAACTCTAAGAAAGGCAACAACCCAAGTTACGCATGGAGAAGTATCCATAACAACCTAGAGATTATAAGGAAAGGCACCCGGTGGAGGGTGGGAAATGGCAAAAGGATCCATATTTGGGAGGATAGGTGGCTCCCAATACCGACCACCCATAAGGTGATCTCACACACCCCCCCCCCCCCCCCAAAAAAAAAAAAAAAAAACCTTTCGACAACTTCCCAATGGTGTCCTCACTTATCGATGAAGATGGTGGAAACCAGACCTTGTAAAGTCCCTATTTCTCCCATTTGAAGCTGACACCATCCTCAGAATTCCTATTGGCTACAGTCTTCGAAGGATAGTCTAATCTGGATGGGGAACAAAAGTGGATCTTTCACTTTCAAGAGTGCCTATTACGTTGCTACTAAGGTGGTTGAACGATGTGAGTCCGAGGAAGGCACATCTGACCGCTCAGACCCACCATATTGGAAGAAAATCTGGCAGCTCAAAATCCCACCAAAGGTCAAAATTTTTGCTTGGCACACCTGCATGAACGGACTCCTCACCATGTACAATCTTCGCTGCAGAGGATTGAACTCTCCTGGGTTTTGTCCTTTATGTGATAAAAGTATGGAATCCACTTTGCACGCCCTTCTACATTGTAATCATGCTAGACAAACTTGGGCCTTGTGGCAGGATTGCCCGATGGACATTACAGCCACTGAAATGGACATCATTGACATCGCAGGCTGAAAAAACAAGATAATTGAAATTGTTTTCAAGCCTTACCTTTCACGGCTCAAGGCATTTTCATATATAGAAGAGTTTGTTACATATTCAAATTTAAATACAATTCTGACTTATCACATGTATTCAAATTCAGATATACTTCTATCTTATCACTTAGATACGAATTCAAAACACGATTCTATCATATCCTAATCCTATCTCATCACAATCCAAGATTTGTATTTTGAATACTACAGCTGTGATACATTAGTAACTCTAGCTGCCTATGAATTAGCTGCTATCCTTGACAACTACAGCTGTATCCTTAACATGCCGCTGCAAGCTCATTGGTATTGGAGATACATTGAGCTTGGTCCAAAGAAGAGCAAATCTGGAGGAAGACAAAGGCTTTGTAAAAATGTTAGCAAGCTGATCTCTGGTAGACAGAAAACGAATGAGATGAGAACCATCAGCAACCATATCTCAAATAAAGTGAAAATCAATCTCAACATGCTTAGTGCGAGCATGGAAAACAGGATTTGAGGATAAATAGGTCGCACCAATGTTGTCACACCATAGAACAGGAAAACTAGAGATAGGAATTCCAAGTACAAACAAAAGGGTACGCAACCATTTAATCTCAGCTGAAGCATTGGCAAGGGCCTTGTAATCAGCCTTTGTACTAGATCGAGCCATTGTCTGTTGCTTTTTACAACCCTAGGAAATAAGATTGTTGCCCAAAAAGACACAGAAACCTCCAGTAGACCGTTGATCATCACGACATCCAGCCTAATCTGCATCAGAGAAGGCTTGGAAGAGAATTTAACTTAGAGCGGTGTAGTTGCAAACCAAAATGAATAGTTTGCTTAAGATAACGCAGGAGGCGTTTGACAGATTGCCAATGGATGTTAGCAGGGCGATGCATAAATTGAGAGAGTTTGTTGACTGTGAAAGAAATGTCAGGACGGGTGAGGGAGAGATATTGCAAAGTCCCAAATCACAGTGACATCAAAAAGGGGATCCCCCTCAAAAGCAGATAAACTTGTGGATTGAGCCATGAGAGAGCTGACGGGTTTTGCCTCTAGCATATTTTTCTTCCTTAAAAGATCAATAATGTAACGTTTCTGAGACAAGACAAGACCTGAGGAGTTTGGCAGAACCTCAATGCCAAGGAAAAAATTGAGATTACCTAGATCCTCAATAGCAAAATTAGTCTTTAGATGACAAAGAAGATCATCAATTGCAGAAGGTTTAGAGGCAGTAACAATAAGATCATCCACATAAATGAGAAAATATATAGTAATGGTGGCACTGTGATAAATAAACAGAGAAGAATCAGACCTCGATCCTCTGAAGCCCAAAGCAAGTAAGTGAGAAGAGAGCCGTGAGAACCAAACTCGAGGGGACTGCTTCAACCCATAAAGAGCTTTCTTCAACTTGCAAAAATAGGAGGCTGAGACATGTAAACATCTTCAAATAGATGGCCATGCAAGAAGGCATTTTGAACATCAAATTGATGAAGAACCCAGCCTCTTGAAACAACAATAGAGAGAACTGTTCTTACAGTGGTGGGTTTGATTACAGGACTGAAGGCTTCTCCGAAGTCAATTCCAGGAAATTAATGAAATCCTTTGGCCACCAAGAGAGCTTTATAGCGTTCAACGGAACCATCAGCATTACGCTTAACCCGAAATACCCATTTGCATCCAATGACATTGTGAGTAGTGTGAGGAGGATCAAGGACCCACGTCTAATTTTATAGCAAGGCATCGAACTCGAGATTCATGGCTGCACGCCAATTGGAGTCTTTCATAGCAGTGGTGAAACAAGTGGGTTCAACGATGGAGGCATTACCATCAGTGAGGAGTGCACTCGGAATTGGATATCGCATGATACTGTCGGTGAAGGTTTTGGGTTTGGTGATTAAGTTTTTGGAGCGGGTGATCATGGGATGGGTGGGTTGAGGGTCAGTGGATGTGGGTTAAGGGTTGGTGGGTTGAGCGTCGACAAGGGAATTATTTGGGAGAGTTGAAGGGGGCGGAGAGATATGTGAGGGAAGGGATTCAGAATGGGGTAAAGGAGATGAGGGATGTGACAACAATTGTGGGCTAGCTTGGATTTCGGAATGGACCTATGGAGATGCAATTTGGGTTGAAGAGGGGAATGTGGCAGAAGTGAAAGAAGGCGAGCCAACAGAGAGATGGACTGCTGCGTGAAGCCCAATAGAGGACTGTTCCTGAAGAGCACATCTCTGGAAAAATAGACACGACCTGAAGGAAGATGTAAACACTTATATCCCTTATGAAGTAAACTGTATCCAGGGAAGACACACTGAGTTAAGCGTGGTTGAATTCTGTGAGAATTATAAGGACGTAAATTAGGCCAACATGCATAACCAAAAAAAAGCAAGAAATTATAATCAGGTGCTTCAACAAACAATTTTTCATAAGGAGATAGATTTTGTATTGTGGAAGTGGGGAGTCTATTTATCAGATAACAAGCTGTTTGAAATGCATCTTCCTAATGTTGAAGAGGAATGTGAGCATGATTTAATAAAGCTAAACTAGTTTCCACAAGATGACGGTGTTTGCACTCAACAACACCATTTTGTTGAACCGTGTGAGGACAAGGTACATGATGAGTAATGCCACAGTTTTGGAAAAAAAATTGTTAAGTGAGTGATATTCACCACCCCAATCAGATTGAACAACTTTTACTTTGCGATTAAAATAATGCTCAACATATTTTTGCCATTTAATAAAAATAGGTAGCACATCACTTTTATTTGTCATGGGATAAAGCCAAGTATAGTGACTATACGCATCAACAAAAGAGACATAATATTTGAAGTCAGATTTTAAGCAAATAGGAGATGGACCCCATACATCAGTGTGAATTAAATCCAAAGGAAAATTTATTTGAGTACAAGATAATGAAAAAGAAAGTTGTTTACTCTTAGAATTGAAACAAGCAGAAAAAGGGTGAACAATTTTGTTGGAAATAACAGGCAAACCAAATTTTGAAAGAACATGATTAACAATACAAAAAATAGGATGTCATAAGCGTAAGTGTCATTGTGCTGAAGAAGTACGTTCACCAACAAAGACAGATGATGACAAAGGCAATTTATTGAAAGCAGAAGGAAAAAGGTACAACCCATTTCTACTCAACCCCCACAGCAAAACTCTCCTCGTTGTTTGATCCTTCACAAAGAAATAAGAAGGGTGAAACTCAATAGAGGTATTAGTATCAGATGTGAATTTGTGAATAGAAATCAAAATTTTGGTAATGTGAGGCACATGGAGCACATTATGTAAAAGAAAAGAAGAGGAAGGAGTGGATAGTTTAGTAGAGCCAGTGTTTAACATTCAAACCAATCCCGTTACCAATGCGAATCTAATTTGGACCATGATACTCCTCTTCCTTCACATTCAAAATTGCAAAATCAAAAGTGAGATGATGAGTTGCACCAGAATCAGGGTACCAATTGAGATCGGGTGATGCTTGTGGAGCGACGAGCAGAGCATGCATGTTATTGGTAGTGTTAGTGGAGAAGGAATTATCAAACCTGTGATAGCACTTCAAGGCCATGTGTCCTATCTTATGGTAAACCTGGCAAATGGGACGATTTTGGGAGGAAGAGGAAGAATGACCATGCCCCCAACCTCGAAAATTCTGTTGATTCTTGGATGAAGAGTCACAACCTACTGAAGGGAATGAGCCACCTTCATGACCACCACATGAAGGCCCTTGCCTTGCAAAATTTTCCCCTGCAAGTGAGAGGTCCACAATTCGTTATTGATGCTCAAGCCAGAGTTCATAAGCTAATAAATGACTATACAAATCTTCAATTGAGAGAGGATCAACTCTTGTAGTCACTAAGGTGACAAATGAATCATAGTCTGAGCTAATACCAACGAGAAGAAAAGAAACAATTTCAAACTCGTTCAAGGGTTGATCAATGGTAGCAAGGGTGTTAGCCAGTGAAGTAAACTGGTGAAAATAATCGGCAATAGAGGAATTGCCTTTCTTCAAAGTAGAGAGCTGATAGTGGATTTGCATTACCCTAACCCTAAATTGGGAGGTGAACATGCGTTCTAATGCCTGCCAAACATCTCAAGAGGTGGTAAATTTAACCACATGGGCCAGAATTTTCTCTAAAAGGGAAGAAATAATGGCACTGATGATGTAAAACACAATTTACTATTTAATTATTGTAATTTATTATTTTTGGTATTTTTATGTAAAAAATGTTATTTTAGGTTTAGGTGATTTATTTCTTTGTTTTTAGGTGCATTTAATGGTTTTAAGGTCAAATTTGATTCCTGATATGGTTAGGTATCAATTAGGAGTTATTTTAGAATATATTTTCTTGTTTTTTCAAGTTTTATGGAGCCCTTAAATTGGCCCCTAAGTCTGTAAACGTTTTTCAGAGATATAATTGAATAAAAATCAGAAAAGGTGAGGCTTTGTTCTTCTTTTGGTTCTTCAAAAACTGTGAACTTATCAGAGATTCTTCCTTGTGGCATTCAAACTTTATACCTTTGGTTCGTGATTCAATTATAATCATTGGATCAAGGTATTACACTTATACCTTTGGTTCGCGTTTTGATTATAAACGTTGGATCAGGGTTTCTATAAAAAATCTAAATTTTAGTTTTCTTAGGCAAGTATTCCAATATTTTGTTGGGTCTCAAAGTGTGTCGATTGAGGTTCGCATCAACTGAGTATGATTTAATCTTGCAGGTGTGGTTCCGTCGAGATAGCCATAGAGATGTTGCCCCTTAAGATAAGGAACAATCTAAGCTTTCCATAGTAGGTAGTTGTCACAGGTAAGTTTGATGGTGATGAGATGGTGAATAGTAGTAAGTGAAGTGGGAGAAGGAGAAGTAGCAGTGTGACAGCAGAAGTTGCTGAAGACGAGGAAGCCATTAAAAAAAAAGACGTATGTCATAATAGCTCTGATACCAAGTAAAAACAAGATAACTGAAATTGTTTTCAAGCCTTACCTTTCACGGTTCAAGGCCTTTTCATATATAGAAGAGTTTGTTACAGATTTAAATTTAAATACAATTCTGACTTATCACATGTATACAAATTTAGACATACTTATATCTTATAACTTAGATATAGATTCAAAATATGATTCTATCTTATTCTAATCCTATCTCATCACAATCCGAGATTTGTATTTTGAATACTACAGCTGTGATACATCAGTAACTCTAGCTACATATGAATTAGCTACTATCCTTGACAACTACAGCTGTATCCTTAACATAGGTCAATTCATCGAGCAAGGGACCTTCAGGGAGCTGGATATCTTCTTCATGACTGCTTGGACCATTTGGAGTAATAGGAACCAAGCCATCCACAATGATGCAGGTGGCCCTTCATTGCAAGCGTGGGAATCAGCTAGAAGAACCTTACTTGATTTCAACAATGCCTGCATCCAGCCCTTCCTAATGCTACCTACTCCCCACCATAAATGGACAGCCCCCCCTTCCACCAGGTTTCTTTAAGGTCAATGTAGATGGAGCAACTTCGAACAATGGGAGGAACTCTTGCATAGGTGTAATCATTAAAGACTGCTCTGGCAACCCCATCGGAGCTCTAAGCAAACCCCTTTCATTAGACTTTTCTGCCAAGGTGACCAAGGCATTTGCCATTCTACAAAGAGTCCTTTTCACTTCAGAGATGCAGATTTCTCGTGCCATCTTTGAGTTAGACACTTTATCAATGATTCAAGCCCTATCCTCAAGAGACTCAAGTGCTGAGGTTGGTCATATCCTTCATGATATCAAGTCTTCTTTGCACTCCTTCTCTTGTTATTCCTTCAAGCACTTGAAAAGAGACAGCAACAGAGCAACTCATGCATTAGCTAGGGAAGCTAAACTCTTGAGCCAAACTCAAATATGGAAAGTCCCCCCCCCCCCCCCCCCATTTAGCAGATTCCTAGGGATGAGTTGTTGTAATTTCTCTTGTTGTCTCTACCTGTTTCCTTGCTCTGTTGTATTTCAATTTCAAGTTGGAATGACACTCTGAAAAAGCTTGCCATAAAAATAATAAAAAATAAAAAAAAAAAAAGCTCTA
Source organism: Quercus variabilis (assembly GCA_030445155.1). Classification (NCBI taxonomy): domain Eukaryota; kingdom Viridiplantae; phylum Streptophyta; class Magnoliopsida; order Fagales; family Fagaceae; genus Quercus; species Quercus variabilis. Next base: position 45,593,976 of record CP129449.1, on the reverse strand, counting down.
AGTGTGCAACTACATGCAACATTCAATCTTGTTCCCCAAATAGGAAGATTCTCCCAAGTCCATGACAGGTGGCGTGGACAGGGTACGTCATACGTGGTTCATTAGATCTCTTTTGTTAGGATTTGAGCCCATTATTAGTAACAAAGCATAATGTTTAAACTAAGAAAGATTGACATAATGAGACATTAATGGTTTGATAACAAAGATTTCAAATTATCTTAACAAAATGCTAAACTGAGCCTGTTGTTCAGAAGTAGCTACTTCATGAGATTCTAATCTAATAAGAAAGCAGATTAGAGAGGTTGAAAACTCACAAGGAAAGGTGGGTACGTAACTTATACTGTCAAAGACTACGTAGAGGCAGAGAGAGAGAGAGAGAGAGAGAGAGAAGCTCAAACTTAAATTGACTTTAAATGAATTAGAATCAAATTTGAAATTTAAACCTAATTGACTTAAAAATATTATCTTTTATTAAAAAATATTTTAGCATTTAATTTATTTAAAACCATTATCTTTCCAAATTTTGAATTTGAAAATATCTTTAAAATGATTTGATTCTCATTGTTCATGAAAGATTTTATTTTTAAGTGCCCCTTAAGACATGTCCTAAATTAACTACTCCAATTTCGTTTAACTTAGCTCATTTATGAAAATGTGACATTTTTGCTATTATTCATGGGTTCCACACTCCTATTGTACTTTTTGATACTATTTATGGGTCTCACTGTACTATTTCAGCTAAATTTTACGTTTATCTTCCTTACTTTCAGTAAAAAAAATTTCAGTTTCAACAAAATAAGCTGATCCCAAATGGACTCTAAGGGTCTGTTTGGATATCGTTTATTGCTGAAAACTAAAAACTGTAAATACTGTAGCAAATTAATTTTTAAATATGTGAATAGTGCCGTGTGACCCAGTTTTAATGAAAATTTTGCTGAATTCTGTACTTGTGGGCCCCGTGAATATTGTACGAGACCCACTATTTAAAATACAAATGCGCTGAGAAAATCATTTCAGCAACATCCAAACTCACACTAAGAGTGTCTTTGGATACTGCTTAGTTGCTGAAAACTGAAAACTTATTACTGAAAACATTATAGCAAAATAATTTTTAAATGTGTGAATAGTATTGTGGGACCCAAATTTAACTAGAAATCTGTGTTTTGCTGAGTTTGGTGGAAAATTGAACAATACCCATAGGACCCACTAAAAAACGTAGAACACGCAGATTGGGCAAAACGCCCAATCCAAACGCATGCTAAGTGTATGTTTGGTAAAAATTATTTTTACCAACTTATTTTACTATTTAGCTTATTTTTGCTACTATTCATGAGTCCCACTGTACTTTTTGATACTATTCATGGATCTCATAGTATTATTTCAACTAACTTTTACCTTTATCTACAGTACTTTCAGCAAAAAGTTTTCAATTTCAGCAAAATAAGTGGATCCCAAATAGATCCTAAATCTTCTCCAAATTAATTATTTTCTAATTTCCTTATTTCCAAACTAGCCTCTTAACACACACGTGAGCGCATGCTCAGAGGGCCTTCTATTTTTTTGGGTAAAAGTTAATAATTTGCATTTATTATAATTTAGAAATATATTTTTTTTATTTTTCAAACAAATAAAAATGATAAATCTTTTTTTTTTTTGAGCTCCAAAATGATAATCTTTAGAGATAAGCAATAACTGTAATTTCTTTTTTGAAGGTGAAGGGTTAAAAGAAAAAAAGTTAAAACCACTCTTCCACTAACTCATGTTTTCAAAACAACCCTACTTATCAAAACAAAAACCTACCATAAGTTGAAAAAAAAAATTAAAAAACCCTATCCTCATCCCACGGTAACCTATATCAATAATTCTATCCAAAAAGAAAAAACCTCATCCGATGGGTTAAAAAAAAAAAAAACCCTGAGCTGTACAAGATTTAAAAGAATGTGAAAAAATTTATTAAAAAAAAAAAAAGAAAATGAATTAAAGATCGTGAAAAGAAACCGGAAAAATGAAACCTAAATTTAAAGATGTTTGCTTTTTGATGAAAAAAAAAAAAAGAAAAGGAAATTGGTGTGACGTTATTGACCCTATTTTTAAAAAAACTTGTAAGAAAATATACTGCATACTTGATTAGGTTATTTTTTACATGAAAAAAGTCCAGTTGAAGAAGGGGAATCTTCTTATATATAGTATAGATATCCTAACTTAATGATTTTCTAGATTCTTAAAAAAAATTAAGTGCGTTCATGTAGAGCATTGTGTACATTCAGTAAAAAATGGATCTGTTAAATATATAAATTCAATTAAAAAATTTATACATTTGATGTGTTCTTAAAAAAAATTGAGAGCGTTCATAGTATAGAATTGTATACATTCAGTGAAAATGGATACTTTAAATGTATACACTTTAGTAAATTCCGCAAAAATAAAAAATAAAAAATAAAATTGTGTATATTTGATGTACTAATTGTAGGAAGCACAAGTGTAGATTTGGGTTTGGGTGAGGTTGAGGGTGGGGTGTGGCAACTCAACAATTTTTGAAAATTAAAATACAGGTGCAACAGAGTACGCTTTTTACTAAATTATTAAATATATTTTTATCTATATTTTTTTTATATTACTAATCATATTTTTTTCATATGATGGTAAATATATATTTATATACTATTAAATAGAGTACTTTTTTTAAATAACTTATAACATAAATAAAAGTACCCATTTTTTTTTTAGTGTTTGCTCATGTTTATATTCGCGGTTGATAAAAAAGTGGCACTAGTGTTAAAGGAAGAATAACGTGACAAAATTTTATTACTTTTCCATTTAAGATTTCACCACCCCACCTTACCCCACTTCTTCCACCCGTATACAGCTCTTGGTTTTCTATTCTTTTTCTATGTTTTATTCTTTTACTTGTAACACTCTATCTACCTCTCTCTTTGTGCTGCAATATGTGAAGATTGAAGAAGGCTTAAAGAATTATCAAAGGTCACTTCGTTTTTACCCTCTCTCTCTCTCTCTCTCTCTCTCTCTCTCTCTCTCTCTCTCTCTCAATGTTCATTGTTTTGTTTTGGATTTTTTGGTTATATTTGATGCCATGGGTAGAATAGAATTAGTGAAACTTAAGAAGGGATAAAAAGAATGAATATTGAGAGAGTTTTGACACAATTTTTTTACTCTTTTTTTTTTTTTTACACTAATTTCGGCCCGAATTGGACTAGTTTCTTGGCCAGTTTCAGCTGATTTCGGCTGGTTTCTGCTCGAATTGGCATGAATTGGAAAACCAAAAAAAAAAAAAAAAAAGACGAATCGACACGTTGCCGAGTGTCGGGTGCGGGTGCAACAGCCTCAGAGCCACACTAGTGCTTTCTAGTACAAATTTTTCATGGATTCTTATAAAAAAATGAATGCGTTCTTTGTATAGAATTGTAAAAAATGGATATGCTAAATGTACAAAATTCTGTAAATCCAACAAAAAAATTGTGTACATTTAGTGAAAAATGGGTATGATGAATATATAAAATTGAGTAAATTCAATGAAAAATTGTGTACATTTGATATACAAATTGTCTAGATTCTTAGAGAAATTTGAGTGCATTGATCACAAAGAATTGTGTACATTCTCAGAAAAATGGATAAGTTGAATGTATAAAATTTCATAAATTCTATTATAGATTGAGTACATATAATGTACAGATTGTCTAGATTCATAGAAAAATTTAAGTGCATTGATGTAACAAAATTGTGTACATTTAGTGAAAAATAGATGATGCATAATTTAAGACTACAAAAACTTGCAATTTTAACAATTGATTGATGACATAGTTATTGATTTTGGATCTTTTGGAAATTTTGCAAGTATAAAAGATGTAAGAAGAAAATGTAATCCAGTGACAAATTTGTAAGAATTCATATTCAATAAAAAGATATTGAGTGCATTGATCACATAGAATTGTGTACATTCTGGGAAAAATGGATAAGTTGAATGTATAGAATTTTATAAATTCTATTATAGATTGAGTATGTATGATGAACAGATTGTTAGATTCATAGAAAAATTTAAGTGCATTGATGTAATAAAATTGTGTACATTTAGTGAAAAATGGATGATGCATAATTTAAGACTACAAAAACTTGCAATTTTAACAATTGATTGATGACATAGTTATTAATTTTTGATCTTTTGGAAATTTTGCAAGTGTAAAGGATGTAAGAAGAAAATGTAATCCAATGGTGGATTTGTCAGAATTCGCATTCAATAAAAAAATATTGAGTAAAATTGTAATCTTAAGCTACATCCAAGTTTATAGCCAAACTTTGAGTAAAATTGTAATCTTAAGCTACAACCAAGTTTATAGCCAAAATATTCTGTTCCAAATGACTATTTCAAACAATCTCCATAATTAATAGAATTCAAAATCTTGGTTAGACACCCGACAACTATCTCAAAGGATAGCACATTGTTTCAAAATTAATCCAAAGATTCAACATTTAAAGGATAACTAAAAAATTTGGCATTTGGTTCAGTATTGACCATGTGAAACTTGTACAATCTACCCTAGAGAAAGACATGGGAAAATGCATGAGCATGTGATTATATAAACAAATAAATTTATCCAATGAGATGACATGGCAAATGCATGAGCATGCAAGCATATGCAAAATGCATGAATACATGAACAATTTATTCTAGAAAACAAGACTAGAAAGCATAACTAAGCATGCGATTGCATTGCATTTACTAGGAAAGAAAATTGCATAAAAAATATTTAATGAGGCTTACCTCATTCCATTGCATTGCATAGTATTGCAAGCCCTGTCCAAGCATTTTTTTTTTTTTTTCATGCAAAAAGACAAAGAAACAACAAGAAACTCAAGGGCTTAAATTCAATAAAATGTGAAAAATAATGTCATTTAACAATTTTATTAATTTTAAAGATAATATTTTTATTTTGATAAAGTTTGGGACCAAAAATACATTTTTATGACTTGAAGGGCCTTTGTGAAATTTTGGATGTTTGGCGGCTAATGGGCTTAAGTCACATATTTGATGGACTGGGCTTGTTATTTGGGCATGAATTTGTTTCTTTTTACTTTGGGTTAGTCTTATTAGAAAACTTGCATTAGTCCGGCCAAATTTTTCCATCTATTTTATAATAAAAACCTACTTTTTTTCTATTTTACATTACAACTTTTCCAAAGTTCTCACATCAATTCATTTATTTTACAATCCCCTATATTTAAATTATAATATTTTTTAATTTTTAATTATTATTTTATATTTTTATTTTGTCCCTATCTTTTTATCTTTTCTTTTGTACTCTCTTAGACCAATCTTTCGTCCCTCTTCTACTTCTTCTTCTTCCTTCCACAGTAACTTCTCCTTCTTCCTTTCAAGGTCACGATCAGATCACCTGCCTTCACAAGCATCTTCTTCTTCTTTTTCCTCTAATGGTCAAATCACTTATCTACCACAAGCACCAATCTCCACCACAAGAATCAAAACCCACAAGCACGGACTCCATTAACCCACAAGCACCGATCTTCACCGCCAACCCTAATCCACAAGTATCAAAACCCATTCCCATCAACCCACAAGCACTGATCTTTGTCGCCAACACCGATCCACAAGCATCTAGACCCATTTTCCTCAACCCATGAACTCTGATCTATCGCCACCAACACCGATCCACCAATCCATAAGTGGCCAACACCAGCACTAATCTGTTTCTCTGTTGGTTTATCAATGTGGGTGTGTTTGTGTATGGGTGTGTTTATGTATCTCTGTGTTGATTTGTTTGTGTGGATGTATTTGTGTGTGGGTGTATTTATGTGTATTTAAGGAAAAAGAAGATAAGGAAAGGAGAAGTCTGAGGCTAAGTTCACTTTGCACGAGGAAGAAAGAGAAAAAAAGGTGCGAAATGTGAAATTAATAAAATAATGGTATACATAGCTACTGTAACTGTTTATATATGTACGGTTACTGTAGTAAATGTGTAAATATACATAGTTTTAGAAGGACTGTTGTGGAAGATTTTTGGGGCGAAATGTGTAAAATTTGTTGCTTTTTGTATTTTGCAAAGTTTGACATCAACTGATGCGGATGCTCTTATATGGCTTTTAAATTTTCAAATACTCTCAACCAACTGGGTTAGACTAACTCGACCCACTACTTACTTATCAAACCTGTTCCCTAACCCTTCTCTCTCTACAACTCCATGGCCAAAAGGTTCGACTGCTGCCTCCTATGCTCATCGCCACCACCTCCGCACCGACTGGCCCTAGTGCTTTCTTTTCTTTCTCTGACTCACCCACTTCAATTTCGCCCAAACCCAAACCCAAATGGGTCGAGCTACTCCACTCTAAACACCACTGCCACAAAAGGTGGTGGTTTCCTTTTCTATCATCCTAGTACAAATCCCCCTACCTCTCCATATTCGAAAATTTCAAATCCTAAGCCTCGCACTCCCTCTCTTCAATCTGTGCCTCTGGACGGCATGTGGGTAATGGATTCAAGGATTGGAAATTCTAACGATTATAGATCGAGGGTGGAAAAATGAGGGCTATTGGTTAACGTGTAAAAATTGTGTTAGATAATTTGTGTTATGGGGTTAAAGTGTTATTGTTGAGTCTTTGTGCAATTTTCTACTTTTGAGTGTGTGAGATTGTGTACAGAGTACAGAGAAGTGTATATATAGCATAGCCATAATGTATGAACTATGAACATGTTCATAGAGATTTTATTTTGAAGGATGAGAAAAAAAAAAATTTTCCCCTTTTTTATTATTCTTTTCTCTAAATCTAAATCTGGTTTCTTGGGTTTTGAGTACAACTAAAGCAGTGGAATTTTGGTTCTATTTGTTTTTTTGGGTTTATGTTGTATTTTTGGCTAGGTTTTGTTTTTGCAAATTCTGGTATTCTAGGTGATTTTCTAGCTCTTTGGAACTGTTTTTTTGGGTGTTTTGAAAAAGTATATGGGTTCCAAAAGGTATGCCTCACGAAGCTCAATTTGGACAAATACAAAAGCCCAATCCACAATATAATTCACCACAGACCAAGGCTTGGGAGGCCTTTTTTTCAAAATAACACTAAAACTCAAACAATTTCGTTAGATAGCACATTTTCCAAAGTATTTAGCAATCTAACAACTCAAGAGTAAACAACTTGATTTTGCTGTGCAAAATCGAGTATAATGAACTTGATTCCTACGTCGTGGTAGCAGCTGAGGTGGAAATCTTGTCCATGTAGACATGCAAATCGAATCCTTAAGGCTCAAGTTTTGTTATATTGAACTCGAGTCTATTGGACTTGATTTTGTTTAAATGAAAACCAAGGCTTATGAACTCAATTTCTATGCCTAGTGAACAGCTCTCCACATGTTTAATGTGGGTCCCAGCGATGCCTTTTTCTCTAAATTTTGTCCACGTGCATATATATTGAACTCATACTCGTTCTTGAGGGAGAAATTGATGCCTCTGAATAAAATGTTGGGAAGCTAAGCCGAAACTTGACTATGGGCTCTTAAGATGGTACACAAAGACTTTCAGCATGATGACAAGCCTATCCAAGCAAGAAGCAAAGGCTACACTTGACAAAACAGAAACAAAAGCCCAATGAAAATACTTTACAATACTTAATTAATACGTTTATGGTCATGTTTTGATAGTACAAGGGAAATAAATTCTCCAGCGATAAGGATGAAATTACACTTAAGTCTAGAAAGATAAATTCTCCAACAGTAAGGGTGAAATTACACAATCCAACAATCAATGATTAAATAAATTTAGGAAAGTGTTAACTCCTAGGAGTCCTTGTATGTCTCGGTCAAGGGAATTTATTGTACTTTCGGCCATCATTACATCAATGTGAGGGAAGAGTTCAATTGTTACAAATACATTATATCCTTCAACAATAAAACAAAAAGTAAAAATTAAAGGTTCCATGGGAAGAAGAAAATGATTAATTGGCATGGTATGAAGGGAGAAAGGGATCTTAGCTCAATGCAGCAAGTATAAAACTAAGATTTTGGTGAGTGTGTATTCATAAGCCATGAATGAGGTAATGTGGGCTGTTTTGAGTGAATGAGATAGGATTAATACTGAGGTTAATGCTTTAGTGAGTAGTGGGCTATTTATGATTAATTGGGAGATATTTATGAGCTGTGATTGTGTAAAAGGGGGAAAAGAATACTTGAGGTTAGGTGAGTGTGGTCTAAGGGGAATGAGTGGTGAGCTTAAGGAGAGCTAAACCACAAGCAAAATGGCAAACAAATCAAGAGTGTCAAAGGGAGTAGCTGTGTGTTTGTGGGATGAGGATCTTATGTTTTTATAATGGAGTTTTAGAGAAGCATTAATTAACAAACATCCAAAAAATGTAGGATTGATCAGAGGCAGGGAATCAAGGTTAATCTTCCTAGGATTTGGCCAAAAGTTGGAGATTTACTTTAGGGGTTGTCTTGCTTCTTTGGATAATATATGACACATGATGAGATTTTGGAGTGTTTTGCATTAAATGCTAGGATTTCTGGGGTTGAGTTTAATGAATGGCATTAAGGCATGTATCAAGAATGAATCCTAATGCTACAACTTAGATTTGGACCCCAAGAAGTAGGATTCAACACCCCAAGTCAGGTGCCAAACTCTAAGTCCACTTTAGAAAGTTTTGTTAAAGATCCCTTTATGCCCTCCAAACCACATGTTCCCAATTTTTTCCCTTTAGCATTCATGGGCTTGGCACATGAATCATGTCTTGAATGTTTTTGACATTTATAGTATCAATTTGTTGAGATTTGGATAACTTGGTTTCAACTCCTTTTCCACTGGAGGTATAGTCTTGAGGAAGATGATAGAGTTCCATCACCCTTTAGACTTTAGCTGATATCACAGCCCTCGGGCATTGTTCACGTTAGGTAGAGGGTGACAGAAAGCTAATGGGACAGCCCCTAGTTCATCCTCAAAGACTTGGTTCTCTTGTAGAGGCCTCCAACTGTACTTTGGTAAGGATGAACAAGGGCTGGTTGTCCACTTTCAATCCTCTACCTCTTGCTGGGGTCTTTTGGATTGGACTTGCTCACATGGGCTAGTTCCTTTGGACTAGGTTGTGTGCATCCTACAAAATGGACATTAACAACACATGTTGCCATGGGTTTTCATTCCTCATGGTCTTTTATTAGTAAGTATTTTTGGGTTTTTCATAGATACTTGCAATGGGCCATTAGGCAATTAGTTGTAATGTTTGAAACAATAGGAAAAGTTTCAAAATACCTTTGTAAATAACATTTACTATGATGAATTCCATATCGTAAATAATGTTCATGTTTTCTAATAATCACATCATAATTTAAATGATAAGCTTGTGGGATTGAATATTTACCATGAGTGTTGAAGGTATATATTATGAATGTTGTGATGTAAATGATGCCCATGTGTTTCATGGGTTTATATATGTGAACATAACCTTCAAGATAACTCCCTATGAGCTTTTATAAGATGATTGCCATGGTTTTTGCCATAGTAATATTTAAGCAATAATTATACCATGATATATTTTCTTTGCCAAGCGTTAATAATCTTGGGCTTTTTGATAAAATAGCGCCAACATAAATTGGGCTTTTGATATTGTCAGTGAGTACCATGATATTTTTTTTCTTTGCCAGGCATTAATAATCTTGGGTTTTTTGATAAAATAGTGCCAACATAAATTAGGCTTTCGATATTGCCAACAATAACTAGGCTTTTGATATTGCCAATGAAAATTGAGTTTTTGATATTATCAATGGGAATTGGGCTTTTGATATTGCCAATAAAAATTGGGTTTTTGATATTGCCAGTTGGAACTAGGCTTTTTGACGAATAATTTGTCATGGGTTTGAATCATGAGCTTTGATCATGGGATTGAATCCCATTGGAAAAATAGTATTGCCATGAATTTGAATCATGGGTTTTTTTCAAATATTTGCTAAGTATAAAATTCTTGGGCTTTAGAAAGGATTAGATTTTATCTCCCTTAATAAATAATTCAGGCTTTACGAGAAAATATTAGATCCTATAGTATTTTGCATTCATAGCCGAATTTTGTGATAGAAAGGAGAAAGGTTGTGAGCTAGCATAGTGATAGTAAAAAAAAAAAAAATATTTAGGCGTGCCCAATAATTTGTTTGTGACATTTGAAAAGAAATAAATATGTGTTATTTAAATAATATTAGGTGTAAAGAAATGTACCCCAAAACCCGTTAGACTCGATTTTGTTTAAATGAAAACCAAGTCTTACAAACTCGATTTCTGTGCATGGTGAACAGCCCTCCACGTGTTTAATGTAGGTACCAGCGATGCCTTTTTCCCTTATTCTCTTCTTCTCTCTCACTCAATCACTCACTCAAACAACACTCTCCCTCAACAAAATTCATTAGCTCTCACACTCTCACAACACTCTCTATCTGTCACTCACACTTATTGCAATACAACACACTTTCCCTTAACAATATAACATCGTGCATACTGATGCACAACAACCTTTGCTACACCATCGAGCGACACCTTGTCAACTTTTTGAAGTGGCAGTTTAATCTGGATCCTTTGTCCTTGAAGCACCACACCATCAATAACAATTCCAAGCATATTCTCACATTCAGTAGCCCACACCAAGTCAACAATTGGCTTACCATCGATCGGAATCCCTAAAAGAACCTCTACATCCTATAACGTGATTGTCGTCTCACCATGTGGCAGGTGGAAGGTGTGGGTTTCAAGCAGCTATCACTCAATGAAGGTCGTTATCAAATTATAATCGATCTCTCTAAATGGCATCCTATGCAACCCATCTAATCCAACTCTCTTAACAATGTCAATGAAAGTTCAAAATGCGTGTAAAACACCTTTGAATATTTAGAACCCAAATTACAAAATATCAATTCAAGCTTATTATTAAACAATTAATGTACGAAACATGAACATAAGCTAAATACAAAATTAATAAACAATCTAAGCCAATTAAAATTACATCCACAACAGAAAATAAAAAGCAAAGATAAAGGAAGAAAGATGCAAACACAAGGACAACACGCGATGTGTTATCAAAGAAGAAACCGAAGCCCTCGGTGTAAAACCTCTCTACCGTCCTCCAAGCGGTAAATAATCCACTAAATAATGTAGTTGGGATACATGAACAGCAGAAGAGCCTCTGAGCCTAATCTACCCAGTGTACCTAAGCCCTCCAAGTTTCTTACTCCAACGAGATTGCGCCGAACCTATTTCTTCTTTAGCTTACCGGACTCTGCTACTAAACCATAGCATCAACCAATAGTCATTGGTCCCTTCTAAATTGCTTCCCTTAGTACCAAATGTACATTCTCAAAGACGTGAATGTGATGAGAAAAGGATTTGGTCAATGACCTCTAAAGGATGTATCAATGGAGAGAAAGAGAGTAGAGGAATTTGTAGAGTCTCTTAGTAAAGATTGGGGATGAGGCAATTTTATTTTTCTCTAGGGTTTCTCTCACAAAATTTTCTCTAGAAGCTCTTTTGGTTTTGTGGGTATAAGGGTCTATATATAGTGGTGTGTGTTTGGAATACGAAGAGTCAGTTTTTGCCAAACAGGGTAAGTTGGCAGCTTGACCTCGCGGCTTGTCCAAGTCGTAAGGTAACGGCCTGGCCAGCCTAGGACTTTTGTCCTGTAGTGCGACAGCTGGCGTGACCCTTCACCTTCCCGTATGCTTCTCACGTGCATAACATTTGGCGGCTTACAAGCCACGAGTCCTAACTGTGAATATCTGCTTCTTTGCACAAGGATGAGCAATTCTTCACACTCTCTTCACACACTACCCTTACATGAATCCCACCTAAATACAGGGTTACTAAGTCCTAAATTATAAGAAAATTGACACGAAATAAAGCCAACAAGATGATTGATAAATTTAAACCTTACAGTCAAGGACACGATCATCCATCATTGGGTGTCATTTTTGGAACTCGTCATTATGACCACAGCATTGCATTACCCCCAAATCTTGCACATGATAGAACCATGGTGATGCGATGCTCTACACTATAACCTTTGTATATATGATTGTAGCTTTTGTTCCCAAAAAACAAAAATAAAGCAGTTATCACTGAAATTAAAATACCATCCTAAGGGGGAAAAAAAAAAGCAAGAAAGGACGAAATAAAAGGATGCAATGCACTTGATAAATTTTTTTTTTTTTATCAATTTATCCTACTGCTTGTGTCGTGCATGCTAGTGTGTAAACATTCCCATAGTAGCAATCCAACATGTTGCCCACCATGTTTTTATCCTAAAAACACCAAGCGTAAACAAATCGAAAGGGTAAAACACAATTATGAAATAAAGATTTTAAACATGATTGATGCTATGATACAAATGAAAAATTAAAACTTGTTAAAATTTCTTAATCTTAAAAATCCCTCCTCATCACTAGCAAATCAGACCCTAACCACCCCACCAAAAGCATATAAGTCATCAACCGTCAACATTGCAAGGGAATAGCTGGCCTATAATACACGCAAGAAAATGAGATAAAAACTGGCTTTATGATTTTGCATTTGAAGTACAATCTGGCCTATAATACACTTAAGATATTGAGTTAAAAAACTATGAGTGCATAAAAACGTTTTAGAAATAGCACTATGGCATGCTCATGACTATGCATTCAAAGCTAGTAATACCATTGACAAACTTAGAATTTTAGAAATGAAAAAAAAAAAAATCAACATAAAAATGAGAAATGTAATAGGAAAAGAAGAGAATATAGAAATTTGGCAGGTGGTCAGTTTTAATTTTACTTCGCCTTTCCAAATAGTGTACGATCGATATTCTTCTAGCAACCTTAACACCGAATGATCCATGGGACCAGGACCTAGCTCATCAACCTCCTAAACAGCAATGGCAACCATACTGCATGAAGTTTAAAGTATGGTATCACTTATTTGTTTATCAATGGTTTCTTTATACCAATTTGTTTTCTTTATTAAGTACTAACTAATAAATAAAATGTCAATTAATTTCAAATTAATCAATATAATTCATAGAGAGAATATATGAACAAATAAATCAAGGTTAATAGCAATGTAAAGGGGGGGCTAACTCCAAAATCATATTTTACAAAATTAAGAGCAAACATTAACAAACACAAACATCATCACAATATGATCCCCATCCCCCCCCACCACTTGAATTCACTGACTGCGACACCGGCAATTTCTTATCATTAAAAAACACACAAACACACATATACTTATTAGAAAAGCAATACCATTCAAAGGGCATCTTAATAAGAAGGATAAAAAAAATTTACTTATAAAAATAAGTAGAGTTTTAACAAATTATAGAAGCCAAATAAAGCTAAAAATAAGTTAGCTAAACAAACCATTGCTCACTAGTCACCACCTCAGTAATCTTGACACCCTAAATCAAATCACAAATGAAACCCTATCCCACAGGCACAAAAAATAGACAGATACAAATCAAATCCAACATTAAACCCTATCCCACAGATACAAAAAATAGACAAATACAAACCAAATCACAATCAAAACCCTAAATCAGTCAAATATTATGGAAAGTGAGAGAGAGTTGTTACTTCTGGTAAACATGGAGCCACTAAGAACTAGGACCTAAATACCTACCAACAGAGCCACCTAAAATACAGAGATAAGAGTGTAGAGTGAGAGGGAAGATCAATAGCAAAGAATACTGTTGTATGAGAGGGTCTAAGAGTGTATGAGAGTGTTTGCAAAGTGTTGGAAGAGGGAGAGAGCGATGGAAAGAGACAGAGCAACAGAGAGAGACAAAGCGGGAAAGAAGAGTCATTGAAGTTTGAAGAGTGAGAGGGAAGTTTGAAGTGTGAGTGAGTGAGTGAGATTGAGTGAGAGAGATGGAGAACTAGGGGAACTGGGACCCACATTAAACATGTGGGGGGCTGTCCACTAGGAACTAAAATTGAGTTCATAAGGCTCGTTTTCCATTTAAACAAAATTGAGTCTAAAGGAATTGAGTTCATCTCAACAAAATTGTGTCCAAAGAACTCGAATTCTATGCCTACATGGACAAAATGTCCACCTTAGCGGTTGCCATGATGGGAAAATCGAGTTAATTATACTCGATTTATGACTTCAAAATCGAGTCTCTTACTCTTAAGTTGTTAGATTGCTAAATAGTTTTGAAAGCGTGCTAACTAACAAAATTGTTTGAGTTTATTTGTTATTTAAAAAAAAAAAAAAATCCAGGCTCAGGATGTATTAAGCTCCCAAATTAAACTCAAACACACAGTTGCATCTACACTACTATTTAAGGGGCTTACCTATTTGGGATCCTCATTTTTTTGGTTCAAAAATGCCCCTACATTCTAATGTTTGAGTAGAGACAAAACTAAAAGATAATCCGGTAAAAATACAACTCTTACTCCCATTAAAACATTGCTTAAAAAATAGAGTCACTCTCCTGTTAATTTTCAAATTACACTATCCATTTATAAATTTTAAATACGTAATATTAATGATAAAACATGTAAACCTTAAATTGGAATATATGAAAAATTATGACACTAAAAAAAAAAAAAAGCCTCATCGCACTTGCAAAGCACGTGTGATGAAGCTAGCTGAATTCAATTGGTCTTAATAAAGATAACATTGAATTTAATTGTTCTTGAAAAAGATAACATTGGTTGTACTTTATTAGTCAATGCAACCATGTGTGTGATTTCTCTTCTTTCTTTCTTTTTTTATTTTTTTTATTTTTTTTTAATCAACCAGGTGTGTGAAAACTTCTTTTTCATTTTTAGAAACTCTTGGTTTTTCTCATGCACTGGACCCCTAGTCGGTTTGGGGTGTGATAAGAGTCATTGACCCTAACGTGGATTGATAGGGAGGTTGCAAGAAGAATTTTGTGGGTAGGAATAGATAGGTTGGTCTAAGCAATGTGATGTTATTTTTCAAGAGTATGAAGGGGCTATGAAATAAGTTTGTGATTTGTTGGTTAAAATTGGAAAGTTTTTGGGGAAAAATTTGTTATTTGTTGATGAAAATTGGGAATTTTTGTTGGTGAAAGGATGGTGCTCAAATGGGAAGCTTGATGAGGCGGAGAAGGATGGAAAGAGAGATAAATAAATAAAAAGGAAAATTTTTGGAGAGAAGAAAAAATAATAAAAGAACATAAAAGGATTACTTAAATGCAAAACCAGGGGGGAAAAGGTAAATTTGACTTAGTTATATATAAAAAGTAGGGTAAAAATAAATAAGAATAATCATAAAGTGATTAAATTGACTAAAATGTCAATTTAGCAACCAATAACCTTAAAATGTGTTTCTATAGCAAAGAAGGGAAATGTAAACAAAATTTGAATATCAGCTACCCATAAGTTGCTATAGATATTAGATAGCAGCTCACTGTAGCTAAAAAAAAAAAAAAAAAATTTAACGTGTGGGGTTAAAATGATTTGTATTTTAATGTATTGATAATTGTGATTGTTATTTATTGTGTTGTTTATATTATTTTAATGTTTTGAATATTAAAATAAAACCTTTGATGTTGAGTGTATTATAAAGTAGAGTGTCAAAATAGATAAAACCTTGTTGTTGAGTGTATTATAAAACCTTTGATGTTGTGTACTAAAAACTATATTTTTTTTAGCTTTCTTGCTATGAATGCTCATATTAGCTAAAATTTAACAAAAATTTTAGATAAGTTGACCCATTCATATAGTATAGGAGAATATTAAATGAATAATTTATTATTAGAAAAATTATTGAGTATTGAATATCATAATATGGGGGTGGCAACTCGCATGAATTTCCGTATCCTCTCTAAATGTTGACATCGCAGATATATGTATCATGGGTCGTATTTAGAAGCTATTAAACAACTTATTTTGTAATGTACTTTCTTATTTTGTATAATTAAAAAGTTGCTTGAATTTGACCATCAGAAGCCAACTTTCCCTGCACACAATCGAGTTTGTTATTTTTCGTTTCTATTTGTTCGATTGAATCAGTCGAGTCTAACTAAGGCACCAAGTCAAAGATACCTAAAAAACAAAAATTCGATTCCGACATTTTGAATAATGTTTAAACCAGCCAGCCTTCAATTTCATTTGTCGTTTTTTATCATACACGTTTGCGTGAATTGATTAGTATTCAACCATGTCCATGTATAATAGTTGCTGTCATTAAGATTTAAGAGAGACTTTTGTTTCTGTGTTCTTGTATTTCCTATATGGGTGAATGTAATTATCAAATTGTCAGAATGGCTTTCCCTTTCATTACTGGTAAAACAGTGATAAAGTTTTGCCTCCTCTTTCTCATACTAATCTCCTTTCTTCTCTCACTCTCTCATGGAGATGGAGCGGTTAATACGACTAACGAAGTTAATAATATCGGTGCCTTCATTAATGTCAGTTCCCGAATCGGGAAAGAAGAGAAAATAGCTATTGAAATTGCTGCCGAAAACTTCAACAACCACCATTCAAAGAGTCACAAGCTGTCTCTCTATTTCCAAGACCCCGGGAAAGACCTCCTTCAAGTTGTTTCTGCTGGTCAGTTATCTTCTTATTAGGATGATTATGACAGATTCTTGATTTGATATTAATTATATTGTTTCTTAACCTTTTTTTTTTTTTTTTTGGTTCAGCTGATGAGCTTATTAAAGAAAAGAAAGTGCAAGTGATTGTTGGCATGAACAAGTGGGAGGAATCAGCATTAGTGGCTGCTATTGGAAACAAAGCTAGTGTTCCAGTTCCTTCATTTGCAGCTCCTGCTATAACCTCACCAATTCTGCAACATCGTTGGCCTTTCTTGATTCAAATGGCTAACAATGATTCTGCTCAGATTGAATGCATTTCAGAAATTGTTCGGGCCTATAACTGGAGAAGGGTTTATAGCAATATATGAAGATGATGCATATGGCAGTGGTATAAGCTTTTGAAACTACAATTAATAACACAATCTCGGGCTTTTATTGTTCTTTAGCCATCAATACAAATGGTATCTCATTTGTTCAGAGAAGCTAAGAAAGTAGGACTTGTAGGGAGAAAGTCAGCTTGGATAATTCGCGAGAGTGCTGCAAGTGTACTGGACTCTATTAACAACTATGTTATTTCCTTTATGGAAGGTGCTTTGGGAATCAAGACCTACTATTCTAATAGTAGTAATTCTTATAAAGATTGAAGGGAATTAACCCGAAATTCCCAACCTGTGAGAAACAAAAATAGAGAAAACATACGCTAAAGAAAACAATCGCATGCACAAGACAATATTTATGTGGTTCGGCAATTTGCCTGTGTCCATGGAGTTGCAGGAATTTCGCTATTATCAAGAAAAATTACAAAGTGTGGCTACAGTGTTTCAGTCTCTCAAGAGCGACAACAACAACAAAAACCCTAATCACCAAAACTGCGTTTTCTAAATCCTGCTCATAGGATATACAATGGACTAAGCCTCAAAAAATCTCTTATTAAAAACCACGCAACATTATTTTTGGTCGGGTCGGGTCGTCAACCGGATCAAACACAACTAGACTCCATAAAGCCCAACAAAGATTTCTATGGTTAGTTCACAAAAATCTTTGAAACCAAGTATCCCGAGAAACATAATCACGAACTTGGAATTTATGCTCTAAGAGCATATTTTCTAACATTATGACATTTAATGAAAAATGGATATGATGAATGTACAAAATTGAGTAAATTCAATGAAAATTTGTGTACATTTGATATACAGATTGTCTAGATTCTTAGAGAAATTTGAGTGCATTGATCACACAGAATTGTGTAGATTTTGGGAAAAATGGATAAGTTGAGTGTATAGAATTTTATAAATTCTATTATAGATTGAGTACATATGATTTACAGATTGTCTAGATTCGTAGAAAAATTTAAGTGCATTGATGTACTAAAATTGTGTACACTCAATGAAAAATGGCTGATGCATAATTTAATACTACAAAAACTTGCAATTTTATCAATTGATTGACAACATAGTTATTGATTTTTGATCTTTTGGAAATTTTGCAAGTATACAGAGTGTAAGAAGAAAATGCAATACAATTATAAATTTGTCATAATTCACATTAAATAAAAAAAATATTGACTGAAATTGTAGTTTTAGGCTACAACCAAGTTTGTAGCCAAACTTTTTGTATATGTGTGTGTGTGTGTGTGTAGCGTGTAATCCTGAATCAATGCATCAATATACATCGGTATCAAAATATTCTATTCCAATTGATGATTTGAAACAATCTCCATAATTAACAGAATTCACAATCTTGGTTAGACACCCTACAACACCTATCCCAAAGGATAGCACATTGTTTCAAAATTAATCCAAAGATTCAACATTTAAAGGATATAACTAAAGAATTTGGCATTTGGTTCATTATTGACCATGTGAAACTTGTACAATCTACCCTAGAGAATGACATGGAAAAATGCTTGAGCATGTGATTATATAAACACATAAATTTATCCAATGAGATGACATGGCAAATGCATGAGCATGCAAGCATATGCAAAATGCATGAACACATGAATAATTTATCCTAGAAAATAAGACTAGAAAGCATAACTAAGCATGCGATTGCATTACATTTACTAGGAAAGCAAATTGCATGACAAAAATTTAATAAGGCTTACTTCATTCCATAGCATTGCATAGTATTGTGAGTCCTATCCAAGCATTTTTTTTCATGCAAAACAATGAAACAACAAGAAACTCAAGGGCTTAAATTCAAGAAAATATAAAAAATAATGTCATTTAACAATTTTATTAATTTTAAAGAAAATCTTTTTATTTTGATAAAGTTTGGGACCAAAAATACATATTTATGACTTGAAGGGCCTTTGTAAAATTTTGGAAGTTCAGCGGCTGATGGGCTTATAAGTCACATATTCGGTGGACTGGGCTTGTTATTTGGGCGTGAATTTGTTTCTTTTTACTTTGCGTTAGGATTATTATATGGCTTTTAACTTTTCAAATACTCTCAGCCAACCGAGTCAGGCTAGCCCGACCCACTACTTCCTTATCAACCCGGTTACCCAATCCTTCTTCTTGAACGTTCTCAAACACTCCTCTCTCTCTCTCTCTCTCTTCCAAAACTCCATGGCCAAAAGCTTCGAGCTCTGCTCTCCGACGGCGGTGGTGCTTTCTTTTCTTTCTCTGACCGACCCACTCTCAATTTCGCTCAAACCCAGACTCAAATGTGTCGAGCTCCTCCACTCTAAACGCCATAGCCACAAAAGGCGGTGGTTTCCTCTTCAATCATCCTAGTACAAACCCCCCCTGTCTCTCCCTATGCGAAAATTTCAAACCCCAAGGCTCGCACTCCCTCTCTTCGATCTGGCTCCTCTAGACGGCGCGTGGGTAATGGATTCATGGATTGGAAATTCTAAAGATTATGGATCGAGGGAGGGTAAATGAGGGTTATGTGTTGGCGCGTGAAAGCCGTGTTGGATATTCTGTGTTATGGGGTTGAAGTGTTATAGTTGAGTCTCTGTGCAATTTTCTACTTCTGAGCATGCGAGATTGTGTACAGAGTACAGAGAAAGTGTATATGTATGAACTCTGAACACGAACACACAGATTTTATTTTGAAGAATGAGAAAAAAATTTACCCCTTTTTTTATTATTATTCTTTTCCCTGAATCTAAACCTGCTTTCTTGGGTTTCTGAGTACAATTAAAGTAGTGGAATTTTGGTTCTATTTATTTTTCTGGGTTTTTACTGTATTTTAGGCTATGTTTTGTTTTTGCAAATTCTGGTATTCTGGGTGTTTCGAAAAAGCATAGGTTTCAAAAGGTAGGCCTCGCGAAGCCCAGTCTGGACAAGTACAAAAGTCCAATCCACAGTAATTTTTTTTTTCTTTTGGGCTGAATAATCCACAGTATAATTCACCATGGACCAAGGTCGGGATGTATTAAGCTCCCAAATTAAACTCAAACACATAATTGTATTGAATTTAATTGTTCATAAAAAAGACAACATTGAATTTAATTATTTTCAAAAAAGATAATATTTGTCATACTTTATTAGTCAATGTAATCATGTGTGTGTGATTTTCTTCTTTCTTTTAGTAAATCAGGTGTGTGATAACTTCTTTTTCATTTTTAAAAACGCTTGGTTTTTCTCATACACTGAACTCCTAGCGTGTATGAGGCGTGATAAGAGTCATTGACCCTAACGAGGACTGATAGAGAAGTCGCAAGAAGAATTTTGTGGGTATTAATTGATAGGTTGGTATGAGCGATGTGATGTTATTTTTCAAGAGTACGTAGGGGCTACAAAACAAGTTTGTGATTTGTTGGTGAAAAGTGGAAAGTTTTGGGGGAAATTTTTGTCATTTGTTAATGAAAATTGGGAATTTTTGTTGGTGAAAGGATGGTGCTCAGATGGGAAGCTCGATGAGGCGGAGAAGAATGGAAAGAGAGATAGATAAATAAATAAATAAAAAAGGAAAATTTTTGGAGAGAAGAAAAAATAATAAAAGAACATAAAGGGGCTACTTAATTGCAAAACTGTGGGGGGGGGGGGGGGGGGAAGGTAAATTTGACTTGGTTATATTTAAAAAGTGGGGTAAAAATAAATAAATAAATCAATCAATGCAATCATATAAATTGACTAAAAAGTTAATTTAGCAACCAATAACCTTCAAACGTGTTTCTTTAGCAAAGAAGGAAAATGTAAAAAAATATGAGTATCAGCTACCAGTAAGTTGTTATAAATATTAGATTAGATAGCAGCTCACTGTAACTTAAAACTTAAATAATAATAATAATGTGTGGGGTTAAAAAAACTTAGTATTTTAATGTGTTGATAGTTATAACTGTTGTTTATTGTGTTGTTTATGTTATTTTAATGTATTGAACATTAAAATAAAATTTTTAATGTTGAGTATATTATAAAGTAGAGTATTAAAATAAATAAAGTAGTGTTTTGAATTACTAAAAAACTATATATATATATATATATATATTAACTTTCTTACTGTGAAAGCTATAAGCTAAAATTTAACAAAAAAATTTAGATAAGTTGACCCATTCATTCATATATTATTGGAGAGTATTAAATGAATAATTTATTATTAGAAAAATTATTGAGTATTGAATATCATAATATGGGGGTGGCAACTCGCATGAAATTTCGTATCCTCTCTAAACGTTGACATCGCAGATATATGTATCACTGTTCGTATTTGAAAGCAATTAAGCAACTTATTTTGTAATGAAGGTTCTTAACATCACAAGTCAAAAACAACATCTTCCACAATGCCACGTAAAAAGTTGCTTGAATTTGACCATCAGAAGCCAACTTTCCCTTTCCCTGCACACAATCGAGTTTGTTATTTTCCGTTTTTATTTGTTCGATTGAATCAGTCAAGTCTAACAAAGGCACCATTGCACCAAGTCAAAGATACGTAAAAAGCAAAAATTCTATTCCGACATTTTCAATAATGTTAAAACCAGCCAGCCTTCGATTTCGTTTGTCGTTTTTTATCATACACGTTTGCGCGAATTGAATAGTATTCAACCATGTCCATGTATAATAGTTGCAGTCATTAAGATTTAAGAGAGACTAGTTTCTGTGTTCTTTTATTTCCTTTTTGGGTGAACGTAATTATCAAATTCTCAGAATGGCTTTCCCTTTCATTACCCGTAAAACAGTGATAAAGATTTGCCTACTTTTTCTCGTACCATTCTCCTTTCTTCTCTCACTCTCTCATGGAGATGAAGCTGCTAACACGACTAACGAAGTTACAAATATTGGTGCCATCATTGATGTCAGTTCCCGAATCGGGAAAGAAGAGAAAATAGCTATTGAAATTGCAGCTGAAAACTTCAACAACCACCATTCAAAGAGTCACAAGCTGTCTCTCTATTTCAAAGACCCCGGGAAAGACCCCCTTCAAGTTGTTTCTGCTGGTCAGTTATCTTCTTATTAGGATGATTATGACAGATTCTTGATTTGATATTAATTATATTGTTTCTTAACTTTTTTTTTTTTTTTTTGGTTCAGCTGATGAGCTTATTAAAGAAAAGAAAGTGCAAGTGATTGTTGGCATGAACAGGTGGGAGGAAGCAGCATTAGTGGCTGCTATTGGAAACAAAGCTAGTGTTCCAGTTCTTTCATTTGCAGCTCCTGCTATAACCTCACCAATTCTGCAACATCGTTGGCCTTTCTTGATTCAAATGGCTAACAATGATTCTGCTCAGATTGATTGCATTTCAGAAATTGTTCGGGCCTATAACTGGAGAAGGGTTATAGCAATATATGAAGATGATGCATATGGCAGTGACTCAGGCATGTTAGGTCTTCTATCTGAGGCTCTTCAGGAGGTTGATTCAGAGATTGAGTACCAATTGGTTCTTCCACCCGTTTCTTCTCTCCCTAATGCAGGGGGATTTGTTCTTGATGAGCTTTTGAAACTACAGTTAACAACACAATCTCGGGCTTTTATCGTTCTTCAGTCATCAATACCAATGGTATCTCATTTGTTCAGAGAAGCTAAGAAAGTAGGACTCGTAGGGAGAGAGTCAGCTTGGATAATTCCCGAGAGTGTTGCAAGTGTACTGGACTCTGTTGACAACTCTGTTATTTCCTCTATGCAAGGTGCTTTGGGAATCAAGACCTACTATTCTAATAGTAGTAATTCTTATAAACATTTCTATGGTCAGTTCACAAAAATCTTTGAAACCAAGTATCCCGAGGAACATAATCACGAACCTGGAATTTATGCTCTAAGAGCATATGATAGCATTATGACAATTTCACAGGCCATAGAGAGAACGATTAATAACTCAATTAGCCCAAAGATAATGTTAGAAAATCTATTGTCAAGCAATTTCTCTGGTTTAAGTGACCAAATACATTTTGAAGCAGGAAAGCTGCTACAAACTCCTATATTGAGGATAGTAAATGTTGTAAAGAAAGGATACGAAGAATTAGACTTTTGGACATCAGAGTCTGGGTTCTCAAAAAGCGTTGAGATGAAAAATTGTACAGAGAAAATTGTAGGTCCAGTAACTTGGCCAGGATATCTAATTCAAGTTCCAAAGGGTTGGACAATGCCTACTGAACAAAATCCATTGAAAATTGGAGTTCCAGGTAGAACTTCATTTCAGAAGTTTGTAAAGGTTGACTACAGCGGGAACATAGATAATTCCAAATTTGATGGTTGGTGCATTGATGTTTTCAAAGAGGTGCTTAAAAAACTGCCTTATTCTCTACCCTATAAATTCATACCCTTGAATGGCACCTATGAGGATCTGATTGATTGTGTCTACAAGAAGGTACCAACTCTAGATTTACCATTCAATTTCTTGAATCTCTTCATTAATTTTCATGCATTTCATACTTGCATGACACAAAACAAACAAACTCCCCCATTAATTTCTCAATTTGTTTATATGTTCACTTATATTTATGAACTTCCCAAAAAATTTCCTCATTGTTTATACTCACCTAGCAAAAAGTTCCTTTGGATATATTAATATATAGTATAAATGAAATTCAATTCAATAGACCACCAAATTTGAATAGAATCATCTATCCCCCTCTAAGTGTTCCACTCTATGTTTTACCAGACACAGTATATCATGTGTCCTAACTTTTTTTTTTTTTTAACTTCGATTATCTTATAAAGGAAGAAAAAGAGGTGTGTAAATTCTCTGCAGTCTTGATCTTGCAAAGAAAAGAGCCTTCAAGGGAAGAAAAATGAGTCTTGACTATTGAGGAAATATATTTGTACAGAATTTTCTTATGGTTTCTCGTAACTTCGAAACTTCTTATTTCTAACTTACACAACAAGAAACACTGTCAGTATGACTTTGGTGATAGTTAGCCTAAGTTTGAATGAAAGAGAGAATGCACTAGGAAGAGTAGTGAATCTATGACTAAAATAAGTTGTATATAACCTGCACTTTTTTCATGTTGTCTATTGTTTTGTTTCTTGGTTATGAACTCATTTCTGATAAAAGCTATGCTTGTTTTGTACGGACCATAAACAATGGAAGACATTCGATGCTGTTGTTGGGGATTTGACAATATTAGCCAACCGTACAAAATATGTGGAATTTACTCAGCCATATGCCGAGTCAGGGTTGTCCATGGTAGTTCCTGCACAACCTGAAGGATCAGCATGGATGTTCTTGAAGCCTCTTACCTGGAAAATGTGGTTAATGACTGGTGTCGTCTTAATGTACACAATGCTTATAGTTTGGTTCTTGGAGCATCAATATAATCCAAAATTTAATGGCACACTGAAGAATCAGATTGGTACCACACTTTGGTTCACATTCTCCACTCTGTTCTTTGCTCAAAGTAAGTACCAATTTCTATAATCTGTTTTATTTTATTATTATTATTTTTTTAATGGACACCAATATTTGGGATTATGATAAATACTCTGTGACGCATAGCAGTTAGCACAAGGTAAAGATCAAGTCTCCAACACTGTTTATGGAGTCTAATTAGCCTCAAGGCTGCCTCATTGTACCCACCCCTAATAACTTATGGCTGTCTAGGATGTAAAATAATATAATTGATTTACCATGGCACAAATCCTTCTCTTATTTCTGTATGTGTAATTAATTAATTTTGAGAAACCCAGCACTTCGTAGATGGAGGGAGATAAAGAGGTAGGTTTATGTTCAAGGTTTAGAATGCTAGAATATCTGAAAGGTTGCAGGTCATATATGACTTGAAAATATACTCTCGTGTGAAATAGAAACTTTCATTTGATGCACAATTTTTCTTAAAACATAATGCCAATATTAAAAAGGGATTAACCCTTGTAGGATCAATTAGGTTCATCTTTGTAAAAAGAGAGTTTTCTAAATAGAAATGGGAACTTTATTGATTTGAGAAATATCTAGAAACTCATCAAAATGATTTACAAGTTCTACTCTGCTTTATATACACGTAGCAGAGAGAGAGGGAAGAAAAAAACTAACAAACTAGCAAAGCTTACAAAGCACACATCAACACCTATTAACTTTACATAAAGGCAAACCTAAAAATTGACAGCTGTACATTTAATCTAACGGCTCTGTTTCTTCAATCTAGTTCTTTTCCTTTTTATCAAAACGGTGTCGTTTTCATCTCCCTGTAATTCTTGACATGTTCTGTTTCTGCTACCCGAGACTTCATCATCACCTAGTTCACTGGATGCTTCAACACTCCCCTTCAAGTCTTGAACTGTAAGTTCACAGACTTGGCTTTCAATAGGCTTGAGACTTGGTGAATAAATGTCAAACAACCCCAAGCAATTCACCAACCTTGAAAAAACTGGAAACCCCAATGCCTTTGTGAAAATGTCTGCAATTTGAAATTGACTTGTAACATGGAAAGTTTTTATCACACCTTCTGTTATCTTATCTCTGACCAGATGACAATCAACTTCAATATGCTTCGTTCTCTCATGGAAAACCAGGTTAGCTGCAATATGCAGTGCAGCTTGATTATCACAGAATAACTGAGCACTCTTAGGATGATCAACCCTCAAATCCCTTAGCAACTAAAGAACCCAAATAATTTCACATGTTGTGGTAGCCATTTCTCTATACTCTGCCTCTGCTGAAGATCTAGAGACAGTGCATTGTTTTTTTGATCTCCAAGATATTAGAGAATCACCTAGAAAGACACTATAACCCGATAAAGATTTCCTTGTATCAGGGCAACCTGCCCAATCTACATCACAGAATGCTTTTACCTGCAAATCTGAGTTGCTAGCAAAAAACAAACCTCTACCAGGTGTGCCTTTTATGTACTGAAGAATTCTGTTGACTGCTTGCATGTGAGGTTCTCTTGGTTCAGCCAAAAATTGACTCAATCTATGTACAGCGTATGTGATGTCTGGTCTAGTTAAGGTCAGATATAACAATCTCCCTATTAACCTCCTATACTGGTTTGCATTTGGCAGCAACTTTCCTTGATCCTTTGAAAGATGCAAGTTTTGCTCCATAGGTGTTTTAACTGGTCTAGATCCCAAATGACCAGTATCTTGAAGAATTTCCAAAGCATACTTTCTCTGGTTTAGACTGATTCCCTTATCACTTCTTGCTACCTCAAGCCCCAAGAAATACTTTAGAGAACCTAAGTCCTTTAGACCAAACTTAGCATCAAGAAAAATCTTCAATTCATGAATACACTTAGGATCATTCCCTGTGAGCAAAATGTCGTCCACATAAACTAGCAAAACAGTGAATGATGAGCCTTTAGTGAGAGTGAAGAGAGAGTAATCTGCCTTTGATTGGACAAAGCCAAAATTCAGAATTGTATAAGAAAATTTAGCAAACCACTGTCGTGATGCTTGCTTAAGTCCATAAAGACTTTTGTTAAGCTTGCAAACTAGTGTTTGAGTACTGCCAAAACCAGAAACACACTCCCCTTTGCTGTGAAAACCAGGGGGGAGACTCATATATACTTCTTCATCCAAATCTCCATGCAAAAACGCATTGTTCACATCCATTTGATGGAGGAACCACCCTTTCACAGCAGCCAAAGACAACACCATTCTCACAGAAACTGATTTTGCTACAAGGGAAAAAGTATCAGTATAATCTAGCCCTTCCCTCTGGGTGTACCCCTTAGCTACCAGCCTGGCTTTATGCCTTTCAATTGTGCCATCTGACTTATACTTTGTTCTATAAACCCACTTACACCCAATTGGAATTTTGCCAGGTGGTAGAGTGGTCAAAGTCCAGGTATTGGTAAGCTCTAGTGCCTCAATTTCTTTATCCATAGCAGCTCTCCAGTCAGGAGATTGAACTGCTTCAAGAAAAGAGGTAGGGTCTGGGGAAGTGGAATCTATGGCCATGACAAATTGCTTATAGGATTTGCTTAGGTTAGAGTAAGTGAGGCAAGCAAAAATGTCACAAGGTTGACCAGGTAATGGCTTAGAACCTATTGCTTTACAAGAATAATCTTGAAGATAAGAGGGTGGTTTGTGTGGTCTAGTGGATTTCCTAATGCCTAAAGGTGAAGAAGTCCTAGCAACAACTAAAGGAGCAGTATCAATTTCAGAAATAGAAGGTAATATAGAAGTATCATGTGCAAGAGGAGAATCTGGAACAGATAATTGTTCTACAGAATGAAGATCTGCAGTGTTTGTAATATCTGCAGAATTATTAGCAGCTGCAGAATCACAAACATCCCCAGAAACAATTGAAGTGTCAATGGTATTTTGCAAAGGAACAGAATGTGAGGGAATAAAACTTGGGAAACTATCAGGTACACAATGAGGGACAACAAAACTATCAAGAAAAGCATCTGAGGAAGGAGTAGTAGAATGTGGTAAAGCAGCAAAGGGAAAAATTGATTCATAAAAGATGATGTCTCTGGAAACATAAATGGTTTTAGTGTCCAAGTTTAAAACCTTGTAACCCTTAACACCAGTGGGATAACCTAGAAAAACACACCTTTTGGCCCTTGGTGCAAACTTATGTCTATTATAAGCAAGTGTAGAAATATAGCACAGGCAACCAAAAGTTTTAAGATGATTATATGAAGGAGGTTGCTTGAAAAGCATCTCATAAGGAGTTTTGTTCCCCAAGTGTTTTGAAGGTAATCTATTAATGAGATAGGTTGCTGTAAGAACACAGTCACCCCACAGCTCTAAAGGAATAGAAGATTGAAATCTTAAGGCTCTAGCAACATTTAAAATGTGTTGATGCTTCCTTTCAACAATGGCATTTTGTTGAGGAGTATCAACACAACTTAATTGATGCAGTATGCCTTTAGTTTTGAAAAAATCTTTCATAAAAAATTCTGTGCCATTGTCACTTCTAAGACATTTGATTTTTGCACCAAATTGAGTTTCAACCATGGTTGAAAACTGCTGAATTAAGGCTTGTGTTTCTGCCTTGGATTTAAGTAAATAAACCCAAGTACACCTAGAATAATCATCCACAATGGTAAAGAAAAATTTATATCCATCAATAGTAGAAACAGAAAAAGGACCCCAGAGATCACAATGAATCAAATCAAAGATAGCATTTGAAACATGAGTACTAGAAGGAAAAGACAATCTCTTTTGTTTAGCAAGATGACAAATGTCACAACATTGTGACTTATTTACTGTCAAACCAGATACAGTTTTATTTAACAAAGACAACTTGGCATGAGAAGGATGTCCTAAACGAAAATGCCACAAGTCAGAAGTTACAATAGTAAAATTTGCAGCAGAAGTATGAGAAGGAGCAGGTGAGCTAACAGCAAGCATAGATGATGATGGGAAAGAATTGTGTTGCAGCAGATATAAACCTCTTGTTGCTTTACCCAGTCCAATCATGTTCCAATGAACTAGGTCCTGAATAAAGCAAAAAGAACCAAGAAGAACAAGACAACAAAACAAAGTTTTAGTAAGCTGACTAACTGAAATGAGGTTGAAAGTAAAAGAAGGAACACATAAAACTCCATAAAGTACCAAAGTTTCTGAAATGTGAACTGTGCCAATGTGTGTTACTAAAGCCCTTTCTCCATTAGGTAGATAGACATAGGTGTTTACAGTGGAGGTAATGGTGGTTAAACAAGAGACTGAGTGCACCACATGATCAGTGGCACCAGTGTCTATGATCCAATCTTGGGGTTTATATGCTTGTCTATCTACAT
This sequence comes from Quercus variabilis, assembly GCA_030445155.1. Lineage (NCBI taxonomy): Eukaryota > Viridiplantae > Streptophyta > Magnoliopsida > Fagales > Fagaceae > Quercus > Quercus variabilis. Next base: position 45,565,375 of record CP129449.1, on the reverse strand, counting down.
ACTGGGCAGAAAATATAGAATGAGATAGATTTGGTCATAACCAAAAGGGATTACCTGAGAAGTTATTAATGAAATGAGGTGGCAAAGAAGCACTAGAACTGGTAGCAACATTTGCAAGTGGTGATAGTACTGAAGCTGCTTGATGAGCAGGAGCAACTTGATGATTAGAAGCTTCCTTGAGAGACTGAGAAGCAAGGAAGGACAGCAATTGCTCACACTGAGATTGAGTGATTGGACATTGAGGCACATTGAATTGAGATTGTGGCTGTGTACCAGAATGCTGTGGTGAGTAACCAATCATCTGTGGTGAACAATTCATCATCTCAGCTTGATTAGGAAAACTAGATAATGGCTGAGAAGCAAAATTCCCAAAACTACCAAGATTGGGAGAGAAATTTCCAAAATTTCCTGCACTAGAAACCTGATTGGCAGAAGATTTCCCTTTAGGCTTATAACCTGGGGGATAACCATGTAGCTTGTAACATTTATCTGCAATATGGCCAACAACTCCACAATAAGCACAGATAGGCCTTTCTTTCTTTGAATTCCCTCCTTTTCCACCATATGCTCCATGATTACTACCTTGATGCACTTGCTGATTCCCACCATGATAGGTTTGTCCTTGATAACCCTTAGCATTTGAGCTATTATTAGTATACAAAGCAGTTGGTTCAAGAACCATATCTGCTTGTCCAATCTGCCTACGTTTCTCTTCTTGCAAAATCAAGGAGTAAACTTTGTTGATGCCAGGGAGAGGCTCAGTTATTAGAATTTGACTTCTAACATTAGCATAGCTATCATTAAGCCCCATGAGAAAACGAAAAACCTGATCCTTTTTCTGTGCATCTAACTGAGACTTCTTAGAACCACAAGTGCAAGTGCAAGTGCAGGTAGGAAATGCTTGATAATTCACAAGTTCATCCCACAAAATCTTGAATCTTGTAAAATAAGAACTCACCGAGTTCTAACCTTGTGAAAGCTTCGAAATGTCCTTCTGAACTTCAAAGAATCTTGGAGCATTTGGCTGAGAGAACCTGTCATGCATGTCGATCCATAAATCCCTTGCAGTGTGAATGTACATCACACTAGATTGAAGCTCTTTGCTCAAGGAATTCACCAGCCAAGAGAGAATCGTGGTGTTTGACCTGTACCAACTATTGTACAGAGATGAAGATGGATCAGGCATGGAGATTTGGCCATTGAGAAAGCCAAATTTGTTCCTACCACTTAAAGAGAGAAACACAGCTCTCGACCAACTCAGGTAATTCTCAGGACCAGTGAGTGGTTGTGAAACAAGAACCACAGAATTGTCAGAAGGTGGAAGGTAGTAAGGGCTTGAAGGATTGGAATTTTGATCATCCATTAAAGGAATTGAATTTGATATGTGATCTGTAGCGATTGAAGGATTTGCGGAATGCAAAGGATCTGTTGGTGGAGTTTCAGAATCTGCAGCAAAGTTGGACGCCATTGATGAGCCTTGGAAGCTCTAATACCATGTAAAAAGAGAGTTTTCTAAATAGAAATGGGAACTTTATTGATTTGAGAAATATCTAGAAACTCATCAAAATGATTTACAAGTTCTACTCTGCTTTATATACACGTAGCAGAGAGAGAGGGAAGAAAAAAACTAACAAACTAGCAAAGCTTACAAAGCACACATCAACACCTATTAACTTTACATAAAGGCAAACCTAAAAATTGACAGCTGTACATTTAATCTAACGGCTCTGTTTCTTCAATCTAGTTCTTTTCCTTTTTATCAAAACAGTGTCGTTTTCAGCTCCCTGTAATTCTTGACATGTTCTGTTTCTGCTACCCAAGACTTCATCATCACCTAGTTCACTGGATGCTTCAACAATCTTATAATGAAATTGCTTTCTAATCAATAGGAGCCCCCAGAGAAAAGACTAAACACAGCCAAGATGAGATTTCTAATGAATGGAATCCATTAATTTGCAGGGGAGAGAGTTTATAGCAACCTCACTCGAGTGGTGGTGGTAGTTTGGCTTTTTGTTGTGTTGATCCTAACCTCAAGCTACACTGCTAATCTGTCTTCAATGCTCACTGTGGAACGAATGCAACCAGTTAGAGATATTGAGTGGCTGAAGAGCAGCAATGCACCAATTGGTTGTGATGGTGATTCATTTGTAATGACTTACCTGCGGGAAGTGCTTAAGTTAACGAACATTGTTCAAGTTACAACCGAATCTGCTTATCAAGAGCATTTCAGAAACAAAAGCATAACTGCAGCCTTTTTTGAAATTCCATATGAGAAAGTTTTCATCAACAAGTATTGCAAGGGATTCACTACCTCCACACAGACCTATAGATTTGGAGGTTTTGGCTTTGTAAGTAAAAACTACTCCTTCGACATGCTCTATTTCCTCCACACACACACACACCCCAAAAAAAAAAAACTCCTTGTGGCCTTTCAGTTTCCACATAACTTCAAGTTGATCATTCCAAATAAAGCTCAATACTGAATTTTTCCAGAAAAGAAACAGAAGCATATTACATATTAGCACTGACCATCACAGAATTTATTTCAAAATTTTCATGCATTTTCAGATTATTTCAGGTATTTATAAATTATTTGCAGAAAATTTGAATTCCAGACAGTTTGAATATGGAAAGAAACAATTTTGTAGAGAGCTTCTATACAAGCTTTCGATGGTGCAAAAACTAGTTCATCATTTCTAAGAAGTCTTCATTTTTTTTCAGACGTTGGTTCTGACTTCTAAAGACATAAATCCTCAATAAATATTGATTAAATAAAATTTTCCATACATGCTATAATTTTTGTTTTAGTAATTCCATTCCAAATGCATTGGCATCCTCACCATTTGAATTGTATCAATTTCATGCTTTATATTAAATATTATTATAAATTTAAAGTTCTATCTAGTGCCATGTTGTTTAAACTTTTAAATAACGTGACAATCTATACTTTGTCAGACACTAAAATTTTAACAATGAAATAGACTGTCTTTAATTCAAGTGAAATTGAGAGGATCATCTTTTTATCTAGTAGGAATCACTACTAAATTCTAATTACCCTCCATCCAGGTATTCCCGAAGGGCTCACCAATAACGAAGGATTTTTCAGAAGCCATACTAAAACTATCAGAAGATGGTAGCCTAACAGATCTAGAAAAAAAATGGTTGATTCCCTCATCTGAGTGTTCAACAGACAAAACATCCAGTAATACAGATCCTTTGAGCGTCCAGAGCTTCTGGGGTCTTTTCCTTATATCTGCTGCCACTTCTACTATTTGTTTACTCCTATCATTTATTCGATTAATAAAGAATTATCAACATCATCAAGAGCCAAACGAAGAGAATGCAACCCCTAGCCCTATAAGAGTTTGGAACAAGGCAGTTGGACTTGCAAAATACTTTTATAATGGAGAGATCATTACTCCACCGAGGGCTTCAAGTTCATCTACGCCAGACTTACATAGTTGGACTTCTTTAAGATGGGAAGACACGAGCACTATCGACATTCCTGACGATATTACTCGGGCCTCCCCACCTTCAGAAATCGAAATGTCATAGATGATAGAACTCCTTGTTGAATGCACAAAGCAGGATAGGTAGGTTATTGATGAATTTTTTAATGAGCCCAAATGTTGTAATATTTACTTCTAATTGTGTACTACTAATTGCTGGAAGGGCTAAGGGGTGTTGTATGAAAGAAAGGGTTGTTAAGAATTTGTTACAATTAGTTGGCTGGTGAGTTAGTTAGTTGTCTCACTCAATTAATTTCACGAGTTTGAATAAACTAACTAGAGAACTCGATGTAAACCAGCCTGTATAAATATGTGTCAATAAGAAACCAGTCATATATATACATTTCTTCTTTCCTTTCAACCTATTTGTTTCTCTCATTCTCTTTTCTTGGAGGGCAACCACCTCAAATCAGTCTAGTTACCACTAATTTTCCTAAGAGTCCTACTTTACAAATTTTTCATTACATTTGATATCAGAACATTGACCTTGCAACGGTTGAAGGAATTGAACTTGATTTTATTAGAAAGATTGACATAATGAGACATTAATGGTTTGATAACCAAGATTTCAAATTTTCTGAACAAAATACTAAACTGAGCCTGCTGTTCAGAAACAGCTACTTCATGAGATTCTAATCTGCTAAGAAAGCAGATTAGAGAGGTTGAAAACTCGCAAGGAAAGGTGAGTACATAACTTCTACTGTTAGAGAGAGACAGAGAAGTCCAAAACTTAAATTGACTTAAAATGAATTAGAATCAAATTTGAAATTTAAACCTAATTGACCATATCTTTTATTAAAAAATATTTTAGCATTTAGAATTTGAAAATAACTTTTTTTTTTTTTTTTTTGAGAAGGAAGCATCCTGATTTTATTCATCATTTAAAGCTGAATCAGCTTGTACACAAAGACGGATATCTGGTGGTACATCTTCCATCCAGACAGTTAAATTAGGCCTATTAATAGCCCACCTAGCCAAGCCATGAGCAACAGTATTTCCCTCACGGCGTACATGAGTAAAACTGACAGAATGAAGAGAATTTGACAACCATTTAGCATCCTGTATCACGTGTCCATGTAAGGCTAGAGAAGGACTTGGGTCTTGAAGTTCTCTGCAAATGGACTCAGAATCTCCCTCGATGATGACGATGGAGAGGCCTATTTCCAAAGCAAATTCCACGGCTCTCCTCGCTGCTAGTGCTTCAACCTGAGCCACCGTTGTTGGGAGTGGCATTTGCTGCGAAAGTGAAGCCAAGACAGCTCCGTTTTCATCTCTAATAATGACGCCAATCCCAGCTTTCCCTTGCTGTGGGAAGATTGCCCCATCATAATTAACTTTGTAGGTCCCATGATCCGGTGGCTTCCATCTGGTATGTCGCCTGTGCTGCTGTCTTCCCACGGTGGACTGAAGAGCTAGAAACTCTGTTTTTCGGTCCTTTGACAAAGTAAGCAGCTGCTCCAGCGGACAGGCAGCTTCCTTGAAACGAATCTTGTTCCGCCGGTTCCAAACACTCCAACTTGTGAACGCCAAGAGAACAGCGTCTAGCTTTTCAGCAAAGGCTCGCTTGAAAATGTCCTTCACGCTACTCCCTTTCATCTTCGCAATCCATCGCCATTGAGGGTCCGAAATCCACATAACCTGCACATCAGAACAAAAGAAAAGGGCATGTGAACAGTCTTCATCTCCCTCTTTGCAAGTCTCACATTGGCCATCTTGTGTAATCTTCCTACGGCACAAATTTTTCCGGACAGGTAGTGCTTCTCTACTGGCTCTCCACACAAAGTTTTTAATCTTTCCAGGGACTGCCATGCTCCATACTTCCTTCCAATAGGCCGAGTCTTGGGTTGAGCTTTGGGATTGCTCCGCATTCTCATGTAAGAATCGGTACCCCGATTTAACTGAGTAATTGCCGGAGGGTGTGAACGGCCAAATTAGCTTATCCGGTTGGTTTGTGGAGCTCAGTGGAATGTTCTTGATAGTCTCTGCTTCCTGAATAGAAAAGACATGATCAATGACATCATTCCTCCAACTTCTAGTTACCGGATTAATTAGTACACCCACACACAAATTTTCCTGACCAAAAAGAATCGGGGTGGATATTTTGGCTGATGGTTTTGAAGGCAGCCAATTATCACCCCAAATTCTTATCTGCTTCCCATCTCCCACCCTCCAAAGTGCTCCTTTTAAAATAACATCCCTTCCTTTTAGGATACTCCTCCATGCATATGAGGCCGAGGACGAGTCTTTAGCATCTAAGATAGAACCTCCAGGGAAGAATCTAGCCTTAAAAATTCTATAAAACAGAGATTTGTCATCGTGGAGCAACCTCCAAGCTAATTTAGCAAGCATTGCCTCATTAAACATTGTTAGGTCTTTAAAGCCCATTCCCCCTTCGTTCTTGTGTTTACACAAGTCTTCCCACTTCACCCAGTGTACCTTCCTCCTTTCTCCTCTTTGACCCCACCAAAATTTCCTTACAAGGGACTCAATTTCATGACATAAGGTGACGGGGAGTTTGAAACAACTCATCGTGTAAGTGGGTATTGCTTGGATGACTGATTTAATTAAAACTTCCCTCCCAGCTTGAGACAAAAGCTTTCCTTCCCATCCCTGTAGCCTCTTCCAAACCTTTTGTTTCAAAAGATCAAAACTTGCTCTCTTATTTCTCCCCACCATAGCTGGCAATCCCAAATAATCTTCATATTGCTTTAATTCTATCACACCAAGAGTTTCCATAATCTGCCTTTTCAACAATAATAATGGAAATAATACAACAAGAAACTGAATAGTACTTCTGAACATTATTAATTTAAAGAGAAAAATTACACAACACTATGAAATTACTACACAAATTAATCTAATTAAGTAGATCCATTATTCTGATGTAGTAGGTGTTACAAGATTAATTGTTAGATATTAATCTGATGGGTTGGAGTTATACAATTAATGGACTCACCAACAAATATGGTAATTATTCTAAATGAGCTGTCAAGTAGAAGGATCCAAGAGGCTGATTCATTTCCACTTTTGACACCTCCACCCTTCACCTTGCCCTTGCGCACATATCTAGCCTAATATCTGAGTCAATTCATATTAGCTCATTAATCACCACAATTAAAAGGAATAAAATAGTTTCTCTCATTTTTAATGTGAGATTAAATATTTTCATTAACTCCTCATATTCCATATTTACTCCCACATCTTTACATTTATGTTGTAATATTTATTCATTTTAATTAATTAATATTAAAATGCTCCAACAATCCTCTACTCATTTTAATATTAATTTTTTTAGTTAAAGAGAGATTACCAGGCAAAGACGAGTCACTATGCATCATGAAGGTGTGCTCTGCATTAAACCTTCACTTGGTAAAACAATGATCTCAACTCTAGAGCCGTAGTGGTCTCCGACTTAAACCAGGACTGCTTTAGGGAAATTAAGCGTCACTGCTTACACATAACAACTCAGGTGTTGACATGAACTTTTGTAGCTAGCACTTTATGGCCATGTGCTAATCCCAGTTTTATGAGTGTATTTGAGATCAAGTCCAAATCTCATAGGGAGCGGCCCCACCCCCACACTCACATAGGTGAAATTTTGTCAAGGGTGCTCCTATAATTTTAACACCCCACTCATACGAGCTACAAATTTCATTAAGAGTTTTTTACTCAACCTTTTTACATTACAAGATAAATGCACTTACATCATAGGGATGAACAATTTAAGAAATTATTTACAAAACAAATAATTAAAAAAAAAAAAATATATATATATATATATATATAGTGCATTTCTTACGACCATCGTATGATTCATTTTTCCCATTGAACCCAATTGTCAAGATCTCTGGTCCTTGGATTGGGTATCCTCATAAATGGATTTGCAAGATTATCATTAGATTTAATATAATCCACAATTATGATGTCACTACTCAAATAAGATTGCACTGTACTGTGCTTTCTTCTTAAAAGTCTGGATTTACCATTGTAATAACAGTTTTTAACTCTACCAATTGCGACAATGCTATCACAATGAATTAATATAGGTGGAATTGGTTTTTCCCAAAGTGGAATTTCATATAACAAATCTCTAAGTCAATTTGCCTCTTCACTAGCTGAAACTAATGCTTTTGGTACTAATTAAATATCTTATGACTCACTCAATAGCTAGCCAATGATCTTTACTAGGCTTGCTAGTAAATCTGCTTAGAACTCCTACTGCGTATGCAATGTCAAGTCTAGTACAATCAGTTGCATAACGAAAACTACCAATGATGCTAGCATAATCTTTTTTATTAAAAATCTCATCATCATTATTCACAGAAAATAAATGAACACTAGAATCAAAAAGAGTAGCTACACTTTTGTGATCATGAAAATTATATTGTCTCAACATAATGTGATTGATCAAGAAATATTCCATCACATGTTTTTGTAATTTTCATGCCCAAAATAAAATTAGCCTCACCAAAATCTTTCATATCAAAATGGCTTTTAAGCATATTTTTCATCTTATGTATAACATGCATATCTAAGCCAAAAACCAACATATCATCCACATAGAGGCTAATAATAACATGTAAATTACTCCATGATTTAGAATAAATACATTTATCACATTCATTTGATTTATAACCATTCTCAATCATGCAGAAATCAAACTTTTCATGCCATTGCTTAGGTGCTTGTTTTAAGCCATATAGGGATTTAGTTAGCTTGCATACCTTGCTTTCTTTTCCAATCTCTACAAAGCCTTCGGGTTGATCCATATAAATCTTTTCCTTTAGGTCCCCATTTAGAAAAGCAGTTTTTACATCCATTTGATGAATTTTCAAATCAAAAATTGCAGCAATAGCAATTAACAATCTAATAAATGTAATTCTTGTTATCAGAGATTAATTGAGTTCCCGCCACAATTTTCCCCTTTGGCGCTCATATTTTAGATCATCAATAGTGACGAAAACTACTTTTCGTCGCTAAATGTTATAATTTTGTTCATTATTAGCGACGAATTCCATATTTCATCGCTAAATCTATATTTTTAGTGACAAAAAATATTTCCTCACTAATTTTCGTCGCTAAAAATACATTTTGTTGTAGTGACAACCACCACCATTAACACAAAAACCCAACTACTACCATAAACAAAAAACCCACCATCACCATTAAACAAAAAATATAGCCACCACTATTAACACAAAAACTCAGCCATTACCATAAACAAAAAACTTAACCATCACAATAAACAAAAAAACCTAGCCACCACCATAAACAAAAAACACAGTCACCACTATTAACACAAAACATAGTTACTACCATAAAGAAAAAACCCAGTCATCACAATAAACAAATAACCCATCACCAACATTAAACAAAAAACCCAACCACCACCATAAACACAAAAACCCAACCACACAATAAACAAAAAATCCAACCACCATCAGTAACACAAAACCCACCACCACCATTAAACAAAAAAATCCAACTCCCACCAAAAACAAAAAACCCACCACATTAAACAAAAAACACAATTGTAGCACAATTATGCTACGGTACCCTCATACATATAAGAGGTTACTACAGCATAATTGTAAAAAAGTTTACAATTGAGAGACCAGGTAATGCTTGTTTTTGTGTTTTTATGCTAAAATATAGCAACATATACCATATACAAGCCCCAATACTAATGCTCTTAGGCAAGAAAATAAAAACATTAACCAAGGTGTGTTTTAGTTAGTAGATGAGCTTCCCCCACTACCACAAATGTCATTGTCACCCTTGCTCCTCAAATATTGTATGATGCAACCCATCTTCTCCTCTAGCCTGAAGTTTGCATCTTGGAGCTCTTCTACTCGACCTTCCAAATTGTAGTTTGCATCCTGGAGCTCTTTTACTTGACTTTCGAATTGTTAAATATATTGAGTTGAGGAAGATGAGGTAGGAGTCTTAAGAGATAAGGAAGGCCTCATGCCAAGTCCCTTTACATAGTCAGATCTCAACTTAAGAACCATCATAGATATCTCATCTTCGGTCAAAGGCTGTGCCTCAAGAGTGCTACAATGCTTATCTTGTACTCTCAACATCTCTTACTGTCATTTCAAATAATAGAAACCATCAGAAATACATATTTTCTAGTTTTGCAAACATATATAGAATAAAAATACATATATTCTAGTTTTGCAAACTTAAGGCATGTACTGATATACATACATATGTATGTTCACAATCAGGGTTTACCCATTATTTTGTCTTTGGATTGAAGTGGGTATCATAGTAAAGTTGTGCCAGCTTAGGAGTATGACCTCCATTTTTCCGTCTCTAATTAGTTTGCTTTCCAATGTTAGAAGACAAGTAATTACAGCAAGTAATATACTAAGCTTTTGAAAAATGGAAATAACACACCGCTTCATCCACCCTAACTGCAAGTGACATGATTCCACATCTATGAATGTGTTTGTCAATTGTTCCCTCTTTATTTATGTTTTTAGCATTTCTTTTTGAGACTTTCTATAAAGAATAAAGACAAAGAAAATATTAGAGTTTTGACTTAAGTTATATATATAGATTACAACATAAATCTACTCCACCTTCCAAATAAGTATTAATCTAACAAATTTGATAGAACAAATAATCTAGTAGACATGACACCATAATAAGATCTACATAAAACATTAATCCAATGCATATATAGGTAGATATTATCTAGGTAAAAAGTGAGAACATACTTCACTTGTAATTAAAATTTTCTAAGTATTAATTACCAGCCAATCTTCGTCACTCCACTTTCCATCAATTAATTTAATCAATTTTTCTCATGTAACATTTTTTGGTGGGTGGTTTCTTGCATACCTGCTTCCTTCATCCTTTACAAGTTTTTTATATTTTGTAAACAACCTGTTGTAGTAACTGCTCAATAATCTACCACACTTTGTATTTAGAGATTTGTTTACAAGTATAGATTCTCCTTGTATATCAAATTGATCCTGAAAAGTGAGATATGTATAAAGAAAATATTATGCCTTGAATTCAATATGCTTAATGACAACATCAACAATACACTATAAAATACAGCATAAAGTATAAAGCAGTGTAATGAAAAAAAAAAAAAAAATCAAGCTCATGGACAACTATAAACATTTAAAGTACCGCCACATTTTGAATGATAGCCTCTTTTTCACAACTACCAACATTCTTCCAACTATAAGCATTCATAGTGGACACATTCGTACGCAGCTGTACACCAATTTGGCTAGCAAACTTCCCTGCATGTTCACCAATAGGAGCACAAAACTCTAGGGCAATACAAACCGGTAGCTTCCTATGTTTCTCAACAAGTCCTCGTACCCCTAATCTACGTGTCATGCAATGGGCACTTCTACTAGTCAATGCTATCAAGACATAATATAAATTAAATCAACAAGTGAACCAAATATAGCGTGATTACAAAATCAAGTAATGGAACTTAAATATCTCACCATCCGTGGTAGGTGGCTGGGTTCAAGTTATCTTTGATGTAACTCTAAAAAATGTTACACCACCCAATAACTTATTATTGAATTCATATTTTGAAAATCCAATCATTGGATTACATGATCTATATGTTCTTAACATGCATGCCAATTTTTATGCCAATCGGGTGTAATTTACCATTTGATCTTTAACCTCATCTTTTATATGTTATTTTAAACTACAAAAACTTGAATTTAGACAATTGATTAATGACATACCTATTAATCTTTGATCACCTTTAAATTTTATAAGGATGAAAAATATATGAAAATAATGTAATCTAACGATAAATTTGTCAAAATTCACATTGAATTAAGAAATATTGGGTTGGGTTCAAGTTACACCTAATGAAACTCTAAAAAATGTTACAAGACCCAATAACTTATTATTGAATTCATATTTTTAAAATCCAACCATTGGATTACATGTTCTATATGTTCTTAATAAGCATGCAAAATTTCAAGCCAATTAAGTGTAATTTTCGATTTCATCTTTAAACTCATCTTTTATACATTATTTTAAACTACAAAAACTTGAATTTAAGCAATTGATTGATGACATGACTATTATTCTTTGATTAGCTTGAAATTTTATAAGCATGAAAAATATATGAAGATAATGTAATCTAACGGTAAATTTGTCAAAATTCACATCGAATTAAGAAATATAGGGCTGGGTTCAAGGTACACCTGATGTAACTCTAAAAAATGTTACAAGATTCAATAACTTATTATTTAATTCATATTTTGAAATTCCAACCATTGGATTACATGTTCTATATGTTCTTAACATGCATGCCAATTTACATGCCAATCGAGTGTAATTTTCCATTTCATCTTTAAACTCATTCTCTATGCATTATTTTAAACTACAAAAACTTAAATTTAGACAATTAATTGACGACATGCCAATTAATCTTTGATCACTTTTAAATTTTATAAGCATGAAAAATATATGAAGATAATGTAATCTAACAGTAGATTTATCAAAATTCACATTGATTTAAGAAAAATATAGCTGAGTTCAAGTAACACCTGATATAACTCTAAAAAATATTACATCACCCAATAACTTATTATTGAATTCATATTTTGAAAATTCAACCGTTGGATTACATGATTTATATGTTCTTAACATACATGCCAATTTTCATGCCAATCAGGTGTAATTTACCATTTGATATTTAAACTCATCTTTTATACTTTATTTTAAACTACAAAAACTTGAACTTAAACAATTGGTTGATGACATACATAGTAATCTTTGATCACCTTTAAATTTTTTAAGTATGAAAAATATATGAAGATAACGTAATCTAATAGTAAATTTGTCAAAATTCACATCGAATTAAGAAATATTAGGTTGGGTTCAAATTATACCTAATGTAACTCTAAAAAATGTTATAAGACCCAATAACTTATTACTGAATTCATATTTTAAAAATACAACTGTTAGATTACATGTTCTATATGTTCTTAATGAGCATGCCAATTTTTAAGCCAATCGGGTGTAATTTACCATTTGATCTTTAAGCTTATCTTTACGCATTATTTTAAATTATAAAAACTTGAATTTAAACAATTGATTGATGATATGACTATTATCCTTTGATCAACTTGAAATTTTGTAAGTATTAAAAATATAAAAAGATAATGTAATATAATGGTAAATTTGTCAAAATTCACATCGAATTAAGAAATATAGAGTTAGGTTCAAGGTACACCTAATGTAACTCTAAAAAATGTTACAAAACCCAATAACTTATTATTGAATTCATATTTTGAAAATTCCACCATTGGATTACATGTTCTGTATGTTCTTAACATACACGCCGATTTTCATTCCAATTAGGTGTAATTTTTTCATTTTATCTTTAAACTCATCTTCTATGCATTATTTTAAATTACAAAAACTTGAATTTAGACAATTAATTGATGACATACTTATTAATCTTTGATAACCTTTAATTTTGTAAGCATAAAAAATATATGAAGATAATGTAATCTAACAGTAGATTTATCAAAATTCACTTCGAATTAAGAAATGTACAGCTAGGTTCAAGTTACACATGATATAATTCTAAAAAATGTTACACCGCCCAATGACTTATTATTGAATTCATATTTTGAAAATCCAACCATTGGATTACATGATCTATATGTTCTTAACATGCATGCCAATCGAGTATAATTAACCATTTTATCTTTAAACTCATCTTTTATACGTTATTTTAAATTACAAAAACTTGAACATAGACAATTGATTGATGACATACCTATTAATATTTGATCACCTTTAAATTTCTTAAGCATGAAAAATATATTAAGATAATGTAATCTAACGGTAGATTTGTCAAAATTCACATTGAATTTAGAAATGTAGGGCTAGGTTTAAGTTACACTTGATGTAACTCTAAAAAATGTTACACCACCCAATAACTTATTATTGAATTCATATTTTGAAAATGCAACTGTTGAATTACATGTTCTATATGTTCGTAACATGCATGCCAATTTTCATGTTAATCGGGTGTAATTTACCCATTATTATCCATTTAACTAAATAAATCTTACCCAAACCTAACTCAACCAAATTATTATGGGTAAATCCCAACTCACCCAATTACTCAATAATCAAAATTACCAAATTCCCTCTAAAACTTGCAAATAACCAAAGTACTCCTAAAATCCTCTAAAATTGCCAAAATGCACCATAAACCTAAAAAATAATTGAAATATCTCTAAAATCATAAAATTAAGAAAATACTCCTAAAACTTAAAACATTACCAAATTATCCCTGGAAACTATAATAATAAAAAATAAAAAAATAGAAAATAAAAGATAAAACCACAATACCCCCTAAACCTAAAAAATAACCGAAATACCTCTAGAACCTTCAAAATGACCAAAATACCCCCCGAAATTTAAAAATGACAAAAATACGTCTTGAACCTAAGAAATGACCGAAATACTCCCCAAAACCTAAAAATGACCAAAATACCCATGAAACCTAAAAATGTCCAAAATACCCTCAAAATATGAAAATTACCAAAATACCCCCCCTAAACCTAAAAAATATCCGAAAATACACTCAAAACCTAACACAATTACCAAAATACCCTTGAAACTTATAAAAAAAAAAACCAAAATACCCCAAACTAAAAAAATGACCAAAATAGCCAGAAATTATAAAAATGAGTATTTTGGTCATTTAGGGGTATTTCGATCATTTTTAGGTTTGAGGTTATTTTGATCATCTTTAAGGTTTGGGGTGTATTTTTATCATCATATTGGTTTTAGGGCCATTTTTGTCATTTTATAGGTTTCAGGGGTATTTTAGTCATTTTTTAGGTTTTGGGGGATGTTTTGGTCATTTTTTTAGGATTAGGGGTAGTTTGGTAATTTTCAAGCATCATGGTTATTTCGGTAAGTTTTTAGGTTTCAAAAGTATTTTGGTTATTTTTTTAGGTTTAGGGGTTATTTTGGTAATTTTCTATTTCATGGGTATTTTGGCCAAATTTTAGGTTTCAGGGATATTTTGGTCATTTTTTAGGTTTCGTGTGTACTTTTGTCATTTTTTATGATTTGGGAGTTTTGGTCATTTATTAGGTTTAGGAGATATTTTGGTAATTTTTAGTGGTTTTTAAGCATATTTAGTGATTTTCGGGGGTATTTTGGTCATTTTTGAGATTATTTCATGGGTATTTTGCTCATTTTAGATATTTTGGGATATTTTGGTCATTTTAGTGAGTTTTTAGCATAATTAGTGATTTTAGAGAGGAGTATTTTGGTCATTCTAAACATTTCATAGGTATTTTGCTTATTTTAAAGATTTTGAGGATATATTGGTTATTTTAGTGGTTTTTGAGCATATTTGGTGATTTTATAAAAATCAACTTTGGGTAGGGTATGGATATCTATAGATAAACAGATCAGGTAACAATTGGGTATGGATACTGATTGGGTAAGGTAATTAGATATCCATTGATAAATTAATTAGGTTGGGTATATATGGGTATACCCTGCTTATAGTCATCCTTAATTCTTTGTAAACAATAGGTGACGCACACTTATTTCGTCACCAAAACCATGTCCATCTTAATATTGGATGATGAATTTGGAATTTCGTCACCTTCGGTTAGTCATTGGTTAAACAATAGGTGATGAAAACTTATCTCGTCACCAAAAACACCTACATCCTAATATTGGGTGACGAATTTAGAATTTTGTCACCTTTGGTAAGTCTTTGGTGACGCGAATATTTCGTCACCCTTGGTTTGCCTTTTTTTCATGACCTATAGTGACAAAATAAATATTTCATCACCAATTGGTACATCTTTGGTGACGAATTCTTCTTTTCCACACTAAATGTTATCATTTGGTGACGAAATTGTTTATCCTCACTAAATTTCGTCACCATAGCCCACTTTTGTTGTAGTGTAAGTTGAATTCTACATATTGCTTCAGCATCATCCTGATGGAAAATAAAATGAATTAACTCACTCCTCCATCCATGTATCTCTGGGTTGATCAACTCTAACACAACCATCTTATCAAATAAATCATGATTAGGATGTAAAACCTTCCTTGTAGGATGATTAGGGATCCACCTATCTCCAATCACCCTAATTGAGCCCCCATTACCGACCCTCCAACAATATCTAGCTTAAAGAATAGGTAAAGTAGCCACCAAACTCCTTCAAACATAAGAGCAACTAGGTGATTCCTTAGCATCAAGGAAAGATGATCAAGGAAAATACCACGCTTTGAAAAACTTATATAGTAAAGACTCATTACCTTGAATCATCCTCCACCCTTGTTTAGCCAACATAGCTAAATTAAATGCCCCAAGATCCCAAAAACCCATACCACCCTCCATTTTAGAAGTTGATAATTTTTCCCACTCTTCCAATGAATTTTTCTTTCATTGCCTACTTGTCCCCCCCAAAACTTAGCACATAAATTATTCAATTCATCACATAGTTTCACCGGAAGTAAGAATACACTCATCATATATGTAGTTATAGATTGAGCTACAACCTTTATAAGGATTTCCTTGCCAGGTCTAGATAAAAGCATGCCTTTCCATCCTTGGAGTTTTTTCCATACTCTTTCTTTCAAATAAGCGAAAGTATGATATTTAGCCCTTCCAATCAAAGTTGGCAGCCCTAAATAAGATTCAAACTTCACCACCTCGTTGACCCCCAAAATCTACAACAACTGTTGTTTCTGAATATTTGTAGTATTGCTATTAAAGAAAGCTAAAGACTTCTCTAGGTTAATACTTTGACCTGAAGCTCGTTCATAAGTTTGAAGAATTTCTGCTACCACTTCCCCTTCCCTTGGAGTTGCTTTGACAGAACAACAAAGAATCATCTACAAATAATAAATTAGTAACTCTGGGACCTCCTCTACAAATTGACACACCTTGAATCCTTCCTTCTAGTTTAGCTTTAGCCAACAGAGCAGTGAAGCCTTCTGCACATAAAAGGAACAAGTACGGTGACAAAGGATCTCCTTGATGTATTCCTTTAGACAGAATTCGAGGTGTGTCATTTTGTAGAGGAGCTCCTAGAGTTACTAATTTATTATTTGCAGATGATTCTTTGTTGTTCTGTCAAGCAACTCCAAGGAACAAGTACGGTGACAAAGGATCTCCTTGACGTATTCCTTTAGACAGATGTATCATGCCATGAGGTTTTTCATTCACCAAAATAGAAAAAGATGGAGTAGTGACACAGCTCATCACTCTTTCTATCCACCTTGTTGGGAAGCCAATCTTCTCCATAATTTTTTGCAAGAATGGCCATTCAACCCGGTCATATGCCTTGCTAATGTCTAACTTCAATGCCATAGTCCCTTTCTTGCCCTTCTTCCTCACATGCATGGTATGTATAGTATCATAAGTTGCCGAAACATTATTTGTGATCAATCTGCCTAGAACAAAAGCACTCTATGTAGGAGAAATAATATCTGGAAGTACCTGTTTCAATATGTTTGCTAGCACTTTGAAAATAATTTTATAAACCACATTACATAGACTAATAGGTTTAAACTCAGACATTTTCTGTGGATTTTTCACTTTAGGGATAAGAACAATGTTTGTGTGATTTATCTCAGGTAACATATTTCCATTATTTAAAAATCAAAAGCATCAGAAACTACATCATCACCCACTATGTGCCAAATTTTTTGACATAATAAGGCATTCATACAATCAGGTCCTAGAGCCTTTGTAGGTTTCATTTGGAATAGAGCCACCTTAACTTCCTCAACAGTAAACTTACACAATAAGACTTTCTGCATGTTATCAGTCACCTTATTAGAAACTACATTTAGACATTCCTCCATTTGATCAGCTGCACCTACACTAAAAAGATTGTCAAAATAAGCTAAAGCTACTTCAACCACCTCCTTTAACTCCTCCACCCACTGCCCTTGTGAATTTTGTATACCACTTATGTGATTTTTCTTCCTCCTTTGTGTGGCTTTAGAATGAAAGAACTTCGTATTCCTATCTTCATCCTTCAACCATGAAATTCTAGACCTTTGTGCCCAGTAAATTTCTTGTTTTTGAAAAAGATCATCCATTTTTTTGCTCACATCTAGGAATTTAGCTCTACTTTCATCACTAGCTTTGGCTTCATTTAACCTATCTAGCTGTTTTTGGAGCTTCTTTATGGCTGCCTCATCAGGTCTGGCCAAACCCCAACTTGACAATTCCAGCCCACATGCATGAATTTTGTTTTTAATAGAGAGAAGCTTGTATGACCCATCCATAGACCTTCCCCACGCCTCCTTTACAACTTCTTCACACTCATTAGAGAGCAACCTTGCTTCCTCGAATTTGAAAGACCTCCCACGCTGCTGCCTTTGCTGCTGAAAAGACTAAACTTGCAACAGAATTGGTAGGTGATCTGAAGCATATGTTGAGAGATGAGTAATTGTACTCGTTTAAAATTTCACTCTCCACTCTTCATTTGCAACTCCTTTATCCAGTCTAATTTTTGTGTTTGCTTCACCCGGTCTCTTATTGTTCCAAGTAAACAGATATCCCTTGTAGCCAAGATCTTGAAGTTGACAAGAATCCAACACTTCCCTAAAAGCTTTAACCTCGCATATTGAGGTGGTTGTGTGCTTTGCTTCTCCGATGCATGTAAGAATGCATTAAAATCTCCAATAAGCATCCACAGATCCTCTACAAATGTCTTCAAATATTGTAGCAATTGCCATGATTTTTCCTTCTATTGTGCCTCCGGCCATCCATAAAACCCAGTCAGATACCATTTAAAGTCATCCTCCTCTGCTACAAGAGCCAATACATGGTTTGCAGTATAATTAATGATCTCCAGATTAATAGTAGTTTTCCATAAAAAAGCTAACCCTCTACCTGCATTACGATGTTTAACAATAACCTTGTTCTGAAAAGGTAAATTGTTATATAGATTTTCAAAACCATCATTGTCTAGTCTAGTCTCTATAAGGCAACAGACCGTGAGATCTTTTTCCCTCACAATCTTGTGAAGGCTTCGACTTGTCCAAGAGTTCCCAAACCTTTAACAGTTCCAACTAATTAGCCTCATTGCTCCCGGCAAGGGTGGTTGTCCACCCCCGCTAATATATCAACATAACTTCCTTCCTTTTCATCTAGTTTACTTCTTTTATTTTTCTGTTCTTCATGCTGCACAATTTCCCCATCCTTCAAATCACATTTACCCAATCTTGGAATTGTAATGGCCCTGGCTAGACCACCAAGCCCAAAATCCATTCTATTTATCCTAGTCCATGTGGTCTTGGACTTAACAGTAGATATTCATCTTAGTATTAAAAAAAAAAAAAAAAAAAAGAGTTCATCTTTATATTTTTTGAACATAGACTTTATACTAGAATAAAGATTAAATGGTCAAAGATTTTTATAAAAAAAATTAATATTATCCAGGTATTATTTTTGATAAATCATCTTTATGTAAGATTAAAGTTAAGAAATTTTTAATAGCCAATATTATATTAAGTATATTATTATATATTTATCCATTTTACGTCAAACATGTCATAATTTTTTTTAAATTTTTTTATTTACGTATAGTTGATTTACATTTTTAATACAAATTAAATTTTGTTTAATTTTAATTGCTACCCCAAATCACTAATTGATTGATTGAGTTAATAACCCCAAGAATCCAAAACCTACAAAGAGTTTAACTTCAATTTTGATTATAAAATATGTTCCGAACTACAAATTTTATGATGTTTTTAATGATTTTCCTTAGTCTTGTAGTTTAATGGGTATTCTATATATAATATAACTAGTCGCTAACCCGTGCGATGCACGGAATAGTTTAATAAAATTACATATATGATTAGAAAATGAATAAAGAAAAAAAAATGCCTAATATATTTAAATTCAACTGCATATTAAAATGATATTATTCTCAATAATACCATGTTTTACAAATTTATCAATAAAATTCACAAAATATATTAATACATTTATGCAATTAAATTTATAAAATCAATGAGGCTAAGTTAAAACTTCAAATGGTCAAGATGACTACTATAACAACATATACTATTCTACCATTGAACTTAAAGTGACTAACAATAATGCTAGTAGTATGGATCCTGATTTGGCTAAATTTTGTTTCAAAGCTGGCAAAAAACAAAGAATTCCACAAATATAGAAAACTTAAATGATAGAAAACACAAACCAAATTTTAAAAATAGGTACAATGAAACAAAACACAATTAGTGAAAATAGAAAATACTCTAAACCACAAACTATCTTTTTGAAATTGGTTTGAATTTCATTTGAGTAATTATAGAAGCATCAGTATGAAGATTTTCAATTTTCCTTTCTTTCTATATGTCTTTAGTACCAACCTGCATTAGTATGTAGCTTTTCAATTTTCCTTTGTTTCAATATGTCTTTAGTACCAACCTTCATGACTCTTTTACAACTTTTTTTAGATATTGTTTTTTAGTTCCTCTTGATTTTAAAGACACAACTATTGGATCTCAACAACATACTAATGCAAATATTAATTATTTAAAATTCAAAATAAATTATTTAAACATGATAAGTTACAATTCAAATTGAGTCTCATGAGTTTTTTAAATGTAAAGAGAAAACTACAATATTTAGAAATTAGATGTATATAGATAAACAGTTAACGCTATACTAAAAAAAAAAAAAAAAAATCAGAAATTTATTTCAATGGCAAACAAAAAAATTTGCCAAGTTGGAAAAAAATTCTAACCAGAAAAAAAGATTGACAAACCAAATCCAAGAAATTGGAAAATTTTAATTGTAATTTAGCATACCTTTAATTATTTCTTCAAAGGTATTTGTAATTTAAAATTGTAAAAGGATCTAAGAAAAAAAGGGGTCTTTAGCGTCAAAGGTATTTCTTCTTCTAGCATCAATGTTAAAGGGTCTAAGAAATACCTTATTAATACCTTTGACGCTAATTTACAATTTAAAATTAGAAGAAATAATGATAGAAGAAGAAATACCTTTGACGCTGAAGAACCTTTTTTCCTTTATCAAAGGATAAGAGTACGACCATCGATTCCACTGTGATCAAGTAAACAATATAGCAGAAATAACCAAATCTCACTATGTTGCCAAACCATCTATATATTACTTCAAGATTCATGTAACAATATAATAATATTGATCGACTTGAAGATGGGGTTCTCACCTAGATTTTGCTGCAAGCAAGACCTTATGCCCTTAAGCAAATTATGTTTTAGGGTTTTAAGAAGACCCAAGTTTTTAGTTTAAAATAAAACCTAAAATAAAACACAAATTTTCTTTCACTTTAGAGCAGCTACTAATTAACAAATACTGCATACATTGACAAATAGAAGCGATAAATAAAACCATAAACAATAACAAAAATATTTCCATAATTCGACGTATCAAATAAATTAAATGCCTACAATGGAGTCTATAAAAACATCCGGTTGTTGAAAGATTCCAACTTTCTACAAAGTAAGCCTCAGATACAAAACAACTACATAGGATTCGGGGATTAATTAGCCTAGCCCTACAGACAAGAGGTTTAAGCCTTGGTTTATTGTTGTAGAGAAGAGCCGTGCATGAGAGAGAGAGAGAGAGAGAGAGAGAGAGAGAAGAGCCGTACGTGTATGAGAGAGTGAGAGAGAGAAGGTAGAAGACAAAAGAGAGATTTTCGTTTGTAGATACCTGGTTTGGTGTGGTGACTTGGGATTGTTGCAAACTTTGTAGCAGCCTTAAACCCTAAGAAGAAGAAGAAAGCGGGAGCTCTAGAAAACATCCGGTTGTTAAATAATATATATATATATATGACTTTGGATTGGGCTTGTAGTGTAGACTCAATAAAAGAAAAAGAATCTAAATTAAAAAGAAAAAGAAAGTAGTGGTGACGTGGAAAATTGTGGGAGCTTCAAAGGCTTCGGTTTTATATATATATATAGATGATTTTAACGGAGACATATATATCAAAATAAATGAAGGGTTCCAATCTACTTTCCACAAATTCCCGGCGGACATAATTAAATTTAATCATATCAGTGATAACTTATCTCTATATGAAGAGGATTTGAAAAGTTAATTATTGCCTTTTTGACTTCCAAAAATACACATAATTTAATTAATTTATCTTTATTCTTAAAACATAAGAAATGATGCCAAAACCGTAAATTGACAATAATTAAAAACAAAAAAAAAATCTACCAAGTAAAAACTCCACACAAGTTGTGTAAAAAAAAAAAAAAAAACTTTGTAAAAAACTCTACTTAAAATAAACTTCCCACTGCTTAAAATAAACTTCCCATTGACCACCACGCACCCTTAGTTCAGTGGTCACTTCATAAGTATAAATGCTTGTGGGGTGTGGGGGATAAGGACCGAAGTTCAAGTCTCCAGAAGGGAGTTTCACACACATATACATTTTGATTAGGTTAGAGTAGAAATTCTATCTTGTATTAAAAAAAAAAAAAATCCCACTACTTAAACTCTACTTAAAATAAACTTCCCACTACTCCATATATACAACCAATGTTCTATAATAATAATAAAAATACCCCACCTTCTTTAAGGAAAAAGGAAAAAATCTCACATTTTATTAAAAAAAAAAAAAAAAAAAACTACTCATGTCACATAAAATAAAAAAATATTATGAATTGGTAACTCTATAACCTTTTATAATATGCGAACTATATGAAAGTTTTTATAAAAAAATTAGTTATGAATGAAAATTTGGTCCATGCATTTTGATAATAGTCAATTAGGAACCTATTATTTTTAACTTAGACTTAATTTGGTCCTTACGGTTAACTCACTAACGAAAAAAATGACTATATAGCAAATAGTTTGCACAATTGTCACATATGTGACTAATAAAATAATAATAATAATTTAATTCTTATTAAAAAAAGCCATATCAATCATTAAAAAAGAAAAAAACCCACATCAACAATTAAAAAAAAAAAAAAAACCACCTAATGCCCATCCACTGAAAGCAAAAACTTCTCTTTAATCTGTACTAGTTAAAGGCCCATGCGTTGTACGATTTTATGATAAAATTTATAGAATATATGTAACGTGCGATGCACGGCTTAGTAAAAAATATTTTGATAATATAATTAAATTTAATAACAAATAAAATGAAAAAAGAATGAATTCAAAATTTAAGATTAAAAAATAAATTGTACTTGTACTCTTAAAAGAAATTTAATTTTTATTTCTTATTTTGATATTTAAATAATTTGTTTTAGTGTTGATTTCATTCAAATGGTTATAAGTTATATCAACCCTAAACCAGCATATGTATCCATATGTAACATTCTAAATTAATAATAAATAAAAATATAATACTCTAACTTTTTTTTGAGGAACATATAATACTCTAACTTAATGTAACATTCTAACTTACTAATAAATAAATATAACAGATTCAGATCTTCTAAATTTCGTAGGGTGCTCTACCAAATAAATTTCTTTAAATCTTAACAATTCTTTAATGATTTAATGGTTTATATTTTTCCATATCAGCATTCCACTAACTATAATATTAATTGTTTTATTTACAATATTATTTTATTATTTTAAGAATATTGTTAGTGGAATGTTGACATGTTGACATGGCAGAATTTAGATCATTAAATCATTAAAGTGTGACTAGGATTTAAGGAAATCTATTGATAAAGTACTCTAAAAACTCTAAAGGATCTGAATCAAAATATAACACCCTAACTTTTATGAGAAAGATATAACACCCTAACTTAAAGTAATGTTTGTAATTGTATTGTGTTTTAGCCTTTAAGAAAACATATATTATTTTTTTTATCATAAAAAAAAACACAAATATTAATATTACACATGAAAAAGAAAATGAATTTAATAATTGAAACTGTTGAAAACAAAATTAAGCCAAAACCTCAATTCATTAATGAAAAAATATCCAAAATTTTTAACTTAAAAAAAAATGGAGTTAAGTAAAAATAAACTTACATAGAAATTTGGACGGATTGATTCTCTCGTATTTAATTTCATGTTTGAAAGCAAATTTTGATTTTAATTAAAGAATATAGATTTCATGGAACAGAGCATCAAACAAAAGCCATAACAAATTAAATCCATTATAAAATATTGATGTCAACAACAAATAATCATGTAATAAGAAATTTAAAAATACAAATATATTGCTTGTTATATTAACTTCTAAAAAAAAAACACTAAAAGGTGTGATTAAATATAGAATTTCAGCCTATTTATAAAACATGTTGATAAAAATCATATTATATATAATAAAAAGGCAACAAATACACAAAATTTATTCAACTTAATGAAAGAAAAAAAAAATTACCTGCAAGGTTGTAGGTAGGTTAGAGAGGAAAAAGGAAGAATATAGCAAATAATTGTAAAGAACGTAGTAGAAATAATGAAATACCAAAAAATTGTGTGTACATATAGCGGGAATTTTAGGTTGTGAAGAAGATGATATGAACAAAAAGAAGTAATTTAGGTAAAACTCAAATACTTATTTATTTATTTATTTTTACTTTATTATTAGGATAAATATGACATAAGATGCAATTTATCCACCAATATAAAAAATTAGGAAAAAAAAAATTCAAGTTCCATCTTTTTTTCCTTTTACGTTTTTTAAAGAAATGTAGGAAAAAAAAAATTGCAAATTCGTTCTTTTTTTTCTTTTACGTTTTTTTTACCTCTCTTTTTTTATTTAAATTCTATCCTTAGGTAATTCTATTCTATTGATTTTAGGTTTTGTTGATAACATTTTAGATAGATACAACTTATTATAGTTGTAAATCAAATACTACTTTCTTTCATTACTTGATTTGTCATATTTATCGAAAAAATATGTATATATTTATTCTTAAAATCTAAAAATTTATTAAAATTTTGGTATAGTTATATGGCACAACCACGGCGTCTAAGCTCAAATTTTATTATATAGTATATGATTTGTATTACTATTACTATTATTATTATTTTTTTGGATGAAATTATTACTATTACTATTAGGCCAAAGAAGAAGTGTAACTTTTATTTTTTGGGCTGGGCTGGCTTAACGTGTAAGCTAAGGTTTTTTTTTTTTTTTTTTGAAATTAAGAGAAATGTTACGTTTATAATATTTTTACAAAAAACTTTAAATAGTAAGTTGTTATTAGTTATTAAGTATAAAAAAAAATTAATTTAAATTATAAATTCAAATAAAAACTTCTCATTTTTAATTTATTGTAAAAATGTTATGAAAACCATACTCCAATAATAAATAAATAAAACACAGCTTACAAGTTAAGCCAGCCCAGCCCAAAAAATTTAAAGTTACACTTCTTCTGCGGCCTAATAGTAATACAAATACCGATTAAAGAGAGGTTTTTGCTTCCCCTACTTCACTTCTCACTCCACTCCCTAAAACCTTTCATTGCATATATAGTTTTGTTTTTGTTTTTGTTGTTAATTCTTTCACTACCGCCATGCCCACCACTGCCTTCGGCGCAAACACCGAGTTATCACGGTGCGTCGCTGGTCTAATCAGACCACCGTCCGATCAGAAACCCACCCCAATCCAACGGTCCACACGAATAAACTGCGCGTTTGATAGGGTTTTTAATGGGTCTCAGCCGCTAAGACAGAGTACGAGGAACCACAGGCGGCGTGTGCTGTCGGTGTCGACGAAGAACAGTGCAAAGGAAAGTGAGAGTCTAACGTACAAGGAGGCAGGTGTGGACATCGATGCTGGCTCCGAACTCGTTCGTAGAATCGCCAAAATGGCACCTGGTATCGGCGGCTTCGGTGGTCTTTTCCCTCTCGGTATGTATGTATGTTTTGCTTTATTTTACTTAAATTTTACATGTTCTTGTATTTTGTGAAATGCTCTATTTATTTATTTTTGGGGGTTTAACTTGAATTGAATGTATGTGTTGCAATGTGGCTATTTGTATTGTGAATGGGTTGTTGGTAAAAAAGGAGGTTTGTTTTTGTATTATGAACTGACTTCTGGTACGCTAGTTGTCAATCAGGACAGAAACATAGGCTTATGAATTTTTTTATGTGTTAATATTAGATTATAGGTGAGAGTGGTACGGTAACTTTACTTTTGTTTTTTGGCCAAAATCCAGATTACAACAACCCTTTTAATATTGAGTGAAAATTCTCAATTTCGTTTCTAAATTATAGTTTTAGTCATAAGTTGGTCCTTCTGTCCATTGCAGACTATAAAATTGCCATTAAGTCCAGTAAAACAGTGTCATTTAGCGGTGAGTTTATTAAATTGACAGGAATGTTAAAGTTGAAGGAGTTAAACTTGAAGGGTGCAATTTGGATTTTAGTCATTTTTTTCTTTTGGGGAAAATAAATTATGGAGGATTGACATCTCGATTTTGTTACTTGTGTTTACTTTCTTAAGTTAATTATGGAGTAGTGATGTACTGATGTGTGGTCCTGTTTTGACCCAAGTCCTTTGTAGTCTCAACTTCAAATTTTCTTATTTTGTGATTGGGTGAATTGTCATTTTCGTTCCTGAAGTTTAATTTTTGTGGTTGAAATTAAACATTTTGGTCATCCTGCCCATTGCTTTTTATAAAATTGCCGTTAAGTTCAATTAAATTACATTGTATAATGGATGTGAAGAGTGGCACTTTCATAGATGTCAATGGTGGGAGAACTAACTTGACAGGAATGCGAAAGTTTCTGGATTAAAATGTGAAAAAATAAACTTGAGGAAAGAAATTGATTCAACCAAACTTGAAGTATGTAATTTGGATTAAAGCTATTTTGCGTGTTTGTGTGTGTGAATGAATTATGGAGTAATTGATAGCTCAATTTTATGACTTGTGTTTGGTTTCTAAAGTTAATTATTGAGTACTGATGTGTACCGGTGGGCAATCTTGTTTTGACCCCAAGTCCTTTGTAGTCTCAAGCAGCATGGCTAGGATTCCTAATATTCATCCTCTTTCTATCTTGTATTTGTATCCACTTGCATCTCTGTGTTTTTAGTTTTTGGGTTTAATAAATTATCAAATGAACATGTGTTTTTTTCTGTCTTTAGATAGATAACTTACAAGTCAAATAGGTAATTCATTTGGCAATTTTAGCCAGGTAAACACTCAATCTTGTTCCTGCTAGATCCAGGCCAAGAAAACTTGAGGATAGTTGCTGATTTTTGTCTTCATTTGGTGTTCTTTTATAAGAAAATATTGTTTGTTCCATGTTGGGCCTGGTTGTTTTGAGTTTTTAGTGTTTGCTAATCTATTGTCCATGGACAGGCGATTCATACCTTGTTGCTGGTACTGATGGTGTGGGAACTAAGCTTAAACTTGCATTTGAATCTGGAATTCATGAAACCATTGGGATTGATCTGGTAATATTTGATATCAAATTTTGTTAAATTATTTTGTTAGTATTTTTCTAATGCACTTTTTCTTGCTTCAGGTTGCAATGAGTGTCAATGACATTATTACTTCTGGAGCAAAACCACTTTTTTTTCTTGATTACTTTGCTACTAGCCACCTAGATGTCGACCTTGCTGAAAAGGTACAAACAAATGTGCATAATTGGACTAGGTTGCATGGGTCACAAAAATTGTAAATGTGTTAAAGCTCAAGCTGATTTGATCTTTCTGTTTTCTAATCTAGGTTATAAAAGGCATTGTAGATGGTTGCCAACAATCTGATTGTGCTCTTTTAGGAGGAGAGGTACATGGCTTATTTTATTTTTATTATCTTTTTAGTATCTTCAAAATTTTGCTTGTGTCAATGAGTGCTCTCCATTTAATATATCATGTGGTTTACTCCCTAAGGGTAGGTCCAGAGGACCCTGCCTTGGCAATAGGTCTCAAGGATAAGGCAGTCTTTAAGTATTTTGTGTTTTGACTGTGACAAATTTCTACAAGCTGTGAATTATAATGGGAGGGCAAATCAAGCATCTAACTGCTCTTATAAATTAGTATATTAATCTAACATCCTGTTTGTGTCCTTTTCACATTAATGGGTCTCAAATGAGATAGTACTTGCAATTAATCAGTTCAAATATTGCAAGTATCTAATGTTGGCAGATTGTACAGTATGTGAAAGAGCTAACCAGCATCTTATTCCATTTTGTGGGTTACTTCATGATTGTAGTACAAGAGGTACAGGGCTGAAGTACTTGGTTATGGAGAGGAAAGAGGGGGTTTTTTGGGGGGGGGGGGGGGGGGGGGGGTTGTTTTGGGTAGGGGTGGTATTTTTCTTAATAACACAACAAATTTGAGTGTACTCATCTTGTTATACTATCCCTCTCAGAATATGATGGATGTGGCCATGGCACACTTATGCAGTTAGTTGGTTGTGAAAATCGTGTGTTTCAACATTTATGCTGCATATTCAATTTGACTGGACTGTGTGTCCTGACTGGAGAGAATTAGCTTCTTACATGGTTTTAGTGAAGTTTGATTGCATTTAAAACTCTTGTGGTCTTTTCCCCCTTTTTTTTCTTCTCCATCCTCCCTCCTATTTGGATTAAATTTAGAATGATTATGCATATTCTTTAACCTCTAATGTGCATTTCATGGGTTTTGAATACCTTTCAGACTGCAGAGATGCCAGATTTTTATGCAGATGGTGAGTATGATCTCAGTGGTTTTGCTGTTGGCATTGTAAAAAAAGATTCAGTTATTGATGGGAGAGACATTGCGGCTGGAGATGTCCTTATTGGCCTGCCATCCAGTGGTGTTCATTCTAATGGTTTCTCTCTAGTAAGACGGTTAGTGTTGTTTTCTAAAAGTCTTTACTATGCCATTATTTTGATAACATCTAATGAAAAGACTTCATTAAATATTTGAAATAGTATTTGCCGAGGTATTTCAATATATGATGCTTTAGTCTGCCAAATTATTGCTGATATTTACTGCTATATTTTCACAGGGTTCTAACTCGAAGTGGACTTTCTCTGGAGCACAAACTTCCTGGTGAAGATGTTACATTAGGCGAAGCTTTGATGGCCCCAACTGTTATTTATGTTAAGCAGGTTACTTATTGCCCCCTATTTTACATTATACAGTTCAATATTGTCTTGTTGCTTAGTCTGACCAATCTGTTTTCCCCTTTCCTTCAAAATTAGGTACTTGACTTAATAAGCAAGGGTGGGATAAAGGGGATTGCCCACATCACAGGTGGTGGTTTCACAGACAATATACCTCGAGTTTTTCCAAAAGGGCTTGGTGCTGTCATCCATAATAACTCCTGGGAAGTCCCAAGTGTGTTTAAGTGGATTCAAGAGGTAAAATGTATTCTTTGTGTTGGAAATATTGAGAAAAGAGGAAGTGATTGTTGGCAGAGTACTTCTGTCATCCATATAGGTTTTTTTTTCATTGTCTGGTTTTCTTCAACTACCTAAATGTTTTTCTTGAAAACATAAATAAATTTTTTCCTTACATTTTAATTAGGCAGGAAGAATCGAGGATGCTGAGATGAGACGGACTTTTAACATGGGCATTGGGATGGTTCTAGTTGTGAGCAAGGAAGCATCTTATAGAATACTTGAGAGTGGAAATGGAGCTTATAAAGCATACCGGATTGGTGAGGTTGTATGTGGTGAAGGAGTGAGCTTCCATTAAATTGTTGTATCATTAGTGTTGTATGCTGGTTTTTTTTTTTTTTTTGGGTGAAGTGTATGCTGGATTTTTGTATGCATTAGATGAGATGAATTATATAGTGAGTTGCAGCATAAATTTCTGTTGTAATTCATGACTTTTAATTACCAACAATTGGTGGTTTTGGTTGATGGCTGTTAAAGGTCAGTTTCTCGGTAGGATATTGTACATCAGGGATGTGAAGAAATTATTATGGCATACAAGCTGTATGTGATAACTTCAAAATTAAAACATTCAGTGATCATGGATAAAAGCTTAATGGCTGTCAATAGTAGATTGGTATCTTCCAAGTTCTCTTACGTTTTGGTCTTGCTAGTCGTCAAGAGGCAAATCATTAAAGCACTTTCAATTTAAGTTTGTATAAGATATTTATTTCTGGTTTGTTTCAGGAATTTGCCAATTACTATCAAGATTAATCTGGAGCTTTAAATTTCTACACTCTTCTCAATCGCTTGCTTTGTTGGTTGTTAAGGATAACTAGAATAGCTAGAGGCTGGCTACTGGAGTTTGTGTTTGGAGAGAAACTCTACAAACTTCTTATGTATTTTTATATTGACTGTGAATTTGGAAAATCTAACCATTAGATTGTATGTTTTTATTATATTCTTTATGCATGTAAAATTTTAAGAAGATCAAAGATCAATTACTATCTCATCAAACATATGTTAAAATTTTAAATTTTTATGATCTAAAATTGTATATAAAAAATTAATTTATTGATCAAATAATAAATAATATTCAATTTGAATGAAATTTGATATGCATATTAATAATATAAGGAATATGAAATTCAACGGTTAGATTTCAAAATTCATACAAAAAAAAGAGATATATGAAAAGTTTGAAAAGTTTTTCTTCAAATTAATTTGGAGAGGAACTTTGTTCGAGTTTGTAGGAAAACACAAATCCATATATCTCAATTTTTATCACGAAGGTGTTGTAATTGATCTAGCAATCAATTCAAAATAGTGTCAAAATGTGAGATGCCCAAATTAGTTTTGTTCCCTCCTCACCCAAAAAATAATAATAAATAAATAAAATAAACTCACAATTAAAGGATAGTAAAAGAAAAGAAAAAAAAGAAAGAAAGGAGAGATAATGAAGACTTGGTGGGTACTCTTTCAATGGTTGCCCTTATTCTCAACATGCTCTTTTCGCCTTCAAATTTTGTCCTGATACTGCTCTCTTACTGTTTCTGACTGTCACAGTGACATTCCTAGCAAATGTTGGCCTTTCATTGTCAAATCCCCTAATTTCCCACTCAAGTTCTTCAGCAAAAGATCTTTCTGTTCTACTGTTATTATCTCTCCGGCGGGAAAAACCACTATCACTTCTTGCATAGTCATCTTGTAAATTCTTCCATTCTCTCTCATGAGCCAGTGACCACCATTTATCTTGTCAGAGAAGAGGTGCTCTCCTTTCATTTACCAGTGGTGTACCTACCAAATTCTGCGCATTGAACATCCTCATTTCTTGCTGGTTCATACAAGCTGCTGATTTTCTTAAGTTTTTGCCGCTGTGTTGTGCCTCCATTTGCAAAACCAAGGGCTGGGATTCTGTCCCATTGTTCTTGAACTCATTGGACTGGCTGTTGCACCAGATTATATTCTGATCAAGTTGAGGATGAATGTGGCTTCTGGGGTCTAAGCTGTGAGCCTTTTGAAGCCTTTGTTTATTGCGTGCGTTCTCTTTCTCTGTCCCTAAGCGATTCCTGCACTGAAAATCTTGCTGCCAATTATCCAAGCCACAGGGATTGCAACAAATGCTGGACTCCTCAAGTAATCTGGGGATGAGATTCTTTGGCGGATATCTGAGAGGAGGAGAAACTATTAGAGGAATCTGATTCTGGTGAGCCAAGGGAACCCATGGAACTTCCCTTCTTTTAGAACTAAATCTCGTACCCGCCGGTTTCTGTTCTAGGCTCCTACTTGGGGGATCTGACTGTATTATGTCGAACACATGTGCGGCTGGTGCAGGTATGTTTTCTTTACATGACTTCTCACCCTGAGCCCTGTTTCTGTCAGAAATTGTGTTTGTAATATAATGGTTATATTAGAAATAAGGTGGCATTAGAGAATAAAATCCATTTGTACTAGCTGGGTTAACAGTTTGAAATTTTGAAAACTTAGACATATAAACAACCTATAGATATGGAAATGTAGTAAAGTAAAACAGAGAACATGTCATGAATTTTCATTATTCCACACAACTCAGCCTCGTTCAACTAATTGCTTAATTGTCATCGATTTGTTAAATAAGTAAAAAAATATGCCAAAAGACTCGTAGCTTAATTAGTATTTTTTTTTTTTAACCAATAAATCCCCAATTCAAAATTCCCCCTCAACTATCAAATTAACTTAAAAAAAAAAAAAAAAAAAAAAAAAAAAAACCAACCCCACAAAGGAAAAAAAAAAAAAAAAACAATTTAAGGAAAAACTGATAATCTTCTTAAAAGTTATACATTAACACTATAAAGACAATAAAACATCGGAGAACCCAACATTTTTTTCATTTTGTCTAATAACCAGACAGTGACTAATAATTGCAATTGAATATAAAAGCTAATAGAAAAAGGCACCTTATGTTGGAAAGAGGTATTAAATCTTGGTCGAGTTTTCTCCAGTCAATGCCTCATTCCTGGAGAACAACTTCTCTGGGTCTTGCAGGGAAACGGATCCTCTCCATTTCCCTTTGAAATGGAGAGGCTCCATTTCATGGTGGAGATTTAACCCAGACAGATCCACGCTCAACATTCAGCCACGTCATTTAAAATTTAAACCAACACTTAAACCATGGTTCAGGGAGCTTAACTCAGGTTTAACTCAACCGAACCAAAAAAATCGTTTTTGGAGCCATGGTCCAAAAAGAAAACACTTTGAGAGCTACCTGTGGACTGCAGAGGAGAGGTGACTCACATCGGAAACAGTATACCCCATAGCCCATAGGTACAGACTCAGTCAATGGCGTCCTCTTCCTTCTCCACTCTTCATCTCACTACTCCAACAACCCTTTGTTCTTCTTCCACCTCCAACACCAACAACAATGTTCAGAAGCTTTCTTCTTCTCTTTTCTCTTCACCCATCTCCGTTTCCACCTTCTCTTCAAACCCCAACAACACTTTCCATTTCCTCAACAACAAACTTGTTTCTCCCACTCCAAGGCGTCTCTCTGTCATCGCCATGGCTCCAAAAACGTTTTTTTTGGTCCGGTTGAGTTAAACCTGAGTTAAGCTCCCTGAACCATGATTTAAGTGTTAGTTTAAATTTTAAATGACGTGGCTGAATGTTGAGCGTGGATCTGCCTGGGTTAAATCTCCACCATGAAATGGAGCCTCTCCATTTCAAAGGGAAATGGAGAGGATCCGTTTCCGTCTTGCAGACCCAAATGGGTTTGTTTTCTGCTTCTGAATCTGATGTGGCTGAGCTTGAGCCTCTTCTTCTTCTTCTTCATTCTCTACCTCATCTGCCCATGAAAAGGCCGCAAACCCATATTTGCTTTCTCTTTCCATCTCTTTCTCTCTCTTCCTAGTCTCGACGGCTATACAACCATTTGAATTTCAAAAGTTAGAAAGGGTGGTTTATTATCCCTTGTCCGTGACAGAATTTATATGAAGTATAGTATTAAATTTGCCAGCTGTTCCTACTAAATTTTGGAGAGCATATCACCTGCCACTGGTGCATATGCAATCCTGCCATATATAAGAGGTTTATCCAATAAAAATAAGATGCATTATTAATCATAATAATAATAATAATATGCCAAGTAGACATTTTAAAACCATCTAAGCAATTGCAATTTGCAACTCACACTAATTCCTTCAGTAAGGGCACGTTTTACTCCCAAAACCCAAAAGTAAGGTTAATGGCCCAAATAGCCCAAAACAACGAATTTGTAGAAAATGAGTTTGAAACTGAACTTTCAATGAGTGAGGTGGACAATAATCATAGTAGGTTAGTTGTTACTGGAAAGCATAAACAAATAGTTTGGACAAGAAAAGTCCTCCTCAGCCAAGTCTGAGGAAGGTTGTTCTTATATATTTTTCCTAGATTTATACAAAGTTACAGTTCTTCAATTTATAGTTGTCTTTCTACAGAATATCTAATGATCCCTTTGTAATGAAATTTTTCTTCTTTATATTCCCCTTTTTTTACTTCATTTCAGCCCTCCACGAGTATATCAGATTGTTGACTTTGATACTTGTCCCGTCAGTACCTTCCTGAAGTCTTTGTGGGTAGCTGTAAGGCTGAATGTTACTGCTCAAGTATCACCTCCACATTAATGCGGCTAGGGGGTTAACTGCAGAACATTCATTGCGGCGGTAGCAGCTTTCTTCTCAGATATTTCCTAACACTCTTTTGTCTTATCCATATCTGATGTTTATCCTTGCTAGCATGATTGTCCATTGCCTTGTTCTTGACGAAATGTCGGATTTATGGCCTCTACTTTATTTAGCCAGGGAGGTACTTCTCCTCGGACAACATTCCAATTTCTCATGACCAAACTCCTTCTATGGACCATTGTCCTATATGCCTTCTTTAATATTACCTTTCAATCTTTATTTAGATGTAGGATACATATGTGACGTTTAAAAAGCAAATAAATGCTACATGTCATACTTTTAGCTTAAAATGGAGGGATTTGGAGAACTTAAATGGAGTAAATGTTTTCCCCGAAAATAGAGTCTCATTTCACACATCATTCAAAATGCCAGCATAAATGCTTCCTAATCTTCATTACCATTTAAAAATGGAATGGAAATGAGTAAATTATAAAGAAGTGGAAAGGAATGGAATAAAATGAAATGAAATAATTTTGTTTGGATATTTTAAAATAAAGGAATTGAAGGTAAGTGACATTTTTTTTTTGGAGTAATATAGAGGGAAATTAATGATATCATTTTATAATAATATTATTATTAGAATAATTTTTTTTAAAGACTAAATATATAGAGGTATATTGAGAGTTTTAGTGAAAATTTTATTAAACTTAATTCATTTCATTCCAATTCCTCCCAATTTTGGAGAAAATGAAAATTTGAGATTTTGACGAAATAGAGAGGAATAAATGTTTTCTTTTACCTATTCCATTCTCTCTCACTTATTAAGCTTTCAAACAAGAGAATAACATTTTCATTCCCTTCATTAAAACTTTTAAACAAGGGAATGAAAAAATATTCCAAAATAGTTCATTTTATTCTATTCCATTCCATTCTAGATCTAGTATCTGCAGTCTTCACCTATAGAGGCACATGAAAACTATGTTATTTCTTTTCTTTCTATTGTACAACAGAAACTTGTGTTTGGGGATTTAGTTGACAATAGCCATCTTCAGCAAAGTCTTTCTTTAATTGACAAAAAAGGTGAAAGTTGAGACAAAATATAACATTGAATTCTTTGTCCAACATTTATTGTTCCAATAAGTATTAGACAAAGAATGGGAAGTTCTTGATATCGTATTTGGCCAGCCTTGATTAGCTCGTCAAAACACTTGTTTAAGCCCTAAAAGGCCAAAGTTAGTATTTTTGGATGCAAGAAAATAAGGAACTACATGGAAAATATCTTTTCACCTTGCAGGCATTGGATAAATCATTTCAATGATTCAAGAGTTTAAAATCACAAATTTGCCACTTTTGGCTAAATTTGACCAATATTGACTAAACCATAATTGGGATTAGTAAAAAACTTTGACCAAAAAATTTTGGCCATTTGATGAAGATAAATTTTTGTCCATCTTAATGATTATAAAATTTTCTTCAAAACGATAGTTCATGAGCCAAGATCGGAGTTGAAACAAATGAAATGTCAAGAAAATGCCAAAACCCTATTAAAAATACCTTTTTCAAGCACAAGAGTTATTTTTGGAGTGTTTTCTTGCAATAAACTTTACAAATACAAAAACAATGGGTGAAAACCGCTTGGACCATATTGAAGTAAACAAGTTAGCTACTCCACATAAAAAAGATTCAACGATATCACCTTCGGATAAGGAATTATTTTAATTTTCAAAGATGAGATGGTCGGATCCCACATAAGAGTCACCTAACAATATAACAACTTGATTGTTGTTGTAAGATGTAGAGTTCTTCAATCAACGCTTGTAGATCTAGAAGCAGCTTGGTACATAACCCTAAGGTACACAAGAAGTTACAATAGCTCCTATAAAGTATGTTTCTCAGTATGTATCCTTGTCTATATGATGATGGTTGTAAAAGATAGCTTTTATATGTTTTGGAAACCTAGTGTATGAAACCCTAGAAAAGCCTTGTCATCAAGGGTTGAAAATAGATCTTAAAATTCAAAATCCACAAATCTCGATAGATTGAGAAGTATCGAGCCTAATATCGAGGTTCATTAAAGCTCAATAGGTCGACAAGTATTGAGCTTATTGTTTCTTGAATATTCTTCATGTCTTCAATAATAACAAATGTTGGACACTAAATGATCATCTTGAACACACTAGAAACTAAGACTCAATTACAAATAAAGTGTGTTTTGTCTTAGGATATGCCAATTACATAAAAATATGATCCTTATAGTAAGAATTAGTTATTTAGTGTAACTAGGACAAAATTTGAGATTGGATAAAACATTTTTGTTCTCTCTTCGTCTCTATTTTTCTTGCCAAATATTATGGTTGCCTATATTGACATAAATATCATTTGAATTTATAAAATTTATTGAAGTGTTTCTTCTAACTGTTTTGATCATTTTATCCACACTAATGAGTTTTGGTTTTTTTTGGGCTAAATGTCATATTTCACTTGCTAAATGTGATCTGGAACATATCATATCAATTCCTTTTATTCTGACTGCATGCCTCATTTAACAAAATTTTATAGTTCCTTTGCTTCACACTTGAACCAACTTAGGTGCTCCTCAAAATTCCTTGCCTTGCCTTGTCATTTTCAACTTAAAGAGAAAAAGTTTAAGACTTAATAATTGCGTCAGATCTTATTTTCTGTTCTTATTGGTTGCAGGGTTTTTATTTTTTTATTTTTTTAATGACCTTATCTTCTATTTTCAAGTATTTAAACATAGTTTTGTTTCAAATTTTCCTTCGTCATTCCTATCATATTGATGTTTGGTAATAAACTTTTATTTTTTGCTATTCCAGCTAGGAGCAACAGTTGGTAATCATGTTATACTAGTATGTGATGTTTTGTTATGTCTGATGTAACTTGCCCTATAGAGTTGTCGAAGACATTCTTAGTGTAGAACCTGTATAATTGTGAGTTGGATCAACTGAGGTCTGATTGGCGTGCTTTTTTCTCTTCTTGATTCAAGTATGCTGAAGCAAGAGTCCAACTATATGCAGGGTGTGATATGAATTTTATCCATAATCTTTGCTTTCTAATTATATTGTCTTTGGTTTGTAGCGAAAACATGACATTTTTTTTTTTTTTTTTTGTTCGTGAAAACATGACATTTTATTTAACAAGTTATTGAATGACTTGCAACAAACTATTGCATGCATGTATAGAAATAGGAATACCGCCCATTGGGGCTTTTGTTCGGTTGTAAATCTTTTCCTTTGCAGAGATTCGCATAATACTAGTATTAAATTATTCATATCATGATTTTCTAAGTAGCTCTTGGATTTTTTTGGGTAAGATGAGCAGTTACTATTTTAGAAACTTTTTGTGGGAAAAAAAAAAATAACTTTTTGGGCAGATTTTTATATTTCTTATAAAAATTGTATTAGAAATAATAAATACCCTAAAGGTACCTATTAACAAGACCATTTATAAATTTATGTTAAAAATGATTTTATTTTAGACATATTTTTAGTAAAATTTTGTTAATGTTTACCATTTTAATACCTTCATTTGTATTTTATTACTATTAAATTAATTTTGACATCATCACGATTTGACCTCGATTGAATCTTGATTTAATCTTAAAAACCTTTAAACTCTCCCTTTTGGGAGAATAATAAAAATTTGAAATTTTAAAAAAATAAAAAAAATTTGTTTTTCCTCTTATCAGTTTCATTTCCTCTCACTTATTAAACTTTCAAATAAAAGAATGATCTTACCATTCCTTTCATTAAAATTCTTTAAAAAAAAAAAAATTGAATGAAATATTTTAAAATAATTCCTTAAACAAGTGTATAAAATTCCTTTCACCTTCAAAACTGTGTTATTCCTTTTCTTTCTACTGTACAATAGAAACTCGGGCTTGGGGATTTTAATTGACAAAATTCATCTTTAGCAAAGTCTTTCTTTCCTCCTCCTTTTTTATTTTTATTCTAGAGAAAGGTAAATTAGCGGAGTCATTTTCAAGTTGGAACTAAGTTATGTGAGATTGCTATATGTCATTTTCAAGTTGGAACAAGTCATCTGAAACTTACTACTCTTTATTTTCAGTTGATGTGAAGCTTAAGAAAGCCCAACATCTTACGCACCACATGTCAAGAAGTCTAGTCATACGCTAAGAAATTTGTTGTTGACTTGAGTAGTCTTGTCTCTAATAAATTTAGTGTTATGAACCACATGTCAATAAGCTGTTGGAACATTTTAATATTAATTAATTAAAATTAATTTATATTACAATATAAATATGTAAACATGTGGGAGTTAATATGGAAGATAAGAAGTTAGTGAAAATGTTTAATTCTACCTTGAAAATGAGAGATAGATTATTTTATTCATTTCAATTACGGTGATTAATGGACTGATATAAATTGACTTAAATATTGAGCTAGACACGTGCGCAAAGGGAAGGTGAAGGGAGGAGGTCTAACTCATTAGATTAATATCCAGTAATTGATCTTGTAACATTTGTTCTTTCTGGTGGAGTTTTGGGTTTGAACACTTTGTGTAGAGGTTGTTTTAGTTATACGACATTTGTTGGGCTATTATATCCTGGGAGAGATAAATAAGAGAATGTCTGCATTGATTACAAAGTTTTGCCAACTAAGGGCTTGAATCTCCTTAGAGAGAGTAAGTGCCGCACCTCAGTCCAAATAGTATTGTATAATTTTTTCTCTTCAAATTAATAAAATTCAGAAGTATTATTCTGTTTTTTTTTTTTTTTTTTTTTTTTTTTTTGGTTTAAGCCCCGAAATTTAGTATTTGGTGTGTAAATTTTTTTTTAAGGGTTAAAATTGGTTCTTAGAGTTAAACTAGGTGGCGACTCTTAAACCTTTTACCTTTAGTCTATTTGACTAAGAATGTAATCCCGAGAAAAAAAAAAAAAAAATCAACAATCACGTGTCTAAGAAGGTGAGTCCACATGAGG
The DNA here is from genome assembly GCA_030445155.1 of Quercus variabilis. Taxonomy (NCBI): domain Eukaryota; kingdom Viridiplantae; phylum Streptophyta; class Magnoliopsida; order Fagales; family Fagaceae; genus Quercus; species Quercus variabilis. The sequence continues at coordinate 45,526,975 of CP129449.1, read as the reverse complement.
TTCTTTCGGAACCATAACGATAAAACCTTGTGAGGATTTTCCAACACATAGTAGTCATAGTATAGTTAGTTGAATGCTATAGTACTATGCCCAAACAAGTGCAGTTTCTCTGGCGGCTAGGGTTTGGTTTTCCCCCTCTGGCTGCCTGTAGAATCCCTGTCCTTTTCATCGTTTAGGTTTCTTGTCCCCTCCAAGACCCTCTTTCTCTTGGTAGGTCGGTGTGTCACTACTTAGTCGGTGGTAGGTTCGCTAGGAGTTTTTTCTATGGGTTTTGGTTGCCGTTGGGTTTAGTGTTTGCAATATGGAAGGTATGGAGAATATGTGGTCTCGGTTTTCGCTGACTAAAGAGGAAGAGTTTGGGGCTGAAGTTTTGAAGGATGATGAGAAGGAAATACACAGATTGGCTGGTCATTTTTTCACCAAGCGAGTTTTGAATGTGGAGGCTGTGGGGCGCACGTTTAAACCTCTATGGAAACTGAAAGGTGAGTTGAAAATCCCTGGCCTTGGATAGTATTTTGGTTTTTGATTTCGAAGAGGGGCTTGATCTTGAGAGGGTGCTCGAACTAGAACCATGGACGTATGACAAACATATGGTAGTTTTTGAGCGTGTGAGGGAGATTGAAAGTGTGCCATCGTTGGAGTTTAGTAAGGCCACATTCTGGGTGCAGATTCACAACGTCCTTGAGAGGTCTCTCACCCAAGCTATAGGTAAAGCAATAGGAAAAACGATAGGGAAGGTGGTTGAGGTGGCTGATCCAGAGGATAACGGTGTTGGCAATGAATTCCTTCGAGTAAGGGTTTCCTTGGACATAACAAAGTTCCTCCCTCATTGTCACAAACTTTGGGCAGAAAGTAAGCAGGTTGGTTGGGTTGGATTAAAATTTGAGCGCCTGCCCAATTTTTGCTATTGGTGTGGCTGGGTAACGCATGGTGAAAGGGAGTGTGAGTTATGGCTTTGAGGCAAGGGAAGTTTAAGGAAGGAGGATCAATAGTTTGGGGAATGGTTACAGGCTGACTCGGTTCGAGGGAGTAGAAAATCAGTTACTGTGATTCTTGGCTCTACTCGTGCTCAAGCACCGTGGTGGAGAAAACCTGGAAGTCAAGCTCCTCCATCCTCCAAGCAATCCGAGACATCATCAGATGGAAGTATGGTAAGTGACTGCTTCATCAAGGTGGTAAGTACTGAGAATATAAGGAGAGACATTGCGGGTTTCAAGTTGAATAATGAGGGTAGTGTGGGTGTGGCTGAAATTGTGGCCAACAAAAATAATAGTTCCTAGCATCTCCCATGTGGGACTAACGTAGCTTCCCATGCAACTACGGTCACTCCCATGCCATTGGGTGATTGCACAAATAAGCCTGTACCATTGACCCCTTTAAGTTGACTAGAAAGTGGAGTAAGCTGACCCATGATATTATTCCAGAGAATTAGACTGCCATAGTTCAAATGGTGTCAGACCGTAGGCCTGGGCTTGAGTCAAAAGATGAATAGGGTGGTAAAAGGCAGTGTATGGACATTTGTGAATCCGAGGACAAGGAAAATTTTCAGGTTTCCAACACCACCACCAACAATGAGTTGCTTAAATTAGAATTATTTGGGGCTTGGGAACCCTCAAATAGAAGATGAACTAATTACTCTGGTGAGCAAACAAGATCCCAAAATTGTTTTCTTAATGAAAACAAAACTTGAGAAAAATTCAATGGAGAGAATTGGTCGTAGCTAGGATGCAGTTTCATAATATTTTTGTGGTTCCACAGGTTAACAGAGGGGGTGGTTTAGCTTTGTTGTGCAGAGATGATATCTCTTTGGATGTCCAAACATATTCTAATCAGCACATTGATTCTTTCATAAACTATGGAGTGGATGACACCTGGTGGTTTACGTGTTTCTACAAAGACCCTGACATCGCCAACCGAGAAGACTCCTAATCTTTGCTTAGAGTTTTGAGTCAGAGAATTAATTACCCATGGGTGGTTTTGGGGGACTTTAATGAAATATTGTTGGCAAAGGAGAAACAAGGAGGACTGGATTAACCTGAACAACAAATGCAAAATTTCAGAGATGCTTTGGATTTTTGTAGACTGAAGGACATGGGTTTTCATGGCTTTCCCTTCACATGGTGTAATAGGAGACCGGATAATCATAATGTTTGGATTCGGCTTGACAGGGGGGGTTGCTACTGTTGATTGGATTCTTCTCTTTCCCACTATCAGAGCCCATCATTTGGATTGTTTTCATTCAGATCATAAACCGGTCTTTCTAGGTATGGATTCTGATTTGAATTGTTTCTATAGGAAAGGGCGTCCATTTTGAGTCGAAGCCATGTGGCTTAAGGATAGTTCCTGTGAGGTTATTATTCAAACTTCATGGAAAAAGATTGAGGGGCCGGCCTTGGTGGGGAACTTACATTGTTTCGTGTCAGGAGGGGCTTAAGGTGTGGAACTATAACATTTTGGACATGTTCGGAACACTTTGCAGCACAGTCTCAAAGAGTTGAAACATGTTGAAGAGTCTGATGGGTATCGTACTAATCTTGGGCATATTCCTGAACTCCGGTCTCGGATTGAGAAACTTAAAAAGAGGGAAGAATGCATGTGGTAGCAAAGATCCAGATTAGATTGGTTGAAAGAGGGGGACCAAAACATGAAGTATTTCCATTGTAGAGCTAACCAACGTTATAAAAGAAATTTTATTGCAGGTTTGGAGGATGATACAGGTGCATGGTTTGAGGAGGAAGGCCGAATGGCAAAACTGATAGTATTTTGATGCATTGTTCACTTCATTAGATCCTTCAGGCTTTGATGAAATCCTATGTGGAATTCAACCCTCGATCACTGATGACATGAACGAGGACCTTATCTAGGAGTTTACTGTAGAGGAAGTACATCATGCATTAAAACAGATGGCCCCCACCACTATTCCTGGGCTTGATAGTATGTCACCTATATTCTATAAATCCTTTTGGCATATTGTGGGTGATGATGTTACCAGTATTGTCCTTAATGCACTTAATTTTGGGGTTGTTCATGAATCTCTTAATTCCACTTTTATCTCCCTCATTCCTAAGGTTAAAAATCCAAAAAGGGTCTCTGATTTTAGACCTATTAGTCTCTGCAATGTGATTTACAAACTTAATTCAAAAGTTTTGGTTAACTGCCTGAAACTTGTGCTTCCCAATATTGTCTCTAATTCTCAAAGTGCTTTCTTATCAGGGAGATTAATTATGGATAATGTGCTAGTTGCTTTTGAGACCCTCCATTACCTTAAAAGAAAGACCCAAGGGAAACTTGGTTTTATGGCTCTTAAACTTGATATGAGTAAAGATTATGACCGGGTGGAATGGATTTTTTTGGAGAAAGTTATGAAGCATTTGGGGTTTGCTGATAGATTGATTAAAATAATTATGTCCTGTATGTCTGCGGTCTCTTATGCTGTCCTTTTGAATGATCAACCAGTGGGTAACATTAAACCCTCTAGAGGTTTGAGACAAGGTGACCCTCTATCTCATTACCTCTTTTTACCTTATGCTCTTGGGCTGCAGGGGTTGTTGAAAAAAAGCTGAAGTAGATGGTGAGATCAATGGGGTGTCTATATGTCGTAATGGTCCTAAAGTTTCCCACTTGTTTTTTGCTGATGATAGTGTTTTATTTTGTTGGGCTGTGAGAGACCATGCCCCTGGCCCGTTTTAATGAATATTGGGCCAAACTCACGTGAATGGATGGAGTTGTGTTATTACCTCTCAAAATGAAGGTTCGACTAGTTATATTTTCCCCTTTAGATTAAGGGTTTTACAATGGAGTCGCCACTTATTTAATTGTTGGAATAAATATGAAAACCATAATTGAAAAATTCATCATTTTATTAATTTGAAATTAAATTTACATTGAACATAGGAAATTACATGGCTTTGGTCCTAGATACAATCTAAGATAAAGTACATGATTTTGTTTCCTAGTTATAATCTAGAAATTGAAAATTACAAGGATAAGCATTTGATCTACTAACTCTTGATCTAAGTTCGGAGGCTATGTTACAAGGTGGGAAGGTGTTAGGCACCCACCTTACCCGGTGAAACCGGTTTTCTAGACTAAGGTGGCCAACATTCATATCACATCATCCGATATGTTATCAATTAATTTACATGTTAAATTTAAAGTGTGTACATGTGATAAACCTTAATTCAATTTATTAAGCATTTCATTTGGATTGAAAAATAAATTCTAGTGAATGTGTGTGGATGGTGATATCCTAGATTCAAAGACTTGAAAGAATTATGAAACAAACATGTTTTTCACTTTTTTCACGTGGATTTAAGATTAAAACTAGTGTTATGCAAGAACATGTGATAAACAATCAAGAACATGTGAAGAAAATATAAGAACATTCAAACATATTCAAAGGAATTTAAATAGTTACTGTTGTGCTTTAATCCTAAATTCTCATCATGGCAACACAATAAACAAGTTAGGGAAATGGATTATACATTCATGCAAGATCCATACGGTAGAGGAGGAGACTCTTGGTGGAGGTCCTAAGGGCGAAGAAAAAGTAAGAACTAGGAGAGGGAGAGTGAGTCTCACTCAATACTTTAAGTCTCAGGAAGACTAAGATATGACAAGACTACTCTACTGCACTAGAACTCAAGAGAGGAGAAGAGAGGGGGTTTTGGTGTGCTTTGGAATGAAAGAGAGGGGGGGTTTATATAGTAGTGGTGGAGGAAATATGAATGAAATGCCATTTAATGAGAGCTGACAAGGATCATGAACCTAGACCTCATTTTAGCATTAGGAAAAATATGATGCATTAAATGGAAAGATTGATAGAAGTGAGGAGCAAGCTAAAATTCGGTTTTCTCGTAGCTGCTGTAACAGTCTGTAGAGCCAACTTAAAAAAAATCATATCTAACTCGATTCTAATCGGAATTATCTCGTTCTTATGCTCAAATTGAAGCCCTCGATGTCTAGTTTTTGAAAAAATTAACATCATTCACAGATTCAAAATATTATGAGAGATATTGATGAAATGATGAGAATAGGTCATTTATTAGAAAATTGTTTCAGCACAATTAACATTAATAGATCCCAAATTAGCTCCCAATTAACATTAAATGGCTCCAATCACTCCCATTTTAGACTTAATTGTTTTCAAATTTACTCTAATTAAAAGATAATTACACAAATTATTTATTGAATAATTAATATTTAACTATCTAATTAATTATGTGTATACAACTTTACCATAAAATATAGTTCTAACCAATTAAATTATGACATATCATTGATTTCCAATTGATTACACTTGTAACCAATTGAAATCAATTATTCATAATCACATATAGTCGGACTCAATTTGTGATAGTGCATCTAAACCATTAAAACTTGATTTGATGATAACTTTCAATCTGGTGGTTTGATTAGGGCTTATGACCAGTCAATTTGATCGTTATAACATCAAGATCATTTTGGTGAAACAAGATTAAGGATCTAATGGCTAGAATCAAGATGCATATTTTCAAAGTGAAAGTACCATTTTACCCTCCATGTGGGGTTAAATACGGGTTGCAAAATGAGGTGTCAATAGGGGCTAAGGAAGAGGAGTGCCAAACTATTCTTGATTTGTTAGCCACCTATGAACGTGGGTCGGGCCAAAAGATTAATAGAGAGAAAATTAATATTTTTTTTAGCTCTAATACTCATCCACATGTATAATCTAATATTCAGCAGCTCCTAGGAGTGCTTGCCATTCGGTAATATGAAAAATACTTGGAGTTGCCGGCATTGGTGGAGAAAGCTAAGAAACAAAGTTTTATCTATCTTAAAGAAAGGGTTTGGCGGAAGCTCCAATGGTGGAAGGAAAAAATTCTTTCCCATGCAAGTAGGGAGGTTTTAATAAAATCAGTCATTCAGGCTATACCCACCTACACTATGAGTTGTTTCAAACTCCCTAAGGGTCTTGTTAAGGATTTAGAGGTTTTAATCAAGAAGTTTTAGTGGGGGTACAATGGTGATAATAGGAAAGTCCATTGGGTTAAGTGGGACTGATTATGTGAGGCCAAGGAAGTTGGGGGATTGGGGTTCAAAAAAATAGAGAAGTTCAATGATTCCCTTCTAGTTAAATAGGTGTGGCGTATGATAAATAATCCCAATTCTCTATGCCACTATGCGTTCGAAACTCGTTTTTTCCCAGATTGCTCTATTTTAGAGGCTAAAGATTCAACTATTGGCTCCTATGCTTGGAAGAGTATCCTAAGTGCTAGGGATGTGATCCGTAAGGGTATGGTATGGAGGATAGGGAATGGTTAATTAGTGAGAATTGAAGTAGACAATTGGCTTCCAGTTAAAGCTAATAGAAAGGTGATTTCCCCCCTCACATCAGTCCAACCCGAGACTAAGGTGAGTTCTTTGATTAACCATGATCTTGGAGTGTGGAAAAAAGAGCTAGTGGATAGGCTTTTCCTCCCTCGTGAAGCAGCCGTGATCTTAGGGATCCCTTTGAGTAATAAGCTGCCACTTGACAGTATTAGTTAGAGCCTAACTCCAAATGGTGCTTTTTCAACCAAAAGTGCATACAAAATGATTGTTACCTTGGATAACAATGGTGTTGCAGGAAGCTCTACTCCTGATTCTCAATGCAATTTTTGGAAGAAATTATGGAGCTTGAGGGTGCCAAACAAGGTGAAACATTTTGCTTGGCATGCATGCAACAATGCCCTCCCCACCATGGCTAATCTTGCTCACAGGAACATTAGCCCATCTAATGTTTGCGAGCTGTGTAATACGGCCCCTGAGGACACTCTTCATGCTCTGTGGGTGTGTAGTAAGCTGGAAGAAATCTAGAATATGCTATCCTGGACTTAATCTGCCACTCACACTCGTCCTCTAAGCTTTAACGATTTATTGGGTTGTTTCTTGCAGGTACAGGAGGATTTTAGAAGGGAAATTTTCATAATGGTGGCCTGGACTATTTGGAATTGCCGAAATGTTGTGACGTTTGGTCACCCGACGATTTCAGTGGATTACATCGTCCTAAGAGCAGGAGCACTACTTCAGGAGTTCTTGGCTGCTCAAGACAGACCGACTGAGGTCCCCCCAGATGCTGTTCTTCACTAGTGGCATCCTCCGGAGTTCCCGTATTACAAAGCCAATTTTGATGCGGCGGTTTTCAGACAAAGCTCCTCAGCAGGGATTGGAGTGATCATTCGTGACAACAGGGGCGAAGCTATTGGTGCATTATCTATGCCGATCCCATTGTCCAATTCAGTCGCTGTCTTGGAAGCTTTAGCATGCCGTAGAGCTCTCCTCTTTGCCAAAGAAATCAGTCTGAGTCAGGCGATCTTCGAAGGAGATTATGCCATGGTCATTCAAGCCATTACCCATGGCAACTCTGAACTAGCGGAGTATGGACACATCGTTGAAGACATCAAGATATTAGCTTTAGATTTTGATTTTATTCAGTTTAGTCATGTTAAATGCAATTGTAATGTTGTTGCAGATGCCCTCGCTAAGAGAGCTAAAGATTCTTTAAGTTTAGCTGTTTGGCTCGAAGAGGTGCCAAAGGACATTACCCCTCTTCTTTTGTTTGATATTCCTTAAAGTCATGATTATTTCTCCCCTGGCCATTTTGGTTTGGGTTCTCAAAAAAAAGAAGGCGAAAACATTATTTTGGTCCTTACATTTTGAGGTCACGGTCAATTTGGTCCCTATATTTTAGTAGCAATCAATTTGGTCCCTATTATTTTTAAGTTGGAGTCAATTTGGTCCCTACCGTTAACTTACTAACGGAAAATGCCTATGTGGCAAATAGTTTGTCTTATTGACGCACACGTGGCTAATATAATAATATATAATTATATATTTAAATATTTAAAAAGCCACCTAAGCATTTTAATTTTTTAAAAATCCATTTCAGAAAAAACTGAAAGATTAACAGGAAAATGGAAAGTACAAAAATAAAGAAAATGATTTTTTTAATCTTTAATTTATTTTCTTTTCTTTTTCATCCTTGGACTTTCTCAGCTTAGATACAAAACACAATATCCAGCAATACAACAATACAACAATCTGAAACCTGTTGGAAAAATAATAGTGAATAAACAAGTTTTGATACAAAAACAATATCTCAAATAATTATCAAGAATGTCAATAAGCAATAATAAAATAAATTTAAGTAAATTTAGGAACAATCTCACAGTGCTATAGAATCACGCTGCGAAAGCGTTGTCCTTAAAGGTTGATTCGTGCCACCCAAAGTAAAACTTGGTGCGATTGGTTCTCTTGGCCAAACAACCCCCAGGATTAGACTATAGCGTCGACCTTTGTGATGTACGCACTTCCACTCACAAAAGGTTTAAGAACAACCTTCTATTGCCTTTCCTTATAACAAATATTTTTGTAGAAAAATATGTGGGAGAGAAAGATAGTAGTGTTGTGTATCTAAAACATAGAGTAGTAAAAAGACTCTCTAGAAAATATGTTATGATAAGTATTATATAGGCTATCTATGAAGATAATAGCCTATAGTTATTGGTTACTAATAACCCTTAAAAGCCCAACGGCTATATTATCAATAATTGCCCAACGGCTATTTTTCTCATAATTGCCCAACGGCTATTTTACTCATAATTGCCTAACGGCTATTTTACTCATAAATTTCCAACGGCTAGAAAGTAAATAAAAATAAAAGTGTTTGGAACACACACCCACACCAACAATCCCCCACATGTTACAAACACAAAATAGGAAAGGCACGCAACTAAAGAAGGCATGCATCAATATGGTACCAGAAGGTTTTTACCATACATAGGATAAATAAGTAGGAACTAAAAGACAATGGTGGAGTTAAAACTCTTTTAACCAAGCTATTAGTAAGCCAAATTTACCACCCACATAACTTTCTTTATTAAGGTTGTTCTTAAGCGGGTTGGCGCCTTATCCAGGCCATGCGCCACTGGGTTTCATGAGAGCTCTAGAGACCTACCCAAAAAGTCTTATAGGAAGCGGCACAACTTCCACTCACACATAGGTGGCATCCATCAGGAGTGCGTGCAGAACACCCCATCCCAACAGGTAGGGATATGGATCCATTAAGAGCCTAAAACTTAACCTCCAATAATCTGCAACTTAGTCGGTGGCATCCATCAGGAGTGCGTGCAGATACACCCCATCCCAACAGGTAGGGATATGAATCCATTAAGAGCCTAAAGCTCAACCTCACCAAATTCTGCAACTTAGCACTGTCTCACACCATAGGGATGGACTCATCACTAATCTCCTTATCGAGATAGCAGAAAACACATAACAAATGACAGTGCCCATAGACCACTAATGACCTCTACCCATTTAACCTCTTGCGCGGAATCACCCATCATAGAGGTTGGGCATTAGTCACAGTGTTGCAACTTGGGTATCAGTCCAATCCCCCTAGATGTCTCACTCACCAGCCTTCTTGCTAGTGGTTTGGTCAAAGGATCGGCCAAGTTCCTTTCAGACCTCACAAAGTCTAATGACATAATATCATTATCAGTAAGCTTCCTCAGCCTCAATTGGATATGTCGACTTTTCCCATTATAAACTTTGCTTTTAACACATGTTATGGTAGTCTGGCAATCACAAGGAAAGCAAACAGAGGCAATAGAGTTAGTAAAATGAGGCATATCAATTAATATACTCCTAAGCCATATAGCTCCGGACCTAGCCTTCTCTAAGGCCACTAACTCTGTTTCCATATTAGATCTCACTATGCAAGTCTTCTTGGTTGACTTCCAAGAGACAACCCCTCCAGCTAGTGTAAACACATATCCACTAGTGGGCTTCACCTCATCTGTATCAAAGATCTAGTTAGCATCACAATATCCTTCTAAAACAGTAGGATAGACACAATATGACAAACCAAAATCAAAAGTCCCCTTTAAATATCTCAATAATTTAGATATTGCATCCCAATGCTCAATACTAGGATTATGAGTGTATTTACTCAATCTACCAACAGCATATGCAATATAAGGATGAGTACAATTTGTCAAAAACATTAAACTACCAATAATTTGTGCAAATTTATCTTGTGTAACACTATCACCATGATTTTTAACCAAGTGCACCTTTAAGTCATACATAATAGACATAGGTCACATATCAAAGTGTTTAAATTTTTTTTTTTTCGCATAATTAGATTGTGATAGTACACTGCAATCATTATCCCTAAGGATCTTGATGCCTAAAATAACACACACATATATATATATATATATATATATATGTGGGTACTTGACTCCACTCAAAGGTTTTGTTCGCTTTGGGGAGCCAGGCCCTCACAAATTTGTCCTCTTTTTACCGAGTGCAGGCAACCTGCAGGCAAGCTGAGGAGGGCTTCATAGTCTCAGCCCCAAGACCTGGAATCCCACATCGGAAAGAGAACCCTCCCACTAGCGCTTTATATGCTTCTAGAGCTTGCACTAGTGTACCACCACCACACAAAGAGAACCCTCTCACTAGCGCTTTATATGCTTCTAGAGCTTGCACTAGTGTACCACCACCACACAAACATTCTAGTAGCACTCTGCTTTATTTTCTTCTTCACCTCTCTCTCTCTCATTCTCTCTCACACACAGAAGCAAAAATTCAAATCTCTTTTTCCAATAACCGTGGCTGAGCATGGTGAAGCAAGAGGGGACATCGGTTCATGTGAGGATTTGACATTAGATGCCCAAGGGGAACTGTGGACGCGGAGTACGCCGCCGTGGACGACGCAATGAGGAGAAGTGGGTCTCATCCATTCCGATAACTCACTAGAACATATCTACCTCCACTCACTTCGGGATGGGTGATTGGGATTTGATATTGGCGAACAGATCTAGGCCTTGTGGTTTTGACTGCACTATTTGATTATAAATGGCAAAACCAATTTCTGGTGGTTGAGGGGTTTCGGTCTTGGATGGTTGAGTTTTTCTACCTTCAATGGTTTGGATATTAATGATGGCTGTAAATGGTTAAATCTGGGGTGTTGATAGTTGTGTGAAGTTGCTAGGAAAATAGATAAAAAGAGAAGAATATGAAAGAAAATTTAGTCTGTGATTATTGTTTAGTTTTAGATTGTTAAGTTGCTGGGAATAGTGTTTGGAGGCTAAGAAAAGTTTTTAAGAATACAAAAGAAAATAAAAGAAATTGAGGATTGTTATAAAAAATAATATATTCTTTTTTTTCAATTAATCTTTCCGTTTTTTTTTTTTTTTTTGTCATGAATTTTTTAAAAATTAAAATGCTTAGGTGGCTTTTTAAATATTTAAATATATAATTGTATATTATTATATTAGCCACGTGTGCGTTAACAAGGCAAATCATTTGCCACGTAGGCATTTTCCGTTAGTAAGTTAACGGTAGGGACCAAATTGACTCCAACTTAAAAATAATAGGGATCAAATTGACTGCTCCTAAAATGTAGGGACTAAATTGATTGTGACCCCAAAATATAGGGACCAAAATAGTGTTTTTGCCAAAAAAGAAAAAAGAAAAAAGAATGCTGTAGTACCTCTAGGGTCAATCAAGTTATTCCTGGAATATTCCACAATGAGATTACTAAAATACCCTTGAGCATAAAAATGCAAATAACCCAATAGTTAAAGAGGAAGCAAATGACGTAATAATTAAGGGGGGGGGGGGGGAGGGAGGGAGTTACAACTAAATGTGTCATATTTTATTAATATTTCAAATTTTGAATTTCACAATTTCAAATTCAAAATTTTTTTTATTAAAAATAAATTTTAACTTTCCTAATTTAGTCAAGAAAAAAAAAAAAAAAAATCTTAACATGATGTATTATAGTAATATCTCCTAATCAATGTGTTGGATTTAATATATTGTTTTTTCATAAAAAAAAAAAAATATATATATATATATATATAATTTTTTACAATGCTATATACTTTTTTAAGTTCATTTACAATCAACTAAGCTAAAAATGAAATCTAAGATGGAAAATACATACATTGATACTTTGAAGTTAATTCAAAATAAAAATGTCATATAACATTTTTTAAAATCAAGGCATACATAAAACATTTTAATCAAATATTTTGTTTAATAAATTAAGTAATTTTTCTTCAATAAATAAACATCTTTTGAATTAATTTTTTCTTCAATATTCAGTTATTTGCACTTTACCCCTATTAACAATTGAGTCATTTACACTTCTTGAAGGTATTTTAGTAATTTTGTTGTGTAATATTTCAACAATGTATTTACTCATTCTCAATAGTTATGGGGGGATATTGCTCAATTTTATAGTTTTGGGGGGGGGGGGGGGGGGGGGGGGGTGGCTCTCCTAAATATAATTTTTTGTTGTTTGGTTGAAAAGAAACATGAGAGGAAGAAAATTGAAATTTGCATGAATTTACTATTATGCCCCTGTTATATAAAAATTAATTTTTAATACTTTTAATAATTATGCCAAAAACAACTAATAATATATTTTTTTAATTATTAAGCTAAAAAAAACTTAAACAACATTTAGGGTATGTTTGACACATTGAATTATAATTGCATTAGGAATGATAATCTTTATCATTGGAAATATAAGGTAAAGTAATAGAATAACTATTCCTATTAATAGGTTTGGTTGTGAAATAGAAATAAAACTACAAATCTTTTATTTTTTTTTATTTTTTAACATAGTAATTTTCTCATTATTGTGCACAGAGATAAATTATATTTTGAAAATATAATAATTTCAAAATTTATTACATATATTAAAGAATGACTATTATATCCATTATAGGGAGGAATATATATTCCTCAATTTAAGGAATAGCTATTCCTAATGATAAAAACTCCATGTAATTAAAATCCAACCAAACGATCAATGACTATTCCTTGTGAATAACTATTCTATCGTAGAATCTATTACAGTGTACCAAACATATTTTTAGTTATTTATAAGACAAAACAACTATTATACTTTACAACCCTAACGTTTTTAGTTTAACAATGAATAGGGAGAAAAAACTATACTGTGTTAGTTACATTTTCTATGTTTACTAGGAAAAAAAAAATGATGTAAAGAAGTAAAACCGTGGAGTGTGGAAACAAGCAGGTTAATCAGTAGTATTAGTATAAAAAAAAGTGCTGATGAGTCATCCACCATCCACACCTCTTTTTCTTTCTCATTTTCTCCCCAATTTGGAGAGATTATGCATCTCCAATTTTCTAATATTTTTTTCACTATGAACCAAATAGTATAAAACTCAAATTTTCCATTCCATTTTCCTTCATTTGCTTTCCTTCAACCCACCTTTCAATCCAACTAAACATACTGTTAAGTTCAAGTGGTTGATGGGATCAAGAAAATTTTACATGGTCTATGCATATATGAGAATATCTCATAAGACCGTTTCATACAATAATATATATTTTTTTTCATGTATATATACCTTCCATTTGTGTCGGACAAAATATTTATTTACTTGGCTCAAATTACAATTCCAAAAAGCCTTGATTTGACTTGTCGTGCACCTCTTGAATATAATTTTTGCAAACAACTCTCATATATAACTTGATTTTTTTTATTTTTTTTATGGGTACATATATTATTTGATTCTTTTATATTTTTTTGAGAAGAAGGTAAATGAAATTTTATTAAAGAAAAAAATGAACTACAAAGCAAAACAAAAAACCAAATTAACTTAGGGAAGATCTGATTGGAAAACAACATCCACATCCTCGGGTAAATTTTCTACCCAAACCTCAAGAAAATTTTGCTAAAACTGTTTTTTTAGCTAAATTATGAGCTAATTTATTTCCATCCCACCTAACATGTAACACTCGGCCAAGCCTTTTAGTCTTATCAATGATATGGCCAAACAACAGAGGACAGGGGCCACGACACTTTAAGGCCTGAATTACACGAAGACGTCGCCTTCGACAATAATGTTAAATAAACTCAGCTCCCGTGCGAAAATCACAGCCCTTCGAGCCGTCAAAGCTTCAGCAATCTCAGCTGACTGCACCTTACCCAGATTCTTTTATATTTAATTAACCGTTAATGAAACGCTTTTATAAAGCTACTCTTTTATTGCATGTAAGATTTACAGACATGTAAATTCCACATGGCATGAGAGCAGGGTCTCATGTCAACCTTTGTAATTTGGATCAAAGTGTACAGAGGAGGTGTGCGTGGAAAATAGGCACATAACTCTGTTCTAGCTTAGCTTATATTCTTGTACGCAGTAATGTTTGTCAAACATTTATTATATTACATTGGATTATCAAAAAAAAAAATTATTATATTACATTGATACAAAGGGTGACAGTTCGACCACGTAATCTCCTTATTTCAATTCATAGCCTCACAAAGTTCATTGCGTTGCCGTTTTAATTAAAGGATAGTCAAATTGTTCATATATGATATATAATTTTGACTAACGTTCCTTGTCAATTTAATACAGCTATGTATCCTGTTGCATACGCCTCGTTTCTTCCGATTTATTTGTTTTCGTACAAAGAGGGGTTGACACGTAGAGGAGACGCTAATCAGGCCAAAGACTGTACCTCAAAAAAAAAAAAAAAAAAAAAAAAAAAATCAGGCCAAAGACTAATACAAGTTTTCATCAAATTTCATGTTTACTTCTATTACTTTTAGTTGGTCACGATCAAACCAATAACTAATTATATTGCTCTCCTCAAAAAAAAAAAAAAAAAACTAATTATATTTCTCTGGTTTATTTGGGGTAAAAAAAAAAAATGATGAAAAATAGTGGCAGCTCTAGAATTGTTTTTCCAAAGTGATCATTAAGAAAATTAAATTACACAAAATCTAATAAAAAGAGAATTTCGTATATTGACCATACAAAAAAAAATATATATAATAATAACATACAAATACATAAAGTCTTGCAATTTCCTTCTAAGATTTTTTTTTTTTATTTTTTTTTTATATAATTTTAAAAACATTGTATGATATTCTTATTATTAATCCAGCTATATCTATTTCAAAATATTAGTTAAATAATTTTTTTTTTGGACTTTTTCTTCTTGTTTGTAAGAACCTAATATATTGTTGAGTAGACCAAAGTTTATATTCAAAGTTTGGTTACAAACTTAGGTGTAACCTAAGGTTACAACTCTCACTAACAAATTAACATGACTATATACTTTGAAAATCTAACTGTTGAATTTCATGTTCTTTATGTTCTTAAAATACTTGTCAAATTTCATGTTCTTTATGTTCTTAAAATATATATCAAATTTCATGTAAATCAAATGTTATTTACTATTTGGTCTATAAACTTATTTTTTATGTATAATTTTAAATTACAAGAACTCGAAATTTAATTATTTGATTGATCATGACATAGCTATTGATTTTTTTTTTCCTTGAAATTTTGCAATTATGCAGGATATATAAAGAAAATGTAATCCAATGATAGATTTGTAAAAATTCATATCCAATAAAAAAATATTGAATAGAGTTGTAATATCAGTCTATAACCAAGTTTGTTACCAAATTTTGTTCAAAGTTTAATTATGTTGGGCCTCTAAAAATTTGTGAAAATTTTAGGGTGGTCAAAATTTTTTTTTAAGGGTAAAAAAATCATAAAATTTTTAAATTTTATATAATTTTTTCTAGGTTAAGGCCCAATGTGGAGCCACCCCTGATAAAAAAAAAAAAAAGTTTATGTATATGCGTTCATGTCATAAGTATATATAAATTATAATGATATATCGAGAACATTGTAGTTTAATTAATACTAGTTCGCGTTTTTAACATATTCATCCCCTCTTTATCTATTGATTTATTTAGAGCATTCTCATCAGCTCTCTCAAATGTGCCAAATGCCAAATATTTGGCACATTTGGCACTCCAAACACAAAAACAAACCCTCATCAAGTATGCTAAATGTCTTAAAATTTTGAGGTGAGGCATGCTACAGTACGCTCTCAAATATGAGAGCGTACAGACAGCAATGCCATTTTGGTTTAATATTTTTTTATTCTCTTTTCTCTCTCCTCTCTCATCACTTTATTCTTTTCTCTTCTCTCTCCGTCACTCTCTATCTCTTCCCTCTCAGTCCACTCAAGATCTCTCTCATCTTTGCTTAAGATCTCTCGCCGCCTCACCTAGTCGTCAACCTCCACAGCCCTTGCCGCCGACCTCCACAGCCCTCGCTGTCGACCTTCAAATCTCTTAATCGGGGCGTCGGTGTGAGATTTGGGATGGGTTTCGATGTGTGGGTTTTGGGTCATTGATTGATCGATTAGGTTGGGATTTTGGGCCGGTGGTATTGTCGTGCTTATGGCGGTGGTTGGTTGAGTTTTGGGCCTGCGATGTTTGTGGCTGTAGTGGGCAGCGGTGCTTGTGGTTGTAGTGGGTTTCGATGTGTGGGTTTTGGGTCATTGATTGATCGGTTGGGTTGGGATTTTGGGCCGGTGGTGGTGTCGTGGTTGCAGCAGTGGTTGGTTGAGTTTTGGGCCAGTGATGTTTGTGGTTGTAGTGGGCGGCGGTGTTTGTGGCTGTAGTTGGCTGGCAGTGTTTGTTGAAGATTTTGAGTTTCTTTTTCTTTTTCTTTTCTCTTTTGTTGAGGTTTTTGGATTTGGAATTTGTTGGAGATCCAGTGATTGTGATTGTAGTTTGTGGAGGTTGATTTGCCGTTGGTGGTGATTTGCCGTTGCCGTTGGTGGTTTGTGGAGGTTGATTGTGACTGTAGTTTAATGTGTTGGAATTTGTTTAATATTATTTAATATGTTGGATATATTATTTTAATGTATAGAATTGAAAAATAGAAGATGTGATAAATGGTGAATTGTAAAATAGTGTAATAAAATGATAAAGTAGGTTTTTGATGTGTCAAAATAGCATTTTTTATAAGAGAGTTAATGAGAATGCTATAAAACAACTCAAGTTAGAAAAAAAATATCGATGATATTTTTATCTATTGATTTAAAATGAAAAATTAAGCGCCATATGGTTGTACACATGTCAGTGATATGTGTGCAACCATATGGTTTTCCTTGATAATTCTTGTCTGTTCACATACAGATCAACATGAATAGACTTGCGCTCCAGTAAAAGCTTGTGCATTAATTGTTTGATAGACTACAATCCAATTTTTCATTCTTTTGGAGTCCAAGACACGAATCTAGAGAGTTTGAAGTATTCATCATCTCAGCAAGAGTACATTTTTTATTTTTCCTTCACCACCTAGGCGTTGATGGAAATTCAAGGGAGCTGTACTCTTACCGACTTTCAAAGATATCCCTTTCTTTCCTGAAATAATCAGAGCCTATCGTCTCTCTATCACTGGTTAGAAAAATCGACTTCATAGAAGACGAAGTCAAAGATACACAAACACAAGATTGAAGATTCCACACTTATGCTATTCATCTAGAAATAACGCGTTTTTTAATTGACAATTTAAGGTATTAATTAGAATATCCCATAGTATTGGAACAAATGTTGTCCGCTATATATATAAAATAAAATATCAAGTCACCAAACAGTAAATGAAGCTCCAGCCATGAAACAAGATTCCCAAATACCTTTCCCACTCATGACACCAAGACCTTTGTTTCTGTTTCCTGTACTTATCTTTTTTCTTCTCATTGTCTTCCATGGAGCTGAAGCTAACAACATTAATGTTACTCGAGTAGGTTTGATCATTGATGTTAATACCCGTATTGGAAAAGAAGAGAGAATAGCAATGGAAATTGCAGCTCAAAACTACAACGCCAGTTCAATGACTCACAAACTGTCTCTCTATATGGAGGACCCCTTCAGAGTCTCTTCTGCTGGTATGTTGTCACTAACTCGCTATCACTTGCACATTTTGTTAACATTAATATATCAATAACAATTACTACCGATGAAATCGATTATGAGCAGAATAATAATGCTGATACTAAGTACTTTCTTTAAGCAGTGGTGGAACAAAAAATTATTCTTTAAAAGAAGCTAAATAAAAAAAAATTTGATGATCAAGCCTTTTATGTAAGTTTTTTCTTTTAAAAACCTTCTACTCTATCTTTGTATATATGTTAAAATACTTAGTATTCTAAAAAAAAAATGTTTATTTTTTATTTATTTATTTTTTATAGGAAATACTAAGTAATATCATTAAATCAAGAGTGAGAGACTACAGACATGTCATGAGCACATGCATGCTCTAAAAAGCTAGGGCATTCCTCTAGCCAAACTACATAGTCCTTAACCTCTTTAGCATACTGCGCTATTAAGTGAGCAGGGACATTTCCCTGTCTTTTCACATAAGAGAGAAAAATTCCTAAGGCCTGTAGTTAGTTCTAGTGTTCTTCCAAGCACATTTTGAATGGATGGAGGAGCCACCCCTTCACCCTGGAGGGCCTTGCAAATGACCAGCGAGTCACCTTCAAACACTGCCTCCCTAATACCCACGTCCCTTGCAAACATAAGCCCCGCCTCCATTGCTTTTGCTTCTATCTCCACTGCCCCCAAAGGAGCATTCACTATCTTACTTAAGGCTGCTATTACCTCCCTGGTTTCATCCCAAATCAACACACCTATTCCCGCTTTTTTTCTATGCTTGAATACTGCACCGGTCTACGTTCACTTTGTATCGTGACTCTCCAAAGTCTTATGTATATATATTCCTACTAATTATTAAAATATAAAATCTTATATTTGGAATTCTTGCAAGTCGCGACTCTCCATCTTAAAATCACCTTACAACTACCACTATAAGAAAGACCTCAAGCCAATCAACACAACAGTGCAAAAATCAACCAGAAGGATCGGTGCATCAATCCATGCTCTTCATGTACTCCGATGCACCACCAAAATTTTCAACGTGCTGAAGCAAGATCTCATTGCATGCATCTCGATGCTTGTCACATGCCAGTGATGCCACACATATCGGTTCCAATCTGTGATGTCATTCGGGACATCATCTTGCCCAGTTTCATATTCTAAGTCATTATTATCCGCCTTAAGTTAACCACGTTAGCACCATTGTTAGCATGTATGCGGCGTCAACAGCCTCTCCCGCACTAGTGCCACAATTACGTTAGAATTGACACATCACTTGCCATGTCAACAACATCCCTTCTTTCGGGCTGACTTGGCCGAGTATGAAACTCAAACAGAGTCTTTATTGGGTTACGAATCCGAACTGAATTCAACCCACTACATTGATCCATAACTTTTGACTATGTTGACTTGGTGTCTTGGTTTTTAACCCTTAACTTTTTGTAGATTTTGAAAAGTTTACCAAGGTTGACTTGTTCCAATTGGGTCTTTCCTATTATTATTATTATATAGATTCCAATTTCACAGGCTTATCATTTGGTATCATCAGGCTTCAACCTTTGAGTTTAAGGAAGAAGGTTGAAGATATGAATTTATGGGTTTGGTATGTAGTGGCCCATGAGGTCAAATATGTTGTAGGGCACCGGGGCTAACTTTAAGAATATGTTTGGTTGTTAAGAATATGTTTGGTTGGAGTAATTTTGGAAATGATGGAAAAAACTCAAGAAGAAAATATGAGAGAAAATTGTTGGGAAGAGTATTTGGTTAGAAAGGGAGGATGGAAAGAAAATTGGTGGGGCTCGGTGTTTTCCATCCGAGCCCACCAAAAATAAATCTCCCCAAATTGGGGAGAAAGCAAAGAAGAAAATTTGTGTTTTTTGTTCAAACTTCAAAAAGTCTTTTTTGCCCTTTAGTTCACTCTCATAGTAAAAGCAATGCATGACTCTTTAACATCATTATTTTTTTCTCCTTTTGTCTTAACAACTACCAACTTACCAGAATTAATTTTAATTAAAAAAAAAAAAAACTTATCAGAATCAATGTTTTTTTTTTTTTTTTTTTTTTTCTTATAAAGGTGCCGTTGCTACGTGGGATTTTAATAATAATTTTAATAAGTAAAAAATATATATATATATATATATATATAAAAAATTATAATGTTTTATGTGAGGGCATAAGAATACATTTATACTGACCACATTTTCTATCCTCATTTTTTTTCTTCTCAATCAATCAAAATTTTTTTTTTCATCATTCTATTTTTTCACACTTTCAACCAAATATAGAAGAAGGAAATTAAAATCTTTTCTATCCTTATTCTTTTCCACTCTTTTTTCATTTTCTACTTTTCCATCTTTCCAATTAAACGGACCACAACTCCCTAGAAAGACCCGGGAATTCATTGTAAGCACTTGAGTATAATAAAAATATAACTAAAGACTTCCTTAGTGGATGTAGGCCAAACAATAATACTCTTGTCTCTCTCTCTCTCTCCCTTAACCCTTTAATTTAACAGTAAAATTTTATTGTGGGACAAGCTTTAAAACACAAGCCCACTCCATTCCATATCACAATTTACAAGATAGATTTTTAACAAAGTAGTTGATAGAATATTTATATTTTGGTTGCAGCGGAAGAGATGATTAAAGACAAAAAGGTGAAAGTTATTATTGGAATGCACACATGGCATGAAGCAGCTCTAGTAGCCAATCTAGGAGGTCAAGCTAATGTTCCGGTTATTTCCTTTGCTGCTCCAACCATCACTCCACCACTAATGCCACTTCGTTGGCCTTTCTTGATACAAATGTCTACAAATGGTTCCGAACAAATAAAATGCATTGCAGATATTGTTCATGCATACAATTGGCAAAGGGTCGTAGCAATTTATGAAGATGAAGTATATGGTGGTGATTCTGGGAAGTTATCACTCTTATCTGAGGCTCTTCAAAATGTTGGTTCAGAGATTGAGTACCGTTTGATCCTTCCGCCATTTTCTTCTTTGTCTGATCCAGAAGGGTTTGTTCATGAAGAGCTGGTTAAGCTTCTGAAAACACAATCTCGAGTTTTTATTGTTCTTGATTCATCATTAACAATGGTGATTCACTTGTTTAGACAAGCTAAGAAGATGGGACTTGTAGGAGGAGAATCAGCTTGGATAATTCCAGAGAGCATTACAAGTTTGTTGGACTCTGTTAACAACTCTGTATTTCATCCATGGAAGGCGCTTTAGGAATCAAAACCTATTATGCTGAAGACAGTTCAAAGTACCAAGATTTTCATGCCCAATTCCGGAGAATTTTCAGAACTGAATATCCTGAGGAATATAATTCCGAACCTGGGATTTTTGCACTGAGAGCATACGATAGCATTCGAATTATTATACAAGCAATAGAAAGAATGACTAGTAACACTAGTAGTCCAGAGATGTTGTTACACAATATGCTGTCAACCAATTTCGCTGGTTTAAGTGGCAAAATACATTTTGAAGAAAACAAGCTTTCTGAAACTCCTGTTTTGAGGATTGTAAATGTGGTTGGGAAGAAATACAAAGAAATAGACTTCTGGATACCAGACTTAGGGTTCTCCATGATTTCTTCTAAAGAAAAAATTGAAGAAAAATATGGAAGTGGAGATTTTAATGATACCACAAATACTTTGGTTGGTCCAGTAATTTGGCCAGGGAACCTAAAAGAAACTCCAAAAGGTTGGGAAATGCCAACTACTGCAAAGCCATTGAAAATTGGTGTTCCAGGCAGAACAACATTTGATAAGTTTGTGAAGGTCGATACCAATAGGAATTATTATGATGGTTTCTGCATTCGAATGTTTCACAAGGCGTTAGACCTCTTAGGGTATGATTTGCCTTACGAATTTGAGGCCTATAATGGCACCTACAATGATCTGGTTTATCATGTTTTTAATAAGGTTAAACTTCTTCTCTCCTTTCATTCATTGATAATTTAGAGTTAATAAACATCTGGTTCATACACTACAAACATACCACTTAAATTATTCTGCCCATTAAGTACTGTAGATGCACATTTTATGTATTGTTATTAACATTAACAGACAACACTTCTGTTTATGTATTGTTATTAACACAAACAAGCAATCCTAAATTCTTCTCTGCCTTTCATTTATTGATAAGTCATTATTTATAAACTTCATGTGTATACACTACAAACATAACAATTCTGGCCGTTGAATTTTCCATGTGCACAATTTCTATTTTTTTTAACGTAAACAAGCAACCCCATATTCTAAAACCATCATCCATATGTGCTTTTGATACACCAAGTCAGCAAGTAGAAGATTAACCATACATAAGCCCCAATTGGTTGGGTGATTTTAGAAGGATGAAAAAGGGGAAAGAAAAGTGGAGAGTAAGTGGTATTTTTGGATGATTGGTTAGAACTTGGGAGAGTAAATAGGAAGAAAATTGGTGGGACACGATGCAATCTTTCCAAATCAGGCGAAAAATTAAAGGGAAAATGGGACCACATGATTTGGACAAAAATGTCCTTATGCAACATGCAACGTTCTTATCCTTTTTGTCTTTTTCTCCTTTGTTTTCTTGTCTCTTCCCCTAACCAGCGTTCACTTCGTAATAATAATAATAATAAAATGTCCTTATGCAGCATGCAACGTTCTTATGCTTTTTGTCCTTTTCTTCTTTGTTTTCTTGTCTCTTCCCCCGACCAGCGTTCACTTAGTAATAATAATAATAATAATAATAATAATTATTATTATTATTATTATTATCACTTTTTCTTATCAAATATTAGCTTAATAGTAAATTTATATAATTATATTTTTGATCTTCTCATTTTTTTTTTCCTTAATCAAACAAAATAATCTTTCATCTTTTTACTTTTTCATTCCCAATCAAACATTATAAGAGAAAAGTAAAATCTCTTTTATCCTTTCACTTTTTTATTTATTCATTTTTTTATCTTTCTACTTTCCTATTTCCTAATAAATCATACTCCTAGAAATTCTATAGATCAAATTAGACTCATAAACTGTAGCAAGTAGATGAATCAAGTAAATGAAATTCATTTGGAATTGTTTTGTTGTTGGTTTCCACGAATCCTGAAACTTCTCATTGTCACTTGTGATTCAAAAGCATTTATTTTGCAATACCATTCTGATTACTTATAGAAATTGACTTGGTCATTCTATAAGAGAGACGCCCCTTGGAAGAGCAAGAAATATCTTAAACTAAAATTGACTATAGCTAAACTGACTAGTATTATATACTTTTATTTTTTATTTTATTTTTTATATATATCTTTTATTTGGTTACAATTATAAGTTTCTGATTAAGATTTTATCCTTGTTATCATGTTGGTCCAAATACAACAAAAGACATATGATGCCGTCATTGGTGACATGACCATACTAGCCGACCGGTTGCAATACGTGGATTTTACCCTTCCATATGCTGAGTCAGGTTTGGCCATGATAGTTCCAACAAAACTTGAGGGGTCACGATTGATGTTTACGAAGCCTTTCACCAGGGACATGTGGTTGGTGACTGCTGCCATCATGATATACACAATGCTCATTGTTTGGTTCCTGGAGCGCCAATCCAATCCAGAATTTAGTGGCCCATGGAAGAATCAGCTTAGCACTGCACTTTGGTTTACCTTCTCCTCTTTGTTCTTTGCACATAGTAAGTATCAATTTGATCTATAGAGCCCATGACATGCAATTACGTTTGTAGAAGCCTAACTATGTGCAGTAGTCAGTCCACCATTGAAAAATTTGTATTGGAAAGTGCATTTAAATTGGCTGAATGTATAATATTCTCTTGGCTGCGCTTTATTTATCATCAATAGATTCAACATGTTAATTATCACCACAGAGATATGGTCAAATTTAATTAGAGTGCTTCTAAATGAAATTATGCTTACTAGCAAAATGAACTCATATCACATTGTTTTGTGTTGCAGGGGAAAAAATCAATAACAACTTAACACGTTTGGTGATTGTAGTGTGGCTGTTTATCGTATTGATCCTAACCTCAAGCTATACTGCTAGTTTGTCTTCTATGCTCACAGTGCAAAAACTACAACCAAATGTCACAGATATCGAGTGGTTAAAGATGAACAACTTGAAAATTGGTTGCGATGGTGACTCATTTGTAAGGAATTATTTAGAGAATGTGCTTCAGTTCAAGCCAGAAAATATTGTGAACGTCAGCAGTGAAGACCAATACACTGGTGAATTCAAAAGCAACAACATAGCTGCTGCCTTTCTTGAACTCCCCTACGAGAAAGTTTTCCTTAATAAGCATTGCAAGGGTTACACTGCTACCATACGCACCAACAGATTTGGAGGATTGGGCTTTGTGAGTACTAACTCAAATATTATGCCAAACCTCATGTATTTAAATATACTTTTGCTTTGACCATCTTAAAACAAATGTACCGTAAGTTTTCTACAAAGCACAGACACATGTATAGATATATACGCTTAAATTTACACCCCTAATAACTTTTTATATGTTGTTCTGTGTGTTTCATAATTCATACATATACGATTATTTGAGTTTCCAGTATAGCCAATAAGATAGCCCTTAAGGTTTAAAACTAAACCCTTTCTACTTTTTCCTGTTTTTAGGAATGTTCTTAGAAATTAACCTGTTTCTACTACTAAAGAGTCTAATAGATATCTTATCCTGCTTCCTATCCAGGTCTTCCCAAAAGGCTCACCAATTGCAAGGGATTTTTCTGAAGCAGTTTTAAAGCTATCAGAGAATGGAGAGACAAAGTTACTTGAGGATGAATGGTTGACTCCCTCACATGAGTGCTCAACTAACATAACTTCCAGTGAACAAGAAAGCTTGGGCCTCCAGAGCTTTGGGGTTCTCTATCTAATATCTTTTGCCACTTCTACCATTTGTCTATTTCTATCCCTAATTCGCTTAAACATAAATCGTCAGCAACATGAAGATGCTACCGAAGGAAATGCAACTCCCGATGAAGAGATTGCTTGGAAGGAGGCAATTAAACTGGTTAGAGATTTTTATATTAGAAATCCAAGAAGAGTCGCAACTCTGTCAGACACATCAGATACAACTCAAGACACCACGGATGTAAATGACTGCTCTTCGAGATGGGAATTCAGTAGCACTTTTGACACTCCAGAGCACCTTGAGCTTGAATCCTCCTTGCCTGTACGAATTGAAATGCAATTAAACTCCCGATCATGAAAAAGAAACACAAAGATTTGAAAAAAAAACTACCTTAGATATTAAGATTTTGTGTGCATAACTGTCTTGTAAGTAGTAGCTTTCTCATATTCTGATATATGATATATTTTTTACAAGTTGTCAGAACTATAAAACAATTCCGCTGAATGCAAAAAAGTTGTCATTAACACAAACAGATGCATTCCCAGACTAAGACGCATATAAAGTCTCCTAAATCAATTTAAATTGCTGATTAGAGCAGCTAAATTTGAATTGATTAAAAGAATTCAAAGAACTAAATCATTGCAACATGAATCTAGTAAAAAGTATATGCAAATTTCATTATGATCAAAATCCGTATCATCTCAATAATCGTGTGCATGAAGACGACCACATCGATAGTCAAAGCCCACATTGGTATTCTGTCACCCAAGAAATCTATCAATATATGCACCGCCGTGCCCACCACCTTGGGATATTTAATCGTGGAATAATAAATTGCTACGCCAACATCTTCCTATACTCTCCATTCTTCTTATGTTCAACACATGGCTCTTTGTGATTTCACACTCTTCTTCGTACATAACAGTCTCATTAACATTCCCCGTCATATTTCAACTCATAAAGTTTTTAAATTTTGTATCAAATTAGTTAATTTAGTATACAAAACAAGAAGTCCAATATAAATAAATCATAAAAAACCTATTAATATATCTAACTCTAGATATAAAATTAAAATAAGAAATTTTGAATTATTTTACTTTTATGAGCCTTTTTTTTTTTGGGTAACTAAAAATAATTTAAATTTGCAAGTCATTTATGTAATACTATGAATATGTGTGGTCCGTTACTAATTAGGTATAAACATACACACACACATATATATATATATATATATATATCTATGTATGTGTGTTAACTATGATTTTTTTAATTGTATCCGTGCATACGCACAAAGTTCTAAATTGGTATGATATTCATTTAGATAGAAGTATTAGGATGTGTTAGGTATAAATGTGTGGTTAATATAACATAATCTAGCTCATATCCATTAGACTTAGGCTTATTGGGTTAAGTGTGTCTCAACACATACAATCCTGAAAAAAGACCTAATAAATTAAAATACCAATACAAATATATGAGATATTGAGACACAAAAATAAAGCGATTTTTTTTTTTTTTTTTTGGCCTATTGGGTTAAGTGTGTCTCCACACATACAATCCTGAAAAAAAAAAAATAAAAAAAAAAAATAAAATAAAATAAAATACCAATACAAATATATGAGATATTGAGACACAAAAATAAAACGATTTTTTTTTTTCTTTCTGTAGGCTAGATGATAATATCATTGAGAGGAAAACCACAAACAAATAAACCAATCCTTTTAATTTTTTTAAAACATAAAATAAGCAAAGATTTTTTAATGAATTATTTTCATTACTTTCCAAAAGAAATTTTAAATGGTTCTTCCATCAATTGGTATTTTGAAAGCACAAAGAAGAAAGGGGGTGAAAAAAAGAACACTAATTTTTTATTCACTAAAAAATATTTGAAAAGAAGTAGAAAGAAAAATCAATATTTGGTTTTTGAAAATCAGCATTTCATTTTGGGTTTATATGAAAGACGCGTGCAACGGCTAGTAATTATAATTTATTGTGAGAGAAAAAAAGAGGTGAGAATAGATAACATTTGACTTGGGTTCTCCGCGTTATACTTTCAGAGGTTGTACAAACATTGCAAATCAATAAATTCTATCATTTTTATTATTATTTATTTATCTATATAGAAAGCAAGAACCATAGCCTGAGTGGAGTTAAAGAGCTACCGGTTTTCTCACACACCACAACACATCGTAGAGTGAAGAGAAAGAGATCTATGAGATGAGAGACAATAAAACAAATGGTCTTATAATAATAATTTTTTTTTTTTTTTTTTTGGAGTTTCAAAGGTCAATTTGTCAATTTCTTGAAAAGAGAGGGGGGGGGGGGGGGGAGGGATACTGATATTCTAGAACCAAAAGTTTAAATTATTGTAAAAACTAGGTGGCGACTCCTCAATTGTGTCCATAGTAGAGTTCATCAGTTCCATGTTGGGCTGAAATGGAAAGTCCTTTGAAAGCAACACAAACAAAAATGAACCTATAAGCAAAATGAGCTACTAGAATAAAAGTGCGAAAATAAGTAAATACACCTCAATGTCAGCATCTGGGATATGCCTAACCCCAATGTCATCTAGTATGCTGTAAGTGGCCCAAAAAACATCTAATCTCTTGGAAGTATCTACCATAGACTTAAATCTACTCACTTTTGCCTACCCAAGGAGAATGAAATGATGAAACCAAAATGGAGAAGGGGAGAAAGATCAGGAAAACTTACTAGGATGGACAAGGAAAGGAGTGGGTCACCCCAGGAAGCTCAAACCTTTCAAGATTGAACGGGCTCTCTTGAAGAAATGGAGAAATGTGAGAGAGAGTTAAGAAGCAGAAGAAATGGGAGCCCAGAAATTGGTCTGGGTTCCCCTTTATATATGAAAGGAGGTCGCGGGAAACAACAAGAACAACTCTTGGGTTCCTGCGCCCACTCCATTTTCCCAAAATACCATCTGGTCGTCCAATTGGACATGCGTCATGCATCGAAATGATAAAAGAACAGTCTTGTTTGAAGCAATAACATTTTAGGCCAAAATACAAAACTTATCCTATAAGTTTCACAACTTTTCATTTCAGTTTTTCAAGTTTGCATTTTGTCATTTCAGGCCTCTAAGTTTCAAATCTCCTCAATTAAGTCCTTTGTTAAGTCACATCTGTATTTGCCGTTAACTTACCCAAAACGGCGTCGATTTGGATATAATTTAATATTTAATTATTTAATTCTTGATTTTAAAAAATGTTAATTAAAAGAAACATGAAATTAAAATAACCCATTTACCCCACGGGAACAAAAAAATCCCCAGCCTAACCCAAATGTGAGAGACTAAAAGAGGGCGAAATAGAGAAAGAGAGATTGAGAGGAAGAAGGAGGTGTTTTCGATGGCTCTGCTCCAGGGTTTCTTGGTGGCTTAGCTCCACTCCAGAAGGTCTACTCGGTAGCGCCAGTCAAGAAGAGGAAGAAGCAATAGATGGGAGAATATATGATTAGAAGGAAGAAAAAAAAAAAAAAAAAAAAGGAAGAAAAAAGAAAAGAAAAAGAAGAAGAGAGCTTAAAGTGATAAAAAAAAAAAAAATCATAGCTTTTTGAATTATCATCTTTCTTTTTATATTTTCCACAAAGAACAGTTTTTTCTTTTTTGGGTCTTCTTTATTTTATCTTAACTATTAGTATTGTTGTTGTTGTTGTTGTTTAATTGTATTATATGTATTTACCAAAAATTTGGATGAAAAGTGAGGCCTTGTGTTGTTGTATCTATGAAGTCTTGGGATCGGAATGTGTTTAGTTTGGAGAAGTTTGTGTTCTCATGGATTGGTTCGTGTCTCCAAGCTTTGTTGTTCCTCACAACTGCTACGGGTTTCTAGGTCCTTTTTTATTCTCATTTCTTTGACTTTTTTTTTTCTTCTTTCTTGCTCTTTTAAAATTTTTATTTTAAAAACCACATTATCTTAGCCTGCTGGGCTATAAATATTTCTCTCTTTCTCCCTCTCAAACTCTCACATATTGGATTAGGCTAGGGATTTCGTGTTCTTCAGATGAGATAGGTTGGGGGAAATTGGGGTTATTTTAATTTCTGGGGTTTTTTTTTTTTTAATAATAAGAAAATGTTGTTTTAAATTAATAAATAAATAAATAGTAAATATTAAATATTAAATTTTGGCAAAAACTAATAGGATATATGGACGGTGAATTAACGGATGACTGAATTGAGGAAATTTGAAATTTAGAGGATTGAAATTACAAAAAGCAAATTTAGAGGACTAAAATAAAAAGTGGTTGTTTGTTTTTAGACCCCTTAAAATACAACCAGGTTAACCTAGTTAATTAGCTAAGTGATCACTTAGTCAAATTAAACAAATCTAGGTTAACACAGATAAATCATATAATTGTAAAGTGTGGAAAATAAAAAACACAACGATATGATAACCTAGGAAAACCAAACCGATAAAAAACCTGAGGAGGATTTAACCTAGCTATCCTCAAGGTAAAACAAATCCACTATGAAAGAATTGAAGTTTACACAATAGCGACTTAGACCACTAACATTCTATTGCTATCTCGAGTAAGAAATTTACTACCACGACCATGTGACAGCTCTGAGTCCATAGACTACTTCTTTCTTGGATTCACAACAAGCACAAGCACTCCTTCTTGCATATCTTTAAGCTCTTGAATCTGAAACTGAATTGATCACCAAACTCTTGACATCAATCTTGAGATTGGAAACCCTAAGTATGTGTGAAGGCAAACACCTCTAGATCTCACAAGAGATTCACACACACAGCATAAAGAGCACCCTCAAAACGTGGTTAGGGTTTTCCCTTTTATACTTAAGACAAAACATAAAACCCTCCACGTCAAACAGGCTTGGGCTGAGTTGGAAAATTCTGCAAAAAAACAATCTGCACTACTTTCGATCGATTGAGCCTAATTTTCAATCAATCGAGCCAGACAGATTTACATAGTAAATCCTGCAGAACACTCGATTCCAACTTTACACTTAAACATACTTTGAGAAAGTCTAAACATGACTAAAACGTTTTGATCATGGTTTGCCAACATTACAAAATGAAGTTCTAATACATTAGTTTCTAATTCCTTGGAACCTAACAAACTCCCTTTTGGCAATCCGTGACAAAACACAAACTTAACAAAATGCTCAAAGTTTACATAAAAATAGCTTATTACAAAAACATAGCCCAACATACCAAATTCAACTTAAGTACTATCTATTAGTTGCAAGTGTAGATAGCAATACGACTAAATCAACATGTATATTTCCTGAAACACTCAACAAATAAACGCATGTGTGGAAAATACAAGTAAAAAAAAATAACTTCTTGATTTCACATAACACAAAATAAAGACATATATCAGGAATAACCTCATAAATATAAATCAATAAGCAATGTGAAACAAGAAACATATACAATCAATGTATCTCCCCTATCATAACAAAATATATCATGAGCCAAAAAGATAAATACAGGATGAAGCGCCTAGATACAATTTAAAGCTCCACAGCTCCAAAACACAAAAAAAAACTCCCTCTAACAACAAAATCTCCTCTATATATGTACTCCCCCTTTTTGTGACGAATTGCCAAAGGGCACTCACTCATCATCAAAAGGAGGTGGTGGAGGCGACCATCTAAAATGCTCTAAATTCGCTCGCAAAGCACGAAGCTCATCAAGCATGTCCACCAAAATCTGACCATGAGTAGCCTGAACGGTCATGACAGTTTCCAATATACAACGAATGTCTGAATTATCTGAAGTAGATGGTGGAGGAACAGCAGCAGCAGCAGTCGGATCTATAGACGACTCAGCTAAAGTATCACCTATAAAAGAGGGAGGAGGAGGTGTGACACCAGAAGGCTCAACCCTAGAACGTTTAGAGCTTGCTCTCATTTGAGCAGCGCTCTGCCTAAGAAATGTGGCACCTATGGGAGTTATAATATGATCGAGCTCAGACGCAAGAAACTGTTCTAATACTAAATGCAAAAGAATTCGATGAATAAAAATCGGAAAGAAAAGAGCATGAGCAGTAGAACTACTCCTATGAACCTCAATCAAAGAACGAATGAAAAGATGAGGAAAACTCATAGAAGCGTCTGAGACAAGGGCATACAAAAACGCACAACGCTCGATAGGGATGGTGTGCAAATGAGAGATAGGCCACAAAGAATAACAAGCAATCCGAAAGAAAAGATAATGAATCTCAGTCAACTCAACAGAACTGATTCGAAGATCAGAACCCTACTAGATAAAAGTAACAGTGATGTATGACATGATATCATCAAGGGGTGGAGACTCATTGTATGGATAGACAGGATGTTGGACCAGCGGCATCCCAAGAACATCAGCCACTACTGAAGGAGTAATGGTGTACTCATCACCCCGTATCCAACTCTTCACCTGAGTGTTGGAATCATAGAAGTGGATAGAGAGGTTTAAGTAGAACTCTCTAATCAGGGTAGTTGGAGGTGGATGAGAAATATCCATCAATGGTAACCAGCCTCTAAGCTTAAAGTTTCTCCTAATTCCAGGATCAAGCTCATCTAGAACTACCTTTCTCTCAGCACAAATATTCCTAACAAGGTTCAACTTCTTATAGGTCTCCTGATGTTTCTCACTCATAAATCTATCACTCTCCAAGGAAGGAGCAGAGGAAGAGGAGGGGTTCCTATGAGCTCTGGTCTTCCTACCCATGATGTTAAGGATCACAAGGACAAATAGAAGAGATAAAGGAAGAAAAAAGAAAAACCAAGGGCAGACTACAAGTTAGCACAAAAATATAGAAACTAACAATTCTGTATGATGCATGAACAATATCAACATACGATGCATGTGTTGGAAAATCTGGTTTTGTATCTCATACAAAACACATAACAAAAGCAACAAACACGGATCTACTTCATTCATGAAAAATAACATGTAACCTTGAATTATAAAATAAAGAATAGAAAGCGTACCTTGGTGTGGTGAAATTCAAAACCAAAACTTGAGAATTACTTGGGAACACTTTTAATCTTCACTCCAATTCCACTTGAAACCCAAGAAATGTGGTCTTTCAATCAATTTCCAAGGAGAGAATAAAAGAGTGTCCAACACTCACATACACCATTTCATTCCTTATATGATCTTAATGAAAAATCACTTATTAAATTTTGTATATTTCTTTCCTTATATTTAATTGATTATCTAATTGGGCTCGCCTTTTGGGCCATTCCAATTGGGCTCTAGTATGTGGCTTGGAGTGGGATCAAAAGGAGACAAATAAGACTCTAGCTCCAATGGGCCTTGGGCTTTTCTGTCAACTCTTGACAAGTTCAAAGTTACTATTAATTATATTTAATACCACTATATAAATATAATTGCACTCTAGGCCTTATTAATAAATTATATCCCCAATCTAAAAAAATAAAATAAAATAAATTATATCCCAAGACTTTATTATACATACAACCCCTTTATAAAATATTCGTAGTAATACAAAGTCATGAATGTTGACTGCCACTTTGAAGATTACTACATCTTAATCTTTGAGTACCTGATTTAATCATTTATGTTATTCATCATATATTTATGAAATCCAATTTCATAAATATATACTTTAGTAACTCCTTACTAAAGTGGTTGGGCCCAACACTTTAAATAAACAAACCCATTAAACTTATCTCAAGGAAATATTTTATATCTCCATTAAGAGATTATGAATTCTATCTTGAGAATATATGTTCTATCAACACTAAATGCGGCTGCCTAACATACTGAGATTTTGATCGTATCTTATAGATCTCACTCCTGATATATCAAAGCAACCTATACCTCATGATCAGGTCCATTATTCTCTCAGGATTTAGAGTTGATGTAAATAAAAGTCGAGAGATTTATTATTTATTTGACAGTCGTTTAGACAATAATAAATCTCATAGCGGTCAAGTTCAATATGACTTAACTCTTAAAACGTATTAACATATCAACTAGAAGTTTCCACTTCCATGATCAAGACAAATCATCTTAGTTGATATGTTATAGTCTTCGCAGATGAAATGCCTAATTTCATCACCGACTACAAACTAAAATTCTGAGTTTACAAAGAACTTGTGATCTATATCTTTTTATGACTTTTCACATAAATCACATACTATGCATCTCATGGACAAAGATAATGTCCCATTAGTTCATTTATAGATAGTCTCATATAATTAAACAATTTAATTATTTATGACATGCCAATAAATTGAATTTTAATGCATAAACCCCAACAATCTCCCACTTGCCCTCAAAGACAATTTACCATATATCCGACACTTATCTCCTTTTAGAGTAATTCATAGTAACTCAAAGGCAAGGTTTGGAAACAAGTTTCAGCCAGATTTATTGCTTAAATTATCTTTTCTGCTACCATATCTCACGTACTCAAATCACTCTAATGAGATAATACTTACGCTTAATGTGTATCTTCACCACCTAGGATGAACACATATCTAAAGTCCAACTTCATGAATCACAATCAAACTACAAATCAGTATTTGTACATCCAGTAAACATTAAAACTTCACTTTTGTGGACAAGCATATAATCCCTCATTATCCTAAGATATTTGAGTATATGCTTTACTCCCACTAAATTAAGTGATATTTGATTCAATTGATATTTGTTTACCAAGCCCACCGCAAAATAGATATTTAGCCTAGTATTTAGCATAGCATAAAGACTTCCTATAATATGGTATAAGGAACCAACCTAATATGCTCATCCTTTTATATTTCTTAGGACTATAGTCTTTTATAAAGAGACTTCAAATTTAAAAAGAAAGAATCCTTTCTTGAAGTATTACATGCTATACTTGGCTAGAATCTAATTTATTTAAGCAGTTTGAGATAGACCCAACATCCCAATTTCTGAATTTTAATAAAGTTTAATTCTTAGGATGTGATCAATCTTTCCCAAGTACTTTATATCAAACTGGACTAGACAACAAAAAATTCCATTGATGACATTTACTCTACATCATTCTAAATGATTAGAATGTCATTAACATACATTAAGAAATTTATTATTCTGTATAACTTTTACACATAAGGCTTTTTAATACTTGATCAAAATCAAACAATTTGATTTCTTGATCAAAGATGATATTTTATGATTCATATGCTTGCTTTAGTCCATAAATGGAATTTAAGCAACTTTCATTCTAAACATTACTGGTTCTTTGCTATGAATAAGTCTAGTTACATCATATAGATGTCTTCCTCAAAATTGCTACTAAAAAAAGCTTTCTTGATATTCATTGCCATATTTCATCCAAATGAAATATAATGAGTAAGAGAATCTAGATAAAGTTAAACTTGACTATTGGTGAAAAAAAAATTTCATAGTCGAACCATTTCTTTTTGAATAAATCATTTTGCCACTAGTCTTAACTTTGAAGGTTTGCACCTTCAAATCTATCAATCTCATTTACTTGTAGACCTATTTGAATACAATAGGCTTAATGCCATTAGGCGCCTCTACAAGTTCTAGACTTTAAATAGAATCTAATTCTATTCACATAACCTTGATCCAGTAATCCATATTCATATCATCTATTGCCTTTACGTAGGACCGAGGATCAAATTCATATCCTTGTGGAATAACTACAAAAGTTTATTCCAAAAGTATGAATTTATTTGGTAATCCTCCCACTACGATATTGTACCGGTGTAATAGCTATCTACAGAATAATGTCTTGTGGTGCATCCAATACAACCATCTTATTTCCAAATGTATTTTATAGTTGTCCTATAACAAATTCTGACATTTTTCTTCTAGAACAATCTACATTTAAAAGAGTCCTATTTCTCCTTTATGTATGCACTAACTTAAAGAAGTCATTGGAACTTCATTCCTTTATAAAAAAGGAGCCCTAAATCTTATTATCCTCTAAATAGAATTCATAGACTGGGAATATAATAAAATAATGGTTATAAAAGCTCATCTTTCACCAATCTTGAATATCGTTTAGATTAATAAGATCCAGACATAAGTGCCAAAACATACAACTACAAAGTATGGAAACTTTCTCTTTAAAAAATAAAATATGTAAATTTCCATTTAGAAAACAATCATGGACAATGCTTAGCTTTACCAAAACGGAAAAACTTTCCTTTTAGTCATACTTTTGAGTCTAATTTCCTTTTGGCAACTACTAGGGCAACTAACTTGTCTAACTGTTTGGTATTATAATTCCTCTTCTTACCACCCTTACCTTTCGGTTCAGGCTAAGAATTCGAATTAAATCATATTGATCCTAGCCTTAGCTTTTAGGATATCTTCCGTTGCGTAGAACTCACTCATCAATTCAAATAATATAAAAAGAATTTATTTTTAAAAAAATCTGAATTGACCAATGATTCTAACAAGTACTTGTGGATCATATCCAAACGAGATTAACATTTAATCTCTACATCCAAGAAATCCAATTCATTTTAAAATTAAAACATTTTCATAAAATGATAAAGAATTGGAACTCCTTAACCCTTTCTTAGCACTCAATATGATTCATACCAAACATCTCATTTAGACTTAATATAAAGTCTAAGTCTAGTACTAACTCTTGCATCTCATGCTGTAGCACAATTGAGATAGAAGCCAATGAAACATTTTAGCATTTCAATGGAAACTATAATCATATCATAAGCTATCTTCCATCAATGCATCATGCATAGGAAATTATGACAGTGCTTAATCGAAACATAAATATGTACTTCAGCTCCTTTAAGCACCTTGTCCAAAATTATTTTTTAGTTAATGTGATTCAATTAAATAGTAGTTAGAGAACAAAGTTTATGACAACTTTATTTTGAGACCATGAACTTAAATACCAGGACATTATCATTTTGCATCCTTAACCATATAATATGAAACCCAAAAAACATACTATACTAGGTGCAACGACAACCTAATCCCACAATTAATATTCCTCGGAAGCAAGGTCATACCAATCACTATGATCAGGCAAGAATAATTCTCATTATTAATGCTATCATGGTAACTCTTACCAAACAAAAATAATTTGCCGTTTTTCTTTCAGCCTCTAAGTAATAATGACATAGCTCCGAAGGGAGGTTAACATTAAACTTAGTTTAGTGTACACCATTGCCTAGAATCTATGTGAATCACCAAGTAACTCCACGGAAGCGTGGTCATTCTCAATGTAAAAACACGCTTCATCTATCATTAAGAAGTTTAATATGTAGTACAATGAATTAAACACCCTCCAAAGGGAGCAAGGCATATACACCAAGGCAAGGTGCCTAATCACACTACTATAAACCGGCAATGAAGGCCGTGAGATCCAACCCTTGTATCTCTCTCCCACTAGAAATTTTAAAACAAGTGGATTGTCTTGAAATCATTGTGATCTAATCACAATTTTAACCCTACACATAAAATGTGTTTAATTGTTTAAATTCAATGTGATGTAACTAAGTCACGTCACAATAGCGTAACGAACATTCACGCAATTACAAACAAGTTTAACCTTGTAATCCATGAAGTCAATACCCTCCGCATGGAATGCAAGACTCGAAGTCAAGACAAGGTATCTATTCACATTACAATAAACTTAACAAAAGGGTTATTTTAGTACTCCCACTCGTTATTTGGATTTTCCTTTAAATAATTGTGATCCCATCATAACTAATAACCTTGCACTTGTTGAAGACTCTAATCTTATTAGAATCACTAACTAAAATGGAAGTCCTAAACCATAGCAACATGAATCTAGTAAAGAGTATAAAAAAAAAAATGTCATAATGATCAAAACTCGTTTCAACTCAATAATAATGCTTATGAAAACGACCACATCAATAGTCAAGCCCGCATTGGTCCTATTAAAAAAAACAAATTAAAATACCCGCATTGGTAAATCCATTAACATATGCACCAGCGTCCTAGCCACTTGGGAATTTGATTAAGCAAGAATAAATCTCCTGCACCAACATTCCTAGGTACAATTTAGCCCCCAAATTTTAATTACGGCTTAATCAATTTAGGCTAATCACAATTGAAGCAAAATTTATGTGACTAACCTAATTAGCTAAGCATGGAACTCAACAATTGCATGAATAAACATAAATGAACAGTGCAATTATGTAAAGGGTAGTAGGTAAAGAAGAAGCAAACGCAAGATAATAAAGAAAGCAAATGCGGGATGCAAAGGAAACAAGAAGTAGAACTAAAAGATAATCTCTAATTCACGAGGGTTCCTTAAATCCACAAGTATTCCTTGACTCTATAACAAAAAAGGGGTCCAGAATCCATTAGAGAAAACAATAGACAAAAGTCTGAATTTTTATTAATCTAAGTAATTTTTTAAAAATGTTTAAAGACTTAGGCCTATTTAAAAACTGTAAAACTTGACAGAGTTTGGTCTTGGTACTAACTCCATGTTCTAATTTGATTCCCTGAACCATCCACATTATCCACCTCTTTAAAATTGGTTTTGTAGCTTGGGGACTATGCCAAATATAGAGATATCTACCTTTTGGTATTGCTTCCATAAATGTTGAGTTGGGGTAGTATTTGGCTTTCATAATATTTGCAATAAGTGAAATGGTATTATACTATTATTGCATAACCCCACCCTTGCTTGAAAAGCATTGCCAGATGAATGTACAGAAGTCCCTAAACCCTTGCCCTTCATCTTTCATTGGTAAGCAGAATCTCTCCCAGAACCCATCAAACAATGAGTTAAGCTCGCTCTATAATTTCTTTGGCAAAGAAAAAAAAAATTCATAGAGTAACTAAGTAAGTCTATATGTAAGGATTGTGCTACCACCTTAAGAAGCACTTCCTTTTCCTTTGTTGAGAGTAATTTTTCCTTCTACCCTTGAAGCTTCTTCCAAAATCGATCCTTT
Source organism: Quercus variabilis (assembly GCA_030445155.1). Taxonomy (NCBI): domain Eukaryota; kingdom Viridiplantae; phylum Streptophyta; class Magnoliopsida; order Fagales; family Fagaceae; genus Quercus; species Quercus variabilis. The sequence goes on along the minus strand of CP129449.1, from coordinate 45,489,457 downwards.
ATGTGTGCAAAGATTGAATACTTTACCTACAAATAAGGGTAGATCTAAGTACTTTTCATGATGCTCCACTTCAATTGCACTTATTATTTCCTTGGATTGCATTTCTAGGGTGTCATTGATCCCCTTTTTCGAAATATTTTGTTCTTGCTCCATTTGATTTGGATTGCTTTTACAAAAGTTGAATATCACTCTACATTGAACCTCTTAGAGAGAGAGGAAGAGTGAGAGAAGGGGGGGGGGGGAGGCAAGCGACTTGGCAAGCGATTTTTTAAGTAAACTTTTGGGCTGGAGTTTACAATTTTATAGAATTTAAGTTCATGAATCTTATAATGTATATTGTTCAATTTGTATCGTATCATAGAATCATACATATTGTATAATACATAGACAAATGGCTCAAATGAATTTTTATGTTAAAATTTGTGCTTTTATTTGAGTCCAACAAGTTGTTAGACTTGTTTTTAATACAAAATTATTGGGCTACTTAATTGAGCCCAATAAAATAGCTTGTCCATGATTTTTATCCCCTCTCTTCTCTTTTTCTCCTAAAAAATTTGGACTACACACTTAACACTTAACATTTCATATTTGCAAATTTATTTTCTATACTATGAATAAGGTATTAATTGACAATATATTTATTGTTGTTACTTTTGCAATAAGTCTAAGAAACTAAGATACCAAGAAAAAATTATAAAGAAAGTTATTAAAATAAAAGATTAAGAAGATTTAGTAAATGCTGATAAAGTGATAATGATGGAGAAAATAGTTAACGAATAAATAATTTTTCTAGATGATGAACATTATGATAAAAATGACTTAGATGAAATTGATTATGCAAGATGATGAATATGATGAAATATTATTATCATTTTGGCTCATTGTCATGTTTGATCACTTTTAGGTTTAATAAATTTGAATTTTTTTTAGTAAACACATGTTAATTTGATTTATTTAGTTAGTTCTATTAAATATTATTACATAAGTAATGAATAAATTAGTTATTAGTTGAATATATTTCAAATTTATAATAAATATATTTTTTATATGTTTATTTATAATTTTTTATTTATAAATTTTATTATTTGTTTTTGTATCTTATGATACGCGATACAAAAAAATTAAAAAAAAAAAATTTAGTTCACAATACGATTTATGTTTTAACATAGTGAGAAGTGAAAAATGAGATGGGATTGTTTGCATGCAAATGGCCGGTCAAAGGGGGTTAGGTGAAAATATTTGTTGTAATGTGTCCAAGTGTCTTAATTTAAGTGGTCATTGTTTTTTTCTTGGGAATGCAAAATCAAAATAAATGCAAAATGTACATAGCTACAACTAGAAAATATATTATTTTAATGAATGTATTTTAAAATAAAAAATGAAATGTAGTATTGCTCGTTGAAATGTAACATAGATAAAATGGTGTCTTGGAAGGGTAAATGTATATGTTTGATAGGCCAAGAACGTATTGACCCCTTGTGATGAATTAATTGATTAATTAGCCAACTTTATTAATTAATCAAATTAACATACAATTGTACATGGCAACACAAACAAATCACCAATTAAACTAAGTGTGCAGTGGAAAATAAATTGACACGGTGATTTATTTACAAATGGGGAAAACCTACACAACAAAAACCCCATTGAGTGATTTTAAGGTCACCGCTCCTGAAAATTCACTATTATCAAAACAAACGGTTACAAGTAAAGGAATCTCAGTACCTTATACCAACCTACAATTGAACCCTTACCCCAATATCCAATTGGACTTGTTCTATAGTGACAATCTCTCATTTTCAATGCATGGCTCTTAGTACATGACTAACCAATTGTGCGGATCCCAATACGTGACTTGATCACCAACTTGAGAAGGATGTTAGCAGTAAAGTTCTTCAGTTCATCCAGACAATGAAGTTCATGAAGTTGCTTGGTCACAAAACCCTACGGTGTACAAATACAACAGCTTCTTCAAGAACTAGGGCAAACTAGGTTTTTGGTTACACTATTCTTCACACTTGTGGAATTGTTCTCTTGTGCAACTTGTGTCACCATTTACAACCCTTAAAATAATCCTTATATATTTTTAGGGTTGTGAGAAAAGACAACCTAAACATACATTTACAGATTGGATGAAATTCAGCTTGTAAAACTAAATTTCATAAACCTCGATAGATAGCTATCTATCGAGGTAGCTGTCGAGGCACGACTTTAGTAGCTTTTAAACCTCGATAGATGCTAGCTGTCGAGCTTTAAAATCCAGCACTTCTTCACTTGATTCTTGGACAGACTTGCATGGTTTTAACACTTGAACTTGAAACCTTGTTTCTTGAAACATTAAACATATCCTAGATCTACCCAATTACAAGTAAAATGTGTTTTGTCAAAGTATTAGCCAACTAAATAAAATAGTAACATCTGTTCCTAACATTAAATCATATATGTCCTAATAATCCCCCCCTTTGGTAATCCGTGACAAAAACAAAACAAACAAATGATATATGAGAGAAGTCATAAATCACTCAACTCATATTCACTTGTTGAATATAATAAAATCTATCCTAACACAAACTCTTGAAAAACTTTACAAGAAGAGAGTTTATGGTAAGAAGACTTTAACAACCTGTATTTCTGAAACACTTTAAACAAAACTCATCAAGGCATCTTAGTATGAAACAGAAATAAAAGATTGCATACAATTAATAAGAAACATGTATATAAAGATAGAAAAGAAACAACACACACAGAGATAGGTGAAAGAACATACATCAATATATATAAATCAAATATAAATACAATGTATATCAAAATGGTCACAAGACCAATATACAAAAGATAATGTATCTGTAATAGAAAGAAAAGAAAAAATACAAAAAAAAAAAATCCTCGCTACATTCCTCAACATATGAACACTCCCCCTATCTCCTAAACTAACCCTCCCCCTATGAGTATGACTACTCTCATCTTAAAACTACTCCCGTTTTTTGTCATGAGTGACAAAAGGATAAGTACATCAACTAGACATCTCATCATCACTAGGCGAGCCATCATCATCCTCCTCAGCATCATTAGTACTACTGGAGCCATCATAACTCTCATCCTTAGAGGCTGGCAGAGATGGAGAGGAAGCCACTGTGAAACCACCCACCACAACCTGTTGTCGTCTGATACGACCGACATGGGTGTTTATCTGACATAACTCATCACTAAGAGTGTCAAGGCGAGCATCCATGCGCACAAGCTGTGCCATGATAGCCTCAAGTGTCACTCCACCCGTTGAAGAAGAAGGAACGGAGGTGGATGGAGCAGTAGAAATTGGAGGAACAGCCGCCTGCGTCTGGGGTTGCCTCGAGCGAAGTTGTGCAAGACTCCGCTTCATCGTAGCAGCGTCAATGGCACACATATAAGAAAAGTGGGGAGACTCGGGATAGGAGACGAAAAAATGGCGAAGGAGTCTTATGATAGCGAAAGGAAAAATAAGCTTATCATGAGTCGCCGTTTCCTTATAGATATCTATAAAGAAGAGTATAAAGTGTGAAGGAAAGTCGATAGAGATATCCTCAATAAGGGACAACAAAAATCAAGCACAAGGCTCTGTGATAGTGTTATAGTGAGACAAAGGATGAAGAACAAATGTCATTACCATGTTAAGGAATCTCGGACCTTTAGCAAAGGCCAAGCAAGGGGTATTTTGACGATCACCCCAAGATGATGGTGTCTCATAGAATAGAGACGTGAGTTCGTCTTTCGACACTGTCCTTAGACATGTACAGCTAGGGTAGTTAGGATGCGCTACCCTATTCACGTGTAGTACCTCCAAAACAATCTCCGAAGTAACTACCATACGTATACCTCGAACGCGAGTAGAAAACTGAGGTATAGAGGAATCAAATCCATGCATATTGGAGTAGAACTCCTGTATGATCACGGAAGGGCACGTGACCGAGACACCACAAAGTGACTCCTAACCCCTACTGTGGATGATAGTGGGTAGGTCAATGTTAGAGAAATTTGACAGAATGACTTGGCATTCCGAATGAATGCCACGTCATGAAAAGTTCTTCAAGAAGTCCGATTTGGCCTTCTCATCATGGAACTAGACATGAAAGGGAATGGGGTCAGATGGAGAAGAAGAAGAAGATGCCCCAGAACGAAGAGGGTTCTGGGACGAAGTAGACTTACATTTAGGTGCCATAATGCAACTAAGATAAAAGGGAGAGAAAGAAAGAAAGAGAGGGAGACAATCAGAAAAGTACCAAACAACAAATATATCATAATATATAGAATTGAAGGTACGTATGCATAAGAATGCATGAACATGTGACATGCAAATATAAATTCATCATGGGCTCAGCCCAATCTAAATTTATCAGCACACAGTATAGCAACAAAGCAAACACACATCTAAATGCATGAAACATTGTTATAATGCATATGTGATGCAACACATGAAGTTTTAAACGTCATTTTGACAAAACCCATTCCAAAAATTGAGCAAAAACTTCATTGATTTTGAAAAATCTCAAAACTTTCAAAAAAAATACCAAATGTTAGGTCAAACATATGAAATACATGATGAAGAGAGGGATTAAGGACCTTACCAGAGAAGAAAAGCAAGATTAAGTTCGAAGAAAGCTAGGGAATGAAGTTTGGAGTGAGTGAGAGGTGTTTGGGAGGTGAAAAGACTAAAAACTGTCGAGAGAGATCGAGGGTGTGAGATTTGAAATCGTGATGGCCGCTTATATAGAAATCTCATAAATCTCGATCAATCGAGAGCTGTCGAGCAGCTATCGAAGTTTAAAATGCGTGTTCCAGCTATCAAACCTGCTAATGATGAGCTATCGAGGATTCGAGGAGACAGAAGGTTTCTCGATTGATCGAACTAGCTATCGAGAATGCGATAAGAAAGAGCTGAAGGGTCTCGATAGATAGCTTATCTGTCGAAAGGTCTCGAGGAGCTATCAAGATTGATCAAAAACAGTTTTTTAATGAAAAGAAAAACACAGATATGAATGCAATCAAGTATGCTATTCAAACACATATCCAAACAACATTTTAAGCTCTCAAAAACATGTCTCAACAATAAAAATGATGGGCATTCAGATCCAAAACACACACACACACACTAAACAAGTCTAACTAATTTTATATTTCAAAAACAAGTTAAGATAGTTTAGTGAGCATACATTAACACAAGTATTCCTTGTGATGGCCAAATCACATTGTACCTTTACATGTATCAAAAATAGTAAAGAATATTGCATGTTGTGTGTGAAAAACATCGTAAGTTTGCATAAGTGTCTACATGTTATGATGATTTGAGATATAAGAAAAATACTTTAACTCACATACAATCATAACTGTTTGATGGGGACTATCACCCTTGAGGTACATCCTATAACTCTCACATCTCCTAGAATACACGCTTGCAATCATATATAAAACATTTTGATCTTTTTGCTTTTATTTTTCTTTGCATATTTTTCTTTTGAGCAAACCATGCATGGGCATATAAGAGAGAGAGAAAAGAAATACCCAATTATGTTAATCTTTTGACATTGTACTTTTGCTATACCGAAGCATACATATGTCATTTCATGATTAGTGGGCAACAGTGATGAGATGGTTATTTATGCCTTTCTCTTAGGATTTTCTAGTCATTCCTGTCAAAAAGAGTGATATAAGTATTAAGTATAAGAGATTACTGAATCTTACCCATCACAAACACGAGCCACAAAACTCACTTGCTTAGTTGTGCATAGAGATGTTCATCTAAGTTACAAAAGATACAAAGTTTAGAAAACTTTGTTTCAATGGCCATCCAAGGTACACAAGTACCAATGTACACAACCACACATTGTTTTTGTATTTTTCTGATTTTTCATTTTTTTTTTTTTTTTTTTTACTTTTATGAAAAATATAATAAAGCAAAATTGAAAACTAAACAAATGAAAACATGCTAAACAAAACAAAGCAAAGCATAAAACTAGATGCAAATACATGTGGAAGGAGGAAGAGAAGAGGAGATCAATCCAAGGAGATAACACCAATGTTTTGGCGAAAAAATTCAAATTATTTGCTATCAAGAGGTTTGGTAAACAAATCAGCCTTCTGATCATCAGTGTGAATAAACTCAAGAGTAAGAGTACCATCTTCGACAAGCTCTCTAATAAAGTGATGTCGAATCTCTTTGTGTTTAGTTCGAGAATATTGAACCGGATTCTTAGAGATGTTAATAGCACTGGTATTGTCACAGTCGATGGTAAGATGCTCTTGCCAAATACTGTAATCATGGAGGAGTTTTTGCATCCATAGAAGTTAGGTGCAACAACCACCGGCAGCGATGTACTCAGCTTCTGCAGTGGATAATGAAATGGAATTCTACTTTTTGCTCATCCAAGAGATAAGATTATTACCCACATAGAAACAACTCCTCGATGTACTCTTTCTATCATCAACATTCCTAGCCCAATTAGAGTCAGAATACCTAGCTAAGACATCATTTGTGTCCTTACTGTACCACACACCAAAGTTGGCAGTGGTTTTAACATACTTTATGATTCTTTTCAAAGAAATCATATGAGACTCTTTGTGTAGTGACCTAAAAGGGGGTTTTGCATTTCATGGAATCTCACATCGCCTAGGGAAGCACATAGGGATGTACTTATAAGAAATGACCTCCCTTTAATGTGTAAAGGCCTTTTCCCACACTACTATGTGCTTTGGGAGAGAAAAAAAAAACCGTGAGGTGTATGGGTCTCAAAGTAGACAATATCAGAGTGGACCCGGTAATCCCTTGTGGGCTTAGAGACACTACCCCACAAAATGGGCCATAACAAGGACGTTAGGGATTTAAGTGGAGGAGATTGTGATGCCCCAATTTGATTGATTGTGTGATGTGTGTGGGTGTGTGATGAGTCCCATATAGAGTATTTACTGGGTAAATCTGGGCTTTATTAACAACTGCAAGAAGCCTCAATTGTGACTAGTCTTTTTGAGGTATAGTGCAGATGTGTCTAGCACTTTTCCTTGGGTCGTAACATTTTGGATTAGCTTGATATCTTGCACACACTCCTACACTATAACTAATGTCAGGTTTACTAACAGTAAGGTAAAGAAGACTACTTATCATGCTTCTATAGAGAGATGAATCTACACTTTTTCCTAACAAGTCGACAGTGAATTTAACATTTGGGCTCATAGGGGTTCTAACAGAACTAGTAGATTCGAAACCAAACTTCTTCACAAGATTTTTAGCATATTTAGATTAAGATAGGAATATACCTGAATCTTGTTGATGAATTTGTAATCCAAGGAAGTGAGTTAGCTCTCCAATCATGCTTATCTCGAACTTGGCTTGCATGAGTTTTGAGAAGCTATGAGCAAGTTCATCCTTAGTTAACTCAAAGATGATATCATCAACATAGACTTGAGCAACTATCAACTCGCTGTCTTCCCTCTTTATGAAGAGAGTTGGATCTGTTGTTCCTCTAGTGAATCCATGTGACACCAAGTATTGTGTGAGCCGATCATACCAGGCTTTAAGGCCTTGCTTTAACCCATAAAGTGTCTTCTTGAGGTACATCACATGATCTGAAAAGTGTGGATCAACGAACCTTTTGGTTGAGCCACATAGACATCTTCTTTAAGCAACCCATTTAAGAATGCAATTTTCACTTCCATTTGATAGAGCTTGAACCTTAAGTGACATGCCAAGGCTAGGAGAATTCTGATGGACTCCATACAGGCTACCAGAGCAAATGTCTCATCATAGTCTACTCCTTCCATTTGTGAGTATCCTTGAGTTACAAGACTAGCCTTGTTGCGGATCATATTACCCTCATTATCAATTTTATTATGGAATATCCACTTTGTGCTGATGATGTGCTCACCCTCTGGTCTAGGTACCAAAGTCTAGACATCATTCCTCTGAAATTGAAGCAGCTCATCGTGCATAGCTTCAACCCAGTTTTCATCTTGAAGAGCTTCCTCAACTTTAGTGGGTTCAACCTACGACAAGTAACAAGAATAAGACACAAAGTTAGCAACACATTTATCAACTGTACGCTTCCTTAATGTAAGTTCATTCATGTTTCCCACAATAGCTTTAGGAGGATGATTCAATTTTATCCTAGAAGAAGGTATTTTTTTCTTTATGGGTTTTAGAATAAGGTGAAGTAGATAAGTCTGCTGAATCTTCTACAACACTTGGAGTATCTGGATTACTAGGAGATGCAGGGTCTTGTTCAACAATTCCTTGAACTTCCCTGGGCTCAGGAGGAAAAATTTCTCTGGGGATTTCCTCACTAAATTTTTCAGAACCAAAATCTGAAGATTCATCAATAACAACATTTACTGTTTCCATTACCTTCATGGTTTTTTTGATGTATACCCGATAAGCCTTGCTTGTAGAGGAGTATCCTAGAAATATTCCTTCATCACTTCGGGAGTCAAATTTTTCCACATTCTCTCTATCCTTGAGAATGAAACAAGTACTTCCAAAAATTCTGAAATATTTAACATTTGACTTCCTTCCTTTCCATAACTCATATGGAGTCTTCTTGGTACCGGGTCTAAAATACACCCTATTAATCGTATGACAAGCAGTATTGACGGCTTCTCTTCACAAGTTTCTAGCCACATCCTTGTTGTGTAACATGGCTTTAGCCATCTCTTTAATAACCCTATTCTTTCTTTCTACTACACCATTCTGCTGAGGAGTAATAAGAGCAGAGAATTCTTGAGATATACCTAATCTTGTACAAAAGGACTCTATATATGAGTTCTTGAATTCCTTATCATGATCACTTCGAATTCAATCAATCTTTAGGCTCTTTTCATTCTGCAATTTTGTGCACAAAACTTTAATGTGCTCATTAGCATCAAACTTAGATCATAGGAGAATGACCCAAGTGTACCTAGTGAAGTCGTCCACCACAACCATGATGTATCTCTTTCCACCGAGAGACTTAGTTCGGGTTGGACCCATAAGATCCAGATGTAGTAGCTTCAATGGTCTGGATGTAGCAGATGTTTGAGTGCCCGGATGTTTAGCTTTTGTCTGTTTCCCAAGCTGACATGGTCCACACACTACATTGCTCACTCTACTGAGCTTTGGTATCTCCAAAATTGACCCATGCTTAGATACAATTGAAATATGTTTGTAACTAGCATGTCCCATCCTTTGGTATCATAGATCTTCATTTGCACACAATATCAGCATCAAGAACCAAGCCATAACAATTATCTAGAGTGAAAACACCACTTATGAGCTTTTTTCCAAACTCATCCAAGACAAGGCATTTTCCCTTTGAGAATAGTACTATGAAGTCTTGATCACATATTTGACTTATGCTCAACAAATTCACTCTCACATCTTCTACATACAGAATATTTGCAATGTCTGGTAGTCTAAGCAGAGATATAATTCCCTTTCCTTTAATCTGTGACTTGCTTCTATCGCCAAAAGTAACATTACCACCTTTCTTAGACTTGAAAACCTTGAAGAAAGATTGATCTCCAGTCATGTGTCTTGAGCAACCATTGTCAAGGTACCATAAATACGTGCCCATGACCTTAAGTGCGGACTTCATCATGAAGCACACTTTGTGCTTAGATGATAGATCAGTGGGAATGGTGTTTTCTCTCATCTGTCTTTTATGAACTAAACCTTTAACTCTCACTCTTCTCAGATGAACTACTTCGCACATTTTCATTTTGAGACAGTCTAGTTTCTTCTTGTCAATCTGAGATCTTTTCCAATGGTTATCATAATAGACTTCAAATAACTTTTAGACTTGCATTTTCTGATACACTTAAACAAGTAGAGATTAGAAAAAACAAGATGTATTTGAAAACAAAGATCTCTTCAAGCCAGTTGCAATCATGATAACAGGGGTCAATAGATCACACAACAAAGATTGACCCTAATCAGAGTGTGCTTGCTCTGATACCACTTGATAGGCTAAGAATGTATTGACCATTTGTGATGAATTAATTGATTAATTAGCCAAGTTTATTGATTAATCAAATTAACATGCAATTGTACATGGCAGCACAAAAAAATCACCAATTAAACTAAGCATGCAGCGGAAAATAAATTGACACAGTAATTTGTTTACGAATGGGGAAAACCTACACAGCAAAAATCACACCAAGTAATTTTAAGGTCACTATTCCTGAAAATCCACTATTATCAAAACAAGTGGTTACAAATAAAAGAATCCTTGTACTTTATACCAACCTACAGTTGAACCCTTATCCCAATACCCAATTGGACTTATTCTGCAGTGACAATCTTTCCTTTTCAATGCACGGCTCCTAATACGTGACTAACCAATTGGGCGGATCTCAGTACGCGCTTGATCACCAACTTGAGAAGGATGTTGGCTGCAAAGTTCTTCAGTTCATTCAAACGATGAAGATCATGAAGGTGCTTGGTCACAAAACTCTACAGTGTACAAACACAGTAACTTCTTCAAGAACTAGGGCAAACTAGGTTTTCGGTTACACTATTCTTCACACTTTTGGAATTGTGCTCTTGTGCAACTTGTGTCACTTTTTGCGGCCCTTCAAATAATTCTTATATATGTTTAGGGTTGTGAGAAAAGAAAGCTCAAACATACAATCACGGATTGGATGAAAATCAGCTTGAAAAACTGAATTTCATAAACCTTGACAGATAGCCATCTATCAAGCTAGTTGTCGAGGCACGGGCTGTAGCAACTTTTAAACCTCGATAGATGCTAGCTGTCGAGCTAGCTATCAAGCTTTAAAATCTAGCACGTCTTCACTTGATTCTTGGACAGACTTGCATGACTTTAACAATTGAACTTGAAACCTTGTTTCTTGAAGCATTAAACATATCCTAGATCTACCCAATTACAAGTAAAGTGCATTTTGTCAAAGGATTAGCGAATTTCATAAAATAGTGACATATGTTCCTAACATGGAATCACATATGTCCTAACAATGTTATTATGAGAAAAGTTTTGGTTATACCTGTTGTAACTTTTACAAAAGTTACACATTTTCTAGACCATTAAATTCTTTTAAATTTAAGGGTAAAAAAACACTCATGACCATGTCATCATTTATTACTTTCCATCTTTGTTTAGGAGAAATGATAGTATGTAAACTTTATTCATTCAATATCATGCTGGACAATGGAAAAGAAAAAAGATGGTCACTCTTCTATCCAAACAATGGTCTTCTCATCCTCTTTTGCAGCACTAGCAAAGGTTAGAGCAGCATGATTACATCTTAAAGTAACAAAAACAGAGGATATATTGACAATTTGTTCACAAATCAGCTTAAAATCCTCCAAAATTCAAGCCACTTATAAAGAAAAAATTCTATGAATTTAAGAGATCTACCAATTCAGCAAAATTGCATTCCACAATAACATTTGAAAAGCTGGTGTTTTGAAAAAACAATAGCCCAATCCGCACAACTGAAGCTGCTGTCCTGAGAGCATGAAGTTCCTTCCTTATACGTTCACAATTTCACGTGATGCTGCCACAACTTTACCCTTTAAATTCCGAATGATCAAACCCAAGCTAGCAGAACAAGAGGATTTGGACTGAGAAATAGCAATATTCAATTTAAAGAAAGTGTTAGACGAAAGTGGTGACCATTTAACAACCAAAGATCCAGCCGAGGCAACTCTTGTTAACCTCCATGAATTCCATTATGCAGGTAGCTGCTCTAGACCATAGACCAACAGAGCTGAGCACTTTGTCTTCAAAGATCAATTTGTTACGGCAATTCCATATAATCGACGAAGCCACACAAAAAATTTCACATTCAGGAGGTTGTAGTTTATGATGGATGGGACTGACTATGACTTCAACAAACTGAGTATGCAAAGGGAACATAAATGAATACCAAAACAACTTGCCTAATTAATAGCATTTTTTTTCTCGATCTCTCTCTCATATTTTCTATTTTACATTACAACATCTGAATGTTTGGTCTTTGGTGAGAGATAAAATTGTAATACCATAGAAATGGTGAGCGATGTAAAACATGGTTAAGAACAAAAAGGTCCTTACGTAATTCACTTAGGCCAAGGCTACCATTTGCTTGCTTCTTAGTACAAATGAGAGCATTTCTCTCCAGCCTCATCATCTTCGTCAACGTCAACAATTTCATTCGGACGATTTACAATAGCAATTTCAAATTGCCTCAATACCTCAGGGTCATTATGAGGCCTTAAATTCTCCTCAAGGATGCGTATCGTTTTCTTGGACTTCTTGCTTTTTTAACCAGGGTAGATTGAAGAAATTTAACAGGGTAACATCCCATTTCTGCTAGAATAGACAGAAAGACTAGCTCTCAAAGATTTTAACCACAGTTCAAAAAAAATTTCTTGTGAGAAGATTTTGAGAAGTGAGAGGCAGCTGGCTCTCAAAGATGGTAGATTTAACTAATCACGAGGTGTTGGATTGATGTTATTGTGTTTAAATGGCAAAACATGGCTTGCAGTGGATGACCATGAGTGCAATTGCCTAAAGTTTTTAGTATGATCTCCTTTCTAATTTCTATGTTAGTTTGGTGTTCAGTTGCTCACTTTTCTAACCGACTAACACAAGAGCGAGCAAAGATTCAATGGTTTGCCCCTCATAAATTGCAACATTAATATATTTTAGATATATATTAAAAAAATAATATTTCAGATGATTATATTTATATTTATTGTTACCTTGTCACAAGTATATATTTTTAATTCTTTATCAGGGTCTAATAACTTTTTTTATTCCTTTATCAAGGCTTATCCAAACTTAAACCATGGAGAAAAACACTATCTTAGGATCAGAATTTATCCTTCTCTAAGAATAAAAAAAGGATCAGGGTTTATCCTCAATTTATATTAAACATAAAACATGAGATTGTAGTTCAAAAATAATTAAAAAAAACACAAGATTGGATGACTACTATCTAATCCAACTACAATAATTAAAAAAAAGTGTTATATGAATGTTTTATGAAAATAAAAATAAAAATAAAAATTATATGGATGTTATACTAAAGAAGCAAAGAATCGTAACCTTGGCCTAGGTTAATTACGTGAGGAACTCTTGCTTTTAACAAGGTTTTACACCCTCCATTTCTAAGATTTTGAAGTTTTATACTTTTATTATATCTATCTAAACATTAAGAAATCTTGAGAGAGAGAGAGAGAGAGAGAGAGAGATATTAATTGAAAGAAAGATATTGTAACTTATAGACATAAGAGAGAAAAATATATTATTAGTTATGTAAGTTGAGATGAAAAGCAATAAATGATGACATAGTCAAGGTTGTTTTTTCACCCTTAGATTTTAAAGAAATTAATAGTCCAAAAAATGTATTTCTTGTAAAATTACACTATTTTACATATGGCATAACTTTAAACAATATTATATTATTTAATAACTTGTAATTAAATTCATATTTTGAAAATCTCGCCGTTGGATTAAATGTTTTATATGTTATCATTAATATGCATGCCAATTTTTTTGTCAATGCATTATTTTAAACTAGTATGTAGCCCCGTGCTACCGCACAGGAATAGATATATTATTAATTATGAGTTTATTCATGTTTAAAAGGCTCAGTTAAGTCTAAATTCATATTATTAACAAAAAATTTTCATTAACAAAACTTAGCAGTATATATATTTTACACAGAAAGATGAACCTTGGTGACAATGTTTATCCAAAAGATCCATTCACGCTTTTGAATCTTCAATCTCTATTGGTGATTGAAATTTTCGTAGTTTAAAAATTTTAAATTAAAAAAAAAAAAAAAAAAACCCTCAGAGTTGTACTTATTTTGTAATTTTACGATAGGTCATTTTGTAACATGATGGATATTTGTGTGAAGAAAAAGCCTTTGAAGTTCCATGGCTGATAAAAAAAATTCTCTCAAATCTCTTTTTATAGAGAGATGGGTTTGTGCGTGTTTTTATACATCTTTCATAGTTGTATTATCACGAAGTAGGTCCAATGGATTTAGATTGGTACTACCGATTCCCAAAGCATGAGTGTTTAATGTGTTATTAATTTCATCTCATTGGCTTCTACACATGACAGCAAAATTAAAAATAATTAGATTGTACACGTGTATAGTAAAATTGGACTCCAATTTCAGATTTTAATTGAACAATTGGAATGATAATATATGATAGTAATAACAATAGAAAAATTCAAATAAAATTTCAGATTAAATTATAACAATCTGAATAAAAAATTCCAGTAGAAAGACAGGGTTGAGTGATCCACTCCAAGAAGGCAACCAAACTTGCGTAAATATAGAATAATAAATCTCTTTTTAGAAAATTTACATTGTTCATAACCTTTACCTTCACTAAAAATTTTAAAAACATAGTGACTCACATCTGCCATCCAAACATCTACAGCCGGGTCCTCTCCAATTCGTGTGAGATTCCATTTGTTGGAAATTTAGACCCCTTAAACACACAGATTGCGTAGCCTAGATTAATTAGCCAAGTTGTTACTTAGTCAAATTATGCAATACTAGGTTAAAACAATCAAATAATCATATCAAGATATAAAGCAGCGGAATAATAAATAACACAAGATATGATCACCCAGGAAACCACTCGGTAAAAACCTGGGGAGGATTTGACCCACCGATCCTCAAGGCATAACAGAATTCACTATAAAGAATTGAAGTTCTTACAGAAGGACTACAAGCTCCCCGCTCGACTTCCTAATGCTACCCACCAGTAAAACTTCCTGACACGACCACGCGCAGGCTCCAAATCCACAGACTACTTTTTTCTTGAATTCTTCAATCAGCTACAAGCTCCCCGCTTGCTTTTCTTTTAATCTTCAATGGCAGCAACCTTGTTGATCATCAAGATGTAGAAAATATCTCTACCTTGAAAACCCTAAATTTATGTGAAGAAAAGCTCCTCTAAGATCTCACAAGAGATTCACATAAACAGCAAATATGAGCAACAAAGACTTAGAGAGGTTTGGGTACAAAACCCTAAAAATAAAAGGAGGCACAAGAGGCACTCTAATCTCACTCTCAAAAGTCCCAAAAACGTTCTAGGGTTTTCCTTATATATAGGAGTGTTTTACTTGAACCCCAAGACGTTTAAATAGAGTTTGGGCTGAACTAGAACTCTGCAGAAAAATAAATCTGTACGTGGTTCGATCGATCGAGTCTAATTTTCGATCGATCGAGCCTTACAGATTTAGTCCAATAAATCTGCAATCACTCGATTCCAGTTTTACAAATAATTAATCAAATTTGAGCAAGCCTAAACAAGACTAAACATATTGTTTTGATCATGGTTTGCCAACATTACACATTAGAGTTCTAAATACATAAAATCCTAAATCTTTAGAACCTAACAATCTCCCCCTTTAGCAATCCGTGACAAAACACAAATTAAAACCTCAAAGTTTACAAAGTAAAAGCCCATTACAAAAATAATGCTCATAACAACAAATCTAATCTTAACTACTATCCATCAGTTGCAAGTGTAGACAGCAGCTCAATTGAATCAACCTGTATATTTCCTAAAACACTCAACAAACGCATAAACGCATGTGTGGAAAAAATACAAGTAAACCAAAATTAAATTCTTGACTTCACAAAACACACAACAAAGACATATATCATGAAGAACTCATAAATATAAATCAATGAGCAGTGAACAAGAAACAGAAATAAAAGCATGAGTAAACTAACTCTCCCCTTAAGTTAGATACAACAAAAAGTTTTTATTTATATTCTTCCCTTTCAAAAATAATTTCAACTCCCCCTAAACAAGACAAACATGATTCCTATAAATCAATAATTTTTCCCCCTTTTTGTCACGTATTGACAAAGACAACTCATACAAAGAGTAAACAGTCAACATACGTAATAAAGGATAAGAGAAAATAGAGAATCAAAGGGACACAAAACAATTCAACTCTATAGAGTATAGAGACAACTCCCCCTATGAACAACACAGGTAAAACAAACTTTTCTCCCCCTATAAAAATAGGAAAAACACGAAGTTGTGGGAAAAACAGTTTTGGGGAAAAATAAAGGAGGGGGGGGGGGGGAATCAGCAACAGCAGCAGCATCACCAACAGGATCAGGAACATCCTCACCAGCAGAACCAAAGTTAAAAACACACAAACCAAAGTTTAAAAACTAAGGTGAGGATACACATGTAGAAAAAATATTCTCTCTTTCAATAAAATGCAAACATGGCATTATGTGACCCATAAACAGTTGCAAGAGTAGAGAAAATATTTGCACATTGATTATCTATCATATCTCTTAAGAAAAATATTTTCTACAATTCATACATAAAAATAGCATATACTAGAAAGTACGTAACTCAAAAATTAATCAATCAATTTTTAGATCAAGTTGAGTACCCAATTTAGCAAAGTGTATGCATTCTATGTGTGAAAACAATGAGAGATATGATTGCAAAACTGCAAGATGGATACAGAAATCAATGCAATGCATGTGAATCCTAAACACAAACCAAGGGCAGACTGCAAGGTAGCACAAAAATCAATAGAATAAAATTCTATCTGATGCATGAAACAATTACAATGCCATGATGCATGTACTAATGCAGTGAGCGATTAAGTTCAATTGAGATTAAATTGACAAAATTGGTTTGAGCATAGAGTTTCTAACAAAAACCCAAAAATTTGAAAATCACTTGTTGAATTTTTAAACAAATTGATGAATTGAGCATCACATAACACAACTCACAGAGTATAATGCTTAATTTCATCAATACAACAGGCCAATTTCATCAAATTCAACTCAATTTCACAAAAGCCCCAATTCGGATCAAGAACAAACCCTTTTTAAAAACCTGATTCGCGACTTTCGATTGATCGAAAAATACATTCGATCGATCGAATGAAACAGTCATTTTTAAACAAATTAAAGCACTTTTTCGATCAATCGAAAATTAGAATGGATCGATCGAACTGGGCAGAGGCTCACAAAATTTTTGAGAAAAAACACAGTTTTGAAAAACACACACCTAATTTTTAAAACAACTCCTCAAAGCATTAAACAACAAAAGCAAAATGCATGAGTATGAGATGGAATGCTTTTTCAAAAACCCAAATTTTAAACCCAATTTTCTCAAAAACAAGTTTCAATCATTCTCCCATTGAAATTTTCTTAAGCAACAAATATGTTATGCACAAATCTCAAGATATTTTCAAAATTTTCAAACTTGAAACACATTTTGCATTAAGATCAAGGAACTTTTAATCTTGGATGGCCACACCAAAATCACACACAATATAATGTACCAAGTTTAACAAAGAGTAACTTGTGTAGTGTGTGCAACTAGCAAAAGCTTGAGATGCATGTGAGGTGATATGTGAATAGCAATCAATCACAAAGTCTACAAAATTCATCACATAGAATTTAAAAGAGACTATCACTTAAAGAGTTACATCCTATAACTCCCACATCTCCTAGAACAAAAGCTTGCAATCATGTAAGTTTCTTGCATTTTTGCCTCTTATTTGTATGAAATGGCATTCAGCCTAATAGTACACACCGGTTTGAATTAAGTGAATTGGCATTAAGCCTAATAGTACACACCAGTTTTAATTTAATTTGGGGCTACACCTTATGTTCTTTTTGTGCATGTGCTACACTTTCTCGAGCACATAATCTTATGATATGCACTAAGGTGTTCATGATTGGCTAGTGAACAGTGGTGAGATGGTTATTTATGCCTTTCTCAAAAGGATCAAGTCCGACAGTCAAATAACATGTGACTTCAAGATTAAGACAAAGTGATAAACACCATAAACATCTTTCCCACACAACATGCACTACAAAACTTCAACTAGTAAAGTGTAATAAATAAGCTTATCAAAACTAAACAAGGTACATAAACATGTTATGTAAAGATAATATGGCCAATCCTTGATTATAAATCCAAGATATATAATACAAAACACAAAAATCTTTTTGGTTTTAACAAACTTTATAACCAAAAACAAAAAAGCACATATTATGCTAAATGAACAATGCAAATGCAATGCATGACAATGCAAAACTAAGCTATAAAGGGTACACAAACAAGAAATATCAATTTCTTAATTAACCCTTGAGTACATGTACAAACTAGTACATACTCATTCAAAATCAAAAATAGCTTAGCACAAACTATTTAAGTTTCTCCACAATGTCAGGCATGTTCTAAATCAAGAGAGATATTAAAACTCATGTAATCCTCAAGAAAAATAAAACAAGACACAAAATAAAATATTTTTGTCTTTTTGAGAATTTTTCAATGTTTTTGGATTTTTTTTTTTAAAAAAAATAAAAGAAAAAAACCTAAAAAACAAAATAACCAAAAACAAAAACAAAACATGTCCACAAATAATTGAAAGAATTAAATCAGGGACAAGTTAGCAACACTCACCTTGGAGAATCTTTTCTCATCCATCTAGCACGAGTCTTTGGCTTTGTAGGTGAAAATCCATGTGAAGCAGAGTGTATTTGAGGGATTATACCAATCTTCTGAGAGAGACTAAAATCCTGCAAATTCCTTTCACAAGCCAACAAGCTCAAATTTTTCAAAAAAATATGAAACAATTTATATGGACTTATGGCAGGAGAAATATCATCACATATCCTAGATTGACAAACAGAATGTTTAAATTTCAATTTATGACAATTAGGACGAATATGACCAGAGACACCACAAAAGTGGCAAACAGGAACAAATTTAGGAACATCAGTATTCCTAACAGCAACTCTAGTCTCAGATTTTGGTTTTTGCCTCAACAAAGAACAATTTGGTCTAATATGACCAACAACACCACAAAGGTGACAGGTAGGCACAAAAACAAATTTATTATGCTCTCTAACAGTAGGTTTAGACTTAGGTTTAGAAACTTCAGCGTCAACATCAGAACTTTTACCTTTGTCTAACCTAGCAAAATAAGCCTTCTCTTTATTATTCCTCTTAAAAGGAGTGATATAAACTTTCTCAGTTTTAGGCTTAAGAGAAATAGAAATACTTCTGTTATCATCAACAGGCTTGGTACTAGTCAAATTTTCAATTTTAGTTTTAGATTCAACTAACTCTTGTTCCAAGCTTTTTATCTTCTCATCTTGAGAGAAAATTTGATTTCTCAAAAATTCATTCTTTTTATTAGACTCATCTAATCTCACAATCAAATCCTCTTTTTCAAGATTAGCAAATTTTAACTCTTCCTTGAATTTTTTAGAAATTTTCAAAGATTTAGATAATTCCTTACGAAGAGTTTCAAAAGCATCAAAAAAATCAACAGAAACAATAGTGTCCTTTTTATTCAAAACATCACAGGCATCAATAAAATCAGCAGAAGCATGAGCAGAAATATGATCAGAAAGACACTTCAAATTATCCATGACAACAGGGGTCAAGGATCAGCTCAGAGATCAAAAGATCTACAACAGAAGAGCTACCCGCTCTGATACCACTTGTTGGAAATTTAGACCCCTTAAACACACAGATTGCGTAGCCTAGATTAATTAGCCAAGTTGTTACTTAGTCAAATTATGCAATACTAGGTTAAAACAATCAAATAATCATATCAAGATATAAAGCAGCGGAATAATAAATAACACAAGATATGATCACCCAGGAAACCACTCGGTAAAAACCTGGGGAGGATTTGACCCACCGATCCTCAAGGAATAACAGAATTCACTATGAAAGAATTGAAGTTCTTACAGAAGGACTACAAGCTCCCCGCTCGACTTCCTAATGCTACCCACCAGTAAAACTTCCTGACACGACCACGCGCAGGCTCCGAATCCACGGACTACTTCTTTCTTGAATTCTTCAATCAGCTACAAGCTCCCCGCTTGCTTTTCTTTTAATCTTCAATGGCAGCAACCTTGTTGATCATCAAGATGTAGAAAATATCTCTACCTTGAAAACCCTAAGTTTATGTGAAGGAAAGCTCCTCTAAGATCTTACAAGAGATTCACATAAACAGCAAATATGAGCAACAAAGACTTAGAGAGGTTTGGGTACAAAACCCTAAAAATAAAAGGAGGCACAAGAGGCACTCTAATCTCACTCTCAAAAGTCCCAAAAACGTTCTAGGGTTTTCCTTATATATAGGAGTGTTTTACTTGAACCCCAAGACGTTTAAATAAAGTTTGGGCTGAACTGGAACTCTGCAGAAAAATAAATCTGTACGTGGTTCGATCGATCAATCGAGCCTTACAGATTTAGTCCAATAAATCTGCAATCACTCGATTCCAGTTTTACAAATAATTAATCAACTTTGAGCAAGCCTAAACAAGACTAAACATATTGTTTTGATCATGGTTTGCCAACATTACACATTAGAGTTCTAAATACATAAAATCCTAAATCTTTAGAACCTAACACCATTGATCACTAAGTTCCTTTGCAGCTTGCAAAAGGTATCATCCATTGGTCCACAACAGTGCTTTCTTCATTGTTATAGGTGCCAAACTTAAACAAAAAGCCAAATATAAGGATAATGAATTTTAGGCATAATGTGCATCTAATCACATATTAGCAATTTATAACAAATGTAAAGATGCAAACTTTGTAAGTGAATAGTAAATAAAACTCAGTGTCAGAACCAAGAAGAAAGCACTTTAATCGGAAACTCAGTGCAAATGTAAAGATGCAAATTTTGTAAGCAATTTATAACAAAGATGCAAACTCTGGCTTTGCTATCTTTTTGGAAATTATGCAATGTACCCAAACCAAGTTCTTATCACCGATATTAATCTCTTTGATTTTCACGTTTGACTGCAAAATCAAGAAAAAACTTAATTAGCACAGTAACTCACTTGACCCAATACATAGAGGTGGTTTTAATGAGAATGAGCCCACATACATTTATCTTTTTGGAAATTATGTATTGTATCCAAACCTAGTTCTTATCACCAATATTAATTTCTTTGATTTTCACATTTGACTACAAAGTCAAGAAAAAACTTAATTAGCACAGTAGCTCACTTGACAAGATACATAGAAGTGGTTTTAATGAGAATGAGCCCACATACATTTAGTCACATGATGCAAAATTCAACTTCAATTTTAGATTCTAGACACATGACACAAAATTAGAACTCTAATTAGGAATTCTAATTTGGTGTGTACACGTGGCACACAATTAGAGTTCTAATTTGGAATTCAATTTCACACTCTCTTTACTTCACCTATTATTATATATATAGATATAGATATGAGATTTAGGTGCAATTTATTATAGTCGTTAAGATTGGTGTGATGATTATAAGTTTTAATAATTTGGGGTGTGAAGTAAAGATTCAGAATTTCAGATTCCCCCTTATAGTCAATTGAGTGAATTATATATTCTTTTAAAAAAAAATTTAATTACTACTTTATTATAGTGTATTATTTCTGTAAAATGAGTTTGGTTAATGGATACCCTTAGCCAATTTGTTAATGGATCGTTTTAAGAAAATTTTAATACTATACTTTTATTGGAAATATAAAAAGATGTAAAAAAATTAATTAACTTTTTATTTTTTTATAAAAAATATTTTAAAAATATTTTTAAACCAATATTTTTAAGGCATTTGTTAACTTTTTCTAATAATAATTAGAACTTTTGCGAAGGTCAAGCTCCACTTAATTTTTTCTTTTCTTTTTTCTTTTATGGGTATTAATTAAGTCAAGGTCTACTTTATGGTCTACCGTCTACCATAGTGACATAGTCCATAGATCAGTTAGATTGTGAATTGTAAACACAAAACCGGTCATAAATATGCACATCAAGGCGCGTTAGATGTGAAGTGTAAACACAAAACCAGTCATAAATATGCACATCAAGACTCGCGTATATTTAACGGGTCTTCTCTGTATGTGTTTAAAAAGTCCAGCGTTTTTATGAAGCTCATACCAAATCAATACTCTCAAAACCCATAAATACGTGCTCTTCTGGAAAATAGTGAGGCTATAGGTTGGTGTGGTATTGTTATCAGTAAAAATGACAAATGCAGCAGAAACATTTCCATTATCTGTCTGGCATAAATTGAAGGTTGTTACCTAAAAGATACTGCTAGAGATTTTTCTATCTGATGGCTGGAAATGTCGTTGTTACAATATTTCAATTCAAGGAGATATTGTCATCATAATGTTAACGGGATTGACTGTTACGAGCCAGTCAGGTAAGCCTCTGGAAAGCAAGAAACCAAAACTCTTGGTTCCCAGTTTCACACGGTTTCTGTCACTCAAAACATGCTCGTGCCGTGGGTGTTGGCTGAGTCTGTGACACTTATATTGAAAAGTAAAACCTTGCACCCAACTTATGCATACCTAAATGGTAATCTGAACTAAGAACCCTTCTCCATCAGCTTCCTGTCCAGATGTAATAACATACGAAATGAAGTCAATGGGACTTGCTCTGGGATTGGGTGTTGCCAAATGGATATTCCTCAAGATTTGATAGATGTTGATTTTAAAGCATATAGATTTAACGATAACCACACAAAGTCTGGGATTTCAATCCTTGCAGTTTTGCCTTTATGATAGTAATAACAATAGAAAAATTCAAATAAAATTTCGGATTAAATTATAACAATCTGAATAAAAAATTCCAGTAGAAAGACAGGGTTGAGTGATCTACTCCAAGAAGGCAACCAAACTTGCGTAAGTATAGAATAATAAATCTCTTTTTAGAAAATTTACATTGTTCATAACTTTTACCTTCACTGAAAATTTTAAAAACATAGTGACTCACATCTGCCATCCAAACATCTACAGCCGGGTCCTCTCCAATTCGTGTGAGATTCCATTGATCACTAAGTTCTTTTGCAGCCTGCAAAAAGTATCATCCATTGGTCCACAACAGTGCTTTCTTCATTGTTATAAGTGCCAAACCTGAACAAAAAGCCAAATATAAGGATAATGAATTTTAGGCATAATGTGCATCTAATTACATATTAGCAATTTATAACAAATGTAAAGATGCAAACTTTGTAAGTGAATAGTAAATAAAACTCAGTGTCAGAACCAAGAAGAAAGCACTTTAATCCGAAACTTAGTGCCAATGTAAAGATGCAAATTTTGTAAGTAATTTATAACAAAGATGCAAACTCTGGCTTTGCTATCTTTTTGGAAATTATGCAATGTACCCAAACCAAGTTCTTATCATCGATATTAATCTCTTTGATTTTCACGTTTGACTGCAAAATCAAGAAAAAACTTAATTAGCACAGTAACTCACTTGACCCAATATATAGAGGTGATTTTAATGAGAATGAGCCCACATACATTTATCTTTTTGGAAATTATGTATTGTATCCAAACCTAGTTCTTATCACCAATATTAATTTCTTTGATTTTCACATTTGACTGCAAAATCAAGAAAAAACTTAATTAACACAGTAACTCACTTGACTCGATACATAGAAGTGGTTTTAATGAAAATGAACCCACATACATTTAGTCACATGATGCAAAATTCAACTTCAATTTTAGATTTTAGACACATGACACAAAATTAGAACTCTAATTAGGAATTCTAATTTAGTGTGTACACGTGGCACACAATTAGAGTTCTAATTTGGAATTCAATTTCACACTCTCTTTACTTCACCTATTATTATATATATAGATATAGATATGAGATTTAGGTGCAATTTATTATAGTCGTTAAGATTGGTGTGATGATTATAAGTTTTAATAATTTGGGGTGTGAAGTAAAGATTCAGAATTTCAGATTCCCCCTTATAGTCAATTGAGTGAATTATATATTCTTTTAAAAAAAAATTTAATTACTACTTTATTATAGTGTATTATTTCTGTAAAATGAAATTGGTTAATGGATACCCTTAGCCAATTTGTTAATGGATTGTTTTAAGAAAATTTTAATACTATACTTTTATTGGAAATATAAAAAGATGTAAAAAAATTAATTAACTTTTTAATTTTTTATAAAAAATATTTTAAAAATATTTTTAAACCAATATTTTTAAGGCATTTGTTAACTTTTTCTAATAATAATTAGAACTTTTGCGAAGGTCAAGCTCCACTTAATTTTTTCTTTTCTTTTTCTTTTATGGGTATTAATTAAGTCAAGGTCTACTTTATGGTCTACCGTCTACCATAGTGACATAGTCCATAGATCAGTTAGATTGTGAATTGTAAACACAAAACCAGTCATAAATATGCACATCAAGGCGCGTTAGATGTGAAGTGTAAACACAAAACCAGTCATAAATATGCACATCAAGACTCGCGTATATTTAACGGGTCTTCTCTGTATGCGTTTAAAAAGTCCAGCGTTTTTATGAAGCTCATACCAAATCAATACTCTCAAAACCCATAAATACGTGCTCTTCTGGAAAATAGTGAGGCTATAGGTTGGTGTGGTATTGTTATCAGTAAAAATGACAAATGCAGCAGAAACATTTCCATTATCTGTCTGGCATAAATTGAAGGTTGTTACCTGAAAGATACTGCTAGAGATTTTTCTATCTGATGGCTGGAAATGTCGTTGTTACAATATTTCAATTCAAGGAGATATTGTCATCATAATGTTAACGGGATTGACTGTTACGAGCCAGTCAGTTAAGCCTCTGGAAAGCAAGAAACCAAAACTCTTGGTTCCCAGTTTCACACGGTTTCTGTCACTCAAAACATGCTCGTGCCGTGGGTGTTGGCTGAGTCTGTGACACTTATGTTGAAAAGTAAAACCTTGCACCCAACTTATGCATACCTAAATGGTAATCTGAACTAAGAACCCTTCTCCATCAGCTTCCTGTCCAGATGTAATAACATACGAAATGAAGTCAATGGGACTTGCTCTGGGATTGGGTGTTGCCAAATGGATATTCCTCAAGATTTGATAGATGTTGATTTTAAAGCATATAGATTTAACGATAACCACACAAAGTCTGGGATTTCAATCCTTGCAGTTTTGCCTTTATGATAGTAATAACAATAGAAAAATTCAAATAAAATTTCGGATTAAATTATAACAATCTGAATAAAAAATTCCAGTAGAAAGACAGGGTTGAGTGATCTACTCCAAGAAGGCAACCAAACTTGCGTAAGTATAGAATAATAAATCTCTTTTTAGAAAATTTACGTTGTTCATAACTTTTACCTTCACTGAAAATTTTAAAAACATAGTGACTCACATCTGCCATCCAAACATCTACAGCCGGGTCCTCTCCAATTCGTGTGAGATTCCATTGATCACTAAGTTCTTTTGCAGCCTGCAAAAAGTATCATCCATTGGTCCACAACAGTGCTTTCTTCATTGTTATAAGTGCCAAACCTGAACAAAAAGCCAAATATAAGGATAATGAATTTTAGGCATAATGTGCATCTAATTACATATTAGCAATTTATAACAACTGTAAAGATGCAAACTTTGTAAGTGAATAGTAAATAAAACTCAGTGTCAGAACCAAGAAGAAAGCACTTTAATCCGAAACTTAGTGCCAATGTAAAGATGCAAATTTTGTAAGCAATTTATAACAAAGATGCAAACTCTGGCTTTGCTATCTTTTTGGAAATTATGCAATGTACCCAAACCAAGTTCTTATCACCAATATTAATCTCTTTGATTTTCACGTTTGACTGCAAAATCAAGAAAAAACTTAATTAGCACAGTAACTCACTTGACCCAATACATAGAGGTGGTTTTAATGAGAATGAGCCCACATACATTTATCTTTTTGGAAATTATGTATTTTATCCAAACCTAGTTCTTATCACCAATATTAATTTCTTTGATTTTCACATTTGACTGCAAAATCAAGAAAAAACTTAATTAGCACAGTAACTCACTTGACTCGATACATAGAAGTGGTTTTAATGAAAATGAACCCACATACATTTAGTCACATGATGCAAAATTCAACTTCAATTTTAGATTTTAGACACATGGCACAAAATTAGAACTCTAATTAGGAATTCTAATTTAGTGTGTACACGTGGCACACAATTAGAGTTCTAATTTGGAATTCAATTTCACACTCTCTTTACTTCACCTATTATTATATATATAGATATAGATATGAGATTTAGGTGCAATTTGTTATAGTCGTTAAGATTGGTGTGATGATTATAAGTTTTAATAATTTGGGGTGTGAAGTAAAGATTCAGAATTTCAGATTCCCCCTTATAGTCAATTGAGTGAATTATATATTCTTTTAAAAAAAAATTTAATTACTACTTTATTATAGTGTATTATTTCTGTAAAATGAAATTGGTTAATGGATACCCTTAGCCAATTTGTTAATGGATTGTTTTAAGAAAATTTTAATACTATACTTTTATTGGAAATATAAAAAGATGTAAAAAAATTAATTAACTTTTTAATTTTTTATAAAAAATATTTTAAAAATATTTTTAAACCAATATTTTTAAGGCATTTGTTAACTTTTTCTAATAATAATTAGAACTTTTGCGAAGGTCAAGCTCCACTTAATTTTTTCTTTTCTTTTTCTTTTATGGGTATTAATTAAGTCAAGGTCTACTTTATGGTCTACCGTCTACCATAGTGACATAGTCCATAGATCAGTTAGATTGTGAATTGTAAACAAAAAACCAGTCATAAATATGCACATCAAGGCGCGTTAGATGTGAAGCGTAAACACAAAACCAGTCATAAATATGCACATCAAGACTCGCGTATATTTAACGGGTCTTCTCTGTATGCGTTTAAAATGTCCAGCGTTTTTATGAAGCTCATACCAAATCAATACTCTCAAAACCCATAAATACGTGCTCTTCTGGAAAATAGTGAGGCTATAGGTTGGTGTGGTATTGTTATCAGTAAAAATGACAAATGCAGCAGAAACATTTCCATTATCTGTCTGGCATAAATTGAAGGTTGTTACCTGAAAGATACTGCTAGAGATTTTTCTATCTGATGGCTGGAAATGTCGTTGTTACAATATTTCAATTCAAGGAGATATTGTCATCATAATGTTAACGGGATTGACTGTTACGAGCCAGTCAGGTAAGCCTCTGGAAAGCAAGAAACCAAAACTCTTGGTTCCCAGTTTCACACGGTTTCTGTCACTCAAAACATGCTCGTGCCGTGGGTGTTGGCTGAGTCTGTGACACTTATGTTGAAAAGTAAAACCTTGCACCCAACTTATGCATACCTAAATGGTAATCTGAACTAAGAACCCTTCTCCATCAGCTTCCTGTCCAGATGTAATAACATACGAAATGAAGTCAATGGGACTTGCTCTGGGATTGGGTGTTGCCAAATGGATATTCCTCAAGATTTGATAGGTGTTGATTTTAAAGCATATAGATTTAACGATAACCACACAAAGTCTGGGATTTCAATCCTTGCAGTTTTGCCTTTATGATAGTAATAACAATAGAAAAATTCAAATAAAATTTCGGATTAAATTATAACAATCTGAATAAAAAATTCCAGTAGAAAGACAGGGTTGAGTGATCTACTCCAAGAAGGCAACCAAACTTGCGTAAGTATAGAATAATAAATCTCTTTTTAGAAAATTTACATTGTTCATAACTTTTACCTTCACTGAAAATTTTAAAAACATAGTGACTCACATCTGCCATCCAAACATCTACAGCCGGGTTCTCTCCAATTCGTGTGAGATTCCATTGATCACTAAGTTCCTTTGCAGCCTGCAAAAAGTATCATCCATTGGTCCACAACAGTGCTTTCTTCATTGTTATAAGTGCCAAACCTGAGCAAAAAGCCAAATATAAGGATAATGAATTTTAGGCATAATGTGCATCTAATCACATATTAGCAATTTATAACAAATGTAAAGATGCAAACTTTGTAAGTGAATAGTAAATAAAACTCAGTGTCAGAACCAAGAAGAAAGCACTTTAATCCGAAACTCAGTGCAAATGTAAAGATGCAAATTTTGTAAGCAATTTATAACAAAGATGCAAACTCTGGCTTTGCTACCTTTTTGGAAATTATGCAATGTACCCAAACCAAGTTCTTATCACCGATATTAATCTCTTTGATTTTCACGTTTGACTGCAAAATCAAGAAAAAACTTAATTAGCACAGTAACTCACTTGACCCAATACATAGAGGTGGTTTTAATGAGAATGAGCCCACATACATTTATCTTTTTGGAAATTATGTATTGTATCCAAACCTAGTTCTTATCACCAATATTAATTTCTTTGATTTTCACATTTGACTGCAAAATCAAGAAAAAACTTAATTAGCACAGTAACTCACTTGACTCGATACATAGAAGTGGTTTTAATGAAAATGAACCCACATACATTTAGTCACATGATGCAAAATTCAACTTCAATTTTAGATTCTAGACACATGGCACAAAATTAGAACTCTAATTAGGAATTCTAATTTAGTGTGTACACGTGGCACACAATTAGAGTTCTAATTTGGAATTCAATTTCACACTCTCTTTACTTCACCTATTATTATATATATAGATATAGATATGAGATTTAGGTGCAATTTATTATATTCGTTAAGATTGGTGTGATGATTATAAGTTTTAATAATTTGGGGTGTGAAGTAAAGATTCAGAATTTCAGATTCCCCCTTATAGTCAATTGAGTGAATTATATATTCTTTTAAAAAAAAATTTAATTACTACTTTATTATAGTGTATTATTTCTGTAAAATGAGTTTGGTTAATGGATACCCTTAGCCAATTTGTTAATGGATCGTTTTAAGAAAATTTTAATACTATACTTTTATTGGAAATATAAAAAGATGTAAAAAAATTAATTAACTTTTTATTTTTTTATAAAAAATATTTTAAAAATATTTTTAAACCAATATTTTTAAGGCATTTGTTAACTTTTTCTAATAATAATTAGAACTTTTGCGAAGGTCAAGCTCCACTTAATTTTTTCTTTTCTTTTTTCTTTTATGGGTATTAATTAAGTCAAGGTCTACTTTATGGTCTACCGTCTACCATAGTGACATAGTCCATAGATCAGTTAGATTGTGAATTGTAAACACAAAACCAGTCATAAATATGCACATCAAGGCGCGTTAGATGTGAAGTGTAAACACAAAACCAGTCATAAATATGCACATCAAGACTCGCGTATATTTAACGGGTCTTCTCTGTATGCGTTTAAAAAGTCCAGCGTTTTTATGAAGCTCATACCAAATCAATACTCTCAAAACCCATAAATACGTGCTCTTCTGGAAAATAGTGAGGCTATAGGTTGGTGTGGTATTGTTATCAGTAAAAATGACAAATGCAGCAGAAACATTTCCATTATCTGTCTGGCATAAATTGAAGGTTGTTACCTGAAAGATACTGCTAGAGATTTTTCTATCTGATGGCTGGAAATGTCGTTGTTACAATATTTCAATTCAAGGAGATATTGTCATCATAATGTTAACGGGATTGACTGTTACGAGCCAGTCAGGTAAGCCTCTGGAAAGCAAGAAACCAAAACTCTTGGTTCCCAGTTTCACACGGTTTCTGTCACTCAAAACATGCTCGTGCCGTGGGTGTTGGCTGAGTCTGTGACACTTATGTTGAAAAGTAAAACCTTGCACCCAACTTATGCATACCTAAATGGTAATCTGAACTAAGAACCCTTCTCCATCAGCTTCCTGTCCAGATGTAATAACATACGAAATGAAGTCAATGGGACTTGCTCTGGGATTGGGTGTTGCCAAATGGATATTCCTCAAGATTTGATAGATGTTGATTTTAAAGCATATAGATTTAACGATAACCACACAAAGTCTGGGATTTCAATCCTTGCAGTTTTGCCTTTATAATCTGAGACTGAGAAGACAAGTTCAATTTGTCCTCAGATAATCTTATCAGTCTACGAAACAATGAAACCCTTCACATGGTTCTTGATTGGGCAATTGGTAACGAGACTATGAAAGTTGCCGAAAACAAAGCGAATTACGTATGTGGAGGAAATAGCACATGATCATTGACCTCAATCCCAACAACGTGTCTAACAATCTAAGCAATAAAATAATTGGTAAAACATTTCACAAAAACACAGTGACTCTCTCCTCTCTCATCGGGTAGTTCGAAGGCGCAGATTTTAATAGTTTATATTTGAAAAATTTTATGTCCATACCAAAAACTTAGAAAATGTTTTGACTGAAAACATTTTAAAATGAAACAAATTAATTGAATTCTCATTTCCTTAGCTTCTCGTTGCTTTTAATTATAGTGCCTTTTGAAAGTTACTTAAAATTGTAATTTTATCATTATTAATTTTACAATTGCACACATTAACAAATACGATGTTATAGAGCTCAATGTAACTGCACTGACAATCAATTCTGCCAATGAACGAGTACATTATCATTACTAGCATGTAACCCGTGCTACCGTACAGGAATGTATATATTATTAATCATGAGTTTATTCTTGTTTAAAAGGCTTAGTTAAGTTTAAATTCATATTATTATCCAAAAATTTTATTAACAAAACTTAGTAGTATATATATATATATATACACTATTGGTCAATTTCTTTTTTGTCTTTTTGGGTTTACCACAAGGAGGATAGAATTAGATAAAACAATAAAAATATATATTGCATTTTATTATTGGGTAAACTACATATTTGGTCCTTAACCTTTACACTATATTTCAATTTAGTCTCTAACCTTTTAATTGTGTCAATTTGATCCCTAACCTTTCAATGTCGTGTCAATTTAGTCCCTAATGTTATATCTTAGATGAAAATTGCTAACATGATAAACGGCCAAAATAAAATTTAAGTTTATTGTCTCATTAACGTAAGCTAATTTTTTGTTTTGACCATTAGACACGTCATAAATTTTCATCCAAAAGATAATGGTAGGGACTAAATTGACATGATACTAAAAGGTTAGGGACCAAATTGACACAATTAAAAGGTTAGGGATCAAATTGAAATATGGTGTAAAGGTTAAAGACCAAATACGTAGTTTACCCTTTATTATTTAAGTGATGCTATTAGACCTTTTTAAAGGAAACTAAATGTAAAAATTAAAGCAATGGGAAACAAACAGTTTTCCCTAAGTTAATTTTTTCAATCCTCATAAATATTTAGATTCATGATTTTTTAAAATTTGTACTTTCATCAAGCCACTAAACCGCATGATGAAAAAGAGACAGGAATAATAACGAAGTCTATACTGACATCAATCAAATACAATTAGTTCATATTAATCTTCTCCAAAAATTGCTAAATCCATCAACTCCTTTGGCTTTGGAACTGAACAATGTAGTCAGTGAACCATCCAAAACCCCATGAACCATGGCTACCCCTTCCCTTTTTCTTGCCAGCAAACTCAAAGCAAAGTCTCTAGCAAATGCAAAACTCAAATCTCTGGCTATATCTTATAACCTTCCTGTTGGAATCCCATATACCGTCCGAAAATCAGTGTTACCATCAGTAGGAGTACAAAGGGAGTCATCATAAGCATATTCAAAGGGATTTTGAAGTGAAACTTCAATTAAAATATCCTAAATTGATTATCATAATATAATAACATGATATAGAGATTCTATATTAATTTGAAAAAGGCAATAAGACTTATAGCAAAACAATGACTTTTCTATCACTAAGACCATTTCCCATCTTTATTGCAGCAGCTACTGCTACATCAGATGATATCCCTACCAGAAACAAACATGCTCTCGCATTCACCACAGAATTTGAAAACCAAAAAGTCCAGCAAGTAGCAACTAAGAACTTTAGAAATTATGTGTTTAACCAATGAAATGAGTAAAGAATTTTTTTAGTTGAGGATTGGAAAAAGGGGCAACTATGGCTACCAAAACTTTTGGAATAAAACCTGAGCATAATTAAATCAATGAGTTTAGCATAAAACTCCTAAAAAGCAAAGAAAATAAAACTATTGATAATTCGATTCTAACTCTTTATTTAATATCATGGTGTTACCAGATGTGGTTGGTGTATTGGAATCTATTGGAGGCATTGAAATATTCACCTCCAACACACAGCAAGTTTTACACAGTTGCACCATCAAATCTTGTACCTTGAAAAATTACGAAATCCATTACTAAATCTCCTTCATATCATGTTCTATTTTTTATGCATTCTATTAGAGGTAGAAAGAGACTCGCCAAATTTTGTCATAAGCAGAAGAATTGTTAGTGTATTGTGTTGTAAGATAGATTGGTAAACAGCCTATTGGGAAGATTTCTATGACAACTACTAGGGTATCACCATAACCAATGACCCTATGGAACAATAATGGAGAATTAGGAATCAATAATCATAACAATTCATTTTGCAAGGAAAATGAAAAGGATTTTTTTTTTTTTTTTTTTGTTTGCTAATAATACTTTAACAGCATCTATTTACAAGATCAAATTACAATAGTTACAATACAACTTAAGAGATGAATGCAATAGAAAGTAAAGTACACCAAATCAAGAATAAAGCATAATTTTAACAGTTATAGTAGAAATATTAGCTACAAATCAAGAAGATAATCAAGAATATATATATGTACATCTCAAAGTGGCTAGGATCAAAACATGTGCATATCTCTAATTTAAGCTTCTATTAAGGTTACCTCAATTGGTAACACTATGGAAAAAAATATATAGTGTCTTCCAAACTTAAGACTGTCACCATTCATCTCTTCAGAAAAAGGAAAAGAAAGGCATGATTGTGTTTCTTTTTCTCTCCCTAGTAGGTTATTCTTGCATTTCATTATAGTATTTGTAAATCATAAGCTCATAAAATAGTGGCCTTTGAAATTCTAGAAACTGTATTACAAAAAGTTACTATTGTGAAACCTACAGTTGGTACACTCCTCCATGGATCTCAATGAAAAAATACATTTTGAGTAGTTCAAGGTATTTTAAATATTGCAAGAATTAATTAGTCAGACTTAACAGAGCAAATGACAAATATAATAAATGAGCAAGTAAAACCTAATATGTGACCCCTTCTTTTGATTCAAAATGTTGTATTGCTAAAGCACATCCTTGAGAATTCCATTACTCATCTATAGAAAATCAGCTCACTGCCTTCTTTTTATCTCTTTATTGGCTTGCAAAGCAAAATTCTCAATAAAAACTCAAGAACTAACACCAAAGGGTGGGTGCACGCACATATGAAAAATTATGTGAACTATAAAAATCAACAATTATAGTACATGAAACACTATGCTGGAGACCACAAACTAAATATACAAAACTGGCTTGAAATTGAGTAAAAACCTCACAAACACAAATAAGTCAAATTGATTACAAAGCATAGTGAACAAAAATTTGAGGAGAATTCCAACCTTCTAAAAGGTTGTTGGAAAAAGGGTAAAAACAAAATTAAGGCAATTCCAAATTTCCAACAATTTTAAGGACTAATCTATAAAAATAGAATGATACCACATAAATTAAGCCAAAAGGTGCAAAACGATGAAAATATATATATCAATAGAGACATATATCAATAGAGAAATAATAATAAAATTAAATATCAAGAAGAAAAAAAACAAAGGCAATAAGAGAAAATGCGGTTCAATCTACAAAAACTCAGTAATTAACATAAAAAAGCCAATAATTTTACTTAAAAAAATTATAAATAATTGTACTGTCAGTAATCAACGTTTTTTTTT
Organism: Quercus variabilis; assembly: GCA_030445155.1. Classification (NCBI taxonomy): domain Eukaryota; kingdom Viridiplantae; phylum Streptophyta; class Magnoliopsida; order Fagales; family Fagaceae; genus Quercus; species Quercus variabilis. The sequence goes on along the minus strand of CP129449.1, from coordinate 45,455,883 downwards.
TTTCTTTTCTTTTCTTTTGACAATGATTCAACAAACATAGATCTGCACAAAAGCATAAATCAATTCAAACTTTAGGGGCTGACCAAAAAAAGCACAAACCTAACAAAAATCTGCCAAACAAAAAAATAATAATAATAATCAATATAACAATCAAACAAAACCTTACTCAAGAAATTGAAAAAATAAATGGGAGATTAGGGAAAAAGGTAGCCAAACCTTAAACCATGCGGCAAAACAGTATTTAACAAAATCTTTGTTATCTATCTATTTTTTTCTATTAAAAAAATGCAATAAATAATTCCATTGAAACCATAATTTCACTTTGAGAGAAATCATCAATAAATCTACACTCAATAGTAATCAACAAAACATAAAGGCAAACAAAAAAAGTGCAAACCTAACAAAAATCTACCAAACAAAAATAAAATCTAACCAATACAACAATTGAAGAAAACTTCACTCAATATATTGAAAAAAAAAATGAGAAATTAAGGTAACAAGTAGCCAAAAATAAAAAGAAGAACCCTATTAAGGGACATAAGTTATCCTACAATTGTATTATGACTATTTGATAATTTGGTAAGAGCTAAAACAATAATATAGAAAAATTAAATAACCACAATTTTCATCAATCAAATATCGTCAAAAAGGATAAATAGTAACAAACGAAATCTAGGTCCACCACTTCATAAAATGGGAAATAATACGCACCAGCTTTTCCAACTTCAACACAAAACTATCAAAAGCATAGATTATTTTGTATGAGCAATACACACATAAGTAGTAGTTATTATTCTATAATTTAAATGCTACAAACTAACTAAATAAATTATGAAATATGTAAAAGCAGACCAAAATTTTTTGTTTAGTAGGTTGCTTTATCTCTTGAGATAAAGAATATACTTATATATATATATATAACAATTAGAGTTAACTTGCACAATTGCTGATTTTTTTTTCTTTTTTGAGGGAGAACAATGGCTGAACTTATGCTTCAGATATTACTCACACTTCATAAATTAAGATTTGAAAAACTTCCAACAATATCCAAAAAATATAATAATAATAGTTCTTCATATATTAAATCTTTCTTATAATACCTTTATAACCCCTGCACTATCAGTGCTCTTCATAAGGATGAGCCCTCAAAAAAACATAAAGAGAAAAAGAAAGCTTACCTTGAAGAACACTACCAAAATCATTACATTGGAAAGCAAAGGTCGGCAATGGTGGAAAAACAGATATGTCCTCAAGATTAATACCATTGCGTCTGACACTGGAAAAACAGATAAAATTAATATCTTTAATTTGCTTCTACCTGAGAGTCTATAATCACATGAACACATATCTGATGCTTAATACCACAGATCTAACATTTGAAACAACTAAACCACTCAATTTCAAAAACAATTCAGAGAAAATCACAGATCCGAAGTGAATCAAGAAAAATGCAAAGCGCGTGACTAAATGTCATTGATAAAAGGCATAGATCCGACCAAAAAACAAACAAACGCACAAGAAAGGAGAATCATATTGACAAACAAACGCAGATCTAATGAAAAAGCAAAGCAGCAAAATCGTAACAGCAAAAACAAGCTGAAAATTTTTAGATATCATATAAAATCAATAAAAATGCTACTTCATACCACAATGAAGTTCGAAAATCACAGATCTGAGAAATCAAATATACACATACTTGTACAAATTCAAAGCAAATAAACAGCCAGCAAGAGTAAGAAGAAGAGAAGAATACCTGGATGCCATGCTCAAGGCAGTAAAGCTCCCAGCAAGCATTTCCGACCTGAATATCGACCTGACCAATATGGATCGAAATGCACTCTCTCATTTTCAATTTGAAAAGAAAGAGAAGGAAATTCTACAACAAAGAAATTGAAGAAAAAGTTGACAGAGGCTGAGGCTCTCACTGTAAAACGAAGGCGTGGGGAGCTGTATTTCTAATTTGTGTATAGAAATACCCAAAGGCATGCATCATTGATACCGAGATATTCTTTTGAAATTCCATAGCATTCATTGAAGAAGAGGGGAGCTGTATATCGAAGGAGAGGCAGGATTTTGTGTTTTGAGAAGTGGAGGTGAATCTGAAAATATGTGTGCGTGAAGAGCAGAATGTTTTATCCACCCAAAAAAAAGAAAAAAAAAAAAGAGCACAACATTAATTGACTAAAATTGGCGTACACGTGGCACATAATTAGAGTTCTAATTTAGATTTCAATTTCACACTCTCTCTGCTTCACCTATTATTATATATATAGATTATAAAAACTTGAATTTAAACAATTAATTGATGACATAGTTATTGATTTTTGATGACCTTGAATTTTTTTAAACATGAAGAATATATGAAATTAATGTAATCTAAGAGTGGATTTGTCAAAATTTGTATCCAACCAAAAAACAATAAGTCATGTAATATTGTTTAAAGTTATATCAGGTGTAACTTAAACCTAACACTATATATAAGAAATATAATTATTTAAGAATAATATAATTACATATTTGAATATATTATTTTATTGAATTTTCAATTATTTAATTATTTAAATTAATTTAATTTTATATTTATTTATTGCAAGTGTTTTAAATTTTCTTTTGTCATTTAATGGTTTCTGTCTTAATTTTTGCCGCAATAGCTAACGCCACAGCTTTAAAAGTTCCCCCAATAGACTCTTAAGAACTTTATACATGGAAATGAGTCAATTAAACTGTAAGACTCTTAACAATCATAAGTTAACTTCTCCAAATGATAAATTATCAATTTGAAAATGAATCCTCTTTTTACAACTTAGGTTGAATGACATGGTTAACGAGTATAATTACTAGTATCATGTGGGATATTATGAACCATGTTTAAATTCTTGGATTAAAACATATGGAATAAAATTATTAGTTGAGATATGTGAATAACATATTAGAAAACAAGGATTCACTTCGAACCAAACAAAAACTCAACAATAACAACAACATGTTTAGTTAAAATGTGAGCTGGTTTATTGCCTTGTCTACACACATGAGAGAACATTAATGAAATTCTAGTCTTCGGTCTTCCTATGCCAAAAATAATACATACGTTAGTTTACATGCTATATGGTTTCTTAAAAAATTCTATATATATATATATATATCCTACAATTTTTATTAAAGTTTAAATGCTATAGAAATAAAATAATTTATTGTTGGATTCAATTAAATAATAAAAATTAAATATATATTTCGTTAAAACCTTTGATTAAGTGAAGAGAAATGTTGTGTCTACAATATTTCATAACAAATCCTAGTTGGCAGGTTGTTACAGGTTTTTAATTTAAATCTACCACTAAAGTTACTTTTTTATCCACCAATAACAGCAAGTAACAACCTGACACATAAATTTGTTATGAAAGTATTGTAAAAATACTATGAACATAGCATTTCTCTTAGGTAAAAGGTTAAATGAATTAGCATTTATGTTCCTTTTAGAGAAGAGTGACACATGACACTAATTAAAAGATGAATATTAATTAAATATTTCATTAAAACCATTATTTAGTTGAAAAATCAAATGAAATCAATTCATTAAAACCTTTGCTTAGGTGGAAGGTTAAACAAATAGATACTTATTTTCCTTTCAAAGAAGAATGACAGCTAATAGTCTGATTAAAAAATGAGCAATAATTTCTCAAAAAAGAGCTTTAATTAATTAAGTATGAGGCGGAATGCTTACTAAAAGATTAGGTGAAAGGCTAAAAGCATGTTTGGTAGTTTAGATATTCAGTAGTTTGATTATATTTTTATTAAAGAGAATAGTCATTCTTTATGAATAACTATTTTTTAAAATGAGGAATAATTATTTATTTCTAAAAGGATTGTGTAGGGTTAGGATTTGTGGCCCAAGCCCAAAACAATAAATTTGTAGAACGTGGGTGATAGAGCTAGGTTGATTATGGAATTAACAACGATTGGTTACAACCTCCAAGTATAAACCAGCAGAAAAATACACGTAAAGACGAAATGAATTGAAGTCCGAAGAGGTTTGTGATAAATTGAGTAGTGATTACAGTTCTTAGAGCTACAGTGAAGTCTCTCTTTCTTTTCTCTCGTTTATTTCTCTCCCCCCTTTTATCAGGAGCCTTTCTTCTTTATATAGCATTCTTCCCCATCATCCCCATCGTCCACTAGTTCTTCATCTGGGTACCTACTTGAGTGTAGTCATGTCATGTATCTTCTTTAGCTTTTTGTGAGTGGCGGTAACTGAGGTTATACTGTTCAGGGGTCTTCTCCACATAAATGCGGCTAAAAAAGTTGCCACAGTACATTTAATATGGTGGTGGCAGATTTTCCTTTTAGATATTTCTCTATTCTTATTATCTCCAAGCATGTCCAAAACTTATCCAGATTGCTGAAATCATTAGTAAGCTCATTCGAACCCCCCATATATTTATTTGATAAAGAATCTTTACATCCGAGGAGAATGATCTCTTCGGAATGCTGATGCTCTCTTCGAACGGATCTTCTTCACTCCCACGTATCTTTCTTTCATGCGAAGTAATCCTCAACAATTTTAGCCTCTTCGACCATACAGTAACCTTCACATTGGGCTCTAGGCCCACTACGTAAGGTTGGGCTTTTCCCCCCCATAGGTTGTAATAGCTATTTCTTAGTAGATGTAATAATTTCTAATATTAATATATTTTCAAAATAAATAAATAAAACTTTTCATATCCACATAACAATTATAGAAATAATAAAACTCATTTGTCTCTCAAATTTAAAATATATTATTTTCTAGTAAATATAATTGTATGAGTAAAATATTTTCTAAAATAGATCTTAAGTTTTATTCTAATATTAAAAATCACAGCCAAACTTATGAATAAGTGTAGTTATTTCATTACAATACATTTTATTTCCACTAATAAAGATTATCAGTCTCGTTGTAATCCAAATTCATTGTACTAAATGGAGTCTAAATTTTCTGTTCCACTTTTCCTGTACCATTCTATATTCCACAAATAAAAACTTGCCATGTGTCAACATATTTAATTAAATTAGTAATTTTTTGCATTTCTTTATTTCAACTGCTCAAAATAAATATTAAAAAGAAAAAAAAATCCCAGACCCAACAAGATCCCCATTGCTACCGCCACCGGTTCACCACCACCAATCCTCACCGGCGGAACTAGCAAGAGGTCTTTGGCATCATCAACGCAGTTATCCTCTGCCAGCAAACCACACAACCAGCTCATTGTCTTCTTTGAATCTGTAACCCATATCCACTGCCTCCTGGTCTTCTTCAAATCCCATACAAGTTTTAACAAGTCAAAAGATCAAAAACCCACTAATATATGTTTACAATAGATCTCCACTAGAAAAATGACCAACCAACATTTTAGCCCACCCAACAAACCATAAAGAGCCAAACTCCCAGAGAGACCCATTTCACTTTGTGGCCTAAATTTGCAGATCTAGATCAAAAAATAGGAGCTAAAAGCTTAAGAGCCTTGGAGATCAGACAAAAGAATAGGAATCCAAATGAATGTTGGTGGTGGTAGATGGCCGGCGTTGATGTCCCCGGCGATCTTTTGTTAGTGTCTCCATTGATCTTTGGTGGTGGAGGATCGGCAATGAGATGTTTTGGGTTTTTTTTTTTTAATATTTATTTTAAGCAATTGAAATAAGAAATGCAAAACAGTAAAATTTAATTAAATAAGTGGCCATGTGTCAAGTTTTAATTTGTAGAGTATAGAATGGTATAGAAAAAATGGGACAGAAAATTTGGACTCGTACTAAATGTGCTATAAATAAAAGAATTCTCAAATATTGCAACACATACTAAAACCTGGTACTTTCCCACATGAATTTAGATCATCTCCATTTTAAGGGAAATAGAAAATGTCCATTAATGGCCATGATTCAAAATGGAAGAGATCTAGGATCTATATTTTGCCAACTCATTAATTTAAATCACAAATAAATTTAAATGAGTTGGAAAAATCTGAACCACAGATTTATTTGACTATTAACCATAACTATTAAATAGACACTTGGAAATGGAGAGGATCGAAATCCAATCCCACAAATCCCTCGCACATGAAGTTCCTATATATATAAATATATAAAGCCCTTGGTTTCTTCCAAGCAACCAACGAAGAATTTGGCACATAACAAAAAGCCATTGCGGAATACCTTTCTTTGGTATGTAAAAAAACATGGCTTTAACACTTGGAAAGAAACTTATCACAGTCATGTTGTTGGTTTTAGGGACTTGGATTTCTCAATCCTTATCTCGCACATTACTTGAATATTCCATTGTTGAGAGACATGAACAATGGATGGCTCAACATGGACGCAACTACGTAGACGATGTTGATAAGAAAACGCGTTTCAAGATATTCAAGGACAATGTAGAATATATAGACAAGGTCAATAATCAAGGGAATCGCACTTACAAATTAAGTGTCAATGAATTTGCAGACTTAACCAATGACGAATTTGTTGCCACTCATACTGGATACAAGTTTTCCACCCTGCCAAGTTCTTTTAAAAGAAATTTCAGATATGGAAACCTAACAGAAATTCCAATGACTATGGATTGGAGAGAGAAAGGAGCTGTTACCCCTGTTAAGACCCAAGGCCCAAACTGTGGTAAGAGAATATCATTGTCCAAAACTCAAACTACTTTTGCATAATTTTCTACGTTAATTTTTTTTTTTTCTTAACAATATTTCTGTTATGGTTGATTCCTATTCAGGATGTTGCTGGGCCTTTTCAGCAGTGGCAGCAGTAGAGGCAATCTACCAAATCAAAACTGGCAACTTGATCTCCCTTTCGGAGCAACAACTAGTGGACTGTGCCGTGGAAGGAAATAGAGGCTGCAATGGTGGTGCGGTGGATTATGCCTTCACATATATAATACAGAACCAAGGACTAGCCAGTGAAGAAAGTTACCTATATGAGGCTATGGATGGAACTTGTGACCAAGAAAAGATATCTATTAATGCAGCTTCGATAAGTGCATTTGAAGACTTACCTTCCAATGATGAGTTGGCATTACTTCAAGCAGTGGCCAACCAACCAGTTTCTATTTCCCTCAACACTGGTTATGACTTTCAGTTCTATTCCAACGGAGTTTTCACAGGACAATGCGGGACCGACTTAAATCATGGTGTTCTTGTAATTGGGTATGGAACGAGTGAGTACGGTACCAAGTACTGGTTAATTAAGAATTCATGGGGCGCCAATTGGGGTGAGAATGGCTATATGAGGATTCAGAGAGATAGTGGAGCTCCAGAAGGTCTTTGTGGCCTTGCCATGCAAGCTTCCTATCCAGTTGCTTAGGTACTCCAAAGGTGATGGATCAAGTCACCTATAAGTATCGCTTTCTCTTTTCACTATATGTATGTTAAAATTTGTTGTGGTTGTGAAAATGCTGGTACTGTATTGCTACTTGTAATGTTAAAGTCTGAACATGGTAGTAATAGATAAGACGTACCTTCCAATATATAGTATGAAGCAAACGTAAGGAATATATGCTGATAAAATCTTCAAAATTTGGCACATTAAATTAAAGCAGTTGTGACTCATGAGCCTAAACTCTGACTAAATTATAGACATGAGACCCAAATTGAAATGAGAATGATACCAGTGAGGTTTAAAACAAATTATGGGTTTGTCAAGGATCCGCTTATTTTGCTGAAACTGATTTTTTTTTTGTTAAATGTACTGTGGACAAAGGTAAAAACTAGCTGAAATAGTACAGTGGGGCTCATGAATAATACCAAAAAGTGCAGTGGGGCCGATAAATAGTAGCAAAAATAAACTGAATAGTAAAATAAGCTAGTTTTTTAATTTGGAGCCAAACACACACAGTATGAACAAAAAACATTATAACGACACTAGTACCATCTTTATTTTTTTCTTTCTTAGACATTAGTACCATCTTTATTTTTTTCTTCCTTCTCAAATGATGCAGCTACTAACGACTTTTCCAAACTAATCATAAACCTAGTATAATTAGATTGTATGAAAGAGTTGCATGTGCTTCATCCATGTAAAGTTGTGATTTACAACTATGTTTTTATGTTAGCTTTATTCCATGACAAAAAGTGTTGTAATTGTTTTAATTTTTTTCTTATATTTTGTGGAATTTTATTGTATTGGGTTCAGTATTGAGTTGGTGAAGAATCGAGCATGAATTGAAGAATCAGTGCATTTCGCGACTAGCTCGCAAGAAGTTCGCGAGAAGGGTTTCCGCGAAAAGGGCATGTGAGGAGCACATGACTGGAAGCTAAAGAGTCGTGCCAGGCTGTCGTTTTCTTGAGTATCTCGCGGGTAAGGCCTTTTCGGGAGATAGTCGCGAAACATTCTGCCTGGAGGATTTTAATGTGTGACTTTTTTATCATTCACTCATACTATATATACCCTCATTACTCATAAATGTAAAGGAAGAAATTCAGAAAGAAAAACCCTAGATAGGTTTTCTACAACACACACACCCATCTTTTGAGAGAGAGCTACTCATCCTTAGTTAGAAATCATTGTAGCATCTTTTCCATCCCTCTCCCATTGTCATACCTTGAGAGGAGATTTGTACTCAAACATAACCCATACCTATTCAGAGTGTAGAGAGTGTTTTGGAGCTGCTGGGAAGCATTGGAAGAAGTCAAGGATGACAGATGCAACATGGAGCTTGTTGTTGGATCTGGAGAGCTAAACAAGACACGATTCCGAGAAGCCTTATTGGAGTAGGAGCTTGGAGGGCTTAGGTACATTGTGTAGATTAGGCTTGGAGGGTCTCTTGCTAGCCCATGTATCCCAACTGATTGTTTAGTGGATCGATTTCTGCTTGGAGGAGGGCAGAGAGGTTTTTCGCTGAGTTCTTCGGTTTCCTCTTTGATAACACATTGGCGTGTTATCTTGTGTTTGTATCTTTCTTTCCTACTCTTTTACATTCCATTTTACTATTGTGTTGTCAAGTTTATGGATTAGAGTAGTTTGTTTGTTTATCCGCTCACGTTTACACTATTCCGCACTTAGTATTAAGTTAGTGTAAAATCTATCGAGCCGTATCTTTAATTTGGGGGTCTATACAGCTCTTGTGTTTTCAACACATTTTCGAGCTTTCAATCTAAAATCTACACAAAAGTGTAAAGAAGGCCCAATACATTTTCTAAGAAAACGACTTGAAGTTCACAGTGTAGCATGCATGTGAATCATGATAATTCTTTGAAAGCTCCTATGAAATGATAAGTGTTTGTTAATTAACTTTAAGGAAAATTAATTCTTATTCATTTTCCTGGCATGGCATTTATGTATTTGATTTAAATGAAGATTTAAACTAAAGAGCTGTATATATATCTAGCTTACTACTTATCACTTTTCCACATGAATAATGTTAGAGATACAAACTATTTTATAAAAAAATTTACAAACCGCTGATGTGGTGAGTGATTATTGGTAAATGAAAAAGTGATATTAATGGTGGCCCTAAATGAAAACTAATAAGAGGTCGGCCACATTAACAGTTTGTAAAAATGTTGTAAAATAATTTGTATATGTAGCATTACTCTTTCCATATATGTGTATACATATATATATATATATATATATATATTAAATGTCTGTATGTATGTTAATATAAATGCATTTACACAAATTGCAAAATAAGTAATGTTACCTAGTGCTAGTGAAGATCATGATCCCCTAGTGGCGGGTCAAGCTGATATTCTACACACCCCTAGTGAAGATCATGATCTTCTCTATTAAATAATAAAATAGTTTTCTTGATGGGAAGGAAACAAAGCATTTTCCCTTTCCACTCCCGCCAAACTCAAGTTATTAAAGATGTTCAACCCATCTTAATGATGTAGAACAGATAGTACATGCCTTCTTGAAATAGCAGGGACGCCGAAAGTCACAACGCAAGATCAAAGGGGGTGCTAGTAGAGGGCATCAGGGCAATAGTGTTGGAACTATAAGAAATTTGGCAAGTTAAAGGGAAACGGAATTCTAATCTAGATTCATGACACCACGAACGTCGGCAAAATTTAGGCAAATTCCTTCGTTTAGTCCCCAAAAACAATGTTTTTGCTATTTATAGTAATATTTGTTTTTCCTTAATAACTTTTAGTTTAAAAGTCAGAATAAGATCCCATTTGTTTTAGGATGACCTCTAAGGTCAGTAGTTTATGATTCTACCTTTAACTTAATTTTGTCATTTTTGGTAAATTTCGGTATTTTGTCACCTAATCACGTAATTAGTGTGAATTAGGGTTTTAAACATTTTTTCTCAATATTTATATGTTTTGTAGCCATTAGAGGCAAGACAAACTATCATTAATAAACACAGACATTTTGTCAAATTTTCTTCTAGTGGATTCCAGTTTTTATCTCCTTAGGGATTCACGGAAATTCCTCATAGATTCGAGGTTTACTACCAGAAACTAATAGTTTAGTTTCTACTCCATCAAGAGAGCATTGTGTGTACTTTCTTCAGGCTTCCGTGATATCAGTTGATATCAAAGACTTGACTTACCCTGGTCTGATGGCTAACTGGCAAGACAGTGACCACCACAACAATGACGGTGGTGATGATGTCAACACCCCAGTCCTTACTAGGGCTGAGTTCCTTGATTTTCGTAATGAAAATCAATAGTTTTGTGATTCAACCCAACAAACTCTGGACCAAATTCAAGAAGCGCTTGCCACCCTGCTTAACAGAATCCCTAATCATGATAACGAATAGTGACGTGATAACCGAATGCATCGCCTTTCCCATCGCAGTCTAAATCGGAACAAGCAGTAAGACTACAATGAAGAGAACAATGAGGACGAGGAGTATGCAGAGAGAGTCCTTGAGAATCATCATGGTCCTGTGAGGGATAATGACTAAGATTATCAAGAGCAGAGGGACTATCAGATGAAAGTAGAGTTACCATCCTTTAATGGTAATGTCTCCATTGAAGTGTATCTAGATTGGGTTAGTGAGGTGGAGAAGTTTTTCAATTATATGGGTACTGCAAATGACAATCAAGTGTGTTTGGTGGCTTACAAATTGAAGGGAGGAGCATCAGCCTAGTAGGACCGTGTTCAATTAAACCGTACTCGTGAAAGAAATATTCTGATACGATCATGGAGGAGGATGAAAAGATAAATGGCAGATCAGTTCTTACGACCAGACTACCAGCAAGAGTTGTTCAGAGAGTACTAGGATTGCAGGCAAGGTACTCGAATAGTTAATGAGTACATGGAGGAGTTTTTTAGGTTGGCTAACTGCAATGATTTGGAGGAAACTAATGATCAACGAATATCCAAAATTGTACACAGGTTATGGGTTCCCATCCGAGATTAGGTATCCTTACAAACCCTATATACTTTAAATGAGGCTGTAACCCTATTCAAGAAAATATAATATCAGCATCTCAAGGCAAGTTCGAAGTTTTCCAACCGCAATTCAAAGTCATCCAATTCCACTACCAACAAAGGTAAACAACCCATGTTTACACCATGATCACAACCTGTGGTTAGGGAGAATAATGGTGTCAACCAATCCACAATAGCAGTAACATGTTCCGCCGCCAAACCGATAGCGAATGCCAACCTTTATGCTAGGCCAACTAGGAATAAGTGCTACAAGTGTGGAGAACCATGACATCAATCTAGTTCTTGCCTTAAGCGAGCTGCAGTGAATTTGGTAGTGGCAGAAGAGGGCAAGGCAGAAGGTGAACAGGAGGGTGAAGAGATGTATAATGATGTTGATCCATATGTCTATAATCCCAATGAGGTTTAAGAATATGAGGAAGGCGTGCCGTTAGGGAGGTCTTTGGTGATTTAGAGGTTTTTGCTCACACTAAGGGTGGAATACGGTGATCAGCAGAATGAGATTTTCTAAGCATGATGCACCATCAGTAAGAGGGTCTATGATTTGATCATTGATAGTGGCAGTGTAGAGAACATCACATCGAAGAGTTTGGTTACCAAGCTAGGACTGAAGACAGAAAAGCATTCCTCTTTGTACAAGCTACATTGGATTGAGAAAGGTACAGAAACTCTTGTTACTCAACAATGTCGTGTTACTTTTTCTATGAGTAAATGTTATGTAGATGAAGTAGTTTGTGATGTTGTTCAAATGGATGCATGTCATTTAATATTGGGTAAACCTTGATAGTGTGATGTAGATGCTACTCATAGGTATAAGGATAATGTGTATGTGTTCTTTAAGAATGGCAGAAAAATTTTCCTTGGGAATGCAGTGTACCCAAAGCTTCTAAAATGGAGAGGAAGCTATCACTTCTCATTGTCAACAATAAGGATGAGTTTGACAGGGAGTGTAAAGAGTTGAAACAGGTATATGCTTTAGTGGTGACGGATGGAAAGCCGAAGAAGGTTGCTAAGGTACCGAGGCAATTCAACCATTGATCAATGAGTTTGAAGAGCTTTTTCTAGAAAAGCTACCTGCAAATTTACCACCAATGCCCAACATCCAGCATTGCATTGATTTAGCTCCTAAAGCTAGTCTACCAAATTTGCCACATTACAGGATGAATCCTTAAGAGGGTTAGATTCGATAGAGGTAGGTAGATGAGCTTCTGAGCAAGGGGCAGATCAGGGAAGGTATAAGTCCATGTGTAGTACCGACATTATAAACATCGAAGAAGGATGGTAGCTAGTGTATGTGTGTGGAAGGGGCAGATCAAGGAGAGTATGAGTCCATGTGTAGTACTGGCATTATTGACACCGAAGAAGGATGGTAGCTGGAGTATGTGTGTGGATAGTCGAGCCATCAACAAGATTACAATCAAGTATCGATTTCCTATTCCCCAACTAGATGACATGTTTGATATGCTCAGTGGATCCAACTATTACACCAAGCTGGATCTCAAGCATGGGTATCACCAGATTAAGATCCGACCTAGAGATAAGTGGAAGACAGCTTTCAAGATGAAGGAGGGGTTGTATGAGTGGATGGTGATGCCTTTCGAATTATCCAATGCTCCCAGCACTTTTATGAGGCTTATGATACAAGTATTGAAACCATTTATTAGGAAGTTTGTAGTAGTTTATTTTGATGATATCCTGATTTACAGTAAAACAGAAGTGGCCTACTATAATCATGTGCAAGAAGTATTGGTGGTATTGTAGGCCAATGAGTTGTATATCAACCTAAGGAAGTGCAGCTTCTTGATTGATAAGTTATTGTTCTTAGGGTATGTGGTTAGTGTGGATGGGATTCATGTTGATGAGGACAATGTCTGTGCAATTAGAGAATGGCCAACCCCAAAGACAGTGAGTGATGTGCAAAGCTTCCATGCGCTGGCAACCTTCTATCGAAGGTTTATTCGAGATTTCAGTAGCATAGTAGCCCCTATCCCTAAGTGTCTAAAGAAAGGGAGGTTCTCATAGGGAAAGGAGGTAGAACAGAGCTTTGCCTTGACCAAGGAGAAGCTGAGCACAGCTCTAGTTTTGGCATTGCCCAACTTCGATAAGGTGTTTCAGGTGGAATGTGATGCATCTGTGGTTGGGATAGACACTGTTCTTTCACAAGACGACAAACCAGTAGCATTATTTAGTGAGAAAGTTTTTGAAGCTCGAAGTAAATGGTCAGCCTATGAGCTGGAGTTTTTTGCTGTAGTACAAACTATTAAGCATTAAGAGCACTGCCTGAATCAGAGGGAGTTTGTATTATATGCAAATAATCATGCATTGAAGCACATCAATAGTCAAGTTAACATTAATAGGATGCATGCTCAGTGGGTAGCTTATATATAGCACTTCCATTTCACATTGAAGCACAAGTTTGGCATCACTAATAAGGTGGCAAATGAGCTCAGCAAGTGAGCATCTTTGTTGACCACCCTACGTACTGAAGTTGTAAGGTTTGATTGCCTCAAGGAGCTATGTGAGAATGATGAGGATTTTAGTGATATTTAGTGTAAATGTCAACAAGCTCATATTATTGTCAGTAGTATGTACATCCAGCATGGTTTCCTTTTTCGGGATAATCAATTATGCACCCCTAAAAGTTCATTGAGGGAGCATATTATTAGAGAGCTGTATGGTGGAGGTTTGGGTGGACATATGGGTAGAGATAAAACTATAGCACTGGTGGATAAGAGGTATTATTGGCCACAACTCAAGAGGAATGTTGGCAATCATGTGAGGAAGTGTCTAATTTGCCAAACTGCCAAGGGCCAATCTAAAAATACTGGTTTATATATGCCTTTGCTAGTTCCACAAGTGTCGTGGGAGGATTCGTCTATGGACTTTATACTTAGTCTTCCTCAAACCCAGCGAGGTATGGATTCTATTTTTGTTGTGGTTGATAGGTACTCAAAGATGTCCCATTTCATAGCATGCAAGAAGACTTCAAATGCTACTCAAGTGGCTGATCTGTTCTTTAAAGAAGTTGTGCATTTGCATGGAGTGCCAAAGCCCATCACCTTTGACCAGGATACTAAGTTCATCAGTCACTTCTAGCGGACCTTATGGAAGCGTTTTAAGACTTCCTTGAATTACAACAGCACCAATCATCCTCTGACTGATGGCCAAGCAGAAGTGGTTGTTAGGACATATGTGATTCATGTTAAGAACATATGTCATTTTTTTGTGTAATTGGCTAATCCTTTGACAAAACACACTTTACTTGTAATTTGGTAGATCTAGGACGTGTTTAATACTTCACAGAACAAGTGTTCAAGTCTAGTATTGAAGTCATGCAAATCTGTCCAAGAAAAAAGTGAAGAAGTCCTGATTCCTTAAAGCTTGATAGCTACTCGATAGCTACTTAACAGATAGCTATCTATCGAGGTTTAATGAGGCTCGACAAATACTATCTATCAAGGTATCTATCGAGAATTACGAAAATCAGTTTTTCAGATCGGATTTTTGGCCCATTGTTATGTATTTGTGTAGGGTTTCTTTTCTCACAACCCTAGACATATATAAGGCTTATTTTAGAAACCGTCACATAAGAGAATACAAGGAGAACACATGCAAAAGGTGACCGATGCCTTATTCTCTCTAAAAGAAGCTACTGTGTCTTTGTGCCTAAGGGTTTTGTAACCAAGTGCTTCTTAATCTTCATTGTTGATGAAGTGAAGAATTTTGCAGTCAACATCTTCTTCAAGTTGGTGTGTTAGTCATGTTCTGGAAGCCATGCACCATTGGTTAGTCACGTACTGGGATCCATGCAAAAGGATGGCATTCATATATTGAAGAGTTCAAAGGTTTTGAAGCGATAGAAGGTTTCTGCTGTAAATTCATCTACAGGAATTGTAAAGTCTAAGGACAAAGGTTTTGTAATAGATCTAAAACTTCTCTTTACTGTAGTGGATTGCCTTTCGGGAAGGTTTTCCCCTAGGTTTTTTACAGTGAAACTAGTTTGTTTCATTAGTTTTCCTAAGTCATCATATTTTGTCTTATTTATTTTTTCGCTACATGATTTTGACTTGATATTAATGTTTTTTTGTTCTAACAAGTTTTATTCATAATAAATCTAATTAACAACTTAGGTTTAAAACTTGTTAATTCTATCAACCGGGGTCTAAATTTCCCAACAAGTGGTATCAGAGCAAGTTTTAAACCCTAGTGGTATCTAAATATACGCACTAACTATGCATACTGGAAAGTACGCATGAGAGTTTTCTTGCAGTCTTTAGATGAGAAAGTATGGAAAGCCGTGGAGATAGGCTGGACCAAGCCTACAAAAGTGCTGGCCGACTAGGATGACGCTAAGATCAAGGTAGCAAATTTCAACATCAGAGCATTGAATGCTCTATTCAGTGCAGTCATTAATGAGGAGTTCAAGAAGATATCATCCACTAAAACTGTAAAGGAAGCATGGACCATCCTCCAAACAACCTATAAAGGAACCAAGGCTATCAAGGACTTAAAGCTTCAGAGGTTCACTACCAGCTTTAAAGAGATCAAGATGGAGGAGGATGAGTCGTTCGATGAGTTTTATGCCAAGCTTAAGGAGAAAGTGAACTCAGCTTTTAATCTTAGGGAAACCATTCTTGAACCCAAGATTGTGAGAAAGGTGCTCAGATTTCTGCCTGTAAGATTTCATGCCAAGATCACCCCGATTGAGGAATCAAAGGATATTGACAAAATTCCTTTGACAGAGTTAGTTGGCAATTTGCAGACCTATGAGTTGGGTTTAACAAGGGTCGGGAAATCAAGTAAGAGTAAGAGCATGGCATTGAAGGCCAAAAGTAGTGATACTGATTAGTCTTCTGATGATGAAGATTCTAAAATGAAGTCCTACATCACAAAGCGATTCAAGAAGTTCATAAAGAATGTCAATGTAAAGAGCTTCGACAAGGACCATAGGCAATCTAGTTCCTCTTAGTTCAAGAGCTAAGACAAGGGGAAGAAGGATGCTAGAGATGGCGGTCAGTACACTATTCCCATAGGACCAAAGTGCTTTGCGTGTTAAGGCTTCGGTCACATGAAACAAGAGTGCCTTACATATCTCAAGACAATTGGAAAGAGCAAGGCATTTGCTTCTACCTTGAGCGACATCGAGCCTAAGGATAATTCCAACAATGAGGATGATGGAATCTTGAATGCCTTCACTGCCACTGTTAATCCTACTGAGGGGATTATTGAAGATGTGGATGAAGAAGAGGACTTGGTGGAGTCTAAATTTGAGAAGATGAATGAACAAGATGACATCAATACTGCCTACGCAAAGCTATACAAATTCTCAAAAAAGCATGAGAAGTTGTATAGGTTGACCACCAAGAAGCTTAGTGATGTGGAGCTTGAGCGTGAAGAGCTTTCCACAAAGTTTGATGAAGCCAATCAGACTATTGGAGCACTGAGGTTTAAGAATAATTTCTTGGTTGAGAAGACCAAGAAACTTGAGGCAGAACTGTTCCAAGTCAGAGCTCAGCTAAAAAGGACTTCAAGTGCTAAGCTTGATGAGATGCTCAGTCTTCAGAAATCTTCTTCCGATCAAACCCGTTTAGGCTATGATTTCTCTTCTCCTAGTATTGCCTATACTAGTGCTACTGTTTTTGTTCCTCCTGTTAATAATATTGAAACTGAAATAAAGAAGTTAAAAATGAATTAGCTAGTGAAAACATAGATAAGTGTAAGTCTACCTTAGGAGCACCCCCTAAACTTTCTAAGAATAAGACTAAACACCCTAGGGCTAAGAAGGGAAACTCTCAATTTCCCAAAACAGAAAAAGTAGCATTTCTGTCATTATTATGGCGCAGCTGGATATACTCAACTTAATTGCTACAAGTGGCTAGCCATTCAAAAGAGCAATAGCATGATCGTATTGGGAGATCAGAGTCAGCTTCCATCATCTCTTGCTTCTCTTGGAGATCTTCTCAAAACCCTCATGTTCCTTTTGAACTTGAATAGTTTTAACTCTTCCCCCTTACCGCCGAATCAAGGGTTCTCTAAACAAAAAGGTTCTTCCAAGGTGTGGAAGGAAAAGGGCTCCAAGTGATTCTGTCACTTCTTCTCTCTCCCACTTTTTTTTTTTTTTTGCATTACTTGTGTGTTTTGCTTTAGTGTTTTGAGTCAGTCTAGTTTTATGCTTTGCTTTATTTTGTTTAACATGTTTTTGTTTGGTTTTGTTTTCAATTTTACTTTTTTTTTTTATATATAAAAATAAAAATAAATTTTAAAAAATTGAAAATTACAAAAACAGTGTGTGTTTGTGTACATTGGTACTTGTGTACCTTGGATGTCCATTAAAACAAAGTTTTCTAAACTTTGTATATTTCGTAGCATAGATGAGAATCTCTATGCACAACTAAGCAAGTGAGCTTTGTGGCTCGTGTTTGTGATGAGTAAGATTAAGTAATCTCTTATACTTAACTCTCGTATCACTCTTTTTGATGGGAAGGACTAAAAAATCCTAAGAGAAAGGCATAAATAACCATCTCACCACTATTGCTCGCCAATCATAAAATGACATTCGTATGCTTCGACATAGCAAAAGTGCAATCGTTAGGTATTTCTTTTCTATCTCTTATATGCCCATGCATGATATGCTTATTAAAAGAAAAATATGCAAAGAAAAATAACAAGCAAAAAGATCAAAATGCTTTATATGATTGCAAGCGTGTATTCTAGGAGATGTGAGAGTTATAGGATGTACCTCAAAGATGATAGTCCCCATCAAATAGTTATGATTGTGTGTGAGTTAAAGTGATTTTCTCATATCTCAAATCGTCATAACATATATACACTTATGCAATCTTGCGATGTTTTTCACACACAACATACAATATTCTTTGCTACTCTTGATACATGTACAGCGACAATGTGATTTGGCCATCACAAGGTTTACATGTGTTAATGTATGCTCACTAAATTGTCTTAACTTGTTTTTAAAATATAAAATTGGTTAGACTTGTTTAGTATGTGTGTGTGTTTTGGGATCTATGTGCTTAACTTTTTTTTTTGTTGAGAGATGATCATGAAAGTTTAAAATGTTGTTTGGATCCTTGGGTGAGTTGCATGTTTGATTGCATTCATGCCTGTGTTTTTCTCTTGAAAAACTGATTTTAAGCAATCTCGACAGCTCATCGACACCTCTCGATACCTAGCTTATCTATCGAGCTCTTCAATTTCTTTTTATCGCAACCTCAACACCCCTCGATAGCTAGGTCAATTGATCGAGAAACTTTCTATCCCTTCGATAGCTCCTCAACAGATTCTCAATCCATCGAGGTTGGCTTTTGCTCGAAAGCTTCCCGACAGCTTCTCAATCTGTTGAGATCCTCTTGCATTCATTGTTTTTCACATGTTTTGCATCCTTCTTTTATATTGTCATCCATAACATCTTGTTTCATTACATTCATGCATTTATATGGATTTTTTTTCCCGCTTGATCATCTTTATGTTTCTTGGATGAAGCTTTCGAGCTTCTTGTACCCTTTGTCAATCATGACAAAAAGGGAGAAAAAGAGAATATGTGGTTTCTTTTTAAGATTCTACATGTTAGGGGGAGAAATACATGCCCTTGTAAGGGAGAGTTGTGTTTCATCTTGTTAGGGGTAGTGTTTACCTCCTTGTTGTTGTAGGAGCTTCTTTTAGCTTCGTCTTTTTGTACACCGGTCTTGTGACCATGTTTACATACATTGTGTTTATCTTTGATATGTATATATATATATGATGATGTATGTCTTCTTCACCTATCTCTACATGTGTTGTTTCTTTTCTTTCTTTATACACATGTTTTTTATTTATTGTATGCAATCTATTATTCTTGTTTCACACTAAGATGCCTTGATGAGTTTTGTTTAAAATGTTTCAGAAATACAAGTTGTCAAAGTCTATTTGCCATAAACTCTCTTCTTGCAAAATTTTTCAAGAGTTTGTGTTAGGATAGATTTTATTGTATTCAACAAGTGAATATGAGTTGAGTAATTTATGACTACTCTCATATGTTAATTTGTTTGTTGTAGTTTTGTCACGGATTACCAAATTGGGAGATTGTTAGGAAATATATGATTCATGTTAGGAACATATGTCACTATTTTGTGTAATTGGTTAATTCTTTAACAAAACGCACTTTACTTGTAATTGAGTAGATCTAGGATGTGTTTAATACTTCAAAGAACAAGTGTTCAAGTCTAGTATTAAAGCCATGCAAATCTGTCCAAGAAACAAGTGAAGAAGTGCTGATTCATTAAAGCTTAACAGCTACTCGATAGATAGCTATCTATCGAGGTTTGATGAGGCTTGACAGATACTATTTATCGAGGTATTTATCGAGAATTACGAAAATCATTTTTTCAAATTTGATTTTCGGCCCATGCTTATGTATTTGTTTAGGGTTTCTTTTCTCACAACCCTAGACATATATAAGACTTATTTTAGAGGCCGTTATATAAGAAAATACAAGGAGAATACATGCAAAAGGTGACCAATGCCTTATTCTCTCTGAAAGAAGCTACTGCGTCTTTGGCCCTTAGGGTTTTCTAACCAAGTGCTTCTTAATCTTCATTGTTGATGAAATGAAGAACTTTTCGGCCAACATCTTCTTCAAATTGGTGTGTTAGTCATGTACTGGAAGCTATGCATCATTAGTTAGTCACGTACTGGGATCCATGCAAAAGGATGGCATTCAAAGGTTCTGAAGCGGTAGAAGGTTTCTGTTGTAAGTTCATCTATAAGGATTGTAGAGTATAGGGACAAAGGTTTTGTATTAGATCTGAAACTTTTCTTTACTATAGTGGATTACTTTTCGGGAAGGTTTCCCCCAAGTTTTTTACTGTGAAACTAGTTTGTTTCATTAGTTTTCCTAGATCATCATATCTTATCTTATTTATTTTTCCATTGCTTGATTTTGACATGATATTGATGTTTGTTTGTTTTAACAAATTTTATTCATAATAAATCTAATTAACAAATTGGGTTTAAAACTTGTTAATTCTATCAATCAGGGTCTAAATTTCCTAACAGTGGTTAATCGCACCTTGGGGAATCTGATCTGGTGTATCTCAGGAAAGGAGCCCAAGCAATGGGATCTTGCAAAGTTTGCTTACAATAGCTCCATCAGCAGAAGCATTGGTAAGTCTCCATTTGCCATTATCTACTATGTGCCCCCTAAACACGCTTTAGACTTGGTACCCTTACCTGAGCTTCCAGGGGTGAGTCAAGCTGCAGAGAATATGGCTAATCGTATTCAGGCAATGCAGGAGGAAGTGAGACAAAAACTGGAAGCTAATGATGCCAAAGTAAAAGGAAGCAGCTGATAAAAACAAACGCGAGAAGATTTTTAGTGTTGGGGATTTAGTGCTGGTATACCTTAGAAAGGAGAGGTTTCCCGTTGGTACCTACAATAAGTTGAAGGATAAGAAATATGGGCTATTCTAGATTAAAAGGAAGATCAACAACAGTGCTTATGTAGTTGCTCTTCCACCAAACATGAATATTTCTTCCACCTTCAATGTTGCTAATTTGTATGAGTACCATCCTCCTGATGCGCCAGATAGTGGGAACTCAGGGTCGAGTTCTTTTCAAGTAAGGGAGACTGATGTAAAATAAACAACACATGCCTTCCTAGAGCAGCAGGGGTGCCGAAAGTCACAACGAGCAGCAGGGGTGCCAAAAGTCAAAAGGGAGTGCCAGTAGAGGGCATCGGGACAACAGTGTCAGAATTGCATGAAATTTGGTAGGTTGAAGGGAAACAGCATTTTGATCAGATTCATGACAAATGCCACGAATGTCATTTTTGGTAAATTTCGGTATTTTGTCACCTAATCGCGTAATTAGTGCAAATTAGGGTTTTAGACGTTCTTTCTTAGTATTTATATGTTTTGTAGCCGTCAGAGGTAAGGCAGACTATCATCAATAAACACAGACGTTTTGTCAAATTTTCTTCTGATTGATTCAAGGAAACCTTTTGTGGATTCGAGGTTTACTATCAGAAACTAACAGTTTAGTTTCTATTCGAACAAGAAAGTATCGTGTGTGCTTTCTTCAGACTTCCGCAACATCACTTAATCATTTCTTTATTATTGGTTAGCAAAGTCAAGCTTCATAAAACCTCTATTGTTAGGGATATATTTTATGTAATTGGCTAATCTTTTGACAAAATGCATTTTACTTGTAATTAGGTAGATCTAGGATAGATTTAGTACTTTAAGAAATAAATGTTCAAGTCAAGTGTTAAAACCATGAAGATTCGACCAAAGAACTAGTGAAGAAAAAGTTGTTCATTAAAGCTCGATAGAAATGACTTCTATCGAGATTTAAAGTGGAAGCTCGACAAAAGCTCGATATGTACCAAATCTGTCGAGACTACGGGATTCAGAATATAGCTAGAAACGTTTTATTCTACAAAGAATATATGTTTATGGGTTTGTATAATCCTTATTGGACTAGGAAAGCCCAAGGTTTGTGTAAACCTATTTGGAATAGAAGGGCCCTTTAAGCTCCTATTTAAAGGAGGTAGTAGAAAAAGAAAAACCTAACCATAGAGAGCTTCATAAGGTTTTCTTTTTGAAACCTTAGCCTCCTCCTACAGAAGAAAGAGTTCTATAACCAAGTAAAGTCTCTTGCACCAACATTGAAAATCTTATTGGTATTTCTATGTGAAGCTATTGCAAATCAACTACAAGAATCAAAGGGTTGCTGTGGAGTTAGTCACGTACTGGGATTTGTGCATCATTAGTTAGTCATGTACTGGGATTCGTGTATTGAACAGAAATATTGCCGCTATAATATAAGTCCAGTTGGGTATTAGGGTAAGAGTTCAACTGCAGGTTAATATTTCAGGATAGACCAAAGGGTTTGGTAAGATTCCTTATACTTGTAACCGCTTGTGATTGATAATAGTAGATTCTTGGGAGTGGTAACCTTAAATTAACCCAGTGGAGTTTTGTCTCAGAAGTTTTTCCCATTCGTAAACAAATCACCCATGTCAAATTTAATTTCCACTGCATTTAGTTTAGTTGGTGATTTGTTTATACTACCACGTCATTGCATGTAATTGAACCTAATTAATTAACTTGGGTAATTAATTAATTTGTTAGGGGTCAAATACATTTTTTTTCTTATCATCTATGAGATGATGCATGCATTAGAATCTCTATAGCAGTAATTTATAATGTTGTCTGCAATACCACTAAAGCTCCACATACACTTCTTAGATTTGCAAATGCCTTCCAACTCATGACTGATGGTTGCTCTTTCCTGTAATCTTTATTTCTCTCTCATTGTCTCCTATGGAGCTGAAGCCAACGACAACAATGTGACATGTGTAGGTTTAATCATTGATGTTAATACCAATATTGGAAAAGAAGAGATCATAGCAAAGGAAATTTTGGCTGAAAAAATGCCACTCCAATTCAAAGACTCACAAACTGTCTCTATATTTCAGGGACTCCATTTTTTATTGAAAACATTTTTAACTCTCCCCCATGTAGTCAATGAAAAAAGTATCTTATATGTACCCTTAAAATCTTATAATTATAAAATGGTTAACTATTAC
The DNA here is from genome assembly GCA_030445155.1 of Quercus variabilis. Taxonomy (NCBI): domain Eukaryota; kingdom Viridiplantae; phylum Streptophyta; class Magnoliopsida; order Fagales; family Fagaceae; genus Quercus; species Quercus variabilis. Next base: position 45,432,923 of record CP129449.1, on the reverse strand, counting down.
AATATCCCGTCACTAATATGCAGAATTTTGTTCTCAAAAAAAATTAGTAGACTTTTCCTCAACCACCAAGACAGTGATGGAATTACAGGGAACTCTACATTTCTCATTCCCCATTCCCACTAAATATTGATGTCACTCTCAAAGCTCCCAGAAGAAGCTGAGCATGTCCTTTGAAATTTTAATTCAGAAAAATGTTATACTTCTTATTCATCTGTCTAGACCTGACAAAATTGGGTGAAAATTTGTCTGAACTTGAAAGAAAAATGCAGGCATAGGCAGAGATTTTTGGACCCATTAAATAATAAGATAATACAAACCTAGCCCTCTAAATTGACAGGTCAGGTTGGGTTGGACCTTTTCCTGTAGGGTTTTTTTCCTTCATTTTTTTTTTTTTTTTACTAATGTCCTTATTTTCTTCTCAAAGTCACTCACATCTTTTTTCACGAGGTCGAAACTTGAAGACTCCAATTTAGTGGACGTTGGACTACATGAACTTTAAATTTTATGTATTATTTAACTTTTGTTTTCAATTATTTTTCTTTCTTTGCTCTTTAATTGTATTGAAAGAAAATAAGCACAATATTACCAAATTTCTTTTCAATTTTTTATTTTCACTTTTTCCATGAGAAAAACAGATGTTAGTCGTATGACTGACTCATATCATAAGTTTTATATCCGGTTTAGGAAAACTCATTTCTGACCCAAACTTCGCGAAATCAAACCCATACCCGATTTCCTTGACCAGTTTACCAGGTCTACATCTCCCCATAAGTTTGCTAAAATCAACTTTATAGAAAGCAAAATCAAAGACGCAAGATTCCACACCAAGTCATCTAGAAATAAAGCGTTTTTTAAGTTCACACATCTAAGATGGTCCATATATTAGGATCTTCTGATCGATCCAAACACTTTTGACTTTTTGCAATGCTTTTCCACCATATATTGTATATTGTCCCAATATATTCCAATTTCCACACATCGATACAAATTGCCAAATGCTGCTCCCAGTGACCCAGTCATGACAGTTAGCGCGGTTCCAAGATCTTGGTTTCTGTTTCCTGTTCTATCCTTTTTCTTTTCATTGTCTACCATGGAGCTGAAGCCAAATCATTAATGTTACACGAGTAGGTTTAATCATTGATACTGATGCTCGTATTGGAAAAGTAGAGAGAATGGCAATGGAAATTGCAGCTCAAAACTACAACACAAGTTCAAAGACTCAAAAAATGATGTAGAACATAGTGCCATCGCCTTCATGGACTCTCATGCATGCCTGAAATCAACGCACAAGGCAAAAAGACATTAGTAGAAATCATGGACCTTGGAGCCAGAATCGCATGAAATTTGGCAAACTAAAACGAAACAACCTTCTAAACAATAGTCGTCATTTTGCCACGAGGTACTCCTAAAAATGACGAATTCCTTCATTTAGGCCTCAAAAACTGTGACTTTGCCGTTTATAGTATTTTTTTTGTTTCCTTACTAATTTTTTGCTCAAAAGTCAAATTAAGGTTTTGTTAGTTTTGGGACAACCCTTAAGGTCAATGGTTTATGATTTTACATTTAACTCAATTTTTCCATTTTTGGTAAATTTAGGTATTTTGTCACCTAATCGCGTAATTAATGTGAATTAGGGTTTCAAAAAATTTTCTTAGTATTTATATGTTTTGTGATTGAGACTATGGTTTGACCGGTCGAGATGCATTTCTGCAGATTTTAATTTCCACCCAACGGCTCATTAAGCCAATTAAGTGATTAGAGTTTCAGATCTATTTCACAAAGTACTTAAAGGAAACTCTAAGGCATGTTTTGAAGAGACTTTGGAGATGCTCTTTTGAGATCTAAAAGGTACTGTGCCTTCTCCTTTCAAAGTCACTATCGGAATTCCATCTACACATTATTAAAACTGGTAAATTTGAAATTGCTACATACAAGATTAATCACAGTTGATGATCTAAACCTTTAAATGAGATCTTAGAGTCACAAAATAGAAGAGTCCGTGGATTCGTTGCTGCGTGTGGTTGCTTGAGTAAGTACTACAAGAGGTAACATTAGAATTAGGGTTGAATCTATTGTAAAACTTCTATTCTATTAGTGAATTTTTGCCTTGTGGATTGTTTAGATTAAATCATCCCCAAATTTTTTACCTTGAAACTGGACAGTTTCATTAGTTTTCTTAGGTCATTATATAGCTTGTGTTCTTTACTTTTCCGTTGTTTATGATATGATTGATGTGTGTTTAACCTAGATCTATTTAATAAACCTAAATAAAAACTTGGTTAATGTATGTTTTTAGACCCCTTGAAACACAAGTTGTTTAACCTAGCTATTTAGCCAAATGATTACTTAGATAAATTATTCAGATCTAGATTAACACATTCAAATCATATCATGTAAACAACGGGGAAATATAAAGAATACATGATATGATAACCTAGGAAAACCAAACCGGTAAAAAACCTATGGAGGATTTAATCTAGCTATCCTCAAGGTCAAACAGATTCACTATGAAAGAATTGAAGTTTTTACAATAAAACTTAGACTACATCCTATTGCTGCCTCAAGTAGAAAACTTTCTACCATGACCACATGACAGCTCCGAGTCCACGAACTACTTCTTTCCTTGATCCACTGCAACCACAAGTACTCCCACTTATGACTTTGAGACTCCACTGAAAGGTTTCAGATCTTCTTTAAGTTATTTATGCAGCAATTGAAGCGATCACCAAGTTCTTGACATAATTTTGATCTTGATAATCCTAAGTGAGTATGAAGGTAAACACATCTAGATCTCATAAGAGATTCAAAACACAGCACATCAAAAACTTCCAAAATGTAACTAGGGTTTTTCCTTTTATACTAAAAGTAAAACATAAAACCCTACACGTCAAACTGGGCTTCGGCTGAGTTGAAAAATTTTACAAAAAAATTAATTTGCATGAGGTTCGATCAATCAAGCCTTGCAGATTTAGACCAATAAATCCTGTAATCACTCGATTCCAACTTTTACAAATAAACACATTTTGAGCAAGCCTAAATCTAGACTCAATGTTTTGATTATGGTTTGCCAACATAATACGTAATGAAGTTCTAATACATTTAGTTCCTAAAGTCTTAGAACCTAACGGTTAATATATTAGGATAAACAATCTAAGTTTACAGGGGTCTAAATATATAACATCCTCTTCACAGTTAATTAAACTTATCAAAATAGTACCATCTCAAGTTCTCGTTCAACCAACCATAACTTATAATCTACAAATTGTCAGAATTATAAAATCATTCCTCTGAATGCAAGTTATTTATCATTAAAATACACACGCATGCATGCACAAAGTAATACGCACGCAAAGATTCCTAAATCCCGACTGCTGCTTTGATCAGATAAATTTGAAGTGATTAAACTCAAAGCACTAAATCTACTGGACAAGCTCCAGAGGAATATGGACTCTAGTGTTAACTAACAAATGAATCTAGAAACTCAATGAATCAAAACTAGCTCCAACAAAGAACTTCAATACATCAATTGCTTCTAGTAGTATATTTGTGGTACATATTGACCTTTTGAATTCTGAATGTCTTCTTACTATGCCGGCACACACCTAGACTACCAGAAACCTCTTCCTCTTCCACGCCCACCCCACCCCGTCTGTCTCTGCCCTAGTCCCATTTCTCCCACCATAAGACAAACCTTGCAATGCTCTATAAACCAGCTGGCCAACTGGGTTTGCAAACCACCAGCTCCACGGTCCTTTTAAGAAGCCACATTGCTTGATTCATTAGCAGCAATAGCTGCTCTTTTCCCTCTGCGCATAAAGTTTAAATAAAATAAAACTATGTCCTGTAAAACGAAACAAAACAAAATGTATCCACCATAAAGTTTCCATCACAATAGCATGAAATCTTGCAGGAAAGCAATGCAAGTGCATGAAGTGTGAAAATCACTTTTCCACTTTTGGGACAACCTTAACAAACAGAGAGCAACCAAAAAAAAATATTACTCAAGTTGTAATTCCAGGGCGGAAACATGAGTGCAGTTGTAAGTTGTAACAGTTGTCCAGATATTTCCAAGCTGCCTAACCAGTTCCAAGGCATGGGAGGAGACTGGTGATCGAAGAAACAGATATGTTGATAAACCAAGATAAGATTCTACACTGAATACTCTCTCATTCTTCAAGGTAGGCTTCAAAGTTATTGTCAATCTAGGAAGCATGAACATGGACATAAGTACAGTTACAGGTACAACATGGCAATATAGTAAATTTTAAAAAATTAGTATACAACATCGTAGGAATTAATTATTAACTAGTCGCGGATCCGTGCATTGTGTTGACAATTTTTTCTAGCGTAGTCTAATTAAATTTATTTTTTGCAATTTGGATTATAATTTAATAAAGAGTAATGTATTTCATAATTATATTTTCATTTACTATATAAATAATCACAAAAGTAATATATATATATATATATATATAATTTATGTTGTACAAAAATGAAGACAACACAATTTTTTCTCAAGAATTTAAAAGGCAAGTTAATGAAAATATTCATTTCTTAATAAAAGTTATTTGTAATATTTTGTGTATCATTACAATCCAAATTTTGGAAATTATTCTTTTGCTTTTTAAAGAAACTTTTTCAAACCCAATTTTTCTACGTTACAATCCAAAATACCGAAAAACGTATCTAAAAAATTTGTAAAACTTAACAATGATTTATTAGACTGATTAGGAAAATAATTTGTTATTGATAATCTATTGAGGTTATTTTCTTTTGAAAAAATTGCAAATTCGTCTACCCAAAAAACAATTTTCAAATAAATAACTGTTAGCAAAATCTCACAATTAAGTTCTATATAATAATAATAATAATTGTGGGGGCCCGAGGACCAAAGAAGGGATTGTTGGGCTGTAGTGTTGGCATTGGGGCATCACACGCTCGAGGAGGGAGTTCACCAAAGAAAGGGAGATGAAGAGTCAAAAGGCTTTTAGGAGCTTCAGGTGGGAAGGATTGGCTGAGGTAAGAGAATCATGAGGAGTAGGGGAAGGTTCCAGAGAAAAGTAGCATGTTGCCTTCATATTAAATGGCAAGCAATAGCTTTATCAGCCGTATTGATGAAGTGACTTGAACAGTATAATTCATAGCTAAGCAAACTTCATCTACTGCCTTCTTCAGATGTTTAAAGGGACAAGTGTTGCGAAGAGAAATGGGGGAGGTGAAGATGAAAGGTCAAGATGCAAAGGAAGGGAGAGTATATAAGAGAAAGATGGATTTCATAGAAAAGAATTGAGACACAAGTATCAAGAGATAAGGAAAAGAAACAAGAAGAACATTGAGAGAAGAGAGTGAACAGTGCAACCTTCTGTATAACATTGGCCTCCTCGGGCAAGCTTGTGGGGGAACATTTGCTCATCTATTTTATAACATCAACCCTTTCTTCCTTATTTTCATCCTCGGGCAAAGCCCTCTCTTATTGATTTTTTCCCTCTCTTACAAATTATATTGATTTAGACCAAAGCTGAACTGTACAACTCACTGTTCCAAGTGGGCTTAGGCTAAGCTAGTTTATTTGGTCTCTACAATAATAATAATGATGATGATAAAATTCCAAAGTTAAAATATGTCACTCATTTGATTATTTTCGTTTGACTAACCTTTGCTTTTATTTGAATAAGTGATATTATAAAGTACTTCTAATACAATTATTAATACCACTTTCTCTACAAAAACTACAAATCTATCCAACCAAAAATATTAGTAATAAAAAAGACTTAGTAAAGTTTAATAGTTTAACATCAAAATTGATCACTGAAAAACTCAAATTCTAACTTGCAAAACAACTAATTATTAACTAAAGAGGAAGGGTGGAAGTAGACAAAAGGTTAAAAAAAGTGAAACAGTAGAATTTAAAAAGATATAAAGGAGAAAATTTAAAAAGGCAATAATTGGAAGAGATGAAAGATTGAACTAAGAAGACAATGGTTGAAGAAGATGAAAACTTAAACAAAGTAAAAATTGCATAAACAAAAAATTAGAAAGGATGCTAAAGATGTGGTGCAAAAAGATATTTGTAAAATTTATTGCGAAGCTTCCATTATTATATATAGTATAGATATGTATAGACATTGTTTTTTATTTTGATTTATGATTCTTCATTTTTTTTTTCTTCATTTATGATTCTTCATTGATTTCATTGTTTAGTTATAAACATCTAAATTAAAGTAGATGAATATGCAAATGCAAAGTTTATGTAAAGTTAAAACCTCCCAAAATGAATGTGTAAAGTCGATGATCTATTTATATATTTTTAAAAAAAAGATTAGGAATAAAAAATAAATAAGAAAAAAGAATGATTATGTGGCCAATGTCGTGGTGCATAAGGTAGCACAATAGGAACTTGACAACAATAAATACTACACTTTAACTTTTAGATATATATATATATATATATATATGTGGGGCCTGGAAGTCTGATAGCCTCGGCCCATTTTGCACCCGGCCCAAGGCCCATGCCGAGGATGGAAAATTGCCCGAGGACGTTGTGTTGAGGCCTGGGCTATGAGGACCATGCCGAGGATGATCCTGTCCTCGGCAGACCGAGGACAATACAAAAGTGGGAGAATAAGCCCAGTACAAGTTGTCATCTCCATAATAAATGCGCTCACCTAATCCCCTGACCACCTTAATGGAGATGTGACTCCTGGATAGGGTAACCTTGGCCACTACAAATCACATAATTACTGATAACACAGCTAATGGGACGGATGGTCAGGAGTGAAGCGCACAGATGATCAACAGGTGGAAGAAAGGGATGGCGAGAAGATGGCTATATAAGGGGAACCAAACAGAACAAGAAAAAGGGCGGGCCTCCGAAAAAAGGGAGAATCCTCGAACGAATGCTGAGGAGGAGCCTTGGTGAATAATCTTAATGCGCCAACCTTCAATGGGGAAAGATCGTACCTTTGGGCGTTGTTCGTTCGTTAGGGCCTAGTCCTTAAACCCACTCTCTAAAAAATTTATTGTTTTGGGCTTGTTGGACCATTTTTCCTTTTGATTTCAGAAGGCATATCCAAACTGAGTCCCTACAATTGGCGCCGTCTGTGGGGAGGACTAGGGCATTAGCAGGCGCAACGTCTAGCGATTTCCATCGTTGGGGGTTTACGCAAGCTACACCGATATAAAAATAAAAAAAATAAAAAAATAATAAAAAAAAAAAAACAACTAACAAGAACGCTTTTGCACAAGAAACGATCGTTGCAGGAAAGTAAGACATTTGGAGAATAGGAGAAGGAAACAAACACAACAACATTTTATTAATTGAAAAGCAAATACAAAATACAAATAGAGGCTCAGAAAAGCATGTTTTAAAGCTAAGGCTACAAACAGAGGCCCAGACGGGCCTGTTCTAAAACTAACTTCAGGGAAGGGGGCTGAGGCAGGCTTGTTTTAAGGCTGACAACGACCCCCGGGCCTGTGCGGATGGTGCTGGCGAGAAGAGAGGAGCAGATGCATGGACACCTAACAACCCCTCCCTATGATGTTCCCTTGATTCTCTCCCAGCCCCACGTTGGTTGGCCGTTGGAGACGGCAACACTCGGGCACCGGACATAACGTGATCTTGCGAGCTTCCACCGATGGACGAGCTAGGTGCAGGTTACTACCGGTCTGAGGGACAGGCATGGGTGCGCCCCTGAGGAGGGCGTTACATACTTCAGGGACTTTCCTCCTGACCGCCATGCACAGCACCATCGTGATGACGCCCAAACTCTGCCGTGCCGGAAGTCTAGCACGGGCTACAGCCATAATAGCTCTCGGCGGAGGAAGGAGGACCTTCGGCCTGTGTGCCCTCACTCCCATCCAAGGCCGCCCCGTTTCTTCAAACTGTTGTCACAATCTTGGCAGGGCTGTTAAAGGGGCTCAGAGAGCTGAGGGGATGTGTCTCCTGTTTTGTTAGGGGATTCATGGAGTATGGAAGGATGTTTCCTCCCCCAGAAGGCCTTATATAGAATATGGAGGTTGATGGGATTTGATCCACACAAAATTCGAGAGAAAATGGTTATCAACGGCATTAATCCTAACCAAATTTCAAGGAGGCCGTAAACCGTTAGATCTGCATCAATCCACAAGGATATTCATAAGGGCGCATCTCGTGCATCGAAACGTTAGGCACGGAATGCGAGTAGTCAGGAGATACCTCGTAATTGAGGAGGGCGAAAGCTTGAACTGAAGAAAGGGCTATTGCCACGCGTCAGGTCAGAAATCTGAACCACCCCTACCCGGGACACCGCGGGGTCAGGAATCCGACCTGAGGATGGCCCACTTCCGATGAAGCAGAGCCGAGGCCCTCCTTCTAGCGCCAAAAAAAAAAAAAAAAAAAAAAAAAAAAAAAGATCCTAAGTGTTAGACAGATCCAAGGCCTTGCATGGTCCTCGGACTCAAGCCTATGGGGAAACTAACCACTTCAAAAAAGATCCTAAGTCTTAGACAGAACCAAGGCCTTGCATGGTCCTTGGACTCAAGCCTATAGGGAAACTAACCACTTCAAAAAAGATCCTAAGTGTTAGACAGATCTAAGGCCTTATATGGTCCAGACTCAAGCCTCTGGGGAAACTAACCACTTCAAAAAAGATCCTAAGTGTTAGACAGAACCAAAACCTTACATGGTCCTCGGACTCAAGCCTATGGGGAAACTAACCACTTCAAAAAAGATCCTAAGTGTTAGACAGAACCAAGGCCTTGCATGGTCCTCGAACTCAAGCCTATGGGGAAACTAACCACTTCAAAAAAGGTTCTAAGTGTTAGACAGATCAAAAGCCTTGCATGGTCCTCGAATTCAAGCCTATGGGGAAACTAACCACTTTAAAAAAGATTCTAAGTATTAGACAGAACCAAGGCCTTGCATGGTCCTCAAACTCAAGCCTATGGGGAAACTAACCACTTCAAAAAAGATTCTAAGCATTAGACAGATCCAAGGCCTTGCATAGTCCTCAGACTCAAGCCTATGGGGAAACTAACCACTTCAAAAAAGATTCTAAGTGTTAGACAGATCCAAGACCTTGCATAGTCCTCGGACTCATGCCTATGGGGAAACTAAGCACTTCAAAAAAGATCCTAAGTGTTAGACAGAACCAAGACCTTGCATGGTCCTCGAACTCAAGCCTATGGGGAAACTAACCACTTCAAAAAAGATTCTAAGTGTTAGACAGATCCAAGGCCTTACATGGTCCTCGAACTCAAGCCTATGGGGAAACTAACCACTTCAAAAAAGATCCTAAGTGTTAGATAGAACCAAGGCCTTGCATGGTCCTCGAACTCAAGCCTATGGGAAAACTAACCACTTCAAAAAAGATTCTAAGTGTTAGACAGATCCAAGGCCTTGCATGGTCCTCGGACTCAAGCCTATGGAGAAACTAACCACTTCAAAAAAGATCCTAAGTGTTAGACAGAGCCAAGGTATTAAGCGAAACATTAACGTATAACAAGTAAAGGGGAGTATCAATCCAAGAAATAAAAGTAAACTACCAAATGTGTATTTCAAATAAGAAAGTGTGTAATTATGTTATAATGTCGCCAAGGCAAAAAGCGAAATGAAATGAAAAACAAAAAAAAAAAAAATAGGAATATCCACGCCATCAGAACAGGATAGTCCCCCGAGATGGCTTGCTTCCCCCAAATTGGTGGGTATCTTGCTTCGAGGAGATTGTCGAACGACTTTGACTCACGCCTACCCTACTCCCGAAGGGCTATTTCGGAGGATCCTTCCCTGGCAAGAGGGATCTGAGGGGCAACAAGTGTGGCTTGAGAATCAACAGGAGGCTTTACCACACCCTGGGGCACCTCCTGACCGTCAGTTCCCGCCCCCTTCAGTGCTTTATGAAGCTCAGCCCCCTCGGCAGGTCTGTCAGCTAAAGATGCATCTTCAGTAGTTTTAGTTTGACTTTCATCTACCGCTGGCAAAGTGAGCTCCACCTCAAAAGTAACAGGGATAATCTCACGAATTGCAGGGGGGTAATACACCCTCTCCGCTCTCCTAAGGTCAGATAAGGCATCAACTCCTGCTTGATTAAGGGCTTCATTCCAGGGCTGGGAGCAGAAGCGCCTACACACTTCAGGAATTTGAGCCTTGAGAGTAGCTTCAGTTTTAGCCACTCCTTCAGCAAAGGCCTTTTCCTCTACATGTTTCACGGAATGCTCGGCATCTATTCTCGTAAACACGGCTTCATCTTTGGCCCTCACGGCCTCGTCCCTAGCATACTCGGCAATACCTTTCGCCCCAATCGCCTCAGCCAACTTTTTCTTCAAGTCTGTGCTATTCTCTTGAGTAGCCTGCAATTGGCCCTCGGCGTCCTGCAAACGCTTCATCTTGTCCTCAGCTTGTTTCGTAGCAGCGGCTAGGTCAGAAGCCACGCTATCTCTAGCCTTTGTCATCTCCTCCAAACTGTCATTTGCTTTCTTAAGATCTGCTTCAGATCTCTTAAAGGTACTCGCAGCCTGTAGGAACTTGTCGCGTTCCTTCCCTAGAGCATTACTCTGTACGTCGGCCTCCTCGTCCAACCTGAAAACAGCCTGGATAGCCAGCCAACCAAAACAAGCACATCATTAAGAGGAAGGGAGGTGCTAGGCGATAAAATTCAAACAGAATAGACAAGTACCAAAGGTCCTACTATGCCCAGGTATCTCTTAAGGTCATAGGTAACCTCTTGCCTTCCCATGCTCCCAAGCTCAGCCATGTCGACGGGGAGTAAAAGGGACCTCTCAAGGGCATCAGCTATGCGAGCCCCCTCTCCTCCTCGAAAATCTCGGAGAGAAGCGTGATCCATCAAAGGTTGCCCATGGAGCATGGCAGCTGGTAACTAAGCCTGGGGCTCGGGTAGCTAAACAGTTTCTTGTCCTTTACGCTAACCACCAAGCCTCAGCTGTTTAGAAGGTCGGCGGGCTTCACCTGCCTCGGGAGAAGAGCGAGATCTGCCCCCATCCACTGGGTCTTTACCCTTAGAGAGCCTCTTTCTTTTTGGATCGGAGGACTTAGGCCTAGAGTCTGAGATTGGAGGGATGGAGGATGACCTGGCCTGTGCAGGCGAGGACTTAGGCAGAGGTGGGGGGGTTTGGGCTGTGACTTACTTGGTGCACCTTTCCCAGACTTGCCCTCAAGCAGGTCGAGAAGGCTAGTCTGGGGCTGTCTCCTGGAACCCATCTCCATCTGAATTCCAACCCTTGGGGGCTGGAGGTCGGATTCGGACAGTTTGGGGTCTCCCAAATCACCAGAGGGATCCTCAGACTGATCAGCTCGGCCAAATACACTGAATTCGTCTTCAGATGAGCTTAGTTCGACCATTTCTTCCCCCTTCTCCGAGCTCCCTTCCTTGGCCTGTGCTACTTGATGGGATGAGGAAGAACCTACTAACGGGATGCCTTCTGAAATAGAAGTTCCTTCGGAAAATGAAAATCCGTCCTCTACCACGGTGATTTGCCTAAGCCGAGGATCTCAGGCCCTGATAACGTGCTTTAGGACCGGAAACAACTTCTGGGCCGAGTTACATCCGAGGATCTTATGGGTAGCTCTAACCTGATTATCGGTCTCGTTCAAAAAAAGCTCCGACCTAAGAACAGCTTCCAGGTCCTGCTTGTTGACCAGGTGAAAATAACGTGCGAAGGCGTGCGGGTCTAAGAAAAGAGGAACAAAACTCCTATAACCAATCAAACAAATAAGATATATGACAAAGAAGAAAGAAAAGAAGCTGGACCATCTTCTACTTCAAATGCCCTACCTGGCTCTCCCTCTACTGTCGGGCAGTGGAGACTGTCATGCCACCCCCCCGACACTATGAGAAAATCTTAAGTCAAACCCTTACTAGAATCGAAAAGGCACTGGATAAGCCGAACCCTATCATCCCTCATCTTCATATAGTATGACTTACCCTTCAGGTGCTGAAGATTGTAGCATTAATTCACATCATGGTGGGTTAACCTCAACCCCATTTTCTCATTTAGGACATCTATGCACCCTAGTATCCTAAATATATTAATGGCATACTGGGTAGGCACTAGCCGAAAATGCCTAAGGTAATCCCTCATCACTAGCCCCATAGGGATTCTTATGCCTCCCTCTATGAAAGCTACTATAGGAATCACAACTTCACCCTCGTTCCTTTTAGCATACCACTCCCCTTCTTCACAATACCTCAAGCCGACATTACGGGGTATCCCATAATCAGCCATGAATTTCTCTATCATCTCTTCAAACTCAAATAATTTCTTAAATTTACCTATCCTTAGCAACGATTCGAAGACCCAAAAGAGAGAGAACAAAAGGGAAAAAGGAAGTAGAGAGAGGTTTGTGATACAGAGAGAAGGAGACTTACAGAAGTGGGAAGATTCTCCTCGGACAGACTCTTTATACCAAAAAGGGGCACTGGTCAGTGTGGAGATTAGACTAGATTCAGAGTGTGCACGTCGAAGATCTTGAATGTACAAATAAGGAAACCAAGCGGTTCAAATGAGTATTTATACTCTCAATCAAAATTAATCAGGCGGAACTTCCCACCTATAAAGGCAAAGAAATCCCCACCGATTGATTGCCATCACACCGCTGGACGTAGGGAACATGGAGCCGCAGAAAATTTAATGCGAACGCGCGTCGAATATCGAGGAGCCAGAAAAGTCCGCTTGGCAAGCGAAAAGACTCCAATGCTGACATCAATCGATGTTGAGTGAATCACGAAAAAGGCCCAGGGATATCAAAACCCTCCTCCCCGTCTGAGGACTTGGGCAACAGGGTTTTGAGGGGCTATTGTGGGGCCTAGAAGTCTGATAGCCTCAGCCCATTTTGCACCCGACCCAAGGCCCATGCCGAGGATGGAAAATTGCCCGAGGATGTTATGTTGAGGCCTGGGCTGTGAGGACCACGCCGAGGATGATCCTATCCTCGACAAACCGAGGACAACACAAAGTGGGAGAACAAGCCCAGTACAGGTTGTCATCTCCACAATAAATGCGTTCACCTAATCCCCTGACCGCCTTAATGGAGATGTGACTCCTGGACAGGGTAACCTTGGCCACTACAAATCACATGATTACTGATAACACAGTTGATGGGACGGATGGTCAGGAGTGAACCACACAGATGATCAACAGGTGGAAGAAAGGGATGGCGAGAAGATGGCTATATAAGGGGAACCAAATAGAACAGGAAAAAGGGAGGGGCCTCCGAAAAAAGGGAGGATCCTCGGACGAATGCCGAGGAGGAGCCTTGGTGAATAATCTTAATGTGCCAACCTTCAATGGGGGAAGATCGGACCTTTGGGCGTTGTCCATTCGTTAGGACCTAGTCCTTGAACTCACTCTCTAAAAAATTTATTGTTTGGGCTTGTTGGACCATTTTTCCTTTTGATTTCAGAAGGCATATCCAAACTGAGTTCCTACAATATATATATATATATATATATTATCTATATACTTTTCATATATTGTTAAGTATTTATCAATTTTGGGAGTAATAGACATTAGAGTGAATCCATAGTTATTAAATAATGTTTAGAATACAATTTTTCCTTTTTTGGATGTTAATATTGTGAAGAAGTGAAACTTTGTTTTAACTAGTTATTCAAATGGTAGACTAGAGTCTAGACTCCTTGTGTTTGTGGGATTTTGTTTTGGTTAGTAATGTTGGAATTTGTATAATTTTATAATTATTGAACAAGTATCATTTTGTTAAATTGAGCTCTTTCTTAATATGGACAGTGAATTCAAAGTAATACATATTACATCAAGTAATTTGCACATGAATTACCAAGTGGCAAATATATATATTTTTTAAGTATAAAAAATCATTAAAAAAATATGTATTTGCCACTCATAAAAAAATATGAGTCTAGTTGCCACAACTTCACCACTCATAATTTGCCACGTGTATAAATTATGATAAAGTTGTTGTCTTAGAATTACTCTTTATCCAAACCCGACCTCCTCGTTTTGGCACGTTCACACAAAAGACAAGGACCCTTAAGAAAATAGTTTCTTTGTTGAGAAATGTTTGTTACACACTTCTGTACTTTATGTTGTGTTTGGCTTAGTATAAAATGTTTTCAAAGTGTAAAATATTTTCAAGTGAAAATATTTTTTGGAAGGGAAAATATTTTCAAGTGTTTAGTTGCATAACAAAAAATGTTTTGAATAATATTTTAAGGTGTTTGGTTGTAGGGATGGCAATGGGGTTTGGTGGGTCCGAAAGATGGGGTTTTCACCTCCACCTCGTATGGTTTTGTCTTACTCCATCCCTACCCCACCCCGCATGACAAGGAAAATTTTCTTGCCCCATCCCTACCCCTTAGGGCCCCGACCCACGTTGTAAAACTCTACTTCTTGTTAATTTGCCCCTAATTATTACAATCTCTTTTAGTAAAAGATGTTTTGTTAATAAAAATATACTTGAAATTACAAATAAATTTACTACATTAAGTCAAACTAATTTTTACCAAAAAATGAATAATATTATTAAAGTGTTTAACAAGAAAAAATCACAACAGGAGCAAGAATCTCATAATACAAAATCAATGATTTAATAGTATATAAATTTGTTTATAATAAAAATAAAAGAAAATGTTAAAATTGGTACCTTATTTCCAACCTTATGAGAGAGAGAGAGAGAGAGAGAGAGAAGAAAGGCAGAAAGCCTTGTTAGATAGAATAAAATAAGGTGATGATTTGTTTGTTTAAATAGTAGAATTTTAGGATATGAAAAGTCTAAACCCTTATCAATGCGGGGCGGGGCGGGTCCAAAAAGTCTAAACTCATCCCCGCCTTGCCTAGTGGTGTGGGGCTAAAATCTCACCCTATCCCCACTCCACCACCTTTGTTGGGCAAGGAAAACCCGCGTGAAGCGAAGTGAGGAGAGACAGGTCAAGTAGGGTCGGGCAAAATTACCATCCCTATTTGGTTGTGTTCCCAAAAATTCTCTAGAAAACACATTCTCTCTCATTTTCTCAGCATTGAAACAAATATTATAATAGAAAATCCCAATATTTAAACCTAAGAAACAAAAAAACAAAACCAAAAAAAAAAAAAAATCAATCTTTCTCAAAATTAGGCACCGATCGTGAGAGTGAGAGAGATAGATTGAGAGATAAAGAAAGGTAAAGGTGATTAAATCGTTGGGTGGATTTGAAGGTAGCAACAATGAACTTCGGACGAAGACATTGAGCTTGAGCTTGAGGTGATGGCAACGAGATTGGTGGTTCGATCTAGAGGCGGCAGCAACAGTGTAGGTGGGGAGCGAGTTAAGGCATGTGAGATCGTTAGGGGAGGATGAGGGAGAAAGATGGAGGTAGAGGGAGGAAGATAGAGGCAGAGGGAGGAATAGAGAAAATGAGGTAAGAAGAGAGAGGAAGATTGGCAATGAGAGAAATGGCCACGGATGGCGGTGGAGTTGAGCAAGAGTTGAGGAGAGTGGTCTCTCTCTCTCTCTCTCTCAGTTCAGATAGAACTGAAAATGAGTGTAAGTTGTTTGAAGTCAAAATAGAAGGGTAAATGGTTGATATTTTACAATTAACGAAATTCATTTTCCATTTGACTGAGTTTTCTAGCCATCCCAAACACTCCTTAGAGCATTAGCAATGGGGATTTATGAAAGTTCTATTTTACCATCTAAAAACCTACTTTATCTATTATACCAACTTACTTTACTATACACCCTACATTCCAGATTTTATTTTTACGTACAACCGATTAAAATAATATAGCTACACAATAAAATAATATAATATAACAAACCAACCAACTCTCACTAATTTCGATCTCAGTCACCCACTGCCACCGTAGAGCAACCCAATAACTCCACCCACCACCACCACCACTGATCAATTCAAACCCAAAACAAAACCTAAAACCACCAAACACCTAAACTGAAAATCAATAAACACCTAAACCTATAGTGAACCCATCTCTGCCACCTCCCAATACCAAACACCCAAACCTAAAAATCAACCAACCTACAGTGAACCCATCTCCACCACCACCACAACAACCCTTCACTGCCACCACCATGAACTTGCAAATACACCAAGTACCCACAACAAAAAAAAAATAAAAATCAAAGCAAAACCAAAACCCAAACCCAAACCCGGTCTAAGAGAATTAGAGTGGAGAAAGAAAGAAATTCGGAGTTGATAAATAAAAGCAAAACCCAAACCCAAACCCAGTCTGATCTCGCCACCACCACGCCGATCGTCCACGCAGATGACGTCAATCTCCAATCCACGCCAACACCGCCCCGCCTAATCCAGCCAACCCACAACCACCCAAACTCCAGACCAATCCGACCATCCTTTAAAACAAAGCAACTACAGTAAGCAAAAATAAAAAATAATTAAAAAATAAAAAATAAATAAAAACAAAGAATAGAGTTGATATAGAGAAGAAAGGACTGACCACACACATAGAGAAGAGAGGAAAAAAAATTAAAAGTTAGAGAAAGAGGAGTTTTGGGAGAGAGAGAAGTCACTTAGGTACAGTACTTAAGTGCTGTTCCTTAGATTCCCTTTTTAAGATTCTACTATGTAGATTTTTTTTTAAGGGATGGAAGTATATTTTTTAGTTAAATAGTCACATAGCTAAATCTTAAGAGAGGAACCTAAGAAACAACATCTAACGTACTATACCTAAGTTTTGTCCCATGCGAAAATAGTAATTTTAAACCGGGTTTATAATACATTACATAACCAGAGTACAACTATAAAATGACCTAACATTTATAGTTATAGACTAGGGTTATAAACAACGGACACTAAACGCACACAACCAATCTGGGATAAACATCCTTTTTTTTTTAGTAAACAGTAATACTTATTATAATACACATGAAAATAGTAATACTAGTATTTTAAACCAAGTTTACAATACATTACATGTAATAGCAATCGGGGGTATTCACACCCGGTTTTAGATGAGTTTTGACTTGTTGAGTAGTAAAATAGCAATCGGGGGTATTTACACCCCAATTCTAGTGCTTTCGCAGTGTAAAATATACTCAAAAAAACGCAACCACACACTAGTGTTTTCAGTAAAACACTTGTATAAGTACACATGTAATAAATTTTAGCCTTCTTAAATTTCTCACTTCCCTACAATAATCTGTTTTGTTTTACAAAGATCACACCTCCACCACTGCCAAGATTATCTTGGGATACAAGTAGGACCATTCGAACCTGCGCAGGCTAGCCCATACCACTCTTCTTCATAATCCCAGATTCCCAGCACAACAAATCTCCCCCCGTCTTAATTATATTTTATTTTTATTTTTCGTTTCTATTTCTTATTCCCTTTTCTTCCTAGCTTAGCTTACTCCCACGTTTGCCATCGGAGCTGTTCTCACTGGTGCGGGAACATCACTTCGAGACAGGATTGCCGGAGCTGATGGCAGCTTCTCACTGGGCCGAGGTTCAGTTCCACACTCTCCTTCCTCTATCTCACCCATACCCATATATATGTTTTATTACTTTTAAAAAGGTCTAAGTAATAGTATTTTTTTTTTTTTTTAATATCATAAGTCCTGGCGTCGGTGATTTCTGTTGCTTTCCGTGAGAGGTTTGCAATATATATGTATAAATACTTTCTTAATTACAAAAGCTAAAACTCTAAAACCCCAACTTTTTGTTTGCTATACAGTATAGTGTGAACAGTAGAGGAGAAATGGATTGATACTTTGATGCGAAAGTGATAGATAGCCCCTCAGTCTCACCCACAGAAGTTAAGTGATAGATAACCCCTCAGTCTCACCCACAGAAGTTAACTGTGGACTGGGCCCTTCCTTTATTATTGGTAAGCAAAGGCGGGAGGGCTTCGAAGAAGAAGCCAAAGATTCAAGACTTCACACTGATATAGAAATAACGCGTTTTTTGACCATAAACTACCACTACTCCCAGACCATTCATATATTAAAATCTCTCTAACAGACTAAAACAGTAATTATAATGTTGTCTGCAATGCCACTAAAGCCCCACACATGTTTCCATATGCCTTCCCAACTCATAATGGTTAGCACAGTCCGAAGATCTTGGGTTCTCTTTTTTGTCCTAATCTTGCTTCTTCTCATCGACTCCTGTGGGGCTGAAGTCAACAACAACAATGTTACATGTGTAGGTTTAATCATTGATATTAATACTCGTATTGGAAAAGAAGAGAAAGTAGCGATGGAAATTGCAGCTCAAAACTACAACACAAGTTCAAAGACTCAAAAACTCTCTCTCTATATCCAGGACTCCCTTAGAGTCACTTCTGCTGGTAAGTAGTCTCTATAACTTGCTCATTTTGCTAACATAAGAATATCAGTAACATCTATGTTGATGGAATGTGTAAATTTTGGCTGTAGTAAAAGAGATGATTAGAGAAAAAAGGGTTAAGGTGATTATTGGCATGCACACATGGCAAGAAGCAGCTCTAGTAGCTGATATTGGAAGTCAAGCTCCTGTTCCGGTTATTTCGTTTGCAGCGCCAGCCATCAATCCACCTCTAATGCAACTTCGCTGGCCGTTCTTGATACAAATGGCTAAAAATGGTTCCGAACAAATAAAATGCATTGCAAATATTGTTCATGCATACAATTGGAAAAGGGTTGTAGTGATTTATGAAGATGAAGCATTTGGTGGTGATTCCGGAAAGTTGGCACTTTTAACTGAGGCTCTCCAACATGTGGGTGCGGAGATTGAGTACCGTTTGGTCCTTCCACCATTTTCTTCTATGTCTGATCCAGGATGGGTTGTTCATGAAGAGCTTGTTAAGTTAATGAAAACACAATTAAGAAAGTTTATTGTTCTCGGGTCATCATTAGAAATGGCGATTCATTTGTTCAGGGAAGCTAAGGATATGGGGCTTGTAAGGAGTGATTCAACTTGGATAATTCCAGATAGCGTTACAAGTTTGTTGGACTCTGTAAACAACTCGGTTATTTCCTCTATGGAAGGCGCAATTGGAATTAAAACCCATTATTCTGAAGAAGTTACCTCAGAATACCATGATTTTCGTGCTCAGTTTCGGAAAATTTTCAGAACTGAATATCCAGAGGAAGACAACTCCGACCCCAGTTTTTATGCTCTGCGAGCATATGATAGCATTAGAATTGTTATACAAGCGATCGAAAGAATGACAAATAACAGCAGTAGTCCAAAGATGTTGTTAGATAGTATGTTATTAAGCAATTTCTCTGGTTTTAGTGGCAAAATACATTTTAAAGCAGGCCAGCTCTCAGACACTTCAATTTTGAGCATTGTACACGTGCTTGGAAAGAGATACAAAGAAATAGAGTTCTGGACACCAGACTTAGGGTTCTCCATGATCCCTTATATTGGAAAACCAAATACTTTGGTTGCTCCTGTAATTTTGCAGAGGAACTTACAAGAAAGTCCGAAAGGTTGGGAAATGCCTACCGATGCAAAGCCATTGAAAATTGGAGTTCCAGGTGGTACAACATTTGAGAATTTTGTGAAGGTTGATTACGGGGTGAAACCGAATGAGAGCAATTATTCTGGTTTCTGCATTCAAATTTTCCTTAAGGCACGAGAACTTTTGGGATATCCTTTGCCTTATAAATTGGAGGCCTGTAATTGCACCTACAATGATCTGGTTCACCTTGTCCACAATAAGGTAACAACTTCTCTGCCTTTTATTCCTTGAGAAACGCTTGTTAATAAAAAGCTTCTGCATACACTACAAACACAGCCCCTAAAATTATTCCGCTGTGTTTTATATTTGCACGTTTTATCTACAGAATTTTACCATATTCTGAAAAATAAAAGAAATAAATAAAAATAAACCGTTACTTAAAAACTGCATTCCCCTTGTGGTTTTTCGTTTAATATTCTATGTAACAGCATATTTAAAAAATTCATCGAAAATTTACCTCAACCTTTGAATTGCCCATTTTTGTTAATCTTACGTAGAAGATAGACAATATATCAAATTGGCCTCCAAAACTGTTAAGAAAAGCATTAGTTGGAACTTTTCTTAAGTTGATTTGTACAAATCCTGAAACTACTAAATGTTACTCACATGTAATTCAAAAATATATCATTTTCAACTTGTAATTTGAAGGAGAGACTTTTTTGACAGCTTATTTGAAATTAGCTGGGTACTTATCTAAGAGAGAGAGAGAGAGAGAGGCCTCTTGCAAGAGCAGGGAATGCATGACTAGAAACTGGGCCGAAAGGCAGTGAATATTTGACTAGAACTGTCTTCTTCTTTTTTTCTCTTCTTACACCTCTTTTATTTTGTTACATTAATTTATTTCTGATTAATATCTTATGCTTGTCCTGTGGTCCAAATGAATACAACAAAAGACTTATGATGCTGCCATTGGTGACTTTACTATAACAGCCGAACGGCTGCAATACGTAGATTTCACTACTCCATACATTGAGTCAGGTGTGGCAATGATAGCTCCGGCTAAACCTGTAGGGTCAGCATTTATGTTTACAAAGCCTTTCACCTGGGACATGTGGTTGGTGACTAGTGCCATCTTAATATACACAGTGCTCATAGTTTGGTTGTTGGAGCACCAATCCAATCCAGAATTCAGTGGCTCACGGAGGAATCAGATTAGCACTGCACTCTGGTTCACATTCTCCTCTCTGTTTTTTGCACATAGTAAGTATCAATCTTAAGAATAAAGCTCATGAAATGCTATTATAACCTAGATATCTGCAGCAGTCAATCAAACATTGGAAACATATTTTTCATTCCATCTAGAAGCTAAGATAATCCGAGTGCTACTCAAGGCTAAGAATTAGGGGGATTTTATTAATTATTATTATTATTATTATTTTGTATATAGTGTAGATCAGGGTAGCCAAAAGCCAAAAATAATTTCAATACTAAGCTTGTAAAAATCATCATAAATTAATTATTTTACAAGTATTCTCACACCTATAACACATGGTTTCATGTTACAGGAGAGAGAATCTATAACAACTTCACGCGTTTGGTGATTGTAGTGTGGCTTTTTGTTGTATTGATTCTAACCTCAAGCTATACTGCTAGTTTGTCTTCAATGCTTACTGTGCGACAACTGCAACCAAAAGACATGGAGTGGTTAAAGAAGAAAAATTTCAAAGTTGGTTATTCTGGCGATTCGTTTGTAAAGAAATACCTGGAGGACGTGCATCAGTTAAAGCCAAACAATTTCGTGATAGTTAGCAAAGAAGACCAATACCCACTAGAATTCGAAAGCAACAAAATAGATGCTGCCTTTCTTGAAATCCCATATGAGAAAGTTTTCCTCAATAAGTATTGCAAGGGTTACACTGGTTCCATACTAAGCAATCACAGATTTGGAGGATTTGGCTTTGTGAGTAGTAAATCAAACATTACCCCAAACCTTATAAATTTCATGACACTAGTGAGTTGACCGTGATAAAATTTTCTAGTGAATTTCCCCCAAAAAAAAAAACTTAAAATTTAAAATGTAAAACAAAATCAAGTGAAGTGACCTTCCCCTGCCCACAAAGAGAATGGTTAAACAAATCATAAAAACTCTTTTATGATTTCCATACTTAGCACTCACCGATAAATTTTGTCCGTGAGGAAAACCGCTTCTTCCTACATTTAATCTGTGCATTTGATATTTACACACATATAATTCCAGTTCACAAAGAAAAAATGCTGGTAGAAGTCTATAGTGGCCAAAGCTAGTAATTTTGTTTTTATGATTACCTTTCTGTATAAAGAATCTAATAGAAATCTTATCTTTCTTCCCAACCAGGCCTTCCAGAAAGGCTCCCCATTTGCAAGGGATTTTTCTGAAGTAATTCTTAAGCTAACGGAGGATGGAACTATTATGTCACTGGAGGATGAATGGTTGACACCCCAAGGTGAGTGCTCGGACGACATTGCTTCCAACGAACCTGGAAGCTTGAGCCTCCAAAGCTTTGAGGTTCTCTATCTAGTATCTTTCGCCACTTCTACCATTTGTGTTTTGCTATCCCTAATTCTCTTACCCTTAAGTCGTCAGCAACATCAAGATGCTTCTGAAGCAAACATAACTCCAGGTGAAGAGGGTGCTTGGAAAAAGGCAATTAGCCATTTTAGATACTTCTATATCAAAAATTCAGGAAGAGCTACAACTCATGCAGTAACATCAGATACAAATGAAGACAAATCCAAAGTAAACGAACACCCTTCAAGGCTGGAAATCAGTAGCATTTCTGACACTCCAGAGCACCCTAAGTCTTCCCCACCCGCAGAAATTGAAATGTAATGAAATCTTCTTGTTATAAATATTCACAAAAAATATTATGTTAGTCTTAGATAGTAAGATTTCTCATGCATAATGTGTTACAAACTGTTTTTGATTTTCCTTCCGTATGGTATTCCAGGCACATGTATCATATTAGTTATTAAGACTAGTAAGTTGTCCGTGCAATGTACGGATAATTTTTTGATATTGTATGTAAAATGATTTTGGATAATGTTGTACATATATTACCAAAAAAAAAAAGTAAACTAAATTAGATTAAAGAAACATATACATTTTGAGATATTAAAAATTAATTTAGCAGTTTCACTGCATATTTATAGCATTCTCAAGGTAAGATTAATTTTTTTTTTTTTTAAATCATGAAACCAAAAATAAATGCAAAAAAGTAACAGGGCTATGAAAATCAACTAATTTATGTTATGTTCACATATTTCATACCATGAAATGAAAGTATGTCCAACTCTCTCACCATCTTCTACTCATCGATATTGTGACATTAAGACATGATGTGGGCAAGTATATATACATGTATCTTATAGATAATTTAAAAATTAAACTATGGTAGAATATAGCTTTATATTGCGCATCAAATATTCTCTCTACTTATATACCCAAAACAAAAACTATCCAACCAAATTACTCAAACCTAAATCATATTTAAGCCGCTAATTTTAAAAAGAAAAAAGAAAAAAAAAATACCTGTAGAGGTTTCAGCATCTTGATGATACTAGGAGGCCTATATAACAGAGGTATTGACCCCTTAGATTCCTCTTTCAAATGTTCTGTCAGTCTCAGGTCTTTTATTTTGAAAATATATAGTGAAATAATGTGTTTTATATAAAAAATTCATAACATTTTTGTGTTTTTTTATCTCTCTTCAGAACCTTATCTGGTTAATTATTATTATTAATCCTTAATTATTATTATTTTTTGCTTTTTTTTTAATACTAAAATGGTAGGTACGCTAAAAGACACAAAGAATAGAGAAATGTGTAGTATTAGTTTAGTAAATTAATAAGACATTAATAAGCTAACAGTAAAATAAATTAATGTGAACTTTTGGGTAAAAAAAAAAAAAAAACTTAATAAAAGAGGTGAAAAAAATGTTAAATGCAAAATTAGAATGTCACTCTTTTTTTTAGAGTGTCACTTTGTGGCACCTCATGTACTCTACTTTATATATATAGATTGATTGATTGATTTGAAACTAGCATGCCTTTCACCTTCACAGTTAATTAAACTTACCAGAACAGTATCATCGCAAGTTCTCGTTCCACCAACAATAAGTTATATTCTACAAATTGTCAGAATTATGAAATCATTCCTCTGAATGCAAGTTATATATCATTAAAACACACACAATCATACACAAAATAATATGCATGCAAAAATTCCTATATCCCAACTTCTGCTTTTATCAGTTAAATTTGAAGTGACTAAGAACTCTAAAGAAGTAAGTCTAAATCTACTGGACAAGCTCCAGAGGAATATGAATTCTAGTGTTAGGTCACAAATGAATCTAGAAACCCATCAGCTTCCACCATAAATCAAAACTAGCTCCAACAGAGAGAACTTCAATACCTCTGGTACATATTGACTTTCTGAATTCTGAATATCTTCTTACTCTGTCGGCACACACCTAGGCTACCGGAAGCCTCCTCCTCTTCCACGCCCACCCCACCCCGTGTCTCTGCCCCTAGTCCATTTCTGATTTCTCCTAACCATGAGACAAACCTTCCAATGCTCTATTAACCCGCTGGATTTGCAAACCACCAGCTCAACGGCCCTTTTTAGATGCCACATTGCTTGATCCATTAGCGGCAGTAGCAGGGCTTTTCCCTCTGCGCATAAAGTCCAAATAAAATAAAACTGTATCATGTCCTTAAAAAAATAAAAAATAAAAACACAAAATGTATCCACCATAATGGTTCCATCCCAATAGCATGAAATCTTGCAGGAAAGCAATGCAAGTGCATGAGGTGTGAAAATCACTTTTCCACTTCTGGGACACCATTGACAGAAAGAGGACAACCAAAAATAAATAAATATGATACTCCAGTTGGAATTCGAGGGCAGAAACATGAGTGCAGTTGTAATGCTTGCCCAGAAATTTCCAAGTTGCCTGACCAATTCCAAGGCATGGTAGGAGACCGTTGATTGAAGAAACATATATGCTGATAAACCAAGATATGATTCTACACTTAACACTCTCTCATTCTTCAAGGTAGGCTTCGCAGTCATTGTCATACTATGAAGCATGAACACGAACATAAATACGGTTACGACACGTCAATACAATAATTTCTAAAACATTAATATAAGAAACTGCAAGGATTAATTATTATTATTATTATTGAAACTTCATGAATCAAAAGTGTTTATGTTGACTTCCAAGACCAGTGCATTTCAGCGCACATTATATATATAACTAACATTTTTTGTCAATTCAATATAACTTCGCACCAAGTTTTCTACATTTGTTTGTTTGTTTGTGTTTGTTTTTATTTTTATTTTTACGCAGGAAAAGGGATAGAGTATAGAGAAGAACACTACTCAGTCTTGCTAGGAGACCTGAATCAGTCATACTTATAAGTTACCTACCAAAAGAGGGGCGCGGGGGTGGTGGTGGTTTACCTAGCATCTTCAAGATGTACGCTTGAGATATGCACGCTTGAGATAATCACTCTAGAATCAGAATCCTTAGGGAGCATTTGGTTTGCTGTGATGTGCCCTTAATGCAATACACATTAGGATGATATGACATTAAATTTTTTGGTTTATTTTATTTTTTTTTTAAATTACAATAATCTAAAATTATAAAATATATCACATCATCTTAAATTATCACATTCCTAAATAATGTAATGTTGTATTCTTGTATTGAGATTATACTAATATAATATTACAATAATGTAATATTATGATATAATGTAATGTAACATCATGGCGAACTAAACGCCCCTGAATGTTATCTACCCTAGTGACTAACGATAACATATATAATTAATTATCTTGCTCTCAGCTATATACCCCATTCCCCTATACAAGAATCTCAAAGATGTTACAGAGCGCAGTTCCAAGTTCTTGGTTGCACTTTCTTGTACCAATCCTTTTCCTTCTCATTTCCTATGAAACTGAAGCCAACAACAAAAATGTTACTGGGGTAGGCATAATCATTGACGTTAGTACCCGTAATAGGAAAGAAGAGAAAACAGCCATGCAAATTGCAGCTCAAAACTACAACAGCAATTCAACGACCCACAAACTGGCTCTTTATATCCGGGACTCACTTAGAGTCACTTCTGCTGGTAAGTTGTCTCTATCACTTTCCCCTTTTATCAACATCAATATCAGTGTCATAAAAGCCGAAGCTTTATTATTGATTTACTGCAAAAATAAATGACATTTAGATAGCGCTTCCACACAAGATTAATTGTAGAATATGCGTTTTTTAAGGAAATCTAAAACAAATTGTGAAAGTTGTGTGATTGTGTATGATGATTGAATGATGAGCTGATGCATAGAAGAGAGAGCACACAGGACGCAGGCCATTAGGCCGAACAGCCTACATCCATAGTGATAAAGCCCTTGACAATTACATACTACATAATAAACCCAATGTAAAGTTTATATACTAAAGAATATATGACTAACCTTAGACAAACCATAGACTAACTTAAGGTTAATATACTTGTTCTACAAGTACAAGGGCCTACTATTGGTATGGGCCATTAGGGCCATAATATGTCTAGCACAAATAATAGAAACAAAGAGAACTACAAAGAAAAATTGGCACAAATACACAAAATAAAACACAAAGGATTTACGTGGTTCGACTTCTGGCCTATATCCATGGGTGGCAAAAGGAATAAATTTCACTAACAAATGCAGAAAATGGTGATAGGCCTCTCACAAAACCCAAATCTCAATACACCCAAAATTATTCTCTCATACAAATGCAAAGCTCTCTCTCTCTCTCTCTCTCTCTCTCTCTCTCTCTCTCTCTCTCAATACAAAGTTTCAGACTGAGAACAAAGTTCATGACTGCAACTAAAACAAAGAGAAGTTCTCTCTACTCTAGAATTGTTGCACAGCCTCCTCCACACAATCCCCCTTCAAAGATGTCTCTCAACATTCTAATTTTCCTGTGCTTGTTTCCCTAGTCAAAGTATCATAAATATTTTTATAAAGGAACCAAGTTCAAGAAAGATGCATGGTCATGAACGCATTGCAATTAGGGTAACGACTATCACACACAATGTATACATACTCATAGGCTGAAATCGTGTTTTCAACACAATTTCATAGGTTGTATGTACTATTGTGTATATCTATCTAGCTTTGTACAACAATAATTAGCATTGCAATTAATAGAGGTGATGAACAAGATAACCTCTATTAAATTGCATGCAATGAAGTCATGCTAGGTGTGCAAAAGCCATTGCACAAGTCACTTGTTTGACAATGCATCCAAAAGAAACATGCATTTAATGCTAGCATAAAATTCATGCCACCTCTTAACAAATATCACCTTGGCTTAAATTGGATCAAGCTCTATAAGTGAAACTCATCCATTTTCTCCACCAAGACCCCTAAGGGCTATCTCAAATTGAAAACCCAAAATCAAGTGAAAATGGAAATCTTAGGCAATATCTAACCAATCTCCACCTTAACTTAAGTTCCACCGAGTGATCTTCAAAACCAATTCAAATTAGAAATAACTCCTGAATCCAAAAAAAAAAAAAAAATCACAAATTACGCCATACTCTATAACAATTCCCTATGTTGGAGAAATTTACAAATCACCCAATTCAATCAAATTTCTTACAACTTGGAGTTACTTCTCTCGAGCCACAAATGCTCAAGAGTCAAAACAAAAGGGCACCCAACCAAAAAAAAAAACTAAGTGCAAATAACCTCAAGCTACTTCCAAATGTGTAAATAGATGCCAAATGCATCCAAAAATGGTGGAAAAACCAAATTAGAGGTCAATGAATCTGAACAAAACATATATAACACCAAGCAAACTACAAATTCACCAATAGTCACCAAATGCATCCAAAATGCTCAAAAAATAATGCACATTGATCACATTTAAGAAAATTGAAACCTTAAGCATATGGCAATCTCAACATTCTAAAGAAGAATAACTCCCTCAACAACAAAGTACTTTTGATCCTTGACCAAACACAAATGTATAGTGCTACAAGACTATCTATTTATCTTTACCTAATATTTCTTTGAGACTTTTCTTTCTCAAAATCATATCCACAAACTAATTAATAAAATCTCCAAAGAGAACAAATCCACAAGCCTAGGTATTGAACAATGGCTTTGAAGAACAAATCCAAATTCCTAGGTAGTGAACCTTGGCTCCTCTAAATAAAAAATTTAAACACCTATGTAATGGACCTAGTGCTACAAGGCTGTCTATTCATCTTTACCTAATCTTTATTTGACATCTTTCTCCTGATCACACAAATTCATAAGAAAATCAGCAAAATATCCAAAGAGAATAAATTCAAACACTTGTGTAGTGAACCTTATCTTTGAAGAACAAATTTAAATATCTAAGTAGCGGAAAAAAAAAATAATTACCACTAAAAAACAGAAAAACCATAATTATACATTGAAAATTAGCCATTGAACCAAAATAAATAATCATAATTACCACTAATTAACATACACTGTATGTTTTTAGACTCCTTAAAACACAACCAAATTAACATAGTAAATTAGCGAAGTGATTACTTAGTCCAAATTTCAAATCTAGGTTATCACAATCAAACAATCATATCATGCATAGCAGCGAAAATATAAATAACACAAAAATATGATCGCCCAAGAAAACCAAACTGATAAAAAACTTAGGGAGGATTTAACCTAGCTATCTTCAAGGTAAACTTGAATCCACTATAGAAAGAATTAAAGTTTTACAATAAAATTTAGACCACTAACATTCTATTTCTACCCACCAGTAGAAACTTACTGACACAACTACGTGCAAACTCCGAGACCACGAACTCCTTCTTTCTTGAATTTGGAAGCAAGTACAAGCACTCCCGCTTCTGTATCTTTAAGTTATCATGGCAGCAACTGAATGATCATCAAGTTCTTGAAGAAATCTCCTTCTTGATAATCCTAAGCTTGTGTGAAAGAAAGCTCCTCACCGATCTCACAAGAGATTCACACAAACAGCAATATGAGCAACCTCTAAAACATAGTTAGGGTTTGCCTTATATACCTATGGCAAAAACATAAAACCCTAAACGTTTTAGAAGTTAGGGTTAAGTTGGAATTATGCAGCAAAAATTCATTCTGCCCGAGATTCGATTGATCGAGCCTAAGCTTCAATCAATCGAGCCAAGCTGAGATGCACAATAACTTATGTATCAGCTCAATTCCAACTTTACATAAAAGAACCAACTTTGAGCAAGTCTATACAAGACTAACTAACTTGTTTTGATCATGGTTTGTCAACAATACATATTAGAGTTCTAAATACATGAAATAAGACTTTAGAACCTAACAAACTCCCTCTTTGGCAATCCGTGACAAAACACAACTAAAAGCTCAAAGTTTACTAAATAAAGCCCTTTACAAGACAAGTCCAATCCTAACTACTATCCATCAATTGCAAGTGTAGACAGCAACTCAATTGAATCAACTTGTATTTCCTGAAATACTCAACAAACGCATAAACGCATGTGTGGAAAATACAAGTAAACAATATAAATTCTTGATTTCACCAAAACACAAAATAAAGGCATATATCAATAAATAACTCAAAAATATAAGTCAATAAGCAGTGAAACAAGAAACAGAATAAAGGTATCTCCCCCTAACATGAATAGCCCAACAACAATACATCAAGAGCCAAACAAAACTGTAAATACAAAGTGCAGCTCCTAGATACAATCAAATCACCATAGGCTCCAAATAAGAACAAAATTCCCCCTATCAACAAAAACTCTACAAGCAAAACTATTCCTCCTTTTTGTGACGGAATACCAAAGGGCAATCAAAATCCATCATCAAAAGGAAGTGGCGTAGGAGATCATCTAAAAAGCACCAACTCAACACGCAAAGCACGAACCTCATCAAGCAAGTCCACCAAAACCTGTCCTTGAGCCGCCTAAACGGTCAAGACATGATCCAACGTATGTCAAATGTCAGAAGCATCCGAAGTAGTCGGTAAAGGAATATCAGTAGCAACACCACCACCAGACGCCTCAGCCTATGCATCACCTGTAGAAGAAGAAGGAGGGGGTACAGAACCAGAAGACTGAACTCTAACTCTTAAGTGAGCAGCCGTCTATCCAAGGAAGGTGGCACTTATGGGACAAGTAATATGTACGGGCTCAGACGCAGGGGAACCATCTAAACCTAAAAACAACAAAATCCTATGAATGAATATAGGATAAACAAGTGCGTGACCAACAACACTACTCTGATGAATCTCGTTCAAAGAACGAAGAAACAGATGAGGGAAAAAAATAGAAGCACCAGAAACAAGGGCATATAAAAACACACATCGCTTAATAGGGATGGTGTGGAGATGAGAGATAGGCCACAAAGAATGACACGCTATTCTAAGAAAAAGATAGGTAGTCTCAGTGAGCTTAGCGAACGTGATCCGAAGATCAGAACCCCACTAGATAAAAGACCTGGTGATGTACGACATGACGTCATCAAAGGGTGGAGACTCCTTATAAGGATTGACAAGCTGCCTAACGACCGAAACCCCAAGAGCCTCAGCCACTACACTAAGGGTAATGGTGAACTCAACACCTCGTATCCAACTCCGAACAAGGGTGTTGGAATCATAGACATGGTAAGAGAGGTTCGAATAGAACACTCTAATCAGGGCAGTCAGAGGTGGATGATCTATCTCCAACAAGGACAACCAGCCTCTACTCTCAAGGTTTGCCCTAATGGCAGGATCTAACTCATCTAGCGAAACAGAACGCTCAACCCAAATTTTCCTCTTACTGTTCAACTTATCAAAGGCTTCTCTGCTTTTGGCATCCTTAAATAGCTCACTCCTAGAGGAAGACTCAGAAGAAGTGGAAGGAGTCCTATGGGCTCTAGTCTTCCTAGGTATGGTGCTAAGTAAAGGACAAAGACACAAAGTAGAACCAAAAAGAACAAAAAGAAAAATCAAGGGTAGACTGCAAGTTAGCACAAAATAAATATAGAACAAAAATCTATATTGAAAGCTCAGAAATGTGTTGAAAATACAAGAGCTATTTAGACCCCTCCCAATTAAAGTTACGGCTCGATAGATTTTACACTAATTTACTACAAAGTGCGGAATAGTGTAAATGCGAGCGGATGAACAAATAAGCTACTCTAATCCATAAACTAAGCAACACAGCAGTATAATGGAATATAAAAGAGTAGGGAAGAAGGATGCAAACACAGAAAACACCGAGACGTGTTTTCGAAGAGGAAACCGAAGAACTCGGCGAAAAACCTCTCCACCGCCCTCCAAGCGGAAATCGATCCACTAGACAATCAGTTGGGATACATGGGTTAGCAAGAGACCCTCCAAGCCTAATCTACCCGATGCACCTAAGCCCTCCAAGCTCCTACTCCAACAAGACTTCTCGGAACCATGTCTTGTTTAGCACCCTAGATCCCGCAACAAGCTCCATGTTGCATCTACCATTCCACGCTTCTTCCAATGCTTCCTAGCAGCACCAAAACGTCACACAACACTCTCAAAGGGTGTGGTAAGTATTTGGGCTATCAACCTCTCATTGATGTGGAAATGGAGAGGGAAGGGTTGAGGAGATACCACAAGCAAGTGTATAGAGAAAGGTAGGGATGACAATCTTTAATTCCCAATGTGTTTGGCTAGGGTTTTCTCTTTGAATCATTTCTCAACATTTGTGGGTAATGAGGGTATATATAGGATAGGTACAGAAAGTGTGAGTCAGTCAGTACAGGCTGGCAGAACAGATTGCCTCGCGGGTGTCTCGCAGGAAGGCCTTACCCGCGAGATACTCGCGAGACACAGCTGTCTCTACCTAGCCTGACTCTTCGCATTCCAGCATGTGCATGGCACATGATTCATTTCGCGAGAAGCTAGGTCGCGACATACCCGCGAGAATTCTTCATCCTTCAAATGCTTAAGTCTTCACACTCTCTCTCTATCACACATCCCTTACAACAAATCTCACACTAGATACAGGGTATGAACAATTGAAAATGATTATAATCAAATTTGGTACAGAATAAAAGCCAATAAAATACATAGTTGTAAATAAAAACTTTACAATCTCTCCCTTTGGCTATTCCGTGACAAAACCCTAAAACAGACTCTATACTTAAACGTGAGTTTGGGAACAAAGGAAAAACTCACTCACACCTAATTGTAGATTCTAATAAGCTCTTGAAACATATGAACAAGTATCTCCTGAAACACAACAACACAATAACATCATTGTATGCAGAAAAAAAAAAAAAAAAAAAAAAAAAAAAAAAAAAAAAAAAAAAAAAAAAAAAAAACTTGAAAAGCATATGGAGTAATAATAGCATGATCAAGCAAAATGAAATAGAAACACTAGATCATGGCAAGGAATGAACATCCAGACATACAAGATGATAAGCTCATTTGAAGAGTATCATTTGCAAATCCAACACTCAACCAATGCGAAAGACATGAAGTATTTGCATCTAGGAACAATCCTACAAGGGCACAAGAGTGTTGTACTGAAGTAAAATGTATGACATTAAACATCAAGTACACAAGCAAAAAGGTTACATAAGCAAGGCACTGCATATGCATGGCACAAACCATAACAGCCTACAAGCATGCAATTAAATAAACCCTAAAAGCTTACAAAAGTAACATGGGCACAAACAAGATATACTACAAAGCATAGAGAAGATCACAAAATAGACTACTGAAATTATACTGAAATAAAAACAAAGTATCAAAATTTTAAACCAAAAGCCGTAAAACAATTATAAAAACTAAAAGAAACTGAATAAAACCGTCTGTAAGACCAATAACCAATGTTACTATGTTTCTAAGCTATGCTCCCCCTAATGCTATGCAAGCTCTTCTCTAGCTCCCCCTCAAAATTTTCTCCCCCTTTTTGACCGGAATGGCCAAAGGGCTAGAACTGATCTAACTCTGAATCCGAGCTTTGCTCCATAAACAAGTCTTGTATCTGTGAAGATAGCGCGGTGATCTGTCCTTGAAGATATGCAAACTGGTCCGCGGTGTGTTGTACATGAGAATCTAGCACTGTAGACATTTGATCCATTTTAGCTAGTAATAGATTAAGTTTGCTCAAGCCTTGTGGTGGAGCCGAATATGATGGCTGTGCAGTTGGCTTTGGAGTCGAGGTGAACCTATCAATCTCCTCCTCTGTATCTCCACCTTTATCTTGCTCAACACGAGGCTGTGGGATGGTATGCACACCAGTCTTGGAGCCCTTGATGTGTGCAATGCTCCTAGTCAGTGTATGACCACCAATGGGGTAGTCCCTCTGAACAACTGTGAGGCCACTGGGTAGCTTGAGCTTTGCCTTGGCAATCAATCCCATGATCAAGGAAGGGAACGGCATCACAGTTCATGAATTCTGCTTTGTGATGCTCTTCTTCAGGACATGCATGATATGGCCACAAATGTCAATCTCCTTATGTGTAAAGAGATCATACAGGAATCTTGTTCTCGGAGCAGATAGAGTGGTGAGATTGATGACCAGATACAGATTATGAATCATCACATAACTTAGTGTCCTTATTTCCGGAGAGAATTTGATGGTGTTCATGGATGATTTCTTTGGTTCACCACCAAGAGCTATAATCATCTCAGCAGTAGATCCCAATCTATCCTCATATGCAACTGTAATTGGCTGAGATGGAAGACGTATTTCTAAAAAGTCTTGGATGATCTCTCTCGTAATCACAAATTCCTTGTGTCGTACCCAACACTCAAT
Organism: Quercus variabilis; assembly: GCA_030445155.1. Lineage (NCBI taxonomy): Eukaryota > Viridiplantae > Streptophyta > Magnoliopsida > Fagales > Fagaceae > Quercus > Quercus variabilis. Next base: position 45,399,725 of record CP129449.1, on the reverse strand, counting down.
ACAGTCTCCGTTAACAATGGCATTTGAGAAGAACTCCCTAATTATCTCCGAATAAACAACCCCTGTTGGGTTCAGCAGCTTGGTTTAGGTTCTATCTTTGAACACGTCAGGGATGAAAGTGTCCTCAAGAGTTTCTAACTGAACCACTCTCTCCATGATGATCGTCTTGTCCTTATAGCAGTCATTGTACTTCATATCTGCTTCCACGGACTTGAAATGATCAAAATCAGTGCGTGCATGCTTTGAAGTTGGTTTCTTCTTAGTTGCATGCTTGGTGGGAGACATCTACACAATTTCACAAAGCAGAAAGGAAACAATTGCACAAACACGAAAACAGAACACACAAACAAAAAAAACTTGATTATATTCAAGTTAATCCCAAAAACATGAAAGCAATCCTAAAGTAGATCATAACCAACTCAAGGAATATGAAACAACATATAAAACAAGAAAAAAATAAGCACAGTGCATGAAAGTAAGTAATTGTGCATGTGTGTGCATCTGTGTGCATATGCTGAAGCATGTATGTGCAGCATAAGATGCATGGGGGTGTGCCTAGAGGGTGCCTAGGTATGTGCCTAGTGAGTGCATCATGAGCAAAGTGTAGGAAACACTTGACCAAAGATCAAACCAAGTGAAGTAAGGTTAAACATATGGAAATTCATAAATTGGAACTGACATGAATTAAATAAAGCACAAAAATGTCACTCGGACATTTTATCAAACACCTAACATGCACATATGAACTCTAAGCATGAACAATGCATGAACATGAGAAAATCTACCCTCAATACATGTTAAAATGCCACAAGGGGCCAACATATATACATAGAAAACAAAAGGGACACAGCCCAAACAAAAGATATGACACCCAATTTAGAAAACCAACCCAAATTTTTGAAAATCCCCAATTAACAAAACCCTAACAAAAATTCTACAAAATTTAAGTAAAAACTTAAAAAGGAATAGTTTGAAAGACATACCTTGAAGAAAAAATGCAGAAAAGACGCTTGGATTGAAGGGTTTGAATGAAATAGTAATTTTGGAAGAAAAGGGTTCGAAGGAGTTTGAGCGAGGGAAGAGTTTTTGATTTGAAAAACTGTCACATCAGCAATATAAAACTGAAAACACGCGTTTTTCGAGGGTTACAGAGTAGCGACCCAATCGTGATACAGCCGCGAAAATGGCCACTAAAGCACAAAAACTTTCGCGAGAAGCTTTAAGTCGCGAAACAGTCGCAATACTTTGTGTCTGAATTTTGAAAAATCCAATTTTTAGCCAAACAGCATTTCGCGAGAAGCTGTTGGTCGCGAGACAGTCGCGATACAGTCGCGAGAGTTTCTGTGTGACATGATTGAAAAATTATTCCCCTCAAGCCCTTTTCACGGGAAGTTCTAAGTCGTGAGTTTCTCGCGAAACAACCCCTGAACCAGTTTTTTGAAGGAAAACACACAAAAGCATTTTGAACAAAATCAAAAGACACGAAAGTATAAAATCACTTCCAAAAAAAAATAAAACACTCAAAAATATTTTTGGGTTTGATCAACCAGTTCTTGAGCATACACATCACATTTGAACATGTGCAATCACACAAATGAGACAGGCATTGATTGAATCAAAATCTTGTGTGTTGTGTGTGATTATCAAATGTGGAATAGTCTATAGACTAGAGCAAAGTTTCAATGATCAATTCAATCGAGTCATACACAACTGATACGAAATCAAGTGGACTATCTCCATTATAGAAATAAGTATATATGACCTCCCACACATTGAATACAAAACTTGGAAGCTTTTCATTTGGCTTCTGCATAAGGCATAACAATTGGTCCAATTAATTTCGTTTGGACAAAAACATCTCATTTTGAGATTGGTGATTGAAATTTATGATATTTCAACATTGATAATTAGTCTTTGGCTTTTTGAGCACCAAATAGAACACATTAAAAAGAGTCGCTTTCCCTTTTTCCTAGTCGAATACTAGTGTGTGCGATAGGCTTTTGCAGCTCAATATCTCTTTTCATTTGGAGATTTACATTTGGTGAGCTCTTTTTGCAAAATCAAAAAAATAAAGTGGGAAGAGATATAGACACAAGTCTATGCAAGTATCAAGACCAACAAGACTATTAACCAATCATTCATGACAAGCTTGAAGATCTATTTACAACAGTCACACATAGTGTTCAAGATTTCTCCCACAAATAAATGAGTGCATACATGACAAGCCAAGATCGTAAATGCACTACACCATAAGTATGAAGGTACTAGGCCAAACTCACATGTGACATACACCAAGTGATCAAACTTTTGAGATTTTTCAGTTTTTTTATGGGTTTTTGGATTTTTGAACACACCCAAAACAGAACAAGAAAAGTAAGATCAACAAAAACAGCTGGTACAAACCAACTGGATAAAAGAACAACTGCAAAAAGAAAGCAATGCATGAAACGATGCAACAGCAAATGTCCCTAAACATTGAAAGAATTTATGCATGGACATGTTATAATGCTTATGCATGAGTACCCCTCTTCACCCACACGTCACGTGCGTTTGGGGTGATATCCTTGACGGATTGGGTACGAGAGTTTGGACTTTCAAACTTTCTGGTGAAACTCTCCAAGCAAGTAGTGAAGGTACCGATCATCTTCATCATATCCGTCATACCGAGATTATGATTTTGACTTCTTGGTTGCTCACCACCCCAAGACCTCATGTCATTTCTCCTTCCTCGTGACCGAGGTGCACTTGCATTGTTGTCTGATCTCAGCTTTTGACAATTGGGTCTCGTATGTCCTTGCAGTCCGCAATAATGATACACATAATCCGTTCTAGGACCCCGTTGTGATCTTGGGAGAGATCTTCCTCTGGTTTCATATTTAACCACAGATTGATTTCGGGGCTTATTCACCATTAAATGCACAACCACATTCTTCTTCTTTACATCCTCAACTTTCTCAAGAATGGGCTCTTCATCAAACGTCTCGTTTGCCTTTACAAACTTTACTTCTTTGGTGACTTTGGCTGATAAGCAGCTTCCTCCGTTGTATCCCAACCCGGACTTGTCTGAAGAAGGTTTTTGAGATGATATAACATCTTCTAACTTCTGAGAGGAGACTCTCTCTATCTTAGCATGAGCATGCACAACCTCTTGCTCAAGAAATCTCACCTTTGTATACGCTTCAGACAGCTCGCCATTTAGTGTCTCAATCTCACACTTAGCCTCTTTATATCTGATCAAAAGACTTTTGTAATCTTCCTCAGCTTTCTTCATTTTCCTTACAGCTACCTTGGCTACTTTGGAATACTCTCCTGACTTCTCAAGTAGTAAGGAGTAGTTTTCTTGAAGATTAGTTGTATTCTCTTCCTTTTCAACATCTGATTCTTCCACAATCCCAATAGACTCTGAATCAGAATGCTCACCAAGCTCCTTCACAAGTGCACTCAAACCATCTAATGACTCTACATGAGCAATGGTCATGAAGGCGAAGTAGTTTCCCTCTCCGTCACAACTCTTTTCCGAGTCAGAATCAGAAGATTATGTATCACTAAGCGTCGTGGCATAAGCCTTGCCTTTTCCCCTTAAAAAATTTGGACACTCCTTTAGATGGTCATGGCCATTGCACTCATAGCACACAATGTCTGAAGAAGGTTGAGAATCCTTCCCTTCTTTCCTCGTAAACTCTTTCCTATCACCTCTTGAAGATGAAAATTTTCCTCTGTTGAATGGTTTTCCACTATTCTTCATCTTTAGAAATTTTTTCAAACATTGTGTGCTATGAGTGCAATGGCCATGGACATCTAAAGAAGGAGTGTCCAAATTTTTTAAGGGGAAAAGGCAAGGCTTATGTCACGACGCTTAGTGATACAGAATCTTCTGATTCTAACTCAGAAAAGAGTTGTGACGGAGAGGGAAACTACTCCGCCTTCATGACCATTGCTCATGTAGAGTTATTAGATGGTTTGAGTGCACTTGTGAAGGAGCTTGGTGAGCATTCTGATTTAGAGTCTATTGGGATTGTGGAAGAATCAGCTGTTGAAAAGGAAGAGAATACAACTAATCTTCAAGAAAACTACTCCTTACTACTTGAGAAGTCAGGAAAGTATTCCAAAGTAGCCAAGATAGCTGTAAGGAAAATGAAGAAAGCTGAGGAAGATTACAGAAGTCTTTTGATCATATATAAAGAGGCTAAGTTATACGCTTCAGAAAGCTCGCCATTTAGTGTCTCAATCTCACACTTAGCCTCTTTATATCTAATCAAAAGACTTCTGTAATCTTCCTCAGCTTTCTTCATTTTCCTTACAGCTACCTTGGCTACTTTGGAATACTCTCCTGACTTCTCAAGTAGTAAGGAGTAGTTTTCTTGAAGATTAGTTGTATTCTCTTCCTTTTCAACAGCTGATTCTTCCACAATCCCAATAGACTCTAAATCAGAATGCTCACCAAGCTCCTTCACAAGTGCACTCAAACCATCTAATAACTCTACATGAGCAATGGTCATGAAGGCGGAGTAGTTTCCCTCTCCGTCACAACTCTTTTCCGAGTCAGAATCAGAAGATTCTGTATCACTAAGCGTCGTGACATAAGCCTTGCCTTTTCCCCTTAAAAAATTTGGACACTCCTTCTTTAGATGTCCATGGCCATTGCACTCATAGCACACAATGTCTGAAGAAGGTTGAGAATCCTTCCCTTCTTTCCTCGTAAACTCTTTCCTATCACCTCTTGAAGATGAAAATTTTCCTCTGTTGAATGGTTTTCCACTGTTCTTCATCTTCAGAAATTTTTGGAAGTTTCTCGCAAGATATACTACTTCCTTTTCCACTCCATCTTCTTCGGAAGGATCATCCATTCTTTCGGTGATGGTTTTAAGAGCAAGCGATTTGCTTGTCTTGTAGGAAGGTAGTCCAAGCTCATACGTTTGAAGTGATCCAATGAGCTCTTGGATCTTAATTTCATCCAAATCCTTGCTTTCCTCTATGGCTGTGACTTTTGCCCAAAAGCTCTCCGGTAAGGACCTCAAAATTTTTCTCACCACCTTAGTATCTTCAATCTTCTCCCCAATATTGAGTTTAGCAATTACAATTTCATTGAGCTTCCCACAGAATGAATCAAATGGTTCATCATCCCCCATCTTGAGCTCTTCAAATTTGGTGGTAAGCATCTGAACCTTTGTGTCCTTAACTTTCTTCGTACCCTCATATGTCGTCTCCAAAATCTCCCAAGCTTCCTTGGCTACCGTCATACGAGAGATCCTGTCGAATTCATCTAGAGACACACCACAAAAAATAGCATTTAACGCTTTACTGTTATTATTGGCTGCTGCGAGAGCTGCCTTATCCCAAGTGGACTTATGATCCGTTGGCTTAGTCCAACCAGTCTCAACCGCATCCCAAACGGTATCATCCATAGAGCATAAAAATGCTCTTATTCTAACTTTCTAGAAAGCATAATTTTTCCCATCAAAAAATGGTGGAATATTGAGCGATTGAGACCGGTCCATCTCAAATAGGGTCAACGATCACACTCAGGTATTTAAACCATAGCGAGTGTACCCACTCTGATACCAATTGAAAGCTCGAAAATGTGTTGAGAACACAAGAGCTATTTAGACTCCCCCAATTAAAGTTACGGCTCGATAGATTTTACACTAACTTATTACAAAGTGTGGAATAGTGTAAATGCGAGCGGATAAACAAATAAGCTACTCTAATCCATAAACTAAGAAACACAGCAGTATAATGGAATATAAAAGAGCATGGAAGAAGGATGCAAACACAAAAAACACCGAAAGGTGTTTTCGAAGAGGAAACTGAAGAACTCGGCGAAAAACCTCTCTGTCGCCCTCCAAGCGAAAATCGATCCACTAGACAATCAGTTGGGATACATGGGTTAGCAAGAGACCCTCCAAGCCTAATCTACCCGATGCACCTAAGTCCTCCAAGCTCCTACTACAACAAGGCTTCTCGGAACCGTGTCGTGTCTAACACCCCGGATCCCGCAACAAGCTCCATGTTGCATCTGCAATTTCAGGCTTCTTCCAATGCTTCCCAGCAGCACCAAAACGTCGCATAGCACTCTCAAAGGGTGTGGTAAGTGTTTGGGCTATCAACCTCTCAAAGGTGTGGAAATGGAGAGGGAAGGGTTGAGGAGATACCACAAGCAAGTGTATAGAGAAAGGTAGGGATGACAATCTCTAATTCCCAATGTGTTTGGCTAGAGTTTTCTCTCTGAAGCATTCCTCAACATTTGTGGGTAATGAGGGTATATATAGGATAAGTACAGAAAGTGTGCGTCAGTCAGTACAGGCTGGCAAAACAGATTGCCTCGCGGGTGTCTCGCGAGAAGGCCTTACCTGCGAGATACTCGCGAGACACAACTATCTCCACCTGGCCTGACTCTTCGCATTCCTGCATGTGCATGGCACATGATTCATTTTGCGGGAAGCTAGGTTGCGACATACCCGCGAGAATTATTCATCCTTCAAATGCTTGAGTCTTCGCACTCTCTTTCTATCACACATCCCTTACAACAATTCCCACACTAGAACAGGGTATGAACGATTGAAAATGATTACAACCAAATTTGGCACAGAATAAAAGCCAACAAAATACATAGTTGTAAATAACAACTTTACATATATGATGCATGAACAATTTAATGTCATGATGCATGTTCTAGTGCAGTGAACTAAGTTCAAATCAAGTTCAAATTCACAAAATTAGTTTAAGCATAGAGTTTCAAACCAAACCCCAAAATTTGAAACACCACTTGTTCATTTTTTTTTTTTTAAATTGATCAATTGATCATCACACAAGATAGAAAACATATTAGAATAATCAATTACATCAATCCAACAAGCTAATTTCATCAATTTTGACCTAATCGAACAAAAACCCCAAATCTAATTAAAACAAGCCCTAGACATTTCAATTTCTCACAAATCACAAAATTAATCAAATTAACTAACATAGATCATGATTATGTCATCATAGGAACAAAACCCATTGATCAATTTCAGAAAATAAGAATAGATTCATCAAAAACCCCAATTTTCCATAGGTCCAAAAATCCCAATTAAATGCATGAATTTATGCATGAAAATATGAACTAAAATGCAAAAGGAGGGGTAAAATGGACTTACCAGTGTTGGGAGAGGAAAACGATAAAAATTAGATGTGGAGCCTAATACGAATTGGAGAGAGAGAGAGAGAGAGAGAGAGAGAGAGAGAGAGAGAGAGAAAAAGAGAGAAAAAGTTTAAAACTTTTGAAAAAAGTGTTTGAAAAAGTCAAGATCTGATTTTTTAAAAACCTAATTCACGATTTTCAATTGATCGAAACAGACAGAGGCTCACATAAATTTTTAATCGCAATTTCGATTGATCGAAAAACAGGTTCGATTGATCGAAATTGTAAAAAGAATTAATTTTTGAAAAACAACAAATTTTGATGTAGACTCTCCTCAAAGTATAGAATTTTATGTATAAAATGCATGAATATGTGATAAAATGATTTTCAAAAACCCAAGATTTAAACTCAGTTTTCCCAAAATTAAGATTTTCAAACAAACTCCCTTTGAATTCTCAAGGAACAATTCTGTTTTGTATAAAACTCAAAGTATTTTCAAACTTGGTTGGTCAAACCAAAAACACACACAATAACATATACAAAGTTTAGTAAAGAATAACTCATGTAGTGTGTGCAACTAGCAAAAACTTGAGATACAAGTGAGGTGATATGTGAATAGAAATCAAACATTAAGTCTACAAAATTCATTACATAGAATTTAAAAGAGACTCTCAACTAAAAAGTTATATCATATAACTCCCACATCTCCTAGATTATAAGCTTGCAATCATGTAAGTTTCTTGAAATTTGCCTCATATTGTATACACCAATTTTAGTTGTTCAAAAACTTATTAAAATAACCGGGATAATGTACACGTCAATTTTATTTATTTGATATAGCTTTAAGTCCAATAATATACACACCAATTTTAAGCATTTAAACTGGGGCTACACCTTATGTTCTTTTTATGCATATGCTACACTTTCTCTAGCACAAAATCTTACGATATGCACTAAGGTGTTCATGATTGGCTAGTGAACAGTGGTGAGATGGTTATTTATGCCTTTCTCAAAAGGTTCAAGTCCGACAATCAAAGACATATGACTTCAAGATCAAGACAAAGTGATCAAAACCATAAACATCTTTCCTACACAACATGCACTATAAAGTTTCAACTAGTAGAGTGCAATAAATGAGCTCATCCAAGCTAAACAAGGTACAAAGACATGTTATGTAAAAATAAATTGACCAACCTTGTTTTCAAAAACCAAGAGAATAAATACAAAACACAATTTGCTTCCTTTTTCCTTTTTTTATTTTTTATTTTAAATGGAGGAAACAAAAATAGTCCTAGAATGAAATGTATGAATGTTATGCAATATAAATCCTAAAAAAAAAAAAAAAAAACACACAAACCAAAGAATAGAGGTCATAAAAGGTAGAGCAACGAAGTACAAGGATCATATCAGAAAGACTCAATTAGATCGAATCTTTTGCATCCAAAACTTTTTAGATGCACTACGTGCATTGGAATTCTTATTCACATTAGAGTAATTTCCAACTCTAGGATTGGAATAAAAGTTTAGAGCCTTTACCAATTCACCAATAAGAGCCATAGGATCTTGTGCTTAAGGCACAGGTACTTTCGGCTTATTTGCTCACTTAGCTGCTTACAGCTTCTAACAATTTGGACGAATGTGTCCAGAATTTCCATAAAAATGACAAACCCAAACAGGCTTACCATGCATTTTGTCCTTAGAAATGGTAGACTCCTTAGGTTTGAACTCTTTCAGATCAACCCTAATCTTCCTAGGAAGTGTGACCTGTACAGGTTAAGTAGTCTCACTCACAACCTCACTCACAAGGGGTTCAAAGGAAGAAGAAGGAACAAAGTTTGTGAAATTTGGTGCAAACACAGAGATGCATGTTAGGGTTTATGCCCTAAAAGCCAATTGTTTTGCACGTCATAAATAATTAAATTGTTTAGTTATTAAAGACTATATATAAATGAACTAATGAGATATTATTTTAGTCTATGAAATGCATAGTATGTGATTTATGTGAAAAATCACAGAAAGATATAAATCATAAGTTTTTTGTAAACTCATAATTTTAGTTCGTAGTCAGTAATGAAATTGGGTATTTCATTTGTGAAGACTATAACATACCAACTAAGATGATTTGTCTTAATCATGAAAGTGGAGACTTCTAGTTGATATGTTGATATGTTTTAAGAGTTAAGACATATTAAACTAGACCGCTGTAAGATTTATTATTCTCCTAACGACTGTCAAATAAATAATAAATCTCATGACTTCTATTTACATCAACTCTAAATCCTGAGAAAATAATGGACCTGATCATGAGATGTAGGTTGCTTTGATATATCAAGAGTGAGATCTATAAGTTACAGTCAAAACCTCAGTATGTTGGGCAGTCGCATTTAATGTTGATGGAACATATATTCTCAAGATGGAATTCATAATCTCTTAATGGAGATATAAAATATTCTCTTAAGATAAGTTTAATAAGTTTGGTTATTTAGAGTGTTGGGCCCAACCACTTTAGTAAGGAATTATTAAAGTATATTTTTATAAATATATGATAAATAGCATAAAAGATTAAACCAGATATTCAAGGATTAGGATGTAGTAATTTTCAAAGTAGCAATTACATTATTATAGTGGTATTGAATATAATTAATGGTAACTTTGGACTTGTCAAGAGTTGACAGAAAAGCCCAAGGCCCATTAGAGCTAGAGTCTTATTTGTTCTCTTTGGTTCCATCTCAAGCCACAAACTAAAGTCCAAATAGGTAGGCCCAAAAAGCTAACCCAATTAGATAATCAGTCATTATTTAATAAGATTTATTAAATAAAGAAACTACTAGAATAGTTTAACGTAGTATGATGAAAAAGAAAAGAAATCAGTTTTTCTTCACAAGGAGAAAAAGAAGGCTTTCTCTTTGAGAGTCCATGTACAAAAGACTGATTGAGAGACCACACATCTTGGGCACCATGTGGAATTGAGATGAAGATCAAAAGTATTCTCAAGTCATGTTTTGAAATTTACTGCATCAAGGTATGCTTTCTATTCTTTATTCTAGAATTCATTGTTACATGTTATCTTTCATGATTGAAGTAGATCTGTGGTTGTTGTTTCCGCTGTATGTTTTGTATGAGATACAAAACCAGATTTTCCAACAATTTTCAACAAAACCTAATCCAGATTTGTCAAAAGTAGCATTTTGAACACTCAACATATGATCAAGTTTAGAACTAGCAGATTTAGCAATAGATAAATCAAGTTCCAAAGATTTAACTTTATCAAGCAAAAGCATATTCTCAGTTTTCACATTGTTCAAAAGTTCATTAGCATCAAGCAATTTAACAAGCAAATTTTTCTTATCAAGCTCAAAAGATGAAATTTTCTTTAAGCCTAATTCAACATTCATGGCATCATTTGCAGTAACTTTGCAAAGTTTATTGTAGACTTCTTGAAGATCTACATCCTCAGAGAGTTCCCCATCATAAAGGTTTTCTTCAACAGACACACTTTCATTAACTACAGCAGTAGCAGTGAAAGCAATGAAATTTCCATCATCGTCACATCCAGATTCATCATCAGAAACTTTATTATCACTGAGGGTTACAGTCATAGCCTTTCCCTTAGACCTCAAGTATGTAAGACATTCAGATTTCATGTGACCATACCCTTGACATCTAAAACACTGAGGACCCAAAGAATTATTTGAAGATTGACCAACTTTTTCTCTAGGTTTTACATTGTTGTTAACCTTAATGGTATCATTTTTCCTAAAATTTATAGGTTCAGCAGTATTTGTACCTCTTGCCCTTTTGTTACTGTTCTTAAGAAAGTTTCTAAAGTTCTTGGTAAGGTAAGCAATCTCTATAGCAGAGAGCTCATCATCAAATCCACCAACCTCAACATTATCAACTGACTTAAGAGCCATTGACTTAGATTTGCTAGTTTTGGGTAGGTCCAACTCATAGGACTGAAAAGATCCTACAAGTTCATCAACCAGGATGGAGTCAACATCCTTGCTTTCAGTTACGACAGTCACTTTGGGTCTAAAATCTTCAGTTAAATATCTAAGAATCTTCCTAACAATTTTAGGTTGATCATAGATTTCCCCCAAGTTATATGCAGAATTAACAATGTCATTAAGTTTAGTATAAAATTCATCAAAGGATTCATCATCAAACATCCTAATGCTCTCAAACTTAGAAGTTAATTCTGCAACTTATTTATTTTGACAACCTTTGTGCCTTCATGCACAGTTTGGAGGATTTTACAAGCAGTGTGAGCCACCTCTACATTAGAGATCCTCTTAAATCCCCCCATAGAAACAGCATTAAAGATAGCATTCATAGTTTTACTATTGAACCCAACTGCTTCTTTTTAAGAAGTTTGCCACTCACTCACAAGAGTAGTGGGCTTTTCCCATCCATACTCGACGGAGTTCCAGACTATCTCATCAATAGATTTCAGGAATGCTTTCATTCTTACTTTTCAATAAGCATAATTATTCTCATCAAAGTAAGGAGGAATAACTAGAGAGTGTCTGTGTTCCATGACAACAGGGGTCAAGAATCAGCTCAGAGATCAAAAGATCTAAAACAAAAGAGCTACTCGCTCTGATACCACTTGTATGTTTTTAGACCCCTTAAAACACAACCGGATTAACCTAGTAAATTAGCCAAGTAATTACTTAGTCCAAATTTTAGATCTAGGTTATCACAATCAAACAATCATATCATGTATAGCAACAGAAATATATATAACACAAAGATATGATCACCCAAGAAAACCAAACCGGTAAAAAACCTAGAGAGGATTTAACCAAGCTATCCTCAAGGTAAACTTGAATCCACTATAGAAAGAATTGAAGTTTTACAATAGAATTTAGACCACTAACATTCTATTGCTACCCACCAGTAGAAACTTATTGACACGACTACGGGCAAGCTCCGAGACCACGGACTCCTTCTTTCTTGGATTCTCTAGCAAGTACAAGCACCCTCACTTGTGTATCTTTGAGTTCTCGTGGCAGCAAATGAATGATCATCAAGTTCTTGAAGAAATCTCCTTTTTAATAATCCTAAGCATGTGTGAAGGAAAGCTCCTCACTGATCTCATAAGAGATTCACACAAACAGTAATATAAGCAACCTCTAAAATGTGGCTAGGGTTTGCCTTATATACCTAGGGCAAAAACATAAAACCCTAAACATTTTGGGAGTTAGGGCTGATTTAGAATTATGCAGCAAAAATGCATTCTACCCGAGATTCAATTGATCGAGCCTAAGCTTCGATCAATCGAGCCAAGCCAAGATGCACAATAACTTCTGCATCAGCTCAATTCCAACTTTACATAAAAGAACCAACTTTGGGCAAGTCTATACAAGACTAACCAACTTGTTTTGATCATGGTTTACCAACAATACACATTAGAGTTCTAAATACATGAAATCCTAAGACTTTAGAACCTAACATACACCACATAAAAACCAATAAAAAATCAAGCACATAACACAAAATATAGTGATAAAGTGGAAAACAAATGGAGTAACACTCATAAAGGAGAAATCACTTCGATCAAAACCTTACTCAACAAGGCATTCAACAATAATATGTGAAGTTTTACAACCTAGTATAAAACTTTTATACCTAGACTCTACCTGGTAGGTTAACTTACAACATAAAAAATTTATGTAGCTTAAGAACCTCTAAACTCATGCTTATATGGATGTCTTCACGGATGACACATCAATGCTACATGAACAAAGTCGCCAACCAACTCCAAGATCATAAAGATATTTCACCAATGGGAAACAACCTGAAAAATATTTTTATGAACCTATGGGCATACAAGATGGAAAACTAGGATTTTCTTTCTAAATAGCTTAAGGCCTACCTCCCAAAATTTGTGGAAGTAAAGCTTCGTAGGCTCTCTCAATTAGGTTGAAATAATAAACAACATTGACTTCATTAAAACATGTCAGATTATGAATTCTCTTTTCAAAATGTTAGGTTCTAAAGATTTAGGAATTTATGTATTTAGAACTCTAATGTGTAATGTTGGCAAACCATGATCAAAACATGTTGTTTACTCTTGTTTATACTTGCTCAAAGTTGTGTCTTTTATGTAAAGTTGGAATTAAGCTGATGCAGAATTCACTATGCATTTTAGCCTGGCTCAATTGATCGAAGCTCAGGCTCGATCAATCGAATCTTGAGCAGAATATTTTTTCTGCAGAATTTTCAACTCAGCACAAGCCCATTAAGAATTAAGGTTTCAAATCTAATTCTCCTAGTATAAAAAGAAAACCCTATCCACGTTTTTTAGAGCAGCTCTGGTTGCTCATATTGCTATTTGTGTGTATCTCTTGTGAGATCTGAGAGGAGTTTTTCTTCACACAAGTTTAGGATTATCAAGAAGGAGATTTCTTCAAAAACTTGATGATCATTCAGTTGTTACCATAAGAGCTCAAAGATACACAAGCGGGAGTGCTTGTACTTGCTGGAGAATCCAAGAAAGGAGTCTGTGGTCTTGGAGCTTACACGTGGTCGTGTCAGTAAGTTTCTATTGGTGGGTAGCAATAGAATGTTAGTGGTCTAAGTTGCTGGAGAATCCAAGAAAGAAGGAGTCCGTGGTCTTGGAGCTTGCACATGGTCGTGTCAGTAAGTTTCTATTTGTGGGTAGCAATAGGATGTTAATGGTCTAAGTTGCTATTGTAAAACTTCGATTCTTTCATAATGGATTCAGGTTTATCTTAAGGATAGCTAGGTTAAATCCTCCTCAGGTTTTTTACCAATTTGGTTTTCCTAGGCCATCATATCATTGTGTTATTTATTTTTCCGCTGCTACGCATAATATGATTGTTTAATTGTGATAACCTAGATTTGTTTAATTTGGACTAAGCAGTACCTTTGCTTGTTAACTAGGTTAATCCAATCATATTTTAAGGAGTCTAAAAACATACAAGTGGTATCAGAGCGGGTAGCTCTTTCTTTTGTTTTAGATCTTTTGATCTAAGAGCTGATCCTTGACCCCTATTGTCATAGATAATTTGAAGTGTCTTTCTGATCATGTTTTTGCTCATGCTTCTGTTGATTTTATTGATGTTTGTGAAACTCTTCGTAAGGAATTATCTAAATCTTTGAAAATTTCTAAGAAATTTAAAGAAGAGTTAAAATTGGCTAATCTTGAAAAAGATGAATTGATTGTGAGATTGGATGAATCTAATAAATAGAATGAATTTTTAAGAAATCAAATTTCCTCTCAAGATGAGAAGATGAAAAGCTTGGAATAAGAGTTAGTTGAATCTAAAGCTAAAATTGAAGATTTAACTAGTGCCAAGCCTGTTGTTGATAATAGAAGTGTTTCTGTTTCTTTTAAGCCTAAAACTGAGAAAGTTTATATCCCTCCTTTCAAGAGGAATAATAAAGAAAATGCTTATTTTGCTAAGTTAGATAAATGTCAAAGTTCTGATGTTGACGCTGAAGTTTCTAAACCTAAGTCTAAACCTATTGTTAGAGAACATAATAAATCTATTTTTGTGCCTACCTGTCACCTTTGTGGTGTTATTGGTCATATTAGACCAAATTGTTCTTTGTTGAGGCAAAAACCAAAATCTGAGACTAGATTTGTTGTTAGGAATACTGATGTTCCTAAATTTGTTCCTATTTGTCACTTTTGTGGTGTCTCCAGTCACATTCATCCTAATTGTCATAAATTGAAATTTAAGCATTCTATATTTCAATCTAGGATATGTGATGATATTTCTCCTGCCATAAGTCCATATAAATTGTTTCATATGCTTTTGAAATATTTAAGCTTGTTGGCTTGTGAAAGGAATTTGCAAGACTTTAGTCTTTCTCAGAAGATTGGTGTAATCTCTCAAATACACTCTGTTTCTCACGGATTTTCACCTACAAAGCTAAAAACTTGTGCTATATGGGTGAGAAAAGATTCTCTAAGGTGAGTGTTGTTTTACTTGTCCCTGATTTAATTTTTTCAATTTTTTGTGGACATGTTTTGTTTTAGTTTTTTGGTTGTTTTGTTTTTTAAGTTGTTTTTTATTAAAAAAAAAAAAAATCCAAAAACATTGAAAATTTCAAAAAGACAAATATTTTATTTTGTGTCTTTTTTTTTTTTTTTTTAATTACATGAATTATGATATCTCTCTCTTGAGTTAGAACATGCTTGACATTGTGGAAAAACTTGAATAATGTGTGGTATATAAGTGCTAATCTATTTATGATTTTCTTTGAGTATGTACTAGTTTGTACATATACTCAAGGGTTAATTAAGAAATTGATATTTCTTGTTTGTGTATCCTCTATAACTTAGTTAAGCACTGTCATGCATTGCATTTGCATTGTTCATTTAGCATAATGTGTGTGTTTTTTTTTTTTTTTTTTGGTCATAAAATTTTTTAAACCAAAAAGATTTTTGTGTTTTGTATTTCACATCTTGGATTTATAATCAAGGATTGGCCATATTATCTTTACATAACATGTTTACCTTGTTTAGCTTGGATGAGCTTATTTATTGATTTTACTAGTTGAAGCTTTGTCGTGCATGTTGTGTGGGAAGATATTTATAGTTTTTGATCACATAATCTTGATCTTGAAGTCACGTGCCTTTGATTGTCGGACTTGAACTTATTGAAAAATGCATAAATAACCATCTCACCACTGTTTACTAGCTAATCATGAACATCTTAGTGCATATCATAAGATTTTGTGCTCGAGAAAGTGTAGCACATGTACAAAAAGAATATAAGATGTAACCTCGATTTAAATGCTAAAATTGGTATGTACATTATTGGGCTATAATAACTTTAAATCAAATAAAATTGGTGTGTACATTATCTTGGCTATTTTAATAAGTTTCTGAACAACTAAAATTGGTGTGTACAATATGAGGCAAATTCAAGAAACTTACATGATTGCAAGCTTATGATCTAAGAGATGTGGGAATTATATGATGTAACTCTTTAAGTGATAGTCCCTTTCAAATTATGTGATGAATTTTGTAGACTTTGTGGTTGATTTTTATTCACATATCACCTCACATGTATCTCAAGCTTTTACTAGTTGCACATACTACACAAGTTATTCTTTGCTAAACTTTGTACATTGTATTGTGTGTGATCTTGTTGTGGCCATCCAAGATTTAAAAATTCCTTGATTTTAATGCAAAATGTGTCTAAACTTTGAGATTTAAGGACAAATTAGTTGAAAAACTTTTTTTTGAAAGATCTGGGGTGAATTCATGTGTTTTTTAAAAACTTTTAAACTCATACTCATGCATTTCATTCATGAAATATTGTGCTTTAAGGAGTTTCTACATAAAACTGCTCTGTTTTTCAAAAATCAATGTGCTAATATTTTCTCAACTCATGCAACTATTTATGGGTCACATAGTGTCATGTTTGCTTTGATTGAAAGAGAGAATATTT
The DNA here is from genome assembly GCA_030445155.1 of Quercus variabilis. Classification (NCBI taxonomy): domain Eukaryota; kingdom Viridiplantae; phylum Streptophyta; class Magnoliopsida; order Fagales; family Fagaceae; genus Quercus; species Quercus variabilis. The sequence goes on along the minus strand of CP129449.1, from coordinate 45,383,171 downwards.
TTCTTTATGTGCATCTTTACCTTAGTTTTTAACTTTGGTTTGTGTATCTTTGTTTTCCCCACCTCCTTTTTTTTCCCCCAAAACTGTTTTTCTCAAAACTTGTTTTGTTCTTCCTATTTTTATAGGGGGAGAAGCTTGTTTTTACCCTTTGTTGTTCCTAGGGGGAGTTGTCTCTATTTTCTATAGAGTTGAATTATTTTGTGTTCCCTTCATTCTCTATTTCCTCTTATTCTCTGTTGAGTTGTTACTCTTTATTTGAGTAATCTTTGTCAATACGTGACAAAAAGGAGGAGATTTAGACGAAATGTGGGAATATGTGTAGAAAATACAAGAATGCTTTGTTTAGGGGGAGTTAACATTATTTTTGATGTATCTAACTTAAGGGGAGGGTTAGTTTGCATATTTGTTGATTTATTGTTTTTCCACACATGCGTTTATGCGTTTGTTAAGTATTTCAAGAAATACAGGTTGATTCAGTCGTGCTGCTATCTACACTGATGGATAGTAGTTAGGATTGAATTTGTTGTACTGAGCAATTTTTTTGTAAAGGGCTTTTATTTGTAAATTTTAAGCTTTTAGTTTGTATTTTGTCACGGATTGCCAAAGGGAGAGTTTTTTAAGTTCTAAAGATTTAGGAATTTATGTATTTAGAACTCTAATGTGTAATGTTGGCAAACCATGATCAAAACAGGTTGTTTAGTCTTGTTTAGGCTTCCTCAAAGTTATGCCTTTTATGTAAAGTTGGAATCGAGCTGATGCAGAATTCACTATGCATATTAGCCTGGCTCGATCAATCGAATCTCGGGCAGAATGTTTTTTCTGCAAAATTTCCAACTCAGCCCAAGCCCATTAAGGATTAGGGTTTCAGATATAATTCTCCTAGTATATAAAAAAAACCTTAGCCACGTTTTTTAGAGCAGCTCTAGTTGCTCATATTGCTGTTTGTGTGAATCTCTTGTGAGATCTGAGAGGAGCTTTTCTTTACACAAGCTTAGGAGTATCAAGAAGGAGATTTCTTCAAGAACTTAATGATCATTCAGTTGCTGTCATAAGAGCTTAAAGAGATACAAGTAGGAGTGCTTGTACTTGCTGGAGAATCCAAGAAAAAAGGAGTCCGTGGTCTCAAAGCTTGCACGTGATCGTGTCAGTAAGTTTCTACTAGTGGGTAGCAATAGGATGTTAATGGTCTAAGTTGCTATTGTAAAACTTCGATTATTTCATAATGGATTCAGGTTTACCTTGAGGATAGTTAGGTTAAATCCTCCCCAGGTTTTTTATCGATTTGGTTTTCCTGGGTCATCATATCATTATATTATTTATTTTTCCGCTGCTATGCATGATATGATTGTTTGATTGTGATAACCTAGATTTGTTTAACTTGGACTAAGTAATAACTTGGCTTGTTAACTAGGTTAATCCAATTGTGTTTTAAGGGGTCTAAAAACATACACAATCAATCGAGACATTGTCAAACATCAATTGAAAATCCTTGTATTTGAAAGGTTGTCGAAACCTAGAGTTCAATCAATTGAATGACAATCAAAATCTTGACAAATTGACTTGTTTAAGCTACATTTTCACACTTTAATTTTGGATATTGAGTAATTCACTACAAAGTGGATGGACCCTTGGGGGGCCTGGGCTCCACTGGCACAAAGAAAATTCTTTTTCTACTAGTTATATATTTCATTTTTGTAGGTGGGTTCCCCTCTTCCAAAACCTTAGCTTCCCCTCCTCTCCAAACAGCCTAGCCAACCTAGCCCAACTAGCAACTATTCAACCCAAAAACTTAACAAAAACAATAACATAAAAAAATATAAATAAATAAATAATCTGACTAGCTTATGATGTTCTTAGTATTAAAAAACAATATTATTTTGTATTTTTTTTTCTTTTTTGGTAGATGATTTCATTTTAATGTATTAAGAAATAATGATTTTGTGTATTTATAGTTTGTTAATACTATATAAATGCCTATTTGGAGTTTTTTTTTTTTTTTTTTTTTTTTTTTTTGCTTATACTCCAGCCTCCTAGTTTGAAATCTTGGGTCCATCCTTATCACAAACTTAGTGTACATTACATTGTCCTGGAAATTGTCAACCCAAAACCTAATAGACACAAACGCGCACAAAAAAGAACACCTATGATTTCGTGGTTTGGCTTTTGGCCTATGTCCAAGTGCAAAGACAAGAAGATTTTTAACTGAAAATTTGGAGAATACAATATGGTGGAGAGAAAATCTCAAAAACCCAAAATTCCAATACACTCAAAATTATTTTTCATGCAAATACAGAGTTTCCTCTCTCAAAACAAAGTTTGGAGTTGAGTAAAAAGTTCAAGACTGCCCCTAAAATGAAGAGAAGTTTTGTTGGGCTTATCAGTTTTGAGAAAGATGTATTGTCATGCACAAATTGAATTTAATAGAGGTGAAGAACAAGTCAACCTCTATTAAATTGCACGCAAAGAAGTCATGCTTGAAAATTAAAACATTTGCAAATGTCACGCTTGTTTGACAATGCATGCAAAAGAGACATGCATTTAATATTAGCTTAAAACAACAACGAGCTTTAATCCCATAATTTGAGGGTCGATAATTGATTTGCAACAAACTAATTAATTAAGGTCAGCCATATGTATTCATTTCCTCCATTTAATGGTAGAGTAAAAGGGAAATTACTGCTTCACACTCATTGATGTATACTACTTCACACAATATTCACATTTTCAAAAAATGTCAACATTTAACTCATGATGTAGCATCAACTATCACCCCACCTCTACTGAAACTTCGCTGGCCTTTTCTGATACAAATGGCTAAAAATGGTTCCGAACAAATAAAATGCATTGCTGATATTGTTCGTGCATATAATTGGCAAAAGGTCATAGAAATTTATGAAGATGAACCACATGGAAGTGATCCCGGGAAGTTAGCACTTCTATCTGAGGCTCTTCGATATGTTGGTTCAGAGATTGGTCCTTCGCTATTTTCCGCTTTGTCTAATCCTGAAGGGTATGTTCGTGAAGAGTTGATTAGGCTACATGAAACACAACCTCGGATTTTTATTGTTGTTGAGTCATCGTTAGATATGATGATTCATTTGCTTAGATAAACTAAGAAGTTAGGACTTGTAGGGAGAGAATCAACTTGGATAATCCCAGACAGCGTTACAAGCTTGCCGGACAACGTTAGCAACTCAGTTATTTCTACTATGGAGTTCGCCTTAGGAATCAAAACCCACTATTCTGCTGAAGATAGCTCAGAGTACCAAGAATTTCAAGCCCAGTTCAAGAAAATTTTCAGAACTCAATATCCAGTGGAAGACAACTCCAACCCCAGTACTTATGCTCTGCGAGCATATGATAGCATTAGAATCGTTATACAAGCAATAGAAAAAATGACGACTAACTCTAGTAGTCCAAAGATATTGTTAGACAATATGTTATCAAGCAATTTCTCTGGTTTAAGTGGCAAAATAAATTTTCAAGCCGGCAACTCTCAGACACTCCTATTCTGAGAATTGTAAATGTGGCTGGGAAGAGATACAAAGAAATGAACTTTTGGACACGAGACATTGGGTTCTCCATGAGCCCTCTTATAGAGAAAAATGGAAATGCTATTGCTAATGATGCCACAAATACTTTACCAAGGAAGTTACAACAATGTGAGAAAGATTGGAAAACTCATACTACAGAAAATCATTGAAAATTGGAGTTCCAGGTAGAACATCATTTGAGAATTTTGTAAAAGTCGAGCACAGGGTGACACCAAATGAGAACAATTATACCGGTTTCTGCATTCAACTTTTCTTTAAGGTGCTAGAACTTTTGGGACATCCTTTGCATCATAAATTTGAGGCCTTTAATGGCACCTACAATGAGCTGATTCACCTTGTCTATAATGAGGTAACAAATTTCCTACCCGTAATTCATTGAGAAGTGCTTGCCAAAAAACTACTCCTGCATACACTACAAACCTAACATGTCTCCTATGTTTTATATATGCATTGTTAGGAACTTATTTTTATTGGCTTAATTCAGTAACAAAGTTTTATATATTTATTCTCTCATTTTAATGTGTTTTTCTGGGCTAAATCGTATTTGGGTAGAGAATACTTGAGTCTGATCAAACTGTGGTCACAGTTGGTCATGCGACCTGCCAGCCTGCAAGTGACACGTGGTAGATTAGGATGGGGGTTGTTTGAGAAAGGCTGTCGCGACTAACATGCAAATAGAATGTTCTGTTTCTTCTTGATCTGTTTTTTAAGCCTTTACACATAATCCAAGACACACATCCTGTGCGTGCTGGATGTGACTAGAGAGTGTGATCTGATTATGTAGACCTTGAGAGAGCTTATTTCATCCAATCCGCCTTTGGAGAGAGAGAGAGAGAGAGAGAGCATAGTGCTAGAAATACTATCAATAACCTCTTTTCTCCATTTCTCTCACCATTGTTACATCATTGACAGAAATTTGTAACCTTCACTTCATCGTATACCGAGTGTTTTGAGTTTTAGTTAAAAGCTTGGAAACCTTTTGTTGGGAAATTTAGACCCCGGTTGATAAAATTAACAAGTTTTAAACCCAAGTTGTTAAGTAAATTTATTATGAATAAAACTTGTTAAAACAAACAATCATCAATATCATGTCAAAATCATGCAGTGAAAAAAACAAATAAGATAAGATATAATGACCCAGAAAAACCAATGAAACAAACTAGTTTCACAGTAAAAAAACCTAGGAGAAAACCTTCCCAAAAAGCAATCCACTATAATAAAGAGAAGTTTCAAATCTAGTACAAAACTTTTATTCCTAAACTCTACAATCCCCGTAGATGAACTCACAGCAGAAACCTTCTACCGCTTCAGAACCTCTAAACTCTTCAATATATGAATGCCACCCTTTGATAATACACGAATCTTAGTACATGACTAACCAATTGCACGAATCTTAGTACGCGACTTCAATTACCAACTAGAAGAAGATGTTGGCTGCAAAGTTCTTCACTTCATCAACAATGAAGATCAAAAAGCACTTGGTTACAAAACCCTAAGGTGCAAAAGACGTAATAGCTTCCTTCAGAGAGAATAAAGCATCGGCCACCTTTTGCATATGTTCTCCTTGTATTCTCTTCTGTAACAACCTCTAAAATAAACCTTATATAGGTCTAGGGTTGTAAGAAAAGAAACTCTATACATACATGTCATCATGAGCCAAAAATCAGATCTTAAAATCTAAATTCTCGTAATCTCGACAGATAGGAGGTGTCGAGCAAGTGTCAAGCAGGTGTCGAGTTTTAAACTTCAATAGATACAGCTATCGAGGAGGTGTCGAGCAGGTGTCGAGGGGACAGAATTTTTCTCAATCAATTGACCGGCTGTCGAGAAGCTATCGAGATTGCGATAAGAATCAGCTAAAGAGCTCGACAGATAGCCTAACTGTCGAGAGGTGTCGAGCAGCTATCAAGCTTTAATGACAGGCACTTTTCAAACATGAATCTTGGACAGACTTACATAGCTTCAACACTTAAACTTGAAACAGGGTTTCTTGAAATATTAAACATATCTTAGATCTACCCAAATACAAGTAAAGTGAATTTTGTTAAAGGATTAGCCAACTACATAAAATAGTGACATATGTTCTTAACAAGTGAAACACATATATCCTAACAATCTCCCCATTTGGCAATTTATAACAAAACCACAACAAACAAATGAACATATGAGAGAAGTCATAAATTACTCAACTCATATTCATTTGTTGAATACACTAAAATCTATCCTAACACAAACTTTTGAAAAACTTTGTAAGAAAAGAGTTTATGGCAAGTAGACTTTAACAACCTGTATTTTTGAAACACTTTCAACAAAACTCATCAAGGCATCTTAGTGTGAAACAAAAATAATAGATTAGATACAAGTAACAAGAAAGAAACATGTGTATAAAGATAGAAAAGAAACAGCATATGTAAAGGTAGGTGAAGAAGACATACATTAGCATATAAATATCAAAGATAAGCACAATATATGTAAGTATGGTCACAAGACCGTTGTACAAGAAGAATGAATCTATCAAAGAAAGAAAAGAGAAGATACATAAAATCCTCATTACATCCCTCATATCCACACTCCCCCTATCAAAATGAAACACATATCCTCCTTACAAAGGAATGTATTTCTCCCCCTAACAAATAAATGTATTTCTCCCCCTAACATGTAGAATCTTCAAAAAGAAACTACATATTCTCCATAATTTCTCCCCCTTTTTGTCATGATTGACAAAGGGTACAAGAAGATAGAAGCTTCACTCGAGAAACATAAAGATGATCAAGAATAATCCAGGGGGTACAAGAAATTCATATAAATGCATGAATGTAATGAAACAAGATGCTATGGATGACAAGATAAAAGAAAGCTGCAAAACATGTGAAAAACAAATATCTCAACAAGAAAAATGTTAAGCACATAGGTCCCAAGACACACACGCACACTAAACAAGTCTAACCAATTTTATATTTCAAAAACAAGTCAAGATAGTTTAATGAGTATACATTAACACATGTAAAACCTTGTGATGGCCAAATCACATTGTATCCGCACATGTATCAAGAGTAGCAAAGAATATTGCGTGTTGTGTGTGAAAAACATCGCAAAATTGTATAAGTGTATACATGTTATGACGATTTGAGATATGAGAAAATCACTTTAACTCATACATAATCATAACTGTTTGATGGGGACTATCACCTTCGAGATATATCCTATAATTCCCACATCTCTTAGAATACATGCTTGTAATCATATTTAAAAGTATTTTTGATCTTTTTGCTTTTTATTTTTCTTTGCATATATTTTTTTTATTTATTGAGCATAACATGCATAGGCATATAAGAGAGAGAGAGAAAATACCCAATGATAATGGACATTCCAATTTTGATATGCCAAAGCACACAAATGTCATTGACATCACACTTTTGCTATGTCAAGCATACAGATGTCTTTTATGATTGGCAGGCAATAGTGATGAAATAGTTATTTATACCTTTCTCTTAGGATTTTCTAGTTTTTCCCGTCAAAAAGAATGATATTAGTGTTAAGTACAAGAGATAACTTAATCTTACTCATCACAAATAAGAGCCACAAAGCTCACTTACTTAGTTGTGCATAAAGATACTCATTTAAGTTATAAAAGATACAAAATTTAGAAAACTTTGTTTCATTGGCCATCCAAGATACACAAGTACCAATGTATATAAAACACATACTGTTTTTGTATTTTTCTGATTTTTTTTTTCTTTTTATTTTTAATTTTGAAAATGAAACAAAATAAAAACTAAAAAATCAAACAAAAATAGACAAACAATCATGAAAGCATGAATGAAAGATGCAAATGCATGAAGGCATGATAGAAGGGTGCAGATGCATGAAAGCATGATTCCAAAAATAGATAATAAATCAAGCAAAAATAGTCTTTCTTTAGATAGAAAGAATTAAAGCAGAGAACAAACAGAAAAGACAATTAAGTCTTAGGTTTCTTTCTCACCCACACAGCACGAGCCTTTGACCGTGAAGATGAAAAGGCGCATGTCCTAGTATGTCTACTAAAGCACATAGAAGAATTAAAATTTTCCTAAAATTGAGTTAAAAAACTCAAGACTGTCAATAACTCTCCAAACAAAAGTGTAGGTCCTTAAGAGGAAACCTGTGATCGTTTGGACAATTGCTTATGAGGATACAACTTAAAGCAATTAGGACGAATGTGTCTAGCAACACCACAATGGTGACAAACATGAGGTTTAATAAAGAATTTAGAATTAGCCAAAACAATTTTGGATTTCATACCTTTATTACCTTTCTCAGATTATGGCATAAAAACAGTCTTTGATCCAGAAGCCGTGGAAGAGGAAGGGCCAGAGGAAACAGCAAATCCTTAGCCAGTCTTATCAGAATTAGGCTTTTGAGCACTCAATACCTCATCAAACTTTACACTAGACATCCTCTCTATTTGAGTTCTAGCTTAACTAAACTCAACCTCAAGATTCTTGACCTTCTCTTCTAATGAGGTGTTCTCCACAATAAGAGTCTCAACTAACCTTGTTGTCTCATCTAGCTTGACTAACAAATCACCTTTTTCAGTTTTTATCTCATTAAGCTCTTTTCTACAAAGATGAGAAGTCTTTTCAGATTTTATGAATTCAGTGCATAACTTATCATAGGCTTCCTGAAAGGTCAACTTCTTAGGTACTTCATCATCAAAAGAATCTTTACTATCACTAGCACTCTCCACAATCACCTTATCGATTGTGGCAGCAAAGGCCATAACGTGATGACATTTATCCACAAACTCATCAGAAGAGTCATCCTCAGTATCACTCTAGGTAGCAACCAACCTTTTATCTTTTGACTTCTCGGTTTTTTCTTTCATAAGGTAATTTGGACAATCTATCCTCATATGACCAAAACCTTTGCACTCATGGCATTGGATGAGGGGTTTCTCATTCTTGTCCTACCTTGAGGATTTAGATTTCCTCAAAGGTTTGCCCTTATCCCTTTTCTTGAACTGAAGAAGTTTGATAATCTCATCAATTATGAATTTTAGATTCTCATCCTCATCCTCATCATCATTTTCATCTTCATCTTCAAATTCCTCAATCTCTTCCTCTATACCCTTAAGAGCCAAGTTTTTACTCTTTCCACCTCTTCCCATTAAACCTAATCTCATCTCATAGGTTTGAAGGTTCCCTACAAGCTCATTCAAAGGAATTTTATCAATGTCCTTTGCTTCTTTAATGGCAATGATCTTGACATAAAATCTTTCAGGTAAGGACCTAAGGATTTTTCTAACAATTTTGGTTTCCGCAATAGATTCTCCAAGATTGAAAGCAGAATTTACAATATCCTTGAGTTTAGCATAGAACTCATCAAATATCTCATCCTCCTCCATCCTTATTTCTTCAAAACTACTAGTAAGTTTTTGAAGTTTCACAGTCTTTACTGCCTTGGTACCTTCATAAGTGGTCTCAAGAATGGTCCATGTTTCCTTGGTAACTTCTGTGGATGATATTTTCTTGAATTCCTCATTGGCCACCCCACAAAATAAAGCATTCAAGGCCCAACTATTGAAATTTGCCGTTATGATTATTGCTTCATCCCGATCCACCGACTCTTCTTTAGGCTTAATCCAGCTAATTTCAACGACTTGCCATACCTATTCACCTAAAGCTTGCAAAATAACTTTCATACGAACTTTCCAGTACATATAATTAGTCCCATTAAATAAAGGAGGAATCAAAAGAGATTGCCCATGATCCATGACAACAGGGGTCAAGGATCACACTCAGGAAATTAATCTAATCGGAGTGAACCCGCTCTAAAACCACTTGTTGGGAAATTTAGACCCTGATTGATAGAATTAACAAATTTTAAACTCAAATTGTTAATTGTTAATTAGATTTATTATGAATAAAACTTGTTAAAATAAACAATCATCAATATCATGTCAAAATCATGCAGCAGAAAAAATAAATAAGACAAGATATGATGACCTAGGAAAACCAATGAAACAAATTAGTTTCATGGTAACAAACCTGGGGGGAAACCTTCCCGAAAAGGAATCCACTATAGTAAAGAGAAGTTCCAGATCTAGTACAAAATTTTTGTCCCTAGACTCTACAATCCCCTTAAGTGAACTCACAGCAGAAACCTTCTACCGTTTCAGAACCTCTAAACTCTTCAATATATAAACGCCACCATTTGATGATGCACGAATCCCAGTATGTGACTAACCAATTATGCAGATCCCAGTACGTGACTTTAATCACCAACTAGAAGAAGATGTTGGCTGCAAAGTTCTTTACTTCATCAACAATAAAGATTAAGAAGCACTTGGTTACAAAACCCTAAGGCGCAAAAGATACAGTAACTTCCTTCAGAAAGAATAAGGCATCGGCCACCTTTTGCATATATTCTCCTGGTATTCTCTTCTGTGACGGCCTCTAAAATAAATCTTATATCGGTCTAGGGTTGTGAGAAAAAAAACCCTACACATACGTGTCATCATGGGCTGAAAATTAGATCTTAAAATCTGAATTCCCGTAACCTCGACAGATAGGAGGTGACGAGCAGGTGTCGAGCTTTAAACTTCGACATATACAGCTATCGAGGAGGTGTCAAGCAGGTGTTAAGGGGACAAAAGCTTTCTCGATCGATCGACCAGTTGTTGAGAAGCTATCATGATTGCGATAAGAATCAACTGAAGAGCTCGATAAATAACCTAGCTGTCAAGAGGTGTCGAGCAACTATCGAGCTTTAATGACAGACACTTTTTAGACTTGAATCTTGGACAGACTTACATGGTTTCAACACTTGAAATTGAAACAAGGTTTTTTGAAGTATTGAACACATCCTAGATCTATCCAAATACAAATAAAGTGTGTTTTGTCAAAAGATTAGCCAACTACATAAAATAGTGACATATGTTCTTAACAAATGAAACACATATGTCCTAAGACCTTTGAAGACATTACAAATCCAGACCTATTGGTGGCTCAATAGTGGTGTCTCTGATCAACTAGATGAAGAAAGGGTTCCGTGAAACCAATTGCTAACTGGTGTTTTAAGGGCTTACATAAGGGGATATGGGCTTGCAGGGTTCATAATCTTACATGCAATGCAACTATTTATGCTAGTGGATATTGCTTGATAGTTTGGTCAAGGGAGAGGTCTTTCCGCTCGGAAGCTCAATTTTTCCTCTTCCTAAATACTTCTTGGTGTTTAGCTTGGTTTGGTATATGTTTCCGTATTTCCATATTGCTTCCTACATGTTTTAGTTCATATATGTGTGTGCATGTAATATGAAATTGGGTTAATCACTTACATTGGACTAATTGGTAACTTCGTTGCTTTAGAAACCCAACTCGGTACAAAAACCAGGGCGCACAACATCGTAGCTCTCCAATATATAGTGCTCTAGATCTAAAAATCTCTCTATGAGATGTCTTAAAAGAGTTCTCTCATATTTCTCATGAAGATGGCTCTAGAAAATAGTATTTAAGACGTCATGGAACCCTAGTACAAAAATTACAAGGTTGCCATTCCATCTGATACAAAGCGAAAAAATCAGGATCCATGAAACTTGATCAATCAGTCGGTGTCGAGGTTTAAGTTACCACGATCGATCGGTTGGTTTCGGTCATGGTCACTTAAACCTTTAAATGTAGTTCTTAAACAACTTATAAATAGTAAAAACTAAAACTCAAATAAATTAAAAATGTGTTTTGACTTGGATTTGCCAGACATACAATATTTGACCTTAACATAGAGGATTAGCTATATCAAATTCATTTGGAATTCTTCTGATGTTGGATTGTAGAAATCCTAAAATTTCTTTTTCTTTTTTTTTCTTTTTTTTTTTTTTTGAGGAGGAAATTTCTCATTGTTAGTCACTTGGAATTAAGAAATATATCATATTTTTCTTGTAAGTCAAACGGCAATACTTTCCTGATATCTTATATATATATATATATATTGGCTAAAGTGTAGTATTTAGTGTTACTACACTTCTATTAAATCATATCAGCAATCATATCATTATTTTCTATCCATTAATAAACAAAATAATTTTCTTTCTATTCTTTCTATACTAGTCTTTAAATGTTTCCACAGTTTTCACTTAAGCTTTCATTACACCCCTGACTCCCTCTCTCCACTATTTTCAACTTCCATGTAAGCTCTTAATGGTTTCTCAAAAAAAAAATAAATAAATAAAAATGTAAGCTCTTTAATGGCTCAGACTCTCCCTCTCCTCCTTTCTTGCCTCTTCCTCTCCTCATTGAACTCAACCAGTTCATACCTATTCTATTGCCACCACCCCTATAAAATCAAAGAGATGGTTTAGAAATTGTTAGATGTCCTCTGTCTCTCTTAACCAGAGGATTTAGCTCCTACTAGAAAAGAGCTTCTTTCAGAGCAGCAAACCTATATATATTCTTAAGTGGGGATATTACTCTTATCCTTAAAACCATCTGATATGTCAAGATTTTTTTTTTTTTTTTTTTTTTTAAAATATTGGAGAATTGTGTGTGTGTGTGTGTGTGTGTGTGTTTAATATCTCTTTTACAAGGAATTTCTACCAAGCTCTGTTTAAATGCTAAAGGCATCTCAATATTTGTAGTTTCATGTTTCCATGTGTTTGATAAAATGACTATAAAAAGGATTTTTTTTTTTTTTTTAAAAAAAAAAAAAAAAAAAAAAAAAAAGATTGTCATGTTCATATAGAAGAAAAAATAGGGAGAATGAATGTTGAAGAATACTATTATGTTAGTAAACTTCATTCATAAATGGGTTTTCAACACTAAGGAAAATTCCTAAAGTGTGTTTCATTGGATTTATTGCAGTAATGAATGTAATAAAAAGAATATTAGGCAACGATAATTTTGATTCACTATCCTTTTTTCCATTAAGATGTTGGTATACTTCACTTTTGCAACCATTGATGACCTAAGTATCTGATTCCATGAAAAGTTACACTATCTCCAAAAATGAGAGCTCAAATTCTTTATCAATCACCTCCAATGAAAAAAAAGAACCAATATTTGATCGAAAATTCAAAAGTTCTTTCGATTGTGGGGTTTTTTCTCTCTCCCGCTTACCACCTGGATTCCAGAGGTTGAAATAAACAACAAAGATTTGCATAATGTATACTTCATATTGGGATGCATCGCACCAAAAAATTAAAAGACATATAATACTTGTATATTATATATACTTTTTATTTTCATTATCCAGATTATCTATGCCAAAATAGAATAAACTATTTAACAATTGTGACTCCAATACGTAGTAATAATAATAATAATAACAATAACAATAAATCAAAGTCCATTCTAAAATGGTTCACTTAATATAGAACTCATCAAACACTATAAGAATGACTTTTTGTTTGACTAGAATACAAATGTTTGACTATGTGAGAATTTTCTCTATTGTTTTAATTTCTTTAAATGACAATCAATTACCTCCTCCATTATATTAGAAGAAAAAAAACTTTTTAGGTTTTAATTATTTTTTATTAATTATTATCAAAAAATCACAAAAATCATTCAAATAATAGTTACATTCTTACTCAACTATATATATAAACCATAACATAGAGTCCACAGGTATAAGAGTAATATTCAACCGCACAAAAATTTACATGAAGGTTTGTCTTCTTTTTTTTCTCTTTTTTTTTTTTTTCCTATCTTTTTTTTTTTTTTAATTCTTCTTATTATGTCAACTTGAATTTTTTTTTCTTTCTTTTTGTAAAAGACATATTTACTTTGCACTATATTTAATTATGAAGTTTCTAGGGTACGTAACATATTTGGTGACTAATTTAAATAATTTCTTTACAAAATAATTTTTGAATAATTTGATAAGTTATTATATATCTTTGTTTTTTTATTTATTTAGTAGTAGTAGTTTATTAAATTTTATGGAAAGAATTTTCTTTTGACAATCACAAAATGATCCATAATATATTTTTTATCCTTAACTAAGTTTAACAACAAAATAATCATTAATAAAATTTCCAAGTATCACATGAGTCTACGGCTATTTTGAATTTAACAAGAGAGAGGTTCACAATGCCTTAACTAAGAGAGAGAAAGAGAGGCCACTTGCAAGAGGAGAGTCTATGACTAGAAACTAGGCCGCTCCTAGGAACGACTAGAACTAAACTCAGTGACGGAACTATACTTGGACTTGGGGGGGCAGTCCCCCCCCCCCCAAAAAAATTTTTCAGATTTTTTTTTTAAGTATATATATGCATGTGTGTATTAATTTTAGTAATTTGTTTCAATAAATTTGCACTTTGCCCCCCTCAACAATATTATTGATCTTTTTAAAGGCTATAAAAAATTTTATTAATCTAAAATCTGAAATAAATTTAACAAACTCAACAACAAAATTTACCAATAACAAACTTAAGCCCAAACAACACCCGAAAACAAACCCAGGCAAGACATAAACAAAAAATAAAATAAAATAAAATAAATCCTAAGCCAATTCTAACTCTTCTAAGTGAACACCCACACACATCTAACAATGCACAAGACACCCAAAAAAAAGTTTAAAAAAAAAAAAAAAAAACGCTTAACTTTCTAAATTGAGAAGTGCTACATCGACAACATTTTCACAACAAATCATATGCGGTAAGTTGTTATTGGTTCAAATTTGAATCCATAACTTAAATTACCTTTTTACTCACTCATAACAACCAATAATAACCTATCACTTACGATTTGTTATGAAAATATTGTGGAAATAGTAGTTCTCTTCTAGATGAATGCTTATTTGGAGTTTCAGCATGCCCACATGTAGCACACACAAAGTAACTACCATCAGCTTACTAGTACTTGTCCATGCATTCAACCAGCCCCCACTAGCCCAATGTCTTGTACACAGCATTCAATCATCACAGTAACCCAACCCTGCCTTGCACTCCAGCCACCAAGCCCACACACAAGGAACCAACAACTAAGCCACCAATGTCATGCACCAACAACTAAGTTGTACTACCCCCCCTAACTCCAAGTTCTGGCTCCGTCCCTAACTAAACTGACTATTGTTTGTCCCTAATTTTTGTCTTGTATAACTCTTGTATTTCGTTACAATTATTTATTTCTGAGTAGGATTTTATTCTTGTCGTGTGGTTCAAATACAACAAAGGACTTTTGATGCTGCCATTGGTGACTTGACCATAACAGCCGACCGGTTGCAATACGTGGATTTTACCACTCCATTCGTCGAGCCAGGTTTTGCAATGATAGTTCCAGCAAAACCTACAGGGTCAGCATGGATGTTCACGAAGCCTTTCACCTTGAACATGTGGGTGATGACTGGTGTCATCTTCATGTACACAACGCTCATAGTGTGCTTCCTGGAGCCCCAGTCCAATCCAGAATTTAGTGGCTCATGGAAGAATCAAATTGGCACTGCTCCCTGGTTTATCTTCTCATCTCTGTTTTTTGCACATAGTAAGTTTCAATTTTAGATCAATAGCCTATTCTGAATTTGAATTTCCAGTTATCTCAAAAATGTTGACTGTTTAGAAATGTTGAATTTAATTATCTCATAACTTACGGTTTCATGTTACCGGAGAGAAAATCTACAAGAAGTTCACACGTTTGGTGCTTGTAGTGTGGCTTTTTGTGGTATTGATCCTAAACTCGAGCTATACTGCTAGTCTGTCTTCAATGCTCACTGTGCGACAACTTCAATCAAATGACATCAAGTGGTCAAAGAACGTCAAAGTTGGCTATTCTGGTGGTCCATTTGCAAGGAGCTACCTGGAGAAAGTGCTTGAGTTCAAGCTAAGCAATTTAATTAAAGGCGTAAATGTACTTTTGTCCCTACATTTTGGTTTTTTTCCATTTTAGTCCCTACATTTTAATTTTATCACTTTTAGTCCCTAAATCAATTAACGCGTTCCATTTTGGTCCTTTCCATTAGCCCACTACCAGAATTTTCTTAGGTGGCAAATTGAGTGCATTGCTGGCATATTAAATGCTGATGTGGCCAATTAAAAAATAATAAAAAATCTTAATTCGCATTTAAAATTTTCCATGTCAGCTTCTAAATATAAAAAAAAAAAATTTATTAGTCAATTTTAAAGAAATTAAAAAACAAAAAACAAAATTAAAAACAATAAAATACATCAATTCAGATCTAATTCATTTTGATCAAGAACATACAAGAACACAATCACAAATTTAAACATCAATACAAGAACATAAAGCACAAACCCAGTGCCAAACACAAAAAACACAAACTCAAATTTAAATATTAACACAAGATCACAAACACAAATAACACAATAACAAACATAAACCATTTACTCTCAAGAAATGGTTGGAGGGAGCTGATTGGGTTGGAGGTTGGGTGAAGAGAGAGAGATTGTAGATCTGGGTTTGCTTACCCAAATGAAAATCTTTAAAGATCTCTTTCTCAGACCAAAATCTCCCTCTCTCTTTCATCTTCTTCTTGTAGTTGTGGTAATACTATTTAAAATCAAATGCTCTGTTTAAAATATATAAAAAAATGATGGGTGATCTTAAAGTGTGTTCAGCGAGACACAATAGCATCGTTTTATGTGGCGAAGATCGACTCTACTCGTCGTCACCGCCACCATTGCTGGCGTCGAACCCCGATCCTTGTTCCATTGTGTCAGAGTCTTGGGCCAGTGCCGAGCGAACCACTTAGGTGATAGAGGGTAGAATCAGTCCACTTTGGCTACCGACCATAAGAGGAAGGAGGTCATTGAATATGTGCAACGTCTCATTAAGAATCATGTTGGATGTGAGGTATGAGCTGAATTTGCTTTGCTTTGTGTTTATCAAGCAATTTTATCATGTAGGTATTTTACTATTTTCCTATTTCTGCGATTCTATTTATGTGGGTTTTAGATTGCAGGAGTAGTTGGTTGGTTGGTCAAATCTGTGATCATTGGTTGGGTTTGTTGTTAGTTTGGGCTTCAAATTGCAAGGTATTTTCTGGGTTTCGATGAGGCAATTGACCAAAACACTGAGCACAACAATGTCGGGCTACGTTTCGAGTTGATGCTATGTTTATTTTAAATTTCTGGGTTTTTTTTTCATGTGGATTTTATTATTTTTCTAGGTTTATGGGTTTGATTTGTTGGAGGATTTGATGGAGGAAAGGGATTTTGAATGAATTTTTGCATGTTTATTTGCTGAGAAACTGTAATAAAAGAAAAGAAAATATTGATTATTTTAATTTTCTAGGCAACCTTCATGTTCTTTCCCAAAGAACATGAAGAACATGTTACTTTGTTCTTCCGAAAATAATGAAAAGAAAAAAAAAAGAAAAAATTTTAATTACTCTTTTTAATTGGTTTATGTTTGTTATTGTGTTCTTTGTGTTTGTGATCTTGTGTTAATGTTTAAATTTGAGTTTGTGTTTTTTGTATTTGGGTTTGTCCTTTATGTTCTTGGGTTGATGTTTAAATCTGTGATTGTGTTCTTGTGTGTTCTTGTTCAAAATGAATTAGATCTGAATTGATGTATTTTATTGTTTTTAATTTTGATTTTTCTTTTTTAATTTCGTTAAAATTGATTAATAATTTTTTTTTATATTTAGAAGTTGACATGGCAAATTTTAAATGCTAATAAAAAAAATTTATTATTTTTTAATTGGCTACGTCAGCATTTAATGTGCCAGCAATGCACTCAGTTTGCCATCTAAGCGAATTCCTGTAGTGGGCTAACAGAAAGGATCAAAATAGAACGCGTTAATTGATTTAGGGAGTAAAAGTGGTAAAATTAAAATGTAGGAACTAAAATAGAAAAATGCCAAAATGTAGGGACTAAAAGTGCATTTATGCCGTAATTGAAATCAACAGCGAACACAAATATCTAGTGGAATTCGAAAGCAGCAATATATCTGCTGCCTTTCTTGAAATCCCAAATGAGAAAGTTTTCCTCAATAAGTATGGCAAGGGTTACACTAATACCGTACTAAACATCCATAGATTTGGAGGATTTGGCTTTGTGAGTATTAACTTAAACATTACAAGGAAACTACTAAGAATTTCATCAAAATAAAATAAATAATTAAAAACAAAAACAAAATCTAGTGAAGAGACCCCTCCCAATCAAATAAAGTTTTTTCTTTAAATTGATTTGGAGGAATTTCCTCTAACATTCAAGATAGAAATTCTATTCTAGCCTAATCTAAGCGTATATGTGTGTGAAGCTCCCTCTTGGAGACTTGAACCCCAGCCCTTACCCCCCACACCCCATAAGCACTTATATTTGTAAAGTGGTCATTGCACCAAGGGTGTATGGTGGTATTCACATGTATTATTTAAACAAGTTACATGACTCATTAAATATGCCACAATTAAAAGTACAAGAGTAATATTACAATCACAAACTATTTTACAACATTATTACAAACTGTTGATGTGTCAAACTTCTTATTGATTTTCATCTAAACCCACCATTAACATCACTTTTTCATTTACTAATAACCACTCACCATATTAGTAATTTGTAAAAAAAAAAACTTGTAAGAAAATTTGTATCTTTAGCCTTACTCAAAATACAAGGATGATTTAATCAAATTTCCACGTAATGAGTTGATGAAATTTTTATTCAAAGCAATTTGGAGGTGAAATTTTTCCCTTCCCAACCCACAGAGACAATATATGAATGAAGGATCAATTCAGCTCATCCTATCTGTATGTGTGTGTTTTCTGTAATTAGGATCAAATTACACCTATGATTTTTGTCAACATTACACTATTTAATAACATATTATTAAATTAATATTTTTAAGCTATCACTTTTGGATTACACATTAACATTGTTATACTCAACTAAATTTCAAGTTAATTGGTTATCATTTTCTGTCATATCATATATTCGTATTTTGTGTATAGTTTTATATATAATATATATATATATATATATATATATATTATAAATAAGATAGTTATATATATATATATATTGATTTTTGATCAAGGAAGATAGAGTTCAGGTGGGGGTTTGCGGTGTGATACTAAAGTATGACCCGGGGAGATACATGCTAACTATGGGTAGAACTTGATATTTGTTGATGATCATTTTGGGAAGCCCAGCAATATAGGCATAAATGAGTTAGTAATTGGATAGAAAAGCCATTAAGTCCAAGCGGCAGGAATAATGGATCATAAGGTCATAAAATAAACAAATAGGCCTTAAGGAAGCAAACAGGCCTAGAGGAGCCCGAAAAGAGAGAAGTAGCAAACCCATGGGCAATATGTGATGTATAAAAGTAAGAACGGGCCACAATAGGCCCGAAGTAATGCAAGTAAAGAAAGTAAGGGGTTGATGGAAAGTCCATGAGCCCTAAGGATGAAGGATAAAGTAATTAGGCCAAGGAAGCCCAAAGGAGTTAGTAAAAGCCCATGGGAACACAGAATTGGAAAGGGCCAAGGATGCCCAAGGAAAGTAAATGGGCCAAGGATGCCCAAAAGAAAATGAATGGGACATAGGAGCCCGCAAGCAATGTAATCAAAAAGCCCAATGACTATACTGAGTCATTGAGAGAAGAATAAGCAAGCTTGTGTCAAATAACATCACAGCAAGAATAGTAGAGCAGTACTGCAGGAAATGCAAAGACTGCAAAAAAGAGCAAAAGAATGGGCTGAAGGAGGAAAAGCCCACAATCAAGCAAAGCCCAGCCCCCGAAGGGAGTAAGCCCTAAAGAATGAGAAGTTAGAAAATGGCTCACATCATAAGAAGTCAAGGATGGGTGGCAAAATGTGCAGACAAGCCTCCAGACCACGGTGAACGCATGAGCAGTAAGCAGATTTTAGATATACACAGAAGTAAAGCACGCGCAAGGCCTAGACATCACCAGCCTGTACCAGCCAATACAAGAAATGGTGAGGTCATGGGTCAAAGGTAAAAGGATATGGTCTGGCAGTGGGGAGAGGGGGAAAATCTATTTTGGGGTTCCTACTTAGGCTCTTTTGGGGGAATATCTTGCTGGGATGACATGCCGCCCAAAAAAAGCAAGAATGAGTTGGAACCACTAGTTGCATGCCATGAAGGATAGGAAGAGAGAGAGAGCACCCACACCGTAGTAGGTAAGAGTGCAACGACAAACAAACAAACAAAATAGTTTCTTTTCTAGTGGCACAGCCAACATAGGTAAGTGGTGGTGGCTAGGCAACTGACAAACTAGTGGGTGGTCGACAAGGACACCCAGACCAAACAAAGATAGTTAAAGGCTAAAATAGTAATATTTGGTCACAACAGGCATTATATAAAGGATCCTTACCATGCACACAAGGGGAGGGAAGACAGTAATAATAACCTCTAAGAGAGAATTGCAACAAATAAGCAAACACTGAGAAAAGAAGAGAGAAAAAGAAAAAAGTTAGAAATAACAAAAGAAAATAGAGAGCATAGAATGGCAGGCATGCACCAATAGGTTGATCCCCTCTCTCCCTCTAAGGCCCATGCTCTCTGTCAAAGGTAAAAGATTCTTCTGGGCACAAGTCATTTTAGGTCTGCTCCCTCAAAGCAATTAATTTCTTCTAGGGGAGATTATTCACATTGAGGAAATGGTTTTCTTGACTTCGGCCCTGTAACATAATTTGACACGGCAAACTGACATTTTTCTCTTTGATTCAATAAACTTATTACTATCTCTTCGTTATTTATTTCTTCTATTTCTTAAAAAGGGCACTTTCTTGTCGTTGCCCTTTTATTTATTTCTATTTGAGTAGCAAACGTATCTCTTTTGTTATTTTTATTATATATGCCTATCATAACTTTCCCATAGCAACTCCGCCTGTCATGAGCATGTAACCAAAGCTTTGGCCAACTGGGTATAGTTTGTGCACAAGCCGAACTAAGGTAGGTTACAATTGGACCAATCCCAACTCTCTAATCGAACACTTGGGCCCAGTACGACAGGAGGCAGCCCAGCCTAACATTACAAAAAGGCCCACCACAATATTTTACAAGCATGCAAAATATAAGGAAATAATTTAATAGTATGATAAGTTTGTCAAAAAGGCTACTATTAATTTATTACAGAAAGATTACAAATTAGCGTGACAATAAATCTACTTAATGACTCATAAATAACATAATAAATAAAATTATTTATTACTTTTTTGTTTTGTGTTTAAGTTAACAAATTGAAAACTTATGTAGTATCCTTTTTGTTGTTTGAGTTTCCACTAAGTTCCTTCTTTTCCATACATATATTGTTATTGTTTGAGTTTTCAATAAGTAATATTAGGAAAAAAAAATATTTTACAATTTTTTTCATAACTTATTGAGGTGAAAATTTGTAATTTGTGGCATATGAATTCATCATTATTACACTTTCTACATACTAATCACAATATGTCACCTTAAAAAATTGTAAAAAAATATGTTGTGTACATATGCGTATTAGTTTCAAGGTGAGCCAATAAAGAACCGCTTAAGGTTTAAAAAATTAAAATTTTTGCCTTTTCTAGTGAAAGCTCAGAAATGTGTCGAAAACACACGAGCTGTTTAGACCCTCAAAATAAAGTTACGGCTTGGTTGATTTTATACTAACTTAATACTAAGTGCAGAATAGTATAAACATAAGCGTATAAGCAAGACAACTACTCTAATCCATATTTAAAGCAACACAGCAGTAAAAATGAAATAAACAAGAGTAGGGAAGAGAGATGCAAACACAGATAACACCGAGACGTGTCATCGAAGAGAAAACCGAAGAACTCGGTGAAAAACCTCTCTGCCGCCCTCCAAGTAGAAATCGATCCACTAGACAATTAGTTGGAATACAAGGGTGAGCAAGAGACCCTCCAAGCCTAATCTACCCTCTATACCTAAGCCCTCCAAGCTCTTACTCCAACAAGGCTTCTCAAAACTGTGTCTTGTCTAGTTCACCGGATCCCGCAACAAGCTCCATGTTACATCTGCCATTCTAGGCTTCTTCCAATGTTTCCTAACAGCACCAAAACTTCACTTGACACTCTCAAAGGGTGTGGTAAGTGTTTGGGTTATCAACCTCTCAATGGTATGGAAATGGAGAGGTAGGAGATGAGGAAATTCCCAAAACAAATGTGTAAAGGATTGTGGGTATAACAATCTCTAACTCTCAAGGTATTTGGCTAGGGTTTTCTCTCAGAAGCTCTCCTTTTCAATTATGGGTAATGTGAGTAATGTAAGTATATATAGTGTAGGCACAAAAAGTGTGAATCAGACTGGACAGGCTAGCAGAACAAAATGCCTCGCGAGTGTCTCGCGGGAAGGCCTTACCCGCGAGATACTCGCGAGGCACAGCTATCTCCATCTAGCCTGACTCTTCGCATTCTAGCATGTGCAGGGCACATGATATACTTCGCGAGATGCTAAGTTGTGAGATACCCGTGAAACCTTCTTCAGTCTTCAAATGCTTGAGTCTTCACACTACTCTCTCTATCACACAACCCTTACAATGAAATCCCACAATAAATACAGGGTATAACAGATTGGAAATAATTACAATAAAATTTGGCATGGAATATAAGCCAACAAAACATATAGTTGTAAATAACAACTTTACATCTAGCTTTCAGGAATCCTCTTAAAAACTGGGGTAAATTCAACTAACATATCCTGAGATTTCAGCTAATACCAATCAAATCCAAAACTTTTTAAAACTACCCAATTTGGTCCCTAAAGCCAGCTTAGTCTCTAAACACAATTAAGCAAGTTAGTCTTTTTTTTCTTAGCTGTCTTAGAGACTAAGCTAGCTTTAGAGACCAAATTAGCCAGTTTTGAGAAGTCTTGAACTTGGTTGGCATTAGGTCAAACCTCAAGGTATGTTAGTAGAATGTACCCTAGAAACTAATATGCTTCTACTCCCAAAAAAATATCTAATAGAAATCTTATCTTTCTTCCACAGGCCTTCCAGAAAGGCTTGCCAATTGCAAGGAATATTTCTGATGTAATTCTGCGGCTATGGGAGGATGGAACTATAAGGTCACTGGAGAATGAATAGTTGATTCCCCAATGCGTACCCAAAGGAGCTTCCAGAGAACCTGGAAGCTTGGACCTCCAAAGTTTTGAGGTTCTCTATCTAGCATCTTTCGCCACTTTCCCTAATATGCTTGCCAATAAACCGTCAGCAACATCAAGATGCTTCAGAAGGAGAAGTAAATCTAGTTGAAGAGAGTGCTTTCAAGAGAGCAATAAGACTTGTTAAAGACTTGCAGATAAAAAATATAAAGACAGCTCAAACACTAGAAGAAACTGCTAGCAGAAATCAAGGCAAGATACCAAATGAGTCTAGTCCCATTACTACCATATCTGACTCTAATCAACCATCTTTAATGTTGGGATGTTCTAAGGAGACAATTACACAATATCTTCCAAGTAATCACTCCCAAGATACCAAATCTGGTCTTAGTCAACCATCATTACTATTGGAGCCCTCTAAGGAAGCAATGGCGCAATCTCTTCTAATATTTTACTCATAGGGTCCATTTGGTTAGGAGGATGGAAAAGTGAGAGAATAGAAAAAATTTAGTTTCCCTCATTTATGTTTAGTTGGGAGGGTGAAAAACTAGAGGGATGAAAAACCTTTTTGTTTGGTTGAAAATAAAGTTTGTATAAATTTACCATCATGTCCCTATTAAATAAAACAAAAAATAATACATTATACTTAAAATAAAAAATGTATATAGATGGACACTTCATTAAAGTAAAACAAAAACAAAAAACAAAAAACAAAAATCAAAAAACAAAAAACAAAACAAAACGCTACACTTCTAGAAAAAATCAAAGAAAAAAAAAAAAGAAAAGAAGCCCACTCATCTAGACAAAATCAAAGGAAAAAAAAACAGCCAGCACGTTAGTTGGTAAACTGAAAAAAATTAAAATTTAAAAAAAAAATTAACAAAGAGAGAAAGAGGGGATGCCAACACATTGGAGACTTGGAGGTGAATTCCAAGATGAGGGGTATTTTTCATGAGCTTCTCCCTCCCAATTTTCTCTCCATTTTGGAGAGAAAACTTTTTGGTGAATCCGGAGAAAAAATATTTGGGCCCGACTATCTATTTTCCTTTCTCTTCACCCAACCAAACATAAAAATGTTTCTCTTTCTATTTTCTCTCACTCTATTTCACCTCCAAACAAACACATCCTTATTGTATAATTGATTGAGCATTTTTATGATTCTTACTATGTAGAGACTTAAGACTTTTATATTATAAAAGTAGATGTAATCACATCTATATTTATATATTTGTATATATCTAAAAACTAAAGTGTAGCATTTATTGTTGTTATGCTCCAGTTGAGCCATATTAGCGTTCACATCCTTATCTTTTTTCTTTTCAATTTTCCTATAATTTTTTTAACATTTATTTTTTTAATATTTATACTTCTCTAACCTTTATTCCCCATTTACCTTTTCATCTCCCCACTACTTCTCCAACCTTTAACCCTCTCTTACCTTTTCATCTCTCCACTAACCTCTACATTAATACCATTCTTTCTCTCTCCCTTCATTTTCCTTTATTTTTTTCTCTTCTTATTCACACCATCTTACTATAAATTTGTCACAATCTCTTCCATTCTATGCATAGTTTTCTCTCACCAAAAAAAAAATCTCTCTCTCTCTCTCTCTCTCTCTCTCAATTTTTTGGTGGATTTTTTTTTTAATTTTTCTTGCATCTATGCTTTAGGTTGATTATTTTTTATATTCTTTAAAACTCTACTTTGGGTTAATGCAATTTAGTTTTTTTTTTTTTTTTTGGTTCTCTTTGTTTGTTAAATGTTATCCTATTACATTATAAAGAATTAAATATAGCATATAAAAATATATAAATTATTCTATTAGATAGCATGATTTGGATAATTTAGTATTTATTGTAATCTGGCATTTATTCTATTATAGAGCATGATTTTTTTATAGTGCGCAATTTAAATGTTAAACTATGAGACTATACTAATTTTGTTTATTTTTTAATCCTTTGTGGTAGACAAAGTACTCTTAATAGTTGCATTAGAAGTACTCTATAATGCCATTTATTTAGAGAATAGCAAGGTTAGCCAAACAAAAATAATCGGATGGGTAACAAATTTTAGCTTTTGCAATTTTATTTTTATTATTATTATTATTTTATAACAATGCATGTATAGAAATTTAATTCTTAGATTTTGCTAATAATTGTTTATTTGATAATATGTTTTGGGTGGACGAAATTACAATTTCTGCAAAGAAAATAACCATACTAGATTATCAATAACAAATTGTTTTCCTAATTGGTCCAATTAATTATTGTTAAATTTTATTAATTTTTTTAGTTACGTTTTTCAATATTTTGGATTGTAGGCAGAAAAGATAAGGTTTGAGAAAGTTTGTTTAAAACTAAAAGAATAATTTCCAAATTTTATATTCTTTTTAATGAATCACAAAATTTTATTAATAATTTTTATTAAAAAATGAATATTTTCATTAACTTGCCTTTTGAATTTCTGAGAAATTAAATTGTATTATTTTCATTTTGGTACGACAAAATTTATATTTATGATTTATGATTGTTCCTATAGTATATTTATAATTGTTCTTATAATAAATAAAATTATGTACATTACTCATTATTAAATTAGTTTAAATTGTAAGAAAAAAAAAATTAATAAAACCACCATAAAAATAATTATCACGTACAACGTGCGGGTTCACGGCTAGTATATCTAAAAGTTGAAGTGTAACATTTAATATTGTTATGCTCCTATTGAATCACATCTACACAATGTCATTACCCTTCTTTTTTCTAAATTTTTCCCATAATTTTAAAATACTATTAAAAAGAAATGATTTCTAGCCCAATCTCCACCATAAACCCCAAGCTTACGGTTGTCCACCATAAAGCCCAAACCCAAGCTAAATAGTTTTTAATGCCAACCTTTCTAACGCCAAACTCTCTATCTTCCCTTCTTGGTCTCTTCCTCTCCTCATTTAATAGAACCACTCCTTCATACCTGTTCAATTGCCACTATGCTAGGAAAAAAAAAATCAAAATCCATATTAGGTGCACATTATCAACGTGAAGAACTACTTGAACAATATGTAATTTGGTTCTCATAGGTTCAAGTGGATGAGAGAGAGAGAGAGAGAGAGAGAGAGAGAGAGAGAGAGAGAGAGATGCTATCAAACTATGAGATCGCATCACTATTTCTTGTTATTCTTCTTCTTCATCTTTGTCTCTCTCGCTCTCACTGCATTTTCAACATTTCTGTAGGTCTTCTTTGCTTGACTATCACAGTGAAGGTTTTGGCTGTTGCAAAAGATGGACTAGTTGTGCTTGACCCACAAAATGCTTAGGCAAGCTTAGCTATCAACCACTTTATAGTGTATCAAATGCTTGCAAGCCGTCAACCACTTATTTCTTTCATAAATTGCATAGGGCTTGTGTTTTTACTTAATCAATTTTTTAATGGGTAGACAAACCAATGCCTGCCCCTCTTCAATTTTTGTATTTTTTTTTTTTTTTTTAATTTCATAAGTGACAAATGGGGTTGGGCATAATAAAAAAATATCAGGTAATCAAATGGGCTAAACATGATTTAAGATAATTTAAATAAAGACTTGCATAAAAATAAGTAGAGTATTAAACTCTAACAAAAAGTTTAAGTATATTCATTTCATATATATATATATATATATATATCAATTGATTGAGATACTCAATATTTATTTATGTTTGCTTATGATTTAATATTACTTATTTGTCTTATGAAAGTGATAATATATATAAAATAAATAAATAAATTTTGAAATATAGATATTTATATTTATTTGAATTATTTTAGTCAATTTTTATATTTTTACTAATTTAATCTATTTATTTATTTATTTATTTATTTATTTATTTATTTATTTATTTATTTATTTATTTATTTAATAATTATTAAATTAATTATAACATCATCATAGTTCGACCTCAGTCCGACTTTAACAACCTTAAACCTCTACTTTGTACGGTTCTTTGAACGGTCTGGTTTTCAAAACCATGTCTGTAAATGCCAATGTCATAGACAATCTCTACCCACTTGGTGTCATAGATCCTATTTAGTCCATCAATACATTGTCTTTGCTTGAATATATGTCACTAGTATAACAAATTGGAGAGAAAATTATGGAGAGAAATCACAACTTTTCTTTTCTTTGTTTCTCGTGAAAAAGGTGTATAGGAAAATTGTTTTTTTTTTTCCAAATTTGGTAGGCGCTTTTTGGTCATGATTATTAAGAGTTGGAGTTGTTTGGTTGTTGATGATAAATGCATGAATGTTTTTAGGAAATGGGTCATGAATGTTTTTAGGGTTTGACAAGTTAGTTGTTAGTTGGAGCTTGTGTGTGTGTGTGTGTGTGTGTGTGTGTGTGTGTGTTTAATTATTTCACACTTTGTTATTGGAACAGTTGATACGTTGTAGGTATTGCATATATTCACCAATTGTAGGAGATAAGGTCCCGAATTTTACATATTTAATTTTTTACTTATCCCAACGAAAAATTATGTATTACTTTTAATAATTAAAGTACTATACAAAGAACAAACAAAGGGCTTATGATATTGTATGTATTTAAATTATAGGTGGGCAATTTTATCCAAACAAAAAAACATGTCTCAATTATGGTTGTGTAAAAATTAAAAAAAAATGTAGCAAATACGCTCTTGCAATGCTGCTTTGTTTTTGAGTAGCTGTTTGTTTATTTTATTTTGGTCATATGAGGAATGTGCATTGCATCGAAGTGTGCACTGTCATTTGTTGCTGGACTAATATGTTTTTCATATAAGGTTTTGTAATTCTATTTTAAAGATCAATGAACACTAGCCTTTTTAGATATTGAATATAGACTTCCAAAGATATGCTTGCTATTTTTCTACTTGAAATTTCTAATGTTGTATGAAATTAAAACTTCTCTTTAAGGAGGTGAATGAAGAGCCAGTCAAGGAAAGACGAAATGTGGCCTTGAGCAAGAGAAGATTGTTGAACCATTCAAATGGAATTGATAAGTATAAATATTTAATACTCACAAATAAGTATAAATACAATACTATTACTCTTTTTTTTCCTAATGACAACTTATTTTTATCCCACATATTACCAAAATATCTTTAATTGTTTACCAACCCAAAATATCTTTGAACTCTACTGTGCTAAAAAAACATAAGCTAAAATATTAAGTGAGCCCAACAATTGCAGCTCTTGTTTCTCCTCATGTCAAAACTGGACATGACACTGACCTTTTTTCAAAACCACCTATTATGCAAGTTTGGGCATTATTTTAAGAGAGAGTCATGGTTCTCCAATTATAGTCCATACTAAATTAATTCATTGCCAAGGAAACCCATTGTGCATGGCTGTCATGCCCTATTGAGCGTTACACTCTTGTCACGAGTTATGAATCAGGGATTTGATTGCAGAGTTTGCCAACTCACAGTTACTGGCATCAATTGGGTTGCAGGAACCATGCTTGAAGGAGATTTTGGATGTGTTAGAACAAATTCATGCTTTTTGTGAAATAGGCAGGGCATATATCCTATAGGATAGTTTCTAGACTATGTAATAACTAAGCGTAAGCATTGGAGTTCTATCTCATTTAAATTTTTTTCATTAAAAAAAAAAAAAAAAACTATTTAAGATGTTTCATAAATATTTCATTTTTGGAATTGATGCACAGGTTAGCAACTAATTATATCCTAAAGAGAGATATATAATAATGTTTCTCCATTATTGGACTTCTTTCAAGGTATCAGAGCCTTACCTATTACGACCATGACGAATTTTTCAACTATTCCAAACACTTAAAAAAAATCACAACCTCAGCAAATTATGAAAATGAATGATGAAACCGCTTAAGTTTTTGAAACCTATCAAAATTATTATAGTTCCATTCTACGAAAGAAACTAACGATCGTTTCTACTCCCCAAAGAATCTAATAAAGAACTTATCTTTTTTCCCACCCAGTTCTTCTAAAAAGGCTTGCCAGTTGCAAGGGATTTACTGAAGCAATTCTCAAGTTATCAAAGACTGGAACCATAATGTCCCTAGAGGAAAAATGGTTTAACTCCCCCAATTATAGGTGCTTAGAGCATCCACATCAATAGATGCAAAATTATGTAAAATAGAAAAAGACACAACTTTTACACATTTTTCCTTAAAAATACTCCACATCAGTGCTTCTAAAATTGTGTAAAAATGTGTATATCTCTACACGAGCTACAGTATCTGTGTAAATATACACGGTTACTGTCGTCCATTTATTATTTTATTAATTTCCTGTTCGCTCCTTTTTTTTCTCTCTCTTCTCCATGCTCAACAAACTCAGTAAATTCTCCTCTCCTCATCTTCTTCTTTTTCCTCAGATGCACACAAACACACCCACACACAAACACATCCACACAGACAAATCAACACATAGATACACTTGCTCAAAAAAAAAAAAAAACACAAAGATACACAAACACACCCACACATAAATAAACCCAAACGAACAAATAACAAAGTGACAGATCAGTGCTTATCAAAACGATCAGAGCTCATGGGTCTTGCTTGATCGGAGCTCGTGGGTCTCGCTTGATCGGAGCTCGTGTATATGGGTCTTACCTAATCGGAGCTAGGGAGATACACTAACTGATCGGTGCTTGTGGATCGGAGCTAGGGAGATCTCGGTCAAATCTGATCTAGTTGGATCTGATCGATGCTTATGGATCGGAAGCTAAGGAGATTGGTGCTTACCTGATCGGAGCTATGGATCGGTGCTTGTGACCAAGATGGTGTGGATTAGACCAAAAGGGAGAGTTGATTCAAAAATGGGTATAGAGATGGATTATGGGTAGAGAGATGGTTATAGAGAGAGAGCAGCAAATCAGAAAAAATGGGTTGAGAGAGAGAGAGAGAGAGAGAGCACGCGTATAATAAAGGGGTTAGTTGGGGGAAATAATAAAAAAATTGAGAAAATTGATTATTTAAATAAAAAAAGTGATAGAATAAATGAAATGATGTGGATGTTTTGTAAAAATGGATGTGTAAAATAGAAAAAGTAGGTTTTTAGTGTAAAAATAGATATGTAAAATACACTAACTGATGTGGTTGCTCTTAGGCCTCCAGAGCTTCAATGTTCTTCTATTATCTTTTGCCACTTATTTTTTGCCACTCATTTCATTATCTTTTGCTATCCCTAATTTATTCTTACCCATAATTCGTCAACATCCAGATACTTCAAATGAAATTCCATCTCTAGACGAAGACACTACTTTGAAGAAAGTAGTGAGACTTTTAAAACACTTTCATATCAAAATTCAAGGAAGAGTTCCAACTCCAACAGAAACATCAGATGTAAATGAGCATTCTTCAAGTCAAGAATTCAGTTTAACTTTTGATACTCGAGCATCTTCAGTCCTCCCCACCAGCAGAAATTGAATTGCAATTAACTCTTGATTGTTATGGAAAAAGCAAAAATATTTGAATGTTGTCTTAGATATTAAGGCCTCATTTAGTACCCTCACTCAAACACATGTTTTCAGTTTTTAAACAATATTACGCGTATTTTCATACACCTTTTCACCCACACATATTTCCATACAATTTTTCAAACACATGTTTTTATTTTTTAAGTGCATGTACCAAACACTCTCTAAGATGTATAATGCATAATTGTATTGCAAGATATCTTAGATATTCCTCAAGCACCTTCTCTTATATAGCATTCCATTCTCCTATATAGCATTCCATGCACATGTATCATAGCAATTACTAAAAGTTTTAAAGCTACCTTGCGTTGAGGGGCGACAGCAATTTTTATTTTCGAGAATGACAAAACTTAAGTACAATACCTTAGGTATTATTCTTTAAGTTCTCCTCTTAAATTTTAACCATGTGGCTATTTATCTAAAAAATACATTTTCATCCTATGAGAAAAAATCCACATAGCATAATCTTAAGAAAAGAACCTAAGGAACAAAATTTAAGTACTATACCTAAGTCTTGCTCTTTGAAGAAATATTGAAATAGACTGTTGATCCTGTAAATAAAACGTCTCTAAAAACAGGCATATTCTACAAATTAATCAAACTTATTTGAACAATACCATCTCAAGTTCTCCTACAACCAAACATAAGTTAGATTCTACAAATTGTCAGAATTATTAAATCATTCCTTTGAATGCAAGTTCATTGTCATTAAAATACACACACGTGCATACTCAAAGTAACAGGCATGCAAAGATTCCTAAATCCCGACTGCCGCTTTGATCAGCGAAATTTGAAATAATTAAGAACTCAAAGCACTAAATCTACTGGACATGCTTCAGAGGAATATGATTTCTAGTGTTAGCCCACAAATGAATCTAGAAACTCATCAGCTTCCTCTATAAATCAAAACTAGCTCCAACAGAGAGAACTTCAATACATCAGGGGCTTCTAGTGGTATACTTCTGGTACATATTGACTTTTTGAATGCTGAATGTCTTCTTACTCTGTCGGCACACACCTAGGCTACCGGAAGCCTCTTCCTCTTCCACGCCCACCCCAACCCCTGCCTCTGCCCCTAGTCCCACTTCTCCCACCATGAGACAAACCTTCCAATGCTCTATTAACCAACTGGTTTGGCAAACCACCAGCTCCACGGCCCTTTTTGGATGCCACATTGCCAGATCCATTAGCAGCAGTAACAGGTCGTTTCCCTCTGCACATAAAGTTCATATAAAATAAAATAAAAACTGTATTCTGTTCTAAAAATAAATAAATAACATATATGTATTCACCCTAAAAGGTTCCATCTCAATAGAATGAAACCTTGCAGAAAAGCAATTAAAGTGAATGACGTGTGAAAATTACACTTCCAATTATGGGACAACCTTGACAAAAGGACACCCACACAAAAAAAACAAAAAAACAAAAAAAAACAAAAAAACAAAAAACAAAAAACAAAAAACAAAAAAAACAAAAAAACAAAAAACAAAACAATACACCGGTACTACTCTCCTGCGTGCTCATGTGATTAAATGAAGCCATATAGATTTTTCAACAAAGAAAACAGAAAAACTATGAAAGCTAGAAATCATATATTAAAATAAGGTAAAAAAAATATAGGTTTTTTTTTTTTTTTTTTTTTGAGAGAGAGAGAGAGAGAGAGAGAACAGAATAAGGAAGATCTCTACCCAGTTGCAGTTGTCGTAGCAGGAACAGAAGGTTTTGTTGCTTCTTTCCATGATAGGTTGATACTTTTATCCCCAATAAATGAAGGTGTTTTGGAATGTAACGGCTGCATATAAGAAATTAAAATCAATCTCTACAGTAAAAGCATAAAGGATCATATATTTAGAGACGCAGAAAGTTTGTTTCTTTTGACCTTTGTCATTGCCAAAATGTTATTACAGGTCCGCAACCCTGTCGTAGTATTCTGCTTTTGAGTTTTCTGCACATTATATGAAAGTCATAGTCATGAGATATATGTTAACAAAAAAGCTCCACCAAAGACCACGGAATCTCTCGAGAACAGACTCACAATGCTGTCCTTTGCTTCATCAGATTTGGCAGCTGCCATAGCTTTGTTGTGCTCAGCCATTCCCTGAGTTAATTTCTTCATGGTAGCCCTAGTTAACTCCTCAACGTTACTTAACCTGCAAATAATTTTAAAATTGTCAAGTATATATATGGTAAGAAGAAAAGGTTGCTACTGTGTAAAAGTCAAAACAAAGATGCATTTCACCCTTCCAAAGTACAGAAAATATGAAAAGGCTGAAAGGCTTTGTTCCTACCAACATCAGTTCACAAATTTTACATTCGCTGCCCATAACAACCAAAAAAAAAAAAAAAAAATACTCCAGAGAGAGGAAATAGTAATAAAGAATCAATTTCTTTATTAAAATTACACAATGCAAAACTAAATTAAAAAATATAATCAATTACCTTTCAGTAAAGTCCTTATTTAACTCTGAAAAGTCCTCCCCAAGCCTATCTGATGGTTGGCCAGTCACTATCTTATAACCACATAAACTGTTTGTTGCATTAGGAACCTTGTGAGCTAGATGGTGAAATGTGTACAACAAGCACTCAACATAAGTAAAGTTCATCTCTTCTCCAGTCTTCTTCCGTGGCATGTACTTCTGAGAAGGAACAAGAGACATCTTATGAGATTGAGACAAACAAATTATTTAGCGTAAAAAAAAGCAACAGAAACTACCAATGTGAATGCACATATATCAATTTCAATAGCAAAGATGGAGTTAAGAATATATATATATAAAATAATGTAGCAATTCTGAATACATGGAGTTGTATTTGTACTGTCATTTTAAACAGCATACATACCTTTAATAGCTGAACAACATTGGGAAGAATCTGGCGTGAATCCTGCGGAGTTGTGTAAGGAGAAATTTCCGCAAGTGCTTTAAGCAAATCTAGCTTTCGCTCCTCAGGAAGCTAGAAAACATAAACACCAATAAAGTTAATCTCTTGCATAATATTAGAACATAATCAAGCCACCAGAAATTCTCCTATGACAGAGACCCTTCTAAAACGAAGGAATTTTTGAGAGCAATTTTTGCTCTCCAAGAAATACTTAAAAGATATTTACAATGAAATGACAGAGAAATGCAACATGATCCAATGAGAAAGCTCCTATACTATCAGTATATATCTGTTCCAAAAAAATAATGACGTGTGTGTACAACAGTACATATGTATAGAATTAGTATTACCTTTAGCATAAGAAAACAACAAATTAGAACTGAATCCAAGGATATTGAAATAAAGATCTCCAGGATGCCAATGAACTCAAGCTACATACTATTTCATGACAGAAAGCGAAGTATTACCTTATCAAATACAGGTATGATGTGTTTGTTCAAGTAGTTGAGGAACTTGCTGCTTGAAGCACCCCTCTGTGTTATTAATTATAGGCATAGTTCTGTCAGACAAACGTACAATGAACCATTTAAAGAAAATAACAAAATCAAATACAGTCCGTACCACAACAAATGGAAGAGCCATGTACACACATGATATCAACCTGTCAATATGGTCGGCATCTGCAACCTGCATTTTGAAGTCATTAGAATTGTAACCAAGGATTCATAGTATCATAAAGTAAAAAAATATTATTTTCCAAGGCCAAACAATCTTATAAAATGATGAAGAAACAGACATTAGTCAAAAGGACAACCAATGATGCTAAATATTATGCAGCATGATTACAAAAAAGTCATGATATGATAATAGTCCTAATTCTAATCATGTAATTTACACATAATATGCAAACTCATGTTTTCAAGAGTATATCTGTCAACTTCCCAAAATCTCCAACCATATTTATATATTTCAAACTTACCTTGAGAACAATGCATGGCTTCACTATTTAATCCTCTTAAACTCTTCTACATTGTTAAAGCATCAATGTACCTCTAGCACCCCCTGACTACTATTTAAATTGAAGTAGTTGCCCAACACATAAACTGCCCCTTTCAAGTTTTTTTTTTTTTTCTTTTTTGGAAAGAGAGAGAGAGCAAGGAAAGATTTGAACATAAGATCTACACCAGCCCTAGGCACCATCGTCTAAGTCACAGCCCAAGAGCACAGATGTCATCAACATCTAGACAAGGAAAACATAGTGTATATGATATTTTAGGGCGAAGCAAGTAATATATATCCCCACCCCTATTCTAATTTAAAATCCACAGCAAAAGGCATCACTTAAAGGGACAACAAAATCATGCAATGCTCTTACAAATGAATGCGAACTATGAAAAGAATGTGCCTAAACTCCATATAAATTAGATGCATCATATCCATATATCACAATTTGACTAGACTGATTTAGGCAATATCACATCAGCTCCAGGCAAGTCCACGCCATTATTATACATTGGGTAGTGAACTGCCTCAAAAGTTACTTCTTTTACAAAAACCTGATTATCAATACAATTAAATAAGCACTCACATTGAACTGTGCATCTAAATCAGCTTGTCCTTCAATGATTCCAATAAGTTCTTTCATGCGTTCTGGGGGAGCTTTTTCTCCAAAAATACTCAAACTCTTTAAGAAGTCCATAAACATTCTGAATTCTGCTCCAGTTACATCTTCTAAACTCTGCAATGAAACTCAAATTATATTTTCATGCATCTTCTAGTAGAATAACAAGATCAAAACTGAGTTCATAATTCCAGAAGCTTTCAAATGGGAAAAGGAAAAATTGCATTGATAAAAGAAAGTAGTAAAACCAAGAAAACACCTTTTTTATCAAATCAGTTATATGCCTTTCCATTTCATCCTGAGGCTTCAAGAGTTCAGCTTTAATAGGAAAAACCTGCAGATGCAATTATTTCCCCTAATATTAAAAAGAGCTGCCAGGTAAAAATTGCAACAGGCATAACATGAACTGGTCTTCTTACCTTATCTCTTATAAAGCTCAGAACTTTCTCACGAATAGTTTCGTCTGAACTTGGTTCATCAACACAGCCAATGTGCTTAAATAAGCCCGTCAAAGAAGCTACATGAACAAGAAAATTCAATTCCATCAAGCATTAATACTATAAACATGCAAGTTATGATTTAGAAAGATGACAACAAAAATATTCACTGACTGATACATGACACATTAAAGGGATATTGATATGAGATTTTCATCAAATTAAAAAATTAAGGAGCATTGAGCCACATGCATATCAATTCAAAGCAAACCTATCAGTACCAATTTGTATGCATTTTAATTTAGTATTCGTTCCTTCACACAAACAAGCTACTACAACAAACAAGCTTCTTCCCACAACAAGATTTCACAGGTGACCATCCCAATGGGGCACATTAATGTATGCCTGATATTTCAAGATGCTGTTACTATTATAAAATAAAGTTTAAAATAACTGGGATGACATTTGAGGTAATTTGAGAAATTTCAACGCAACAAAATCAAACAAAAAATCACTTTTTGGTTCAAATGAAACTCGTGTCAGAAATGAAGATAGCAATCATGCCCCAATGATTTTATATTAACTTTTAACATTTTGATATTAACTTTATTACCATCCACTATTTCATTTTCTGTTGCAAAACAAACTGAAATTGGTAAAATGAGATATCATTTGAGCCCCGGTTATATTATATTAGTTTTTAGCAAGCTTTATCAGTTATTTATTTACAATCTACTATTCGATTTTATTATTTAACAATCCCATGGTCTCGAGTTCAAATCAAATATTGTAAACTCTTCTATTTATAGAGATCCATATCTATACACATGCCAGATATATAGAAACTAACTATAGTACCTCTTAACATTTGTGAATATAAAAATTACTTTAAACCCATGTCTTGCAAATAATTACGCATGAGTTTGCATGGGTACTCAACCTCCATTCAAGTCAATATTCCATTCCAACACAGCTTGTGATTACAAAATATACAAACCAGTACTCAGTAAAGCATATTCGTATCAACGCATTCCAGTTCATATAAAATAATGAAAACTAGATGATCTTCCCACCTTACACAATGAAAGATATTATCTTCTATTCAAATTATGGTGAAAAACATTTTTTGGACACACTCCAAAAGGTAAATAATATTATACTTACCCTCCCTGTTACCTAGTTTATGTATGCTGAATAATAAATGCATAAAACTTCTGCAGCAGAATCTAACAGGAAGAATAGTTTATATCCTAACTTCTGCATGACACAACATGCACTCAAATATAACATGCAAAGTACCTTTCACATCTTGTGTCAACAGTGACATTAGGGCTTTATGCACGGCATCACGCTCCACAAATTCCTCTAACAGCATTAACAAAACCCAAAATCAGATTCAAATAATAACAAGCAGCAAAATACCAACAGAATAAGCCATGCAACCAAAAAAACGTAATTTACCAGATACAAGGAGTTGCCCAAGAATGTCTACTATCTTCGCGATATGTTCTGGTGTATCCTTGCAGAAAAGGGGAAGCCCCCTAATTGCTTGCACCCGAACCTGTCCAATAGACAAGCATTGATAAAGCAAATCTTTGAAATGAATCACAAAGCAGATTCACAAAGCCTATTTCTAGCTGTAACAACATATAAGTGCATTACCAAGTTTTTAGCGAAAAGAATTATGGTTTTCTTACCTTATTTTTTAGGCCCTACTCAAACAGCATTTATCCAAGGTAGGAATATTGGTGAGAAAATTATTCTGGCCTAGGAAATGGTGAAAGACTATAACAGAAATTCAGGTACTTCCAAATGAATTATAAAAGTGGATCTTAGAAACACATATGACTCAGTTTCTTGGTGTTTTATGTTGAATTTCCTGGTTGCTATTGGTATACCAGATCAGTTTGTTACTTGGATTAAGGAGAACATCATAACTCCAAAGCATCATTTGCTTTGAATTGAGGTCAATGATTAGAGCTTTTAATGACAGAGAATTGATGTCGGTAGATTCCTTGTTTGAATTTTGTATTCCAACATTCCAAGGAGAGAGCCCTGATCGAATGAATTAGATGCTGAATGGAAATGGCAGGATTGATGTTCGCTCCTTCAGCGTCACCTCTCCACACCACCAATGATACCACAACTGAATTTTAGATCCGTACCAACCTCACAACAAATAACTACAGAGCTAGCCCACACATATCTAATAAACTTCCATAGGCTTATTCCATAGACCCCTACCAACCTCCCAGCAGCAACCACCCCATGAGTTCCCAACATTTAGTTCTATAACCTTCCTCCAAAGAAAACCCTTATTTGCTAACACTGCAATAGCCATTTACCGAGTAAAATCTTGGATCAAAACCAACAACTTCCTTAATCCAAAATCTCCAAATTGGATAGGACGGCAAACAAAATCCAATTAGATATCTATGAGCTCCTATGTTTTCTGTAGACTTACTACCAGGGATAGCAGCCCCTTAATTGATAAGATTTTGGTGAGAATCAATTCATTACATGAACGGCAAATCATTTGTCATTTGAAGGGATACTTCAACCGATACAGACATCCAATGAGTGTTATATTGTTTTTGCTATTCAGGTCTATTGGACCAGAATTCATTCCTCCTACAAAAATAATCAAGTGGATTGAGAGCTTATTCAACAGGTTTCTGTGTAAAGGACTATTCCTCAGCTTCTAGTGCTAAGCTTTTTGGGAAAATGTCTACTTACCTAAGGAAGAATAGATGGAAGTGATGAACCAAATAGGGAATCTTTTTTCCAAGGCAAGGTCTATTGGGGTGGCCATGAATCAAGGAACTGTCTGTGTATGACTCTACTATTCGTTATGAGGTTGGTGATGGCTCAGGGTAGAAACCAAGCATGGGGTTGGAGAAAGATTGTGAAGCTAAGGGTAGAAACCAAGCCTTTGAATAAGCACATGGTGGGGAAGGAAGACTCTATTTTCCAATGAATAGACAACTGGCATCCCAAGCACGTTTTGTATGAGAAATTTAGTCACAGAACCATGTATGACTTTTTTTTTTTGGGGGGATAAGTAACGAGAAAATGTTATTGAAAGAAAAAGGATTACAACGTTCCAACACATCTAAGTGGAACAAGGGATAGAAAGAAAAACAGCACTCCAATCAAATAAAGAACGAAAGAAAAAGGACTTTTGGAGGATTGACCATTCGCATCCCTCAAAAATCCTAGCATTCCGTTCCCTCCAAAGGCAACACATGATGCTTGCAGAACAGCCCTCCAAAAAGCTATGTTATGATGTCTGCCAAAGGCATCCTGCCATGCAACAAACATATCAGTGACCCTCAGTGGCATAAGCTATTTGAGTCCAAACAAGCAACACCCATCGTCCACAGCACAGGCTATTGGGCTATGGAGAAGAAGATGATCTTCTGATTCCCCACTCCTTTTACACGTACAGCACCAATCCAACACAAAAATATCCCTCTTCCGGAGGTTGTCTATAGTTAAAATCTTCCATAAGGCAGCTGTCCAAGTGAAGAAGGCAACCCTAGGAGGGACCTTTGAACACCACACTGCCTTCCAAGGGAACACCATATCATTAGACAACAATTGGGCATGATAATATCCTGGCACCTCAAAACCTCGATTCCTGGCTGATTTCCAACAAAGATTATCAAACCCCGCACCTCTCACAGGCCCGGAATAGATTAGTTCCATAAAACTAACTAACAATTCCAATTCCCAATCTTGTACAGGTTTAAAGAAGCAGACATCCCAACGAATCACCCCATTAGAGAGTTGCATAACCTTATTAACCTCTGCTACAGGAGTCTTTATCACATCTGATACTATATAACTCCAGGAAAGCCACTTTAAGTGGCAAATTACACACCACAAGTCTTTCTAGATCTTCACTCTAGTACCACCCACACGTCAAGCTATAGAAACTGAGAAATGGTTGACCATTCCCTTCTTATGGATTTCCAAAGACTAACACCGTAAGTACCCGGCACATCTTTAGAGCACCATCCTCCCTATCATTCCCATATCGCCTCTATAACTCTCCTCCAAAGCAACTCCCTCTCACTCCCATATCTCATTTCCCTAAGAATTCTAGATTGAATCGGGTATGACTCTGCTAGCAAGTCGAAGTGTTTTGCAGGATGGGAAAAGGAGTTAGGGACTAGCTCTAGCCAGATTAGAGGACCACGCCGTTAGCAATGCTGCAATCCAAGCAATTGGGTTCCAAGTTCAAATAGGGGTAGTAGATGAAGTGCAATGGCTACCTTCACCTTCAAACTAATTGACTTCCAGATCAACCTGAGATCATATTAGAACCAGAAAGCAGAGGGTTTGGTTCAATGGTGAAATTTCTTGGTTGGATGCTAAATAGATTCAAGTTTTTCTTTCCCCAGATGAGTACGGGTGGAATTGCTGAAACTTTTTTTGTGTAAGAAGCAACTGATTGGCTGGGATGAAATAACTTGGGGTGTATAGTATCTGAAAGGGAAACTTTTGAAGACTACAATTACTATACTCGTTTTCGCTGCAGTTGTTTACCAGCTATGGATGAAATTAGATTCAGAATAAGTAGCAGCACAAATATTTAGGGCTCCATTCAAAGTAGCGTGTTATGTGCTTTGCGTGGCACACCTCTGTCTATTCATAGTTAAGCTTTGTTGTTGCTATTGTTAATTGCAGCCATCTTTTCAATAAAGGTTACTCATTTATTGAAAAAAGAATCACAAAGCATCATTTCCAACCATTAAAGAAAAACAATAAACCATTTCGATGCACTAGGAAGAATATTCAAAATTAACTATCCAAGGTCTAGGCCAACAAATTCCATGAAATGACCAATACTCCCAAAAGCTTAAAACTGTTAGGAAATGGTGAATTTAATAATATAACTAAAAAACGCGTGAAAATGACTAACCCCGAGCTCTTCTGCTTCGATCAAATCGAGATGGGTGTCGATGGCGGAGCCGGAGAGAGAAGGGAAGAACTTGAAGAACCTGGGGATGAACTGAGCGGCCAATTGCTTGGCCTTGATGCTCGACTTGGCCATGTCGATAATCCCTTGATAGTCCTTCAAATTCTGCAATAAAAAAAATTAACCCTCATAAAAAGGTTCTAGAAAACCCTAGAAACCAAAAACAAAAAAAAAGAAGAAGAAGAGAAAAGGAAGGAGATTGGGAAATTAGGGTAGGGGACCTGTGATTTGTCGGTGGCCTCGTTGAGACGCTCGACGTACTTGTAGAGTTCCTCGATGTGTTTCGAGTCATCAGCGGCGGACAAGGTGTCGCTCATTTTGCGGAATCTAGCTGATGAGTCTAATTTGACAAACAAAACAAACCAAACAAAAACAGTTATTTATATATGTATATAAGTGGGAGATTGAGTTTAATTGTTAAAAGAGGGTTTTGAGGATTTGAGAAGTTGCTTACAAAATTGGTGGGGTTAGTGTGGAAATGGGGACTGGATTTTGGAAGGAGAGGAAATTGTATAGAGGTGAGAATGGATAGAGTTAATAAATAAGAAGAAGAAGAAGAAAGGGTTTGGGATATTTGGATTTTGCGACGAAAGTGAGAGAGAAAGAGAGTAGGAAGAAGAGGACTGACTGTGGACGAGACGAGCAAGGGACTTTAAGCTTTGCGTCAGCCTTCTAGTGGCTTTCTTATCTGCTCTCTCTCACCATACGGCGTCGTTTTCTTACCACGTCATACACTCACACAATTACACTTGCTCTACCCCTATTATTCTCTTTTTTTTTATTTGAAAAGGCTACCTTTTGTCTTTAACCTAACCAAAAAAAGTATATAAAATTTTGAACTAAAGACAATTAAATTCACTGCAATATGTGTTTGATTTTATTTGGAGAATCATATGTAATGCATTTAAGGTTTTGTATCTAAGTTTTAATCTTAAAGTTATATTTTGATGTAATGCATTTAAGGTTTTGTAACTAAGTTTTAATATTAAAGTTATATTTTGATGTAACAAATAAAACCCTGTGTCCCATCAAAAAATCAAAATAAAAAATAAAACCTTATGATTTTAAAACTAACATAGGTTGGGAATTATTGACGCAATGTGTCCTCTTTGCAATGAGGGTAGAGAAACAATAGCACACTTATTCTTTAGTTGCATGATGGTTAGGGACATTTTGGTTTGGTTGTAAGCTTGTAGCTAGAGCTTGAGAGTTTACACCCTCAACATCGCATTTTTAGTAGTGCAAATATTATTAAATTGGTTCTAAACCCTCTGGACCAACTAAATAAAGGTAATATCCATTCATTTACAAGCCCCTCCTATGCTTTCTACTTTTTGTATATTTTGCCTTATTTGGGAGGGAACTCCAATGATTTCTACCTTTTGTAATTAACATTAAAAACATTAGAATAGTAGCTTTCTACTTTTTGTATATTTTGCCTTATTTGGGATTTCTTCCCTCCTTTTTCTTTGTCGAGCGGGATAGAGTATCCAAGTGTTTTCCTAAAACCTTGACTGAACCAGGGACAATCTCCGATTCTCCATGCGTATTTGCGTTTGCTTAAGAACAAATGAGATCGTTGAATCTTTGCTCCAATAACATGATATTCAAATAAGAAATCCGGTCGATGTTCATTTGAAATTTTATAACAATGAGTAGATGACAGATTATTGATTGATACAACATCACTTTAAAGCACAAGAAGTATGGGCCACTAGAACAGAGTCAAACGTAGAATACATATTGCTTTGAACTACTATTTTGGATGTATAACGTGAAAATGTCCGAAAACTTTGCCTTCTATTTGTTCTAAAAATGCAACGTATTATTTCCCAGAACCAAAAAAGGGAAAACAAAATGAATTCCGTAGTGTCTAAAACAGTAGTTATTCCATTTTGGAAAAAAAAAAACTAACAATCAGAATTTTCAGCACTCATTAACATGAAATGAACTACAGAGTCTACACCACATCTTCCATTCAGTTGCTCAATATGCTACACTTTGACCAGATTCCGACACAATTTAAGTAATCTCAATTCCTATGCTGACTAATAAATCCTTGTCTTCTATCATCATATTAGCCAAGTTCCATTCTTTTGGCAGATCACAGAACAGGCATGTCTAATGCTTGCAACACATCCTTGAACTCAAAATCATGTGTTTCTTTGTTGAACCGTTCAACCAGCTTGTACCTCACATCATTCAAATAAAAAGATTGAGTGGTTTCCAACAGCCATTTTGCCTCTGTGTCACTAATCTTGCTTGTGAACACAACATCACCACGGATTAGCACCAAGTCCTTGCTTTCTGCAAATTCATTGTAATAAGAAACAGTAAAGTAAGGAGTTGATTGAGTTCCTCTTGCCTTGTAATCTTCAAGACCAGTGAAAAGTATGTGCGGCATCTGCACTGCAAGAAAAGTTCAAATAAGCATTTTAACCATAACAAATACACTGAAGATCATCTTTGTTACTGATAATAAATTGTAGTGAGCTGTAAAAAGTTCGTTGCATGAAAAAGCACATCTATAGCCGTGGATGACTCATATGCTGCTCCCTGTCCCGTATTGAAATATTGCTTTTGTAAGAGTGTAAAAACATATAACATTCTTAAAAATCTTTTAAAAGCACTAGCTAAAACAGCCTTTTACAAGATATTAAACGTATTGTTTCAAATAGTATTCCTACCAGCCTACCAGGTTAACATAACACTAACAGGTTACCATAACCCTAACAGGTTACTTGAAATAGATTTTCTATAACAAAATTGTATAAAGAGAATAAAGAACTGGGGCTCAACCATTTCAGGAAATAGACCAATCTAGTTTGGGAAAGAACTTCTGAAACAGGATAGTAATGTTGAACGACCTTGTCAATTTAACTTTTTATTCTTTAATTGAATTAATTAGAAACATATCTCAGGGTATAAATTAGAATACTAGTAAGGCAAATGAAAAGTCTTGTCAATTGAAGACCTGAATAACAGGGCACTAGTCAATTGCAACCGGCACTTGCAGTACTCATAAGGACAAAGAAGATGAACTTAATTATTATGGAAAGTCTACTAAGGACCACAATAATTTTAAGTATAAAAAAAGGGTAAATTCAGTCCGATAGGATTCCTCCAAGAAGGAGAATACCAAGTCAAATATAGTGTCCATTTGGTTCACATCTGCAATGTCTGCATTTCTGCGTTTTTGCCTCTTTTTTTTTTTCTTTTTTTTTTTTTTTTTTGGACCAGCG
The DNA here is from genome assembly GCA_030445155.1 of Quercus variabilis. Lineage (NCBI taxonomy): Eukaryota > Viridiplantae > Streptophyta > Magnoliopsida > Fagales > Fagaceae > Quercus > Quercus variabilis. The sequence goes on along the minus strand of CP129449.1, from coordinate 45,339,985 downwards.
CCTCTTGCACCATTCATGGGACATGTACAGTGCATTAAGGCAAAACTACAATGTTTTCAGCAATGAGCAGTAACCCAAAAATTATTTTTTTATCGTTTTCAACAATAAATTTTCAGTTTTCACCAAAATAAGCGATATCCAAACACATACATAAACTTCATTTAGCAGTTTAATATGTGTTGATTACAAAAATGAATGTATTCTTCAATTTTTATTTATGTATTATGCCAAGAGCCTTTTGGCTCAATTGGTTGGCACCTCCTGATGTCTATGACGTCCACAGCCTAAACCCCCCTCCCCAACTATCAAATTATCAAAAAAAAATCTTATTTATGTATTATAATTTATCCTTAATCCCTAATCCCTGTCAGAATATTAGTGTGCATACAACATTATCAAAAAAATATCTTATTTATGTATTATACTTTTTCCTCAATGCCTAAATCCCTATCAAGATATTAGTGTGCATACAACAGCAATAGTAGGAGAAGAATGAATTGACCATCAAATATTTTAGATTTTATTCCATTGGTTACTATTGAATGATGTAAACCCTCAAATAGATGCTTTGTATTTTTGAGTGATTCAAAGTAGATGGTTGAGTATATACCCATTACATTGATTCCAAAATCTATTGTAATTCCTTCTATATAACAATTTTTATTATTATTCTTTTAATAAGTATATAACAATTTTTATTAATAAAAAAAGACTGTGTCTCCAAAACTATTTGTGTTATGATATCAACTGTAAATTGAAACACATTCAGCTCAAGCTTTAATAGATAATGCTTTTGTTTTGATCTGCAACACAGACCTTGCCAATGCATTTTTCTCCTTTGAACGTTCCATTGCATAGTCTTCAGCTAATGTGTAGAAAACATCAAAAAAAGAGAATAGATACTTTCAATATATTAATGATCATAAACAAACACAAGTTTGTTTGAGTTTGGTGGCAGCCTCTATTTGGGTTTGCACACTTGCATGTGTTACAGCTCCTAGTCAAATGTATACATGATTTGCTAGCAAATAAATACTATTACATTTCATAACTAAATAGACCGGTAAATTAGTAATTTGCACCAGCACAAAGGTAAAGGAAAATCTGATGATGTGATTAATCATCTTAATTAATATCCAGGGTTATATTTTATAAGAATTTCCAGGATTAGATTACTCCACCAACAAACGCTAAATGAAATTTGCTCAGCACATATACAAAGCTTAATAAAAACAGCATATGTGATATAAAGCCAATAGTTAAAAACCAAACCTTGAGCAAACATTGTTGTGTAACCACTTCCTCTCCACAAAGGAATAACAAAATATCGGCTGCAAAAAAAAGACAGAAGTATGGATAGCAAAATATGGAGAGAAAATATGCATACAGTACAAACATCAATATCTTTTTTGTTTCCAATAAGTATTTAATAAAAGGTGCAAAGGGAAACAAGCATCATCTAAATGAATTACCAATCAGCTGCTCTTTGCTCCAACAAGTAATAAAGCTTTGCTTTCATAGATGCACCAATATGGCCTCTTCCCAAGTGATACTGACAAATGAAACTATAATTTTGGTTCAAAATAGCGAAGGAAATTCAATTCACTCATAAAGATTCTAGTTTCCGTAGAAACCTTAACCTTCTCAAATATATAGTCCCAGGCTACAGATTCTCTAAACAATCATTGAAGAGGTTGATAGTACAAAAGAACTCCTCATATGCCTATTAGTTGTCCAAGGAAATTAAGCTCATTCCATAAACTGCATTCTAAAGTTTGGCCAACAAATTTAGAAAGGCCATAAACTTGGAATGGATCATGAAAATACACTTCATTTGGCAAAGGCCTGTCCTCTCACAAGAAGCAAAAAAGTTCTTGGGGTTTCACAAAATGCATATTATTATGACCAAAAATAAGGTAATTACATCAAAGAAGAGAGAGTAAACTGACAGCAGAAATCATTTATCACATTCTCTTAGAAAAACCCAAAGAAGCATACGCTAATTTAGATGGAAATCAACCCATGTAAAAAGCTACACCAAGTACAATCTTTTACTTCAATTTCCTTCACAATCAGATGCAGTTAATGTGGACACAGAATTTTCATGTTTCTTAGAAACAAAGAGCACAAGTCAATGAGCTGAAATTTTAAAATTCACCTAATTGAGTAAAACGTAGTTTTAGCTTCATCAATGAAATAACAATCGCTAATTTACCACACTAAATGTTGATTACTCTGCAAAAAAATTTATTCAATTTAGTTTGTGGAAATAATTAAATATTTTTCATTCACTCAAGCAATAATATTTATATTAATCTTAACAATTTACATTACTCTCTTTTTAATGACACATAATATAATTGAATCTATTTCTTCAAAGATTATAACACATAATGACTATTATACATAGACCATAAAATAATCTCTTACAAAATATTTGAAAACGAACCTATAAGTAACATACCCACACATTGCATCAACTAGTTCATATATGCCTCTATGTTCTAACCTAAAACTTTAAAATTGGGTTCCTAAGACAAGGATCTAATGTGGTGACAAGGTGTAAAGTGAAAAAGATTTGAAGTAGACCCCATGCATTGAAATCACACCATTTTTCTCTTCACAAGGTTACTGATCAATTTAGTTGTTGACTATTTGAGTAAATGTGAAGTTGACCTTAACAGCATTCGTAATGGCAATTTGGATCACTCTTCCTTGCACGCTGCCAATAAGATGGTCAAATAAAGAAAATCTACTCTAAGACAAGAAATGCATTTTTCAAATATCCGCCTTCCTTTCTTAAGGATCTTCCTTTGCCAGAGCAGCAACTGATCATTTTTGTTTCTCATTGGTACTATTTCAATTTTCCATACATGGAAAGAACTTGCGTCTTCTTTTATGTTTCAGTGCTATTAGCACAACATTTCAGTGCCTGCTTAACCGTATCTTTAACAAACTTAACAAATGAATATGCCCTTCTCGCTTTCAAGTCCCATATCTCATTTGAACCTGAAAATCCCTTGTCACATAACTGATCTACCACAACATACTTTTGCAACTGGATGGGAGTCACTTGTAGTGCTTGGTACCAAAGAGTCATAGCTTTGAATCTTCCTAACATCAGTCTAACTCACACCATTCCTCCTTACATTCTCTCATTCTTAGTTTCTATCAACTTCAATGGCAACAACTTTAGTGGCCCATTGCTTGATGAACCAAGTCATTTGCATAGATTAAAAAGCTCATTAATTTGCAGTACATGGCTTGGAACGTTATCTAGGCCGTGATACATACTTCTTGAAGACAATGGCTTCATAGGTAGAATCTCACCTTCCCTCTCCAACATCTCAAACCTTGAGACATTGAGTCTAAGCACTAATGACATATACCAGAGGAAATTTGTTATCTTCAGTACCTGAAGATAATATACCTGGATAATAAGCAGCTCGTGGATTCCATACCATCCACTATTTTCAATACCTCCTCATTGCAAAGCATCATTTCATAAATAACAGCTTAAATGGTAACCTTCCAATTGATATGTGCTATCACCTTCCATTTCTACAATGCCTTTACCTTTCTTTCAACAAATTAGCTGGACAGATTCCTTCCCATTTATACAAAGGCAGGAAGCTTCAAATTCTATCGCTTGTCTTCAAATAAGTTTACAGAGGCATACCAAGAGAAATTGACAACATTACCATGCTTGAGAGGTTGTCCCTTGGCCTAAATAATTTGGGGATTTGGGAACATAGCTATGTTTGAGGGGTAGTTGGAATGTGACAATCCTACTCATTTTTTGTTTTCCCATCAACATAATACTAAAAATTAATCTATGTTAGTTGCATCTTCTAAATTGTTCCATTTTAATTCTATATGTCTAATGTTTAGCTACTCTAAAGGTGAAATTCCTGAAGAGATTGGGAACCTACTCAGTTAGGAGATATTGAGATTACAAAATAATGAACTAACAGGATTTTTACCTTCTTCCATCTTCAACACATCTTCTGCGAAATATCTAATTCTCAGAAACAATGATCTATATGGTAGTCTCCCAACAGATATATGTTATCATCCTTCTGTATTCAAGGTACTTTATCTCACCAATAATAAATTTTCTGGAACCATACCTATAAAAATCGGGAATTGCACTTCGCTACAAAAGTTGGACCTTGGTGAAAACATCTTGAGAGGTAACATTTTGCATTTCCTTTTGTTAGGAGTTCATATAATATCATGTTAAATTGGAAGCACTCTTGATATGTTTATAACAAGTCATTCAGCCAAAAAACAAAGTTTATAACAATTCAGTTTATAATTGAGGAAAATGCGCACATTCAACCTGCACCAATTATATGATTGTACCTGTAGGTAGTCCTGGTGCAATATGAGCCAAGATTGAGCCATTCAAGTAAAATTTTATCAGGCAGATTTATGAACCTCTGTTTTTGGATGTTAACCACTTTGGCAGGTAATATGCCAGAAAGGAAATTGGATTTCTTTCCAATTTAAGCAACTTGAAATTGAGCAACAACAAACTTACAGGCTACATTCCTCTGACCCTCTTTAGCATTTCAATGACAGAGTCCATTTCACTGGTATCAAATCGCCTTTCGGGTAGTCTTCCTACAGACATAGCCAGGCATTTCACTTCCCAATCTTAGAGAAGTATATTTAGGAGAAAATAAATCTTGGTGGAAATCTTCGAAGTTTTATCACTAAAAATTCATAAGTTACACTTCTAGATAGTAGGGGCCAACTTATTCACTGGTTATGTACCAAAGAACTTTGGTAATTAGGGACAACTCCAATTGCTCAAGTTGGAGTATAATAACTTGACTAGTGAACCTTTTCCAGAATCTAGCTTTATTGATTCTCTGGTGCTTTACCCAAATTTTCTCATTAAACAAACTGTGGTACCAGCCTCTACCATTTTCATTATTTCTTCCATTTCAATAGCTAAAAACTTAAAATTGCAGCTTTGAAGAAAAAAAAAATCCACTAAAAATTACATCTTCGAAATTCTTTTATCTTTTCCAATGTTTCCTAACCAACCAAACAGATCTATGACAATTTAACCTCAGGTGCCCAAAAAAAAAAAAAAATTCCATCTACTTTCGCAAACTTTCTCACGAACCAAATAGAAACAGAGTGAAACAAAATAAAAAAATCAGCTTCAAGATTCTAAGCAACCAAACAGAGCTATCAGCTAAGTACAAATAAATTACATTTACTTTCCCACACTTTCTCTATAACCAAACAGAAACAGAAATAACCGAGAACGTTCTGAGTGCGAGTGGCTCTGATAATAATCACATTCCTTTTGCAAGCAAGGTCAGCAAATATGCAGACAAATAAACATACACCTATAGTGCCTATATTGATAGTAAATTTCATCTGCTAAGAATTCATCTCAAATTCAATTCGTTCTCACTTCTACAATTCCACAAAGCTAGTCAATCACACAAAGCGATCAAAGATATTCATGCAATAAACCAAACAAAACCCATTTTAAAAAATACAAGAAAATCACATCAACTAAGATTCATAGGCAGAATAGAATAAAAAATTGAGAGTTTTTGTGAGACATTACATCATCCCAGGCGGAAGCAATGTCCTCAGGCGAGCGATCCTTCACTCTCTGAATATCCATAATAGAGTCCAACGGCTTGTGCTGTAATGGCGAGAACCCAGTGGCAAAGCTTGAAGTTCTACAAAAACCAAGCGAACCCCATCTCACGAAATCGCCAGGGATCACTCTCTGTTGCAGTTTTTGAAGATTTGGTTGCGAAGACAAGGCGGTGAATGAATGTTTTAGGACAACATAGGCTGAGGAAACATGGTTCAGTGTCTTTGAAATTCTTGATGACAAACGTTGCAGCATTGTCAAAATGTAAAATTGATAAAAAGGACCAGAATCCTTTGACTGTAGAGGATATATGGTTATACTTATAGCAAGGTTAGATGTACATTTTTTTTTTTTTTTTTTTGAGCTGATGGTTAGATGTACATTGTATAGAAACTTTAACTGTAGTGTACGTATATGGTTATACCAAGGTCAGATGTACATTGTAGTTTTATTGAAAATTTAATATAAAAAATAACTATATTTTACCCAAAATAATAAATAAATATAAAATTTATTTTTGGGAATATGCTTTTGTTTTTTTTTTTTTTTAGTAATTACACTCACCTCCCTTTGAGGAATGACACTCCACCTAAACCTAAAACAAAAAACAAAACAAAACAAAAAAACAAAAAATATTTTCCCCCTTGACATTCATTTAACCAAAATATGAAATGTAATAAATATGGAGAGTAAAAAATAAAAAGTAATCTACTAGTTAGTAATTGTCATAGTTATTGCAACAAGTTTCAAAGATAAATAATTTAAAATGATTATTTCAAGCCCACTGCCAATAATTAATGTAGAGTGTCATTCCACCAAACCTTTGAGAAGGAGAATGTAATTACTCATTTTCCTTAAGGTAGAAATTAGAGAGAAAAATGGGAGTTAGGGATGGCAATAAGGCGGACTGGGGCTGAAGGACGAGGTCTTCACCCTTGCCTTGTATGGTTCTTTTATCTTGCCCCATTCTCACTTTCTTACCCCATTCTTGCCCCTTAAGGGGTCTCGTGAAGCCTCAACCCACCCTGTAAAACTCTACTTTTTGTTAATTTGTCCTACAACTATTACAATTTTTTTAATAAAATATGTGTTCATTAATAAAAATATACTTGAAATTACAACTACATTTATCCCATCAAATCAAACTATTTTTTAGCAAAAACTGAATAATATTATCCAAGTGTTTAGCAAGACAATATCATAGAAAAAAAATTCTCACTAAAAAAAAAAAAACCCCAAAATAAAGCTAAAGAGCCACGTCAGGTAGAATAAAATAAACTAATATTAATATGTTAGTTTAAATAGTAGGGTTTTAGGATATAAAAAATTTACAATTATAACATTTATCAACGCAGCGGAAGGTGGGTCTCAAAAAACTAAACCCATTCCCGCCTTGCCCCACCCCATGGTGCAGGGTTAAAATCTCACCTCATCCCCACCCCCACCACCTTTGCGATGCGGGAAAAACCCTCACAAGGTGAAGCGGGGAGGAGTGGGTTAAGTGAGGCGAGACAAAATTTTCATCTCTAATGGACTGATGGGGTTCAATTTGGGATGTCCAATTCCATCTATCCCGTTAAAGCCAGAATGTGACGGGGAGGAATGGGTCATGGTGGGGCGGGTCAAATGTATTTGACATCCTTAACATAGAGATGAAAGAGTTAAGAAGAGATGAAAGAGTTGAGGGGAGAGAATCTAGAGAGTGCAATTGAGAGAAAAATAAATTATTTTAGTGATTTGTAGTAGAATATGAAAAAAAAAAAAAAAAAAAAAAGTAAATGATAGGTATTAAAAAATTAAATTATATAGACAATTTAAACATTTTATATATATACACACACATTCAGAACACAGTGAGCCAACTAAAACTCATCTTGTTTGACCACTTCTTTGGGATGAGGAAAACTCACAGAAGGAAAGACAAGTCATGTAGGGAAGGAAATTTTTTCCACCCTTAGTAATTTAAAATGTTTTTTTTTTGTTTTTGCTCAAAGGATATAAAAATGGTATTATTCTATTCGATTTTAGAGCAAATAAATTTTTTTTTGAAATTTTTAATCTAATCTATCTATAATTTATAATCTTTTAATATATATATATATATATATATAATCAAAGACTTATGCCTTTGTTTGACCTCAAAATATGTTTCTATATAAGTTTTTAGGACATCACAATTTTAGTATTCTACCCGTCATTATTTTACTATATATTTTAATTGATTTAAATTCTATTATATATTTTTTTAAAAAATTCATTAGAATCTTGACACATCATTTTTTATATATATAAAAATAATGGAATAGGTAGTTTCATATATAAATAAAATATTAATAAATATCTATTAATAAATATCACAATTATTGAATTTCATATTTGAAAAAATATATATAAAAGAGAGAAAAAAATATATTTTGTCAAATTCTCCCTTGCATTGCTCGGTTAGTGCTGGTTGTTGTAAATAATAGAAATTAAGAATAAGATAGCATTAAATAAAAATTAATACTATTTGTGGGGATAAAAGCCCAAATTCATATATTGAGTCTTGGGCCCTATTTGAGGATGTGAATACGTCTAAAAAGGAGTAAATGATTGGGAAAGACTCCGGAGTGAAAAATAACGTAAGGAGACGATAAAGAAATATAGTCCAAGGAGCATATCCTTCTTGGATATGAGGAGTACTAATCAATCAAATACATGGGCAGTTTGGGTGACCTTCCAGGAAGTTTCAACGATAATGATGAACTTCAGGCACATATAAAGATGATAAGAATAGAGAAATATCTAAAGGAAAAACTACTACCACCGCATTAAATACACTGCAGCAACTTTTCTGGCCACATTTATGTGGAGAAGACTCCTGAACAGTGCAGTCTCAATTGCCATCACTCATAGAGGACTAAAAAAGATATCTGATGGGACATATACTCAAGTGAAAACTTAGATAAAGAATAAGTGTACGATCAAGAGAGTCTAAAAGAAAACTATATAAATGTAATAGACCTATCATGAAAAAAGGGATCAAAGGAAATTGAAAGGGAGAAAGAAGGAAGATTTACTATAGCTCTAAGAATTGTATTAGCTTTTAATATTCTCGGACATCAATTTATTGGAGTTTGAAGTTTGTTTTTGCACTTATTCATCTTTTAAAGTATTGATTAACTGTTGTTTAGTTCACAAACAGCCCATTTCTTTCTCCTACTCTCTAAAAATTCATTGTATTGGGCTTATTGGGCTTATATCCCATATCTTTTGGGCTTGAGCTACAAATCTTAACCCTATATTATTTTTATTATTTAATTAAAAAAGGTTTTAAAAATAATTTGATCAACTTTTCTGATTTTTTAAGTACCATGTCCCCCTAAAAAAAAAAAAAAAGTATCATGTCCGTACAATTAATGTATGGTCCAATTAAGAATTATATGTAAATTGAAAAAGATATTTTAATAATGTGATATAAAAATTAAATAATATAATATATTATAAAAACTAGTCGCTAACCTGTGCTATGCGTGGGAACCTACTTATTTGTAAGGTAAACTAAAATAATTTTATAAAAAAATTAAGAAAATACACCATTGCATGATTTGCTCCTGTATAACTTCAATTTGTGTTACAATTTGATGAAAAAGTCATTTCTTGAATATGCAATGACTTACAAAAAAATTTGTCAGACAGTTTCAGATACTGCAAAAAAATAACTCAAAAATTCAAATATTAAAACTTCTGAACACCATTGCATGTTTTGCTCTTGTATGAATTCAATTTGTGTTACAATTTGATGAAGAAACCATTTCTTGAACGTGCAATGACTTACAAAAAAATTTGTCAAACAGTTTCAGATACTGCAGAAAAATAACTCAAAATTCAAATATTAAAACTTCTGAAAGACCAAAAAAAAAAATTAAAGAATCAGATGATTCACTGCTCAAAAATTATTGAAACAAAACAAAATATATATGACTAAACAATAGAGAAATATAGGTTACCTTCAAAAGAATAATTTCAATTATTGCAAGCTTTTTTATCTTGTAAAAAGCAGTTAAAGAGAGTTTGGTGATTCATGTACAAAAATTAATTTTTAAAAAATACATGAAAAACTATAAAAAATATTTTTTATTTTTTATTTAACAAAGAAGAGAAGAAGAAAATAACAAAAGAATAGCTCATACCTCTACTCGGCTTTCAAAAAAAAAAAATATATTGGAGTTTGCTTTACTTTTATGGTGCCCATGATTAACCTCGCAAATTTGGAAATAAATTATCAATGTTTGAGTTTGAGTTTAAGTTGGATTTGTTAAAGAGATAGAGTTTTTTTTTTTTTTTTTAAACAAAAGAGATAGAGTTTCACTCATTGTTAAGTTTGGATTAAACAAAAATAATTTTATTTAAATAAAATGATAATGATGAGTTTGAGTTTAAGTTTAAGTTGAACTTGTTAGAGAAATAGCGTTTCACTCATTGTTAAGTTTGGACTGAACACAAATAATTTTATTTAAATAAAATGATAATTTTATTTAAATATTGTACTGACGTGGAAAATTGTGAGAGTTTAGGTTTTGATTATATATATATAGATAGATAAAAGGAAAACCCCCCATTTTAAAGTTGAATGACATTTTTAGTAAGACTAATTTGTTTGATCGAAAATCAAATATTATAATATATTATAAATAATTTAAAATAAATAATGGAATACCTTTATAATTTCATGAGACTTTTGATAATTAATTTTTAATCATATTATTATTTTAAGTCTTTTAAAACTTTTTAAATATAGTTTCACTTAAAATAAACAATGCTAAGAGCATCCGTAGCAGATATTGTAAAAATTATGCCATTTTGCCACATCAAAAGCCTACTTTACTATTTTACCACATCATTTTACAATATCTCATTTATCAGATGTTCTATATTTTTACTACTTTATTTAAATATTATTTTTTAATTCTTATTTTATTCTTTCTTTATCATTGTTCCTAACGGTAACATTTGATCCAAAAAAATCAGATTTTCAAATTTTCTTATTCTTTAACGGTAACTTTTTGTTTCTCAAAAAAAAAAAAAAAAAAAAAAGTAACATTTTCAAACAATCCCCTTCATTGAACGGTCATATTTAAAAAAAATGATATTTTCTTAAACTTTTTTTTTTTGATCAGTTAACATTTTTTTTTTTTAAAAAAAAAACTTAGAACCTGTTGCCTTCCCCACCCCACCCCCCAACCCAACACAAAAAAAAAAAAAAAAAAAAAAAAAAAAAAAAAAAAAAAAACCTTAGAACCTGGGGATACCAAAAAAAAAAAAAAAAAAAAAAAAAAAACAAAAAACTTAGAACCTGTCACAAAAAAAAAAAAAAGAAAAAAAAAAAAGAAAAGGAGAAGAAAGCACATCCAAATATCTGATGAAAGAAAAGAGGGAGGCGGTGAGCTAATGAAAGAGAAGAAGAAAGAGACCTGAGCGAGAAAAGAGGAATAAAAAAGAATAAATTGATATGCCATACGGGTACTGTACAGTGGCAAATATATGATGACACTGTAGCATGTTGCAAAAAATTTAGGATATACCACATCTGATAAATAGGGATAAATGATGTTTGGTGTGCTATATGTGCCAAATATTTAGTATTTGGCACATATAGCACATCTGATAAAGATGCTCTAATATTCTTATAATGACTCACACGACAAAATTAATGTTTAGAATGGCTGAACGGATCAAAAAAATATCCTCCATTTCTCGCTATGAATTCTTAGTGATTGATAGGAATTTTGGTTTGAAATTAATTTTGAACATTAAATTAAGATGCCAGAGGAAAGGGAAAATTATTGAAAAGAAATTAGAAAAGAAATTATGCTATAACACGTGTTGTAGTGGTACACTCTTGCCTTCAACTAAGGCTTATAAGGTATGAGTGGGGCACATCTTTCTCGATGTGGAAACAAGTCTCAAAAACTGCTCATGTCGCTTGAAAGAACAAAGCCGTACAGGTCCTTCGGCCCCAAAACGAACAAACTGCTTGTGGGCTTGGAACAAATCCTCCCTCACACACATGCTTAATGAAAAAAAATGCTTTGATTAAGGTTTTCAGAATGGCCGAGGATCACTACACTGAATGTAACACCACAGATGTGAGATTGCTTCTCATCAATTGCCATACCAATCGTTATTCACAATATAATCTTCCTACTGCCTCAGATGTTGCTGGTCTTATTGTGGGTGATTTTGACCCTGATAATGGGTATCGTGATATTATTGTTGAGGATTGTGATAGTGGGCTCTAGCATATAAGTGAAATCCATCCAGCTTTTATGCCTATGCAATATCCTCTGCTTTTTCCTTTATATATTAACGTCCCTTTTATATTTTTTTTAAATAATAAAATGCAATATTCTCTTTTTTTATTCATTATTTTATCTAATGCTATTCTCTATATGATAAGCCCAAAAAAAAAAAAAAAAGACCAATAGCATTACTTAAATAATAAAATGCAATTTTTTTTATCATTGTTTTATCTAATTCTGTCCTCTATGTGATAAACTATTAAAAAAAAAAGTTGATCAATGGCATCACTACAATTAATCATTCCCGTGCAGTAGCGCGGGTTACATACTAGTGGAAATAAAAATAGAATACTTCCGTGACATAATCAATTACATTTAAAAATCTCTCTAAGATTATAATCAATTAAACTTAAATAAATAAGTCAAATTGAATAATCCCCATAAAGCAACCTAATTAAAATTTAATGATAGAATTAAATTTGAATTTAAATCAATGAGTCCAATAAGGAAATATTTGGAGGATAATTGAAGATCATAGATTTCCTAGAAGTCTTTACGGTTTGAATTTAAGTAGGATTGAATTTAAATGAACATTAATGAATAATCAAGCATGAAAGACCACTCTTAACAAGACAAGATATAACTTGAGTTAATTAATTAAGTATATAATAAGGGAAGACTCCACATGTTCACATACTTGCTTCGATGGTCACTTACTTGGATGGTCACATGCTTAAATGTTCACATATTAACATGTTCATATGCTTAGATGATCACGTGTTCATATGGTAACGTAGTCACATGCTTGGATGATCATAGGTTCACATACTTGGATTATCACATGATTACATGTTCACGTAATAACATAGTCACATGGTTGGATGATCACATGCTTACATGTTTACAAGCTCACATACTTGATTGTTAGGATGCTCAAATGTTTGGTTGTCTTTCATATGACCCATAAATAAACCCTAGGACTTAGATGCTAGTGCGAGTTCACATAGGCCCATTAGGTAAATGCCTCTCTACCACTATCCAATAAAGATAATGAAAGCCATCTACAGTTGGGTGGTATGGGGTGCCTAACCTGCTCCTGCAATTGTAATTTAACTTCGAACATATTTTAGTGTTTAGAACTTTATAGAGTTATCATATGGTTTCTAGACCTATAACCAAGTGGCAATTCTTTTCTTGCCCCTTCCTCAAAGTAATCATACTAATCGTAACCATACTGCTCATTTGCCTTGTCTTTATACTTGGAGCAGGGTGGTTAGAAACTTAGAGGTGCCTTTCTTTTATCTTTTTTTCTATGTCTATATAATTCGATAGTTGGGATGGGGTTTTACTTTTGCATGTTTCCATTGAAAATACCAAGATGCACCAAGTAGTTGAGTGACAAGACTCTTAATCCTTTTGTCCATTGTTTAGTCTCGTTTATAAAAATTACATTTCTATTATTTTTAGTATAAAAAAGGTAAAATACAGGAATTATCCTTAAGGTTTGGGTTAGTAAAAATCATGTCCAAAATATTTCAAAATTGACTAACTTAGTCCATAAATACAGATAAATAGTTATAAAATTTGTCAATGTTTTCTATAATGATTTGACTAACCTTAATATGGTTAGTTGTAACATCATTAATCAACCAAACGGTCAAAACAAAGAGTTAGAGTGATTAATGGCATTACTCATCATGTGTGTTTAGAGGCTGAATTAGTCAATTTAAGAAATGTTTTAAACCTAGTTGACATTATTTCAAAAATCAGAGGTACTTCCTGTATTTTGCATTTAAAAAAAAAAAAAAAAAAGAGCCATTTTTTTTAATTTTTTTAAATGAAAAATTGGTTGCCACTTGCCACTAGAAGGGCTTTGCAGTTTGGAATTGCATTACTAATGTTTTTCTTTTTCAGGTCTGTAAACCTGGCCCTTACCAATTAATGCTGGGAATGAGAGAGTAACTTGGTCCACCACCAGCTCATAATACTGTGCTCACAACAAAAAGCTTGGTTCACTTTATTACTGACTTAAAAAGGAGAAGTTAAAAAGCTATGGATTTTCCACACATATGCCATTTACTAATTGGTGACTGGTAAGGTCCCCCGTTGCACATGCCTGCATTTAAGAACTTATGCGTGGGATGTCACTGTGGGTTCACTCCATCTCACCTCTGCCTTCTAGTTTTGCAATCATGATCAACTGTACTCTTCACTGCTTTTAATCTGTTTGTGGACCTCGCAAAGTTCTCTTTTAAGTTAAAAGTTAAAACTATTATTCCTGTCCTTTACTTTGATCAAGCTTTTTTCTTTTGGTCGGGTAAAAAGATAAAAATGAAATAACGCGGTTAAATATATATGGACTAGCTAATCGGTGGATGATATTTTGTTCTTCAATCAAGAATAATCGAAGTTGATTTCTGTTGGGAGTTTGATTTTGTGTATGATCCTATTTGTCTAACCTGACTTGGAAGTGTTACGGTTTTAAATGAGAAATTTTCAAAGGTTCAATTTAAAAGTACTCTGACTTTTGGACCTGTTTTTAGCCCATTTTGGATCTTTTTTTTTTTTTTGGGGGGGGGGGGGGGAAATTATATATACTGTTGCTCCATATTAATTAAGGTTCAATGTATTGAAAATTGTACTACTGTACAACTGCCCCTATATATTTTTTCCTTATATAATGAAATTGTTGCAACTTCTTGGAGGTAGGCACATTATCAAATCACATAAATGTTTGTGTTGTGTGATTGCTTATTTGTGCAATTTTTTCTCAATTTTTTGCATCTTACAAATTCTAAGAATTAAGTTAAATTCTTAAAAATTTCAATTTTCACAATGATTGGTGATACCCGTGAATGGTTATTTTGCATCCTAAATAAAATTTTGTAATGTGACAAAAAGAATCTAGATGCTAGACACCGGATTTCTTTTTGCCTAAAAGCACCACATATCAAACTACATATATATTATTTGTTGAATAAAAATCCTGTCCTGTTTTAAATGTGGCACTTTATGCTTTACAAATAACAACTTGATATGTGTGTGTATATATATATATAACTAAGACTTAAAATGAAAAATAAACAAAATCAAATCAAGTACGTAGCATTGGTGAATAATTATAGAGCAGTTGGGATCCAATCCTCTTAAATGTGATTTCAATAATTCCAATAGACACTCTTTAATTTGTCTCTTGCTCAATTTCCACCATCATGATACCTATGTTACTCTTCAGTCTTCACCCCCTATTTGGTCTTAACACGACAGCATCTCTCTCTCCAGCATTATTTTATTTATTTCATATTTTGGCCTTCACGGGTCTTGGTTCTCACTAATTTTCTACGTGACAATTTGCCCCACAACAAACTTTTACTCATGGTCTTTACTTTTTATATTCTCTTCCCAATGACCACTATTCCTCCTTTGTCCTAAGCTGCCCCATGGTCCAAACCATGCCTGTCCCTTCTTCTTCATCTTCATCTTCTTCCATGTTTGTTTTCACTTGTTTGCTCATCATTTTCTTGCTTACCCTTCATTCCTCAAATTGTTTAGCCAAACCAACCAATACCACTCCGCAACTCTCAGTTGACTACTACGCCAAATCATGCCCCCAACTCGAGCAATTCATTGGGTCCATCACCAGCCGACAGTTCAAAGAATCACCAGTCTCCGGGCCTGCCACCATTCGCCTTTTCTTCCACGACTGCTTTGTAGAAGTAATAACAATTCCAGACAAGCAATTGGCTTTGCATGCATCTACATGTTAGCATATCATACCATATCAACTTATTAGCATGAGTTTTCAAGTGATAGCCCGACAGTAATGACATTTTTTGTGGTGTCTAATTTCTCTGATTTGAAGTTCAAACCCAACCTTTTCATTCCCCCCAGTCTACTTATCCAAAAAGCACCATCTTAATTAGATATTGATATTCGATAATGCATATTTATGATTTTATTTAACATATTTTGAAGTTCTTTTTATTTATTTATTTTTAATTTGTGCAATTAATATTGGTGAATTAAGGGATGTGATGGATCAATATTGATATCATCGAAGCCGGGAAGTAAAATGTTGGCAGAGAGGAATGCTCAGGATAACAAGGACTTAAGAGTGGAGGGGTTTGAGACCATAAGTAAGGCCAAAGCTTTGGTGGAGAGCAAGTGCCCTGGCGTTGTGTCATGTGCCGACATTCTAGCAATTGCAGCCAGAGACTTTGTACATTTGGTCAGTGCCTCTATTCTTTTCACCTCCTTAGTCCTTCTCTGCTCAAAGTAGCGTAGTGATCAGTCACATAGTCACATGCAAGCCACAAGTCCCAACCCCATAACTTGAATCTGATTTTTAATGTTATTTTTTACCCTTTTCATGTAGTTGAATAGTTAAAATACTAGTAAAGTAATCACTAATTGCATACTCTGTCTATCAATGATAATACCAATTGCTTAAAAGGCATTGGCAATTTGACTCCAAAATGTTGGTGGTGGTAACAAACATGGTCCCACCGAGCGTGTCACATCAGTGAGTTGGTCTAAGAAGAGCCACTGTTAGTAAACATGCACGGGTACCCTGTGCTCTATACGAGAAAAAGAAAGCCCTCTTTGCAATGTTGATTACTTGCTCAGGAAATACTGAAATAGTAAAAAAGGATTCAAATTCCAATAGATAATTCTTCTCTACCGCGCAAAGCAATGTGCTAAACTATTTGATCAACTAATTATAAGTTCTTCTCATTTATAGAGAAAACCCTTAAGAAGACTTGGCATTGTCTATTTTAGGGTCTATATCATTAACTTTATATATGTATATATATGTCCTTCAATGTAGAAAATATTGCAAGGCACTAGAGCAATATCTCTTGCATTTCTTTTTTCATGTCATACATATGTAATAATAACACATTAAAGAAACTAGATATTTTTGTCAATGATTGTTAATATATTTATTTTCAGATATGGATGATACTTCCAAAGTAGAAAGATTAAGCTAGGATTGTTTAGTCCTTATCTGTAAAACAAGGAAAATTAAAACTGGATTTATGGACATTTCCATGGGCCTAATTTGTCCATATAATAGCTACCAAAAAATAATTGTCCTTAATAAGTATTTGTCCTACACTGATGTTGGTTATAACATCTTGGGTCTCCAAATCAGTGAATGTCAGGCCTTATGAAAAGTCAAGATAAATTATTTCGGCCTTAGGAACAGGCCAGATTCTCGAAAAAACAAATATAATAGTAATGGAGGATCAGGCCAGCCCATCTTAATTGGTATTAAAATACTACTGATTCGTCTCATTATTCTAGTATTAGTAAATAAATGCACCAGTATACACACAGGACAAAATAATTTCATAGAAGTATGCTAAGTTGCCAACCTTTGTCTACTTGGGCTTCTGACCCAATCAGTTTTTTTTTTTTTTTTTTCATTTCTTTTTTTTATAAATTTGATAGTTACGACATGAAATTGAAGATTTGAAGTGCTGTTGTCATTAAAAATACTAGTAAGTGTTAACCAATTAACAACTTCTAACCCCAATAATCTGCCCTCTGTGGTGCAGTATTATAACTAAACTATGGTCTTGTTTGGTTTTTGAATATTAATTGATTTCAAATCTTGGTCTAAAAATAAAAGTTTGAACCTGCATTCTTGTTCGCCTTAGCTCAGCCTGACCTAACGGAATACCCTGCTCGGGTGCATTTGGATAAACTTCAGTGTATTTATTTAGTTTTTGAACAAATATCAGTATATCTATTTTATTGCGTAAAAAATACAAGTATACATTAAAAAATATATACAACAATAAACAATTTATAAAAAGCTTTACAAACGCATTCATAAGTTTTGGCTGTCCTTTACTAGGCCTGGCCTAGTCTGGCTGATCAACTCTGCAGCTTTAAGACCAATTTTTGTCGGTCATGTGGCTTTATCTCCAATTCAATAGTGAGCACATGAGCACCATAGCATTTAATTATTTTTGTCATAAACAACATGTTCTAGAGTACTCCTTTCTTAATAAAAAGAGATAGGGTACATGAAAAAAAAAAAAAAAATCAAAATATAAATTTGTCCAGGAGTTAAAAGTTTGTAAGTTAAAAAAAAAAAAAGTTTGTAAGTTTTTATTGGTTTTTATATAAGCTCACAACTGACAATTTTTTAGCTGTCGTTAATAGTCTATCACATTAGCAATTGTGAAATTTTTAATCTTTTTTGGTTGTATTTATAGACTTTCTCTAATAAAAAAAATAACAATAATATGAAATCAAATTCATGGTTGGTGCAGGCAGGGGGTCCTTATTACCAAGTGAAGAAAGGGAGGTGGGATGGAAGAATATCAATGGCATCAAGAGTAGCATCCAATATCCCACGCTCAAATTCCACCATTGATGAGTTACTCAAACTCTTCAGCTCAAAGGGGTTAACACCAAATGACCTAGTAGTCCTCTCGGGTGCCCATACAATTGGCTTTGCCCACTGTCAGAATTTTGTAAGCAGGCTGTATGACTATCGTGGCACTAAGAAGCCTGACCCAGCCATTGATCCAAGGCTCCTAAAGGCACTGAAAATGTCATGCCCACGTTATGGTGGCAATAATGACATTGTTGCACCATTTGATGTTACCACCCCATTCTTGTTTGACCATGCTTACTACAGGAATTTAGCTGCTAAACTAGGCTTACTAGCCACAGACCAAGCTTTATTTTTGGACCCAAGGACCAAACCACTTGTTCAAGCTTTGGCGCAGGATAAGCAAAAGTTTTTTCAATCTTTTGTAGTAGCTATGGACAAAATGGGTTCAATAGGTGTAAAGAGGGGAGGAAAACAAGGAGAGAAGAGGAAAGATTGTGGTATGCATATGTCCTGATTTTTTTTTTCTTCTGGAGGAGAGAGAGGAGGAAGGGGGGGAGGGGGATTTAGATTCTTCGTTTTATTTTTATTTCGATGTGTTTGGTTGAGGTGATTGGCTTTTAAGTCCTCTGGATTCAATTTGTGTTTGGTATTGGTTGTAGATAAGGTTTTTGGGAGTAAAAAAAAAAAAAATACAATCATTTTTTTTTTTTTTGAATGAGGACAATCATTTTTGTGACATGATGTAACGTCAATTTATTTTCAATTTTTGTTGCAATGAGGTCTATCTTGTTGAATTTCCACATCCACATGGGTGGCTAACATGCCAGTTATCTAATAATTAGTAAGAGTGTAGCCGCCAACCTAATGCTATGTTTTGTTAGATTGAAAAAGGGAAAGATAGAAAATTGGGAAAGGAAAAGTGATAGAAAATATGATTTTTCATTATTTGGTTAAAATGAAAAAGGAGAGGAAAGGTGAGGGTGGATGGAGTTTTTCACTTAGGTCAAGAATTTATTTTCCTTTCAAATTATGAATAAAAGTTGAAAGAAACTGGGTTTAAGAAAAAAAAATACAAAATTATTTCTACATTTCTATCCTTTTACTTTTAGTATAAGGACATAATTTACTTTCTATCATTTTACTTTTTCCATCTTTTCTACTAAATACTCATGGTGAAAAATAAATAGATTTCTTTTTAATCTCACATTTCAAACCCCCTAACCAAACAAAGCCTAAGGGATTTCATCCTTAGTTTGTTAGTCTCTCCCTTTCCCTCTCTTTCCCTATATATATATATATATAATCATACTTAATGGCAGTTTTTAACAAAATTGGATGGAATGATAAAATTGAATAAATTTAAAATTTAAAAGACTCAATTACATTAAAATAAAATTAGAGGTTTTAAATGAATTTCATTTACCATCTAAAAAAAAAAATTTTAAAAATTTCAGTTTGTTGAGACTGATGCGTAGACTTTTTGTGGGTTTTTAGCTATATTTTTAATGCCAAATTAGTTTATTGAGACTAAGGCTGTGTTTGTTTTGTGTAAAATGTTTTCCGGAAAATATGTATTTTCCGGAAATGCTATTTTCCGGAAAAGGAAAATATTTTTAAGTGTTTGGGTGAATTATGAAAATTGTTGTGAAAAATATTTTCATGTGTTTGGATGTGTTAGGAAAATGCTATTTTCCAGAAAATTTTTTACATTTTCCGGCTACAACAACAACACCAACAACAACAACAACAAAAAATTCCGGCAACAATAACAACAAATTCCGGTTCCGGCGACAACAACAACACCAACGAGAACAATAACAAAAAATTCCGGCAACAACAATGATAAATTTTGGCTCCGGTGACAACAACGACAACAACAACAACAACAACAAGTTCATTAAAAAAAAAAAACAACAACCACAATCAAATTAAAAAAACAACAACAACAGCAATCAAATTAAAAAAAAAAAAAAAAAAAAAAAAACAGAGAGATCGAGGAAGAGAGAGCGTGGAGGCGATGGGGCGCGATCGCGATGGGCTCTAGGCTTGGAGGCGATGGCGTGATCGAGGAGACGACGTGCGATGGCGCGGTGCGATCGAGGAGGCGACGGCGCGATGCGATCGAGGAGGCGATGGCGCGGCGATGGCGCGATGCGATCGAGGAGGCGACGGCGCGATGCTCCGGGCTTGCGATTGCTCTGGGTCGTGCGACTGCTCTGGGTGGTCGCTGGTCTGGGTCGCTGGTCTGGGTGGTCGTGCGACTGCTCTGGGTTGCGATGGGTTGCGCTGAGTCGAAGGTCGTGCGATTGCTCTGGGTTCGTGGGTTGCGCTGGTCGCTGGCGGTTGCTCGTGCGAAGGTCTGCTCTGGGTCGCTGGTCTGGGTCGCTGGTCCGGGTCTTTCTTCACGCTCTCTCTTCCTCTGTTTTCCGGAAAATACCATTTGAAGTGAAAATAGAGGGTGAAAAGAATTTCACCCGTTGGAGCCTTATTTTCCGGTCAAACCTGAATTGATTTTCAGTTGACCGAATTTTCCAAATTTGCCAAACACCCAAATTTTACGGAAATGGTTTTCCGGAAACACTTTGAAGCCAATTCAAACACAGCCTAATGTGAATGCTCTTAGATTGTTTGATTTGCATTTTAGCAAAAAATTACATAGAAAAAAAAAGGTCATTTATATTTTTCTAACTTTGAAAATTTAGCGCAAACAACTTATTAGTAGATTAGTTGTGAGAAAAAAAGATAGAAGAGCTATTTATTTGTCGATCTGTTTGTTTGTTTGTTTTTAAGAAAGATTAGAAGAGATTTATTTGGTTCAATTCATTTGAATAATTATTTTTAATAACCTATTTATAAATCTTTAAAAATACTACAGAGTTGTTTAGTAGTGTATTTTAAACAACATTTTTTAGTGTTTACACAACATTATACGTATTTTCATATACTTTTACATCCACACATATTTTTAAAAAATACAAACAACGTTACTAAAACAATATTACCAAAAAAGCTTTATATATTCTTTCTTAAAAAAAGAAAAGAAAAAAAAAGGACTATATATTCAACAAGAATATATCCAAATTGGGCTATTATAAAAGGAAAAACATGCATAGCCTCTCAGGCTTGCCTTCCTTTGCGACCATACGCACCAAGCCCACAACTTTGGCTAATAGAAACAGGAGTACCAAGAAACCACAACTAATCAGAGCAATGAGAGCCGTTGTTCAGCGAGTCGCCTCCGCAAGCGTCGAGGTCAGTCTCTCTCTCTCTCTCTCTCTCACAATTTTTGAGGATCTTATCCTACGCCACCGGCGCATGATAGCATAAGTGTCGTGTATTGTCCAGGTGGAGGGGCGCATCGTATCAGAAATTGGGCCGGGCCTGCTCGTTCTCGTCGGACTCCACGAGTCCGACTCCGACTCCGATGCCGATTACATGTTCGTTTTCTACTTTTAATAATTCATTTTAATTCCGTACTATATATATATATATATATTAAAGTTTAATAAATAAATAAAAATGGCTAAAATCCAAATTACTCATTTAAACTAGTTTGAGTAATTTGTCATTTTCACCCTCTAAAATTTATTTATTTGTTTTGGTCATTTTCATTGTTAAAATTTGGGAAAAATGGCCTGACACCTGAATTTTGAGGCATTTCCACTTACACATTGTAGTTGTATTTTCGTTAATTTAGTGCATAAACTTTGGTACTGTAGCAAATTAAGAGCAACTACCCTAAAGTTCAAGAGTGTGTCAAGGCATTTTACCGGTCAAAATTTATTTATTTATTTTTGTCATTTTATTTATTTTTAACATTTGGTCCTTCCGTTCGCCGTTTATAAAACTTGACTCTATTCGCATATGTGATACACGCCGTCTTATTGGAAGGTAATTTTATATATGGCAATGGATGGAATGACCAATTTGATATAATTGTTAAAGTTTGAAGACTAAAATGACAAAAGAAAAAATAATAATAATCTTTAGGCATAAAAATGACAATTCACCCAAACTTAAAAATTGTTCGAGTGCTTAAATTTTTTATTTATTAGTATTTATGAATTATGTCTACAGTTGTCGTAAAGTCTTGAATATGAGGTTGTTCCCTAATGAAAGTACAGGCAAAGGCTGGGACCATAATGTAATTTCATCACTCTCCCTTTTTTTTTTTTTTTTCGGCTGTGCATTATAACTGCCAGTTTAACTGTATTAACTGCTATTATAAAAGTCCTTTTTTAATTTTTGAAGTTTATATCTTGGACTGCAGGTAATGCAGAAAAATTACGAAGTTCTGCTAGGTAATAGCATTAGCATGCATCTTTTTTCTTTTTTCCTTATTTAAATACATGGGGGGAAATCTATGTTACAATGCAGTGGCATTGAGTAAATTTAACAAGTATGGTGTTTTTACAGTGAGTCAGTTTACATTGTATGGAATCTTGAAGGGTAACAAGCCAGACTTCCACGTGGCAATGCCGCCTCAGACGGCGAAGCCCTTTTATGCTTCTTTAGTTGAGAGATTCCAGAAATCCTATAAACCAGATGCAATAAAAGGTAGATTTTTCCTGTTTTTTTATTTGTTTTAATGTTAGGTTGTTGTGTGATGTTATCTTTGTATACGTACTACTTGGTGGCACTGAGTAGAAACTTGGGGAAATGCTGTGTTTAATAATACAGCATGTGTCAGATGTCACATTTCTGTATACAGTGGTGCTTGTTGGCCAATTTTTGTATTAGTAATTTAGTATTAACATTATGGTTTTAACATGTCAATAATAAATATATTGCTCAAAAATTATAATTTGATTGCTAACTTGGATTGAACATATAAGTAGCTATACGCCTTAACAAATGTATTTGTATTTATTTTAACCCATATAAAGATATTATTGGTGTGGACACCACACCATGTCACGCACTATATCACATCTGAGGAGATAATCAATATGTTATCTTTATCTTTATTTGGGTTTATCTTTAGCATTAGATTGGCATTGGATTAGTATTTGAGATCGATTAGGATTCATTTTAAGAATGTTTATCTTTATCTATTGTGATTCCTGGAAGTTGTAGAGAAAGTTCCTGGTTTATTTTGTATTCAGACTATTATTAATATTATTTAGAGATGTTTGGTGGTGAATCCAAACAACCTTAGGTGGTGAAGCCTAGGTTGTCTTGCATCAGTTACGAAACACGAAATAGGGACATTTCTATTTAAACATGGAATGGAAGTGCTGTTCTGATGTGTTCTGGGATTATGCATTTGTTGATCCAGTTGACGAATTATGATGACCTGTCATGGTTATAGTGAAGTATGTGGAATTGCTTGTGTGTACATACTTTGTTTTCCTCTGCTTTAACCGTAGTCCTACTGAGGTCAGATAGAAAATTAAATTCACATTGGATATAAATGGTAGTAGTTTTATTCTTCTTTGTAATATAAAAAAAGTGCACAATCAATTTAGCTAGGGTTCCAATCATACTACCTTTTTTACAATGCTAAGCTCGCAAGCTGTAATTGTAGGGCAGTAAGTCCATCCCCACTGCTTTCACATTGGCCCCCCACTAGAAGGCTGAGATTTAAACTAGTGCCTCTGTTTTATGAGATGTGGTTTCCAATTGATTGTGCTATTTTAGGTTCATATTTGAGTGATAGATATTGTTACATTTATGGAAAATTTGTTTCTGGGTTAACCAATTTTCTGAAATGTATCAGAATTATTTTAGGGACTTGCAAGGAAACCTATAGATTAAGATTTTCGTTATTCCTATCATCTCCATAACTTCTCTCCACAAAGTAACACATTAACAATGCAGTTTTAGTCTTCCTACCACTCTTTGGTCTTTGAAAAGATTTATGTTTCTTCGCTGACGTTGCACAGTAAGCACTTTTTTTTTTTTTTTTAATTAATATATCACTCTGCTAGAAAATAATTTAATTTTCATGTTTGATATCTTAATTATTCATTTCCACTTTTTGGTTGTGTAGATGGTGTATTTGGGGCAATGATGCTGGTAAAGACCTTGACAAATTTGTTTCTTTCCTTGATTATTCTAGTTTTTGTTTCATGTATTACCTTGAGAATAGCTCTTAGACTTTGATCTTTCAAATGAGATACAGGTCAATTTGGTTAATGATGGACCAGTCACGATGCAGCTCGACTCACATTCCCCAAAGTGAGTACTACCTCTCAATGATTTTAGTGGCTGCATGTTATTCAGTTGTTTCCATGACTTTGTCTACTTTTTTAGTTAAGCTTGTTTAACCAAAGAAGGTTGAACCATTGTAGGAATACAAATGATGCAGTAGAAGAATCATAATTTGGTCAATTGTATTTGGATCAACTGAAATTCAGCAATGGACCTATGTTTCTTACTTCATTATATGCTGGACACCTTGAAAAATCAGCTTGGCAGGATGTAAGACATGATATTCTCAATTACAATAAAACTCTTTCTCCTATGATGAGATCTATCTTGCTTTATTTCCCTTGTTGTGTTTTTGTTTTTAATGACTCAACGATTGGCCTTTTACTTAGTTGATGATTAACTAGATTGATTTGACAAAGGATGTGAGGAGGTGTATCATTGAGCAATGAGCTCAATGATGTGCTTTAACACAAATGAAATTTTTTTTAGTGACATAAAGAGGGGTTAGACAGAGAAATCTGATGTGAGAAACAATTGAGAGGATAAGAAAAACTGAACAAGATAATATAGGGCCATAGTCTATATTGGTCGCTGATTTGAAGTTTTAATTTAGGTATCAAAACCCGACTTCAACTAACCAAAATACTAGACTATTAGAATTAATTCTCGAATTATAAATTTCATGATTTATGTGTTACTTAATTTTTAACTTTGAGTGGTTTTTTTAAAATAATTGAAAGAAAGAAAGAAAGAAAGGAAAAAAAAAAAAGATATTAGAAAGTATGTTCTTTTTTTTTTTTAGGCGTGAAAAATATATGGGTCATTTCAAATCAATTTGACCTGTGATAGTCCAAGTTATGGTCATAGGAATAGTAACTCATATTAGTCCAATAAATTTTTAACCCGAATTCAATCTGACTTGAACTCGATCCGACCCAATCCATACCTAATTGACCTGACATGTTTGCTCACTCTTATATATATGGACCCATACAATATAAGAGAAGATGCAGAAAATTATTACACCAAATGCCATAATCCAATTCCGCCAACTAGGACCCAGGCTCCCAACACAACCTCATTTATGCCTCCAGAACAATCAAATACTTGCTACGTGTATCCCACAGTCCATCTTTCGTAAATCTACGACAGTAAAGTTCATAGTTTTAAAAATTGAATCGGTCGTTCAATTGGTCTTGATGAAGTCGAAAAAATCACCAGTGAGCCGCACGTACTCACACGCCCAGAATGCAACCTGCACAACACAAGAAAGGGGAAAGACCTACGCAGAGAGCACTGGTGTGGTGCCAGCCAAATACCCTCCGAAGGTCAAGTTAGAACTCTTTTCACAACTCTAGAGTGCTAGAAAGGGTAAATTATGTGTACCTCGATTTGTGAGGGTATTGGAGCTTTTATAGTAATCGAAAGTTGACCTTTTTTACTTGGAGTCGAAGTCTTTCCTTATAGAAATCCTCTTGAGGAGTCCCAAACGTGATGGACAAGTCATATTCCTTATAAAGAAGATCTCCATCGATGCACGCAGCTTCTAGAACCCTAATTGCGCTAGGACTCTAATTACCCCTAGAATCTAGGAGGTGTGTTGCAAGTATTCCCATATAGGGATTCTGTCTGACACGTGGCCAACAAATCCGTCCTCACTGAGTCTTGCACCTAATGGGCCCGTCCATCAACATTGCTTGGATCCGTCAGCTTATTTTCTCCTCTTCAGTTGCCCCCTTCACCTTATGGGCCCGTGATCTCGGAGTGAAAGGACCCCTGGGGTGACAGTTCGATTTGGATCTTGAGAGACTTGTCAATTTTTGACAGGCTAGCCCGAAATTATTTCTGGCGTAGGAGACCTAAATTTTGACCAAGGCACTTTTGGGTGACATGGTCCAACTGTTCTCCCGTAAGTAAGAAGACTTAGAATTTTCACTAAGGCATTCGCGGGTGACTTAGTTTGTCCTTCCACCCGTAGGTAGTAGGACTTAAAATTTATACCAAGACACTTGTGAGTGATTTGGTCCATCCTTCTACCCATTGGTAGTAGGACTTGGTCCGTCCTTTTACCTGTAGGTAGTAAGATTTAAATTTTGTACCAAGGCACTTGAGTGATTTGGTCCGTCCTTCCACCCGTAGGTAGAAGGACTTAAATTTTGTACCAAGGCACTTGAGTGACTTGGTCCGTCCTTCCACCCATAGGTAGGACTTAAATTTTGTACCAAGGCACTTGTGAATGACTTGGTTCGTCCTTCCACCCGTAGGTAGAAGGACCTAATTTTGTACCAAGGCACTTGAGTGACTTGGTCTATCCTTCCACCCGTAGGTAGGACTTTAATTTTGTACCAAGGTACTTGTGAGTGACTTGGTCCGTCCTTCCACCCGTAGATAGTAGGACTTGAATTTTGTACCAAGGCACTTGTGAGTGACTTGGTCCGTCCTTCCACCCGTAGGTAGGAAGACTTATATTTTGTACCAAGGCACTTGAGTGACTTGGTCCGTCCTTCCACCCGTAGGTAGAAGGACTTAAATTTTGTACCGAGGCACTTGTGAGTGATTTGGTCCGTCCTTCTACCTATTGGTAGTAAGACTTGGTTTGTCCTTCCACCCGTAAGTAGTAAGACTTAAATTTTGTACCAAGGTATTTGAGTGACTTGGTTCGTCCTTCCACCCGTAGGTAGAAGGACTTAAATTTTGTACCAAGACACTTGTGAGTGACTTGGTCTGTCCTTCTACCCGTAGGTAGAAGGACTTAAATTTTGTACCAAGACACTTGAGTGACTTGGTTCGTCCTTCCACCCATAGGTAGTAGGACTTGAATTTTGTACCAAGGCACTTGTAAGTGACTTGGTCCGTCCTTCCACCCGTAGGTAGGAAGACTTATATTTTGTACCAAGGCACTTGAGTGACTTGGTCCGTCCTTCCACCCGTAGGTAGGAGGATTTAAATTTTGAACCAAGGCACTTGAGTGACTTGGTCCGTCCTTCCACCCGTAGGTAGGAAGACTTATATTTTGTACCAAGGCATTCGTTGGTAGCTTGGTTCGTCCTTCCAGCTGTAGGTTGGAAGACTTAAAATTTTCACCAAGGCATTCGTGGGTGACTTGGTTCGTCCTTCCACCCGTAGGTAGGAAGACTTAGAATTTTCACCAAGGCACCTATCGGTATCCTTGGTTGTCGATCCATCCCATTGGGATGAGGATTAGGTATCCGTCGGCTTCCTTTTGTAGTGTTTAGCCTTGAGGTCTTGCTGTAGCAATGGCATTTGTCTTCTGCTTATACATAGGATTGAGCATCCTTCTGCATGGTAGGCCATTGATACATTGCCCTCGAGACGCATGATGGAACTTTCAACCTCCAGGACGCGTTGTAGTCCTTTATTAGCGTCCCATTCTTAAGGTATTTTATTTGTCTACTTTGAGTCATGGACTTGCCGATGTGACTGAGTGTTACTTCGTCATCAAATTTTGTGTGTGTGTGTCCGTCTGCCTTTGTTCATGGACCAACATCCGTCCTCTTTTTTCTTTTTTCCATTTTTTTTTTAATGGACATGCATCCGTCCACTGGTCACTTTCTTCTTCTTCTTCTTCTTCTTCTTTTATTTATTTTATTTATTTTTTTTTTTTTTTGGGTGTCCGTCCATTCCTTGGACATGCATCCCTCCATGCACCCGTCCACCTTTTTTATTTTATTTATTTTATTTATTTATTTTAATGTGGACGTTCGTTCACTTTCTTTATGGATGGATGCATGACATGCATCCGTCCTTTTTTTTTTGGTGGACGTCCGTCCACTTTCTTTATGGATGGATGATGCATCCGTCCATTTTTTTTTTTTTTTTTTGGTGGACGTCCATTTTTTTTGGTGGACGTCCGTCCACTTTCTTTATGGATGGATGCATGGACATGCATCTGTCCTTTTTTTTTTTTGGTGGATGTCCATTTTTTTTTTGGTGGACGTCCGTCCACTTTGGTCATGGACTTCATATTATTATTTTATTTTTTGTCCGTCCACTTTGGTCATAGACTTGCTATCGATACCAAGTGTGACATTGTCACCTTGTTGGTCGTCCACTTGAGGTCGTGGACTTGTTAAAGTAACTAAGAGTTACCTCATCACCTTATTGGTCGTCCACTTGGGGTTGTGGACTTCTTGAGGTGACTAAGAATTACCTCGTCACCTTGTGGGTCGTCTACTTGGGGTCATGGACTTATTGAGGTGACTAAGAGTTACTTTGTCACCTTGGGGTCGTCACCTTGTGGGTCGTCCACTTGGGGTCGTGGACTTATTAAGGTGACTAAGTGTTGCCTCGTCACCTTGTTGGTCGTCCACTTGGGGTCGTGGACTTCTTGAGGTGACTAAGATTTACCTCATCACCTTGTGGGTTGTCCACTTGGGGTCCTGGACTTATTGAGGTGACTAAAAGTTACTTTGTCACCTTGTGGGTCGTCCACTTAGGGTCATGGACTTATTGAGGTGATTAAGAGTTACTTCGTCACCTTGTGGGTCGTCCACTTGGGGTCGTGGACTTATTGAGGTGACTAAGTGTTCCCTCGTCACCTTATGAGTCGTCCACTTAGGGTCGTGGACTTATTGAGGTGACTAAGTGTTACCTCGTCACCTTGTTGGTCGTCCACTTGGGGTCGTGGACTTCTTGAGGTGACTAAGTGTTACCTTGTCACCTTATTGGTCGTCCACTTGGGATGATCCATCCATCTTGTGGACTTAGTTTATATCCGTCCACCTTGTGGACTTTTGATTTTTTCATCCTCTTAAGTGTTACCTCGTTACCTTGTTGGTCGTCCACTTGGGGTCGTGGACTTCTTGAGGTGACTAAGTGTTACCTTGTCACCTTATTGGTCGTCCACTTGGGATGATCCATCCATCTTGTGGACTTAGTTTATATCCGTCCACCTTGTGGACTTTTGATTTTTTCATCCTCTTGGGATGATCCGTTCAGCTTGTGGACTTAGTTTTATATCCGTCCACCTTGTGGAATTTGGATTTTTTATCCTCTTGGGATGATCTGTCCAGCTTGTGGACTTAGTTTATATCCGTCTATTTTTTGGACTTAGTTTATCAAGTAGGAAAAACACAAACGTGTCTGACTATTTCTCTCATTGAAAGAAAACCATGTAGAAGAAAAAGGTACCTGCCCCTTGGGCTTAAAAAGGCACTTGTAGAATGAATCGTTTGAAGTAAAAACTTGCGATAGCAAAACTAAATAATAGAAAAAATTGTTCGTAGTAAAAAACTAATAAAAACTTAGTAATAAACTGGAAGCTGGGGGGGCGTCAATGCTCTTCATGTCGTAGGTGCTCTGTGTTCCATGGTTGCTGCGGCTTTTGTCCGTCTAGCGTCTTAAAGTGGTAGGTTCCCTTCCATCTCCATCATAGCAATGTAGCACTCTCGTGTGGCCATCTGATTTCCTCATAGCTCTCCCACCCCGTGCTCCATAGGAAATTTGATCATTAGGTGGTATGTTGACGTTACCGCCTTCCATGAGTTAAGGGTGGGTCGTCCGATGATAGCATTGTAAGCAAATGAGTAGTCGACCACAAGGAAAGTCATCTCCTTTGTGATCCGTTGAGGATAATCACCTATTGTTACCGAAAGTCTTGAATATGAGGTTGTTCCTTAATGAAAGTACAGGCAAAGGCTAGGACCATAATGTAATTTCATCACTCTCCCTTTTTTTTTTTTCGGCTGTGCATTATAACTACTAGTTTAACTGTATTAACTGCTATTATAAAAGTCCTTTTTTAATTTTTGAAGTTTATATCTTGGACTGCAGGTAATGCAGAAAAATTATGAAGTTCTGCTAGGTAATAGCATTAGCATGCATCTTTTTTCTTTTTTCCTTATTTAAATACATGGGGGGAAATGTATGTTACAATGCAGTGGTATTGAGTAAATTTAACGAGTATGGTGTTTTTACAGTGAGTCAGTTTACATTGTATGGAATCTTGAAGGGTAACAAGCCAGACTTCCACGTGGCAATGCCGCCTCAGACGGCGAAGCCCTTTTATGCTTCTTTAGTTGAGAGATTCCAGAAATCCTATAAACCGGATGCGATAAAAGGTAGACTTTTCCTTTTTTTTTTTTATTTGTTTTAATGTTAGGTTGTTGTGTGAAGTTATCTTTGTATATGTATTACTAGGTGGCACTGAGTAGAAACTTGGGGAAATGTTGTGTTTAATAATACAGCATGAGAGTAGTCCAAGCCCTCAAGAGAGTAGAGACGCTTCCAGTAACCCCTATTGTGGCCATTAATCGGCGCCTGCCATGCTTCTGTCCAACACGTGCAGTCAATGGCAACTGCCATGGCAGAGTTAACTCGCCAGAACCAGGAATTGAGAAGGGAGATTAATCTCAAAAGGCAATGGCATGAGGCCTATGGAGAAGAATATGGATAGAGCCAGGGAGATGGAAGAAATGCAGAGCCGGAAAGCCAATCAAGGGGTACTACAACAAGAAGGGTGCCACACTTGGAGAGGGAGATGGACCAAATAAGGAAAGTTATGGATGAGATGAGAGAGAACATGAGAAGGAAAAACACTGTAAAAGACTTGGTTCATAGAACTGATTCTCCTTTTACGGCTTCCATCAATGGTCATTCCTTGCCACCAGAGTTCAAGATGCATTCTTTAGATTTGTATGGTGGGACGCGTGACCCTTTTGATCATATTGTCACTTTCAAGACTACCATGCACCTTCAAGGGGTTCCAAATGAGATAATGTGTACAACTTTTCCCACCACCCTCAAAAGGCCCGCGCGAGTGTGGTTCAGCAAGATACTGCCAAATTTGGTAAGTTCTTTTAAAGAGTTGAACAAGTTATTTGTTAATAATTTCATTGAAGGACAAAGACACAAGCGTTCCTTGTCTAATCTATTAACCATAGAACAAGGAGAAAATGAGAGTTTGCGGTCCTTCATTACTCATTTCAATAGAGAAGCCTTGGCGGTGGATGAGATGGATGACAAGCTATTGTTAGCGGCCTTCCACAATGGGATCAATTCTGACCTGTTTATCCACAAGTTTTACGAACAAGAGCCTCAGGCTATGGCTAAACTTATCCATTCGGCTCAAAATTTCATGAATGTAGAAAATGCAATCATTGCCAAGAAGAGGAAAAGAGTGGAAGCAAACACTCAGCACCACCCCGAATAAGGTCCTTGTCAGAAGAAGGGACGAATAGAAGATAGGAAAGACCAAGACAATAAGAAGGCAGGTCCTTCAGCGTGGAATCAACAGTATACACCATTGAACATGCTGCTCGAGCAAGTCCTTATGTAAATCAAGGACGATCCCTCTTTGAAGTGGCTAGAGAAAATGAAGGAAGATTCTAATAAGCACAATAGAAATAAGTATTGTCGCTTCCACAGAGACCATGAGCATGATATGGATGAATGTTTTGATCTAAAGTAGCAAATTGAGAATCTTATATGGTAGGAAAAGTTGAGGAGTTTCCTTGGATAAGACCACAAGGACGAGAAATTGAAGGGTAAAGTAGAAGAGTCGTCACGATCATCGCTTAAAGAAATTAGAGTTATCATAGGGGGAAGTTTAACAAGCCAGTCGTCCAAGTCCAAGAAGGCATGCCTGAAGGTAGTGTAAAGCGTCCAGCTATCTGGACAGTCACCATAGCAAGGATTATGGATGAGCAAGCAATCACATTCACGGAGGAGGATGCTGAAAGAATTCACCATCCTCACGACGATGCTATCGTCATTACCTTGCTTATTGCTGACTACATGACTAGAAGGGTGCTAGTGGATAACGGAAGCTCGGCGGACATTTTGTATGTTTTAGCTTTTTAGCAGATGAGGCTAGGATGAGACTGGCTTCGTCTAGTGAATTTCCCCTAGTAGGTTTCGGTGGAATGAAGGTGCAGCTTATGGGTACTATTACATTACCAGTGGTAGTGGAGGCATATCCACAGCAAATCACCAATGACGTGAATTTTCTTATGGTAGACTGTTCATCCTCCTATAACGCCATAATTGGAAGGCTAACTTTAAACAGTTGGAAGGCTGTTACATCTACCTACCACTTGTCGGTCAAGTTTTCAACAGATTATGGAGTATGACAAGTACAAGAAGGCCAGCTAGCAGTAAGAGAATGTTACCTAGCCATGTTAGCTACGGACGAACAAGTTCAGACCATGAATATTGAAGAAAAGAGAGTTGTGGCCGAACCTATTGAAGTGTTAGACGATATTTCCTTAGATGAGAACAACCCTGAGAGGTGTACCAGGATTGGGGCAAATCTAGAAGAAAAGATTAAAAAAGGACCTCGTCCAGTTTTTGAAGAAAAACACTAATGTATTTGCTTGGAGTCATGAGGATATGCCGGGTATAGATCCTAGTGTCATCACCTACCGTCTAAACGTATGTCCTTCCTCCAAGCCAGTGTGACAAAAGAAAAGGGTGTTTGCCTTGAAAGAGATAATGCTATTAAAGACGAAGTTCAGAAGTTAATGGCGGCAAAGTTTATACGAGAAGTGTACTATCCAGATTGGTTGGCTAATGTAGTAATAGTTAAAATGGCGAACGACAAGTGGAGGATGTGTGTAGATTTTACTAATCTAAACAAGGCTTACCCCAAGGATAATTATCCATTGCCATGCATTGATCAACTGGTGGATTCTACCGCAGGCCACAAATTACTTAGTTTTATAGATCTTTCTCAAGATACAACCAAATAAGGATGGACGAGGCCGACCAGGAGAAGACATCCTTTGTTACTAGACAAGGCTTATTCTGTTATGAAATAATGCCCTTTTGGCTTGAAAAATGTTGGAGCAACATACCAACGACTGGTCAACCACATGTTTCATCCTCAAATTGGATGAAACATAGAAGTCTATATGGATGACATGTTGGTGAAAAGTCTAGATGAGGGAAAACATCTGGACAACCAGTAAGAGACCTTTAATGCACTCAGGCGGTACAGTATGAAGTTGAATCCCAGCAAGTGCGCTTTCGGAGCAGCGTTAGGAAAATTTCTTGGATTAATGGTTTCACACAAAGGGATCGAGGCAAACCCGGAAAAGATTAAAACAATTCCAGATATGAAGCCTCCACAAAGTATCAAAGAAGTCCAGTCTCTTATCAAGCGAGTTGCTGCCCTCAACATGTTTGTTTCTAAAGCTATTGAAAAGTGTTTACCATTTTTCAAGGTTCTAAAGAAAGCATTTGAGTGGAAGAATGAGTGCCAAAGAACCTTTCAAGACTTAAAGACGTACCTCGTTACGGCACCGTTGTTGAGTCCGTCCGTGATGGGCGAAGAGTTGTTTTCATACTTGACAGTGACCCCACATGCCGTGAGCTCAGCATTGATAAGAGAGGAAGGAAAAGTACAAAAGCCAGTGTACTATACTAATAAGGCATTGAGGGGAGCATAAGAACGATATCTGCTAATAGAAAAGCTAGCTTTCGCACTTATCACAACTTCCAGGAAGCTGAGGCACTACTTCCAAGCCCATGTAATCAATGTTATGATAGACCACCCACTTAAGAAAGCCATGAACAAGTTGGAAGCCACAAGACGATTGATCCAGTGGGTTGTTAAACTCAATGAGTTTAACATCCGATATCAACCAAGGCATACTATAAAGGGTCAGGCCTTAGTAGACTTTATTGTGAAGTTCACACCAAGCTGTGATGACGTAGAAGGAAAGGAAAACAGTAAAAAATGGGTTGTCCATGTGGATGGCTCGTCCACGCAACATGCAGGAGGAATAGGAGTGGTTTTACAATCCTCTGAAGGAGATAAGTTGAAGTATAAGATCTATCTGCAATACCAAGCAATCAACAATGAAGTTGAGTACGAAACCCTTCTTAAAGGGTTGGAACTGGCTAAGTCTGTGGAAGCGAAGTCAATACTCGTCTTGGGAAATTCTCAGTTGGTCATGGGCCAAATAAATGGGATGTATGAGGCAAAAGAATGACAAATGAAAAAAATACTTAGAAAAAGTGTTACGGCTTGTGAAGAAATTTAGGGAAGCTAACTTCGTTCAAATCCCAAGGGAGAAGAATGTGGAAGCAAATACTTTAGCGAAGGAAGCCTCAGTGACTGGAGCCATGGACGAGTTCAATAAAGTTCAATACGTCCCAAGAATAGATCTCCCAAAAGTGCAGTAAATAGAGAATGAAGAAAATTGGATGACCCTAGTAGTATCGTACTTAAAGGACGGAAGGCTTCCGAAAAGTAAGGATGAGGCCAAAAAACTAAGGGTTAGAGCAGCTAGGTATGTCCTTATGAACGAAGTTCTGTACAAGAGAGGCTTTTTTCAACCTTATTTCAAGTTTCTGGCTCGGGATAAGGCAAACTATATGTTGAGGGAAGTTCATGAAGGAGCCTGTGGAAATCATTCGGGAGCCAGATCACTCATCCACAAGGTCGTCCGTGCAGGGTACTATTGGCCAACTGTCCAAGCAGATGCAAAAGCTTATGTCAAGGTATATGACTAATGCTAACGATTTTGTAATGTCCCTAAACAACTATCAAAGTATCTTACCCCGATGATGGCCCCGTGGTCCTTTGCTTAATGAGGCCTAGACATCTTGGATCCTTTTCCACTCAGAACCAGATAGATAAAATTTTTAGTGGTGAGGATAGACTATTTCACCAAGTGGATGGAAGCATAACCCTTAGCAAGTATCACACAGTAGAAGGTAAAGAATTTCGTCTAAAAGAACATAGTGTGCA
The DNA here is from genome assembly GCA_030445155.1 of Quercus variabilis. Classification (NCBI taxonomy): domain Eukaryota; kingdom Viridiplantae; phylum Streptophyta; class Magnoliopsida; order Fagales; family Fagaceae; genus Quercus; species Quercus variabilis. The sequence goes on along the minus strand of CP129449.1, from coordinate 45,304,856 downwards.
GGTACGACTCAGCTTGAGGGGGCAAAGGGAGTATGGCCAGACGAGTTACCTAGTGTCCTATGGGTGTACAGGACCACAGTGAGAACCCTTACAGGGGAAACACCTTTTAAGCTAGCTTATGGAAGTGAAGCAGTCATACCTGCGGAAGTACACATGGCTAACCATAGGGTGATGTCATATCAGGACAAGGATAACGAGAAGCAGCTCCGCTTGAACCTCGATCTGGTAGACAAGGTATGGCTAACCATAGGGTGATGTCATATCAGGACAAGGATAACGAGAAGCAGCTCCGCTTGAACCTCGATCTGGTAGACAAGGTAAGGACGAATGCAGAACAAAGGACGACAAGGTACAAAAACCTCATGGCTAGGCGATATGATGCAATGGTGAAGCCAAGGCGATTTAACATAGAAGACCTTGTCCTAAAAAAGGTTTCTTTGGCAATCAAGAACCTAGCTCATAGGAAATTGGGACTTAACTGGGAAGGACCCTACAGAGTTGTCAACTATAAAAGGCAAGGATCCTACTACTTGGAGGCCCTGGACGGGAGAAAATTGGAACGTCCTTGGAATGTTGAACACCTGAAGAGGTACTAACAGTAAGATGCCAGCCTAAATGAGCGTAGTTCTGGACAAGACTGAAGCCCATTCATCTACTTATTTGTCTGCATGTTTTTAATAGTATTTTGTTGTTATTATAGTGTGATTATGGTCGAAGTTATGGTTTGTATTTATTTTCATAATAGGCATTGGCTTCTTAGCACATACCTCATCCGTGAACAATGTTTGTGGAATGTACATAATCTTGTGTAAATTCCTGATTTCCATACTATTTCTGTTCAAATTAACCCACGAGAAGGCTAAAAAGCTCAATACGAGAAAATTCTCTAGACGCGGAGATGTAACGTCAATAAGCTTTCCTAAGGGTAAAACAAAATCAAGGCATGCTCGTCCAAAGCAAAGGACGAGGTAAAGCCTATGCCTTGAGCAAATCACAGTAAGCCCAAGGCGTACTCGTCCATATAATGGACGAAGTAAAGCATAATGCATATCCAGACCATGGACGAGAAAATGCATAGATGAGTGTTTTGAACTTGTTAAGGCACCTACTAAAACAATCCAGTCCATAGACGAGCAAAATGCAGGGTCTTATCCTCATTAAACATGAAAATCAGCCAAGTCTAAGGACGGGTAATGCTGATAATTACCATTTCACATAGACGAATTACACTTGGTGAAATCCCAATAAAAATGGTAGAAGTATATATATGCAATATGGATGAGTCAAGCATGAAGTCTTGTAGATGGAAATAAAAAGTCTCGTCCATGCATATATAAAAGAAAAATAACAGCATTCATTCAATTGTTTTAAGGGCAGACGACCAACGTCTAAACACCCTTGTAAAACTAAACTTAAGTTGTTTAAAAACTCATCCATGCATGAAGTCTTGTATATGGAAATTAGCCAAGTCTAAGGACGGGTAATGCTGATAATTACCATTTCACATAGACGAATTATACTTGGTGAAATTCCAATAAAAATGGTAGAAGTATATATATGAAATATGGACGAGGCAAGCATGAAGTCTTGTATATGGAAATAAAAAGTCTCGTCCATGCATATATAAAAGAAAAATAACAGTATTCATTCAATTGTTTTAAGGGCGGACGACCAACGTCTAAACACCCTTGTAAAACTAAACTTAAGTTGTTTAAAAACTCATCCATGCATGAAGTCTTGTATATGGAAATCAGCCAAGTCTAAGGACGGGTAATGCTGATAATTACCATTTCACGTAGACGAATTACACTTGGTGAAATTCCAATAAAAATGGTAGAAGTATATATATGAAATATGGACGAGTCAAGCATGAAGTCTTGTATATGGAAATAAAAAGTCTCGTCCATGCATATATAAAAGAAAAATAACAGCATTCATTCAATTGTTTTAAGGGCGGATGACCAACGTCTAAACACCCTTGTAAAACTAAACTTAAGTTGTTTAAAAACTCATCCATGCATGAAGTCTTGTATATGGAAATCAGCCAAGTCTAAGGACGGGTAATGCTGATAATTACCATTTCACATAGACGAATTACACTTGGTGAAATTCCAATAAAAATGGTAGAAGTATATATATGAAATATGGACGAGTCAAGCATGAAGTCTTGTATATGGAAATAAAAAGTCTCGTCCATGCATATATAAAAGAAAAATAACAGCATTCATTCAATTGTTTTAAGGGCGAACGACCAACGTCTAAACACCCTTGTAAAACTAAACTTAAGTTGTTTAAAAACTCATCCTAAAACCATGGACGAGATAAATGTACTTGAATTACATGACAAGGTCCTAAACAGTGGACCAAATTAAAAAGAAAAAGAAAAGAAGGGAAAATACAAAACATTGAAATATTTTCTAAGCAAGGGGAGCGTCATCCTTAGGGTTGTCTTGAGGGGGCAGAGTTGAAGCATCGACCTCAATATTGGCGTCCACGGAGCCGGTTTGAAGGAGAGAGCTAGTGGCAGCAGCATTTAAGTTAAGCTTAATGGAGCTAAAGTTTACTTCAGGGAAGTTTTCCATAACATCTGATGGGGTAGCAAAAATGGCCATCTTCTATTCGTCCAGAGAGGTCGTCCAATGATATGCAGTTTGCCTAGCAACTATGCTTCCCCTATTCGTCCAGACCTCTCTTCCTTGAAGGGTCGACCAATTGTGCAGGCCCCGTTATCAAGGAAGAGGGTCGTCCACAGATGAATCACTTGGCCGACCAAAGAACAGCATGATAAAGGGTCGTCCATAGGAATTGCACATGGACGACCACATGATACTTAGCAAATTCTGGAGTGATTCACCAACCCGTGTTCATCGCCGCCAATTTCTCCCAAGTGTGTAACTTCCAGCAGCGGTTATGATTTCTATAGCCGTTGAAGAAGTTACGTCCGGGTTCCACAAATCTGGGGGAAGTTATTGAACCAATAACCGCCCCAGAGTATCCTATATAAGGACCGGTCCGAATTATGTGAAGGTATGATATTCTAAGATCTTTACTTACAATACAGTTAGAACTTCATACGAGAGAAGACACTAACTTCACCATCGGAGGACATTTGGCCGGTCCACCCCGGTCATCCTTTGATTTCCTTCTTCTTTTACAGGCCTCTGCAAGCGCCGTAGCCCACCGAAGCCGAAGTGTTCAACCAAACTGATTTCACTCACTATCAGTTTGGCGCCGTCTGTGGGAAACTGATCGTAAACTGTTTTGCGATTTGGCTTTATGAGAAAAAGGTTGAATGGTTCAGACTAGGTCGAGGGCTACAAGCCCAGGCCATCAGGGAAGCAGAGATGCTTCAAGTAACCCCCATCGCGATCGCCAGTCAGCGCCTGTCATGCAGTCGCCTTCCATCCAGCACATGCAATCTATGGCGGCCGCGATGGCGGAGTTAACTCGCCAAAATCAAGAATTGACTAGGGAGATGGAGAGGCAGCGCCGTGAAGGACAGGCTGAAAGACAGTCCCAAAGTCAAGAAGATAGAGGAAATGCTGAACCTGAGGCTCAGTCAAGAGGCACCACGTCACGAAGGGTGCCACATTTGGAGAAGGAAATGGATCAAATGAGGAAGGTTATGGACGAGATGAGGGAAAACATGAGAAGAGCAAATCCCGTTGAGGATTTGGTTCACCGGGCAGATTCCCCTTTCACGGCTTCCATCAATGGGCATCCCTTGCCACCGAAGTTCAAAATGCCTTCCCTGGATTCATATGATGGAGCACGTGATCCTTTTGACCACATTGCTACTTTCAAGACCACAATGCATCTACAAGGGGTTCCAGACGAGATTATGTGCAGAGCCTTCCCTACCACCCTGAAGGGACCAGCGCGAGTATGGTTCAGCAAAATATCCCCAAATTCTGTAAGTTCTTTCGAGGAGTTAAGCAAATTATTTGTCAATAATTTCATTGGGGGACAGAGACACAAACGTTCCTCGTCCAGTTTGCTGACCATAAAGCAAGGAGAGAATGAGAGCCTGCGTTCCTTCATCACACGCTTCAACAGGGAAGCCTTGACAGTAGACGAGGTGGATGACAAGCTCCTTTTGGCAGCCTTCCACAATGGGGTTAATTCAGACTTATTCATTCACAAGTTGTATGAAAAAGAGCCCCAATCCATGGCTGAACTCGTCCATTCGGCCCAAAACTTTATGAACGCAGAAGACGCCATCATAGCTAAGAAAAGGAAGAGGGCTGAGAGAATGGAGGGCAACCCCCCGCGTCATCCTGACCAAGGGCCTCGTCCAAAGAAGGGACGAACAGAAGATAAGAAGGATCGAGACAGGGACAACAGGAAGGCAGGCCCATCAGCAAGGAATCAGAATTACACACCCTTGAATGCCCCACTTGATCAAGTGCTCATGCAAATCAAGGATGAGCCTTCCTTGAAGTGGCCGGAGAAGATGAAAGGAGATCCTAACAAGCGCAATAAGAATAAATATTGTCGCTTCCATAGGGACCATGGGTATGACACGGACGAGTGTTATGACTTGAAGCAGCAGATCGAGAATCTCATTAGACAAGGAAAGTTGAGGCATTTCGTTGGAAGGGATCATAAAGATGAAAAATTGAAAGCGAAGATGGAAGAGTCATCGCGGCCCCCACTAGGAGAAATAAGGGTTATCATTGGAGGGACTTCTGAAGGACAATCCTCTAGATCAAAGAAGACGTATCTTAAAGTGGTGCAGAATGTCCAACTCTCTGGACGATCATCGAGGATGAGGGGGACGGACGAGCCAGCCATTTCTTTCACAGATGAGGAAGCTGAAAGAATTCATCATCCACATGACGATGCAATCGTCATTACCCTACTGATAGCAGACTACAGAACTAGGAGGGTGTTGGTGGATAATGGAAGTTCAGCGGATATATTATACTATCCTGCCTTCCAGCAGATGAAGCTTGGATGAGATCAGCTTCGTCCAGCAGGCTCACCACTCATTGGGTTTGGTGGGATGAAAGTGCAGCCCGTAGGTACTATTACCCTGCCTGTAGTGGTAGGATCATACCCCCAGCAGATAACTAAGGAAGTAAATTTCCTTGTGGTGGATTGTTCGTCCTCATATAACGCCATTATTGGAAGACCAACTTTGAACAGTTAGAAGGCAGTAACTTCCACCTACCATCTATCAGTTAAATTCCCTACGGAATGCGGAATTGGACAAGCACAAGGAGATCAATTGGCAGCCAGGGAGTGTTACCTAGCCATGTTAGCTATGGATGAGCAGATGCATACCATGAATATAGAAGAAAGGAAAATTGTTGCAGAACCAACTGAAGTATTGGAAGATGTTTTATTACAAGAAAATGACCCGGAGAAATTCACTAGAATTGGAACAAGTATGAAGGAGAAGGCGAAAGAAGACCTCGTCCAGTTTCTAAAGAAGAATGCCGATGTTTTTGCATGGAGTCATGACGACATGCCTGGTATTGATCCAGATGTAATTACTCATCGACTGAACGTATCCCCCTCTTCTAGGCCTATTCGTCAAAAGAAGAGGGTATTCGCCCCTGAACGAGAGAAGGCTATCAAGGAAGAGGTTCAAAAACTGACCATGGCACAGTTCATCCGGGAAGTCTATTACCCGGATTGGTTGGCAAATGTAGTGATGGTAAAAAAAGCAAATGGCAAGTGGAGGATGTGTGTTGACTTCACTGACTTAAATAAGGCCTGTCCTAAGGATAGTTATCCCTTGCCTCGTATAGATCAATTGGTTGATTCTACTGTTGGCCATCAACTGTTGAGCTTCATGGACGCCTTCTCAGGATATAATCAGATAAAGATGGACGAGGCAGATCAAGAAAAGACATCTTTTATTACTAGTCAAGGTTTATTTTGCTACAAGGTGATGCCCTTCGGTCTGAAGAACGCAGGGGCAACTTATCAAAGACTGGTGAATCACATGTTTCGTCCACAGATAGGATGGAATGTAGAGGTGTACGTGGATGATATGCTTGTGAAGAGCTTAGACGAAGGAAGCCACTTAGACGATCTTCAGGAAGCTTTTGAAACACTTAGGCGATACAAGATGAAGCTGAACCCAAGTAAATGTGCCTTCGGAGTATCTTCAGGAAAGTTTTTAGGATTCATGGTTTCAGAGAGAGGAATTGAAGCAAATCCAGACAAGATCCAAGCCATATTGGACATGGAGCCACCGAAGAACATCAAGGAAGTCCAATCCCTAACAGGACGAGTTGCAGCACTAAACAGGTTTGTCTTAAGAGCCACTGATAAGTGTTTACCCTTTTTTAAGATTCTCAGGAAGGCATTTGAGTGGACGGACGAATGTCAAAAAGCCTTCCAGGACCTAAAGCATTATCTTGCCACGGCCCCTTTGCTAAGTCCGTCCGTGCCAGAAGAAGAGCTATATTTATACTTAGCAGTGTCCCCACACGCCGTGAGCTCAGCGTTGGTCAGGGAGGAAGAAAAGGTACAGAAGCCTGTGTATTACACTAGCCGGGCACTGAGAGGAGCAGAAGGAAGGTACCCACTGATAGAGAAGTTAGCCTTCGCGCTAATAACAGCTTCTAGGAAGTTAAGACATTACTTCCAAGGTCATGTCATCGTTGTCATGACGGATCATCCACTCAAGAAGGCAATGAGTAAACTTGAAGCTGCAGGACGACTAATTCAATGGGCAATTGAGCTCGGTGAGTTTGACATTCGGTACCAACCGAGGAATGCGATAAAAGCTCAAGCCCTAGCAGATTTCATCGCAGAATTTACTCCGAGTTATGAGGACTTGGATGACAAAGAAAGCAATAAAAGATGGGTCGTCCATGTAGATGGATCATCTATGCTGTATGCAGGAGGTATAGGAGTGGTTTTACAATCACCAGAAGGAGATAAATTGAATCACAAGGTTCGCTTGCAGTATCAAACAACTAACAATGAAGCAGAGTATGAAGCCCTTCTTAAAGGGTTGGAGTTAGCTAAATCTGTAGAGGCAGACTTTGTACTCGTCCTGGGAGATTCACAGTTGGTTATAGGCCAAGTAAATGGAACATGTGAAGCCAAGGAAGATAGAATGAAGAGGTATTTGAAGAAGGTGTTACGCCTTATGAAGAAATTCAGAGAAGCTAATTTCGTGCAAATCCCGAGGGAAGAGAACATGGAAGCAGACACTCTAGCGAAGAAAGCCTCCGCCAATGAAGCAATGGATAAATTAGATGAAATACAGTACATGCCGAGCATAGACCTTCCAGAAATGTTGCAAATAGAAGGTGAAGAGAATTGGATGACCCCGATAGTCTCATACCTGAAGGATGGAAGGCTTTCAGAAGGGAAGGACGAAGCCAGGAAGCTAAGAGTTAAATCAGCCAGATACATCCTTATAGACGAGATTTTATACAAAAGAGGTTTTTCACAACCATATCTGAGGTGCTTGGCTCCAGACGAAGCGAATTACGTATTGAGGGAAGTTCATGGAGCATGTGGCAATCACTCAGGAGCCCGATCACTCGTCCACAAGGCCATCCGTGCAGGGTACTACTGGCCAACTATCCAAGCTGATGCTAAGGCATATGTTAAGGTATGTGATCAATGTCAACGTTTCAGTAATATTCCTAGACTGCCTTCAGAATACCTCACCCCAATGATGGCCCCTTGGCCTTTTGCACAGTGGGGTTTGGATATTTTAGGCCCCTTCCCAACTGGAACCAGACAGATGAAATTTTTGGTAGTGGGAATAGACTACTTCACTAAATGGGTGGAAGCTGAGCCCTTGGTGAAAATTACACAGCAAAATGTCAAAAATTTCGTCTGGAAGGACATTGTATGCAGATTTGGTGTGCCAAGAGTGCTCGTATCTGACAATGGACGACAGTTTGATAACACCCCCTTCAGAGAATTTTGTGAACAGCTTGGAATCAAGAATCACTATTCCTCACCCTCCCACCCGCAAGCTAACGGACAAGCAGAAGTAGCAAACCGATCCTTGTTGAAAATCATCAAGACTCGGCTTGAAGGGGCAAAGGGAGTATGGCCGGATGAATTACCAGGTGTTTTGTGGGCTTACAGGACGACAGCGAGGACTCCCACAGGAGAGACTCCTTTCAAATTGGCTTATGGGAGCGAAGCGGTCATACCTGCAGAAGTGCATATGGCCAGCCATAGAGTGATGAAGTATCAGGATGAGGAAAACGACGAACAGCTTCGTCTTAACCTCGATCTCATAGACGAGGTAAGAATAGACGCGGAGCAAAGAACAACAAGGTACAAGAATCTCATGACGAAGCGGCATGATGCTATGGTGAAACCCAGGCGCTTCAGTATTGGGGATCTCGTCCTTAAAAGGGTCTCTTTGACCACCAAAAACCCGGCCCATGGGAAGCTGGGACCAAACTGGGAAGGACCTTACAGAGTTATCAACTCTAAGAGACAAGGATCCTACTATTTAAAAGCCCTGGATGGACGAAGGTTAGAGCACCCGTGGAATGTTGAACACCTAAGGAGGTACTATCAATGAAAGGTGATCACGGACGAGTCTTGGCATGGACGAGACCTTTGGAAGTTTAAAGTAACGCTTAATATTATTTTCCAGTATTTGTTTATTACTATTGTGTTTCTAAGTGTATAAGTATTTTATGCTGCTTATGGACGAATTTGTGTTTATTATGTGTTTTTAATTCCCTAAAAGCACAAGCTCTTAAGCATGTGCCATGATTGTGGACGAATGATTACATAGTATGGATTTCTGAATATACGTATGGTGTGTTTTAAGTATGTATGGTTTTATGGGAATCCTTTATTTTCTATGATTCAAAATGGTCCACGGAAGGCGAAAAGCCAAAGACGAGTAAAATCCTTGGACGCAAGGAAGTATCGTCTAAAAGCTTCCAAGGAAGTATTGTCTAGAAGCTTTCCTTGGAATAAGGATAAAGCAATAAAAATGAAGATATGTCCGTCTAAGTTCTAGACAGGACGAACACGAAGTATAATCGTCTACACCATGGACGAACAATGTGCGTGTTAAAACACCATAAGCCCATAGACGAATCTAACCAACATAACAATCCAGCCCATGGACGAGAATTTGTTGGAAAAATTTTTATTAAGGACGAATAAATAGTCGTCCTAAATTTGGGTAACGAATTAAATCTGGCAGAAAGACGTCGTTTATGGATGAACTTTGATAATAAACATCTCATGATGTTATCAAGGAAGGAATTCGTCCATATGCCCAAGACGAGACAAAACCTACACAAGTCCCATAACCACCGGAATGGTAAGGACGACATAAAGGAAGTTTGTTTACAAAACTAAAGAAATATTCACACAATGAACAATGAAAGAAAAGCATTCATATATTTATAAAATTCACAGGGTAGACGACTACCGTCCAAAAACCTTTATAATGCTTGTTCATAAAAGCTCGTCCATATACTTGGACGAGGAAATTGTACTTGAATAAATTTTAAAAAGAGAAGAAAAAGCCCAAAACAGTGGGCACCTCCAAATAAAATTAAAATACAAACTTTTTAAAAAAAGACAAATAAAATCACTTAGATTCACTGCCGGGAGCGTTCTTCGGATCGTCCTGGGTTACCTCGTCATTGGCATCGTCCTCCATATTGACATCCTCAGAACCCGTCACAAGCAAGGAACTTTCTGTGGCTTGAGGAATCTTGAAGGCATCAAAGTCCAAGTCAGGGAATGCGTCCTTGGCATCAGCACGGAAGTCCTCATACCCAGCAGCGTAATAGCTGTCTAGACGATTCTTGTATTCGCCAGACTTCTTGAAAGCTGATATGGCTTCTTCACGTGCCTTCTCCAAGGACGAATTATACTCTGAGACTTGTCCCTCCAAGTAGGCGATGCGAGTATCTTTTTCAACAGCATCTGCCTTAAGTTCCTCAACCTCGTCCTTCAATCTCGTCTTAGTTCCTAGCAAGCGATTGATTTCCTCCGTCAGCCTGATTACCTCCCCCTTTTTCAACAAAACCTCGTTGCCTAACTCTTTGGCCTTCTCGTTTGCCGTCTTGGCCTCCTCAGCTAGTTCCTTAGCCTGGCACGTCGCTGTATAGAACTTTGACATAGCCTGTTTGCATGGACGAATAAGAGTTAGCCAGATATATATAAAAAAAAAAAAAAAAAAAAAAAGAAAAGAGAGGAGAGAAAAAGAAGAGAGCAAGGACGAGTTAAAGCCTACCTTAAAGAGGTCGTGGATGCCAGAGCGTTCAAATTCTTTCAGTGACATATTGTAACATTCATTAACCTCATTGTCAGTGACGATCCCTTTGAACGTCCTCCACGCATACCCCTCGTCCAGAACTAAGTTGGAAGGACGATCTGATGGCTCTGTTGGATGAGGCTTCCTAGAAGTCTTGGTAGAAGGTGCAGGGTCAGTCTGAACAGGATGTACTGTTTGGACGGGCTCCACTTCGGTAGGAGACTCGTCCAAATTCACCGTGGATGGAGGAGTGAATTTGGGGACCTTGGGAAGAGGGGTCTGACTGGTTTTGGATTTTTTAGGACCTCGACGACTAGGAAGGGCGTCCAGGTCCACAGAACTTGAAATCTTCTTGGATTTCCTCTTCCCAGGCTGGACGGTAGCCTTCTGGACGATTGGAGGTGGAGCATTCTCGTCCCCACTAGTTACTGTTTTGTCCTTATTTTCTCTCATTGTCATTATTCCTATGACGAGGAAAATCAGTTAAAAAAGAAAGAAAGAAAAAGAATCGAAATAAGTATTGTGGAGTAGACGATACTTACTTCGTCGAGTGGTCTCCTCGTGACTTAAATTTTCAGGGGTAGGTTCTGGGCCAAGTCCCCACGTAGCCAAACTACTGAAAGTGACTAAGTCGTGGAAAGTCCTTCTAGGGAAGGCACGTACTTGGTCAATGCGATCTAAATAAAACCTGTCCAAACGTGGACGAGTAACAGCTGCACCAATAAAAGAAAAATGGTTAGACGATTGACAGTAGGAAAAAGTGTAAGAAAATGAAGTAACATGGAAAGAAAACATACCCTCAGGACGAAGACGACCTATGGGGTTGGTAAAAGGAGGGAAGGGGGCATTACTAACTTCTATTGGGTCCCCAGCCCAGTTTCCAGAAATGATAAAAAATTCTTGTTTCCAGAGCCTATCAGACGAGCTACGGCCCTTTATTAAACTATACTGAGAGCCTCTGGACGAAAACTGGTAAAAACCAGCTGATTGTTTTATTTCTGAGGGCTTATAACAGAAGAGGAACTCGTCCACTGTTATAGGACGATCCCCTTCCAGTGCCTCACGCCATAACACTTGCATGGCAACTATCGTCCTCCAACCGTTAGGATTAAGCTGGTTAGGACCAATACCTAGCCTATGAAGGAGACCTCTACAAAATGAATTTAGGAGAAACCTAAGACCAGCTAAAAGATAAGACGAGTATACCCCCAGACCCGAAGAAGGTGAACAACACCATTCTCCTTCCCTGGGTAGACGAGGTCCAAATTCGATAGGAATTTGGTATCTATCTACTAATGTTTTTAACTTAGGAGCGTCTAAGATGGACACAACCTCAGGTGCACAGCTATATATGATATTTTCCTCTTCCTCCTCCTCGTCCTGAGAAGGGCTGGGTGGCGCTTTGGACGAGCTAGCCCCAGTTCCAGAGGCCATCCTGCGTTGCATTTCCTGAAATTCTTCTAGGGAAATACCAGGAACCCCGGACGAATACTGCTCGTCCGAGGAACTGCTACTAAAGCTAGTGCTACCCTCACCACTCTCGTAACTTCCAGACGAGACGTCCTGATATTCGTCTATCTCTCTCTCTATGCTACTAGACGATGACATAACTAAAATAAAGATCAAAATGAAAACCTAAAGGAAGAGGAAGTACCTGAGAACTAAGACGAATGCTAGACGACAGTCTCGGACGAGATAGCAGAAGGAAGTTTTTGAGAAAGGTGAGGGGGCAGGAAAGAGAATATACCTATTTATAGGGCCCAGGGGTAGGGTCAGCGAAGCGACACCATCCACTAAGAAAACGACACGTGGCAATCGCATGGAAAAATGTAATCGATTTAATTCCTCTACGAGTTAAATCATGACACGTGGCTGTATAAAAGGGATAAAATCCCAATAATATCCTTGGACGACACCCTAGACAAGGGGGCAACTGATGGGGTAGCAAAAATGGCCATCTTCTATTCGTCCAGAGAGGTCGTCCAATGATATGCAGTTTGCCTAGCAACTATGCTTCCCCTATTCGTCCAGACCTCTCTTCCTTGAAGGGTCGACCAATTGTGCAAGCCCCGTTATCAAGAAAGAGGGTCGTCCACAGATGAATCACTTGGACGACCAAAGAACAGCATGATAAAGGGTCGTCCATAGGAATTGCACATGGACGACCACATGATACTTAGCAAATTCTGGAGTGATTCACCAACCCGTGTTCATCGATGCCAATTTCTCCCAAGTGTGTAACTTCCAGCAGCGGTTATGATTTCTATAGCCGTTGAAGAAGTTACGTCCGGGTTCCACAAATCTGGGGGAAGTTATTGAACCAATAACCGCCCCAGAGTATCCTATATAAGGACCGGTCCGAATTATGTGAAGGTATAATATTCTAAGATCTTTACTTACAATACAGTTAGAACTTCATACGAGAGAAGACACTAACTTCACCATCGGAGGACATTTGGCCGGTCCACCCCGGTCATCCTTTGATTTCCTTCTTCTTTTACAGGCCTCTGCAAGCACCGTAGCCCACCGAAGCCGAAGTGTTCAACCAAACTGATTTCACTCACTATCAGCATCCATTCTAAAATTCTCAAAGCCTACTACATAATTGGTGTCCAGAAGATCAACATATTGCTTGGATGCCTTAAATTCAACCACAACATCTTCTTTAGCTTTGGAAAGAAGAGTACTCAATTCGTCATTCTTTTTCTGTAAATAGTCAAGACGAGTATCTTTCTCTATTGCATTAGTTCTCAACTCTTCAACCAAGTTTTGAAACACCTTCGTCTCTTCCTTAGCCTTGGACACCACCTCTGCCCACTTCTTACTTTTGTCCCTCACCTCTTGGATCCTCTTCTCCAGTAAGATCCTCGTTTTGTCCAACTCTGTAGCCTGCCTGGATGCAGCTATGAACTTTGACATTTCCTACAAAAGTGAAAGATAGAAACAATGGTTAGACCGAGAAAAAAAAAAAAAAAAAAAAAAACCTACAATTATAAAGATGAAGTAAAAATGAAATTACACACCTTGAAAAGATCATGAACACCAGAATGTTCAAAGTCCTCTAAGGACATGTCATAACACACAGCTATGTCCTCATCAAGCATTGCCTTATCAAAATGCTCCCAAGTTACGTCTTCATTTTCAATAATATTCATGGGAACTCTTTGGGAAGGTTGGGACGAGGTTGGTGCAATAGTTTTGGATGGAGGAGTCTTGGATGGGGTAACTTCAGCTGGAGTGGATGAGTCTACGTCAAGAATTTGGAGGGACGGCTGAGGTGTGGGAAGATTAGGCTGGACAACCTTTGCTTAGCTTTCTTCCCTTGACGACTAGGAAGATTTCCTAAGTCCAAATTTTTTGACAAAGATTTCCTTTTCTCACCTGCAGCAGGACGGCTCCCCTCATCCATAGCTTCTTTCCCTTTGTTTTCTTTTAGGGTTGCCATCCCTGAAAAGTAATTAAAATTAATAAAAAAAAAGGGGAAGAAAGAGAGAGAGAAGAAAAGTATAAAGTATAAACTTACGTCTATGGACTATGACCTCGTGTGCAACAGCCTCGTCAGAGGGTTCAGGACCAAGTCTCCACTTGGCAAGACTCCTAAGGTTGACCAAGGAGTGAAAATCCCTGTCAATATGAAGACGAGCTCTGTGGACGCCATCATGGTGAAACTTGCTCAAAGAAGGACACCCAGTAGCTATAAAACAATCAATAGGTAAAAAGAAAAAAAAAAAGAAAGAAAGAGAAAGGATAAGGGCATACCTTTAGGACAAAGGTTTCCTAAGTCCCCAGCATAGGGGGCAAAAGGATCCCTATCCATGTCCACAGGATTTCCAACTCATAAACCAAAAACGAAGATAAACTCCGTCTTCCAGTTTCTGTCAGACGAGGCTAAAGACTTTATTAGCCTACAGTTTGCACCCCTAGTTGTAAATTGATAAAAACCTAAAAATTGACTAATTTTTGAGGGTTTATAGTAGAAGAGGAACTTGTCCACAGAGATAGGACAGTCTTTTCCAAATACTTCCCTCCATAAAATTTGCATGGAGATAATTAATCTCCATGCATTAGGATTGAATTGACACACTACCAAACTTAATCTGGTAAGCAGCTCCCTAGCAAAAGCATTTAACTGTTTTCTTAGCCCACCTAGAAAATAGGCTTCATAGACGCCTATCCCAAAACGAGGATTGTAGCACCACTCTCCACAGACGGCTTACCTAGGGTTAAGCTCGTCTGGAATTTGGCACCACTTCCTAAAATTATTGAGTCTTTATTCGTCAGTTTTTGAATTGACACCAACTGCACAACTGCAAACAGTTTCTTCCTCATCCAAAGGACTGGATGGAAGAACACTTGTCGAGGTGCCAGCCTGAAACCCAGAGGCTGCCCTCTCCCTAAGTTGTTCTTGAACAACATCTATAGGAAATCTAGGGATGCCGAAAATATATTCCTTGTCCGTGGTATTCCCCCTACTACTATTAGTACTACTGCTAGAACCATTGTAACTAGTGGTGTCGTGATTCTCGTCTATAGCATGATCTAAGCTATTGCTAGATGAAGAAATGATATTTTTAGACATTCTAAGGAACACTTTAAGGAAAACATAAAGACGAGAAGGAAGAGAATACTTGGCTCTAGACGGAAGAAGACTAAAGACGCAGAAACTTCTAGACGAGGCTCTAGACAAGGAGTGTAAGGGAAGAAAATTTCAGAAATGCAAAGGATTTTAGAGGGATTCTACTATTTATAGGGCGTGGACTTAAACATTGAAAACAACACAACCAATCAAAAGATGCCACATGGCAAGCATCTCAAAAAAATTAATTGACGTGACTAGCCACTAGTGAAACTATGACACGTAGCACTTCTGATTGTGAAGATAAGCTTGTCCATTCAAGGAATGATGTTAGATTGTATTTCCTTGGACGACCTATGGACAAGGGGGCAACTGATAGTGTAAAGAAATTGCGCTAAGTTTTATCTCATCCATATGGGTTGTCCATGACAAAAAGTAAAGAATGAGATGAGGCTCTTAATAACCTCGTCCCTCCTATGTTCGTCCCTAAAACAAACCTCATCTGTTCTTAGTAATAGACAGATGAGGTCATCAGTTCTGGGCTTTTGAGGATTTAAGTTCCACCAAACGTAAATGATGAGTTGTGTCGTTACGAACCAAACCCTCCATTAACCGTTATAGAGCACAAGTCCTAATGAGGTAACTTCCATGATAGTTATGGAAGTTATCTTTGAATTTTTTGAATTTCTCAATAACAGGAACAGTTGTTAAACGAGTAACCATTCCATGAATACTATATAAGCATTCCCAAATGAAGAAGTAAGGTATGAAAAACATTTCCACAAAAAAAAAAAAAAAAAAAAAAAAGAACTTTAGAAATACTTCCTTTTGGCTTGAAATAAACATTGACTTTACCATTGGAGGATTTTGGGTCGGCCTTTATCAATCTCCTCTGATCCTACATTTGCTTTTTCAAGACTCGGCCTCAAGATTACCAACGCCCGAGATTTTCAACCCACTGATTTTTCAAGATCTATCAGTTACATCACTCCAAACTTTTTAATTGAATGTAAATTTTGACAAATCTACCATTAGATTACGTTATTTTCGTATATTCTCCATACTTGCAAATTGTCAAGGTGATCAAAGATTAATAACTATAATATCAATCAATTGTTTAAATTCAAGTTTTTGTAGTTTAAAATAATGCATAAAAAATGAGTTTATGGATCGAATGGTAAATAACATCCAATTGAAATGAATGTTAAGAACATATAGAACATATAATTCAATGGTGGGGTTTTCAAATTATGATTTCTATTACAAGTTATTGGATGGTGTAATATTGCTTAAAGTTACACCAGGTGGAACTTGAACCCAACCTATTTTAAAATTAATAATTAAATTATTTATAACGTCATCAATTGGATTGTAAGTCATAACCACTCTTTTTTTTTTTTTTTGATCAGTTCGATTTTTAAAATAATGGTAAATCCACCAAGACCAACACCCCTAACGCACGTTTCTAGACTCTAGACTATCCACCCTTCCTCTACGTAATGCATGTGCCATGTTAGTACATAGAGGATCCTAACTTTCACTATACCATTTTTTACAACTATCTTATGTTGCAGATTTTGACTAGTTGCATGTTACTTTCACATAGACCATTATTTTTTCTCCACCATTCATTATCTTTATATATTAAGAGGATTCAAAAGTTAGTTATTGCCATGGTTTCTAGTTAGCTTAACTAGTAAGAGATCTGAGATTCAACCTTTATCTATATTAGAAACTGATTAGTGTTTTGGTCTGACGATAAAAAACTATCATCAGGAGCAGACGCCATAGGTTGAAACTCTCTCTAAAAAAAAGGTTAGTTATTACCTATTTTACTTTCAAAAATACCCTTAATTTAATTAACTTATCCTTATTCCCAAAATATAAGAAACAAGGTCAAAACTGTATATCCACAAAAAATAAAAACAAAAAACCTATCAACGTTAAAAAAAACTTCCCACTTCCCATCTTACCATCCCACGTTCTATAAAAATAAAAATAAAATAAAATAAAACTGCCCACAGTTCCTATTCTAACAAATAAAACTTCTATTAAAAAAAAAAAAAAGACCTATACAAAAACCAATTATAACTTCTTTGAAATAACTTCTCCTTTCATTTGTTCCCTTCTTCGTTTTCCCACAAGCTCGAAACTGCCAATATTCTTTCAACTTCTTCTTCATTTTTTTAATCGACATTATCTTCTTTTGACTAACTATTTATATACAAAATTCTTCTCAATGGTTAAGGGTTTTTCTTTCAAAATTGGTAAGCTTTTTAACAAAATTTATAACTTTTATTCTATATTGTATTTTCTCAAATACATTCTACATATATTGTGAATTGGTATGATATGTGATCTGTATGAAAGATGTCATAAAAAATTTAGTTAAAAATAAAAAATTATAACACTAAATAATAAATAATAAATAAAAAATAAATCTGACCACACGTGCAAATCATGTGTGATAAGACTAGTATGATATATCAAAATTGTGGCATAAAAAATTGTTCTCCCAGATTTTCTAAGGCACATCAAGTGTTTCTGGTCCCACCGAAATTTCCACAGAGGCCAAGACCAAAACTTTAACGCCTAATGAAAATTTCCATCCATAGCTATCCGTTATCCGCGTCACACGCAAAACCTCTTATAAATACCAACCACCAATTAAACCATTCTCTCTCCTATTGCCTGTATCGGTCGCTGATTTGCAGTTATAAACAAACACGCAAGAGAAGATGCAAATGATTATTATATTACATAATATATCAAATTCAATTTGACCAACCAGGACACGGCCTCCTAAACACCGCCCTATTATTTTCCTTTCCAAACGGGTAATTCACAATAGTTCTGAAGCACTTTTCGGAGCTCTCACGTAAGGGAGAAATTATACCGTAATATAATGGACCATATTACTCGTTTATTATTTTATGAAAAGATTTTTATTTGTTTAAAATTGTTGAGTCAGTAATCAGTTTCTATTTAAAAAAAATTTCTAACTCGACAATTTTAAACAAGTATGAGTTTTTTAATAGAATAGTAAACCATGTCACTTGTTTACCACGTGAACTTTATAATTCTTCATATATTTTTTTTTTAATGAGATGTGCGAGAGTTAGGAGCAGTGTTACGTGATTATCTAAATTGTTTCCCCAAACAGATCAGATCTTCCATCTTTTGTAAGTCTAGGGGAATAAATCCACCAACACCCCCACAAAGCACGTTGTTTCTCCACCCTTTTTCCACGTAACGCTTGTGACATGTTGGTACGTTAATAAAAGCGTTACTGGTCCCACCGTAATTTCCATATCAATCCAAGTCCCCAAACTCAATCTCCTCACGCCAAATCTCCATCCCACAGTAGCCGTTATTCCCTATAAATACCAACCACCAATCAAACCTTCTCTCTCAACCCAAACCGACAGTTACAATGAAGATCGAGATCCAGTGCTTTTACTTCCTTACCCTTCTCATCCTTCCGATTTACGCTGCCACAGCCCTGGGAGGCAAAAGTGGCGGCGGCGGTGGGGTTCTCGTCGGTGGGTGGCAGCCGATACAGAACGTAACAGATCCGCATGTGACGGAGATCGGAGAGTTCGCGGTGGAGGAATACAACAAGGAGTCCAAGTCTCAGTTGAAGTTCTTGAGCGTGGTGAAAGGCGAAACCCAGGTGGTGGCTGGAACCAATTATCGGCTCATCGTGGCGACTAAGGATGGTGGCCTCACCAAAAACTACCAAGCTGTTGTGTGGGAAAAGACTTGGGAGCATTTTAGGAACCTTACTTCTTTTACGCCTGTTAATGCTTGATTTTATTCAATGAATTTGTAAGTGGATGGATGGATTTTGAGTGTTGAAATGTGTTAATGTACCAAACTTGTTTTGAAGAATAAATTTTACCATCCTCTTCGCACCAAAGAAGACGATTTCTTCTTCTTCTTCTTTTTCTTTTTCTTGGTTTTGGTGATCTGGGTGCCCCGCGTGAAACTGGCTAGTCTCCAGTCAAGACCTCAAGCGTTGAAATTGGAAAAGACTTTAAAGAATATATGTGGTGGGAAAAAAAAAAAAAAAATACTAAACTAGTTGTTGACCTGTGCTCTGCACGGTTTTCTTTTTTATTTTGTCTTGTTTTTTTTTTTTTTTTTTTTCCTTTTTATTTTGTGTATATTATAAGTATATATGTTTAAGAAAGTATTAATTTTTGTTAATCGTACTATTTATTATTATATAGAGTTTTATATTATTACTATTATTTTTTGTTGTTCAATTTTATGCTGAAATTAGTTTCTCAAAAAAAGAAAAAAAAGTTTATGCTTAAATTTGTTAGAAAGTTTTATCCTCCATGAAAGGAAAATTTGTAAATATCATAATTCGTGAAATTATTTTTTGTTAGTAGCCTCTGCAAATAAAAGTCCATACAAAGGCCAATTCAAAATTTCATATTTAAAAAAGTATTAATTTTTAATATTACTATTTATTATTTTAAAGATTTCTTTATTTTTACCATTATATATTTTTATTCCATTTTAGGCTAAAATTTGTTAGAATTATTTATTTATATGGGTAAAATTTGCAAGAAGATTATATCCAATTTGAAAGGTTGAGTTGTAAATATCATAATATGAAAAATTATTTGGTGCATTTAAAAATCAAGTTAGTAGTGTTCAATGATTTTTTCCACTCAATAATATGACATAAAGTAGTCAATATTATACTAAAGATTGTTACTATAAGGACAGAAATGGACCTATGACCCAAGAACGACTAGACAGTGGCTCAATGAGCCCACTATAATAAATTTTTAGAGAATGAGTAGGATATTGATTACTTGATGAGCTAAAGTTAATCACAATGAGAAGAAACACTAAAGAAACAACTATGATCACACAACTATGAAGAAAAAGGGATCCTCGACCAAGCCCGAGGAATATCTTTTATGTATATGGGTTTTACTTTCTCTCTTTTTACAAGTCTCTCTCTCCTCTTCTTTTTTCCTTTCCTCCTCCTTTTTTATTTTATTTTTTTATTTAATGATCTTTATTTTCCTTTTATATTTACACATAAATTATCTTAATCCTATACTTGGAGGGTTGAGATTGCATCCCCAAGACTCCTGTTTCATCCAGAACATACTTGTTAGCTTCTGCCTTGCAATCTGAGCTATGTCACCACTGTTCATGGTCATTTCATTAATGCGGCCAGAAGAGTGGTTGTCTTGCATCTAATGCGGAGGGGTATAGCTTCCACACCCTTCTTCTTTCACCCTCATATTTTGTGCCAAGTCCACCTTCTTCCTTCTGCGATATTTTAACTTCATGCATTTCGCCTGGTTATTGCTCGTCCCTAGGGTCAGCTAGTCCTTATCCCGTGGTTATACAATGCTTGTCACCGAGGTTCGAAGTGCGCCCTCAGAAATCCCTTTAGCAACCTGTTTAAATGGAATTTGAGATCTTTGGCCACATAGTTACACCACCTAATAACTTGTTATTGAATTAATATTTTGAAAATCCAACCATTAAATTACATGTTCTATATGTTCTTAACATGTATGCCAATTTTCATATTAATCGGAAGCTATTTACCATTTGATTTATAAACTCATCTTTTATGCATTATTTTAAACTACAAAAATTTGAATTTTAACAATTGATTGATGACATGGCTAATCTTTGATCACTTCGAAATTTTGCAAGTATGAAGAATATATGAAGATAATATAATCTAACAGTAGATTTGTCAATATTTGCAACCAATTAAAAAATATTGAGTGGTGTAACATTATTTAGAGTTGTACATGTTACACAAGGTGTAACTTGAACCCAACCCACACACACACACACACACATATATATATATATATATATATATGGGTTGGGTTCAAGTCACACCTTGTGTAACTTTACAAAAGTTACACATTTTTTAAACCGTAAATTTCTAAAAGATCTATCAATTAAAAAAAAATCATTAAATGTGATTGCTTTCTACCTTATTACCTAATTAATACTAGCTCTCTCTCTCTCTCTCTCTCTCTCTCTCTCTCTCTCTCCTTATTTATTGCTTTCTAGTTTTCACTAGATAATAATTTTATTCCACACAACCTAACAAAAAAAATTAAAAAAAAATCTATTTTCTCTAATTTCACAACAACTACCAATTAAAAACAAGAGTCAAATAAAAATAACTTTCAATTGCTCCTTGAAAAAACAAAAACAAAACAAAACAAAACTTCAATTTTGAGCCTATCATACACTAAACACGCAAACCTCCCACCTTTTCATCACCAAGCAATTGAAATTTTGAAAGGTAGATCTTCTGGACTTGCTACTTCAAAGCAGTCTTACCAAAAAAGAAAGAGAAAAAAAATCATATATCACACCATATAATAATTGTGTAGGTTTGTTAAAATTTTAATTATGTAAATGTTTTTTGTTTATATGTATCTATTAAAACATTGATAATGTAGAATTCAATTAAAAAAAAAGTGATATTCTGTTTAGTGTATGATATGCTCAGACTTTTTTTTTTTTTTTTTTTTTTTAATTTTAAATATTTTAATTTATGGAACTTTTCATCTGTTTTGTTTATTGGTGTTTCGTAGCCATGGCCCACTGGGGTGGCCCTTGTGCTCAAACTCAGTTTTTTCTTTGTTTTTTGTTTACACAAATATATACTTCTATTTTCACTATAAATTAAAAAAAAAATTATTTGATGAGAAAAAGTTATTTGATAAAAAAAAAAAAATTATCTGCTACTTCAACGCAATCTAACCAGAAAATTAGATTTTTTGTTTAGGTTATGTTGAACAAAATATTATCTCTTGGAAAGCAATAAATAAGGAGAGAGAGAGAGAGAGAGAGAGAGAGAGAGAGAGAGAGAGAGAGAGAATGCTAGTATTAATTAGGTAAGAAGGTGGAAGCAATCATATTTAATGATGTTTTTTTTTTAACTGTTAGATCTTTTAGAAATCTATAGTCTAAAAAAGGTGTAACTTGAACCCATCTCTCTCTCTCTCTCTCTCTATCTCTATACACACACACACATACTACTACTACTACACCTGAATAAAATTGGAGGACAATCCAATAAAATTACATTTCTAACTTCTAAACAACCCACTACAGAATAACTTCACATCCACTATATTACTAAAATTCAAATTTGCTATAATCACTCCTATTAAAATACGGCAACCAACT
The DNA here is from genome assembly GCA_030445155.1 of Quercus variabilis. NCBI lineage: Eukaryota > Viridiplantae > Streptophyta > Magnoliopsida > Fagales > Fagaceae > Quercus > Quercus variabilis. The sequence goes on along the minus strand of CP129449.1, from coordinate 45,282,861 downwards.
CTCCTCTTCTTCTTTTTTTCTTCTTAAAAAAAAAAAAAATCTCTATTGCAAGATCTCCTTTATTTTTTTTCCCTCTCCTTCACGTTAAGTTGGCTTAAAAAAAAAAAAAAAACTCTTAAATTTTTTTATGGGAAAAAACTCTTATCCTTATCCTTTTTTCTTTTTTCTTTTAGAATTATTATCCTTATCCCATCATCTCATGTAATTTTTTTTTTTTAAATTTTAATTAGATTATCCAATGTAGTTAAAAGAATATTCAATTATCCACCAACATATACATACATATATATATATATATCACAAAATTTCTAAAAAGAACAATGGGGGTTGTCTTGGTCTTGGCTGCGTGCCTTAGCCATGGCGACCTAGCCCATAGGTGCTACCTTGATCTTGGACGTGTGCCTTTGCCAAGGCTACTTCCCCATGGGGGCTATCATGGCCTCCGGAGCATGCATGTGGGCATGCCATGGCCTTGGAAACGTGTCCACGAGGGCTGTCTTTGCCTTGGCTACTTGCCCATTGGAGGGTTATTTTCCCAAATCAGAGTTTATTCTAAAAGAAGATTTTTTTCCTCAAAGGAGGTTATTTAGGCAAGCTAGCATGCCTTGGCCTAGGCAGCATGCCCATAGGAGCCGTCCTGACCTTTATTGCTTGTCTATAGGTGTTGTCTTGATCTTGGCTGTATGCCTTTACCATGGTCGATTCCCTATGGCCTTGGAAACATGCACATGGGCATGCCATGGCCTTGGTAGCATGCCCACCAAGGCTACCATGACCCTGGCTACTTGCCCATTAGATGATTATTTTCCTAAATAAGGGTTTTTCAAAAATGGGGTTATTTTTCCAAAGTAGGTTATTTAGGCAGGTCAACATGCGTTAGCCTTAGCAACGTGCCCACTGGGGCGGACTTGGCCTTTACGGCTTGCCTATAGGGGATGTGTTAGCCATGGCTACGTGCCTTAGCCATGGTGGCCTTGCCCATAGGTGTTACCTTGAACTTGGCTGTATGGCTTTGCCATGGCTACTTTCCCATGAAGGTTGTCATAGATTTTGGGAGCATGCACGTGGGCTTGCCACGGCCTTGGCAACGTGCCCATGGGTGCTACCTTGGCCTTGGCTGCTTGCCCATTGGATGATTATTTTCCAAAATAAGGTTAATTTTTTTTTTTTCTAAAAAGGGGTTATTTTCCCAAAGGTGATTATTTAGGCAGACCAGTATGCTAGCAGCGTGCCCACGTGGGCTGCCTTGGCCTTTTTAGCTTGCCGATTGGGGGATGCTTGCTTTGGCCTTTCTAGTTTGCTTATAGGGGATGCTTTGGCTTTGCCTATGTGCTTTTGTCATGGCTGCTTCCCCATTAGGACTGCTATGGCCTTAGCTACGTGTCCACGTAGGCTACTTAGCTAATTACCCATTGAAGGTTTACTTTCCCAAATGTGGGTTTCATCCAAAAATAAGGTTTTCTTTTTCTCAAAGGAGCTCATTTAGGCAAACTAGAATGCTTTGGCCTTGGCAAAGAGCCCATGGGGGTTGCCTTGGCCTTTGCTTCTTGCCTATGGGGGCTACCATGGCCATGGTTGCGTGCCTTAGCCATGGCAGCCTTTCCCATGGGTGTAGCCTTGATCTTGGCTAGGTGTCTTTGCCATGGTTGCTTCCCCATGGGGCTATCATGGACTTGGGAGTATGCATGTGGGCATGCCATGGCCTTGGCAGCATACCTATGGGGGCTAGCTTGGCCTTAGCAACTTGCCCATTGGATGGTTATTTTCCAAAATAATAGTTTTTTTTTTAAAAAATTAAAAAAAAAAATTTCTCTCTAAAAAAGGGGGGGGGGGGGTTATTTTCACAATGGAGCTTATTTGGGTAGGCCAGCATGCCTTGGCCCTGGCAGAGTGCCCACCAAGGCTGCCTTGGCCTTTGCTGCTTGCCTATCAGTTATGCCTTGGCCTTGGCAGTGTTTCTTAGCCATGGTGGCCTTACCCATGGGTGCTGCCTTGAACTTGGTTGTGTGGCTTTGCCATGGCTGCTTCCCTATAGGAGCTATCATGGTCTTGGAAGCATGCAAGTGGGTAGGCCATGGACTTGGCAACGTGTCCATAGGGGCTGCCTTGCCCTTGGCTACTTACCTGTTAGAGGGTTATTTTCCTAAATGAGGGTTTTTTTCCCCCTTAAATAAGGTTATTTGGGTAGGCCAGCATGCCTCAGCCTTGGTAGTGTGCTTACAGGGGCTTCTTGGCCTTTGCTTCTTAACTATAGTAACTACTTTGGCTTTGGCGACGTGCCTTAGCCATGGCCACCAGGCCCATGCGTGCTGCCTTGATCTTGGCTGCTTGGTTTTGCTATGGCTACTTCCCCACTAGGATTATCATGGCCTTAAGAGCATACAAGTGGGCATGCCATGGCCTTGGCAGCATGTCTGCGAGGCTTGCCTTAGCCATGGCTACTTGCCATTAAAGGGTCATTTTCTCAAATAAGGAATTTTTTTTTCCTAAAAGGAGGTTGTTTTCCCAAAGAAGATTATTTGGGAAGGCCAACATGCAATGGACTTGGTAGTGTGCCCACGAGGGATGCCTTGGCCTTTGTTGCTTGCCTATGGGGGTTGTCTTAGCCTTGGCTGTATGCCTTGGCCATGGCAGCTTGGCCCATTGGTGTTGCCTTGATCTTGGTTATGTACCTTTGTTTACAAATGAAAAAAACCTCTAAGGAAAAAACCCCACCGGGTGATTTTAAGGTCACCACTCCCGAGAATCTACTATTATCACAACAAGCAGTTACAAGTAAAGGAATCCCAGTACCTTATACCAACCTATAGTTGAACCCTTGCCCCAATACCCTATTGGAATTGTTCTGTAGTGACAATCTCTTCTTTCAATGCACGGCTCCAAGTACGTAACTAACCAATCAACGTACGGATCCTAGTACGTGACTAACACACTAACTTGAAAAAGATGTTGGTTGCAAATTTCTTCAATTCATCCACACGATGAAGATCACGAAGCTCCTTGTCTCCAGTCGTAATATGAACTAGGGAAAATTGTCTCTGGTCACAATATGTTTGCCACAACAAGTGCAACCGCCCTATGATGGCCCTTAAAATAATCCTTATATATGTTTAGGGTTGTGAGAAAAGAAAGCCTAAACATATACACATGGATATGCATGACATCAGATCTGAAAAATTGATTTTCATAAATCTCAATAGATAGGTTATTTGTCAAGTAGCTGTCGAGCATCGTGCTAAAACTACCTTTTAAACCTCAATAGATGCAATCTGTTGAGTTTTAAAATACAACACTTCTTCATTTGATTCTTGGACAGATTTGCATAGTTTCAATACTTGAACTTTAACTCTTGATCCTTGAAGTATTAAATACATCCTAGATCTACTCAATTGTCGAAGGATTAGCCAATTCTAAATGACATATGTTCTTAACATGATTCACATATGTCCTAACAATCTCCCCCTTTGTCAATCCGTGACAAAATCACAATAAACAAATGAACATATGAGAGAAGTCATAAATCACTCAACTCATATTCACTTGTTGAATACAATAAAATCTACCTTAACACAAACTCTTGAAAAACTTTACAAGAAGAGAGTTCATGGCATGGAAAACTTTGACAACCTGTATTTCTAAAACACCTTAAACAAAGCTCATCCCAGCATCTTAGTGTGAAATAAAAATAAAAGATTGCATACAATAGTAAGAAGCATGTGCATAAAGAGAGAAAAGAAACAACACATAAAGAGATAGGTGAAACTTTAATAACAACCTCAATATATATATATATATATATATATATATCAATAATGAGTACAAGGTTTGCTATCACAATGTAAGAACAATGTATCTAAAAAGTAAAGAAAAGAAATATTACAAAAAGTCTTCACTACATCCCTCATAAAAAAATAAACACTCTATCTAACAAAAATCTCCTATACTAACTCTCCTCCTAAGAACATGACTACTCTTCCTTTTTGTCATGAATGACAAATGGCAAGTCACTCAAGCAATCATCTTGTTGTCATTGGAAGAGCTTGCATCCTCATCCTTATCATCATCATCGTCGTTGGAGTCACCATTATCGTCCTTGTCCTCAAATGCCACTGGAGAAGGAGAGGGAGACACCACGATGCCACCCAGGTGAGCCTGTCGTCGTGCAATACGACACATGGGTGTTTACTTGACACAACCCATCACTGAGTGTGTTAAGGCGAGCATCCATGCACTGAAACTGCGCCATGACCACCTTAAGGGTCACACCACCAACAAAAGAAGAATGTGTAGAGGTAGATGAAGTAGAAGAAGCTGGAGGAGTTGCCGTCTCAATCTGTGGCCGCTTCGGTCGAAGCTGGGCCGCGCTGCTGATGGCACCTATAACAGAGAAGCTTATTATGGGTGCGAATGATTCTCGTGATAGCTGAAGGGAAAATGAGCTTATCATGGGTCGTCGTATCTTTATAAACATCTATAAGGGAGAGTATGAAATGAGATGGAAAGTCTATGGTAAGCCCCTCAAGTAGGGATAACAAAAATTGAGCACGAGATTCAATAATCGAATTATAGTGAGACAAGGGAAGTAAAACAAATGTCATCACCATATTCAGGAACCTTGGACCTTTTGCAAAGCTTGAGCAAGGGGTGTTTTAATGGTCACCCCAAGATAAAGGTGTCTCACAGAAAAGAGACATGAGTTCATCTTTGGACACTGTCTAAAGATAAGGACATCCGAGGTAATCAGGATGTGATACCCTAAGGACATGTAGCACATCAGAGATAAGCTTCGAAGTGACTATCTACACGTATACCTCGAATAGAGGTGAGAAAGTGAGGTATAGATGAGTCAAATCCGTGCATGTTGGAGTAGAACTCTTGTATGATCACAGAGGGACAAGTGAATAGGATTTCACAAAGGGACTCCCAACCCCTACTGTAGATGACAGTGGGTAAGTTAATATTGAAAAAATTTCAAAGGATGGCCTGGCATTCCGAATGAATGCCACGTCTAGAAAAGTTCTCCAAGAAGTCCGTCCGGGCCTTCTCATCACAGAACCTTACATGTAGAGGGGTAGAATTAGAGGAAGAAGAAGATGCCTCGGAATGAAGAGAGTTTTGGGACGAAGTAGACTTGCGTTAGGGTGCCATGTGCAGACTGATCCAAAAGAAAGAGAGAGAGAAAGACAAGCAGAAGAGTACAAAACAATTTCAATATCAAAAGATAGAAAAGAGAGGTACGTATGCATGAAAGTGCATGAACATGTGACATGCAATAATAAAAACATCATGGGCTTAGCCCAATCCAAACCTACCAACACACATCATTTCAACATATAGAACATACATCTAAAGTGCATGAAACATTATGAAAATGCAAATGTGATGCAATGCATGAGCATACATGATCATTTAAACAAAATCCAACCCAAAAACTGTGCAAAAGCCTCATCAATTTTGAAAAACCCTAAAAGTTAGGTTAAAAATGAATGAAATGCATGATTAATGTGAGAAGGAAGATCATACCAGAGGAAGAAAACACTTTTAAGGCTGAAGATTGAATGGGGAAGAGGTTTAGAAGAAGAAAAAAGTGTTTGGGGAGGTGAAGGTCATAAACTATCGAGAGAGGTCAGAGAAAGTGAGAGAAAAATCGTGCTAAGAGGCTTTATATAGAAATTACAATTCTCGATGGATCAAGGTGTCGAGAGGTGTCGAGCACTAATTCTCGACAAATGGAGCTATTGAGGTGCTATCAAGAGGTGTCAACAGTAAAGTGACCTTGATGGATCGAGAAGCTATCAAGCACTTATCGAGCAGATAGAAACTCTCTCAATGGATTGAGAATCTGTCGAACAACTATTGAGACAAATTCTCAAAAGTTTTGATGGATCAAAATTGTGATAACAGCTATCAAGAAAGGAAGAACAAGAGACTCAATAGATAGTCTAGCTGTCAAGAGGTATTAAGAAGCTGTCAAGATGCTCAAAAAATAGTTTCTCAAAGAAGAGAAAAACACAAAGATGAATGCAATCAAGCATGCTACTCAACCAAAAATCCAATCAACAATTTAAGCTCTCAAAAACATCTCTCAACTAAAAAATGTCAAGCATTTAGATCCAAAACATACACTAAACAAGTCTGATCAATTTTATATTTCAAAAACAAGTCAAGACAGTTTAGTGAGCATTCATTAACACATGTATTACTTGTGATGGCCAAATCACATTGTACCTACACATATATCAAAAGTAGTAAAGAATATTACAGGTTGTGTGTGAAAAATATTGCAAGATTGCATAAGTTTCTACATGTTATGATGATTTGAGATATGAGAAAATCACTTTAACTCACACACAATCATAACTGCTTGATGGGGACCATTACCTTCGAGTTATATCCTGTAACTCCCACATTTCATAGAAGACACGCTTAAAATCATATATAAAGCATTTTTATTCTTTTTGCTTTTATTTTTCTTTGCATATATTCTTTTGTAAAGCATATCATGCATGGGCATATAAGAGAGAGAAAAGAAATACTTAATGTTGTTAAGCATTTGACATTGCACTTTTGCTATGTCGAAGCATACAGATGTCATTTCATGATTGATAGGCAACAATGGTGATATGGTTATTTATGCCTTGCTTTTAGGATTTTCTAATCATTCCCGTCAAAAAGAGTGATACGAGTGTTAAGTACAAGAGATTACTTAATCTTACTCATCACAAGCACAAGCCACAAAACTTACTTGCTTAGTTGTGCATAGAGATGCTCATCTAAGTTACAAAAGATACAAAGTTTAGAAAACTTTGTTTCAATAGCTATCCAAGGTACACAAGTACCAATGTATACAAAACACACACTATTTTTGTATTTTTCTAATTTTTCTAATTTTTTATTTTATTCTATGAAAAACAAAAATAAAACAAAGCTGAAAATAAACACACAAAAACATGTTAAACAAAGCAAAGCATAAACTAGACTGGCTCAACATAAGAAAGCAAAACACACAAGTAATGCAAGCAAAAATATAAGGAAGAGAGAGAAAAGTGACTAAATCACTTCGAGCCTTTTTCCTTTCACACCTTGGAAGAACCTTTCCGTTTAGTGAACCTTTGATCTGACGGTGAGGGGAAGAGTTGAAACCATCAAGTTTGAAAGGAATATAAAGGTTTTGAGAAGATCTCTAAGAGGAGAAAAAGAGGATGAAAACTGATTTTGGTTCCAGATGAGATCATACTGTTGTTCTGTTGAGTGGCTAACCACTTATAGCAATTAGGTTGAGTATGTCCAGTAGCTCCACAGTGGTTACAAAGATGCTGCTTCTTTTTTTAGACTTTTGGTTATTGTTCTTCTTAGCCCTAGGGTTTTTAATATCTTTCTTATCAAGCTTAGGGGGTGCTTCTAAGATAGATTTACCATTGTCTATGTTCTCACTAAGTAAAATAGTTTCCACATTATTATTCTCAGATTCAATATTATTAACAGGTGAAACAAACACAGTAGTACTAGAAGAAGCAATATTAGAGGAAGAGCTAAACCGGTTCGATTAGAAGCAGATTTCTGAAAGTTGAGCATCTTATCTAGCTTTGCACTAGAAGTCCTCTCCAATTAAGCTCTAACTTGAATCAGCTCCGCTTCAAGCTTCTTGGTCTTTTCAGTCAAGAAATTGTTCTCAAACTGTAGTGCTCCAATAGTCTGATTAGCTTCGTCAAATTTTGTGGAAAACTCTTCTCGATTAAGTTCCACAACACTTAGCTTCTTGGTGGCTAACTTATATAGTTTCTCATACTTTTTAGAAACCTTGTACAATTTTTCATAGGCTGTATGGATATCATCTTGATCGTCTATTTTCTTGAACTTAGAATCCACCAAGTCTTCTTCATCATCTACTTTTCCTAAACCCCCATTAGTAGGATCAACTGTAGCAGTGAAGGCATTCAAGATTTTCTCGTCATCATTGTCATCTGAATCATCCTTAGGCTTGGTGTCACTCAAGGTGGCAGCAAGGTTCTTACTTCTCCCAATGGCCTTGAGCTAAGTTGGACATTCTTGTTTCATATGTCCAAAACCTAACATCCGAAACACTTTGGTCCGAAGGCAACAATGTATTGACCGCCATCCCTAGCATCCTACTTCTCTTTATCTTAGCTCTTAAACTATGAAGAACTGGATTACTTACGGTCTTTGTCGAATCCTTTAGCATTGGTATTCTTCATAAACTTTTTGAACTACCTTGTGATGTAAGATTTCATTTTAGAATCTTCATCGTCCGAGGACTCATCCGTGTCACTACTTTTGGCCTTCAGTGTCATGCTCTTACTCTTGCTCGATTTCTTAATTCTAGTCAGACCCAATTCATAGGTCTGCAAGTTGCCAACCAGTTTTGTCAAATGTCAAAGGAATTTGATCAATGTCCTCTTATTCCTCAATAGAGGTGATCTTGGCTATGGAATCTCTCTGGAATGGTTTCCCTAAGATTAAAGGCTGAGTTCACTATGGCCTTTAGTGTCACTACTTTTGGCCTTCAGTGTCATACTCTTACTCTTGCTCGATTTCTTAATTCTAGTCAGACCCAATTCATAGGTCTGCAAGTTGCCAACCAGCTTTGTCAAATGTCAAAGGAATTTGATCAATGTCCTCTTATTCCTCAATAGAGGTGATCTTGGCTATGGAATCTCTTTAGAATGGTTTCCCTAAGATTAAAGGCTGAGTTCACTATGTCCTTGAGCTCGGCATAAAACTCATCGAACAACCCATCCTCCTCCATCTTAATCTCTTCAAAACTTGTGGTAAGCCTCTGAAGTTTTGAATCCTTGACAGCCTTGGTTCTTTCATAGGTTGTCTAGAGGATGGTCCATACTTCCTTTACAATTTCAATAGATGATATCTTTTTAAACTCCTCATTTGTGACCGCACTGAATAAAGCATTCAATGCCCTACTGTTGAAGTTAGCCGCCTTGATTTTAGCATTATCCCAATCGGTCAGTGCTTCTTTTGGCTTAGTCCAACCTATCTCCACAGTTTGGCACACTTTTTCGTCTAGTGACTGCAAGAAAGCTCTCATGCATACTTTCCAGTATACATAGTTAATGTCATGAAATAAAGGAGGTATAATCAATGATTGTTCTCTATCCATGACAACAGGGGTCAATGGATCACATAGCAAAGATTAACCCTAATCAGAGTGTGCATGCTCTAATACCACTTAATTGGTCAAGAATGTATTGGCCTTTTGTGACAAATTAACCAATTAATTAGTCAAGTTAATTAACATGTAATATGCATGGTAGCATAAACAAAACATCAACTAAGTTAAATGCAGCGGAAAATAAAGTTGACACGGTGATTTGATTACGAATGGGGAAAATCTCCAAGGGAAAAACCCCACCGTGTGATTTTAAGGTCACCACTCCTAAGAATCTACTATAATCATAACAAGTAGTTACAAGTAAAGAAATCCCAGTACCTTATACCAACCTATAGTTGAACCCTTACCCCAATACCTAATTGGACTTGTTTTGTAGTGACAATCTCTCATTTTAATGCACGACTCCAAGTACATGACTAATCAATTACTGTACAAATCCTAGTAAATGACTAATTCACCAACTTGAGAAAGATGTTGGCTGCAAAGTTCTTCAGTTCATCCACACAACGAAGATCACGAAACTCTTTGGTTACAAAACTCTACAATGTACAACCGCAGTAGCTTTTTCAAGAGAAAGATGAACTAGGGCAAATTGTCTCCGATCACAATATGCTTACCACAACAAGTGCAATCGCCCTATGACAGCCTTTAAAATAATTCTTATATATGTTTAGGATTGTGAGAAAAGAAAGCCTAAATACATACACATGGATATGCATGAAATTAGATCTGAAAAACTAATTTTTGTAAATCTTGATAGATAAGTTATCTGTCGAGCAGCTGTCGAAAATCGGGCTAAAACTACCTTTTAAACCTCGATAGATGCAATTTGTCGAGATAACTGTCAAGTTTTAAAATACAGCACTTCTTCACTTGATTTTTGGATAGATTTGCATGGTTTCAATACTTGAACTTTAACTTTTGTTCCTTGAAGTATTAAACACATCTTAAATCTATCCTATTACAAGTAAAGTGCATTTTGTCAAAGGATTAGCTAATTCTAAGTTACATATGTTCTTAATATGATTCACATATGTCCTAACACTTTGCCATGGCTGCGTCCCGATAGGGACTATCATGGCCTTGGGAGCATGTAAGGGGGCATGACATGGCCTTGGCAGCGTGCCCATGAGGTCTGCCTTGGCGCTGGCTGCTTAGCCATTAAAGGGTTATTTTCTCAAATATGAGTTTTTTTTTTTCTAAAAGGAGGCTATTTTCACAAAGAAGGTTATTTGGACAAGCCAGAATGACTTGGTCTTGGTAGCATGCCCATGGGGGTTGTCTTGGCCATTGCTACTTGGCTTTAGGGGTTGCCTTGGCCTTGGTTGTGTGCCTTAGTCATGGCGGTCTGGCTCATGGGTGCTGCCTTGATCTTGACTGCGTGCTTTTGCCAAGACAACTTCCCCATGGGGGCTATCATGGCCTTCGGAGCATGCATGCCATGACCTTGGCAACATGTCCACGAGGGCTTCCTTTGCTTTGGCTGCTTGCCCATTGGAGGGTTATTTTCCCAAATAAGGGGTTTTTTCCAAAAGAAGAATTTTTTCTCAAAGGACATTATTTGGATAGGCCAGTATGCCTTGGCCTAGGCAGCATGCCCACAAGGGCTGCCTTGGCTTTTGCTGTTTGCCTATAGGTGCTGTCTTGATCTTGGCTACGTGCCTTTGTCATGACTGCTTCCCCATAAGGGTTATCAAGGCTATGGGATTAAGCACGTGGGTATGCCATGGCATTGGCAATGTGTCTACTTGGGCTACCATGGCCTTAGCAACATGCCTATTGGATGTTTATTTTCCCAAAGGAAAGGTTTTTCTATAGGTGGGTTATTTTCCCAATGTAGGTTATTTGGGCAGGCCAGCATGCCTTGGCCTTGGCCATGGCCTTGGTAGCGTGCCCACGATGGTAGACTTGGACTTTGTTGATTGCCTATGGGGGATGTGTTGGCCTTGTCTATGTGCCTCAGTCGTGGTGGCCATGGGTGTTGCCTTAAACTTGGCTATGTGGCTTTGCCGTGGTTGCTTCCCCATGGAGGCTGTCAAGGCTTGGGAGCATGCACGTGGGCTTGCTATTGCCTTAATGGCGTGCCTACAAGAGCTATTGCCTTAATGCACGTGGCCTTGGCTGCTTGCACATTGGATGATTATTTTTCAAAATAGGGGTTTTTTTCTAGAGGGGGAGGGGGTTTACTTTCCCACAAGAGCTTATTTGGGTAGGCCAGCATGCCTTGGTCTTGGTAAAATGCCAAAGGGGGCTGCCTTGGCTTTTGCTACTCTCCTATGGGGGATGCCTTAGCCTTGGTTGCATACCTTAGCCGTGGTGGCCTTGCGCGTGGGTGCTGCCTTGAACATGGCTATACATGGCTTTGTCATAGCTGCTTCCCCATAGAGGCTATCATGACCTTGAGAGCATGCACGTAGGTAGGCCATAGCCTTGGCAATGTGTCCATGGGGGCTGCCTTAGTTTTTTTTTTTCCCCAAAAAAAGTCCCCCCCCCCCCCCCACCACACCTCCCCCCCCTCTAACAAAAGAGCTCGTTTGGGCAAGCCAGCATGCCTTGTCCTTGGCAGAATGCCCATAGGGGCTACCTTGTCCTTGGTTGTGTGCCTTAGCCATGCAAGCCTTGCCTACGATTGCTGCCCTTGATCTTGGCTAGGTGGCTTTGTCATGCCTGCTTCCCCATAGGGGCTATCATGAACTTAGGAACATGCATGTGGCGTGCCATGGCCTTGGTAGTGTGCCCATTTAGGCTAGCTTGGCCTTAGCTGCTAACCCATTAGATGGTTATTTTTTGAAATAAGAGTTTTTTCTAAAAGGGGGATATTTTCCCAAAGGAGGTTATTTTGGCAGGCTAGCATGCCTTGGCCTTGGTTGAGAGCCCACGGGGGCTGCATTGGCCTTTGCTACTTGCCTATAGGGGATGTCTTGGCCTTGGCTACGTGCCTTAGCCATGGTGGCCTTGCCCATGGATCTTGCATTGAGTTTGGCTATGTGGTTTTGCCATGGCTACTTCGCCATGAAGGCTATCATGGCCTTGGCAACATGTCCACGGGGGCTACTTTAGCCTTGGTTGCTTGCCCATTGGAGGGTTATTTTCTCAAATGAGAGTTTTTTTTTTCAAAGGAGGTCATTTAGGCAGGCCATCATGCCTTGGCCTTGGCAACATGCTCACGGGGGCTGCCTTGGCCTTTGCTTCTTGCCTATGAAAGCTGCCTTGGCTATGGTTGCCTTGCCTATGGGTGTTGTCTTGATCTTGGCTGCGTGCCTTTGATATGACTGCTTCCCCCATGAGGGTTGTCATGGCCTTGGCATTATGCCCACGGGGGCTTTCTTAGTCTTAGATGCTTGCCCATTAGAGGGTTTTTTTTTTCATAAATATGGTTTTATTTTATTTTCTTTTATTTTTTTTCTAAAAGGAGGTTGTTCGGGCAAGTCAGCATGCAATGGCTGCTTCCCTATGGGGATTGTCATGGCCTTGGAAGCATGCAAGGTGGGCATGCCATGGCCTTGGCAATGTGTCTACGGGGGCTAACTTTGTCTTGGTTACTTGCCCATTAAAGGGTTATTTTTCCAAATAAGGGTTTTCTCCAAAAGAAGAATTTTTTTTTTAATAATTTTTCTCAATGGATGTTATTTGGGCAGGTCAGCATGCCCATGGGTGCTACCTTGGCCTTTGCTACTTGCCTATGAGTGATGCCTTGATTTTGGATGCATGCCTTTTCTCTGGTTGTTTGCCCTTTAGATGATTATTTTCCCAAATAAGGGTTTTTCTAAAATGAGGTTATTTTCCCAAAGTAGGTTATTTGGACAGGCTAGCATGCCTTGGTCGTGGTTGCATGCCCACGCAGGTAGACTTGGCCTTTGTTGCTTGCCTATGGGGTATGCCTTGGTCTTGGCTACGTGCCATTGCCATGGTGGCCTTGCCTATGTGTGTTGCCTTGAATTTGGTTGTGTGGCTTTGCCATGGCTGCTTCCCTATGGAGGCTGTCATGGCCTTGGGAGCATGCATGTGGGCTTGCCATGGCCTTGGCAACATGCCTACGAGTGCTACTTTGGCCTTGGCTACTTGCCCATTATGTGGTTATGTTTCCCAAATAGGGTTTTGTATTTTTTTTTTTTTTTTTTTTTTTTTTTTTTTTTTTTTTTTTTCACAAACGAGCTCATTTGGGCAAGCCCGCATGCCTTGTCCTTAGAAGAATGCCCACAAGGGCTGTCTTGGGTTTTGGTTTTTACTTATATGGGCTGCCATGGATATGGTTGTGTACCTTAGTCGTGGCAGCCTTGCCCACAATTGTTGCCTTGATCTTGGCTAGGTGGCTTTGTCATGCCTACTTCCCCGTGGGGGCTATCATGAACTTAGGAACATGCATGTGGCATGCCATGGCCTTGGTAGTGTGCCCACTAAGGCTAGCTTGGCCTTAGTTGCTAGCCATTTGGATGGTTATTTTCCAAAAATGAGGTTATATGGGCAAGCCAACATGCCTTGGCCTTGGCTGAGTGCCCATGGGGGCAACCTTAGCTTTTGCTGCTTGCCTTTAGGGGGGATGCCTTGGCCTTGGCTGCGTGTCTTAATCATGGTGGCCTTGCTTTTGCGTGCTACTTGAACTTCTCTGTGTGGCTTTGCCATGGCTACTTCCCCATTGCTACTGTCATGACCTTAGGAACATGCACGTGGGCATACCATGGCCTTGGCAACGTGCCCATTGGAGGTTTATTTTTCTAAGAAAGGGTTATTTAGGTAGGCCAACGTACCTTGTCCTCGACAACGTGCCCACGAGGGCTACCTTGGCCTTTGCTACTTTCCTGTGGGGGCTACCTTGGCCTTTGTTGCATGATTTAGCCATGGTGGCCTTGCCCATGGGTGCTGCTTTGATACTGGCTGTTTGTGTGCCTTTGCCATGGTTGCTTACCCCTGAGGACTGTTATGAACTTAGGAGCATGCACGTGGGTATGCCATGGCCTTGGTAGCATTTGAGAGTTATTTTCCCAAATGAGGGTTTTATCCAAAAGAAGGGTCCCCCCCCCCCCCCCTCCTTTAATGGAGGTTATTTGGGCATGCTGGGGGATGCCTTGGTGTTTACTGCTTGACTATGAGGGGCTACCTTGGATTTGACTGCGTGTCTCAACCATGGCTACCTTACTAGTGAGTGATGCCATCGTCTTGGCTTGTGCCTTTGCCATGGCAGCTTCCCCCTAGGGGCTGTCATGGCTTCGGGATACCAAGGCCTTTGTAACGTGAGACAAGGGTTGCCTTGGCATTGGTTGCTTGCCCATTGGAGGGTTATTTTCCCAATTAAAGGTTTATTTATTTATTTATTTTTTTTTTTCAAAAGAAGGTTTTGTTCTCAAAAGAGGGTATTTGGGCAGGTCAACAAGCCTTGGCCATGGCAGCGTGCCCATAGGGACTGCCTTGGCCTTTATTGCTTGTCTATGGGTGCTTCCTTGGCTTTGGTTACATGCCTAAGCCATGGTTGCCTAGTCTCTGGGTGTAACCTTGATCTTGGCTATGTGCCTTTGCCATACACGTGGGCATGCCATGGCCTTGGCAACATGCCCATGGTGGCTGCTTTGGCCATGCCTTCTTGCTCATTGGAGGGTTATTTTTCCAAGGGTTCCCCCCCTCTGAAATGAGGTTATTTGGGCAGGCCAGCATACCTTGGCCTTGGCAGCATGCCTAAAGGGGTGTTGCCTTCGCCTTTGTTGCTTTCCTGCAAGGGCTACCTAGGTCTTTGTTTTGTGCCTTAGCCAAGGTGGCCTTAGCCATGGGTGTTACCTTGGTCTTGGCTGTGTGTATGCCTTTGCCATGGTTGCTTCCCTGTGAAGACTGTCATGGCCTTGGAAGCATGGACATGGGCATGCTATGGCCTTGGAAGCATTTGAGAGTTATTTTCCCAAATATAGGGCTTTATCCAAAAGAAGGTTCTTTGGGCTAGCCAGAATGCCTTGGTCTTGGCAACATGTCTATGGGGGCTACCTTGGTGTTTGTTGTTTGCCTATGACTGCTGCCTTAGCTTTAACTGCATGCCTTAGCCATGGCTACCTTGCTAGTAGGTGATGCCTTTATCTTGGCTAGTGGCTTTCATGGCAGCTTTCCCATAGGGGCTATAATGGCCTTGGGTGCATGCCATTACCTTGGCAACGTGCCACGAGGGCTGTCTTGGTCTTGGCTGCTTGCTCATTGGAGGGTTATTTTTCCAAAGGACGGTTTTTTTCCAAAAGAATTTTGTTTCTTAAAGGAATTTTGCCATGGCAGCATGCCCACAGGGGTTGTCTTAGCCTTGGCTGCGTGCCTTAGCCATGACGATCTTGCCTATGGGTGCTACCTTGATCTTGGCTATGTGCTTTTCCCATTGATGCTTCCCTATGGGAGCGGTCATGGCCTTGGGAGCATGCACGTGGGCATGCAATGTCCTTGGCAATGTTCCCACGAGGGCTACCTTGGCCTTGGCTTCTTGCCTATTAAAGGGTTATTTCCACAAATAAGGCTTTTTCTTTTTTTCTTCTAAAAGGAGGTTATTTTTTCTAAAGATGGCTATTTGTGTAGGTCAACATGCAATAGCCTTAGCAGAATGTCCACGAGGGATGCCTCGGCCTTTGCTGCTTTCCTATGGGGTCTGTCTTAGCCTTGGTTGCATGCCTTAGCCATGGCAGCTTGGCTAATTAGTGCTTCCTTGATCTTGGCTATGTGTGCCTTTGCCGTGGATTGTCATGGCCTTAGAAGCATGTAGGTGGGTATGCCATGGCCTTGGTAAGATGTCCACGAGGGCTACCTTTGCCTTGGCTGCTTACCCATTAAAGGGTTACTTTCCCAAATGAGGGTTTTTTCCAAAAGAATATTTTTTTTCTCAGTGGTGGTTATTTGAGCAGGCCAGCATGCCTTGGCCTAGGCAGCATGCCCACAGGTGTTGCCCTGGCCTTTACTACTTGTCTGTGGGTGTTGCCTTGATCTTGGCTGCGTGCCTGTCATGGCACGTGGGCTTGCCATGGCCTTGGCAGCATGCCTATGGGTGGTACATTGGCCTTGGCTTGCCCATTGGATGGTTATTTTTCAAAATAGGTTAAAAGTGGGTTATTTTCCCAAAGGATGTTATTTGGACTTACCAGCATGCTTTGGCCTTGGCAACATGCCCATGGGGGCTGCCTTGGCCTTTCCTGCTTGCCTATAGGGGATGCCTTGGTTGTTTTCTTGCCAATGGGGGCTACCATAGTCATGGCTGCGTGCCGTAGCCGTGATGACTTTGCCTACGGGTGCTGCCTTGATCTTGGCTAGATGGTTTTGCCTTGGCTACTTCCTCATGGGGGCTATCATGGACTTAGGAACATCTGTGTGTCCTCAGGGGCTAGCTTGGCCTTGGCTACTTGCCCAATGGAAGGTTATTTTCCCAAAATAAGGTTTTTTTCTCAAATGAGGTAATTTAGGCTGGCCATGGTTGGCCATCATGCCTTGGCCTTAGTAGTGTGCCCACGGGGTTGCCTTGGCCTTAGCAGCGTGCCCATAGGGGGTTACCTTAGTTTCTTGCCTAAGGGAGTTGCCTTGGCTTTGGCGGCGTGCCTTAGGCACAATCGCCTTTCCCATTGGTGCTGCCTTGATCTTGGCTATGTGCCTTTGCTATGGTTGCTTTGCCTTGGGGTCATGGCCTTGGAAGCATGCTGGTGGGCATGCCATAGCCTTTGTAGCATGCCTACGGTGGTTGCCTTGGTCTTGGTTGCTTGCCCATTAGAGGGTTATTTTCACAAATAAAGTTTTTTTTCTTTCTAAAAGGGGGTTATTTGGGCAGGTCAACATGCAATGGCCATGGCAACATGCCCACGAGGGCTGTCTTGGCCTTTACTGAATTCCTATGGGGTTGCCTTGACCTTAGCTACATGCCTTAACCATGGCAGCCTAGTCCATGGGTACTTTATTGATCTTGGTTATGTGCCTTTGCCATGGTTGCTTCCCCATAGGGATTGTCATGGCCTTGGATGCATGTAGGTGGGCATGTGACGGCTTTGGCAACATGTCCATGAGGGCTGCCTTTGCACCATAGCCATGGTGTCCTTGTCCATGAGTGATGCCTTTGAATTTGGCTATGTGGCTTTGCCATGGCCGCTTCCCCGTGGGGGCTGCGTGCCTAAGTCATGGCTGCCTTGCCTTTGGATGCAACCTAGATCTTGGTTACATGCCTTTGCCATGGCTACTTCCTCATTGCAACTGTCATGGCTTTGGGAACATGCACTTGGGCATGCCATGGCCTTAGCAGCATACTTATGGGGGCTGCTATGGGGTTATTTTTCCAATTAAGGGGTTTTTTTCCCCCCCTTAAAAAAATGTTTTTTTCTTAAATAAGGTTATTTGGGCTGGACAGCATATCTTGGCCTTGGCTGCGTGCCCACAGGGGCTGCCTTGGCCTTTGTTGCGTGACTTAGCCATGGTGGCCTTAGGAGCATTCAAGAGTTATTTTCCTAAATGAGGGTTTTATCCCAAAAAAAAGGTTTTTTTTTTTTTTTTTTCTTTTTTTTTCCTCAATGGAGATTATTTTTGGTAGGACAACTTGCCTTGTCCTTAGCAGCGTGTCCATGGGGGCTGCCTTGGTGATTGCTGCTTGCCATTGGGCCTTGGATTGGACTGCGTGCCTTAGCCATGGCTACCTTGCTAATGGATGATGTCTTTGCCTTGGTTGCTCATTGGGTTGTTATGGCCTTAGAAGCATGCATGTGGGCATGCCATGGCCTTCAGAACGTGCTATGAGGGCTGCCTTGGCCTTTGCTGCTTGTCCATTGGAGGGTTTATTTTCTCAATTAAAGGTTTTTTTTAAAGAAGGTTTTGTTATCATTGGCAGCGTGCCCCATGGAGGCTGCCTTTGCCTTTGCTGCTTGCTTATGGGTGCTTTCTTGGCTTTGACTGCGTGCCTAAGCCATGGCTGCCTTGCCTCTAGTTGTAGCTTTGATCTTGGCAGTATGCCTTTGCCATGGCTACTTTTCCACTGCTGTTGTCTTGGGCTGCTTTGGCTGCTTGCCTCTAGTTGCAGCTTTGATCTTGGCAGTATGCCTTTGCCATGGCTACTTTTCCACTGCTGTTGTCACGGGCTGCTTTGGCTGCTTTGGCCTTGCTTGCCCGTTGGAGGGTTTCTCTCTCTCTCTCTCTCTCTCTCTCTCAAATGAGTTTATTTGGGTAGGCAGCATACCTTGGCTATACCGCCTTACCCATGACCCATGGCTACTTCCTTATAATGGGCATGCCTTGGCCTTGGGGGCATTCGAGAGTTATTTACCCAAATGAGGGTTTTATCCAAAAGAAGCCCCCCCCCCCCCCCCTCTCATTCTCTCAAAAGAGGTTATTTGGGTAAATACAAGTAAGTATGTCTTGGCCTTAGCAGCATGCCCATGAGGGCTGCCATGGTGTTTGCTGATTGCCTATCGGTGCCTTGGCTTTGACTACGTGCCTTGGCCATGGCAACGTACCCATGAGGGTTGCCTTGGTGATGCCTTATCTTGGCTAGTGCCTTTGCCATGGTGGCTTCTCCATAGGGGTTGTCATGGCCTTGAGAGCATGCACGTGGGCATGCCATGGCTTTGGCAATGTGCGACGAGGACTACCTTAGCCTTGGCTACTTTCCTATTGGAGCGTTATTTTCCTAAATGAGGGTTTTCTCCAAAAGAAGGTTTTTTCCTCAAGGAAGTTATTTGGGTAGGTTTGCATGCTTTTGCCTTGGCAACATGCCCATGGGGCTGCCTTAACCATGGTGGCCTTTGCCTTAATCTTGGCTATGTGCCTTTTCCATTGCTACTTCCCTATAGGGGTTATCATGGCCTTGGGAGCATGCATGTGGGCCTGTCATGTCCTTGGCAACATGCCTATGAGGGCTGCCTCCACCTTGGCTACTTGCCCAATGGAGGGTTATTTCCCAAATGATGGTTTTTCCCAAAAGATTCCCCATCCCCCCCCCCCCCCTCCCCCCAAAGGAGGTGATTTGGGCAAGCCAGCTATGTGCCTTTGTCATGGTGGCCTTTGCCATGGCGTGCTGCCTTGATCTTGGCTATATGCCTTTTCCATTGTTGCTTCCCGTAAGGGCTATCCCAAGGACTGCCTTGGCTACTTTGCCCATTGGAGGGTTATTTTTCCAAATGAGGGTTTTCTCCAAAAGAACTTTGCCTTAGTTATTTGTGCAGGCTAGCATGTCTTTACCTTAGTAGCGTGCCCACCAGGGCTACTTTGCCTTTGATGCTTGCCTATGGATGCTACCTTGACCTTAGCTACGTGCCTTAGCCATGATGGCTTTACTTATGGGTGCTACCTTGATCTTGGCTATGTGCCTTTGCCTTAGCTACTTCCCCATAGAGGCTGGTCATGGCCTTGGGAGCATGCATGTGCCTTTGCTGCTTGCCTATGGGGGATTCCTTAACCTTAGCTACGCGCCTTGGCCATGGTGGCCTTGCCCATGGTTTACTGCCTTGATCTTGGCTATGTGCCTTCCCTATGGAGGTTGTCATGGCCTTGGGAGCATGCACGTGGGCATGCTATGTCCTTGGCAACGTGCCCACAGGGACTGCCTCACCTTGACTGCTTTGCCCAATGGAGGGTTATTTTACCAAAAGAATATTTGGGCAAACCAGCATGCCTTGGCCTTGGCAGTGTGCCCACGAGAGCTACCTTGGCTTTGGCTGCATGCTTTAGCCATGGCTGCCTTGATCTTGGCTGTGTACCTTTGCCATGGCTACTTCCCCATGGCAGTTCTCATATCCTTGGAAGCATGCACGTGGGCATGCCATGGCCTTGCATGGTCAATAGTGGAGAACAACTTTTTCTAAATTTTTAGATAATCCACTTAGTTCACTTGTGAGGTATGGTCAATACTAGAGGACACTTGTGAAGTATGGTCAATAAAAATAAAAATAAAAACAATGTTTACAGGGAGCAACAGATGACTATGCCAACTACCATGAAAATAGAGATGGCAAATGACAAACAGAGGAAGATAGGATAGATATAAGCAGTGTAATATCTATTAAGACGCATTCACTTCTTCCAGCCCTAAGGCCATAGGCCGCCCCACACACTGAGAGTGTTTTTCGTCCAGTAGCAAATCCCATTGAACAAGGCTGTCAACCAGAAAGGGAAGACAAATTGTCAGCTATGCATATCTAACAGCTAGATGTCATATCTATATCGGCCCACTACAAACCCAACCATTAGTTGTAATAAACAAATTGAATGCAATAAAAATGCTCAATACCACTAGTTGTAAACAACAAATTCAAGAAAACACACTTGCAATCAAAACTGATCATCTATATAACTCTGTCCTCACTACAATTCAAATTCAAGAATATATAGTTTTCTTATAAAACGGTTATCTATCTACTTGTAGCTTTAGAATTTCCAAAGGACACTCATGATTACGTGTTTGTTTATCCTTTTGTTACTTGAAATTCACAAGAGAATAATAAAACATGTTAATTTTAGTCATTCTGTTGTAGATTTTATTGATTTTCTCTCTTTCTTATTGTAACTACTTTCTTTCATTTTAACTCTTTAACACTGGTTGCCAAAAAATAAAAAATAACACAAATACTTATTTTCACATAATTTCTAGGACAAATTATATAACCTTTTTATGCAATAGTGAGAATCAATCAAAATGGTGCATGTTCCTCACACATTCTAACAATTTATTTTATTTTATTTTATAATATAACTAGTTTATAACCAATTGAAGTAAAAGAGTAGCTAGCCGCATTAATTACCACAATTACTCATAAATGTATTTAGGATCGGATCCCAGATAATGGTTATTTGCAAGGAGTAATGTTACTTACATAAACTTTTTTAGTAATGTTACAAACACAAATTATTTTACAACATTTTTACAAATTGTTGATGTAGCTTTAGTAATTTTCAAATAATTATCGGTAAACACATAAATATGATGTTAGTAGTGGACCCATATTATAATTAATAAAAATTTGTCACATCAATAATTTGTAAAAATGTTGTAAAATAGTTTGTGGCTGTAGCATTACTCATTTGCAAACTCACATAGTACACATCAAAGTAAGGAAGAACTTACCTATGCAATTCTCGGATGCCTTCCTCATGTGCTATCCTTGTCAATGCAGAAAGCATACCTTTGTAAGGTGTTGAAGTGGGCCGTGTGTGTGGCTTGAATTGCCACAAGCCTAAGTCAAGTAGTATTAGGAAACCAAATTCAACTAGGAATTTAATTCCTAGTACAGCCGACCTATAATATATATATATATTAAGGGTGTTGAACGGTAAGAGAGAATTAGAGAATTCCAATTAACCTAGTGAGCAGTCGCATGAGAGAAAAATAGAGAAAAGAGAGGCAGCCAGCTTCTATTCTTATTGTTTCTGTGAGAGAGTGCTAGGGTGTAATTGGGATTTGGGTTTCTTGAGAGTGTTATTGTGCACTATTGTATCTCCCTATTTTTTATAGTAAAATTTCTCCGTCGTCTCCGTGGAGGTAGGCAGTTTGCCGAACCACGTAAATTCTTGTGTTCTTTGTGTGTGCTTGTTATTTAATTTCCGCTTATTTACTGTTATTGATTAGAGTCCTGGGGTGCTATCTGCACAACAAGTGGTATCAGAGCAAGGTTAGGATTCAATCCTTTGAACTCAGTAAAGATGTCAAGCACAAAGTATGATGTAGAGAAGTTTTGTGGCAAGGGAAATTTTTCTCTTTAGCAAAGGCGGATGAAGGATCTCCTAATTCAACAAGGAGTTCACAAGGCCTTGCTTGAGAAGGAGAAGAAACCAGAAACGATGAAGGATGTAGAATGGGTAGAGATGGATGAGAAAGTAGCTAGCGCTATTCGTCTAAACCTAGGTGATGAGGTCATTCACAACATCCTAGAAGCAAAGACCGCAAAGGAGATTTGGGAAAAACTAGAAGGTCTTTATATGAGAAAGAACTTGATGAACAAGTTGTACGTGAAGAAGCAACTGTATAGTTTGCATATGAAGGAGGGTTCAGAACTGTTGGAGCATCTCAACACATTTAACATGTTGAACACCCAACTGTCAAGTTTTGGGGTGAATTATGAGGATAAAGATAAAGCATTACTCTTGTTAGCGTCGCTTCCTACTTCTTTTGATTATCTAGTGACTACGTTGATGTACGGGAAAGAGACTATAGTACTCGAGGAGGTGACTAGTGCTCTCTTGTCACACATAAAGATGAAGCAAGATGGTGATGGTTCTCACGCTGATGGACTTATTGTAAAGTTTGAGTCAAGCAATAGAGGTAGAAGCAGGTCAAGAGGACGGAACTCCAACAGGAATAGATCACAGTCTAAATCACGTGCAAAGAAAGATGTAGAGTGCTTTTATTGTCACAAGAAAGGACACTACAAGAATCAATGTAAAGAATTGAAAGAGCATTTACAGGAGAAGAAGAATGGAAAGAAACCCCTAGAATCAGCTAGTGTTGCTGAAGAAACATCAGATGACAGTGAAGTTGGTGCAGAGTTACTTTCAGTCTCATCAAGTAACAATGTTCTATTGGAATCTTGGGTTTTAGATTCAGCATGCTCTTATCATATGACTCCAAAGAAAGATTGATTTGACACGTATAAGCCTTACAACGGTGGTATGGTCCAAATGGGTAATGATGCTACATGCCCGGTTATTGGGATTGGTACCGTGAAGATCAAGATGTTTGATGGAGTTGTGAGAGTTCTTAATAATGTCAGACATGTTCCAGATCTTAGAAAGAATTTGATTTCTTTAGGAGTATTGGATGATTTGGGCTATTCATACTCATCAAAGGGTGGAATCATGAAGATTACCAAAGGTGCTTTGATGGTGATGAAAGGACAGAAAGTAAGCACGCTTTACAGATTGATTGGGAACACAGTTGTAGGAAGAGTTGCAGTCACCACTCTGATAGAGTCTAGCACTAACGACACAAAATTATGGCATATGCGACTTGGCCATATTGGTGAACGTGGTATGTTAGAGCTGCACAAGAGAAATTTATTAAAAGGGGTGAAGACATGCAAGTTAGACTTCTGCAAGTATTGTGTGTATGGGAAGCAGCATAGAGTCAGTTTCAAGACAGACTCTCATACAAGTAAGGGTGTTCTTGACTACATTCATTCAGATGTTTGGGGTCCAGTATCAGTTTCTTCTCATAGCGGTGCTCAGTATTTTGTCAGTTTCATTGATGACTACTCTAGAAAGGTATGGATTTATTTTATGAAGCATAAGTCTGATGTGTTTGGCATATTTAAAAAGTGGAAAGCACAGGTTGAGAATCAGACTGACAGGAAAATAAAATACCTTAGAACAGATAATGGACTAGAGTATAGAGATAAAGAATTCACAAAATTTTGTGAATTAGAAGGCATTACTTGTCATTTCACAGTTAAAGGAACTCCACAGCAGAATGGGGTTGCAGAGAGAATGAACAGAACCTTAGCAAAAAGAGCCAGATGCATGAGATTAAATGCAGGGTTGCCTAAGGTGTTCTGGGCAGAGACAGTTAACACAACAAGCTTCGTTATTAATAGATCTCCATCATCAGCCATAGATTTCAAGATTCCAGAAGAGGTTTGGTCAGGTAGACCAGTTGATTATTCGAGTCTAAAAATCTTTGGTTGTCCAGCTTATGTGCATGTGCAGAGTGGAGAGCGTTCTAAATTGGATTCGAAGTCAAGAAAATGCGTATTTCTTGGTTTTGAAAAAGGTGTTAAAGGCTACAGGCTTTGGGATCCAATCTCAAAGAAAACGGTGACCAACAGAGATGTCATATTTGATGAAGCCTTTATGTTGAAACAGAATGAAGCAGAGACATGTGATGATAGTCCACAGGAGAAATTAACTGTTGAGGTGGAGTTTGACGAGAATAGTTCATCCAGTGATAAGGGTGATGTTGAGATTGATCCACAGCAGCAACAAGAAGAGTCTTGTTCAATTGCTAAAGGTAGAGAGAAGCGGGTTCACAAAGCACCACAGAGATATGGCTTTGAAGATATGGTTAGTTTTGCTCTCATAACTAGCAGTGGAGATCCATTGTCTTACAAGGATGTAGAAGAGATGGGGTCACTATAGAAGAAGAATAAGATTTGGGAATCATCTAGTATGTTGATAAAGCCAATTCCAACAGACAAGTTCAAGAGCTACTTGGACTTGGTTGATGTTTACAGCTTGTAAGCCCTTAAGGGCTAAGGTGGAGGCGATGGAGAAGTTTGCTCGTGTAGCTTGATCAATTCAAGCCAAGGTGGAGATTTGTTGAAGTGGGCCGTGTGTGTGGCTTGAATTGCCACAAGCCCAAGTTAAGTAGTATTAGGAAACCAAATTCAACTAGGAATTTAATTCCTAGTACAGCCGACCTATAATATATATATATATATATATTAAGGGTGTTGAACGGTAAGAGAGAATTAGATAATTCCAATTAACCTAGTGAGCAGCCGCATGAGAGAAAAATAGAGAAAAGAGAGGTAGCCAGCTTCTATTCTTATTGTTTCTGTGAGAGAGTGCTAGGGTGTAATTGGGATTTGGGTTTCTTAAGAGTGTTATTATGCACTATTATATCTCCCTATTTTTTATAGTGAAATTTCTCCGTCGTCTCCGTGGAGGTAGGCAGTTTGCCGAACCACGTAAATTCTTGTGTTCTTTGTGTGTGCTTGTTATTTAATTTCCGCTTATTTACTGTTATTGATTGGAGTCCTGGGGTGCTATTTGCACAACATAAGGAAATACATCCTGCCTCATTCCCTGTGTCTGAATAAAGATGAAAAAAAATGAATATCCAGATCACCTCAATGAAAGAGAACACATATTCTGACCAGCTTTCAAGCACAGAATCATCAGCTCATGCCTTAGATTTTAAGACTACTTAAGACAATAAACCACAATGCTACTAACCATTTTAAAGCCCCAGGTTTAGTTCGTAAAAATGGTGGGACAGGACAGGCTATAGGTGGAAATCTTATTCGCTAATAAAAACAATACTGCCATCCACTATAATCGTATAAAAAAAGTGAATATATATATATATATATATAAAACTAAGTTTATATATGTTAATTTTTTTTTTTTTTTTTGATAAGATATATATGTTAATTTGTTGATAATATTCTTCTAATTGCTCCCCTTTCCTTAATTTGGTACCTTTCTATTATTTTTTCTTTAGTACCCATATCTAAGTTAACCACTTTTCCCAAAATCAATTTGTCCATTGATATCACATAATCAACAAATCAACATATATAGACTCTGTATCCCATTTTACATGTCAGGCTTATACAGCCCTTCACCTCATATGGCAGGTTGCAAATTACAAGGATTGAAGATAAAGTTAAACTTATCTTTGTGGAAGAGAGAGAGAGAGAGAGAGAGAGAGAATGTAGAGACCAAATCATACTTATATAAGATCCAGGTCAGCAACACATAGCACTTTAACAGAATAAATAAATTCTATATCAATCTGACAATGTAATTATTTTGGTTATAGTAAGGGGAGCCTAGCAAACAAGTTAAAGAAATTGAATGCAATAAATTACCTCTGTAAGGTGCTGGTGGTAGAAATAGAGCTTTTTAAGGCTGCCATGCTTTGAGAATTGAGATTCCAGTTCATCAACACATCTGCATCAAAAGCGAAAGAGATGCACATATGCCATTATTGTGCATCTCTTTCGAAGAAATCCAAGTATGCATTCATGTCATCAATGCTTATTATATGTGAATTTTATCAATATAAGCTAACATGCTTCTGAACTATTTCAACAGTTTTAGGCAAAGAAACAACTTAGATATCACTTTGAGAAAACGATGACCTACTAGCCCACTAAACTTGGAAATGTCTCAAAAATGCACTGAAAAGTAAGCACTGGCGTATTCGGACTAACCTTCTTGGTTTTCCAACATGTTATATAAAAAAAGGAACATGAAGTTCTCAAATCACTATTGGATTTTTCTTTTTCTTTTTCTTTTTTATGACCAGATATTAAGTGTTAGACTGAAATCAATAGTGATGATTAAAAGTAGGAACAAGGTAGCTTCAAGCATTTCACCAGAAAAAGAATCCAGCTTTAACTTTCCTCTTTCCCTCTCATTTTCTTTTGTGTGTGTGTGTGTGTAACATATGGATCATCTAAAAAAACCATACAGATCATTTTCTTTAAAATGTTTCTTGGAGTTCAAACAATACCTAGTATTCCTTTTTTCCCCTTGACTATTAAGCTCTAAAGAATCCCAATTTCCAAATTGAAAACCATGGGTCTTCTTTTCAGTGCAACTGCAATATTTAATTTTAATTGTTGTAAGTTATTGCAACAATGGACTATGATATTTAGCAAACTATCAAAGTCAGATATATAGAACACCTGCACCAATTGTAACCAGCATTTCCCTCTGATAATAATCCTTCCTTCCCGGTGGAGCCTGTAGCTTTCTCAAAACGTCTTATGTTTATGTTAGACCGAGAAGATGTGACTATCATCAAAATCATTAACCAATTCTTCCGGAAATCCTGATTAATTACCACAAATAATTATTTATCCATAATGTGCCAATAAAGAAGCCAGTACAAAAATGAGAACTATGATACTTACAAAACAATGAGGACAATTTTCAAACAAGACTCACTTCAAAGCAATTCAGCTGAGAGTGAGTTACAAGAGAAGCATATCTAACAACACACAAGTTTGTGTTGTGCAAGATGAAATATAAAACAGCTTCAACTACAAACTCTTGAGTGCAAACAGAATAATATATATATATATATATATATATAGATATATATAATTTTATTGAAAGGAGACAAGGCATTACAAACAGAAGCACACCCAACTTAACAGCCCACAATGGGTTTGTTGTGATGGAAGTGGCAGCCCCAGCACCCGCAGCAGCTAGTATATTTGCACCTAAATGATAAATAAATAAATTAAAAAAAAATTTTGGTAGGAAATTACAGCATAATCCCATTGAATGAAATTACTAATAATCTCATTAATAGTATCCAAAATGAAATTACAGCGTAAGGACATGTTCTCACTTGATAAGTTTTAATGATATCAACAACCAATAGTTCCCTAGTGAATGTTCAAACAAACACTGCACTACTCTTGTGTGGACCATGTGCGATAAACCTTGTGATACAAGGAAATTTTTAATTAGTAACCAGTTTATAAGCCCACTAATATCCTGTGAAGATAATATTAAAAAAAATGCATATTAGGAATTTCACAAGATCCTTAGCAATATTATTTACTGAGTTTGGTTTATTCTTGAGAATTTTTTTACAGAAAATTAATTTGATACAATCTCATTTTAACATTTGAATATAGCTTGGGGATAATAATCTATTAACATGCAATAGTTTCAATTTTTCAAAATAAAAAATCTATGTTGTCAATTATTAATCCAACAGTTACTCAAAACATCATAGAAACTTTTCATTCATGAAAATCAAAGTCCAATCCTGAATTAAGAGGAAATTACACGTGAAAGAACCCATGACCGTGGCAAAAAGCAAAACCCTTTTGCCCCATCACCCTATGGATCAAACAAAAAAAGTGAAGCTTCTTTCTCTAGATCTTTTCAGTTTTGACGAAGGAATGCATAAGAATAGAGTCACAGGCACACAGAATAATAAGAGAGAGAAATTGAATCATTCAATCCATATCCATACTCATCTCAGTTTCAAGAACCACAATTTCCCTCAAACACAGCACGGTATTAAAAAAAAAAAAATTACGAAATCTAATTACCCTAAACCAATGCGCAGAATACATATAGGGTTACCCTTTACATAGAAAATATAGAACATAATGAATATAGAAAGGCAGTGGGGTTGGGGAATTGAATAGCGTACCTGGAGAGTTGCGAGAAAAGTAAATAGCAATGGTAGAAGTAAAAGCGAATTCAATTTTTGCTGGGTTGCAGATTAGCACTCTCTGCACTCCTCACCCTTTTGCCATACCATTCTCTCTCTCTCTGATTTCCAAATCTAAAACAGAGTCTGGCTTTATGTGAGGGATTTCAATTTATAACTAGATGGGAAAGCAGGGTTGGGGCGTGATTTTAGACTATTGCTAAACTCTAACGGTAACATTTTTTGAAATTCAAAAGAGAGTTGGACTTGGATCAGACTTGGATCACTGCTCAACAGTATGGGCCTATGCTCGTTTTAATTGGGCCCATAATTATTAAATTTTTAAAACTGAAATAAGCAATAGTATTTTCTAGCCCACTAAAAAAAACTAAATTTATTAGTATATATATTAAAAATAATCAGTAGTGTTTGAAGTGGAATCAAAGTTGATTTTTCTTTTTTCATTAAAATAAATAAATAAATAAGTTGTTCTTGTGATAGGTTTTTATTTCCAAATTTTGATGATGTTTAGTGATTATCCTTTGTCTATCGTGACCAAAAAAAAAAAAAAAAAAAAAAATTTATATTATAGGGAGGGTAGGATATTGTGTATAAATACTTTTTTTTTTTTTTGGGATGTATTTAGCTAAAGGGAGAGTTAGCTTAGCCTATTGTGGGCGTTCATTCATGTTTTTGATTTAATTTGATGTATTTGATATTTGAGTAACTTTTACATTGTCATTATGTATCAAGTTTAGAGTTTAGATTCTCTACCCATTTATTTTGATATTATTGAGTTAAATTATTATATTTTAATTATTATTAATTTCATTTTCACATGCCTACATTGAATTGAATATTCTATAATTTTATGATATGTGCTTTTTGTAAGAAATCTATAGCTAAAACTGATATTATTTGTCATTAAATTCCACATGAAATGCATAACTTGTTTGTTATTACTTTAAATAAAAATAAGAATAGAGTTTATCAAGTTAGTCGTCCTATTTCGTTTTATGGTTTTTCAAGACAGATTGAGTTTGAAAAGTTTTCGTTCTATAGTTTAATGTCCATTAATTTCCTTACCTTTGTGACCGAAGGAATAATGATGTATAATTGTTAAGTGATTTGACAACTTTCTCATTATTAAAAAATTACATATAAGTGCAAGTCACAAATGTGAGTTGTCAAACAAAGAGTTTCTATGTTTAAAGATGAAACGAAATTTCTCATGCACTGAGCATCTAAAACGGAGGTTGAAAATCATTTGAATAGCTTGCTTCAAATGAAAAATTAAATCTCAAACCATTTGACTCCTAATCTATAACATCAACTTCTTTTCTTTACCTCTATGTTTACAATAGCATCACCACTGGCCACAATCCAATTGGATATTCACATGAGTGAATTTGTTATTGTAAAAAAATAAATAAATTAATTAAAAAAAATCATAATTCTCTGAATCCTAAAAATAGGAGCATAAATCTTATGGAATGGTTGATATGTACAATCATCTAATCTATTATCATCAATCAATTACATATGAAAAAATCAATATTCATATACTAAATAACTAACCAACAACTCAAGGAATGTACAAGAAAATTTAATAAAATATAATTTTATTTTAAAAAGAAATTCTTCCTCTTTAAGTTGTATATGAAATTTGATCATTACAATAGCTATTATATTAGACATTTATTTTGATTGTGCTTGTATATGAAATATTATGTACATATTATGTACAAAATTTGATAATTATAGTAATTATTAAGGGTTATTTTTTATGTTTTTGTTTTATAAAAATTTATTATAATAATGTTAATTAATAGAAGATATTTATCATAATATTAGTAGATATTTATTATGATAATCATTAATAGATTATATTTATTATAATTGTGTACATATATGAAACTATAAAGAAAATATGATACGACAATTATTGATAGTTGTGGGGTCGGTTTTCGTAGCCTAAGCCCAAAAGATATGGGTTAAAAGCCCAACAAACCCGAAACAATAAATTTGTAGAGAGTGGATCGAAAGTTTAGGCACTGGCCGGCCTTCACCGGGCTGAAACTACTTTATATCTTATTAAAAGAACACTTAGACCAATTTACAACTGAGGGATGCTCCTCGGCCATTGGCCGAGGAGGCTTGTTTCCCAGGCCTCTCTGTTTGCTTTTTTCTTTCTTTTCTCCCTCCCCTTTACACTTTGCTCGTATCCCTTATATATTACTCTCTTCCTCCTTCTGTTGATCATTCATTGGCCTCTCCTCTGGCTGCCTGTCCCATCAGAGGTCGTATCCGTGCTCAAGTGGTTCACTCTGATCGATGTAGCCCTGCCCGGGGGTTGCATCCCCATTAATGCGGCCAGAAGGGTTAAGTGAATGTATTAAGTGTTGAGGTGACAACTTGCTCTGGGTTTGTCCCCCCCCCCCCCTTCAATTATCCTCAGTATGCTGAGGACGAGGGGGTCCTCGGCGTGGATCCAAAGAAGAGTTTTCTCTCCAAATTGGTCTCGGATAGTCATCCTTCCTCGGATTGGGCCATTTGGGCCTGGCTTGGAGTGGGCCAAGGCTGCACAATTTCCTGGCCCCACAATAGCCCCTCAAAATCTTGCTGCACGCATCCTCGGGTGAGGAGTAGGATTTTGACATCCTCGGCCTTACCCCTGTTAGGATTGGGGTCTATTTACCTACCCAATGCACGTTGCTGACGTTCCGGAGCACGTAAATTACCCATTATTAAATTCGGGCGGCTCTGTGCTCCCCACGTCTAGTGAGGCGTTATCCATCCAACGGTGGGGGTTTGTTTCGCATTTATGGGCGGAAAAGCCCGTGTTGTTCCTCGATTCGGGGTATAAATACCCGTACGAACTGCTTCTCACTGTTCCTCATTCGTAATCAAGAGTTTCTCGTGCGTCCTTTCTGAGTCCAGCCACACTTACATCTTCAGCACAAAAGCCTGTCAGAGGAGCTCCTCCTCTTTTCAGTAAGTTGCTCTATCCTTCTCTGAGCTCTCTTTCCCGTTATTCCTTCTCCTTCATTTGTCCTTTCTTAGCTCCTTTAGGTGTCAACTGGGATGGGTAGGTTTAAGAAATATGTCCACACCGAGGAGACGATGGAGAAATTCGTCGCCGACTACCGGATCCCCGCCAATGTAGGTTTGAGATATAGTGAGGATGGGGATTGGCGCTTACATAAGCGGGAGGGTGAAGTGGTAATTCCTATCGCCGCCTTCCTCGAAGGGGAATGACGATCCTTATGGGACTAGTGATGAGGGACTGCCTCATGCACTTCCGGTTGGCCCCTACCCAGTGTGGGATAAACGTCTTTAGGATTTTGGGCTGTGTGGACGTCCTGAATGAAAAGATGGGGCTAAGGTTGACTCACCACAACGTGAATTGGTGCTACAACCTTCATCATCTTAGGGGTAAATCTTATTATCTGAAAACGAGAGACGACAGGGTGCGACTCATCCAGTGCCTCCCTGAGTCCAACAAGGGGCTTAGCGAAGACTTCCTCATCGTGTAAGGAGCATGGCATGATGGCCTTCACTGCCCAACGACGGAAGGGGTACCAGGTGGGGCAGTAGGAGTAGGAGGGGTTTTGAGTTTTCTTGCCCTTTTTCTTTTTGCTAACATGGCGGTGTTTTCCATTTGCAGACCCGCACGCTTTTGAGCGCCACTTCCATCTGACTAATTAGGAAGACTTGCAAAAGGTGCTAAGGGCGCTGGTTTACGTAAACAAGGACGACAATCAAGTTAGAGCCGCCCATTTAATCTTGGGGTATACGCCCACCCAGAAGTCGTTCCCGGTTCTAAAGCACGTCATCCTAGCTAATGATCCTCGGCTTCAGAGGATTACTGTGACCGAGGACGGATTTTTGATCCCTGAGGAGCTCTCTGATCAGGAAGCTGTCACACTAGCCGTCCCCTCCTCTTCCTAACCGTTCGCTGAGGCTGCCGAGGAAGGTCTAGAGAGGGAGGAGGACCCGTTTGACGTTTTTGCTCAACTTGATCGGTTCGAGGATCCGCTTGGGGACTTGGGTGACCCTACTCTGAGCGAAGCAGGCCTCCTTACTTCTGAAGCCCCTCCACCAACAATGGGTTACAAGAGGAAGCCCATTACCGACTTGCTGGACTTGATCGAGGGCCAGCTAGGGAAGTCCCAACAAAAACTTCCTCCTACCCCACCGAAGACTAGGTCGACTTCTGCTCAGCAGAAGCTCCCTCCTCCCCCCCAGACATGCTCGCCCTCTCGGTCTGTGCCTGTCGCATCCAAGAAGAGGAAGGACAAGCGCAAGGGGCCTATAGAGGAGAAAACGGTGCCTTCGCAGGAGGGGGACACTACTCTGCGACCGTCTAAGCAGCTGAGGATAGGCGGAAGGAGTCTGGATAGGCAAGTCGCCGACACCACCTCGTCCGAGGCGGAGGCCTGGCTCCCAGCCCCGATGCTCCGCGGGGAGCCATTGAGGGATAACGCCTCCCTCAGAGACTTCAACGAGGGCGAAGGGACGCGCGTGGCCGATGCCCTGGAGAGGAGCCTGCTACTCCCGGTAGACATGGCGGAACTTAACTCTTTGACGAGTGAGCAGGTCTTCCTCAGCCTCAAGCGATATGTGGGGATAGTAAGGGCTTCAACCTCGGATCTTCTCCCACTCTCTCTTTTATTGGGCTTATAGCACATTGGTTATTCTGGCAGGCTATCCAAGCTATCTTTGCGTTGGAGGGGGCGGAGAACGACTAGAAGGAGGCCCTTAAAAAGGAACGCGACTAGCGATACCAAGCCACCAGGACTCTGAAGAATTCCAAAGCTGACCTCGTCAAGGCCCGAGAGGCTTTGAAGGAGGTGACCAGGGAGCGGGATAATGCGCTGTTTGGTCTTGAGGGCGCCCAGACCTAGGCCACGGAGCAGACGAGGCGCCTAGGCGAGGCGGAGGAGCAATTGCGGATTGCGAGGGATCTGATTACTGACCTGCGGGCTGATGTGGCCAAGGCCGAGGGGGCTCAGAGGGTAGCAGAATGGGCCAGAGACCAAACCCGGCGGGCCAAGGACGAGGCTGACCATGGCAAGGAGATGGCCGAGCGTGCCAAGGAGGAGGCTGAAGCCGCAGCCTACGCTGATGGGATGGCTTCGGTAGAGGTCGCCTATAAGGCTCAAGTCCCAGGGGTGTGTAGGCGATATTGTTCCCAGGTTTGGGTTGAGGCCCACAAACAAGCTGGGGTGGAGGCCACGTCCGACCTATGGAAGGCAGAGAACGTGTATTACCCCCTTGCAATCCGCGAGGTCGCCCCTGAGGACCCTGAGGTTGGGGAGATTATTGAAGAGATGGGGGTAGCTAAACTGGGAGAGCATTCAGGCAAGGAGGTGCCCCAAGGGATAGTGGAGATCCCTTCTAATGATCCAACCCCCACCGTTGAGGAAGCAACTGCTCTTGACATACCTTCGCAAGCCGTCCCCTCAGGCCAGTGCTCGGAGGGGTCGGGGGTTGCCTTCGTTCAGCCTGAGCAAAAGGAGTAGACTCCCCGGTGTCTCGGCTTACCCTACTTTCACATTGTCATTCTATTTTGTTGTGCTTCTTCTTTGTGTACTGTGGCTCTTGCCATGCAATTTTTACGAACTCATTGTTATAATGTTAATTTAATCTCCCTTTATTTTGAATTGCTTATTTGTGTGCGCGCTGCCTGCTTTCCCTCCTTTCCTTTGATCGGCGCAATTTTAGCTTGAGTTGTATGTCAGCCGATTGTGGCAGCAATGATGATATGTAGAGAGTACGTATGCATGGGCAGCCCTCTTGTGTCTCAAGGGTTAGGTGGGACTTGATAATTTCCTAACTTGGGATATGTTGTAGTTAAGTCTCCCCGTGGGCCTGAATCTGAGGATCAAGCAGTGATCTTGCTCTGTCTAGCCCCCAGGTGTAGCCGAGCAGTTAGTTTCCCCATAGGCTTGAGTCCGAGGACCATACAATGCCTCGGTTTTGTCTAACGCTTTTATTTTTCTGTAAGTATCTAGTTTCCCCATAGGTTTGAGTCCGAGGACCATGCAATACCTTGGTTCTATCTAGTACCCAGATATAATGGTGTGATTAGTTTTCTCATAGGCTTGAGCCTGAGGACCATGCAATGCCTTGGTTCTGTCTATCACTTCTATTTTTCTGTAAGTATCTAGTTTCCCCATAGGTTTGAGTCCGAGGACCATGCAATACCTTGGTTCTGTCTAGTACCCAGATATAACGGTGTGATTAGTTTTCCCATAGGCTTGAGTCCGAGGACCATGCAATGCCTTGGTTCTGTCTATCACTTCTATTTTTCTATAAGTATCTAGTTTCCCCATAGGTTTGAGTCCAAGGACCATGCAATACCTTGGTTCTGTCTAGTACCCAGATATAACGGTGTGATTAGTTTTCCCATAGGCTTGAGTCCGAGGACCATGCAATGCCTTGGTTCTGTCTATCACTTCTATTTTTCTGTAAGTATCTTGTTTCCCCATAGGTTTGAGTCCGAGGACCATGCAATACCTTAGTTCTGTCTAGTACCCAGATATAACGGTGTGATTAGTTTTCCCATAGGCTTGAGTCCGAGGACCATGCAATGCCTTGGTTCTGTCTATCACTTCTATTTTTCTGTAAGTATCTAGTTTCCCTATAGGTTTGAGTTCGAGGACCATGCAATACCTTGGTTCTGTCTAATACCCAGATATAATGGTGTAATTAGTTTTCCTATAGGCTTGAGTCTGAGGACCATGCAATGCCTTGGTTCTGTCTATCACTTCTATTTTTCTGTAAGTATCTAGTTTCCCCATAGGTTTGAGTCCGAGGACCATGCAATACCTTGGTTCTGTCTAGTACCTAGATATAACGGTGTGATTAGTTTTTCCATAGGCTTGAGTCCGAGGACCATGCAATGCCTTGGTTCTGTCTATCACTTCTATTTTTCTGTAAGTATCTAGTTTCCCTATAGGTTTGAGTCTGAGGACCATGCAATACTTTGGTTCTGTCTAGTACCCAAATATAATAGTGTGATTAGTTTTCCTATAGGCTTGAGTCCGAGGACCATGCAATGCCTTGGTTCTGTCTATCACTTCTATTTTTCTGTAAGTATCTAGTTTCTCTATAGGTTTGAGTCCGAGGACCATGCAATACCTTGGTTCTGTTTAGTACCCAGATATAGCTGAGCGATTAGTTTCCCCATAGGCTTGGGTCCGAGGACCATGCAATGCCTTGGTTCTGTCTAACGCTTCCATTTCTCTGTAAGTAGGGGTTTGCCTTTGGACCGCTTCATTGGAGATGATTCCTTTTCGGGCTGGATTATGACCCTACACGTGGCGTTCTGTTTCGCCTCCAGTTCGAGTCCCATCCTTTTCATTTACGAGGCATCCTTTGGCGATTCGTTTTCCGTGCTTGACATTTCGGTGCGCGAGACGCGCCCTCATTAATGTCCTCGTGAATTAGCACACATCCAGCGGTTTACGGCCCCTCAGAATTTGGTGGCTCCGTGATTAGCACTGTTGACAACTCTTTTCGAATTCTGCGTGAATTAATTCCCACCAACATTTATCCCCTATATAAGACTCTTCGGAGGGAAGGTTTCTTCACATTCCATGAATTCCCAAACGCAATCAGAAACGCGTCCCCTCAATTTCCTTAGCCCCTTCAATAACCCTGTCAGGATTATGGCCGGAGTTGGAGGACATGTGGCGGCTTTGGGTGGGTGTGAGGACATCCGGGCCAAGGGCCGTCGTGACCGCAGCCCCTTCTATGTTTTCGGCGCGGCAGAGTTTAGGCGTAACCCCGATGGTACCATGCATGGTGGCCCGGAGGGATGTCGTTGAAGTACCTAACGTCTCTCCTCGGAGCGCACCCTCAACGGAGGAGATGCGCGAATTCACGTCACGGCTGGTGCCCAAGCGTTGCTGTCTCCTACGGCCAACGCTTGTGAGGGTTGGAGAGAATAAAGGGAACATCATGAGGGAGGGTGTCCCGGTGCACTTGCATCTGCTCCTCACTTTGTTCAAGCTCCGCCGCACCGGACAAAGAGTTGCTGGTGGCCTTGAAGCGAGCCAGCCTCAGCCCCCAACCCCCCTCTTATTGTCAAGTTCTCCCATTTTCTTGACGCCAATAAGAGCATGGGTTGACACTTCCCTCTAGCTAGTTCTAGGATCGGTCTGCCTGGGCCTCTGATTGTAGGATTAGCTTGTAAATTTGTTTGTAAAGCACGCCTGCCTGAGCCTCTGATTGTATTTTGTACTTTTCTTCTTATGAAATAATATCAATTTTTTTTTCTTTGCTGTTAAATCTTCTACTTTTCTGCGATTTTTTTTTCTTTGATACGCCGCCAACTTTCTGCAAAGTGATCCCTTAGAATGACCGCCGGTTGCGTCGGCCAGCGCACTAATCCTCCCCACAGACGGCGCCAATTGTGGGGTCGGTTTTCGTAGCCTAAGCCCAAAAGATATGGGTTGAAGGCCCAACGAACCCGAAACAATGAATTTGTAGAGAGTGGATCGAAGGTTTAGGCACTGGCCGGCCTTTACCGGGCCGGAACTACTTTATATCTTATTGAAAAAACACTTAGACCAATTTACAACTGAGGGATGCTCCTCGGCCATTGGCCGAGGAGGCTTGTTTCCCAGGCCTCTCTGTTTGCTTTTTTCTTTCTTTTCTCCCTCCCCTTTACACTTTGCTCGTATCCCTTATATATTACTCTCTTCCTCCTTCTGTTGATCATTCATTGGCCTCTCCTCTGGCTGCCTGTCCCATCAGAGGTCGTATCCGTGCTCAAGTGGTTCACTCTGATCGATGTAGCCCTGCCCGGGGGTTGCATCCCCATTAATGCGGCCAGAAGGGTTAAGTGAATGTATTAAGTGTTGAGGTGACAACTTGCTCTGGGTTTGTCCCCCCCCCCCCCCCTTCAATTATCCTCAGTATGCTGAGGACGAGGGGGTCCTCGGCGTGGATCCAAAGAAGAGTTTTCTCTCCAAATTGGCCTCGGATAGTCATCCTTCCTCGGATTGGGCCATTTGGGCCTGACTTGGAGTGGGCCATGGCTGCACAATTTCCTGGCCCCACAATAGTCATTTTCGTGAAGAAGTTTTGTAAGCCTCTACATGCCAAGCCCTATTCATTTATTTTATTTCATTTTATTAGTTTTTGCATGACCCAAACTCATGTGTTTAATGGGAGATTTAAGGGAGTGTGGTTTGGATGGTGCAAATAGACTTTTTAAATGAGCACATAACATAGGTCATGCAATACAAGCTGAAGATACTTGTATGACTTAGTACTCATGGAGAAGGTAACATGTCCAAAGTTTTCACCAAAGTAGAGACCTGTAGTTTATGTTGTATGTAACTAAAACCTTCAAACGAACCATTTTTTGTCTCTGAGAACAAGCTAACTTCTTGGCTGACTTTGGGCTACATACTATTGCTTAGTGTAGCTTCCCTAGGGGCTGAATTGGCTAGGAAGAGCACCAATCACATTTGGTCAAGCCTTTTCATCATTTATGCAAAAAGTAACCCATTATTTTACCCAAACAAACAAAAATATGAAGTTTTCTATTTATGTAACATGGTTGTTAATAGCTTCACTTCTTATCTATAGACCAGTTACTAAGAGCTCTCAACGCATGATATAAAGTCCTTCTATCAAATCTAAAGGAACTAACCACGTTTACCCAGTACAAAAGCCCTCACTTTAGAGTGAAAGCCTATACAACAGCAACATAGGAGCCGCATTATGAGGTCATGGGGTGAAAATAATGGCGCACACAAGTCTTTCCCCTCTCTCTCACCACCTTTCTCAAAATTTTCCTTTTTGTTATATGTAAAGAAAAGTTTTAAACTTATGCATTTTATGTGTTGTGCCATTTTTTCTATTGTTTAGAACTTTAAACTTGTAATTTTAGAGCACCAATAGCCTATATTTAAAAAAATATTTGAATTTTGGGCTTAACTTCCTCATTATTGCATTTTTTTAAGAGCCCAAAGTGATTTCGAGCTCTTTTTCTTTATTTTTGCCCATTAAAAAATCATCCCCGATAACAATTTTAATCGAGGGTTTCAAAATACAAAAGAATCATCACTCAATTAATGTGTAAAATTAAGGAGGCAATGGAAACTTCATAATTACAGTTGCAATTTTTCCTTAGAATATCATTTAATTATTCTATGGAGAGACTTGCATATCACCTTTGTATGTCTTCCACTAGCTAATGCATATAACCTTTTTTCAAAAGTAATTTTTAATATCTTTAAAGAAATAATTGAAAGCTGATAAGAAGGAATGTCATCTCCCACTTCTCAATAAAAAGACCTAATTAGAACGAGAGGTAAGACAATCATCGACATTATAAAAGTTTGTCCATTTTGCTAGATTATGGGTTAAATGGTTTGTTTACCTTTTTACAATACAAAAATTGACACAATAGCTTGTAAATCACTATTTTAAGTATCTTTTTATTTTATGTTTTAAAATTTGACATATTAGTTTTTTATGTTTTTACTCTTTTTTTTTTTATTTTTTTTTATTTTTTTTATAACTAGTTTATTAGTTCTATACAATAAATTTTTTAATAAGTAGACTCACTCCTTTTTACTCCTTTTTATATACTTAATAATGTAAGAAATTTACCACCGCACACTCTTGGCGCGATGGTTACTCTACAAATATAAATGTTTGCGAGGTGTAGGGGGGCAAAAGCCAGGGTTCAACCCTCCAAGAGGAAACTTCACACACTTATACCCTTAGACTAAGTTAGATTAGAATTTCTATTTTGCATAAAAAAATTAATAATAATGTGAGAAATTCATAATTCAAAAATAAATAAATATCGTGAGAAACCTTTAGATTTCTTTTGCTAAACCCTTTAGCATTGATTATTATTCTTATTTTGCAAGAATCTTCCACCTATGGAAAACACATAAAAAGGTTCAAGTTAAATTTGGTGTAACTTATACTACCTAATAACTTTTTTTTTGAATTAATAATTTGAAAATTTCGCTATTGTATTTCATCTTTTCTATTTTATTGACACTCATGCCAAATTTTTTGCCAATTGAATATTAATTACTATTGGATCTATAAACTCAATTTTCATGCATTATTAACATTTTACCATCTAGTCTATTACTCCATTTACACTCACCCTTCTGAATTATAAAATGCATGATCACCCCTCTAAACTAATGCTTGTGTGACACTCTACGCCCTGTTGTCTATTTGGTAGTTAAGTTGGTCAAAAAAACAAGTAACACACGCAACTCACATGAATTTTTCTATCCAACTTAACTACCAAATAGACGGTAAGGTGCAAGATGTTACATAGACATTAGTTTAGGTGAAAGTGTAATTTCTCATTATTCCCAATAAATAAATGAGAAGATTACAAAATTGAACTTTGCCTTTATTCCCCCTCAAAAAAAAAAAAATAAATAAATAAATAAATAAATAAGTAAAATCTTTGCCTTTATTATTTATTTTAAAGCTTTTATTTATTAATAAGTTGCACGCGCACTTATCCATTTATTTTGAAATGAGTAGATTGGATTTTACCGTGTCACTAATTTTTTTTTTTTTTTTTTTTTATAACTTTGACTATTGTCATTTTGGTATCTATTTAAATTTTCGATGATATAGGCAAAATTAGTCAACTAATTGCGACATGGTAAGTATGATTTTAAGAACTCCATAGTGAAGTAACCTAAAAATTCTAAAACATCCTAATCCGAGTCAAGTTAGACCTCATTGGTATGAAGACAGGGATTAGCATAGTCAACCATCTTCATTATGGACATCATCAACAATCAACAAAGCCTCAATCCCAAAATTTAGGGTTAGCAATAGATTCTCAACAAATTAGTTAAGATGTTTATTATTACTTAAAGCATTACATTGAAAAATTAGGACTAGGAAACAAGTTCTTTTTTGGCATGATAATTGGTTACCTGCTGGTCCACTTTGTCAACATTTTATTGGCTCCCTCCCTGCCAATGAACAGAAATTCACAATCGCAAAACTATTAGATCATCTAAAAGACTGACAATTGCATCTAATTTCCCTAAGGACCCCCCACCACATCATAGACTTAATTCTAGCTATTACAAATGCATGGATTATGAAATTTGGAACTCAGTACTCACCGTCTAATACCTATTCACTTCGTAAATACTACAAATGTCTCACTGAACCTCACCCCCACTCCATCCTAGAATTGGTTATGTCATACCAAGCCTCCAAAACTCATTTACTTTTTAAAGAAATACGCTTAGAACTAAATACCTCTCAAAACGCCCTTTTGAGACAACACATACGAATCCTACAAGATTGTCATTAAGCCAGACAAATATGATACCAGTGACTCCGTTATCCTTTAACCCACAAGTTTAAATTAGTTTCACCTCAATCTCACATCCGCAAAACAACAGGATCACCTACAGCTCCCTTGGAATCCCCTTTTTAATTTTACCTAACTTGAAGTATCTAGTTGGACAAGGTATCAACTCATATTTTAAACAGCAAATTCACTCACCCCCGACATGTTATTCATGGGAGCTATCGTCCTGCTCTGGAATACCACCAAATGGCTTACCCCAACCAATAATAACATGACCTAGCAATCTTAATACAGTTTCTTGGCAAGCCATATCAGTTTGACAAGCATACTCGATTGTAGGCTTTGTAGCTCCAAAGGTACCCCATACAAGAAGAGTGTAGAATACTATTGCATGACCATTCGGAGCAATGGCTGAACCGTTTTTTAATCCAAATAGCAGCGCTGCTTTGGACTTTGGACAGAACACGAAGTACTGCCAGTTACATGCTACAAGGGTTATATTCAAGGTTGAGAATTGAGATGACTCTAATATTGCCTTCCCATGTTTGCATAGATAAGCAAACCACCCAAGTACCAACCATAGGCATTTGTGGTTGTTTCTAATTGCAACAAATTACTCATTAAATTGTGAAGGGTGATGCTACAAGTACAACGCCAGTACCAAGAAGCGAACTTGTGTGCTGACCAATTAACATCCAGGGGAGGACATACCAAATTGAAGACCCATGCGATCTCATAATGTTTATTACATTTTTACTTTTATTTTAATTTCTTTTCTGCTTGAGCTCTTCCTTTGTATACTTCTCGTATACTATGGTTGTGCCCTTTTTGTGTGTTTTATAATTAGAAGTAGTTTCATTTTTTGAGCTCCAATTATTAGTGAAAACTTCC
The DNA here is from genome assembly GCA_030445155.1 of Quercus variabilis. Taxonomy (NCBI): domain Eukaryota; kingdom Viridiplantae; phylum Streptophyta; class Magnoliopsida; order Fagales; family Fagaceae; genus Quercus; species Quercus variabilis. Next base: position 45,241,668 of record CP129449.1, on the reverse strand, counting down.
AACATTATATGAATGCGGATATCCTTTTCTTGAGCAATCAATTTCAATCCAGACATGATCAATTGTAAACATTAAAAAAGAAAAAACTATGTCCTTTTGCAAAATCTTAATCTGGCAGCACTTACAGAAATCTATGTTGACTGAATCACCTCTAAAAATGTAAACTAGCCATCTATGTTAAACATACACAACTACCATTAAAAAAGAAAAAAAATAGTCGGTAGAGATTGCATTCTGGAGTAGCTAAGTAATTAAATCATTATTTTGCTTGTTGGATTAGAGATGCAAGTACAAAATAGAAAGCAGAACAGGATAAATTAGAAAAATAGAAGGGACAAATAATGGGTAGAAATCTCAAAGAGTAAACACATTTTGGCTAGCCATTGTTTCATCCAATGGTTCACCATCCACATCAAGGCTGAGCAAAATATACAACTAACCATTTTGAATTACAAGGACATAATTCATAGTAATTGGCCAAATAAAAAAAGTGTATAAGTATGATGGACCAAAAATTATACACAAGGGAGAAAACAACAAAAAGTAAAAACAATAACTCCCGTTGGGAAGTTAGAAAATAGATAACGAAATGAAAGCAGCAAAGCCCTACACAAATATGCTGCTGGCTGGCAATCAAGTCAATATAGAGATAATAAATACAAGTGCCTATCCATTACTATACATGTAGAAAGGAACAATCAGATTACCTACAGCATAGCATCCTTCAGAATGAGTCAATGATTCCAAGCCACTAAGACATTTTAGAGAGGAGTGTCGCTGCTGTGAACACTGCTTCTTTAACATATAATGAAATCTCCATGCACCTACACCATTGCAAGTAACATCAAATAGCATGAAAAAGAAAGATACTGAGCGAATCAACCACTTGATTTACTAGACTCAAGATTTTGTCATCTAATTTCAGATATACACAGCAGACACTTCATATATAACTATCAAACAAAATTATTTTGTCCAAGGAATATATCATGATATCCTCACAGTTTACTGCTCCCGCAAGGACAATGACTTTTTAGATCGAATTTTTTAAAAACTATTTTTTGTATTGTTTTTTGAGATATAAATCTCAGTTCAATATTGAGACTACTGTCCTGTAGTTATAGACATGATTCAAAATGAACTACGGTAACTTCCAAGCTGTATTATAAGTTTGGGTAAAAACTAAATATTGCCATCATGATGCAAGTAAAAACCAATCAGAGGTAATAAAATTTTCCATTAAACAAGCATGTCATGTTGAATTTCAGGGAAAATTATATATAAAAGATAGAAGTTGATTTCACTGTGCCCTTTGGTAAATAATTTGACTTCTCAAGGTAATAGATTTTGACAGTTTCTTACACAATAATTTTGGGCTCTAATGATTGATCGGTAAATTAGAGTACGTGATGCTAGGTTCCAACTTTGTCTCCACTCTACCTCTCATTTAAAATTAAAAATTCAAGTTGAGCCCCACTTATTGAGGGCGATTAGGGCTCATACATGAGTAGTATTAGAAAAAGAAAGGTTTAAATGATTAAATTCACCATTTTCTACTAGAATAAGTTTTTGGGTTAAGTGGTAATTTACTAGAATTCATGCAAAGAGAACAAGCAAAAGCAAGTTAACTGCTGAATGCCTATGAGCCTTACTCATCAGTTCTCCTCAAACTATTGAAAGCGGAGATCATATTCTTGCTTATTTCCACAAGAGAGTTGCCTCTCACATCTTCCTTGGAATCTGAGATGGCTTCAGCAGGGCATTGTTCAGACAATAGCAACAATTGAGCCTGAAAGAGAGTTTTATCTGAACTTATCAGCAAGAAAGGGAGTTCTATCCCAAAAATGGTACAGATGACTACTGAACAAGAGATTGACCAATGTTTCTAGATAATGATATTCTAAGGTAAGGAAATTAACTATAAACAAGGTGAAGCATAACAAGTTAAAGCGTGTTATATATTAACCTCATATGTCAAGATAGATACGAAAATAATTCATATTAGTCAATCAAAAGACAGGTATACTAAAAGAATGAGTCGTCGTAAAACACAATAACCTGTAGCTGTAGGGCATCAAGAAGTAAATGTTGCTTGAGTTACAAGAAAAATCACCTTATAACCATGTGCTAAAAGCAACTGAATTTCTTTTATACCAATCCTTTTTATGATGCCTTTTGTGCTACTACCATTTGAAAAGCACTTCAAAGCTCCATTGAAAGTTTCGTCATCTACAAAATCAGTTGATCTTCGAGTACGAATAGAAGGCTGTGCAAAATGGGATGCAATTAACCATATGAAGATAATACAATAGTAGGAAAAACATATCGTATTACCTTTAAAATTATGTCAAGGGCAGTTTTCCTCTAAGCCGGATTAAAGGAATCTCCAATAACCCGTTATGTGGCAATTCAACTGATCATCCACATGTACTTTTATTTTAGATAATTTATTAAGTCATTTAAATTAATCACATGACTTTAATATGTCATGTAACTAAAAATGCTCAGATAAGTCACCATTTAGTAGGTTGGATGAACATAGGAAAGTTCTGCCCCCAAGTCAAAAAGCCTTGATATATAAGGGCAAACATCATAGACATAAATCGTTTGGGACAATTTAAATGGAGGTTCCAGTAATCTAACAACTTACTTTTGCTATGTACTTCCAGAAATACTGCAAAATTATATCCAGCTTCCATTTGGGTTCATTGAAGACCTGCAAACCATTCCCATTATTAGCACTAAAAAAAATATTGGCATTCTTAAAAATAAAACAAGACCAAAATATGTTGTCGGTCCTTGAACTTCCAGCCCATGGGCCATGAGCAATTTTAGACCATATAGTTTAAAGTGATCGCTTTTAGTCCCATACGTGTCTAACGAAATGATGACGTGTTAATTTTTAGTTAGGGCACGACATTGTTCCATAGAGAGATTCAATAGATGTTAACGAAAGGACCTAAAGCAACCATTTTAAGTTTGCTATGAACTAAAAGCAATCACTTAATCTTCAAGGGCTAAGCACTAAAGTTTAGAGACTAACAATGTATTTTCCCATAAAAATAACTAATAGAAAATTGTAACTTACCAAGACACAACAAGAAACTAGAATCACTTGAAACTATGGAAACATGGACCTTTACAAAGTAATAGCAAATACAAATTATGCAATAAATTAGGAAACAAATATAATCAGAAAAACTTAGCCAACTTACTCTCCATTGTTTCAACAAAAATAATTTTCTGGGACATGAAAATGACTTGTTTTTTCTATTTTTGGTTGGTACCTTGAAATTGATCCTGAAAACATTTACCAATATATATATATATATATATATTTTTGATAAGTAATAAAAATATATTAAAAAGAAGAGGGGTGTCACCTGAGTATACAGGAAGTACACATCAAGGACAAACAAATCAAGTGCATAAAGTACAAAAGTCCATGAAACCATGGACTGAAGAAAAAGAACGAACGCCTAACATTGTAACCCAATCCAGAAGAGTCTTAAGGAAGAAGAGTTTAAGATCTGAAACTGATCTCTCTAAATCCTCAAAATGTTGGTTAGTTCTCACTTGCCAAATGCACCACATCAAACGATGGGGCACAAACATCCAAATAGCAGAACTCCGATGCCTCCCAGACTTTTCCTTGCCAACAAGCCAACAGCTACACCACTGTTTTCGGCATAACCCAATGAATGCCAAACAAAGTAAACACCATATATTTTAAATCAAAAGCAATAGGGCAATGGATAAGGAGGTGGTCAACTGATTCCCCATTTTTTTTACATACACAACACCAATCCAAAATCAAAATCTGTCATTTCCTAAGATTATCAATAGTCAAAATATTCCCCAAAACTGCAGTCCAAACAAAAAAAGCAGCTGTAGAAGGGACCTTAGACTTCCAAACAATCTTCCAAGGGAAAGACTGATCAAAACTTTTTGTCAGCACCTAGTAATAAGAACAAACAGCAAAACCTCTTCCCATAGCAGGTTTCCAACACATCTTATCGTCCCCAACTCCTTTCAAAGAATCTCCATAAATTCTAGACATTAAACTGTAAAAGGATTCCAATTCCCAATCTTCACTGTATCTTCTAAAATTTAGATCCCAAAAAAGAACACCATTTGGAAACTTCATCAAATCAGCCACATAGGCCTCCTTATTTCGACTTAAAGGAAAAAGTCTCGGATAGAGCACACACAAAGAAGTGTCCCCACACCAAATGTCCTGCCAAAATCACAGTAAACCTGGCCCCAACCTCAAATTGGATGTGACGAACAAAAAATGGCCAACTACACCTAATAGACTTCCACAAATTCACTCCATGAGGGCTAGTAATGGTGGTGTGATGGTGTCAGTGTGGTAACAATGATGTTAGTAGCATTGGTAGTGGTGGCATCAGAGGTGGTGTGGCGATGGCAGTAATGATGCAGGTGAGGGGAGAGGAGAAGAGGTAATGGTGGCACAAAGGAATGCAAGGAGATAGGGCCCAAAAGAACGGGGGAAAACATATTTTGTCACTTTTGGGTTTTTCTTATTCATTTCAGAAAAGGTTTCCTGTTGATCAAGATTTTCAGCTGTGCCAACATTGGAAAATGCAGAAAATATATTTTGCCAAAAAGTAGACAAAACATTACGATTTAAACAATGGAATAGGATTCTATCCATTCCATGTTTTAGAGTTTACTTCTTAGGTCTTACAATGTAGCAGCTACGTCATTTAAAATTTCAAATGATGTGGAAAACACCTTTAGATTTGTAATATTTAATTTAAAACATGAAATGGATCAATTTCAATTGGAGATTTAAAATAATGTTGCACATGATAAACATTTAGATTTGTAACCATTTAATAAGAACCATGAAATGGAAATATTTCAAATGGGAAGATCCTTTTTCCTTTAAAAAAAAAAAAAAGTTGATATCATAGTAGATTAAGAATTTCCTAGATAAAAAAATAAAAAATAAAAAAGTAAAACTACGCACTAATGAACCCCCGCTGTCAATATTTGATAAGGGATATGGATTTTTTGGTATGTGGTCAGAGTTGCAGCTAACACCTATGCCATTATTTTCTGGATAAAGCCAAGTGCCTATTGAAGCATCCCCATCTTTTACAATGCATTAAACAACGTATTTACATGTTTGTGTACATATAAATACAGAAATGCACACTTATTGCAAATGAGAGTAGAAAAAATATTTGGATGAATACCTGGAGAAATGGGGAAAGTAGGCCCTTATTGTAAGTTAGTTCATCAAGAATTACCTCTACCAGTGGGGTCCTGCACATATTCCAGCAATGCATTTATTTTTCAACAACTATAGAACACAAATCAATACCTAAAATTTCACTATTTGAGGAAAAGAAACAATAACCTCACACCATCAGCTCTGGTAGTCAAACCTTTCATATCTGCTTTCTGCTTTGATATATCAAGTTGCATAATCTAAAGAGTTAACATTATTAGAGCCCATGGTGAGACTGATTCAAATATCCTGAACTAGAGGATATTTTGGAACTTACTAGTATCAGAAGTTTCTGAATGGCAATGCAGGTATTCTGTCCTATTTCAGGCAAAGCAATTGCCACAGCAGTGTCACAACTGTCAGATGGTTTTGCCACGTAATTCTCCAGAAATATCTTATCATTACTGAATGCAGATTGAATTTGACATAGTCCACATATAATGGTCAAGCAATCTCTCACTAAGCCTTTGTAGTTTAATTTTCTTGAACCCTGCAAAAGAAATCTAGTCTAAACCTCACATTCTCTCAAATAAACATTAAATAGCGTCTCCAAGAAGCAGGAGTCTGAAGTTAAATCTCTGTAAAGAAAGACAACAGAAGAGCCATGATGTAGAACATCAACAGATGATTAAAGTATTAGTACTGTAAGATTTTAATTTTCTTGCCTGCAAAAGAAATCTAGTCTAGACCACCTCACATTCTCTCAAATAAACATTAAATAGTGTCTCCAAGAAGCAGGAGTGTGAAGTTAAATCTTCGGTGTTCATGGCTTTAAGGACAAGAGTATACCAGAAGCACATTAAGCAAAGATTCCCTCAGTAGGGCCCAGTTCATAGTTTCTGCAGCACACAATGAACTACTTCAACCTCCCAAAGATATGATAGCATAAAAGAAAAAAATATCAGCATACCTTCATACACACTGTTACGAGGTAGTATATCTGCTTCGAGAACATTCACAAGATACTGGAACAGTAACATACTCCCAAGGGACTGCCAACAAATGAAGTAACAAATAAGAACCTAACAAAATTTGTGCTTAAGTGATAAAGCAAAGGCATTGATAGAAAATACCTACAAGATATAAATCACTCAATTATAAAAGAGCATCAGATACAATATATACAATTATACTGAAAGAAGTCAAGGAATTATAGGTCAAAAAATCTGAAACAAAAGTTAATATCAATAAGGGGCATTGATGATGTATTCCATGTGGCCATTAAGAAGCAACATGTTCATCAAATGGGTGTAGCAAAAATGAGATTGTCAAGATAGTGGAAATACAAAGAAAGATGGAATTCAAAATGAGGAAATTCACTTAAAAATAGGGGGTGGTCCATATTAATGAAAAGATGAGGGAGAGTCTCTTGTAATGGCTTGGTCTTGTGCAAAGAAGAGCAATCAAGGAACTTGCAAGGAAGAGTGAGTTGATTCAAGTCAAAGGGAAGGAATGAGATAAACGTTAGAAGAAGGTCATAGAATAGCATTAGTAGAAATAATAATAAAAAAGACATGTCAATTTAAGAGGTAACATAGAGTATGACTTCAATGAATAACGGAAAAGAATACATGTGAATGTGATCCACCTTGATTAGCATGTTAAAGATCCATAGCCAACTTCAGAATTTTGGGACTACAGTTTGATTGTTGTTAATGGTGCATTGCATATCTCTAGGGAAATTACTTCATTAGTAATGTTTTCAAACATTTGAATTAGGAAAATGCAATCAAGAAGTAGCGAATTCATTTAGGAAATAAACCTACATTGTCAAGTACATGATCTGTTGCATATGAGATCACAAACTAGTATGTTATTACCCATGCACACAAACAACCAAGAAATAGTGAACAAATTTAGGAAAATAATCTCCATTATCTAGTACATGATTTGTGGCATATGCCATCATCAAAAGGCTTTGAATGAGAGCACAAATTAAGACCACTATTAGAGAAATATAGAGATAATATTGGGTTGTACACTTGTATTATATGAGTGGTACTCTTCTATAAAAGTCTAGAAGATTCAACTGATGAGGTATCCCTACCAGCAGTCACCATCAAAATATTCTCCATCTTATAACAAACTTTCCCATATATAATGAATGAATGAATGAATGAATGGTTTTGGGGATGGAATCTTGGAAACACAGGTCCTCATTTTCTGTACAATTCCATCTTTTATTCTCTTTACTTAACATGGTATCAGATCATTAAACCCCTTTCGCTCTTGATTCATGTCACATCACTCTCGTTTTTGCAAAACACCTTTTTCTGCTATTTTTTTTTTGTCCATACTAAGAGCAATGTGATATCTATATTCACAGTGATAAGCAATACATATGACTCACTAACAAGCTGCATTAAATCTACTAAACACAGTTCAAGTATTCCAACTCACTATTTAGACTCCACAGAATGCTCTGCTCACTAGTCTAGAATTGTAGTAACATCTTTTGGCACTTATACTTCTCTTTCAACACTAGTTTCCAGTTGTCTAGATGTTTCTTCACCAAAATCTCAAAACCAACACTATTGCCTCTTGTGTGGGAAGCTACAATTTAATTGCTAGTGGTCATCGGTAGAAAGGAAGAATCTATTAACATGATCCTCATAGACAGGTCTTAGATGGCTTTCAGTATGGCTTTTATTGATACCAAAGTGGGCTCCATTACCAATTGGGATTCAGAATATGAACAAGCATCTTGTATTCTTCAAATTGTGCTAAGTACTTAGCAGGACTGAAGTTATATTCTCCTGCCTCAAACTATTTTTTTGATCTAAAAGTCACCCAAATAGGATTTGAGGTAGAGGTTTCTCTTGATAGGAGTATAGGAATGAGGTGATATTTTTCTGAGGTTTTATTTCATTTGAATCATTTCTAACCAAATAGCTATGGTATGCTTGTTCCTTATAAAGAGATGTTCTCCACACTCTACCGATATATTTTTTTTTTCTCTACTAATGGGTTTCATCTTGACAAAACCTAGTTATGGACTAAACGTTGCCGTGCATTGAACCTTGATTGGCAATTGACAAGCACATATGGGTCAAGGGACATGTACAGCTTGATGTTCAGCTAAATTAATTACATGGGCTAATGGGCAAACTCATATGCATCATTACTTGTTTCAGGCCTTCAATTTTTATTTACAATGGATTGGGTCTGAAATTCACAAGACCAGGTGGGAGTGTGTTAATTTTGGTCAAGCTGCACTATTTGGTTGAAGGCATGCAAAACAAGTAAAACAAAGATCCTTTATAATGAACCTCAACCCAAGCAGTGGTAGAATTGGCACAGCTCCAATGGCAATGAGTCAATATTTTCCAACAGAGTAATGGCCGCTGAGCAACCTGTCAAGCAATCGGGGCAGCATGGCTCGGCTTCGATGAATGAAATTGTTTACAGTGAGGTCTTAGTGGAATAAAGATGCCATTGGCAATATTGCAATGATGTGATGATGACAGAAATGTAGGACCTGCTTTTGCATGTGGGATTGTCAGTAGAAACCTGTTATAGCAAGCATGAGGACTTTGATTGATGAATGGATACTGCTTTGGTCTCGATGACAGTTAAGGTGAAATCAGCAACATGGGCTACGATAGGTTTTATAGTGACAACGGAGGGGTAAGTTTGGGCGGTAGCATTTGGGACTCACAATTGCAATCTTCACAATCTACTGTAGGCAAAGTCACAGGCTCAATTGGGAGAACCCAAATGGATGAGAGGTGGCCCTAGGTTTGTTTGGGTTGTGATCTAATCCGTTTGGAATCATTCAGTGTTGCCAAGCTCAGTATGATGATGGTGTTTGGGAATTTTTTAACGATCGCTCAGATGGATTTGGTTAGGGATAAATTATGAGTTTTTGATGGGGTTTGAGTTGACTTAAGATTGGATTTGAAAGTTTTGGAGGCTAGGTTCATGACTTGGTGGTGGAGGCTTGGGCTTTGGGTTGTAGGCTAGGATGCATGGTCATGGACACGGATATGGATTTGAATATGAATACAATATGGTGACACAAGCAATTTTTGAAAAATTATAACATGATACGGCAAATTGGAGACCATTACAACATGGGTACAACACCCCAAATGAAGTGTCCGTGCATCCTAGGTTGTAGGTGATTAGGTGGTTGTGATGAATTGAACTTTGCTCTGATACCAAAGCTTAAATAAATTTGACCAAAATAAGAAAGAAGAATACAAAAAATTCTAATCTTCACCACCTAGAAGCATGAAAAGTAGGCTTCAGCACCTATTGTTGAGTGGAATCAGCACTAAACATGAGCATAATACCAATAAAATTTTTATCATAAACTGTCCCCACTAGAGTATAATAGCACACTTAAATAGCTAATAAGACTGGACTAAAACCCTAATTGACTTGAGCCAAAGCTTAATAATTGAATTCTAAAAATAAACTTGACTCTAAGAAATAAAATAAATAATACTAATGTAATAGCTAAAAAGACCTAAAATAAAATGTAATCGACCAACAATAAACCTAAAATTGACAATTGACTTCTAAAATTTAATACAATTGTCTTCACACTCTCTGCATAAACCCTTTTTTTTTTTTTTTTTTTTTTTTTAAACATAGAAAACCTTTCTAGATAAGAACCCTTTGGAGGATAGAAGAATTTGGGATGTTCGTTTTATTCGAGAATTTAATGATTGGGAGATGGATGAAGGGCTGCATTTTCTTCATATATTATGAGCTAATACTCCTCCTATGGATGTTAGAGACCGGATGAGATGGAAGTTGAAGCCTAATGGAGAGTTTGACATCCGGTCGTATTATAACAAAATGCGGGATTCTCCCTCAATTGTCTTTCCTTGGAAAGGAATATGGAGAGTAAAGGCTCCTAGGCGAGTTTCTTTTTTTTTTTTGGTGTGTAGCTTGGAATAAGATCCTAATGGGTGATAACTTGAGAAGATTGAGGGGATTGGATTTTGTAGACTGGTGCATTATGTGCTGGCATTGTGAAGAGACAGTAGACCACTTACTTCTTCATTGTGAGATGGCTTATCGGTTGTGGAGTTTTGTCTTAATAACTTTTGGTTTGTCTTGGGTTATGTCTAGATTGATCCCAGATTTGTTTTTTGGCTGGTGGAATTAGTTAGGGAAGCATTTGTCTCAGATTTGGAGCTTAGTTCCATTGTGCATCCTATGGTGTATTTGGAAGGAACGAAATCGGAGGACTTTTGAGGATTTGGATAGTTCAGGTGTTCAGATGGTTGCCTCTTTTAGTGGGACTCTTTTTATTGGTCTCAGGCTTAGGGACTCATGACTAGTGATTCTCTCCCTTCTTTTCTTAGCTCTCTTTCTCTTTTGTAATTAATTTGTTTTGGTTTTCTTTTTTTTTTTTTTCTTTTTTTTTTTTCTTCTTCTTGTATTTTCTGGGTTTGCTCTATGTTTTTCATGCATGGAGTAGCCATTCGTATATATAACATTCTTACTTATCAAAAAAAAAAAAAAGAACCCTTTGGACTTGCCTCCCCTTCCTAATTTCCACCTAACCAAACAAGGTAAAACTTATTCCCTCACCCTTTTCCAATCTTTAATAATTTACTTCGAATCAAACATATCCTAACAGACAGGGCTCCCCACCCCCTCTTTTAAAAAATCCTTTAAATTAGTTTCATATTTAAGGACAATTTTGGAACTAAGAATTTGTTGTTGTTATTGTTGAACATAGTTGGGTCATCCCACAATTACCTATTTCTCAAATGGGCCTATTATCTCAATCATACAATCCCATCTGTAATTTTCACCCCAATTCTAAAAGCATGAGCCTCTCTCTAAACTATACACAATTTCAAGCAAAAAAGTTAATATTTTTTTTAAAATTAAAATAATAAAGTATAGGTGAGGAAGGAAGCATTACGATAAGATCCAATACCTGAAAATAATATCCCAGACTTGAGAAACAAATCACATGATTAGTTTAACAAGCAAAAAAAGATTGACAAATTTACGGGCATTCTTATCTTTAGGGTCGGAACTTGTTTTTATTTAATGAATGATGTGAAAGCTTCAATATTAATTGGCAGTTAGATTATTCTCTTAAACTTACAAACTTAAAATATGTGCCTCTACAAAAGGCTTAACATGAGGAGGAAGTGTTACTGGATTGGAAAATATGAGACGAAAACCATAATAATGAGACACAGCACCAGTTCATGTTTGCATCTATATTCAATTTATGCATACAATTGGGTTTTGCATTTGTTTTCCCAAAAATGATCTTTACATTTTGCATTCCAAGTTTATCAAGGTAAACATAGGGTTCAGAAGCAACATCCATGTACACTCTACAAATGAATCACAACCAAATAAGGGTCCATACCTTCATGTGACTACAATTAACATACTTTTCTTTACTATTATGACCTATGATCAAATATGCCATGGCCTTCCAATGAACCCAGAAAATAAGTAAACCAACCTTCGTGTCTAATGCTTGAAATTTTTCTTCACCAGCCACTGCAGCAATGTCTTGAATCAGAAGATGAAAACCCTGAGATAAGCAATGACACTTATTTGAAGGCGGAATTGCAGCAATTAAGACAGTTAAAATCAAGTTCAAGTGTTCAACAATCAAACACTCCAGAATAGTAAGATGTAGGAACTAACAGCATCATCCATCATTAATATTTCCATCATATAACAAAGAAGCATCTCTGCTGTCAAAAATGATTCAGGTTGTCAGCCTGATGGGGGACATAACTGGTGGCCCCCTTTAAAGACTTATAAGTTATAAGAGGTGAGGGAAAGCTGGTTCTAATGCTCAAGCATTATTTCGGATGTTTTGGATGATGGAGAGCTCTCTTAGGACCTAGCTTATTAAGTTTAGAGTATTGAGTTTTCTTTTACTGTTTGTTTCTGTTTATCTTTTATTGCATAAAGGTTTGAATTAAGTTTTACTAGAATAAGGGCAATCTGGTCATATTCATATTTCTAGAATGGGCTGTCCCTGGCTGTATGAAAGGCCAATCACTCTTATTTTGTGTTTTGAGCCCTTTTCCTATTTGGTTTAGAAGCTCTTATGTACTTTTTCCTTTGTTATTAATAATTCTAATCATTCTAGGAATAGGTTATTTAGATGTCTCCGTCCTTCTAGTAAAGGATTTAACAATAACCTATAACCTATATAAAGGTTTTAATGCAATAACATTCCAGGAGCTTACTCTCAGTTTTGAGGGTGTAATTGCCTTCTCCAACCTAAGTTTGATTTCTTAGGAAAACCTAAGTGTGATTGCCTGGTATTTTATCTTGCTTTATTTCATGTTGTATTCATTGATTTAATATCAAACAGCCATCAACACATTCAAAATCTCATCAAGAGTCTAATTTAGTGCTGAATATCTAAAGATCCTACATAACATCCATTACTCTACACCTATGTGTCACAAACCACCACTTCCCACATCCTCCCCACAACAAAAAAGTCTACATGCCCATAGAATGCAAAAACCTGTTTTAGAATCACATGGAAATGCACAATTGATATTTACAACTAGGTTACTTTTTATAGACATTAACAGACGATTCATAACTTCATTCACCAGGTGAAATATTTAAGATAAAAAGTTCATAATATATAACACAAAAGAAAGAGGGAAAGTAAAAAATTGCAAAAAACTTAATTTATTAAGCACCTCTAAGTACTTCTACTTTCTTTATCTCCCTTGCTATCCAAATGGAGTCCTAGAAATTGTAGATGAGGAGAGTTTTTGAGAAAAAATTAAATAGCTTTCTTAGTAGAAACACTAGTGCAGATTATTGCGGATTGGTCATAGTGAGCAATATACAACTTACTAATGTCTATGAACTACAAATTAAAGGAAACAGAACAACAAAGCCAAGAACAGCAAATCAAACTCACAGAGGAGTCAAGTGTTGCACCAGACTTTTTGTGTGCTGCTTCTCTCTCACTATCATTGGTACCCAAGCCAAGAACAAATGGCAACCAAGCCTAAAAGCAAACAGAGAGAATTGATTATAATACACAAAATAGAAATTTAAAAAATACAGCCATGAGCTCTCTAGCTCAACTAGCACCTCCTAGTATTTCTAACAAACATCCAAGGTTCAAATTCCCCCTCCCAATTGTAACTATTGAATTATCAATATATATATATATATATATATATATCACAAGTATAAGGGACACATTAAGCAGCCATATCCAATCTAATACCTCTTTAACCAGGTTCAAATTCCCCCTCCCAATTGTAACTACTGAATTATAAAAAAAGAAATTTAAAAAAAAATTATATATATATATATATATATTAATCACAAGTATAAGGGACACATTAAGCAACCATAATCAATCTTATACCTCTTTAACCACGACTAAGTCAAGTGAAGCGCTAGAGGATGAATTTGGAAAATACACCCGAGGGTAACGCTGCATTGAAAAAAAAAAAAAAAAAAAAAATCACACCAGATCAAGAATGGTTCTCGTTAGAATTATGGGGCATCTGAGAAGTAAACTGTAAGTTGAATTAAAATTAAGGGATCGAAGATACACCTTATCTAACTCATTCAAAAGCTGAAAACTTGCCATAATCAGTTCTAGTGATTTACCAAGCCTCAATATCTGAAACACCGCCTCGCTCATTTTGCTTCACAACCAAATTCAAAATTTTCAAAAATAAATATAATATACTCAGGCTAGGAGAAACAAAACACATTTTACTATAAAGAAGTGAAAATTTTCCATTCCAATCCATTGGCATTTATGCAAATAAGGAACATGATGGCTCCATTTTGAAAAGAACAATAATGAATATGGTTTTCTATTTTATATATATATATATATATATATATATATATATATATATATATATATATCATTAGTTGGTATCACAGTCAATCAAAAGAAGAAGAAAAAATTGCTCTGAGAGAATTACTTGGTTGGAGGAAATCCACTTTCTGGAACAATCGAAGCAGCAAAAACAGCTTCAAGAAAAGCAATCCCTATGCATCATCAATCAACAAAATATACTCTTTAGCCTCTGTTTGGTTGGCAAGAAAATCGTAACTATAAACTTCAGAAAATTCAACTTTAATCATACTAAGCAGGTTCAGTAGAATTTTCAACAGTCCATTTCCGGGAAACCAACATAAAATTGAAATCCAACTTCGTATTTTTTTAAGTTTCTGCGGTTTTTTCTCGGAAACCAAACAGAGAATAAGCAAAGAATTTAAAAGTACATACTATCATCATTGGCGTCCTGAGTGTCTTTAGTCACCGAAGCGTCAAGAAAAGCCAAAATGTTCTCTGCAATTCCTCCTCCTTTATTGCTTCTTCCTCTATTGATATCGTTCTCCTTCTCCATCTTCAACTTCTCTGATGAGAAAATGAGAGAAAAAATTTTTGAAACCCTAATTTGTTAGAAACTAGAAAAGTAAAGTTTTGATGAAGCTTTTAGTTTTTGAAGGAAAATTAATAATACAACTGTTTCGTTTTCCCGCCAAAGGCCCAGCCTGATCTATATGAAGACTCGTATGGAAGAAGATCTCGGGTCGTACCCGATTAGGGCTGGGCCTTGTTGTGGGTCTCTAAAGAAAGACGCAATGGGTCTTCTTGGACTAGAAATTTTATTGCATGGGAATTACATATTTGTGAATTTTATATATTACTAATCTCATCAGACGTTCAATTTTTTTTAGTTTCATAATAAGGAAAATGTATATACTTTTTTGAGGTGGGAATTATACACATATTTTTGAAGAGGTTTAAATGCCCTGGGCTTGTCCCATATTCAATCAGATTATGGAGCAGTGTTGTGACGTATTTTAATTTTTTAGATTGGAATACTAATTAAGAAAAAAAGGAGAGAGGAAAAGTGGATAAGTACTGGGAGATTACGTAGTAGAACTGCTGTAAGTGGGAATGTTGGGATGATGAGGATGGAGAGTAATTGGCTGTAAGTGGGTAAATGGGAAGTTTTAGGAGGAATTCTTTTTTTTAAATAATTCAAAAATAAAGAAGAAGAGATTTGAAAAAAAAAAATACAAACAAAAACCAAAAAAAAAAAAACGTGAGATTTCTTTTTAATAATTCAAAAATAAAGAAGAAGAGATTTGAAAAAATAAAAGCAAAAACCAAAAAAAAAAAAAATGAGATTAGAATTTAGAAGAAAGGAAACCGAAGAGAGAGAGAGAGAGAGAGAGAGAGAGAGAGAGAGAGAGAGAGAGAGAGAGAGAGAGAGACGTTTAAGTCTTGATAAAGGGGAAAATAAATTGAAAACATTAGGCTTTGTGGTCCTATTTTGTGGCAAAAAAAAAAACATGTGTTTTTATTTTTTATATATAATTTTTATTTTGAGAATCTAATTTATAAGTGGATAAAACAATTTAAACATTAATAGGAGAGTGACCCTATTTTTTAAACAATATTTTAATGAGAGTTAGAGTTGTAGTATTTTACCGGATTGTCCTTTAGTTTAGTCTCTACTTAAATATAAGAGTGTTGGGGCATTTTTGAACAAAAAAGAAAAAGAAAAAAGAGGATCCCAAACAAAGAAAGCCCATTAAATAGTAGTATAGATGAGACGTATATATTATGAGATGTTGGTTGCATACAACCGATATATAAAATACTATTTTAAGTGGGTTCCAATTAACTCAACTAGTAAAATATTTGATGGTTAAATAAGAGATTTGGGGTTCAATCTCCACCTACACCAAAAATTGACTGAGTGGGAAAAAGAAATACTATTTTGATGGATTTTTAATGTGGTGGTGGGTTGTTGTGGACATGTAATTTGTAAGGTACGATAAAAGATTTGGGAAAAATTGTGTGATAGACGAAAATAAGTGTGGGAAAATTGGGAGGAAAAGAAACAAACTCAATTGTTTTTTTTTTTTTTTTTAATAATTTGATTAAAATGATGTAGTTTTGACCTAATAAAATGTATGTCATTTTTAGATAGATTATGTGAGGTGTGACATTTAACAAAATTGTATTTAATGTTAGGGATTAAATCAATATAAAAAAAAAAAAATCAATATCTTCAAATATTAAATACTAAAAAAAATATCCAAAACCTTGAAGATATGATTACATTATATTTTAAAATATAATTTAATTGACATGACTTGTTAACTACAAGGGATAGTTGTCATTTATTACATTAGTTGTCAGTTATTTAGGTAAGTTTTAGACTGAGCCCTCCTTTACCCTTGTATGGGAAGTGAGAGTTTCATACAAGGGATTATGGGTCCCCGCTTTGATACCATACCATAACTACCAGGAGAGAGCACATCAGTAGTATGGAAGCATAAACAATGATAAAATAGATAATAAAAAAAGAAAATAGCAAAATAAATATATTCAAAATAAGTTAAAGCGGAATATAGAATATGAAAATAGAAACTAATAAAATCTTACTTGAATAAAAACCTCTGTCTTTGATTAAAATTAAAAATGTTTGTCTTTGATACAAGCTTTGAAAATAAAACTTTGTCTGAAGAGTTACAAGATTACAAAGTAAAATCTGTCTTTGAAACTGAAAGGTTACAAGATTCTATCTGAAGGGTTATAGGATTACAAGAGAGGAATAATTACAAGAGTCTTTCTAAGGGGGAGAGGGCTATCTTCTTTCTGAGACTTAAACTTCTAAAATCTGAACTTGAGAATTGAACCTCTATTTTGAACCTAAACTTTGGACCTAACTTTTGTCTTTATAGTTTGTCCTTTTATAAATGAAATGAACCATGGTAAGTTTTCAAAAGTAACCTGAGTTAGTAAAGTTAACTCAAGTTAATTTGTCGATGGGAACTTGTAGAATACTATTGATGAATAGTAGTCTTTTCATAAAGTGACTTCTGATGAATCTTGATAGGCCAAAATCGAATTGACCCCTTGTGATAAATTAACCAATTAATTTAGCAAAGTGAATTAATTAAGTTAATTAACATGCAAACGCGTGGTAGTACAAACAAATCACCAACAAACTAATTATGTAGCGAAAAATAAATAATATGGTGATTTGTTTACGAATGGTGAAATCCTAACGGTAAAAACCCCGTCGGGTGATTTTCATGTTACCATTCTCGAAATTCCACTATTATCACAATAAGCGGTTACAAGTAAAGGAACTCTAAGTACCTTACCAACCTACAGTTAAACCCTTACCCTAATACCCAATTAGACTTGTTCTGTAGTGATAATTTTCCCTTTTTGATGCATGTCTCCCAAGTACGTGACTAACCAATTGCGCGGATCCCAGTACGCGACTTCAATTACCAATTAGAGAGAGTTGTTGACTGCAAAGTTCTTCAGTTCATCCGTGATGAAGATCAAGAAGATGCTTGGTCATAAAACCCAAAGGTGCATATACACAGCAACTTCTTCAGAAGAGACGAACTAGGGCAAAACTTTGTCTTCGATCACAAATTGCTTGAACAGACTTTACTCAATGCTTACGTCACTTGTGTACTCTTTGATGGCCCTTAAAACAATCATTTTATATGTCTAGGGTTAGGAGAAAAGAAGGCCTAAATACGTAAACACAGATCCCAAGAAATCAGATCAAAAATTCTGATTTTATAAACCTCGATAGATAGAAGCTGTCGAGCATCTGTCAAGATAGCTGTCGAGCCACGGGCAGAACAGCTTCTTTAAACCTCGACACATGCTAGCTGTCGAGCTTTAGTAACTTTGCACTTTCAGCTTATTTTCTTGGACAGACTTGAAGGTTTTAACACTTGATCTTGAAACATGATTTCTTGAAGTATTTCAATACATCCTAGATATACTCAATTACAAGTAAAGTGCGTTTTGTCAAAGAATTAGCCAATTACATAAAAGAATGACATATGTTCTTAATATGTGAACCATATATGTCTTAACAAATCTACTTGGGAATCTGTCAAAGTACTATTCACGCGTGCAGATGAATAGTGATTTGTCAAAAATATCTGTCTAATTTTTTTGAATTTGTCTTGGTGGTCTATCTGGAAGTTATTCACGCGTGTTGGTGAATAGTTATCTGTCATAATTATCTTTGAAGAGTCTGCCTAAGCGAGTTGTTGATTTGCCATTCTATTTTGTTTATCATGTGGCATAGGGATCTTGAGAGTCTTGGAATGCTTTTGGTGAGTCTTGTAATTTGGAGAGGAGGATTCCATTATTGTGTCATCTTCATTGTCCAAAATTTGTGATGTTGCTTCAAGTAGCTGTTTCTTAAGCTGGTTTTTGTTTGAGACGGAGGTAAGCTGGCACTGGACTTGACTTTGCTCTAAAAGGAAATTAGAAGTTTCTGTTTGGGAGGAAAATGTCTTTTTCTGTAATTCTTGGCAAACATGATCAAAATTAAACATATTCCACCATTTTAATTTAAATTTTCTGGTAAGCATGGGGAAAGGATACTGGGGGTGTCTTTCTATCTTGTATTCTTATCTAATGGTCCATGGGAGTTCTGGAAACCTGTAAAAGAACTGTAAAAGATGTGGGAAATTCTTACGATGCAGTATGTCTGGCTCTTTCTTGAAAGTCTCATAGGCTTTTAAGAGATCAGGAGGGAGAATTATAGCTTTAGGACCATACGTATTCCGCTAGTCAATGAACCATCTTGGTATCATTATGTCTTTCTTTCTATACATATCAAAACGGAAAAACCAAGTATGTCTGTAAATATTATTTTGGAGTAGAAGGAACCTATCCCAGGCTTCTATATAATCATAATAATTATAAAATTGAGGGTCAAAGAGTTGGGAAAAGTTCTTAGTGATCCAGGGTTGTGCTTTCCATTGGGACGGGGTGAGGATTTGTTTTATGACTACTTTAGAGTAGCCAATTTTGTTTCGGTCTTGGGAGCAAGGCATATGTGTTACTAGGATTGAGTATGTATTAACTAAAATAAACTCATAAAATTTTTGGGTCTTTAAAATTTCTGTCTTAGGGTGTTCCCATCCTAGGGTTATGAGTTGTCTGACTAGGGAGAGGGTATTTGTTATGTGCTGGTATTCTGGTTCAATCCATTGAATAAAATTCTAGGAATCTTTTGTGAGTTCAATACTGTGGTCTTCTTTTGGGACTTGGGCTTCCTGAGAAGTAGAGGATTTGTACTTTGGTTAGTTGGAGGGAGAGGCTAAAGTGGGAAAATAGGATGCAGCTATATTAAATGGTTTTTTTAAGGAGGGAGTTGAGGGCAAAGCATGTCTGTTTGGTTGTTGGAAAGGGGCTTGGGGAGAGTGGGTCAAAGGGGTTTGGACTGCATGTCAATGGGGATCTTTCTTGAGGTCTGTTTGAAGAGAAAGTAGGTGAGGTGAAAGAAGGGTAAGGGAGGAATCTGCTAGGTGGAATCGAAGTAGCAACATAAGACAGTTTGGTTCTGGGTTTTGGGGAGTTGCTTTTATCTGAAAGGGAACTCATCTTCCTTATAGGAATTCACGGGTCAGGAATTGAATAAGTTTCTCCTTTAATATATTCAATATCAAAGTCAAAAACACTTAAAATAGCTTGCCATCTAGCAAAACTCTGTTTAGAGACAAAATTTTGAAAATCTTTCTGTTTCTTTAGCACTTTTACAATCAACTCAAATTAAAAACTTTTGATTAAAAATATCATTTTGAAATTTTGAAACACATAATATAATAGATAAAATTTCTTTCTTAACAGTGCTGTAATTCTGTTGGGTAGCTAACTAGGAGCCAGAATGGAATCTAACAATCTATTCTTTGGCATCATTTTTTGCTACCTGTTTTAGTATTCCACCATAACCTATGTCAGAAGCATTTGTCTCAACAATTTTAAAAGTATTAAGGGAAGGAATAACAAAACAAGGGAATTGTTTAACATATTTTTTTATCTATCTAATTATCATAGTATGTCTGTCTGTCCATAGAGGAGGATTCTTTTCTAGCCTTTTATACAAGAGTCTGCATATCTTTCTTAATCCTTGAAAGTAATCCAAAACATAATCTAGGTTGCCAAGAAATCTCTGTAACTAGTTTTTATCTTTTATTTAATATGGGAATTTATCTACAAATTGAATGGCTTTGTCAATGGGGCTTAAGGTTCCCTTGTAAATATTATGACCTAAAAATCGGATTTTATCTTGAAACAAATTTATCTTAGTGGTTGAGACAACTAATCCATTGTGTTTAATTACTTTGACAAATATATCTAAATGTTTCCAGTGATCATCGATTGATTTAGAAAAAATTAAGACATCATTTATATAAACAATTGAAAAATCTATAAAAGGTGTAAATATATCATTCATTATGTTTTGAAATTCACTAGGCGCATTTTTTAAACCAAAAGGAACTATAAAGGTAGTTTTATATCTATCTTTCTCATCTATTTGTATCTACCAAAATCCACTTTTTATATCAAATTTGGAAAATATAGTTGTTTGATGAAGTTTGTCAAGTAAATCTTTCTTATTGGGAATAGGATACCTTATCCATTGTAATGCTTTATTTAAAGATTTATAATTTATAACTAATCTTGGAACTCCTTGTTCCAATTCTGCCTATTTATTAACATAAAAAGCAGCACAGCTCCAAGGAGACTAGCTTTTTCTAATTAAACCTTTAATTAAAAGATTTTCAATTTCTTTTTTACAGTATTCTAATAATTCATTATTCATTTGTATTGGTCTTAGCTTTAGTAGTTATTTGTCTTTCATTAAATTCTTTTTCATAAGGTAATTGTACTATATGTTGGTGCCTATGCCAAAAAGTAGTAGGGAGATTAGAACAAATTTCTGTCTAAATCTTTTGTCTGAATACTTTTATTCTATGATTTAATATGGGATCTGTTAATTAATCAGTAATTCTTTCATATATTATTTCTGACTTTAAAGATAACAAATGTATGTTCTTCTTGTAAATTCTTTCTTTATCAATTTCTTTTATTATAGAAGTATTATCTAGTGAATAGATTTCTTTTGGGATCGGTGGTAAAATGAATTTAAAAAGTATGTTTTTTCCTAGCACATTAGTTTTAATTCCTTCGTCTATTGTTAAGTAGGGATAAAGTAAGGCCACAAAGGGATTTCCTAAAGTAATTTTAGAAGAAAGGTCTTTAATTAAAACAAAAACATTTTGAAAACATATTCCATCATTACATATGTGAACATTATGTATTTTGTAATTAATTATGAGCTTTTCTCCATTAGCCCGAGTTAATCTTTCAATTTTAGTAAATAGCTTTTTTTTTTTTTTTTTTTTTTTTAATCTTTTAGGTGATTAGGTAGATTATCTATCAATTCCATTATTATGTCTTTTTGTTTCCTTTTTCTTTTGTTGACTTTGAGTGGGTTGGTTGATTTTAGTTCTTCTTTTTTCGTTACTTGGCCTTTCTCTTTCTGTTTAACGTTAAACATTTCCATTAATTCATTTATTACATCTTTCTCAAACTCTAATTTACTGATTTGTTTAACAATTTTATTATGTCCATCACATTGTTTCTTAGTATGTTCATATTGTTTACATTTATGACAAATTGTATTTCTAATATGTCTGTCAGTTTTCTCAAATCACAAAATTAATCAAATTAATGCATGAGAATCATGTTAATATCATCTAAGAACAAAAACCCATTGATTTATTTTGATGAAAAACAACTAAAATGATCTCAAATCAAAGAAATGGTTGGTTCAAAATATTCAATGAAAATGCATGAAAAATGTGATTTTAATGAAAAAGAAAGGGAAAAAGTGACTTACATAAGCTTGAAGCCAAAAACCCTCGAGAAATTTGTGGAAGAAAACGACAAAAATGGCTTTAGATTGGATCGGTCAAGAAAGAATAGTGAGAAGAGTGTTTGAAAAGTTTTGAAAATAATGAAGAACACATGAGAAACTTCTTTTTAAGACACTCACTGACCGATTTTCGATCGGTCGAAATTTAACTTTGATCGATCAAAAATTAAATTCGATTAATTGAGCATCAATTGAGCACCAATCGAGTCAAGTAGATTCAAACCAAAAATTTTATCACAATTTTGATCGGTCGAGCAACAGATTCAATCGATCGAAAATCTAGAAAACTTAGATTTTTGAAAAACATAGCAATTTTATGTAGAAACTTCCCAAAACACAATATTTCATGAATGAAATGTATGAGTATGAGATTAAAAGTTTTTCAAAAACTCTTATATTCAACCCAGATCTTCCAAAAACAATTTTTTCAACCAATTCGTCCCCCAAAACTCAAACATTAAACATATTTTGTATTAAAATCAAGAAACATATAATCTTGGATGGCAAAAACAAATTCACACACAATATCATGTACTAAGTTTAGAAAGAATAACTTGTGTAGTGTCTGCAACTAACAATAGCTTAAGATACATGTGAAGTGATATGCAGATAGTAGTCAATCACAATTTCTACAAAATTCATCACATAAGATGAAAGAGACTATCACTTAAAGAGTTACATAATATAATTCTCACGTCTCCTAGAAAATAAACTTGCAATCATGTAAGTTTCTTGTTTTGCCTCATAATGTACACACAAATTTTATTTCATTATGAAATTATTAGATTAGTCAGATAATGTACACATCAATTTTAGTATTAATCCAAGGTTACACCTTATGTTCTTTTTGTGTATGTGCTACACTTTCTCGAGTACAAAAACTTATGATATGTACTAAAGTGTTCATGATTGACTAGTAAACAGTGGTAAGATGGCTATTTATGCCTTTCTCATTAAGTTCAAGTCCTAACAATCAAAAGCACATGACTTCAAAATCAACGTCAAGTGATCAAAAACTATAAACAACTCTTACACAATATGCACTACATAGTTAAAACTAGCAAAGTGCAGTAAAATAAGTTCATCCAAGTTAAACAAGGTACACAAGCGTGTTATGTAAAGATAATATGGCCAACCTTGATTACAAGTCCAAGACAAACAATACAAAACACATTTTTCCATCCTTTTTTTTTAGATATATTTTTAACAGGAATAACAAAAACAACCTATCATGAAATGCATGAATGTTATGCAATGCAAATTCTAAAAGCAAAAAGAACATTAAACACCAAAAAAAGAATGGTCACAAAGAATATCGAGATGAAGCACAAAGATCATGTTAGAAAGACTTAATTAGATTGAGCCTTTTGCATCCAAAAATTTTTAGATGCAACTCTTGCATTGGTGTTATTATTCATATTAGAATGATGAGCAACTCTAGGATTGGTATAAAGGTTTAAAGTTTTTACCAATTCACCTATAAGTACTAAACGATCTTGTGCTTGAGGCACAAGTACTTTTGGCTTATTTGCTCGCTTTGCAGCTTACAACTTGAAACAGCTTGGGTGGATATGCCTAGTCTTTCCAAAAAAATGACAAACCCATAAAAGTTTATCATACAACTTATCCTTAGGGAGGATAGGATTCTTAGGCTTAAACTCTTTAAGATCAACCCTAATATTCCTAGAAGGTGGTATAACTTCTATTGGTTTGACAATCTCACTTTTGGGGGGCTCAGAAGAAGAAACAAAGTTTGCAGAATGAGTTTCAGACACAGAGACGCTATCTGCAAAACCTAGACCAGTTTTATCTAAGGGAGACTTTTGAATACTCAACATGTAATTAAGTTTAGAACTAGTAGACCTATTAGTTTGTTCTCTAACAACAGATGGTTCTAGTTTTAAGTTCTTTATCTTATCAAGCAACAACATATTTTCAGTCTTCACCTTATCAATCAATTTATTAGCATCAAACAATTTTAATAATAAAATTTTCTTATCAAGCTCAAGGGAAGTAATTTTCTTCAAACCTACGTCAATATTCATTGCATCCTTTACATCAACCTTGCAAAACTTATTATAAGCTTCTTGCAAATTAGCACTCTCAGAGAGTTCCCCATCAAAAGGGTTCTCTTCAACTAAAACACTTTCATCAACTACAACAGTAGCTGTGAAAGTAATGAAACTTCTATCCTCATCACTACTAGATTCATGACCAGAAACTTCATTATCACTAAGGGTTACAACCATAATTTTACCCGTTGATCTCAAGAATGTAGGGCATTCTAATTTCACATGACCATACCCTTGACAACCAAAACATTGTTAACCCAAAGAATTATTAGAGGTTTGACCTACTTTCTCTTTAGATTTATCAATATTGCTTACTTTAGTGGGTTCATTCTTCTTAAAATTCCTAGGTTCAGCATTGTTTTTACCTTTTGTCCTTTAGTTGTTGTTTCTAAGAAAATTTCTAAAATTCTTGGCAAGATATGCAATCTCTGTGGAAGAGAGATCATTATCAAATCCATTCCCTTCAATATTATCAACTGACTCAAGAGTCATTGATTTGAATTTTTTTGTCTTAGGTAGGTCTAGCTCGTAGGACTAGAGAG
The DNA here is from genome assembly GCA_030445155.1 of Quercus variabilis. Classification (NCBI taxonomy): domain Eukaryota; kingdom Viridiplantae; phylum Streptophyta; class Magnoliopsida; order Fagales; family Fagaceae; genus Quercus; species Quercus variabilis. The sequence goes on along the minus strand of CP129449.1, from coordinate 45,217,061 downwards.
ATCCTACAAGCTCATCAACAGGGATGGAGTCTACATCCTTACTTTCAGTAATGGCAGTCACTTTAGGTCTAAAATCCTCAGTCAATGATCTAAGTATTTTCCTAATAATCTTAGATTGATCATAAATTTCACCCAAATTATAAGCAGAGTTAACAATATCATTCAATTTAGCATTGAATTCATCAAAACATTCATCATTAAACATTCTAATACTTTCAAATCTAGTAGGTAATTGCTGCAGTTTGTTAATCTTAACTATCTTTGTGCCTTCATGCATAATTTGGAGAATATTCAATGCAGTATGAGCAACCTCAACATTTGAGATTTTCTTGAATTCCTTCATAGAAACAGCATTAAAAATAGCATTCATGACTTTGCTATTAAACGCGGTTGCTTCTTTCTGAGAAGTTGACCACTCGAATATAGGAGTAATTGGTTTCTCCCATTTGTATTCAATGGAGTTCCAAACTCTCTCATCAATAGATTTCAAGAATGCTTTCATCCTTACTTTCCAATAGTCATAGTTGTTCCCATCAAAATGAGGTGGGATCACAAGAGAGTGATCGTGTTCTATGACAACAGGGGTTAAGGATTTACTCTTAGATCAAAGGATCTAAACACAAGAGCTAACCTGCTCTGATACTACTTGTACGTTTTTAGACTCCTTAAAACACAAGTTGTTTAACCTAGTTATTTAGCCAAGTGATTACTTAGATAAATTATTCAGATCTAGGTTAACACAAGAAAATCATATCATGTAAGTAATGTGGAATTATAAAGAACACACGATATGATAACCTAGGAAAACTAAATCGATAAAAAACCTAGAGAGAATTTAACCTAGCTATCCTCAAAGTAAAACAGATTCACTATAAAAGAGTTGAATTTTGTACAATAGAACTTAGACTACTAGCATCCTATTGCTACATCAAGTAGAAAACTTACTATCACGACCACGTGATAGCTCCGAGTTCACAAACTACTTCTTTCTTTGATCCATTGCAACTACAAGTACTCCTACTTGTGACTTTGAGACTTCACTCAAAGGTTTCAGATCTTCTTTAAGTTCTTAATGCAGCAACTGAAACAATTACCAAGTTCTTAACATGAATCTTGATCTTGATAACCCTAAGTGTGTATGAAGGTAAACACCTCTAGATATCACAAGAGATTCACAACAACACATCAAAGACCTCTAAAACGTGACTAGGGTTTTTCCTTTTATACTTGAAGTAAAATATAAAACCTTACATGTCATATGAGCTTGGGTTGAATTGGAAAATCTGCAAAAAAATAAATCTGCACAAAATTTGATCGAATGAGTCTAATTTTCGATCAATTTAGCCTTGTAGATTTAGTCCAATAAATTTTGCAATCACTTGATTCCAACTTTACAAATAAACACACTTTGAGCAGCATAAACCTAGACTCTAATGTTTTGGTCATAGTTTGCCAACGCATTACAAATTGTAGTTCTAATACATTTAGTTCCTAAAGTCTTAAAACCTAACAGTATGTTTATGGACATATTCTTTCCATTATTGTGTCAACCATTATAATAGTTTGGAAAAAATCTGTCAAGGACTTATGATTAACTCTATCTGTTAAGAAATTAAATTTGTCTTTGTTCAAGAAATTACCACAATTAATGTCTTCTTTAATGATTAGTAAAAGAGAATTTGTCAAGACTTCTTTTATTAAAAAATCTGTTATATGAGTATTTGAGATTATTACAAAGGGTGTAAGTATGTCATCTATTATAATTTTGCTTGGTACATCTGTCAAACTGTCAGTCCATTCATATTGACTAAAAGAAATTGTAAGCATAGTTCCATCTTTTATATTTTTTCCACTAAATTCTTTTTCACAAGGTGTTTGGACTATATGTCGGTGCCTATGCAAAAAAGCAGTGGGAGAATAAATTTCTGTCTCTATATCCTATTTAAACTTCTTTATGACATTATCTGTCAATTGGTTATCAAGTGATTTTTCTATCAAATGTCCTTTTGTTCTATAGATTCTTTCTTTATTAATATCTTTTAGGATAGTGATTTTATTAAGGGAACAAATTTCTTTTGGGATTAGGGGTGAGGTGAATCTAAAAATTAGCATATTAATTTTAATTCCTTCATTTGTCATCAAAAGGGGGTAAAGCAAAACCATAAAGGGATTTCTTAAAATAACTTTAGAAGAAAGGTCTTCAAAAATAGTTTCAAAACATATTCTATCATTACATATGTGAACTTTAGGTATTTTATAATTAAGTATCTGAGTTAATCTTTCAGATGGTCTATAATATTTTAGAGATATTAATTCTTCTTATATACAATTCATGTTAGCTTCGAAATTTATCAAAGCAACTTCTGTCAAAGAGGATTCTTTATTAATTACTAGAGTGATTTTTGAATGCCATTTTTGAAAAATAACTCTTGTCAATTAAACTCAAAATGTTATGTTTATTATGATCAATTTCTTGCAATATTTTAAGAAATTAAACTCAAAATATTGTAGGGAAACCTATCAAGTTTACTATTTTTGCAATATTTTGTTCATTTACATCTGTGGAATTATCCTTTTTAATTTCTTTAATTTCTTGTTTTACTATTTATCTCTGTCATTAAGTCTTGTAGAGTTATTAGTTTTATATCTATTCCATCTTATTTCTTCTTTGTCTTTCATTTTTTTTTATCTTTTTCTTTCTTAACTTTTCCTTCTTTTTCACGTTTTGTATCATGGTGTCCATATTTTCTACACTTAATACAAACAATGGGTATGTCTATAGAATCTTTCAATTTTAGTAAATAGTCCTTTTTATCTTTTAGGTGATTAGGTAGGTTATCTATCAATTTCATTATTATATATATATATATATATATTTTTTTTTTTTTCTTTCTCTTTTATTGACTTTGAGTGGGTTGGTTGATCTTAATATTGTATTCTCTTAACTTGATCTATCTCTTTTTGATTAACATTGAAAATTTCTATTAATTCATTTATTATATCTTTCTCAAATTCTAATTTACTGATTTGTTTAACAATTTTATTATGTCTATTACATTGTTTTTTAGTATGTCCATATTCTTTACATTTATGACAAATAGTATTTCTAATATGTCTGTCATTTTTCTCTTTATATGATATATCAATAATATCTAAAATTGCTACATCTCTTTCTATCTCTTTTTTCTCCAAGGGTGAATTTAAAATTTCTATCCTTTTAATTAATTCTGCTAAACAATTATCTTGGGTATATGTCAAAGATCTTTCACTTGACTTAAGTCTTTCATCAATTTCTTTCTTTAAACTATTACTCTTCTTGAAACTATTATCTTTCTCTTCTTTGTTGACTACTTTGACCAAACTATCACCATTTTGTCTTTCTTTTTCTATCTCTTTCCTTGTCATGTGTCTTTCTTTTTCTATGTCTCTTTCTATTAGGCCTGTCCACGGGTCGGTCCAGGTCGGGTTTGTGCCTAACCCAGAACCGACCCGACCAGATCGAGTGGCCAGAAATTCAACTTGCTGCTGACTAGCATGGTTGATTGGATCGGGTGGATTGGACCTTCAACGGATGGCGGTCAGTTCGGTCTGAGTTGAAGATTTGAAAACCGGCCAAAATTCAGCGATTTAACGGCGAAATCGGCGACATTTCGGTGATATTTTCACCGGTTCTTCATCAAATTTTCTTTGAAGTAGTTGAAATCTCATCAGATTCGGCGAGATCTCGCCAAATCCAGTGAAGATTCCATGGATCTAGCTGAGATCTTGCCGAAAATGGCTGAGATCTCTCCGGATGTAAATAACTTCATCGGGAAATGCTGAGATCTTGGTTCAGTCAGGTTTCTTCGGGTTTTGGAGAGAAAATGCGCCAGCCGACCCGTTGTTTTCGGGTTTTGGAGGCTGAGACCCGCCGCCGACCACCCGAATAGTCGGGTTGGCCAGTTTCGGATCGGTCGTAGGTCAGATCCTCTGGGTGGGTCCGGTCTCGGATGGGTTTGGACAGGCCTACTTTCTATATTGGCTAGCTTTAGAGTGTTATCATTTTGTCCTTCAATTTTTTCTAACATCTCTTGTACTTTGCCTTTCCTTATCATTCCTTTATCTTCTATACATGTTGTTCTTTCCATTATTATGCCATCTTTCTTATTATTATTCCTTTGTCTTTCTACGTCATCTTTCTTTTGCATTATATCTATAGGACTACTTTCTTTCTCTACTTCTATCATTCCTGACTTCTTTTGCAATAGATATAGATATATCGTCTATGCTTCCATATTACACAAGAGAGAATTTGAACCTCATCATAGATCACATTTAGCAAAAACCATGATAGATAATTGACATAATAGACATTAGAATGACTTAGTAAGTACTGACATATCTATAAATATGACAGATATAAAAAATAAAAAAGTAAGAAAAATAGCCTAATAAAGACAATTGATGAAAGAAATAATGTAAGGACACTAAAAACAACTCTGACAGATAGTAAAGAAGATAGTCACATAGTGCAAAAGAAGTTAAGAATGATAGAAGTAGAGAAAGAAAGTAGTCCTACAGAAATAATACAAAAGAAGAACCTAGACATAATTGATCAAGACAAAGAAAAAGGAATGACAAGAAAAGGCATAGTAAATGAGGTGTTAGAAAAAATTGAAAGACAAAATGATGTAAAGATAGAAGTTATACGTAAGAAGTTAGATATAAAAGAAGAGATAGAAAAAGAAAGACAAAGGAGTAGTTTAGTAGAACTAGTCAACAAAGGATGGACAAATAATAGTCCTAAGAATAAAGATAGTTTAAAAGAAAATATAGATGAAAGACTAATATCAATTGAAAGATCCATGATATATACCCTAAATGATAGTTTGGCAAAATTAACTAAAAAGATAGAAATTTTAAACTAACCTTTAGATATAGATAGGAAAAGAGACACAATAGTTTTAAATACTATTGAGTCATCAGATAATGAGAAAACTGACAGACATACTAGAAATATTATTTGTCATAAGTGCAAAGAATATGGACATACTAAGAAACAATGTAATAGACATAATAAAATTGTTAAACAAATCAGTAAATTAGAGTTTGAGAAAGAAGTAATAAATAAATTAATGGAAATATTTGACATTAAGCAAAAAGAGATAGACCAAGTAACGAAAAAGGAAGAACTAAAATCAACCAACCCACTCAAAGTCAATAAAAGAAAAAGGAACAAAAAGACATAATAATGAAAATGATAGATAATCTACCTAATCACCTAAAAGATTAAAAAAAAAATTATTTACTAAAATTAAAGATTCTATAGATATACTTATTACTTTTATTAAGTGTAGGAAATATGGACTGTTACAGAATGTGGAAAAGGAGAAAAAGCTAAGAAAGAAAAAGATAAGAAAGAAAAGAAAAAAATGAAACAAGATGGAACAAACATAAAACCAGTAACTCTACAAGACTTAATGACTAGAGTAAAAATGGTAAAACAAGAAATTAAAGAAATTAAAGAAGATAATTCCACAGACATAGATGAACAAAATATTGCAGAAATAATAAATTTAAAAGTATTTTCTAAACCCATAATAGTCCCCCATTCATTAGAAAAAGATGTTTCAAATAATGAGAACAATAGATAGAATTTCTTGAGTTTAATTGACAGAGTAATTTTTCAAAAATGACATACATAAATCACTTTAGTAATTAATAAAGAGTTTTCTTTGACAAAAATTGCTTTGATAGATTTTGGAGCTGACGTGAATTGCATACAAGAAGGATTAATATCTTTAAAATATTATGAAAGATTATCTGAAAGATTAACTCAGATACTTAATTACAAATTACCTAAAGTTCACACATGTTTTGAAACTAATTTTAAAGACCTTTCTTTTAAAGTTGTTTTAAGAAATCCCTTTATGGCTTTACTTTACCCCTTTTTGATGACAGGTGAAGGAATTAAAATTAATGTACTAGTTTTTAGATTCACCTCACCCTTAATCCCAAAAGAAATTTGTTCCTTTAATAAAGTCACTATCCTAAAAGATGTTAATAAAGAAAGAATCTGTAGAACAAAAGGACATTTGACAGAAAAATCACTTGATGACCAATTGATAGATAATGACATAAAGAAGTTTAAATAGGATATAGAGACAGAGATTTGTTCTTATTATCCCACTACTTTTTTGCATAGGCACCGACATATAGTCCAAACATCTTGTGAGAAAGACTCTAATGGAAAACATACAGAGGATAGAACTACGCTTATAATATCTTTTAATCAATATGAATGGACTGACAATGTGACAGATGTACCAAATAAAATTATAATAAATGACATATGTACACTCTTTATAGTAATCTCAAATTCTCATATAACAGATGTTTTGATAAAAGAAGTCTTGACAGATTCTCCTTTACTAATTAGTAAAGAAAACATTAATTTTGGTAATTTCTTAAACAAAGACAGATTTAATTACTTAATAGACAGAGTTAATCATAAGTCCTTGACAGATTTTCCCCAATCCATTATAAAGGTTGATGAAATACTTTATGGAGAAGCTCTATTTCACATGTTCTCGTAAAATGTGATATATAGTAAGACATAAAAAAAGGGATAAAACTATGGTAGATTTTGTAAAGTTTTTGAATTCCAATCACTTTAGCATTGACAGACTTCATCATGACTACTCTTATACCACTACTTAGCGAGAGCACAAAGAGAAAGAAGTTTGTTCTATTATATATGCTTTAAATTTTAAAAATTATTTTCTTATAAAACATTTTAAAAAATAGATAATAAAGAAGAAAATAGTAAAATAGACATATTCAAAATAAGTTAAAATGGAATATGGAATATGAAAACAGAAACTAATAAAATCTTACTTGAATAAAAACTTTTGTCTTTGATAAAACTTGAAAAAAAACTTCTGTCTTTGTTACAAGTATCTGTCTGTAGGGAAGGGTTACAAGATTATAAGAGAGGAATGGAAGGATTACAAGAATCTTTTTAAGGGAGAGAGGGCTATCTTCTTTCTTTTGAAATTTTGGACCTAAAATTTGAACTTGAAACTTTGGACCTAAAATTTGAACCTAAACTTTGAACCTATCTTCTGTCTTCGGAGTCTGTCCATTTACAGATGAAATGAACCATGGTAAGTCTTCAAAAGTAACTTGAATTAATAAAGTTAACTTATGTTAATCTGTTGGTGGAAACTTGTAGAGTACTGAACAGTAGTCTTTCATAAAGTGACTTCTGAACCTGTTTGGAAATCTGTCAAGTCTCTTTTCATGCATGTTAGTGAACAATAGTGACTTATGAACATCTGCCTGTATCTGTCTGGACTGTCTGTTGAAAAATTTAGACCCTAGTTGATAGAATTAACAAGTTTTAAACCCAAGTTGTTAATTAGATTTATTATGAATAAAACTTATTAAAACAAACAAATATAAATATCATGCAGCAAAAAAGTAAATAAGACAAGATATGATGACCCAAGAAAACTAATGAAACAAATTAGTTTCAAAGTAAAAAACCTAGGAGGAAACCTTCCCAAAAGCAATCCACTATAGTAAAGAAAAATTTCAAATCTAGTACAAAACTTTTGTCCCTAAACTCTACAAACCCCTAGATAAACTCACAGTAGAAACCTTCTATCGCTTCAGAACATCTTAACTCTTCAATATATGAATGCCACCCTTTGATGATGCACGAATCCCAGTACGTGACTAACCAATTGCACGGATCCCAGTACATGACTTCAATCACCAACTAGAAGAAGATGTTAGTTACAAAATTCTTCACTTTATCAACAATGAAGATCAAGAAGCACTTGGTTACAAATCCCTAAGGCACAAAAGACGCAATAACATCCTTCAGAGAAAATAAGGCATCGGTCACCTTTTGCATTTGTTCTCCTTGTATTCTCTTGTGTGATGGCCTCTAAAATAAGCCTTATATAAGTCTAGGGTTGTGAGAAAAGAAATCCTACACATACATGTCATCATGGGCCGAAAATAAAAAATCTAAATTCCCGTAACCTCAATAGATAGCAGGTGTCGAGAAGGTGTCAAGCAGGAGTCGAAGGGATGGAAGCTTTCTCAGTTGATCGATCAGCTATTGAAAAGCTATTGAGATTGCGATAAGAATCAGCTGAAGAGCTCGACAGATAGCCAGGTGTTAAGGAAGTGTCGAGAAGCTATCGAGCTTAAAAATTCAGCACTTTCTCACTTGATTCTTGAATAGACTTGCTTGGTTTTAACACTTGAACTTGAAATAAGGTTTCTTGAAGTATTAAACACATCCTAGATCTACCCAAATGCAAGTAAAGTGCGTTTTGTCAAAAGATTAGCCAATTACACAAAATATGTCCTTAACAATCTCCCCCTTTGGCAATTTGTGACAAAACCACAACAAACAAATGAATATATGAGAAAATTCATAAATCACTCAACTCATACTCACTTGTCAAATATAATAAAATCTACCATAGTACAAACTCTTGAAAAAATTTGCAAGAAAAGAGTTCATGGCATGGAAGACTTTGACAACCTGTATCTCTGAAATACTTAAACAAAACTCATCAAGGCATCTTAGTGTGAAACAGAAATAATAAATTGCTTACAATTATAAGAAGCATGTACGTAAAGGAAGAAAAGAAACAACACATGTAAAGGTAGGTGAAGAAAACATATATCATCATATCATATAACAAAGATAAGCACAATATATGTAAACATGGTCACAAGACCCAATGTACAAGAAGAAGAAGCTAAAAGAAGCTCCTATAACAAGAAAGAGGTAAACACTCCCCCTAACAAGATGAAACATAACTCCCCCTTATATAGGCATGCATTTCTTTTTCTAATACGTAGAATCTTAAAAAGAAACCACATCACAATTTCTTCTCCTTTTTGTCATGATTGACAATGGGTACAAGAAGCTAGAAAGCTTTACTCGAGAAACATAAAGATAATCAAGGATGATCAAGGGGGCACAAAGAAATCCATATAAATGCATGAATGTAATGAAATAAGATGCTATAGATGACAAGATAATAGAAAGATGCAAAACATGTGAAAAACAAATATCTCAACAAGAAAAATGTTAAGCACATAGATCGCAAAACACACACGTACACTAAACAAGTCTAACCAATTTTATATTTAAAAAACAAGTTAAGACAGTTTAGTGAGCATACATTACATATGTAAAATCTTGTAATGGTCAAATCACGTTGTACCTGCACATGTATTAAGAGTAGCAAAGAATATTACGTGTTGTGTTGAGATATGAGAAAATAACTTTAACTCACACATAATCATAACATTTATGTAAAGTTGGAATCGAGTGGCTGCAAAAAGTATTAGTGACTTTTGGCCTGGCTCGATCGATCAAAACTTAGACTCGATCAATCGAATATCGAGCAAAACATTTTTTTTGCAAAAATTCCAATTCAGCCCAAATCCATTAAGGATTAGGGTTTCAAATCTAATTCTCTTAGTATAAAAAGAAAACCCTAGCCACGTTTTGGAGTGCTGTCCTAGTTGCTCTAGTTGTATTGTTACTTATATTTTGCGGTTGATGTGAATCTCTTGTGAGATCCTTGAGGAGCTTTCCTTCACATAAACTTAGGGTTTTCAAAATAGAGATATTATCAACACCTTGATGATCAATTTAGTTGCTACCATTGGAGTTTAAAGAAACACAAGCGGGAGTGCTTGTATCTTGTGGAGAATTTAAGAAAGAAGGAGTCTGTGGATTCTGAGTTTGCACGTGGTTGTATCAGTAAGTTCTACTGGTGGGTAGTATTAGGAAGTCGAGCGTGGGTACTTGTAAGTCCTTTTGTATGAACTTCGATTCTTTCATATAGTGGATTCAAGTTTACCTTGAAGATAGCTAGGTTAAATCCTCCCTAGGTTTTTTACCAATTTGGTTTTCCTGAGTGATCATATATTTGTATTCTTTATATTTCCACTGCTTTATATCTTGATATGATTATTTGATTGTGTTAACCTAGATTTGCATAATTTGACTAAGTTAATCACTTGGTTAATAAACTAGGTTAATTCAATTGTTATGTTTTAAAGGGGTCTAAAAACCTAACAAGTGGTATCAGAGTGGGTAGCTATTCTTTCTGTAGATCCTTTGATCTAAGAGCTGATCCTTGACCCCTATTATCATGGATAATTTGAAGTTTCTTTCTGCTCATGTTTGTGATGATTTAAATAAAAAGGACACTGTTGTTTCTGTTGATTTTATTGGTGTCTGTGAAACTCTTTGTAAGGAATTATCTAAATCTTTGAAAATTACTAAGAAAATTAAAGAAGAGTTAAAATTGGCTAATCTTGAAAAAGAGGAATTGATTGTGAGATTAAATGAATCTAATAAAAAGAATGAATTTTTGAGAAATCAAATTTCCTCTCAAGATGAGAAGATGAAAAGTTTGGAACAAGAGTTAGTTGAATTTAAAGCTAAAATTGAAAATTTGACTAGTACCAAGCTTGCTGTGGACAACAGAAGTGTTTCTGTTTCTTTTAAGCCAAAAACTGTGAAAGTTTATATCCCACGTTTCAAGAGGAATAATAAAGAAAATGCTTATTTTGTTAGGTTAGATAAAGGTAAAAGTTCTGATGTAAACGCTAAAATTTCTAAACCTATGTCTAAATCTGCTACTAATGTGCATAATAAATCTGTTTTTGTGCCTACTTGTCACATTTGTAGTGTTGTTGGTCATATTAGACCAAATTGTTCTTTGTTGAGGCAAAAACTAAAATCTTAGACTAGATTTGCTGTTAGGAATACTGATGTTCCTAAATTTGTTCCTGTTTGCCACTTTTGTGGTGTCCGTGGTCACATTCGTCCTAATTGTCATAAATTAAAATTTAAGCATTATGTATGTCAATCTAGGATATATGATGATATTTCTCCTGCCATAAGTCCAAATAAATTGTCTCATATGCTTTTGAAAAATTTAAGTTTGTTGACTTGTAAAAGGAATTTGCAGGATTTCAGTCTTTCTCAGAAGATTGGTGTAATTTCTCAAATACACTCTGCTTCTCATGGTTTTTCACCTACAAAGCCAAAGACTCATGCTAGATGGGTGAGAAAAGATTCTCTAAGGTGAGTGTTGCTGACTTGTTTCTGTTTTAATTCTTTCAATTGTTTGTGGATATGTTTTGTTTTTGTTTTTGGTTGTTTTGTTTTTTAGGTTGTTTCTTTTAATAAAAAAAAAATCCAAAAACATTGAAAAATTTTAAAAAGACAAAAATATTTTATTTTGTGTCTAGTTTTATTTTTCTTGAGGATTACATGAATTATGATATCTCTCTCTTAATTTAGAATATGCTTGAAACTGTGGAGACACTTGAATAACATGTGTTATATAAGTGCTAAGCTATTTTTGATTTTGTGTGAGTATGTACTAATTTGTACATGTACTCAAGAGTTAATTAAGGAATTGATATTTCTTATTTGTGTACCCTCTATAGCTTAGTTAAGCACTGTCATGCATTGCATTTGCATTGTTCATTTAGCATAATATATGTTTTTTCTTTTTGGTCATAAATTTTTTAAACCAAAAAGTTTTTTTTTTTTTTTTTTGTTTTGTTTTGTTTTGTATTATATATCATGGATTCGATATCAAGGTTGGCCACCCTATCTTTACATAACAAGTTTATGTACCTTGTTTAGTTTTGATGAGTTTATTTATTACACTTTACTAGTTGAAGCTTTGTAGTGCATGTTGTGTGGAAAAGATGTTTATGGTGTTTATCACGTTGTTTTAATCTTGAAGTCACATGTTATTTGACTGTCGGACTTGATCATTTTAAGAAAGGCACGAATAACCATCTCACCACTGTTCACTGGCCAATCATGAACACTTTAATGCATATCGTAAGATTTTGTACTTGAAATAGTGTAGCACATGCACAAAATGAACATAAGATGTAGACTCGGTTTAATTGCTTAATGCGTAAAATTAGTGTGTACTATTAGGCTTGATGCTAAATCACATAATTAAAATTGGTGTGTATATTATGAGGCAAAATTTAAGAAACTTACATGATTGCAAGCTTATGTTCTAGGAGATGTGGGAGTTATATGATGTAACTCTTTATGTGATAGTCTCTTTTGAATTCTATGTGATGGATTTTATAGACTTTGTGGTTGATTTCTATTCACATATCACCTCACATGTATCTTAAGCTTTTACTAGTTGCACAAACTACACAAGTTATTCTTTGCTAAACTTGGTATATTTTATTGTGTGTGATCTTTTTGTAGCTATCCAAGATTAAATATTCCTTGATCTTAATGCAAAATGTGTTTAATATTTGAGAAATTGGAAATTCTAGAGCTTGAATGTATCCGAATTGGGGATTTGTTCAAATTGGGTTCAATTGATGCAATTGGCTTGTTGAATTGATGTAATTGATCATTATATTATGTATTCTAGCTTGTATGATGATCAATTAGTCAAATTTTTCAAAAATCTTAACAAGTGGTTTTCAATTTTGGGGTTTTTATTAGAAACTCTGTGCTTAAGCCAATTTTGTGAATATGAACTTATATTGAACTTAGTTTCACTGCATTAGAGTATGCATCATGACATATTTTTTTCATGCATCATTTGTGTTTAGGATTCACATGCATTGCATTGTTTTTTGTATCCATCTTGCAGCTTTGCAGTTATATCTCTTATTGTTTTCATATATAACATGCATACACTTTGCTATATTGGGTACTCAACTTGATCAAACAATTGATTAATTAATTTTTGAGCTATGTACACCTTTTTTATGTGTGAACTGTAGAAAATATTTTCTTAAGAGATATGATGGATAATCAATGTGCAAATATTTTCTCTACTCATGCAATTGTATATGGGTCACATAGTGCCATGTTTGCATTTTATTGAAAGAAAGAATATTTTTTCTTCATGTGTAGCCTCAACTTAGTTTTTTTTTTAAAACTTGGTTTGTGTCTTTTTATTTATTCCCCCCTCCCCCTTATTTTTCCCTAAAATTGTTTTTCCCAAAACTTGTTGTGTTTTTCCTATTTTTATAGGGAGAGAAGCTTGTTTTTAACCTTTGTTGTTCCTAGGAGGAGTTGTCTCTATTTTTTATAGAGTTGTATTGTTTTGTGTTCCCTTGATTCTCTTATCCTTTATTGCGTATATTTACTCTTTATTGAGTTATCTTTGTCAATACGTGACAAAAAGGGGGAGATTTATTTGAAATGTGGGAATATGTGTGGAAAATACAAGCATGTTATGTTTAAGGGGTGTTAACATTGTTTTTGATGTATCTAACTTAGGGGGAGTGTTAGTTTACATATTTGTTGATTTACTTTTGTTTTGTCACACATGCATTTATGCGTTTTGTTTAGTGTTTTAGGAATATATAGGTTGATTCAATTGAGCTGCTATCTACACTTGCAACTGATGGATAGTAGTTAGGATTGAATTTGTGTTTATGAGCATTATTTTTGTAAAGAGCTTTTATTTGTAAACTTTCAGCTTTTATTTTGTGTTTTGTCACAGATTGCCAAAAGGGGAGTTTATTAGGTTCTAAAAACTTAGGATTTGATATATTTAGAACTCTAATGTGTAATGTTGGCAAACCATGATCAAAATAGGTTGTTTAGTCTTGTTTACGCTTGCTCAAAGTTGTGTGTTTATGTAAAGTTGGAATCTAGTGGCTGTAAAAAGTATTAGTGACTTGATCGATTGAATATCGGGCAGAACATTTTTTCTACAGAATTTCCAACTCAGCTCAAGTCCATTAAGGACTAGGGTTTCAGAACTAATTCTCCTAGTATATAAAGAAAACCCTAGCCACGTTTTGGAATGCAATCCTAGTTGCTCTGGTTGTATTATTGCTCATATTTTGCTGTTTGTGTGAATCTCTTGTGAGATCCTTGAGGAGTTTTCCTTCACATAAACTTAGAGTTTTCAAGGTAGAGATATTATCAAAACCTTGATGATCAACTCAGTTGCTGCCATTGAATCTTAAAGAAACACAAGCGGGAGTGCTTGTATCTTGTGGAGAATCCAAGAAAGAAGGAGTTCGTGGATTCGGAGCTTTCACATGGTCATGTCAGTAAGTTCTACTGGTGGGTAGCATTAGGAAGTCGAGCATGGGTGCTAGTAAGTTCTTTTGTATGAACTTCGATTCTTTCATATAGTGGATTCAAGTTTACCTTGAGGATAACTAAGTTAAATCCTCCCCAGGTTTTTTACTGGTTTGGTTTTCCTGGGTAATCATATCTTTGTGTTATTTATATTTCTGCTACTTTATATCTTGATATGATTATTTGATTGTGTTAACCTAAATTTGCATAATTTGATTAAGTTAATCACTTAGCTAATAAACTAGGTTAATTCAATTGTTGTGTTTTAAGGGGGTCTAAAAACCTAACAACATAGAAGAATTAAAATTCTTCTGAAATTGAGTTAAAAAGCTCAAGACTTTTAATAACTCTCCAAACAAAGGTATAGGTCCTTGAGACCTATGACTGTTTGGACAATTGCTTATGAAGATACAACTTAAAGCAATTAGGACGAATGTGTCTAGAAACACCATAATGGCAACAAATATGAGGTCTAACAAAGAATTTAAAATTAGCCAAATCAGTTTTGGATTTTATACCTTTATCACTTTTCTCAAATTAGGGCACAAAGACAGTTTTTAACCACAAGCCGTGGAAGAGGAGGGGCCAAAGGAGACAACAAATCCTAAGCCAGTCTTATCAGAACTAGGCTTTTGAGCACTCAAGACCTCATCAAGTTTTGCACTAGACATTCTCTCTATTTAAGTTCTAGTTTGACTAAGCTCAACCTCAAGATTCTAGATCTTCTCTTCTAATGAGGTGTTCTCTACAACAGGAGTCTCAACTAACCTTGTAGTCTCATCTAGTTTGACTAACAGATCTGCTTTTTTAGTTTTTACCTTATTAAGCTCTTTTCTACAAAGATGAGAAGTCCTTTTAGATTTTATAAATTCAGTGCATAGCTTATCATAGGCTTCTTGAAGGGTCATCTTCTTGGGTATTCCATCATTAGAAAAATCCTCATTGTCACTAGCACTCTCCACAATGACCTTATCGGTTAAGGCTGCAAAGGCCATAACATGATGACATTCATCCACATACTCATCAGAAGAGTCATTCTTAGTATCACTCCAAGTAGCAACCAACCCTTTATCTTTTAACTCCTTAGTCTTTTCCTTCATGAGGTAGTTTGGTCACGCTATCCTCATATGACCAAAACCTTTGCACTCATGGCATTGGATGAGAGGTTTCTCATTCTTGCCCTTCCTAAAGGATTTAGATTTCTTAGGAGGTTTGCCCTTATCCTTTTTCCTAAACTGAAGCTTGATAATCTCATCAGTTATGAATGTTAGATCCTTATCCTTATCTTCACTTTTATCTTCATCTTCAGAGTTCTCTATCCCTTCCTCTATACCCTTGAGAGCCAAGTTTCTACTCTTTCCACCTTTTCCCATGGCCTAATCCCATCTCATAGGTTTAAAGGTTTCCTACAAGCTTAGTCAAAGGAATTTGATCAATGTCCTTTACTTCTTCAATGGCAGTGATCTTGGCATAGAATCTTTCAGGTAAGGACTTAAGGATTTTTCTAACAATCTTGAATTCTACAATACATTCTCCAAGATTGAAAGTAGAATTCACAATATCCTTGAGTTTGGCACAGAACTCATCAAAGGTCTCATCCTCCTCCATCCTTATTTCTTCAAAACTACTATTGAGTTTTTGAAGTTTCACAGTCTTTACGGCCTTGGTACCCTTATAGGTGGTCTCAAGAATGGTCCATGCTTCCTTGGCAACTTCCATGGATGATATTCTCTTGAATTCCTTATTGGTTACCCCACAAAACAAAGCATTCAAGGCCCTACTATTGAAATTTACCTTTATGATTGTTGCACCATTCCAATCCATCGGCGCTTCCTTTGGCTTAATCCAGCCAACTTCAACAGCTTACCATACCTGTTCACCTAAAGTTTGTAAAAAAACTTTCATACGAACTTTCTAGTACGCATAATTAGTTCCATCAAATAAAGGAAGAATTAAAAGAGATTGTCCACGATCCATGACAACAAGGGTCAAGGATCACACTCAAGAAATTAATCCAATTAGAGTAAACCCGCTCTAATACCACTTGTTGGGAAATTTGGACTCTAGTTCATAGAATTAACAAGTTTTAAACCTAAGTTGTTAATTAGATTTATTATGAATAAAACTTGTTAAAATAAACAAACATCAATATCATGTAGAAAAAAGTAAATAAGACAATATATGATGACCTAGGAAAACCAATGAAACAAACTAGTTTCATAGCAAAAAACTTGGGGGGAAACCTTCCCGGAAAGCAATCTACTATAGTAAAGAGAAGTTTCAGATCTAGTACAAAATCTTTGTCTCTAGACTATACAATTCTCGTAGATGAACTCACAGCAGAAACCTTCTACCACTTCAAAACCTTTAAACTCTTCAATATAAGAATGCCACCCTTTGATGATGTACGAATCCCAGTGCGTGACTAACCAATTGCGCGGATCCTAATACGCGATTTCAATCATCAACTAGAAAAAGATGTTAGCTGCAAAGGTCTTCACTTCATAAACAATAAAGATCAAGAAGCACTTGGTTACAAAACCCTAAGGCGCAAAAGACGCAGTAACTTCTTTCAGAGAGACTAAGGCATCGATCACCTTTTGCATTTGTTTTCCTTGTATTCTCTTATCTAACGGCCTCCAAAATAAGCCTTATATAGGTCTAGGGTTATGAGAAAAGAAACTCTACACATACATGTCATAATGGGCCTAAAATCAGAAATCTAAATTCCCATAACTTCGACAGATAGCAGGTGTCAAGCAGGTGTCGAGGAGATAGAAGCTTTCTCGATCGATCGACTAGCTGTAGAGAAGCTATCAAGATTGTGATAAGAATCAACTAAAGAGCTTGACAGATAGCCAGGTGTCGAGGAGCTATCGAGCTTTAAAATTCAACACTTTCTGACTTGATTCTTAGACAGACTTGCATGGCTTTAATACTTGAACTTGAAACAATGTTTCTTGAAGTATTAAACACATCCTAGATCTACCCAAATACAAGTAAAGTGTGTTTTGTCAAAGGATTATCTAATTACACAAAATATGTTCTTAACACTGTCTTAGATCTGTCTTGAAGCTATTCATGCGTGCTGGTGAATAGTGATCTGTCGAAGTTGTTTATTTGGGAGAGGATTCTATCTTGCTTGGCAAGTCTGTTTGTCTATCAATTTGTATCCGTGTAATTATCATAATCTAGCGGATTAAAGCTATCTTCATACTGCTTATGCTCACAGAGTACTCCATAATTACCACATAGAACGCAGTATGAATTAGGAAGAAGGGTAGGAACACGATTCTTTGTCATTATTCTAGGGTCTCTAGCAATCTTTCTTTTCCCAATGAGCCTCCTTGTTGAAGGTCTATATAGCTATCCTATTGGTATAGCCATATAAGTGGAAGTCATGATCTAACTCTTTCTGGACTTTATAAATCTTATTGCTCATGAAATCAGACCATTCTTGTGCCAAAGCACATGGGTCATCAAGTGATAGGTAAGTCTCCCTTGTATACTAGTAGTAGTCAGGATTACAACTGAAATCACTTATGAGAACCAAAATATGTGTTAGCTGGGCTTCCATATAGTAACTAGTGTCCCAAACTGGGAGAGTGCTCCAAATAGTAAGCTTCATATAATTAAGTCCTCCAATTTGTGCAGCTGCTTCTTGGATGACTTTAGGAAATAAACTAATCTGAATTCTTGAATTTAGGATTAGTTTGCTGATAAACCCTGCTTCTAGAATCTTAGATAACCATAAAGGATCACAAATCACTGGATCCTCTGTTTCTGTGTTGATAATTAATCCGGGATAGGGATGTTGTCGATCATAAACTCTTTCTGTTTCTCCAAAGCTTTCATACCATGTGGCTATATGAGCTAGCCATATGTCATCTATCATGTCTATGCTGATAAATGCTGTAGATATTAATACTTTAAAAAGATACATCCATTTGTCATAAGAACTTGTTATGGCTTTATGAGTTAGTATATTTTGTTGGATTTCAGGGGGTACGGTTCTAATGGCAAGTCTCAACTTTTGTTGTATCCAAGGGTGGAGCTTTGAAAAGCTTGTTTTCATAAGATAGCTTTTTAGAGACCGTGGTTCTGTCTTTGTGGAGTTTGAATCTCCATCCTCCTTGCCAGGGAGTTGACTACCAAGTGCTTCAATAAATGCACTTGTGTTAACAAGATGTAATTCCAAAGCCTTAAGGGTCTTTTGGAATAAGGGTTTTTGTCTGAGGGTGAAGGCTGCTTGTAAATTATCAAGAAGTAATTTAATATGAGAAGGAAGGTCTGTAAATTCTCCATCGTGAAAAGTGAGATCAGTGTGGAGCACTTCTTGTAGAATTTCACTTTTTCATCACATGAATACATTGCCTCTGCTAGCAATGTATCCTAAAGGGATATTTCCTCTATTGAGACGCCTTCATGCTTATTCGAAATCTTCACTGAAGCCTTTCAAATTTCTTTGGGTTGCACCGCTGGTGCCTTGCCGTTTCCTTTCATGTCTACCTTAGAGGGTCTTTTACTTATATTAGTCTGCAATTGGCTTTTGGTAAAGGGATTAGTTGCTATGTCAATACGTCTTAAATAATATTTTGAAAATAAATATTTCTTTGCAAAGCTTCTTTCAAATTCATTTTTAAAGCCCTTTTGCCAATGTCTTTCTATAGAATTCCTTTAAAATGTTTTATAAGAAAATCATTTTTAAAATTTAAAACATATATAATAGAACAAACTTCTTTCTCTACACCTTTGTGCTCTCGCTAAGTAGTGTTATAAGAGTAGTTGTAGTAAAAACTGTCAATGTTAGAGTGACTGGAATTCAAAAATTTCACAAAATCTATCATGATTCTATCCGTTTTGTATGCATTACTATATATCTCATTCTACAAGAATATGTGAAATAAAGCTTCTCCATAAAGTCTCTTATAAACCACTATAATAGGAAAATCTGTTAGGGACTTATCATTAACTCTTCTTGTTAGGAAATTAAATATGTCTTTATCCAAGAAATTACCACAATTAATGTTTTCTTTAATGATTAGTAAAGGGGTATCTATCAAGACTTATTTTAATAAAACATCTATTATATGAGTAGTTGAGGATATTATAAAGGGTGTAAGTATGTCATTTATTATAATTTTGTTTGTACATCTGTGAAACTATCAGTCCTTTCATATTGACTAAAAGAAATTGTAAGCATAGTTCTTTCATTAGAGTCTTTCTCACAAGATGTTTGGACTATATGTCGGTGCCTATGCAAAAAAGTAATAGAAGAATAAGAACAAATCTCTATCTCTATATCCTGTTTAAACTTCTTTATGTCATTATCTGTCAATTGGCCATCAAGTGATTTTTCCATCAAATGTCCTTTTGTTCTACAGATTCTTTCTTTATTAATATCTTTTAGGATAGTGGCTTTATTAAGGGAACGAATTTCTTTTAGGATTAGGGGTGAGGTAAATCTAAAAACTAGCACATTAATTTTAATTCCCTCATCTGTTATCTAAAGAGGGCAAAGCAAAGCCATAAAGGGATTTCTTAAAATAACTTTAGAAGAAAGGTCTTTAAAAATAGTTTCAAAACATGTGTGAACATTTGGTTATAAACATTAAGTAATTTATTGTTAAGTTCTGAGTTAATCTTTCAGATAATCTTTCATAATATTTTAAAGGTATTGATCCTTCTTGTATGCAATTCATGTTAGCTCCAGAATCTATCAAAGCGATTTCTGTCAAAGAAAACTTTTTATTAATTACTAAAGTGGTTTCTGTATGCCATTTTTGAAAAATTACTCTGTCAATTAAACTTAAGAAATTTTGTCTATTGTTCTCATTATTTGAAACATATTTTTCTAATGAAGGGGGGTCTATTATGGATTTAGAAAATTATTTAAAATTTATTATTTACGCAATATTTTGTTCATCTATGTCTATGGAGTTATCATCTTTGATTTCTTGTTTTACTATGTTTGCTCCGGTCATTAAATCTGGGTTATTGATTTTATGTTTATTCCATCTTGTTTCATTTTTGTCTTTCTTTTTTATCTTTCTCTTTCTTAGCTTTTTCTCCTCTTCCATATTCCATAATATGGTGTCCATATTTCCTACACTTAATACAAGCAATAGGTATGTCTATAGAATCTTTCAATTTTAGTAAATAGCCTTTTTTATCTTTTAGGTGATTGGGTATGTAAGGTTGAATTTTATCAACCATTTTGTTGGTTTTATTCCGTGCCAGTTTGCTTGTAATTCAGTATTTAAAAACCTTGTATTTAGGTGGGAATCATGTAAAGGTAGTGTGTGAGAGAGTGAAGAAACGCTCAAAAGTGTGCACTGAAACAGGGCCTCGCGACTAGATCTCGTGACTAGCTTGCATCTTGAAAGTCGCCAAAGCTAGCACACGAGTGAAGCATGTAGGGGAGCTGAAGAGTCACGCCAGTTGTTGCACTACAGGACAAAAGTTCCAGGCTGGCCAGGTCGTTAGCTCGCGACTTGAACTCACGACTCAGTCAAGTCGTGAGGCCAAGTCACTAGACCACTTTGTTTGTGAAAAACTGACTTTTCGCATTCCAAACACACACCAGTATAAATACCCCTTATACCCATGAAATATAGAGAGCTTCCAGAGAGAATTTTAAGAGAGAAACCCTAGAGAAAAACAAGATTGACTCATTCACAATCTTTATCCTTTGATTCTCCAAATTCCTCTACTCTCACCCTCTCCATTGTTACATCCTTGAGATGTACATTAGCCAAATCCTTTTCTCACTATACCCATATTTGTGAGAAGGCTTTTTAGTGCTAGAGAAGCAGTTAGGAAGGGACCAATTGATATTGGTTGATGCTATGGGCTATAGCAGAATCTGAAAAAGTGTTGAAAATACACGAGCTGTTTAGACCCCCAAATTAAAGTTACGGCTTAGTTGATTTTACACTAACTTAATACTAAGTGCGGAATAGTGTAAACACAAGCGTATAAGCAAGACAACTACTCTAATTCAAATTTAAAGCAACCCAGCAGTAAAAATGAAATGAACAAGAGTAGGAAAAAGAGATGTGAACATAGATAACACCGAGACGTGTTATCAAAGAGGAAATCGAAGAACTCGGTGAAAAACTTTTCCGCCGCCCTCCAAGTGAAAATCAATCCACTAGACAATTAGTTGGGATATAAGGGTGAGCAAGATACCCTCCAAGTCTAATCTACCCTCTGTACCTAAGCCTTCTAAGCTCCTACCCTAACAAGGCTTCTCGGAACCATGTCTTGTCTAGTTCTCTAGATCCCGCAACAAGCTCCATGTTGCATCTGCTATTCCAGGCTTCTTCCAATGCTTCCCAGTAGCACCAAAACTTCACTTGACACTCTCAAAAGGTGTGGTAAGTGTTTGGGCTATCAACTTCTTAATGGTATGGAAATAGAGAGGTAGGAGATGAGAAAATTCCCAAAACAAATGTGTAGAGGATTGTGGGTATAACAATCTCTAACTCTCAAGGTGTTTGGCTAGGGTTTTCTCTCAGAAGCTCTCTTTAACATTTATGGGTAATGTGGGTATAAATAGTGTAGGCATAGAAAGTGTGTATCAGACTGGACAGGCTGGTAGAACAGAATGCCTCGCGGGTGTCTCGCGAGAATGCCTTACCCGCGAGATACTCGCGAGACATAGCTATCTCCATCTGGCTTGACTCTTTGCATTCCAGCACATGCAGGGCACATGAGTCATTTCGCGGGTAGCTAAGTCATGATACACCCGCGAGAAATCTTCAGTCTTCAAATGCTTGAGTCTTCACACACTTTCTCTCTATCACATATCCCTTACAAAGAAATCCTATAATAAATACAGAGTACAATAGATTGAATATAATTACAATCAAATTTGGCACGGAATATAAGCCAACAAAACAAATAGTTGTAAATAACAACTTTACAATCTCCCCCTCTGTCTATTTTGTGAAAAAACCCCTAAAACAGACTCTAGACTTAAATGTGAGTTTGGGAACAGTGGCAAAACTTATTCACACCTAATCTAGAAGCTGTGAAGCACTTGCAATCATATACTTGTTACCTGAAACACTTGCACACAAACAAAACTTTCATTAAGCTTATAACAAGATAAATACAAGGTATGTACATGAGCAAGTAAAGTGTGATCAAGTTTGTAAGCACATCATAACATGTAAGCATATCTTTGAAAAAAAGCTATAAAAAATACTGTAAATGAAAAACAGCTACTAGCAAAAAAAATTGTTTAAACCAAAATAACTAAATATGTTTGTTAACTTTTTCAGAACTCCCCCTTTTACTATGCACACTTCATTTTCTCCCCCTTTCTATATGCTATCTTCCAATCTATACAGTCTGTGCATAGAGTATGCTCTCCCCCTTTTTGGCACGAATAGCTAGAGCCTCTCCTCTAACTTGCATTGAATTTCATCTAGTTATGTTTCAATGGTAGTGAGGCGCATTTGAACCTGGTTGTTGGTGAAGTGGATGAGATTTGTAAGTCCTGACATACGCTTATGGAAACCTTCAACCAAGGTGGTGAACCGGTCAGTTTGAGAGCTAGATTAACCTGTCTGTGTACTAACAGTCAGAGGCGCAGGGACGTGAGAAGATGTAGTCTCAGTAGTCTGAGCGTCTGATTCATGACCGGAGAGAGACATAGGTGGTGTGGGTAGATTTTTTTTTTCTTTTCAGCCGAAGAGTGACTTTTGCTCTTTTCAAAAGATGACATAGAAATTGGACGACGACGAACCGCAATCTTCCCATGACTTGGCGGACGAACCCCTTCATTCAACAGGATTTTCATGATAAGGCTGCAAAATGGAAGACAAAATTTTGCTGCTGATCGTGCAGCTGTCTTTCCTATAGTTTGGAATATATGAGAACAAATGTCAATCGAAGTTCCATTGATGAGATCGCATAGAAACTGTGCCCGCCAAGATTAATAAATCCTATATTGGACAATGGATTTCAATTCAAGTTTGAACTTCGCTATTCCGATGGAGGTGCCTTTTGCAGAAACTTTATGTTCTTCTTCAAGAATATGTATGAAGGATGTCCGACACAGCTGGTTGTCTATCATCATAGGGAGTCAAGTCTGCATTTGCAGGTCAAGTGATGCGAAGAAGCTTTGCAATATAATCCGGATTGATGGTGAATTCTTTTCCCCGAACCCAACATTGTAGTTCTTCACCTATGTATCTTGCATTCAAATAAAACTCTTTAGTCAAGTCATCAACCGGATCTACGAAGATTCCAAACAACTCAGTCCAATCCTTGTTTGCAAAAATCCTTGGGATAAAAGTGGATCCTAGAGTGTCAAATTGAACAATACGCTCCACCACAGGAAGGGCATCTTGAAAAATGCTAGAAAATGTTTAAGAGTTGAGGGGAGTCTTAAACCTCTCACTGTTTTGAACCTCAGATGAGTGCCATGTTCTTTTTGGCACTGGTGATGAAGGAGTGTCAATTACTGGATGTTTACCACGAGAAGAATGGCGAAGCATCTGCACAGAGAGGTACACAGCAAGGAAACAAATCCAAAAGCACAGAAATAGAACACAAAAACTTGATTAGATTCAAGTTAGTTCAAAACAGGGTAAAACTAACTGAAGACAGAGTGCAAAAACATCAAACCAACATGCTAAAACATATAAACCAAGAACATAAAGACACAATGCATGAGGATAAGATACTTTGCATGTCTGTGCATATGTGTGCATGTGCTAAAGCATGTGTGTGCAACACAAGATGCATGAGGGGTGCCTAGGTGAGTGCCTAGTGTGAGCAACAAGGGCATTGATTGTGAAACACAGAAACATGACCTAAACAAGTTAACCAAGGTCAGATAAGAGAAAAACCAGAGATTGGAATTCAATTGAATCCAATTTAACACAAAAATGTCACTAGGACATTTTGTCGAACACCTAGCATGCGCAAAAGCAAATAAAACATGAATAATGCATGAACATAGTGAAATCTAGCCTCAACACACGTTAAAACGCCACAATGGGCCAACACAGATGCACAAACAACAAATGGGACTTAGCCCAAACAAAGAATATGAAAAATTTTCACTTTGAAAGGAAACCCAACCCAGTTTTTCAAAAATCCCCAATTTTTAAACCCTAAGCATAAAAACTGCATAATTTGAAAATAAAAGATGAGAAAAGAGTAAACGATACATACCTTGAAAGGATTGTGCAGAAATTTTGCTTGAAAATGATGGGGTTTGAATGAAATAGTGATTTGGGTTGAAAATGGTTTGAGGGAGGTTAAGTGAGGGAAATGTGAGTGATTTGAAAAACTATCACATCTGCTACATAAAAACTGAAAACACGCATTTTTCGCGGGTTAGAGAATAGCAAAATAGTTGCGAGACAATCACGAGAAAGGCACCTGATGCACAACAACTATTGCGAGAAGCTATAAGTCACGAGATAGTAGCGATACAGTCACGAGAGTTTTTGTGTGATTTTAGAAAAATCCAATTTTAGCCAAACAACATTTCATGAGAAGCTGTTGGTCGCGAGGCAGTCATGATTCAGTCACGAGGCAGTCACGCTACAGTCATGAGATTTTATGTGTGACATGATAAAAAAATTATTTCCCTCAAGCCCTTTTCGCGGGAAGCTTTAAGTCGTAAGCTTCTCACGAGAACACCTCTGAACCAATTTTTTGAAGAAAAACACAAAAATGCATTTTAAACAAAAACTAAAGACACGAAGGTATAAAATCACTTTAAAAAACTAATAAAACACTCAAAAATCTTTTTGGGTTTGATCAGCAAGAGTTGAGCATACATATCACATTTGAACATGTACAATCACACAAATGAGATAAGCATTCATTGAATCAAAGTCTTGTGTGTTATGGGTGAGTATCAAATGTGAAATAGTCCTTAGACCAGAGTAAAGCTTCAATGATCAATTCAATCGAGTCATTCACAACTGATACGAAATAAAGTGGACTATCTCAATTATAGAAATAAGTATATATGACCTCCCACAAATTGATTACATAGTTTAGAAGCTTTTCATTTGGCTTCTACACGAAACAAAAATTGATTGCATTTGATCCATTTTGGGTGATATATCTCCTTTTTGAGATTGGTGCTTGATATTTTTGATATATCAACATTTAGAATTAGCCTTTGGCTTTTTGAGCACCATACATTTCAAAACACAAGTCTCTTTCCCTTTTTCCTAGTCAAATACTAGGATGTGCGACAGGCTTTTGCAGCTTGATATCTCTTTTCATTTTGAGATTTACATTTAGTAAGCTCTTTTGCAAAAACATAAAAATAAAGTGGGAAGAGATATAGACACAAGTCTATGCAAGTATCAAAACCATCAAGACTATTGACCAATCATTCATTACAAACTTGAAGATCTATTTTTAACAATCACACATAGTTTTCAAGATTTCTTCCACCCAGATAAATGTTCATATAAGTACAAGCTAAGCTCGGAAATGCACTATGCCATTAGTACGAAGGTATTAAGCCAAACTCACATGTGAAATATGTGCTCAAACATATATGATCAAAATTTTTGAATTTTTCACTTTTTATGTGGTTTTGGATTATTGAACACACTCAAAAAGAGAACAAAACAAAAACAAAGCAAAAATTTGAAAAAGAAACATGCTAAAACCAAAAGCAAATGATACAAATCAAAGCAAGCATGGAAAGATGCAAGAGCAAATGTCCCTAAACATTGAAAGCATTAATGCATGGACATGTTAAAAAGCTTATGCATGTGTACCCCTTTTCACCCACATGGCACGTGCGTTTGGAGTGATATTCATAAAGGATTGGGTACGAGAGTTGGAAGTTTCAAACCGTCTAGTAAAACTCTCCAAGTAGATGGTGAAAGCACCGATCATTTTCATCATGTCCACCATGCCGAAATCACCATTTCGACTTCTTGATTGCTCACCCATCCAACTCCTTTTGTCCCTTTTAGGGCTATATGACCTCTGAACACTTGCATTCTTCAAAGCCTTCAGCTTATGGCAGTTTGGTCTTGTGTAGAAATGACAAAAATGTTGAATTCTTGGACCTCTTTGCAAGTTTGGAGGTGATTTCCCTTGATCTTTTGGTTTGACCATAGTTTGAATACGAGGCTTATTCAACATTCGTTGCTCAGCTCCATTCTTTTTCTTTTCATCCTTTATTTTCTTAGGAGTAAGAGCAATTACAACTGGCTTTTTGGCTTTCACAAATCTCACATCTTTGGCGCCATTGACTGATGAGCTACTCTCTCCGGTATATCCCAATCTGGATTTATCTGAAAAATATTTCTGAGATGAAATAACCTCTTCCAGCTTCTTCGTGGATACCCTTTCTATCTTGGCATTTGCTTGTACTACTACTAGCTCAAGAAATCTAATTTTTGAATAAGCTTTAGTTAGCCCACCATTCATTGTCTCTATTTCACACTTGGCATCTTTATAACACACTAGAAGACTTTTATAGTCCTCTTCAACTTTCTTCATCTTCTTCACAGCTGCCCTGGCTACCCTTTGTGTACTCTCCAGACTTCTCAAGAAGAGAATTGTAGTTTTCTTGAAGACTGGCTGTGTTATCATTTTCCTCAGCATCTAATTCTTCCACAATCCCCATTGATTTTTCATCACTATGATTTCCAAGTTTTTGTACCAGCAATTTCAAGTCTTTCGATGACTCATTATGGGTGATGGTCATAAAGGCGGAGTAGTTTCCTTCTCCATTTTAGAATCAGAATTTGAAGAATCCAAATCACTTAGTGTTGTGGCATACGCCTTACCCTTTCCTCTTAGATAATTTGGACACTCCTTCTTGAGATGTCAATGGCCATTGCATTCGTAACACACAATGTCTGAAGGAGATTGAGAATCCTTACCCTCTTTCCTCTTAAACTCTTTCGTATCACCTCTTAAAGATGAAAACTTCCCTCTGTTGAATGGTTTCCCATTGTTCTTCATCTTCAGAAATTTGTAGAAGTTTTTCGCAAGAAATACTACTTCCTTCTCCACTCCATCTTCTTCGAAGGAACCATCCATTCTTTCGATGATGGTTTTAAGAGCAAACGATTTACTTGTCTTATGGGAAGGCAGTCCCAGTTCATATGTTTGGAGAGACCCAATTAGCTCTTGGATTTTGATCTCATCCAAGTCTTTACTCTCTTCTATGGCTGTGACTTTTGCTCTAAAATTTTTAAGCAAGAACCTCAAGATTTTTCTCACCACCTTAGTATCTTCAATCTTCTTACCAAGATTGAGCTCAGCAATAACAATTTTGTTGAGTTTCCCATAGAACGAATCAAAAGATTCATCATCACCCATCTTGAGCCCTTTAAATTTGGTGGTAAGCATTTGGAGTTTTGTGTCCTTAACTTTCTTTGTACCTTCATAGGTAGTCTCCAAATTCTCCCAAGCTTCCTTGGCAACTGTCATGTGAAAGATCCTATGAAATTCATCTGGAGACACACCACAGAAAATAGCATCTAAAGCTTTACTATTAGTATGGCTGGCGCAAGAGCTGCCTTATCCCAAGTGGATTTAGCAGCTTCCGGCCTAGTCCAACCTACTTCAACCGCATCCCAAATGGTATCATTAATAGAGCACAAAAATGCCCTCATTCTAATTTTTCAGAAAGCATAATTGTTACCATAAAAAAATGGTGGAATATTTAGGGATTAAGACCTATCCATCTCAAAAAGGGTCAAGGATCACACTTAGGTATTTAAACCATAGCAAGTGTACCCACTCTGATACCGATTGAAAACTCAAAAAAGTGTTGAAGACACAGGAGCTGTTTAGACCCCTAAATTAAAGTTACGACTTAGTTGATTTTACACTAACTTAATACTAAGTGTGAAATAATGTAAACACAAGCATATAAGTAAGACAACTATACTCAAATCCAAATTTAAAGCAACCCAGCAGTAAAAATGAAATGAACAAGAATAGGGATGAGAGATGCAAACACAGATAACACCAAGACGTGTTATCGAGGAGGAAACCGAATAACTCAGTGAAAAACCTCTTCGTCGCTCTCCAAGTGAAAATCGATTTACTAGATAATCAATTGGGATACAAGGGTGAGCAAGAGACCCTCCAAGCCTAATTTACCCTCTGTACCTAAGCCCTCCAAGCTCCTACTCCAACAAGGCTTCTCGAAACCATGTCTTGTCTAGTTCTTCAAATCCCGCAACAAGCTCCATGTTGCATCTGTCATTCCAGGCTTCTTCCAAATCTTCCCAGCAACACCAAAACTTCACTTGACACTCTCAAAGGGTGTGGTAAGTATTTGGGCTATCAACCTCTCAATGTTATGGAAATGGAAAGGTGAGAGATGAGGAAATTCTCAAAACAAATGTATAGAGAATTGTAGGTATAACAATCTCTAACTCTCAAGGTGTTTGGCTAGCGTTTTCTCTTAGAAACTCTCTTTAACATTTGTGGGTAATGTGGGTATAAATAGTGTAGGTACTGAAAGTGTGTATGAGACTAGACAGGCTGGCAGAATAGAATGCCTCATGGGTGTCTCGCGAGAAGGCCTTACCCACGAGATACTCGAGAGACACAACTGTCTCCATCTGACTTGACTCTTTGCATTCCAACACGTGCAGGGTACATGAGTCATTTCGTGGTTAGTTAAGTCATATACACCCGCAAGAAATCTTCTGTCTTCAAATGCTTGAGTCTTCAAACTCTCTCTCTATCACACACCCCTTACAAAGAAATCCCACAATAAATACAGAGTACAACAGATTGAATATAATTACAATCAAATTTGACATGAAATATAAGCTAACAAAACAAATAGTTGTAAATAACAACTTTACAGGACATTCAATTGGTATCAGAGTGGGTGCACATGCTGTGGTCTAATTACCTTAGTATGATCCTTGACCCCATTTGAGATGGACCGGTCTCAATCTTTAAATGTTCCACCATATTTTGATTGTAGCAACTATACCTTTTGGAAAGTCCAGATGAGGGCATTCTTATGTTCAATTGATATTGTTTGGGATGTCGTAGAAGTAGGATGGACTAGGCTGGAGGCTGCTAAATCCGCTTGGGATAAGATAGCCCTCGCAGCAGCTAACGCTAACAGTAAAGCTTTGAATGCAATTTTCTGTGGTGTTTCTCCAGATGAGTTTCACAGGATTTCTCACATAATAGTTGCCAAGGAGCCATAGGAGATATTGGAGACCATCTATGAAGGTACGAAGAAGGTGAAAGATACTAAGTTGCAGATGCTAACCACTTAGTTTAAAGAGCTGAAAATGAGTGAAGATGAGTCGTTTGACTCATTCTATAGCAACCTGAATGAGGTGGTTGTTGGCAAGTTCAACTTGGGTGAGAAGACGAAGGACTCAAAGATAGTGAGGAAAATCTTTTGATCATTGCCGGAGAGCTTCCGTGCAAAGGTTACAGCAATTGAAGAGAGTAAGGACCTTGATGATATCAAAGTTTAAGAACTAATTGGCTCCCTTCAAACATATGAGCTGTCATTGCCATCACAAAGGAAGAGCAAATCCCTTGCTCTTAAGACAATTAATGAGAGGGTAGAAGTTCACGACTTATCGGATAAGGATGTTGTCGATAAAGATGTGGCATATCTTGTGAAGAGTTTCTGAAAGTTTTTAAAGTTCAAGAAGAATGGAAAGTTTGCTAAGAAAGGAAAATTCCCAAGTATTGGAAAGAAGAAAAAGGATTTCAAGAGGAAAGATAGGAAGGACTCTCAATTCGCTCAAGGAGTCACTTGCTTCGAATGCAACGGACACGGACATTTCAAGAAAGAGTATCCCAATTATTTGAAATTGAAGGGCAAGGTGTATGCCACTACTCTTAGTGATTCCGACTCCTTTAATTCAAATTCAGATGAAAGTTATGATGGAGAGGGAAAGTTCTGTGCATTTATGACCATTGCTCATATGGAATCTTCGAATGATTTGAGTGCTTTAGTGGAAGATCTTGGTGAGCACTCTAAATTGGAGTCAATTGGGTTAGTTGAGGAATCTAAATATAAGGAAGATGAAAAAGAAGTGAGATTGCAAGAGACCTACAATTCCCTCATTGAGAAGACCGGTGAATATGCCAAAGTGGATAACGTGGCCATTAAAAAGATGAAGAAGGTAGAGGAAGATTATAGAAGTCTTCTAGTGCGATACAATGAGACCAAATGTGAAATGGAGATGCTAAATGGAGAGCTGACCGAAGCCTACTCAAAGATACAATTTCTTGAGCTAGAGGTGGTTCAAGCCAATGCTAAGGTAGAGCGAGTTTCCTCCAAGAAGCTTGATGAAATACTTGCTTATCTAAAACCTTTCTTCGAAAAAAGTGGATTGGGATACACTAGTGAGAGTAGTTCAAGTGTCAAAGTGTCCAAAGATATGAAGTTCATGAAAGCTAAGGAACAACTTCAATTGTAGAGAAAGTGAAATCGAAAAAGAAGCGGAATGTGACTGACCAATAGTTTTTGAATAAGCCTCATAACCAATCAGTGGTCAAGCCTAAGGCTCAAGGAAAATCACTTCCAAAGTCACAAAGAGGTCCAATAACTTAACATTTTTGCCATCATTGTTGACTTCAAGGACACACCAGACCAAATTGTCATAAACATTGAAGAATGTAAGTGATTAGAGGTCAAGAGGACCAAGAAATGACAAAAGGAATTGGGCTGTTAAGCAATCAAGAGGTCAAGATGGTGATTTGAGAATAATGGATGTGATGAAGATGATTGATGCATTCACCACCTATTTGGCAAGCTTTTCAAGAATGTTTGACAACCATAACTCTCGTACCCAATCCTCTAAGGATATCACCCCAAACGCACATGTCGTGTGGGTGAAGAGGGATACTTATGTATAAGTATTACAACATGCCCATGCATTAATACTTCCTACACTTTGTGACTTTGGTTGGTTGTGTGCTTTTTGTTTTTGTTCTAGCTTATGCCTGTTGTACCTTCAGATGCATTCCAGATCATCCTTGAGAGGATTGATGAGCTCAGAGATGTCCAGGATGAGCAATCTAATAGGCTAGCTGCTCTCCAAGATCAGATGAACTTACTTTCAGCAAAGTTTGATAGTTTCACCACCCAGTAGTAGTTCTTTGGCCATTTCAGTCAAAAAGGGGGAGAATTTTGGAGGGTAGCTTAGGCAGCTCTTGAGGGAGAATGCCATTTTGAGGGTGAGCATACCAAAAACTTTATTTCAGCAGTGTTTACTTTATGTTATTTATGTGTTTTGGTGTTATGTTTTGGATAATTGTTATTATGGGTTTGCTAAATACACTTGGTTTAAGCTTATGGATATGGTTTTAATACTTTGTTTAAAGCTGTTGGTACTGTGGAATATATATAAGATGATTTTCAGTTTTTTCTGATTTGTACCCATGCTTTGTAGCTTAGTACTTGTTGTTAAATGTTATGCATCTTCTTTAAGTACATCACTCTTGTGCCCTTGCTGGATTTTATATCCTTGATGCAATTACTTTGAGTTTTTGTATCGGTTGAGTGTTGGACATGCAAATGATATTTTGCATTGAGCTTATTAGCTTGCATATCTAGATGTTCATTCCTTGTGTGAATGAGCATTGTGGTCACTATTTATAGCAATTGTTTGTTTTTAGTCAAGCCATGCTTTATTGCTTGATTGCATTGTGCTTGCTTCATATGCAATACAAGTTTTCTGCATACAATGATCATGTTGTATTGTTCTGTTTCAGGAGATACTTGTACTTATGGTTCAAGAGCTTCACAAATTCTAGAGTTAGGTGTGAGTGAGTTATGTTCAATTGTTCCTAACTCATATATTAAGTCTAGAGTTTGTTTTAGGGTTTTGTCAAGGAATAGCCAAAGGGGGAGATTGTAATGTTGAATTTTATCAACCATTTTGTTGGCTTTATTCCATGCCAATTTGCTTGTAATTCAGCATTTAGAAACCCTATATTTAGATGGGAATGATGTAAGGATAGTGTGTGAGAAAGTGTGAAGAAAAGGTTAAAAGTGTGCACTAAAACAGGGCCTTGCGACTGGATCTCGCGACTGGCTCATGGCTTGTAAGTCACCAAAGCTAGTACATAAGTGAAGTATGCAAGAGAGCTGAAGAGTCACGGTAGTTGTTGCACTATAGGACTATAGTCCTAAACTAGCTAAGCCGTTAGCTTGCGACTTGAACTCGTGACTCAGTCCAGTCATGAGGCCAAGTCGCCAGACCATTTTGTTTGGAAAAAACTAACTTTTCGCATTCTAAACACACACCAGTATAAATACCACCTTATACCCACAAAATATAGAGAGCTTCCAGAGAGAATTTTGAAAGAGAAACCCTAAAGAAAAATAAGATTGACTCATCCACAATCTTTA
This sequence comes from Quercus variabilis, assembly GCA_030445155.1. NCBI lineage: Eukaryota > Viridiplantae > Streptophyta > Magnoliopsida > Fagales > Fagaceae > Quercus > Quercus variabilis. The sequence continues at coordinate 45,184,572 of CP129449.1, read as the reverse complement.
TCCTTTGATTCTCCAAATTCCTCTACTCCCACCATCTCCATTGTTACACCCTTGAGAGGTACATTAGCCAAATCCTTTTCTCACCATACCCATATCTGTGAGAAGGCTTTTTGGTGCTTGGGAAGCAGTTAGAAAGGGATCCATTGATATTGGTTGATGATATAGGTTATAGCGGAATCCGGTAAACTAGAGAAGACAAAGGTTCGGTGCAACCTCGTTGGAGCAAGAAGCTTAGAGGGCTTAGGTACACTGGGTAGATTAGGCTTGGAGAGTCTTCTGCTGTTCATGTATCCCAACTAATTCTCTAGTGGATTATTGATTGCTTAGAGGGCGACAGAGAGGTTTTACGCCAAGGACTTCAGTTTCCTCTTCGATAACATATCACTGTGTTGTATTTGTGTTTGCATCTCTTTTCCCTTAATCTTTGCCATTTAATTTCTACTGTGGTTGTGGTTTTATTTGGTTTAGATAGTCTTATCAATTTTGTTTCAGCTTATTCTCATTTTCCGCACGTACATTATTTGATAATAAGCTTGAATTGGTAATTTGTAAATTGGTGGTCTAAACGTTCAAGGGTGTTTTACACACATTTTGAACATTCAGGGTAGATTATCTATTAATTTCATTATTATGTCTTTTTGTTTCCTTTTTCTTTTATTGACTTTGAGTGGGTTGGTTGATTTTAGTTCTTCCTTTTTCGTTACTTGGTCTATCTCTTTCTGTTTAACGTCAAACATTTCCATTAATTCATTTATTACATCTTTCTCAGACTCTAATTTACTGATTTGTTTAACAACTTTATTATGTCTATCACATTGTTTCTTAGTATGTCTATATTGTTTACATTTATGACAAATAGTATTTCCAGTGTATCTATTATTTTTCTCATTATCTGATGAATCAGTAGTATTTAAAACTGTTATGTCTCTTTGTCTGTCTATATCTAAAGGTGAATTTAAAATTTCTATATTTTTAATTAATTCTACTAAACTATTATTTTGGGTATATATCATGAAGCTTTCAATTGATTTTAGTCTTTCATCAATTTTTTCTTTTAAACTATTATTATTCCCAAAACTATTATTTGGCCATCCTTTGTTGACTAGTTCTACTAAAGTACTCATTTGTCTTTCTTTTTCTATTTCTTCTTTTTTATCTAACTTCTTACGTATACCTTCTATCTTTACATCATTTTTTCTTTCAATTTTTTCTAACATCTCTTTTACTATGCCTTTTCTTATCATTCATTTGTCTTTGTCTTTATCAATTATGTCTAGTTTCTTCTTTTGTATTATTTCTATAGCACTAGGATTCTTTCTTTTTGGCTTCTAGACGTGTTCTCCTTTACATTACTATGCCATCTTTCTTATTATTATTTTCTTCTCTTTCTATGTCATCTTCTTCTTGCATTATTTCTATAGGTCTTCTTTTCTTTTCTTTTTTATTTCTTTTTCTTTTTTTTCTCTCTACTTCTATCATTCCTAACTTGTTTTGCACTATGTGACTATCTTCTTTACCATCTGTCAAAATTGTTTTTAGTGTCTTTACGTTATTTCTTTCATCAATTGTCTCTATTAGGATATCTTTTTTACTATTTTTAATATCTGTCATGTTTATAGATTAGTCAGTACTTAATAAGTTATTCTTTTGTCTATTATGCCAATTATCTATCACGGTTTTTGCTAAAGGTGATCTATGATGAGGTCCAAATTCTCTTTCTTTTTCTAATTCTGAATTTAAAGCTTTCATTCTTTCTAATAGGTCCAAAAAATTATCATTTTTCCTTTCTACTTTAGTATTTGTTATGGATCTTTCCATAGTTTCTAAAGATTCTAAATTTTTTTTATTAATCTTTTCTAATAAATTATTATTGTGTCTATTAGTCTGTTGATTGATTTTATCTCCTATTAATATAATCCAATTATTTGTGCTATTATAGTTATAATCATCTATATCACTGTCAGAATCAGAATCTATTTCATCATAATCCATATTACTATTTAACCAATTATTGTCTATATCTCTTATACTATAACCTTCATCATAATCTATTACTAACCACTAGTATCCTTGCTATTGGGACCACCTCCTTGGGAAACTCCATTGTGGGACCACCCAAACAACACCTATTTGATTGTAGCTATAGTAGCTATTCTGTCATTATATCTGTTAGTTGGACCTTTCTATTAGTCAGGCCTTTCTGATAATCACCACTTGAATACACTGTCATTGTTGACCTTGTATTTTGAAGGGATGTTGCCTCTATTGAGACGCCTTTATGCTTTGTCTAAAATCTTCATTGAAGATTTCTGTTCTGGCAAAATTTGGTCTGAGATTTTAGCCTTAGGATGGCTATCTTGCTTGCCAGGCAGTTGTCCGTTAATTTTAAAACTAACAAATTAATATAGTGCAGTATGCCTTAGTTGAAGCCCTTCATGCAATTGATGATCAAATTTGGGTAGTATAGCTTCAAATGCTACTAAGGGAGTTCATTTAAAGGGTTCTTTTAGAAGGCTATCTATTTCTAAGAGGGACACAAATATTTTAGAGAAGATTTGAGAAGGACTTTGTTAAACTGAGCAAACTTTTAGCATAAAATATTTCTAAAAATGAACTTTAAATAAACTTGTTCAAAAGAGATATATATTTCTTTTTGAAAATAATATGTATATACATAAGTGCTACTGGGTAGAGTTTATAGTATCATCTACCTTTGGATTTGTAATGATCTCATCATTGTCTGTTATTGGCTCATCAGTACTCATGTCCTTAAATATGGAGATTTCTTTCAACAAATGTATATCTTTGGGGATTGGAGGTAGGATGAACTTAAAGAATACTTTTGTTTCCAAAATATTAGTACATATTCCATTGTCTGTCGGAAAAATGATAAAGTAAAGCCAAAACAGGATTCCCTAAAATAATTTTAGAGGACAATCTGTCTACTAAGAAGAAAGGTGTTCTGAAATTGATCCCATTATTATAGATGTATGTCCTTGTCAATTTATTACTTATTTTAAGTCTATCACCATTAGCCTGAGTTAATCTATCTATTGTTGATTCATAATATTTGGAAGGTATTAATCCTTCCTGTATACAATTCATGTCAGCACCTAAATCAACAAGTGCAACAACTGTTAACGAAAATTCTTTATGAACAACTAGAGTTATTTCAGTATACTATTTTTGGAATATCATTCTATCAATTATATTTAAAAATTCATCTTTATATTCATCTTTATAAGAACTCTTATCAGTAAAATCATGTATGTCGGGGAGAAAGGAGTCTGTCAAAGGTTCATTACAATATTTAATTCTATCCTTTATACTAATTACTTGTGTGACTATTTTATGATTTTAATTCTTTCAGTTCTTTTCTTAGATTATTAATATTTGTCTGTAAATCTGTTATTGTTACAGGTTTACTGGGTTTAAATCTGTCAGTAATTTCTACAAAATTATAGGTTGACTTATAATCTTTCAAGTCTATTTCAAATCTGTCAGTTTGAATTAAAGATTTTTTTAGTTTAGATAAATAATCTTTCTTGGACCGTAAATCTGAAAGTTTGTCTATCAAATCCATTATTATATCTTCTTGTTTTGTTAAAATACTTATTTTTAGTTTTCTTTTACAATAACAATTATCAGAATTATTGCAATTACATAATTTAACCTTTTCATTATTTGAAGAAATATCTGTTGATAATGAGGTGATTTCACAATTATCTATCTAGTGAATTTCATTATCTATTTCATCACTATTTATCAGTTCTAGTATACTCATTAATTTATCCTTTAACTTTCTTGATATATCAAGTTTATTTATCTTTCTTTGAAAGTTACAGTATTTACTAGTGTGTCCCTTTTTACCACATTTGAAGTAAATAATGTCATTTTCTCTATGTCTATCATGTTTCTTTCTTTTGGACTCTTCTTTCTTTTCTTTAGACCTACTTTTATTATATCTTCTATTATTGTTTTTGTATCTATCAACATCTTTCTTTTCTTTCCTTCTTTTTCTAGAGGAAGCAATTAACAGATTAAAGCCATATTGTTCACAAAAAGTTCCTAACTCCTTTTTAGCATATCTTTTTTCTTTCTCTATTTGATTTTTTTAGTCTTAGATCATTACATAGCCATAGACCTGTTTTATTGATTGAGGATATTATGTCACCATAAGTTAAGCTAGGATAGTCTATAGTTCCGTCATTATTAGCTATATCAAGTCTAACTTTTTGAGCAAAGAAATAAGGTAAACCAACAATAAATTTTTTCTTTTTAGTAGGATTGTTGGCAGTCATTTCTACTTAGAACTTTTGAAGTAAAAAAATCTTTATACCTTCTAAAGTCTGAAAGTTATGGACATCTTAAATTAATTAAAACATCTGAAGCTCTTTCTTTATGTTAATTAGGATCTCCAACAAAATGTTTAGTTATGGTAAAGATTAAGTATTAGTTGCATCTTGTGAAGGCTGTCTATCTGTCATTATAACACTTCCATCCATCTCTCTTTTAACAGCTGTCAATATCCTAAGTCTGTTATCATTATTTAAATAGTGATCCCACCAGTCAGAGCCATGGATGGTAGATGTATGAGTTTTATTTCTTTACAATTAAGAAGTTACTAGGAACAGATATTGTTGCTATAACCACTACTTGCTCCTTGATAGCGTTGGTTAGCGTCACACTCATTGGCAAACCATAGTTTCGCGTTGGTCAGCCCATTTTTTGTTAGCTAACAGACAGGCGTTGTTTGGGTGGTCTCACAATAGAGTTTCCTGAGGAGGTGGTCCCGATAGCAAGGATACCAGTGGTTAGTAATAGTTTTGCCAGTAATTATTAATTGTTTGGAAATAGAATAAATACGTTTATCAGCTCATCATCTATTTGCTTGTTCACACTTAGGCTAGACAAACACTAATTAGAAACATGGACTATGATCAGGGGCGGAGGCACATTATGCATTGAGGGGGCCATGGCCCCCTCAATTTTTTTTAAAACCTCTATAATAGTGGGAACAAATAGGTCTCACACTCTCTCATTTAAAAGCTAGCCCCCCTATGAGAAAAACTTGGCCCCTCCTCCAATACGTAGCCATAAAAATGCCCCGCCCCAAATTCCTACTTTTCATCTTTTTGACTTTTCCTTTCCTTCTCTAAGACATGTCAGCCATATCTCACATTCTTTTTTTTCTTGAGTGAGGCCATGTCCCATAGCTATTCAAGACCTATGTTCTACTGGTGTGGGAATTATCATCAGAGAGAAGAGAGACTATGAGGGAACAATATTAGACTACTAGTGGGAATGAAATTGATTTTGAATTTAGTTGGGATGAATGAAATTGATTTCGAATTTATTTTTTACCATAGTAGTCTAATTTGGTTGAATTTAATTGTCGTTTATTTTATGGTTGCTTATAGTGACTTTGTTATATTTAATTTCAATAAATATAATTTCTTATAAATGTAGTCTAATTTTGATTAAATTTAATGTTTTTTTCTAAAACTAATGCAAGAAGGCATCTATAAATGTATATATGTCATACTTTGTATTTTTTTTTTTTTTGAATTGCAAATCAATATGATAATATTACCTCGACCCCCCAACCAAAAATTTTTGACTACGCCCCTAACTATGATGATATAGATTATGATGAAGGTTATAGCATAAGAGATATAGAATATAATTGGTTAAATAGTAATATGGATTATGATGAAGCAGATTTTGATTCTAACAGTGATATAGATTATTATAACTATAATATTATAACAAATAGTTGGAGTATATTAACAGGAGAGAAAATCAACCGACAAACTAATAGACACAATAATAGTTTGTTAGAAAAGATTAATAAAAAATTAGAATCTTTAGAAATTGTGGAAAGATCCATAACAAATACTAAAGTAGAAAGGAAAAATGATAATTTTTTGGACCTACTAGAAAGAATGAAAGCTTTAAATTTAGAATTAGAAAAAGAAAGAGAATTTGAACCTCATCATAGATCACCTTTAACAAGAACCGTGATAGATAATTGGCATAATAGACAAAATAATAACTTAGTAAATACTGATATATCTATAAACATGATAGATATTAAAAATAGTAAAAAAGATAGCCTAATAGAGACAATTGATGAAAGAAATGACGTAAAGATACTAAAAACAATTCTAACAGATAGTAAACAAGATAGTCACGTAGTGCAAAAGAAGTTAGGAAGGATAGAAGTAGAGAAAGAAAGAAGTCCTATAGAAATAATACAAAAGAAGAACCTAGAAATAATTGATAAAGACAAAGAAAAAGGAATGACAAGAAAAGGCATAGTAAAAGAGATGTTAGAAAAAATTGAAAGACAAAATGATGTAAAGATAGAAGCTATACGTAAGAAGTTAGATATAAAAGAAGAGATAGAAAAAGAAAGACAAAGGAGTACTTTAGTAGAACTAGTCAACAAAAGATGGACAAATAATAGTCCTGGGAATAATGATAGTTTAAAAGAGAAAATTGATGAAAGACTAAAATCAATTAAAAGATCCATGATATATACCCAAAATGATAGTTTGGCAGAATTAACTAAAAATATAGAAATTTTAAATTCACCTTTAGATATAGACAAAAAAAGAGACATAATAGTTTTAAATACTACTGAGTTATCAGATAATGAGAAAACTGACAAATATATTAGAAATACTACATGTCATAAATGTAAACAATATGTACATACTAAGAAACAATGTGATAGACATAATAAAATTATTAAACAAATCAGTAAATTAAAGTTTGAGAAAGATGTAATAAATGAATTAATGGAAATGTTTGACGTTAAACAGAAAGAGATAGACCAAGTAGCGAAAAATGAAGAACTAAAATCAACCAACCCACTCAAAGTCAACAAAAGAAAAAGGAAACAAAAAGACACAATAATGAAATTGATAGATAATCTACCTAATCACCTAAAAAAAATGCTATTTACTAAAATTGAAAGATTTTATAGACATACCTATTGCTTGTATTATTTGTAGGAAATATGGATACCATGTTACGAAATGTGGAAAAAGAGAAAAAGATAAGAAAGAAAAGACAAAATTGAAATAAGATGGAACAAACATAAAACCAGTAACCCTACAAGATTTAATGACAAAAGCAAAAATAGTAAAAAAAGAAATTAAAGAAGATAATTCGACTGACATAGATGAACAACATACAGTAGAAATAATAAACTTGAAAGAATTTTCTAAGCCCATGATAGACCTCCCCTTCATTAGAAAAAGATGCACACAATAGACAAAATTTCTTGAGTTTAATTGACAGAGTAATTTTTCAAAACTGGAATACAGAAATCACTTTAATAAGTAACGAAGAGTTTTCTTTGACAAAAATTTCTTTAATAGACTCAAGTGGTGAAATGAATTGTATACAAGAAGGACTAATACCTTTAAAGTATTATGAAAAATCATCTGAAAGATTAACTCAGGCTAATGGAGAAAAGCTTATAAGTAATTACAAAATACCTAATGTTCACATATGTAATGATGGAATATGTTTTGAAACTGTTTTTGTTTTAATTAAAGACCTTTCTTCTAAAATTATTTTAGGAAATCCCTTTATGGACTTACTTTATCCCTTATTAACAACAAACGAAGGAATTAAAACTAATGTGCTAGGAAAAGACATACTTTTTAAATTCATTTTACCACCATTCCTGAAAGAAGCCTATTCACTAGATAATACTTCCATAATAAAAGAAATTGATAAAGAAAGAACTTACAGGAAAAACAGACATTTGTTATCTTTAAAGTCAGAAATAATATATGAAAGAATTGCTGATCAATTAACAGATCACATATTAAATCATAAAATAAAAGTATTCAAACAACAGATTGAGATAGAAATTTGTTCTAATCTCCCTACTACTTTTTGGCATAGGCACTGACATATAGTACAATTACCTTATGAAAAAGACTTTAATGAAAGACAGATACCTACTAAAGCTAGACCAATACAAATGAACAATGAATTATTAGAACACTATAAAAGAGAAATTAAAGATCTTTTAATTAAAGGTTTAATCAGAAAAAGCAAGTCTCCTTGGAATTGTGCTACTTTTATGTTAATAATCAAGCAAAATTAGAATTAGAAGTTCCAAGATTAGTTATAAATTATAAATCTTTAAATAAAGCATTACAATGGATAAGGTATCCTATTCCCAATAAGAAAGATTTACTTGACAAACTTCATGAAGCAACCATATTTTCCAAATTTGATATGAAAAGTGGATTTTGGCAAATACAGATAGATGAGAAAGACAAATATAAGACTGCCTTTACGGTTCTTTTTGGTCATTATGAGTGGAATGTCATGCCTTTCGGTTTAAAAAAAGCACCTAGTGAATTTCAAAACATAATGAATGATATATTTACTTCTTTTACAGATTTTTCAATTGTTAATATAGATGATGACTTAATTTTTTCTAAATCGAAATCAGTAATTTTTCCTAAATCAATCGATGACCATTGGAAACATTTAGATATATTGTCAAAGTAATTAAACACAATGGATTAGTTGTCTAGCCACTAAGATAAATTATTTCAAGATAAAATCTGATTTTTAGGTCATAATATTTATAAGGGAACCTTAAGCCCCATTGACAAAGCCATTAAATTTGCAGATAAATTGCCAGATGAAATAAAAGATAAAACCAGTTACAGAGATTTCTTGGCAGCCTAAATTATGTTTCGGATTACTTTCAAGGTTTAAGAAAGATATGCGGACCCTTGTATAAAAGGCTAGAAAAGAATCCTCCTCCATGGACAAACATACATACTATGATAATTAGACAGATAAAAAAAATATGTTAAGCAACTCCCTTGTATTGCTATTCCTTCCCCCAATACTTTTAAAATTGTTGAGAGAGATGCTTCTAACATAGGTTATGGTGGAATTCTAAAACAGGTAGCAAAAAATGATGCCAAAGAACAGATTGTTAGATTCCATTTTGGCTCCTGGTCAGCTACCCAGCAGAATTACAGCACTATTAAAAAAGAAATTTTATCTATTATATCATGTGTTTCAAAATTTCAAAATGATTTTTTTAATCAAAGTTTTTAATTCGAGCTAATTGTAAAAGTGTTAGAAGTTTTACAGAAAGATATTCAAAATCTTGTCTCTAAACAAAGTTTTGCTAGATGGCAAGCTATTTTAATAGAGGCAACATCCCTTCAGAATACAAGGTTAGCAATAATAGTGTATTCAAATGGTGATTATCAGAAACGGCCGACTAACAGACATAATGACAGAATAGCTACTATAGCTACATCAGATAGAATTGAGAAAAAAAAATTACAGAATAGCTACTATCAGACAGATCCAGAAAGGATAGACAACTACGATAGATCACTATTCACCTGTGACAAATTACTATTCACCAGCACGCATGAATAGCTTCTAGACAAATCCAATACAGTCTAGACAGATACAAATAGATGTTCATAAGTCACTACTGTTCACTAGCATGTGTGAAAAGAAACCTAATAGATTCCCAAATAGACTACTGCTCATCAATTATAATTTCCACAATTTTCTACAAGTTTCCATTGATAGATTAACTTGAGTTAATTTTACTAACTCAGGTTACTTTTGAAAACTTACCTTGGTTAATTTCGTCTATAAAAGAATGGACTCCAAAGATAGAAGACAGGTTCAAGTTTGAGATTCAATTCTTAGGTTCAAATTTTAGTGTTAAGGTCCAATCTCTTGAAAGAAGACATCCCTCTCCCTCTCTTGGAAAGACTTTTGTAATTCTTCATCTCCAGTAATCCTATAACCCTTCCCTTCAAACAGAATCTTGTAACATTTTAGTTTCAAAGATAGATTTTACTTTGTAATCTTATAACTCTTCAGACAAAGTTTTATTTTCAAGCTTGTAACAAAGATAGAAGTTTGTTTTCAAGTTTTATCAAAGATAGAAGTTTTTATTCAAGTAAGATTTTAGGAGTTTCTATTTTCATATTTTATATTAGTTTTAATCTATTTTGAATATATCTATTTTGCTGTTTTCTTCTTTATCATCTATTTTATCATTGTTTATGCTTCCATATTACTGCTGTGCTCTCTCCTGAGTAGTTATGGTATAATTAATTCTGCTAAACCATTATCTTGGGTATATGTCATAAATCTTTCAATTGACTTTAGTCTTTCATCAATTTCTTCCTTTAAACTATTACTCTTTTTGAAACTATTATATTTCTTTTCTTTGTTGACTACTTTGACCAAACTATCACTATTATGTCTTTCCTTTTCTATCTCTTTCCTTGTCACGTGTCTTTATTTTTCTATGTACCTTTCTATATCTAACTTCTTACATAGAGTTTCTATATTGGCTAATTTTAGAGTGTTATCATTTTGTCTTTCAATTTTTTCTAACATCTCTTTTACTATGCATTTCCTTATCATTCCTTTATCTTCTATATATGTTGTTCTTTCCATTATTAGGCCATCTTTCTTATTATTACTCTTTTGTCTTTCTATGTCATCTTTCTCTTACATTATTTCTATAGGACTACTTTCTTTCTCTACTTCTATCATTCCTAACTTCTTTTGCACTATGTGACTATCTTCTTTACATTCTGTCAAAGTTGGTTTCTTTTTTCTCTTTCCTTTTTTATCTTTTTCTTTCTTAGCTTTTCCTTCTTTTCCACATTCCATAACATGGTGTCCATATTTTCTACACTTAATACAAACAATGGGTATGTCTATAGAATCTTTCAATTTTAGTAAATAGTCTATTTTATCTTTTAGGTGATTAGGTAGGTTATCTATAAATTTCATTCTTATATCTTTTTGTTTCCTTTTCTTTTATTGGCTTTGAGTGGGTTGGTTGATCTTAATTCCGTCTTTTTATTAACTTGATCTATCTCTTTTTTATTAACATTAAAAATTTCTATAAATTCATTTATTATATCTTTCTCAAATTCTAATTTACTGATTTGTTTAACAATTTTATTATGTCTATCACATTGTTTTTTAGTATGTCTGTCATTTTTCTCAATATTTGATGTCTCAGAAATATCTAAAACTTCTTTTTTAATAATTCAATAAAGAAGAAGAGATTTTGAACGGTTTTAAACGCCTTAGGACAACTAGTTTAACCTAGTTAATTAGCCAAGTGATTATTTAGTCAAAATTAAACAAATCTAGGTGAACACAAATATATCATATCATGCAAAGTAGTGGAAATATAAAAGAACACAATGATATGATGACTTAGGAAACCACACGGTAAAAACCTGGGGAGGATTTGACCTAACTATCCTCAAGGTAAACCTGAATCCACTATGCGAAAGAATCAAAGTTCATACAAAAGGACTTACAAGCTCCTCGCATGACTTCCTAATGCTACCCACCAGTAGAACTTACTGACACGACCACGTGCAAACTCCGAATCCACGGACTCCTTCTTTCTTGGATTCTCCAATCAGCTACAAGCACCCACGCTTAATATTCTTTAAGCTTCTACAGTACCAACCAAGTTGATCATCAAGATGTTGAAGTAATCTCTACCTTGAAAACCCTAAACTTTGTGTAAAGGAAAGCTCCTCTGGATCTCACAAGAGATTTACACAAAACAGCAAAGTATGAGCAACAACTCAACTGGAGCAACTCTAAAAACGTGGCTAGGGATTCTCTTTATATACCTAGGGTAAAAACAGAAACCCAAAATGTTTATGAGTTAGGGCTGAGCTAAAAAATTCTGCAGAAAAACATTCTGCCCGAGATTCGATCGATCGAGTCTTTCTTTCGATTGATTGAAATTCGATCGATCGAGTCTTTCTTTCGATCGATCGAGCCAGGCTGAAATGCACCAATGCATCTGTAGCCTCTCGATTCCAACTTTACATGAAAGACCCAACTTTGAGCAAGCCTAAACAAGACTAAATAACCTATTTTGATCATGTTTTGCCAACAATACAAATTAGAGTTCTAAATACATAAAATCCTAAATCTTTAGAACCTAACAAACTCCCCCTTTGGCAATCCGTGACAAAACACAAACACTAAGCTCAAAGTTTACAATTAAAAAGTCCTTTACAAAAATAATGCTCATAAAACCAAAATTCAATCCTAACTACTATCCATTAGTTACAAGTGTAGATAGCAGCTCAATTGAATCAACCTATTTATTCCTGAAATAATCAACAAACGCATAAATGCATGTGTGATAGAAATTCGTATATAAACAGGTATAACATTCTTGTATGATTCATACAACACACAATAAAGACATATATCAAATGAATAACTCATAAAATATAAATCAATAAACAGTGAATCCAAAGCAACAAGAATAAAAAAGAAAACATGTATATCAATCAATGTTACTCCCCCTAACATGAATATCCCCAAAAAAATGATATACAAGGTGAAGTGCATAAATACAATCTAACAGCTCCACTAGCTCCTCAAAACAACAAAAACTCTCCCCAACTACAAAACTCCTCTACTACAAACTCTACTCCCCCTTTTTGTGACGAAATGCCAAAGGGCAATCACAATCCATCATCAAAAAGAGGTGGTAAGGGTGAAAGAACATGTGCCAGATCAGCTCGCAATGCATGGATCTTGTCAAGCACGCCTACCAAAATCTGACTATGAGCCGCCTGAACAGTCATGATAGTCTCTAAAGTACGACGAATATCAAAGTCATCTGATGGAGGTGGAGGAACAACAGCAACAGCAGCAGCATCATCAGGATCAGGAGCATCCTCACCAGAAGGACTTGTAGAAGAAGAGGGAGGAGGTGCGGACCCAAAAGGTGTAGACCTAGGGTGTTTAGAGCCAGCTCGAAGGTGAGCAACCCTCTGTCTAAGAAAAGACGCACCTATAGGACCAATGACATGCACAGGCTTAGAGGAAGGAAAACCACTAAGATCAAGATAAAGAAGAATCCTAGAGATACAAATAGGATGAACAAGGGCATGAAAAGAAGATGAACTCCTATACACTTCGTTTAAAGAACGAAGGAACAAATGGAGAAAACTGATAGGAGCATCAGTAACTAGAGTATATAAAAATACACACCTTAGAGAGGAATGGTGTGCAGATGAGAAATGGGCCAAAAGCAATGACACGCTATCCTAAAGAAAAGATAGTGTAGCTCAGAAAGCTCAACAGTAATGATCCTAGGATCAAAACCCCACTGGATAGATGACCTAGTGATGTAAGACATAACATCACTCAAAATTGGAGACTCATCATAAGGGTAGACAGGGTGTTGGACCAAATGTACCCCTAGAGTATCAGCCACTACTGTAGGAGTAATGGTGTATTCTACGCCTCGTATCTAACTCTTGACTAAAGTGTTGGAATCATAGACGCGGATCGAGATGTTCAAGTAGAACTCTCGAATCAAGGTAGCAGGTTTAGGAGGATCAGAAATATCCACTAAGGGTAGTTAGCCCCTACGCTCTAAGTTTGCCCTAATGGCAGGATCCAACTCATCGAGAGTGACAGACGGCTCAAACCAAATCTTTCGCTTAAGGTTCAGCTTCTCAAAAATCTCTTAGTTTTTCTCACGAGGAAATTTCTTACGGTCAAAGGATGGAGGGGAAGGAGTAGGTGAAGGGACAGTCCTATGAGCCCTAGTTTTCCTAGGCATGATTCTAAGGAAAGGACAGAGACACAAGAGAAAACCAAAAGAGAAACAAATAAAAACCAAGGGCAGACTGCAAGTTAGCACCAAAAAAGATAGAAAAAAAAACTATATGATGCATGAACAGTTAAAATGCCATGATGCATGTACTAATGCAGTAAACAAAGTTCAATTTTAAATTCAATTGCACAAAATTGGCTCGAGCATAGATATTCTAACCAAAAACCCAAAAATTTGAAAACCACTTATAAAATTTTGAAGCACATTGATGAATTAAGCATTACAAAATACAATACATAGATTATAATGCCTAATTACATCCAATCAACAAGCCAATTTCATCAATTACAACCTAATTGAACAAAATCCCCAATTCGGAACAATTATAAACCCTAGAATTTTCAATTCTCCATAAAACCCAAAATTGATCAAATTAAACTATCAAGAACATGTTTATAGCTTGTCCCCATAAAAACCGATTGATCAATTTCACAAAATTGGGCTTGAAACATCAAAAATTCCAAAAAGAGAGAGGCCTGAAAATATGAGGTAAAATGCATGAAAAATGCAAATAAACTCAAAAATGAGGGGCAAAAAAGACTTACTGGCTTGAGGAAAGAGAGATTTTGCAAAAATTTTGAAGAAAAACGACAAAAAATTCGCTGTAGATCATTGCCTAGTCGGAGAGAGAAAAGGAGGTTTGAAAAACTTTTGAAAAAGAGGATGAATCAATCAAAGAGTACTATTTAAAAAATCTGATTCACGACTTTTGATTGATCGAAAATTACATTCGATCGATCGAATCACTCCGAAAGTTTTAAAAAGAATTTTAAATATTTTCGATCGATTGAAAAACAGAATGGATCAATCGAAACAGGCAACGGATCACAGTATTTTGAGAAAAATTCCAGTTTTGAAAACTCAAACCAATTTTTGAAAATAACTCCTCAAAGCATTAAAATCAATGAAACACAATGCATGAGTATAAGATGAAATGGAATGCTTTTTCAAAAACCCAAATTTGTAATCCCAGATTTTCCAAGGAAAGTTTCAATCAGTTCTTCCTTTAAATTCATAAGTAAAAAATATTTTACATAATACTCAAGGTATTTTTCAAACTTGGTTGGTCAGACAAAAACACACACAATAACATGTACAGTGTTTAACAAAGAGTAACTTGTGTAGTGTGTGCAAACTAGCAAAAGTTTAAGATACATGTGAGATAATATGTGAATAGAAATCAATCACAAAGTCTACAAAATTCATCACACGGAATTTAAAAGAGACTATCACCTAAAGAGATACATCCTATAACTCCCACGTCTCCTAGAACATAAGCTTGCAATCATGTAAGTTTCTTGAATTTTTGCCTTATAGTTATGTGAGATGGCATCAAGCCTAATAGTACACACCAATTTTAAGCATTAAACAATTAAGCCGAGGCATCACCTTATATTCTTTTTGTGCATGTGCTACACTTTCTCGAGCACATAATTTTATGATATGCACTAAGGTGTTCATGATTGGCTAATGAATAGTGGTGAGATGGTTATTTATATCTTTTTCAAAAGGATCAAGTCCGACAGTCAAATAACATGTGACTTTCAAGATCAAGACAAAGTAATCAAAAACCATAACCATCTTTCCCATACAACATGCACTACAAAGTTTCAACTAGTCAAGTGCAATAAATAAGCTCATCAACGCTAAACAAGGTACATATGACATGTTATGTGTAAATAAATTGACCAACCTTGTTTTCAAAAACCAAAGAAACATAGTGCCATAAACATCTTTTGCTTTTCTCCTTTTTTTTTTTTAAGAGAAAACAAATAAATTCTAGAATGAAATGCATGAATGTAATGCAATGCAAGTCCTAGAACAAAAAAAACAAAAAACCAAATAACAATGGTCACAAAGGAATGAGCAAAGAAGCACAAGGACCATGTCAGAAAGACTCAATTAGATCGAGTCTTTTGCATTCAAAACCTTTTAGATGCACCACGAGGATTAGAGTTTTTATTCACATTCGAGTGATTTCTAACTCCAGGATTGGAATAAAGGTTCAACGCCTTTACCAATTCACCAATGAGTACCATAGGATCTTGTACTTGAAGCACAAGCACCTTTGGTTTGTTTGGTCTCTTAGCAGCATGAAGCTTGTAACATTTAGGACGAATGTGTCCAGACTTTCCATAATAGTGACAAACCCATTTAGGTTTACCATGTATCTTGTCCTTAGAAAGGGTAGAATCCTTAGGTTTAGACTCTCCTAGATCAACCCTAATCTTTCTAGATGGTGAAACTTTTATGGGTTTAACTACCTCACTCATAGGGGGCTTAACAGTTTCACTCATAACCTCACTCGTAAAAGGTTCAGAAGAAGATGGAGGAACAAAGATTGTGGAATGTGGTGCAGAATCAAAGATGCTTTCAACATATTCTAAACCAGATTTATCAGAATGATACTTTTGAACATTCAACATGTTATTAAGTTTAGAATTAGCAGATCTAGCAACAGATAAATCATGTTTCAAAGTTTTAACTTTATCAAGTAAGAGCATGTTCTTAGATTTAACATTGTTCAAAAGATCATTAGCATCAAACAAATTAACAAGCAAATTCTTCTTTTCAGGCTCAAGAGATTCAATTTTCTTCAGGCCAAGTTCAACATTCATAGCATCCTTTGCAGCAATTTTGCAAAGTTTATTGTAGGCCTCTTGAAAATCTGCATCCTTAGAGAGTTCCCCATCAAAAGGGTTCTCTTCAACAGATATACTTTCATTTACTATAGCAGTGACAATGAAAGCAATGAAGTTTCCATCCTCGTCACATCTAGACTCATCATCAAAAACCTCATTATCACTAAGGGTTACAGTCATAGCTTTACCCTTAGATCTCAAAAATGTAGGACATTCAGATTTCATATGACCATACCCTTGACAGCCAAAACACTGAGCACCCAAAGGATTGTTTAAAGATTGACCAACTTTTTCTCTAGGTTTTTCAAAATTATTAACCTTAGTGGGATCATTCTTTCTAAAGTTTCTAGGTTCAACAGTGTTTGTACCTCTTGCCTTTCTATGGTTATTCCTAAGAAAGTTTTTAAAGTTCTTGGCAAGGTATGCAATCTCTGTAGCAGAGAGCTCATCATCAAATCCACCAACATCAACATCATCAACTGACTTAAAAGCCATTGATTTGGATTTGTTCACTTTGGGTAGGTTAGACTCATAAGACTGAAGAGATCCTACAAGCTTATTAACAAGGATGGTGTCCACATCCTTGCTCTCAGTGTTGGCAGTCATTTTGGGTCTAAAGTCTTCAGTTAAAAATCTAAATATCTTCCTAACAATTTTAGGTTGATCATAGATTTCACCCAAATTAAAAGCAGAATTAACAATATCATTTAATTTAGCATAGAATTCATCAAAAGATTTATCATTAGACATTCTAATGCTTTCAAATCTAGAAGTCAATTGCTACAGTTTATTAATTTTAATTGCCTTTATGCCTTCATGCACAGTTTGGAGGATTTTCCAAGCAGTGTGAGCAACCTCAACATTAGAGATTCTCTTAAATTCCTCCATAGAAACAGCATTGAAGATGGCATTCATAGCTATGCTATTGAAGCCTGCTGCTCCTTTTTCAGAAGTTTGCCACTCACTCACAGGAGTAGTGGGCTTCTGCCATCCGTATTCAACGGAATTCTAAACCCTTTCATCAATAGATTTCAGGAATGCTTTCATCCTTACTTTCTAATAAGCATAGTTATTCCCATCAAAGTGAGGAGGAACAACAAGAGAGTGTCCATGCTCCATGACAACAAGGGTCAAGGATCAGCTCAGAGATCAAAAAATGTCTAACAAGAGAGCTATCCATTTTAATACCACTTGAACAGTTTTAGACCCCTTAGAACAACCAATTTAACCTAGTTAATTAGCCAAGTGATTACTTAGTCAAAATTAAACAAATCTAGGTTAACACAAATATATCATATCATGCAAAGCAGAAGAAATATAAAGAACACAATGATATGATGACCTAGGAAACCACACGGTAAAAACCTGGGGAGGATTTGACCTAGCTATCCTCAAGGTAAACCTGAATCCACTATGCGAAAGAATCGAAGTTCGTACAAAAGGACTTACAAGCTCCTCGCTTGACTTCCTAATACTACCCACCAGTAGAACTTACTGACACGACCACGTTCAAGCTCCGAATCCACGGACTCCTTCTTTCTTGAATTCTCCAATCAGCTACAAGCACCCACGCTTGATAGTCTTTAACCTTCTATGGTAGCAACCGAGTTGATCATCAAGATGTTGAAGTAATCTCTATCTTGAAAACCATAAGCTTTGTGTAAAAGAAAACTCCTCTAGATCTTACAAGAGATTTACACAAAACAGCAAGGTATGAGCAACAACTTAACTGGAGCAACTCTAAAAATATGGCTAGGGTTTTTCTTTATATACCTAGGGTAAAAACAGAAAACCCAAAACGTTTAATGAGTTAGGGCTGAGCTGGAAAATTCTGCAGAAAAAAATTCTGCCTGAGATTCGATCGATCGAGTCTTTCTTTTGATCGATCGAGTCAGGCCGAAATGCACCAATGCATCTACAGCTTCTCGATTCCAACTTTACATGAAAGACCCAACTTTGAGCAAGCCTAAACAAGACTAAACAACCTGTTTTGATCATGGTTTGCCAACAGTACAAATTACAGTTCTAAATTCATAAAATCCTAAATCTTTAGAACCTAACAAACTCCCCCTTTGGCAATTTGTGACAAAACACAAATACTAAGCTCAAAGTTTACAATTAAAAAGCTCTTTACAAAAATAATGCTCATAAAACCAAAATTTAATCCTAAATACTGTCCATCAGTTGCAAGTGTAGACAGCAGCTTAATTGAATCAACCTATTTATTCCTAAAATACTCAACAAACGCATAAACGCATGTGTGACAGAAAATAGTATATAAACAGGTATAACATTCTTGTATGATTCACACAACATACAATAAAGACATATATCAAATGAATAACTCATAGAATATAAATCAATAAACAATGAATCCAAAGCAACAAGAATAAAAAAGAGAACATGTATATCAATCAATGTTACTCCCCCTAACATAAATATCCCCAAAAAAATGATATACAAGGTGAAGCGCCTAAATACAATCTAACAGCTCCACTAGCTCCTCAAAACAACAAAAACTCTCCCTAACTACAAAACTCCTCTACTACAAACTCTACTCCCCCTTTTTGTAACGGAATGCCAAAGGGCAATCACAATCCATCATCAAAAGGAGGTGGTGAGGGTGAATGAAGATGTGCCAGATTAGCTCGCAATGCACGGATCGCGTCAAGCACATCCACCAAAATCTAACTATGAGCCGCCTGAACGGTCATGACAGTCTCCAAAGTACGACAGATATCAAAGTCATCCAATGGAGATGGAGGAACATCAGCAGCAATAGCAGCATCATCAGGATCAGGAACATCCTCACCAAAAGGACCTGTAGAAGAAGAGGGAGGAGGTGCGGACCCAGAAGGTGTAGACCTAGGGTGTTTAGAGCCAACTCGAAGGTTAACAGCCCTCTGTCTAAGAAAAGACGCACCTATAAGATGAATGGCATGCACAGGCTCAAAGGAAGGAAAACCACTAAAATCAAGATAAAAAAGAATCCTATGGATAAAATAGGATGAACAAGGGCATGAGACGAAGATGAACTCCTAGGATCAGAATCCCACTGGATAGATGACCCAGTGATGTAAGACATGACATCACTCAAAACTGGAGACTCATCATAAGGGTAGACAAGGTGCTGGACCAAAGGTACCCCTAGATCATCAGCCACTACTGTAGGAGTAATGGTGTACTCTACGCCTCGTATCCAACTCTTGACTAAAGTGTTGGAATCATAGGCGCAGATCGAGATTTAGGGTTCCAATTAGCTCCAATTAGTTCAACTAGTAAAATCTTTGATGGTTGAATAAGAGATTTTGGGTTCAATATCTACCTACACCAAAATTGACTGAGCAGAAAAAAAAAATACTATTTTGATGGATTTTTGATGTGGTGGTGGGTTGTTGTGGACGTGTAATTTGTAAGGTACGATAAAAAAATCTAGGAAAGATTGTGTGATGGACGAAAATAAGTGTGGAGAAATTGGGAGGAAAAGAAACAAACTCAATATATATATATATATATATATATATTAATTTGATTAAAACGATGTAGTTTTGACCTAATAAAATGTATGTCATTTTTAGGTAGATTATGTGAGGTGTGACATTTAACAAAATTGTGTTTAATGTTAAGGATTAAACCAATATCTTCAAATATTAAATACTAAAAAAAAAAATCCAAAACTTTGAAGATATGATTACATTATATTTTAAAATATAATTTAATTGACATGACTTGTTGACTACAAGGGACGGTTGTCATTTATTACATTAGTTGTTAGTTATTTAGGTAAGTTTTAGATTGAGTCATAAATGAGTTGGATAAATAATTACCCTTTTTTCTTGTTAAAATTACGTATTTAAATAAATAGTTAATACACATTATTAGCCCAATTCATTTATCCTAGGTAGAGCCAAGAAGACCATTTATCCCATTATACACATACAAAATTAAGAACACCTAAAAGCCTCCGAAATTATCCACACAAAAAAGCCCTAAAATCACTTAATTAAAAAAGAAATACTCTCATAACATCCAAAATGATCATATAGCCCTATAAAACATTCAAATGATTGAAAATATATTAGAACCTCAAAAATTACCAAAAAAATATCTCAGAGTTCCAAAATGATTGTAAGACCCCAAAATCTCTAAAATGACCAAAATAACCCCAAAACCTCTAATATGATCGAAATACCCCTAAACGACTTAAAACTATGCATTTCATTTAGAGTTTATTCATAAATCAGTGTGTCAACCATTGAAATGAGAAGGTAGAGAGGGAAGGCTTCACTTAGAGTGAAAGTGAAAATGAATCTATATGCCAATAAAGAGAAGCTAATTATCTAAATGAAAAACAAATTTTATCAATAATTTCTTACTTTTTTTCTACTTTGTTATTGCTCAAAATAATAGAGATAGAGATTTCAGATTTAAACAATTTCATAAGTGTGAGATTTTAATTAACAAAATTAAAAACTTAGGAAATAATATGTAACATGATATAAAATTTAAGCATTTTAATGCACCCTTTTTAATTTCTAAAAACTTTTGTAATTGACTTTTAATCAAAGTAATATTTTTAAACTTCTTAAAAATTTGGTAATAAAATTTCACTTATAACATTTTAAGTTAATAATTTTATCCTATTTATGGTGGGAATGGAATATAGAGTATATTTAAAATAAAAATATTTTAATATGATGTATGGTAAAATGCAAAATGAGATGTAAAATATACTTTAAAAGTGAGTAATTAAAAAAGACAAAAGTTACCTTTTTTATGAGAATATTTAGTAAAAAAAAAACTAATTTTTTATTTATTTTTCCATAAAAATGATATTAAATTTTTTTTAAATAATTCATTAACAAATATTCAAATTCTTAACCAAAAAAAAATAAGATACAAAACCAAATGTCAACGCTTTAACTTTAATGGATCAATTTCTAAGGGTTATGCTAATGAGTGTCTTTAAGGCATTGGTTAACAATCCAGTTAAAGAAAGTTTTTATGAGAAAAAAAAAATTAATGTTTTGACAGCTTTTTTCATTTCTCATAAAAGTGAAGTCAAAACTTTTTTAAAATGGATTATTAACCAATGCCCTAAGAGCACTCGTTAGCATTTCCAAATTTCTAATTAATAGATTCTACTTATTGGCAATAAATTAATTCATTAACAAATATTCTAATTCTTAACCAAAAAAAAAAAAAAAAGATACAAAACCAAATGTCAACCCTTTAACTTTAATGGATTAATTTTAGAAAAAATTGGCAAATGTCCTTTTTGAGCAAAAATTGTAACGTTTTGCCTCCTTTCCCAAACTAATTAAGGAAGTGCTCTTCTTTCGTAACTTGATTTAAGATCAATCGAGTTTTAAAAAAAAAAAAAAAAAAATTCTAGAGCCTATAATAGTATTTTAGGACCTATAGTGGCGTTTTATAATTTGACCTCCATGAACTCAAGTTATAGGCAATTTTTTTTTACCTATAATTCGAGTTTATAGAGATCGAGTTACAAAACGCTAATATAAGTCCTTAAAACGTCATTATAAACTCCTTAAAAATGACACTATAAGGCCTAACTCGATTTATCTCAAATCAAATTTTAAAAGAGAGACATTTTCCTAATTATTTAAAAAAAAATGTTATATAATTTGCGTGAAAATGACATTTGTCCATTTTCTCGGATTAATTTCTAATTAATAGATTCTACTTATTGACAATAAAATCAATGATAATAGGTATCTCTTTAAATCGATGAAAATGACATGAGGTACGTCTTCGTTAAGAGTATTCATATACATCACATGTGCAGCACGTTTTCGTTAGATAGTAAATAATGATTGGACAGCCGCCGAATGCGTTATTGTTGATCCATTCGACGATAACGGCAAATCTACCTTTTTTTTTTTTTTTTTTTTTTTTTTTTTGGGTCTATAGAACGTTAAACCTACTTTACTTGGAAGTGAATGCTTTTTTTTCTCGGTCTATAGAACGGCAAACCTACTTTAATTGGAAGTGAATGCTTAAATACCTCACTTTAATGAGGCTGTAGGAATTGGAAAACTTCGCAGTCCCAGCACGGCAAACCTACTTTAATTGGAAGTGAATGCTCAAATACCTCACTTTAATGAGGCTGTAGGAGTTGGAAAACTTTGCAGTCCTAGCCAAATCATCACTTTCTTTTGTTAAAGAGCTTCCCCGCCATTATACTCCAATTAATTTCTAGCCTTTGATAAAAGTAAATTAATGCAAATAAAACAACTAATGCAAAATATCCCTTAAACAAAAAACTCAATCTTTTTGTACGGAAAACTTGATTTAGCATGTATGTCTTATTCTTTAAGAAACCCAACTCCTTGTTATACTAAAGGTAAAAAGTAGCGAATATCATAAGGAAATTTGTATGGGATATATATATTTTTAAAATTTTATGTGAAAAAAAAAAAGTAATTACTAATATTTATGACGGCTTTATATATTTCTTATAAAAGTGCTGTCATAATATTCTTAAAATAATTTATTAACGATTATTTCAAAAGCACCCATTATCTTGGCCTTAAGTCAAGAAAAACACTTTTATTTTTTATTTTTTTATTTATTATTTTTTTTTAGAGCATGTTGAAGCCATTTTCTCGGCTAGTTAAAGTTGGCATGTGGAGTATCTCAAAAAAACGATTGGCATGTGGAGTGGACCAGAGTCTAGGACTAGCACACGAGACCACCAACAGTTCAGTGGTTGTCAATTAGCTGCTTCCCCTGCCCTCTTTTTATTCGTATTTTTAGAGATACGTTCATCATTTTATTCTATTGACTTTATGGTCTCTTAATAATATTTTATCTTCCCTTCTCTATAATCTTAAGATAAGATTTTTTATTTTATTTTATTGGAATCTTAAGATAGGATTGATGAGATATAAGTGTTTGGTTTCAGTATTAACTTTGTTTTCGAGTAAAATATTTTCTTACCCAATATATTTTTAGTGAAGAATATCATCAAAGAAAATGATTTTTTTTTTTTTAATGTTTAGTTGCAAGTTATAAAATAATTTCCTGGTGTTTTGTTGCATTGAAATTTTCCAACGACGATAATGTATATGAGAGAAAAGTGGCGGTTGTATTTGTGATAGACTAGTGATGACAATGACAATAACAACAAGCAAGGTGGTGGCGATGATGGCGGCTAAGCATTGGTGGCCATGATAGTTGGAGACATGGCTAGTTGTCAACAATAGGCATGCATGTGGGTGATGAAGGCTTGGCAGAGGGTAGATCGAGTGGCGGTTGGTGTTTGATATGATTGGTGGTGTAATGGTTGGTAGGCAATCTAGCCAACAACGTCATGTGGAGAGTGATGGTGGCAAGTGGCAATTGTCCACAATGTGGAGGAAGGGGCAGGAGATGATAATGGTGCGGAAGAAACCAAGTTTTCTTTTTCCTTGTAAAACGTATTTCCCATTTTTGTGCAATTTTTCGTTAATCATGGGAAAAATATATTTTCTATTGACTAATAATTTAAGTTGCACCAAAAATCGAAAAACAAACACACCAAAAAAAAAAAATCCAAATAAATGGGTGCATGAAGTAAAGGACACAAATATGTACGGTTTTTTTAAATTTAATTGCTTATTTTGCCCCAAAAAAAAAAAAAAAAAATCCTTTCTTCAAAAATAAAAAGTAAAAACACATTGATCATATCTCTATTTCTCCAAATGACCAAAAAAGTAAAATTGTTTTTGAAAAAAGAAAGGAGAAATACTTATATGTTTTTAGGAACATATTTCTTGAATACATTTGAACTAGCTGTAGCATAAGAGTAAAAAAACAAATGTATTAATCATTTATATATATTGTAGGGTCTGTTTTTATAGCCCAAGCCCAAAAGGTATGGGTTAAAGGCCCAACGAATCCAGGACAATGAATTTGTAAAGAGTGGGTGAAAGAGCTGGGCTGGTTATGAATTAAACAATGGTTGGCTAGGGTATTTGAGGTGGTGATAACATGAAATAATGCTTAAACAACTCCATGAATAAATGTCTGAAGAGATGTTTTATTGAATGAACAGTAATTACAACATTCAGAGCTACAGTAAAGTTTTTCTTTCTTCTCTCTCGTCTTTTTCCTCTCACCTCTTACCAGGAACCCTTCTTCTTTATATAGCACCATTTCCCATCATCTCCATCGTCCACCTATTCTTTATCTGTGTATCTACTTAAGTATATGTCACGTCGTGTGTCTACTTTAATTCTTTATGAGTGGCGGTAGTTGAGGTTACACTGTTCAGAGGTCTTCTCCACATATAAATGCAGCTAGAAAAACTATTGCAGTGCATTAAATATGGTAGTAGCAGCTTTTCCTTTAGATATTTCTTCGTTCTAATCATCTCCAGACCCACCCAGAACTTATCATTATCATTGGGATTGCTAGGAAGATCATTTGGACCTTCCATACGTCCGATTGGTCAAGGCTATTTGTGACCGAGGAGTAAGACATCTTCGGGCCAGGAGTGACCTCTTCGGACGGTACTCCCCCTCTACTTCTGCGCTTCCTGCCTTCAGATGGGCTGTCAAAACCAATTATTGCTCCTCGGAAATATAATACTCCTCAACATGGTACCCTAGGCCCATTAAGTAGCTCTGGGTTTTTACCCCCCCCCCCCCCACACACACACACACACATATATATATATATATATATAAGTAATCCTTAGAGAAAGTTCAATTAGAATTTGAAATTAGAACCAAATTTTGCGCCATGTGTCTAAATTTATGTGGAGATCACATCATAATTATCTATTTAAGTTTTTTAATCCTTATGCCAAGTGAGTTAATGAGTGCAAAATACTAAAATTTTAATATTAATGAACTATAAAATTAAAAAAAAAAAAAAAAAAAGTTGATGATCATAAGTGATATTAAATTTAGGTAAGAATTTTAATATGTGACTTGTGGGGCCCAAGGGCCCAGAATCCCCGGCCCACCTTTGGGCAGGCCCAGGGCCCAAGCCGAGGAAGGAGATCTCCCCAGATGGTCGGCCTAAAGGTTTCAGTCCTTCCAAGGCCCGAGCCGAGGATACACCTATCCTCGGCACACCTAGCCTAATCTAGTTAGGGGGCAGACTTACTGCATGTGGTCACATCCACACTTAACCATTCTGCCAGGCCCTCCAGGTCCCATCAATGCTGACAAGACCCTTCACTGAAAAGTCTTGGGGGCAGCAACCCCCGGCATGGGAAAGAACCTGTCTGATGGGACAAGTTCTGAGCCATTAGCCCGGATGGCCAACAGCTGTAAGGCCAGGATCGAGCCAGAGAGAGTATATAAGTCAAAGAACCCCCTAGTGAAAGGGGGGGCCTCCTCGGACCCCAGCCGAGGAGCAACCCCAGGCGTAGAGCAAATAGACGAAAAGGTCAAGGAAGACCGACGAAGGGCCGGCCGGAACCAAACCCTTTGCCCCACTCTCTACAAATTCATTGTCAGGGGGCCCACCTCCGAAAAAGGAGCCCTTACAATTGGCGCCGTCTGTGGGAAGGGTTAGTGTGCCGGCCGGTACGACCGGCGATCGTTCTAAGGCAGTTACCACTCAGAAGTTGGCGATGCAAAAAAAAAAAGGGAAAAAGCGAAAGAAAAGAAGAAGAGAAGAATGGCAGTGCGAAAAGAAAACTCAACAAGTATTAAAAGAAAAGTCCTTTATTAATTCAAGAAAGGTTACAAGAGATTACAACTACAATTCTCATTATTTCATAAAAAAAAAAAAAAAAAAACTACAAATACAATCAGAGGCTCAGACAGGCATGTTTTACAAGAACTCCTACCAGCTAATCCTACAATCGGAGGCTCAGGCGGACCGGTCCCGGGACTGGCTGGGCAAGAGACTCGCAAAGAATTGCTGTCAGGAATGAAGGAAGTGTCAAGCCGTGCTTTTACCAGCGCCCAGAGAATGGGAGAACTGGACAGTAAAAGCACGGGAAGGGGGGCTAGGGGCTGGCTCACCTTCAAACCAAAGCTTGAACAAAGTGAGGAGCCCCTAGACCCCGGGACGCCCTCCCTCGTGATGCTTCCTCGACCCCCTCCGAACTATACGAGCATTGACCGTCGGAGATGGCAATACTCGGGCACCGGCCATGACGAGAGTTCGCTTGCCCCCTTCGTCGAAGGTGCGCTCTGGGGGAGGGCGTTAGGTATTTCAACGACGTCCCCCCTGGCCACCATGAGAGACTCGGCCAGTGTTACGCCTAAACTCTGCCGCGCCGGCAGCCCAGTGGGGACTGCGGCCACGGCGGCACTTGGCTCCAGGTCTCCTAACTGCGGTCACAACCCTGGTGGCGGTATCAAAGGGACTCAAAAGAGCGAAGGTGTATACGTCTGTTTGTGGGGGAGAATTCATTGAATGAGGAGAAACGCTCCCCCAGATCGCCTTTTATGGAGGGCGAAAACCAGTGGGGGCTGAACCGCGCGGAATTCGAAGGGAATTGTCAAGGGAAATTAATTCCCACCCAGTTCCAAGGGGATTGCCAGCTGCCTGCTGCGTGTTGATTCACGAGGGCATTAATGGAGGCGCGTTACGGACACCGAAGCATTAAACAGGAAGCGCGGAAGGCCAAGCGACGCCTCGTAAACCAGAAAGATGAGGAGCACGAACCAGAAGCAAGGTCAGCCCCACGTGCGAAGTCACAAGCCGACCTGAGGAAAGACAGCTCACGGAAAAGACCCGAGGATAACCTCCCGCCAAAAACGAAGTCCTCGGATCCGAGGACAAAATCCTATTGGAGGCAACAGCGTAATCTTTGTACAATAGCTCTTGCTCCAGCTTCCTGCAAGGGGCTAGGGGGATGGACCCCTACCCGACGTGAGACTGAGTTGCCCAGAAAGGTGAACACTGTGTCCTCACGCTCGGGAGCCACATGGAAACGATGGCAGCAATTGTACCTAGGTCTTGCATGGTCCTCGGACTCAAGCCTACGGGGAGCTGACCACTCGTACTTAAAAGGCAGCAACTGTACCTAGGTCTTGCATGGTCTACGGACTCAAGCCTATGGGGAGCTAGCCACATGGAAACGATGGCAGCAATTGTACCTAGGTCTTGCATGGTCCTCGGACTCAAGCCTACGGGGAGCTGACCACTCGTACTTAAAAGGCAGCAACTATACCTAGGTCTTGCATGGTCTACGGACTCAAGCCTATGGGGAGCTAGCCACATGGAAACGATGGCAGCAATTGTACCTTGGTCTTGCATGGTCCTCAGACTCAAGCCTACGGGGAGCTGACCACTCGTACTTAAAAGGCAGCAACTGTACCTAGGTCTTGCATGGTCTACGGACTCAAGCCTATGGGGAGCTAGCCACATGGAAACGATGGCAGCAATTGTACCTAGGTCTTGCATGGTCCTCGGACTCAAGCCTACGGGGAGCTGACCACTCGTACTTAAAAGGCAGCAACTGTACCTAGGTCTTGCATGGTCTACGGACTCAAGCCTATGGGGAGCTAGCCACATGGAAACGATGGCAGCAATTGTACCTAGGTCTTGCATGGTCCTCGGACTCAAGCCTACGGGGAGCTGACCACTCGTACTTAAAAGGCAGCAACTGTACCTAGGTCTTGCATGGTCTACGGACTCAAGCCTATGGGGAGCTAGCCACATGGAAACGATGGCAGCAATTGTACCTAGGTCTTGCATGGTCCTCGGACTCAAGCCTACGGGGAGCTGACCACTCATACTTAAAAGGCAGCGACTGCACACGAGGAGCTATCTATTTTACGACAGGGTCAAAGTACTGCTCGGTCCGAGGATCCATTCCCGTGAAGAAATTAACTACCTAATGAAGGGCCTAATGGTCGATCCGACCACTCAAGAAAGGACCAGCCAAACCGACGGCCTTCCGGACCATAGGGGCCGAGGTTTGCAAAACCCTCCTCCCCATCCGAGGGTACGTGCAGCAGGGTTTTTGAGGGGCTATTGTGGGGCCCAAGGGCCCAGAATCCCCGGCCCACCTTTGGGCAGGCCCAGGGCCCAAGCCGAGGAAGGAGATCTCCCCAGATGGTCGGCCTAAAGGTTTCAGTCCTTCCAAGGCCCGAGCCGAGGATACACCTATCCTCGGCACACCTAGCCTAATCTAGTTAGGGGGCAGACTTACTGCATGTGGTCACATCCACACTTAACCATTCTGCCAGGCCCTCCAGGTCCCATCAATGCTGACAAGACCCTTCACTGAAAAGCCTTGGGGGCAGCAACCCCCGGCATGGGAAAGAACCTGTCTGATGGGACAAGTCCTGAGCCATTAGCCCGGATGGCCAACAGCTGTAAGGCCAGGATCGAGCCAGAGAGAGTATATAAGTCAAAGAACCCCCCTAGTAAAAGGTGGGGCCTCCTCGGACCCCAGCCGAGGAGCAACCCCAGGCGTAGAGCAAATAGACGAAAAGGTCAAGGAAGACCGGCGAAGGGCCGGCCGGAACCAAACCCTTTGCCCCACTCTCTACAAATTCATTGTCAGGGGGCCCACCTCCGAAAAAAGAGCCCCTACATGACTAATTACGTTTAATTTTAAAAAAAATTGACTAATTATTTATATTTTTATTATAAAAATTGTGTTTAATTTTAAATGTATTTATATGTATGGATGTGTTAGATGCTATTTTTTTTTTTAATTTGACTAATTATTTATATTTTTATAATAAAAATTGTGTTTAATTTTAAATGCATCCATGTATTTGCATAAGTTACATGCTAGTTTATATAAAACATAAAATATTATATATATATATATATATATATATATATATATATATATATAACCTAAGAATGGGCAATTAGCTACATTTTGAATATAATATTCCAAAAAAAAAAAAACTATACTTTGAAAGGTAACATTTTATTTTTTATTTAAAAAAAAAAAAAAAAAAAAAAAAAAAAGAAGAAGAGAGAAAGGGATGGGCCCGAGTACCCCGCCCTCCACCCCGGTTGGTTGGTATAAGTATTAAATCTATGAATTGAGAGTAATAAATAACCTCAACCTCTGCACAGGGCCACAATTCTGTTTCAAGATCTACCTGAATTACTAGCCTTTATTTTATTTTATTTTATTTTTTTATCAAGAAGGACATAAACCTTTTGGAATCTATAGCACTTTTGAATCGTGTCGTCAGTGGGCATTGTTTTGTGGCCAAGCTAATAAAGATATTTCAAATTTTTTTTTTTTTAACTTAATGTTTATTGCACACAGTTGGTTGCGTTTATCTATACACACCATTTTGAAAATTGTGTTTTGAAAACATGATTTTAGTTATAATTTTGAAATCGTGTTTTGAAAACACAATTTCAGCTAAGGTGACGCATAAACTTCGTAGACACTAATGTGTAATAATTAGTGCTCTAAAAAAAATATCAATGTGTCAATCATATCTTTGAAACACAATTTCTAATCAACCATAAAAAACTTATGTAACACGGAAAAACATGGTAAAATTACATTTTACCTCCTAAAACTATACTTCTTTTATATTTACCTCCCTAAAATATGAAAATGCACATTTATCCTCCTAAAACTATCATCCATTGCCTCCCTAAATTATGAGAGTACACACTTACCACCTTAAACTATTACTCGTGTAACATTTTGCACCTCACCCTGTCTAATTGGTAATAGTTTAGGGAAGTAGTGTGTATTCTCATAGTTTAAGGAGTGAATGTAAAATACAATATAGTTTACAGGGTAAAATGTACATTTTTATAGTTTATGGAAGTGTAAAGGGAGTATAGTTTATAGGGCGTAAATGTACATTTTCATAGTTTATAGGGTAAGTATAGAAAAGATATACTTTACGGTGGTAAAGTGTAATTTTCACTGAAAAACACATAAAAATAAAAATATTCAACAGAAGTGAAGTTGGCTGGGATGTTATTATCAATAAATTCTTTTTTCTTTTTTGCATAAATAACAAAAATGGTTTATTGAAAATGAAAAGTACACACTACACAAGCAGTGTAAAAATAAGGAAGTAACAAAGCTTCAATCATAATTACATAAATCTAGAAATTCCTCTAAGGAAGAAAAGTATTGGCCACCTAAATTTAAAGCAGACAACCAATTGAACATGGTTTGTAGAATATACAATTTTTGCTCCACAAATGAGCCCATCAAAAGTACCAAGGTTTTTGTCCATCCAAATGTTCCACATAACACAAAAGGCATGACCCCCAATACATCAACCGCATGATGTCTATCAAAGTCCCCCACTTTTTTATTTACCAATAAGTTACACATGCATCTAGATGAGTTTAAATTCAAATCCTTACTCTTCATCCATTCTTAAGGTCAACACTCTCATAAGTGCTTTCATAATAGAAAAAATATCATATTTTAGTCAACTAAGTTTAAAATTCACAAACACCGGATCATGGAAAATTATGTAAAAATATATAGTTGCTACAATAAGAGCATTCATACCAATGAATGTAAAATAGAAAAGGTGTCTAGTTATGAACATTTAACCCCCAAAATTCTCTCACATCAGTTAAGCTAAAGTTGTGCTAATTTATATTGTTACTACACTAGTAACCATGTACAATTATAACTTTCTATTCCAATATTTTAATACTTTTTCTCACCTCTTTGCCCACATTAGGCTTTCTATCTCCCTCTTGTCCACTCTCACATAACTGGCAACCCAACACCATTCAACAACCACCACCACCAAACCACCACTATCGAAACTCATTACAATAACGGAAAATCAACCTAAAATACAACTGAAAATTAAACTTGATCAACCCAAATTGACAAAAAATCAACCCAAAATCAAGCCATCAATAGAAAACTCATAACCCATAACCCATAACCCAAAATCAAAATCAAAATCAAACCCAAATCCAATGGAGAAAGAGAACCAAGGGTTGAGAGGAGAGAAAAGAGAGACATTTGATTGCTAATGCTAAACATGAGAGGGAGAAGGAGACTTGAGATTACAAACGTAGTATTAAAAAAAGAATGAATATGAGTATTTAAATAAAATGGAAGGTAGAATAGATGATCTTATGTGAGTGTTTTGTAAAAGTAGTTGTGTGTGTATATATATATATATAAAGATTTTTATGCTAAAATAGACAGAAAATTTAGACAAACTAATGTTAATGTTCGGATGGTATAAATTTACACTAGCATTATTCATGGATAAATGAGAAAGAGAATAATGAATGGAGATTGTGTGTAAGAAGAAAGAGAAATAATTAAAAAAGAAATCAAGAAAAATTGATATTATTATGAAATGTAGTGTAAACTAGATAAACTAATGTAAGATATTTTAAAAAATAAATATATAAAATAAAAAAGTAAGTCTTTATATTAAAATAAACAGAAATTTTTGCGCGAACTGAGCTAACATTTCAAGTAGAACTCATTTGTGAACTATACTCCTATATGAGTTCACTATTTAATTACAACAAATCCATATTTAGAATTGAATATGAACCTGAAGATAATGGAATCTCTACTTTATACCTTGAACCATAATAAGGGAAATATATAGTGCTTGGCCATTTCCTCTATAATTTATGAACTTACTATTGTCCTTGTTAGGACATATGTGATTCAATGTTAAGAACATATGTTAATATTTTATGTAATTGGCTAATCTTTTGACAAAACGTCATTTACTTGTAATTTGGTAGATCTATGATGTGTTTAATACTTAAAGGAACAAAGTTTCAAATTCAAGTATTAAAGTCATGCAAGACTGTCCAAGAATCAAGTGAGAAAGTGCTGGATTTTAAAACTCGACAGCTAGCATCTATTGAGTTTTAAAAGCTGTTTCAGCCTGTGGTTTGATAGCTAGCTCAATAGATGGTTATCTATCGATGTTTACAAAACTCAGTTTTTCAAAGTTGATTTTCATCCAATCCATGAGTGTATGTTTGAGCTTTTTTTCTCACAACCCTAAACATATATAAGGATTATTTTAAAGTTCATCAAGGTTGCACAGTTGTACAAGTGTAAAGAAAAGTCTTGTTCATGCAAATTGTGACTAGAGACAGAATTTGCCCTAATTCATCTTTCTTTTGAAGAAGCTACTGTGTTTGTACACCGTAGGGTTTTGTGACCAAGTAGCTTCTTGATTTTCATCGTATGATGAATTGAAGAACTTTGCAGCTAACATCTTTCTTAAGTTGGTGATTAAGTCGTGTACTGGGATCCACGCAATTGGTTAGTCACGTACTAGGAGCCATGCATTGAAAATGAGATATTGTCACTATAGAACAAGTCTAATTGAGTATTAGGGTAAGGGTTTAATTGTAGGTTGGTATAATGTATTGAGATTCCTTTACTTATAACCGCTTGTTTTGATAATAGTGGATTCTCGGGAGTAGTGACTTTAAAATCACCCGGTAGAGTTTTTGCCATATAGGCTTTCTCCATTCGTAAACAAATCACCATGTCAATTTAATTTCCGTTGCATACTTAGTTATTTGGTGATTTGTTTGTGCTGTCATGTACATTGCATGTTAATTTGATTAATTAATAAACTTGACTAATTAATCAATTAATATATCACAAGAGATCAATATATTCTTGGCCTATTAGTTCTACAATGAGTTAATGAGAGCACGTGATCGAGATGGAAGTAGTGATCAAAATATAATTCTCAAGTTAATAAAATCTTCCTCTCTCACTTCTCTAAAGCTTAAGTACTGAGAATATTAAAGAAGTAGGCTTTAGCTTTTTCTAAGTATTATATATATATATATATATATATAAAAGATATATGTGATGCCTGTGTGCACAACGTGTATATATACCGACTATCTTTACAAGTGTTTAGAGAGATATATATTGCTTATAAATTTTGATCCCATTAAGTCATCAAATATTGGCTCCGCTGGCGCCATTGAGAAGGAGTACATGGAGGTTATATATATATATATATATATATAAGGACAAGGAGTGGAGTTTGGCGTATTATATTATCAAACTTTTATAATCCATAATCGTTATTCATTAATCATAACAATGATTCATGAAAATCATAGTTGTTTAATATGACTATATTAAACCATTCTTGAAAGTCAACAAAAATAATTTGAAAAAACCATGATTATATACTTAGAGTATTTCTAAGATCATAAACTATTCCATAATATTTTTGTCACAACTCTGACGTGGTAGATTGCGAATAGTTAACCATCACTTAACAGTTAACCATCACTTAAAAATTGACCTACTATATTTTCTTTATCAATCACACTATCACATCACAGTTGTGGGAACAAATTGTGAAAAATTGTGTTACTAAAATTTTGCATATACATATGCTAAACTTTTGTATGACATCATACAGATTTCATATTGTTTGTGTAAATAGCTCAAGTTCACTACCTAATTACAAGTGCACAACTAGCCAAATTATGGGCAGCCCGAGTCCCCTTTCTTCGGAGTTTGGACTCAATTGAATTCGCAGTTTACTGAAGATTTGTGCCTCTTTGTTTTAATACTAGTAAGGGTTGCATGTGCAAAACACGTGCTGCCCCTTAAGATAGGATTGTTTTTAATTTAGAATAGTTATTTAATGTAGGACTATCTATTTAATATGATAATTTATCAGGATAAGGTATTTGATATCAAATGATATCATGTCAACAGTATCAAAATCAAATAAGTGTAAGACATGTCAGTAAAAAATAACTAACCCACTAATAATTGAAAGACATGTGTTAGTAGGTAATTATTTTTATACACGTCTCTCGTTTATTAGATTTTGATATGGATAACATGATATCATTTGATACAAAATACTTTTTCATTTCTTAGAACCTATTTACTAAAAATAGTATCTACTCATAAAAAAATTCAATTAATTAAGAATGATAACAAATGTTGTCATCTTCCAACAATAAAAAACTATGTTTTGATAAAACATTATCATAATATTTAAATTTTTGCAATAAATGATGAAATATGTTACAATTGAAACTCTTCATCCAATTAAATACCCACAATCATTTGTAATGAATATTTTGTTATTCATACTTTCTTCTTATCATTTTATTTTATGAGCCTAACTACAATGCTTAGCTTACTTAATTTTTAATGAACACATTTTTAAGAAAGAAAGAAAGAAAGAAAAAATAACAAAAGACATATGTCATTGAAGTTTCTATTAGATAAAATTATAAATCTAAAAGATTTATACTACTAATATATTAGTGTTCTCTAGGTAAGAAATAGAATACAATACATCACTATTTTTACTTTTTAAGTATGACTAACACATAAAACTCAAAATACATGAAAACAAATTTTGGGACATTAAAATTTAGTGAGGCATTTTTGATATTGCGCAATGAAATATTCTAGGAATCATAAGATTTTATTAGGATTTAACTGAGAGAGTAACAGCAAGGACTATATACTTGTCTACAAAAAATAAAGGTGGAAGTTATTCAACTTTATTGTTGGGGATGAACTACCCCAAACATAAATGGGGAAAATACTTTTTTTCATAATTCTTTTTTATTGGTAAAACTGTGTTTTTTACTTTAAAAAAATGTGTTAAAAAAAAAAAGGTCAACTCAAGAAAACTATATGTAAAACTATGAATTTTGACTCAACAAATTGGTTAAAAAAAAAAGGTCAAGAACATAATAATGTCACAATATTTTCTCAATACCTTTATTTTAGCTATGGTGGGTCTTGGTATGATATTTTATAATTTTATTTTAGAGTAATACTACATCCACAATATATTTACAACAAATCCTAGGTGGTAAATTTTTATTGGGTTTTAATTGGGACAAGCACTTTTTACTATGCATTAAAAAAAATAAAAAACAAACAAACAAACCAACAAGAGAAATTTGTGTATGAAATAGTGAATTTATGCTCACCAAATTTGACTAAATCAAAAGAGAAGTTTAGGAATTTTTGTTACAATACATTTATTTTCAGTCGTGGTAAGTTTCGATTTGATATATTATTATTTATTTTATAGAAATGTTATTTCCATAATATTTTCATAATAAATTTTGAATGACAAGTTGTTACTAATTTTAAAATGGATCCATGACTGATATCACTTTTTTATCCATCAATAATAGCTTACTTATGATTTGTTGTGAAATTAATGTTAAAATGTTGTGGACTTAGCATTTTTTTTTATTTGATCTATAAGAAACTAAGATCTCAAAAATTATGAAAATATTATGATAACAATAAGTATTGTAACATTTTCTCAAAACGTTTATTTTTAGTTGTGGTTGGTCATAGTTTATTATTTTATTATTTTATTTTGACTTGTAAGAAATTGATACCTCAATAATTATGAAAATATTGTAAAATTTGTTATGTCATTATAATAATATATATGTCAGCTCATATAAATATTTAAAAGAAAAAAAAAAAAAAAAAAAACGCAAACCTATTACTGAAAAAAAAAAAAAAAAAAAAAAAAAAAAAAATCTGTAGCTACAGTATACCAGTTAAGAAATTGACAGCACTGTAGCTACAGTGACAATTGAACAACCCAAAAGGCACTGTAGCTACAGTGCATCAGTTCATTCGCGCTTTTTATGTTAGAAGAGATATATCTACTTTTTCTTTTTTGGGGTGTAGGGTGATGAGGAGTAGGGCGGTGGTTGATGCGGATCTTTTGTGGGACTGGGTTGATATGCATGCTATTGTTTTGGAGGAACAAAGTCAACACCAAATTTAATGCATAATCTGACCGAAAGGATTTGAAAGAAGAGAAAAAGAAACAAATTCATTTCTTCTAGTTGGGAGCTGAGACCTTGTTTTTATCTGTCCAGATAGCAACGTCAATGAATATGACTTTGTTGAGACAACAGCTAGCTAATTAAGCAATTAAAGTCTTCAAGGGCCCACGACCCTTGTTGTTGGTATCGTTCCCTGCAAGGCACACTTTGAGGGAACTGAGATGGGCGAGCTGAAACAGACGCTGCATGTGGAGATCTAACGCTTGTGACCCTTACAATTGCAAATTATTCTCTTCGGGAGTCGGATTCACATATGTTGCAAGAGAGATGTCTTATTAGATGGTCTCATAAAACACTTTTTTCGAACGGGAGATATCTTTGTCATGGAAGCAAAAATGACCTTCCTTGAAAACTAAAATAATGCATAGAACTTGCGTGTCTGGAAAAAAAATACATCAATATTTCTATTTATGGTTTCACTGTTTCAGGAAACTATATTAGTGACCCTCACAAATTTTAAGAAATGATAGTATTCTCATGGGTATTATTATTTATTACAAGTATAACAAATACAATAAAATTTCTATTTTACCATTGAGTAATTTGTTTCAATTAAGTTACCCTTTCCCTATCAGTGGCTCTGACAACCACCACTGGAATGGTCTCTCAAGTGACCGAATCACCAGCACCAATCATTTGGACAACAGTTTTGGTAATTGGACCCCTAGCATTGATTGTCGGAGCTGTGGCTTTAGCCACCGTACTGCCAACATCGACTGCCTAGCCTACCAAACCAATGAACTAGCTACTAGATAGGGTGAGAGGAAGCCACTATATATTGTCTTAAAAGATTTTACCAAATTTTTATAAGTAAAATGTTTTACAATTTTTTATAAAACGAAAAATATTTTACAAAGTTTGGCAACATTTTACATACAAAGAAACATTCAAAATAGGAAAACATTTTGTTGTGACTCATGGGATTTTGAATAAAAATGAGTAAACGATATTTTTTCTGTATTTAAATATTAAATACTTTTTTAAGAAAAAAAAATTAAAGGGATAAAAATCATAATGGGGGAGACCACATACTTCAATAATGTACATATGTCCTGCTTGTTAGAGATATAGTAGTTCATTAGCATAGGTCTAAGCTTAATTCTACTTTGTGTGCAAGCCAAATCTCCCACTTGTACTAGAAGTCTATTAGTCTATGGTTTAGTCTACTATATATACTCATATTATGATTCACTATAACATAGGTTTTGTACAACATTTTTATATAATAAAGATGTAACCATTAAGAGTTTCCTTCATGGACATAGGCCGTAAGATTGAACCATGTAACCTTAGTGTTCTTGTGTTCATATTTTATGCTTTCCACTTTTGCATCTATTCAAGCATATTTAACATGAAATATATCATAGTTAATATTTAACATGGTATTAGAGATACCTTCTTGTGGCTATGATTTTCTGTCCTCACAGCGTATTTAACAGCAATCTTTGTCTTCCTTGGTGTTTCTTCGTTGTGTTCATCTGCTTTGGCTTCTCACTATTGTTGTTAAAACTCTCTAATATAGTCAAGCCACTGTTAGAAGTCGCATCAACACTGCAAGAATCAAACCATCGTCACAGAGCCAAACTTCATTTAAGGGATGTTTTCAATCTTATCAAATTTCAAGATTTCATTAATCTTCCATCTTGATTTTAAAATGAGATGTTAGAGATATATTAGCTAAATAGCATAGGTCCAAATCTAATTTTACTTTATGTGCAAGCCAAATCTCTTACTTGTACTAGAAGTCTATTAGTCTAGGTTTTAGTCTACTATATATACTTATGTTATAGTTCATTTTAATAAATGTTTTATATTACACTTTTATATAATAAATATGTAACTCTTAAGGTTTCCTCTATAAACATAGACTGTAAAATTAAATCACATAATCCTAGTGTTTTTGTGTTCCTATTTTATACTTTCCACTTTCGCATTTATTCAAGAATATTCAACAATAATATATCTTGGCTAATATCTAACACTTTCAAACATCAATTATTAAGTTCAAATCCAATATTTCCATCAGCCCATGATAATTAGCACGCACTTAAACTAATGTAAAGTTGAGTCGGCCAGATGCAACGTCATGGAAACTCTAAACAGATGGACTTCTCAACCAGATTCCAGTACCGTTCACTTCGAAGAAAATTCAATTTCGACTTTCAAGCTACGGACCAATCATTCAAAATTTTCAGATATGTGTTAAATGCTCTTACCGGCATCATTTATTTCCACAGGGCTATTTAAGATGCGCAGAAGAAGTACGTCCCAATACATTATTCTCAGCTGACACTGTCTATCTCATATTCACCAAAGGCTGGTCAGTTTCAATGAGGATGACTATGGGGATGCTATTGACATTGGCTTTGATGCCATTGCTCTCACGAGCTCTGCACGTTGGTCAAGTGAGGCTATTGGCAGCTCAACATAACGTGACAAGTATCCTAGTTTTTGGAGATTCGAGTGTTGATCCTGGAAATAACAACATTCTTCCAACGACCATGAAGAGCAACTATCCTCCTTATGGGAAGGACTTCTTTGATGGCCGCCCCACTGGAAGGTTTAGTGATGGAAGACTTGCCACAGATTTCATTGGTAATTCGCTGCTACTGCACTAAGTTTTTGTTTTGTTTGGCTAACAATAGCGTGTTCAGAGCTCTTTGAGCAACTAACTATTCCTTGTAATCATATGTTTTTCTATTACAACTTCGAATTTTTACTGTGTCTGTGTTGTTTTTGGAGCCTATTACTTTTGGAAAATTGGAAAGAAGAGTGAGTTTCATGCTGATGTAGACTCTCTTAATTTTGTGCTTCGAATACGCTCAAAAGAGGAAGTCATTTTAATTAGTTTTCAGGCTAGTGCAGTACACTGCTATAATAATAATGGTCAAAAGATAGTGTCATTTCTGTTTGACTGATGGCCTAGGAAGAAAGAAGTGGCTTATAAAAGATGAATCGGAGTTTGTTGCTTCGTTATATTATTATTATTATTTTTTTTTTGGGTTATGTAAATATTTTAATTGGAGATTTGAGAGTGAAATAATAACACTGTTCTCCCCTAGTCTAAAATTCATTGTGCTGTCATTTTCTCATGTTTATAAGTTGGTAGTAATGCCACGGAGATTCATACTATGTAAGACCGTAGATCCTTATGTGAAGAATAAGTTAACATTCTTGTCAGAATTGGGTTTGTATATTTATCATACATACCTGAAACCTTTACTTTTTATGGACATGAATCTTATTGTGTATATTACTGTATTTGTTGTGTGACATTTATTTTGCCACAGCCATTACTTATATTTGATTGTTAGTATGTATTTCCATATAATCTTTTCAGCTGAGGCCATTGGTTACACAAAAATCGTTCCAGCCTTTCTTGATCCGAATTTAAAGCCGAAAGATATGCTACACGGTGTTAGTTTTGCATCAGCTGCTTCTGGTTATGATGATCTTACTGCTAACCTTTCGGTAATTAAAGTCCTTCTCACTTGCATCAAACTCGTCGCCATTAGAAAAGGTCCATTTATGAGTACTAACATTTTTCTACTTTTTTTTTTTTTTTGGTTGAATTTTTATGAAACAGAATGTATTCTCTGTTTCCAATCAGCTGGAGTATTTCATGCATTATCTAATCCATATGAGAAATTTTGTGGGTGAGAAGAAGACAACTGATATTATTAGATATGCTGTGTTTGTTTTGAGTATGGGCACAAACGACTTTCTGCAGAACTATTACTTGCAACCTACTCGCTCCAAGCAATTCAAAGTGGAAAAGTACCAGGATTACTTGGTTTCTTGCATGTCCCGTGACATTGAGGTTTTCACTCTCTCTCTCTCTCTCTTTTTTTTTTTTTTTTTTTTTGAGAATTACAGTCAATAATTAGCTTGAGTATCACTGTACCAGACTACCAGTACTTTCACGTGCATAAATATTGAATAAGATATCCTTTTAAGGGTTCCTTAAAGTTTTTATAAAATAAAAATTCCTTTGTGTCATATATCGTTATTTATGTCAAAATGAAAGACTATAACATTGTTATTATTATTGTTTTCTTCTATAAAAAGGAAAACAATAAATTCCTTTGTGTTTGAGCTCATAAAGAATGCAACAAGATAATTACTTATGAAATAGTTTCCCGATTTGATTTATCGTTGTTAATTTATTGTTGTTGTTGTAACGTTGTTATTGTGACAATGGAAGGGTAAGATTAGGGTTAGCTCATTCTTCTGTTCATTTAGGCAATTAATTAAGGCTCTAAATGAGAGAAGACCTCCTATTTATAGTTTTCTTGTATACGCTACTATAGTACTATATATATATATATATATATATATATATAATATAATTGAAAATAAAAAATATTTCGTACCCATTGAATTTTTTTAAAGTGATCTATATAGTATATAGTATTCCCCGCACCACCCCCACCAAGGAAGTCAATACCGTACCGGAAGCTGTACCGGTTTGGCTATCGGTACGATATATTTCGGATACCGGTCAATACCGGTGTACCGTTTCGGATTTACCGCTATTTTATATAATAATAATAATAATAATTCTCTTAGAACCTGTACCTTCAATATTCTTTAGGACTTAGAGAATTTGTTAATATATTCAAAGAATAGTTAAATTTTTATTTATGACCTAGATAATCAGTTAAACTAAACTCTATGCCACTAGAAGTTGACACTTGCCCATCTAAGTAATTAACTAAAAAAAAAAAAAAAAAAGTAATTGAAAGAGCAAAATGAGCAAGAGATAAGAACCAAAGAGAGATCAAGTGGCTCTGAAAAGAGTTTGGTGGAGAAACCAAGAGAAATAGGTACAGCTGTAAATTTTAAAACATACAAGCAATTGACTAAATAATTGACTAAACATACAAACATCGTAATTGACTACATAAAAAATAAACAGTAATTGAAAGAGCAAAATGAGCTAGTGATAAGAAGCAAGGAGAGTCACGTGGCTTTGGGAAAAGTTTGGCGGAGAAACCAAGAGAAATAAGTAGAGCAGTAAATTTTAAAACATACAAGCAGACAAAGCTTCTCAGAGTAAGAATTTCAACATGCAGAGCAAAAGAAGCAAGGGGAGAGCAGACGAAGAACTGAAGAAGGGAGCGATTATAATGGCTAAAAAGAAGATCTAACTGGCTAAAATGAAGAAGAAGATGATGTTGTTGATGATCTAGCAAGTTGATGCTTCGATGATGGTCACTAGTTGCTGTGTAAGTATTAAATTTTTTCAAAAAAACCCAGTTATATTTGTACCGGTCCGGAATGAAAATACCGCCGAAAAGCTCCGAAATTCGCCGGAATAGCCGAAACAAGCCGCTACATCCCGGTATTTTGGGCGGTACGATTCAGCCCTGTTTCTGTACCGATTCAGGCGCCGGAACGAAATATTCCGGCGGTACCGGCCGGTACGGTACGAGATCGTCTTCCTTGCCCCCCACCCCTCCTTTATAAGTCTTTCAATCCTTCAATCAAATCACTCTTTCTTTCTCTCTAAATGCATAAATCTATTCACTAGCACTTATTCTCTATTTCTAAAAGTATCTCTATTCTCAACAAATAAACATCCAACTATCTTTTTTCTCCTACCAACTTATTTCCATAGGTCTAAGATCAATAAGTTTATTTTTTATATTATGCATTATATATAATAGCTTTGAAAAATAATGCCCGTTTTATTATAAAAGATTTAATAAAAGCTATCCTAAATCCATCTACGTACAACTCCTCATTGGTCCATCAGTGCTATTATATATAGAAGATACCTGTATTATTCTAAATTCTTTTCTATGTTGGAATGCCTTTTTTTATTATTCAAAAACTCTAACTTTGTAGCTCATTCCCTAGCCCAATGGGCATACTTTTGTAACAAGTTTGGCACTCTCCCTTTCTCTGTAGTTTTTGAGTTTGTGGAAGGAGGTGTAGGCTAAATATATCCCTTCCCTTTCCCTTAGTTTTGTTAGGGATTGGTCTCTTTTCTTTGTAAATAAAATGTGTTATTCAGCAACAAAAATAAAATAAAATAAAATAAAATAAAATAAGAGTACCGATGGTCTCTTTTTTCTATGGGAAAAGTGCAAAGGTTCTACTTAGTTGAGTAATGTCATATAAACACAACCATTTTTATAATAAATTTTTTAATGGTTAAATTGACAAATTATTTTTTATTTTTACATAAATCCATTACTAACATAACATTATTATATGGATAATTATAAGTTTACATTGTACTATAAATATAAATCCTATCTTATAGATTAAACAAATGTGTAAAATTTACATGTAAACAAAAAAATTTCCTTACTATCTATCGCTGAAACATATTGTCACTTCAAAACTTTATAAATTTTTTTGTGGATGAAATTGTAACTCTATGGTTTTTTTTTTTTAAAAGAAGATTTAACTCTAGACTGATTGTTACTTAGTTCTATCTTCCCTAAGAACCTTAGCAACAAGTGATTTATTAGTTTACATGATTAGTTAAATTATAGGTGAAACCTTAATTTAAATTCACCATATTGCTTGCTTCTTTTCTTTATGACGTCTCTTATATTGACTTTTTTATTTTTTATTTTTCCTTTCAAATTACATGGTCTAAATATTTTCTGGTGGTTTGGAAATGCAGTTAATGCATAGACTAGGGGCCACAAGGCTGGTGGTCGTCGGGGTCCCACCATTGGGGTGCATGCCACTTGTGAAGACATTAATGGAGAAGACAGGATGCGTGGAAAGTTACAATAAAGTAGCCTTCTCATTCAATTCCAAGATACAGACAAAACTTTCAACCCTCAAGGCCAAATTACGAATGAAAATTGCCTTTGTTGATGCATACACCATCATTGACAATGCAGTTAACAACCCCACGTTATACGGTTAGTACATTCTTTTTTTTTTTTGGTGAAAACGCTTAGTACATTCACAAATAAGGAATTTTTTCTCATTAACTCTTCTTTCTTAAAAATGTTAAAAATATTCGTAATTAATGTAGTTTTCTGTAGTTTATTTTGAAGGGTTGTGTTAATGGGCACTACACGGTGCCCATTAAGCACAAATTTTTTTACCTTTTTCTGGCACAACTTTTGTCCTTTTTTTTAATTTATGTCAATTTCTCAGTTTTGTAAGTACTGTTTGAGATTTTTTTGACTTTTGCTGACAATTTTTTTTTTTTTTTTTTGTCTTTTCTGCATTTAATTAGCACCCTTGCTGCTAGTTAACATTCTCCTATTTTGAATAGTACAGTATTTAACAAAAATTATAATTTTTTTTTTGTTAGTTTTTATATTAAATGTGTGACAAAAGACTAAAAGTTTACTCTTTTTTTTTTTAAGAAACTAGTTTTGTTTAATTTATAAAATAAACTAAGAAAAAAAAATTAAAAATTAAAAGATAATATTGTTTGGACAAAACTTAAATATAATACCTTAGATGTTATTTTTTAAGTTCCTCTCTTAAGATCTACTCATGTGGTTACTTAACCAAAAAAATATACTTTCATATTATGAAAAAAATTCACATAGCAGAATTTTAAAAGACCTAAGAAATAACATCTAAATATTGTACCTAAGTCTTGCTCATATATATATATATATATATACATATTATAGAATCAAAAGATAAAAGTTTTTGACAAACAATAATAAGTAAAGAAATGATTCCAACTATGCCCAAGGCAATCTGTTTTCAACTTCAATATATTCCATTGAGTTTATTTTCATCAATTAATTTTATTTATTGTGCAAAATTACAATTATACAACATTGGAAAAAAGAAGAAAGAAAATAACACGTTCAAAAAAATTTTAAAAGTAGGAAACAAATAGTCACATAAAGAAACCATTCATGTTAAGTATTGTAGGGTTAGGATTGGTGGCCCAAGCCCAAAATAATAAATTTGTAGAGTGTGGATGATAGAGCTAGGTTGACTGTGGAGCTCACAATGGTTGATCACAACGTCCAAGTATGAACCAGTATAAAAATACACGTAAAGATCA
The DNA here is from genome assembly GCA_030445155.1 of Quercus variabilis. Classification (NCBI taxonomy): domain Eukaryota; kingdom Viridiplantae; phylum Streptophyta; class Magnoliopsida; order Fagales; family Fagaceae; genus Quercus; species Quercus variabilis. Next base: position 45,140,468 of record CP129449.1, on the reverse strand, counting down.
AATAAGCTGAAGTCCGAAGAGACTTATGATAAATTAAATACAGGTTACAATTCTTAGTACTACAGTAAAACCTTTCTTTCTTTCTTTTTTTCTCCCCCCTTTCTCAAGAGTCCTTCTTCTTTATATAGTATCCTTCACCCTCATCCCCATCGTCCACTTATTCTTCATCTGGGTATCTACTTGAGTGTATGTCATGTCATGTATCTTCTTTAGCTTTTTGTGAGTGGCGGTAGCTAAGGTTACACTATTCAGGAGTCTTCTTCACATAAATGCGGCTAGAAAAGTTGCTGCAGTACATTTAATACGGTAGTAGCAACTTTTCCTTTAGATATTTCTTCGTTCTTATCGTCTCCAGATATACTCAGAGCTTATCTTGATCATTGGGGTTGCTAGAAAGATCATTCGGACCTTCCACACGTTTGATTAATCAATACTATTCGTATCCGAGAAGTAGGACCTCTTCGGACCGCTGGTGAACTCTTCAAATTGTACCCCTCCTTCATTTCCGAGTATCCTTCTTTCAAATGGACTTTATCTCAACCAGTTCCTTCTCTTCGGGCGCACAGTAGTCCTCAAATAGGGCCCTAGGCCCACTATGTTAGATTTGGCTTTCCTCCCCCCCCCCCCCCCCCCCCCCCCCCCTTAACAGTTTGTACATAGTATAGCATAAAAAAGTAATCATAATTTTTTTTTTTTTTGCTAAGCAATTACTATTATAATTTTGAAGTTTCCTTGAAACACAATTGGAGAAACAAAATAATATTTCTAAAAAACATTTGCAGATATAGACGAAACTTCAAAGGGGTGTTGCGGCACAGGTACTGTAGAATATGGCGATTCATGCAAGGGCTTAAGTACATGCACTGATCCAACAAAATACGTATTCTGGGATGCTGTTCATCCAACCCAGAAAATGTATAACATCATTGCAAATGAGGCTTTGAATTCTTTCATTGCAGAACTGTTAAGCTAAGGACATTAATTTTTGTCTTTGGTTCTGAGTTTCTCAGAAATAATTATGTATGGCATATTGGACTTTTTTTTTTTGGGTGTGTGGAGAAAGGCATATTGGACTTGATTGTACAATCCGAAGTATTCTAGAATGAAAACTAAATAATTAAATTTTTATTTTTCAAATGTTATTTCATTGACTGGCCCAATCCCTTTTTTTTTTTTTTTTTTTTTTTAATTTTATGTAACACTAAAAAACCATTAAAATCCATGGTTTTCTAGGACAATCTGCCACATGAGTAAAGATTAAATGAAGTATGATCATCAATCTGTCACATGTACTCCATAGTTTTGTACAGAAAAATGCCTCAACTTTTTTCGTGGCCTTTTTCTTGGGTTTGATTTTGGTTCAAAAGCAATGCTTGTGCGTGTATAATGTCTACATCTTTTCCTTGCTTCTCAAAAAAAAGATTTTTTTTTCCTTTCTCAAACTCACATCTAAAATTTGATAATGAAATCTTGCATAATATTTAATCGCAGTCGCATCAAGCAACTAGGTTGCTAAGGTTGATGGAATAATACTAGTTAAATGAGCTTTGAAAATTGAGATGGCTAATACGTAGCTACGTATGACAAGGTTTTTTTTTTTTTTTTTTTTTTTTTTTTTTTTTTTTTTTTTTTTATCTCCTACGTATGACAAGTTGCAAACAAATAATGTGTCATATATGTGTGGTATAAAAGAAGTTTCAGTTGTTGATGGAAGGTGAAGCTAGATTATGACAGTTTAAATAAACTATATATATATATATATATATATTGATCTTCTAAAAAAAAATTAAAAAAAAAAACTATTGAAAGGTTTTTATTTACGTTTTTTTTTTTTTTTGAGGGATTTTTTTAAAGTGGCTCTAATTAATGAAATGATAAGTCCATATATGGGAGAGACGGGACCTTGTTTTGTTCCTTGACTGTTGGCTTTAATAATCAATCAGTTACTTTTGTTTTAAAAAAAATAGGGTTATTATAAATTTTATTATATAAGTTTTAGAGACTTTTTATGTGTCACAATTTATAAAAAGTAATTAGGGTGTATTTATTTACTTTTTTCTGGATGAATTATTTTATTTCTTTACTATATCATTAAAGCCACATCAATCACACCTTTTGTTAGGATAGTTTTGTAAGATTTTTATAATAAAATTGGTAGTATTTTAGCAATTCTTTTTTTCAAAGAGTTAGCAAATTCTAAAACTACTATTAATTTGATTACAAAATATTTATAAAATGATTTGATAATTATTATGATTAGTGCAACATTAATAACATAATAAATAAATAGATGAAAACATTAAGTAAAATATTTTAGGCAAAATACATTAAAAATTTTAATTAGAGAAATGCTATGTCTACAACATTTCTACAACATTTTTACAACATTTTCTAAGTGGCAGGTTGTTATTGGTTGTTATTGTTGGGGCAAAAAAGTAATCTTAGTGTTAGTTTCAAATTTGAACCAATAACAACTAACCACCTGTGATTTGTTGTAAAAATGTTGTAAAATTGTTGTAAACGTAGCATCTCTCTTTTAATTAAATTCAAATACTTAGTTGCATTAACCAATTTAACCTAACATAATTAGGTATTCTTAAAGCATTCCCATCAAACATTCTAAAAAATTTAGCAATTACCATCTCAAAAACCAATTGTATAACATATAATACGTTACTTTACAACATCCTCTCTTTATCATTTAATTATTCTTTCTTTATTATTTTTTATTATTTTTTATTCTTCCTTTTTCTGTCTTTGTCTCTCTCTCTCTCCTTTGTGTCTCTCTTTCTCAACCCAGCACCACTAGCCACCATATCCACCCACCCATATCACAATCACCACATCCACCCACCATCGCTGCCACCAGCCACCAGCCACCAGCCAGATCCACCACAACCACAAACAATAGCAGAGAAAATAAAATGTCCAACTTCTTCACCCATCCACCAAAATCTCCCAAAACCACTATCAATGCCATCCATAACTTGCAAATCCGAATCCCACCACTACAGCCCAGCCTCACCCCAATACCAACTGCCATAATAGCCACCACAAAACCCACCACCCACCCACCCCGATCTCAACCCCAACCAAAACCCACCACCACCCACCCACCCTGTTCTCAACCCTAGCCAAAACCCACCACCTCGATCTTAACCCCATTAAAACCGTCGCTGGGCACCATCGATACCCACCAAATCACAAACCATACCCATCCACCACCAGCGGTCCACCACAAAACCACAAACCATAACCATCCAAACCATAACCATCCACCACTGGTCCATCCATCGACGAGCTAGCGACGCTGCAGATGAAAAGTTGTTATTGATCGACGAACTGCAGAGATCAACGACAAGCAGAGATCAGTGACGAGTAGTGATCGGCGACAAGTAGTGATCGGCGATGAGTAGAGATCAGGTTTTGGAAGAAGAGACAACGCCAAACCACAACAGACCATGAAACACCAGAGAGATAAGAGAGAAGTGAGATAGGAAAGAGAGATAGAAAAGAAATAGATCTGTTGGGGGAATTAAAAAACCTTTTTTTTATTATTATTATCCAACTACAGTGAACTTGTATTGACCAAGTGAGCTTGTATTGATACATGTTCACTGTAGCTTGGTGCTAAATCTTTTAAGATTTAGCATGCTTGATGGAAGTGGATTTTTATCATTTGAGGTGCTAAAAATGATTAAAAAAAAATAGCATTTAGCATTTTTAGCACCTTTAACGAGGATGCTCTTAGAAAAGATAATACTAATTGTGTTTTATAGGTGAGTGCAACTAAGTGTTTGAATTCAATTGAGAACCTAATATACTATATCTAAAATACTGTATTTAAGTTTTATTCCAAATAAATTTCTTATTTACCTTTAAGTGAAGCCAAAAATACTACAAATTTCTTTTTTTGATGAACAAAATACTACAAATTTCACTACGCAAGTGATAAGACTTACAAATGGATATGTCAAAAAAAAAAAAAAAAAATTCAAACATTCAGTTATTAAATTGTTAAAGTACATCAATCACATTCATTGACATATTAATTTGTAAATATTTTATAGTAAAATTTATAGTAGTTTTAATTAACATTTTCATTACCATTTTGTTTTATAATTTAAAAAATGACATAAATTTGTAAGACCAATGTACTGTAGTAAACGTTTACTATAACACTACTTAAAATTTTCATATCCGTTTCACAAATAGTTAAGGTGACAAATTAATTTTGATTAGACTAACATCACTTTTATATAAATAAATTATTAACACTACTTGTATTATATACATAATTGGTTATGTTGCGAACAAAACATGTGAAATTTCTTCATTTTTCCCATTAATCTTAAAGGTAGTGACACTTCCATTCCCAAAAATTAAATTAAAAACTCGAGTGAGATTAAATCAAACCAATCCATTACGGAAAGCAAGTAGAAGAAATCTTTCACCATCTGCTCTTTGAACAAAGATCACTGATATTGATGGCCGCTGGAATATTTTTAGTTTACACTTTATATTGTCTGGACATATTCATATTGAGCTTTAGGAAGTGATAATCATATGTTTAAATCAATTTCTGCTTTGCAAGGAATGATCAATTGATAATTGAATCTTACCCGCTGGTGATGAGATCTATTGTAGGACGAATGTCCTTAAAGACAACGTTGTATGCCATTTCAGTAGGATGTATTGCGTCCCAAAATACATACTTAGAAGCATCAGCGCACACAATTGAAGCTCGATTACATAAAATTGATGTTTCTACATATCCAGATCCACAACATCCGACATTAACCTTTTCATACCCTACAACAAAAATCACAGCTGATCAGTGAGTTGCATGTGACTGTACTAAAGTTCTAAAAAAAGAATTCAAGTTAGATTTAGGCATATCCTCAATGGCCAATTTTTTTAGATACAATAAAATTTCAACTTATGACGTTCATTTTATGATAATTACTCTTTATTATCATGTCAAAACACCAATTGATATATTTTTGGTGCAATTAGAGTTCGAATTTCATACCTTTTATTCTATAATAAAAGATTTAATCAGTTGAGTTAACTGTAACATACTCTATAGTCAATTCAATTTTAGGGTAGCAGTAAAATTATCCACTCACCATATTTTTCAGGGAATTGAACCATGTCGAACAATGGTCCATATATGTCAGTGTAATAGATTTTGGCACCATGATTTTCTGAACTTTGTTGCATCTCATTCAATTCATTTTGAAGCATTTGATTATAATCTCTTGCCACAGAGGAATACTGTTCGATACAACTACGGTTGGTGGAAGTATTGTTGGAAGAAAAGGTGTCAACAATTGGCAAGCAGCCCATTGGAGGTAGCCCAGCCACCGCTATCTTTCGAGCCCCTTCATCCCACAAACCCTATAAAGCATAAACACAAAAATCTCATCAGATTTGCATAACATGGGATATTCCAGATTGTGACTTAAAATCTGTCATTTAACAACGATAAAATCTGTCATTTAATTGACACCCTTAATCTGTAGAATGGGCTTTATTGGACTTTCTTATTCTAGATGATTTTGGTGCCTCTGTGGTGCCAAGTAAGAGAGAATTTGTTTTACACTAGGCAAATCATATTTTTCAAAGCAATCATGTCAATACATTCCTTTTCTTCTTCTTTCTTTTTCTTAGATATTCTTTGTTGTGGCTTCTTCTTTCTTTCCATTTTGGGGTATGTCCTTCAATGATTATAAATTGCTCTGATCCAGAGTTTATAGTTCAAAGGTGTTAATGAATCCCAAACGCAATATAATTTAACTTATGTAAGTAGTACTATGAGGAGAAAGAAAAAAGGAAGTAAAAATTTGACTTCATGACAGATCCTTGATATCCTATGTATGGGGTTTAGCTTTCTTTTGAAATTTTCTAACAAATTTGTTACCTAAAAAAATTCAGTGAATTCCTCGGGTTGCTTTCAGAAGTCTTAGAAATAATTTGGATGATTTTATTCATCCAAAACTAATTTTGGTGGTTTTATTTTTTATTGTTTTGGGGATGGGATATGTGACTAAAAGTGTTTCCTTTATACATTTTTTTTGGAAGTGTTACGACTACTACATTTTCACAACAAATTTTAGGTGTTAAATTAATACTGATTATAATTTGAACCTATCATTAAAATTGATTATTTGTCCATCAGTAACAGTCAATAACAACCTAACACTTAACATTTGTTATAAAAGTATTGTGAACGTACTAGCATTTATCATTTTGTTTAACTTGGCAACTCAGCTAGATAAGTAGATATGGATCTTTTGATTGAATTTTCAGACGATGCCAGCGATGTATTATACTAGCTATTATGTATATGTGTGGGGGAGGAGGGGGGACATTGCAAGCTAATATCTCAATCCACTCCAACCCCATATCATCACTACCATCATTGCTCTCCTAACACTGTCAGCAGAGACAGAGCCAGTTACACCTCTTACCTTGTGGTCCAATGGTGAAACGTGTACAGAGCACGAGATGTAAGGGAATATCCGAACGTGTATGGGTGTGATTGGTGTTGGCCCCCGCTTGTAGTACTTGAAGGAGTGAATGCTAATATCTCAATTCAACAACTTACCTTTTGAACTCTCTAAATATATCTTTTTATTTTTTTCCTCTCAAAATATCTTGTATCAATTGGGATTAGAGCTAGGCATAGAGAAGAAATTACTTAAATGTTTGGAGAAATACGCTATCACGAAAATGATGTAGGAAATAAGGAGGGTGATGAACAAATTAAAGACAATGGGAGCTTTATAAAGTCACATTATTTTAGCTTCATGATTGAAGACATTATTGTAAAGTCACACGATACACATTCCTTTTAGTAGAAGGAAGTGGTCCATTGTAAGCGAAACGACATAGGACCAAGTACATATACAACCCCAAATTTCAGATGGGTAGTATTTATTACTCACCCTATTATACACTCACACCCATGCTCTGCTCATACATGTGTGAACGAGTTTTACCCAATTTCAGATTATGCCGGTGAGGGAAATGGTCGACTTTAATGGGTAAGGAATGGTACATGTATGAGTGCACGAGGTGAAAGGGAACGTGCGTGGTGGGTGTAGTTGGTCCCACATGGGCAGCACTTGAAGTTTGAGAAACATTAGGAGCTGAGTGTTTGAGTTTAGTTGCTTCTGTTCAGGATAAGCTCTTAGCCTAAAAAGATTATAATAGCTCACGATTATAGAGATTAAAGAGTGGGTCCAAATTAAGATTAGGTTATAAACTCTTTTTTTTTTTTTGGGTTAAAAGTTATAAACTTTTGTATGAACCAATTGCAAACCCATGTAATGTAATGTGTGCAAATATATAATTATTTTGTAATGTAATATAATTAATTCTTTGAAATTTATTGAAGATAATATATTATGATTAATTGTTTTTAAAACAAATATACTCACTTAGCAAATACTTGTTTTAACTTTTAATAATTAATACATTTCATTTAGTCAAAGCTATAAAGGGAGAGAAGGGATCCGTGACAGAAAACATAATAGAAAACATTAAAACACATCAATCCAAAGTGGGGTTATCAAAAATACAAAAACTCATCAACCCAAAGAAAACCAGCGAGAAGGAATTATTAAAAAAAAAAAATTCCATTAAAGAAGAGAGCTATAAGAGAGAGTAATCACCTTTTTTTCAAGGGAAAAATATGGACTAAATGAGAGATAAATGTGCAAGGGGAGTAATAACAAATTTATAGATAATAAAATTAGGATAAAAAAATAAAAAGTTAAAGAAAGGGAGGGAAAGAGTTGGAAGAAGAGTAACAATAATAAAGAAATAATGGGGAGAAGAAGAGTTTAAAAAAAAAAAAAAGGAAGAATGATGGTTAATTAAGATTAAGGGTCCGTTTGGACTGAACTTATTGTTGCTGAAACTGAAAACTGAAAACTGAAAACACTGTAGCAAAATAATTTTTAAATGTGTAAATAGTACAGTGGGACTCATTTTTAATATTTTTTATTATGTGAACAGTGCGTGAATAGTAATAAACAGTACATAAACAATAATTTTGTCCCCTGCACAATAATTTTACTGTTCACGCGCAGGGAAAAAAAAAAAAAAGAGAGAGAAAACGCTGAAATCCAAAACGTGGACGCTGAATTCAAACCCTGCCTAAATGATTGAATTGGTAAAGTTGTATGGTTGGATTTGAAAAGTTAGTAACTAAATATTTTCTAAAATTAAGTGTGCGTTTGGGATAAGTTGAAAATTTCAGATTATTTGCAATTCTAACTTATTTTTACTAATATTTATGAGTTCTATTACACTTTTTGGTACTATTTATGGGTCTTATTGTGTACTATTCAAAGTTTTCAGTTTCTACTAAATAAGCTATTCCCTAACGGACACTAAATGATTGGATTTGTAAAGTTCATACTTCTTTATTTTTAATATTGTTCAACAAATAAAAGAAAATTTGTAGAAAAAAGATGATGATGTAGCTAATGAGGTGATGCAATAAATTGTCTAATATTATTTCACTTGGTGTAGGAGGTCAGGCTCCCTAGAAGAATACTCTTCTCTACAATTCTAATTCTTTCTTCTATCTAAATAATTGGATTTCTCATTATTGGCTAATTTGTGTGGTTGAAATCAAGATGAACCTCATATGGCTAGCTTAGTACCCTAACCAGGTTATCAGGACATGCTAGTAGACTATACATTTATCTCTAGTAAAACCACAGAATATCATGACCAAAAAAAATATAATTTCACCTAATATTCAATTTATTATACTTGTCAAGATAAAAGGTGATCATGTTTAGTTCGTAATATATCCATAGTTATTATCTATATGCTAAGCAATGACCAAGATATTTATCATTATATCTGTTTGATAATAATTAATAAAAGTGGCAGGAGATGCAAACCTGAATGAACTCTTTAACTTGTTGAAGTAAGAATTGCTGGTAACTTGAGACATTGTAGCTCTGTCGTCTAACTGGTACAGAATAATAGTTGACAACGAAGTCGTTTGTACCAGCACTGATGACGAACACTGCTTTATTGATATGATCTTCGATTCCTTGGTTTCCAATCGCTGGCTCAATTTTTTTCTTATACTCTCTAAAATAGTCCAGTTGCTTTGACATTGGAATTACATTCTGAAACAAAATTAATCCACCCAAACGGGTGATTTAGATTTAATGTCCAGGCAAACATCTATAGAAATTAAAATAGCCAAAAAAAAAAAAAAAACTCCTTGAGAAGTTGGTGAAAATTTGGACAACATTCGATTGTTACATATAGAAATGGACAAAATTTAAGTACAGTATCTTTGGTACTGTTTCTTAGATTCTCCTCTTAAAATTCAGTCATGTGGTTATTTAACTAAAAAAATACTTCTATTTAATGAAAAAAAATTCGCATGGTAAAATTTTAAGAGAGGAACTTAAAAAACAACATTTAAATATTGTACCCAAGTCTTGCGCTATAGAAATTAGGTATATATTAGATTGACAAAGTTTTAGTTACTTGTAGTCAATGGCTACAACTCACACTAAAAAAATTACTATGACTATATATTTTGAAAATCTAATAATTGAATTGTATTTTCTTTATGTCCTTAATATACATGTCAAATTTCATGTTAATCAAATGTTATTTACTATTTGATTCATAAACTTGTTTTTAATATATAATTTTAAACGACAAAAACTTAAAATTTAAACATTTAATTGATGATATAGTTATTGATCTTTGATATTCTAGAAATTTTGCAAGTATATAAGATATAAAAAAAAAAAAAAAAAAATGTAATCCAATGGTGTATTTTTCCAAACTCACATCTAATAAAATATGAATGAAGTTGTAGCCAACGTTGTTTATATTTTTTGAAAATATGTGTGGGTAAAAAAGTATGAGTAAAAAAGTATGTGAAAATACATATAATATTATTTAAAAGTTGAAAAATATTGCTCGAATAACCATACCAAACGCCCGATATTCCATTTTTAGAGTCGTAGGAGTTTTGATTCAAAAAAATTGATAGCTATGTACTTAGTAAAGTCATATTGTTTGTGTACTCAAGGCCCTAGCGTAGACCCAGAAAAATTGGACTTAAATCCATTAAATTAATAGAATTTGAAGGGAAATAACTAGACCTGAACCCAACTTGTTGAAATGCCGAGTGAGGCCGGGTCAACCTTTTGCTTATTAATTTCCTTTTTATTTGAAGGTACCATGCAAATTATAATCTGTAACCAACTTTGCATGATCTAACTCAAGATTAAAAAAAAAAAAAAAAAAAATCAATATGTTTTCTAACCCTCTTTAATGGTGCATGATTTTTTTTTTTTTTTTTTTTTTTAAATTCGATAACTACAATTGGAGAGAGGGAGATTTGAATACTAGATGTCATAGACACACCTTGATGTTATAGCACACAATATCTTATACATTTTTATAATCATAGTTGCTTTTTAATCAACTTTTAGTATTAGTCCATGAAACAATTTATGGTGATGATATACTGTACCTAAAAAAAAAAAAATTATGGTCTATGAAATTTAGTCGTCTTTTTTCTTCGTTTATTTATGGTGATAATATTTTTCGTAAATTGTGGATTGTGTAAACTTAAGGATTTATGTATTATTTAAATTTTATTTTTGAGTCTTTTTTTATTTTATTTGTTCTCTCTTATTTGTAATGAAAGAAATCCAAGTACAACATTATCATATTATTATTATTATTATTATTATTATACTGCATGAGAAAAATGTAGGTCACCCTATAACCTAATTAACCTAACCTATATCTTGGTCAACCTGTCTCACTCGCAACCTATTTAAAAGGTCATGTATCCAACCCAAACCCAATCTAACTTATTGTAAACCGATTAATTCAACCCAATCAATTTGCTAGGTCTACCCAAGCCCATCCTTGGCCTCACTATACGCTTGTACTACTGTACTATTTATATTCTATGATTGTGATATACATTTTACTTGTGTATTGCTAATACTCTTTAGTCTTACTCATGGTTTTAAGAAGGGGACCGGACTGGCCGGTTCAACCAAAAACCACCACCAATCCGATCCGGTTATGATTAAAAATCGAAAATTATCTAAAAACCGAGAATAATCGAAAATTGGCCAGTTCAACCATAAAAATCGAAAACCGGTATGGTTGAACTGGTTATTCGTCGGTTTGCTTAAAACACCAAAAATGCAGCAATTTTGACTAGATAGTAAAATCTAAAAAACAAAACAATCAACTATAACCATCCTTTGCCACTTAAAAAAAAAGGGTTGAGTAGAGTGATTCTTCAATGGAGGCACCATCTGACTGTCTGAGCACACAGAAGCATTTCGACCAAGACAACTAAGACAAGTCTAAAAGAAAAGAGAAGAAGCAGATCTAAGTTGAGAGAGAAGAGAGAATTAAACCTTAATAAAAGAAATGGGGATGACTGAGAGGTATCTGGCGAAAATAACAAGGAGTGAAACAAGTGGGGTAGGTTGGAAAGTGGGGTGGGTGGGGTATTAAATGGTTAATTGTTAAAGTTTTTTGTTTTTGTTTTTTTGTTTTTTTCAATGTTGTCTTGTAGTGTATGTATTAGTATTACATTGTGTTTGGTTATAGTGAATTTAGGGAGGATGGAAAATATAGGGTGGAAAATTGAGTGGAAAATAGTATTTTTTTATTGTTTGGCAAAGGGAGGAAAATATTGAGAATGGAAAACTCAGGAGAAAATTTTCTCTCCCGAGCCCACAAATTTCATCCTCCCAAATCGGGAGGAAAAGCCTGGAGAGCAAATGCTCTCACAGCACTTTTACCATAATACCCCGTTCTGGAGTCAAGTAAAAAAAAAAAAATAATAATAGAGAGAGAGCGTTGGAGAAAGAAAAGAGAGAATGAGAGTTGTGTTGAATGAGGAAGAAGATAAAAGAAGGGGGATAAGGATAAGGACAACGTGTGTGGAGGATAAAAAGAGGAAGAAAAAAAAAAAAACGTATGGATGAAATGAAGGCTGGGAAAGGGGAAATAACATAATGAATAAAAAAATCCTAATTGAGAAATGTTACCACAATATTTTTACAATAAAGTTTAAGTAACAGATTGTTATTAGTTAATATTAGTGAGTAAAAAAATAATTTCAGTGGTAGGTTCAAATTAGAACTAGTAACAAACTTTTCACATAAGTTTTGTTGTTAAAGTATTGCGAAAAATGTTGTGGACGTAACACTTCTCATTGAAAAATATAATTATTGGTAAATTTTTTAGTATTTAATGAGTACAAATAAATATATTTCTTATCTATTATGTAATAAGGGTATAATAGTCAATTTATATAAACTATATTTTCTATCCTCTCACTTTTCTTTTCAACCAAACAAAAGAGTTTTCCACCCTCCCACTTTTCCACCTCTCCAACCAAACACACATGAGAGAAAACTAAATATTTTATATCCTCCCACTTTTCCATCTTCCCACTAATTTTTCATTCTCTCACTTTTCCACTCCTCTAACCAAACAGACCCTTAGTGTCGTTCTTTTGGGGGTGTGTTTTTTGCTTTCGAGCTTTGGGCAACCTTTGGGCTATTAGTGTATTTCATGAACTTTGATACAGAGGAAAAGAACTAAGAAACATGTTACTTGCCGATTGCCAATTGCCAATTTTGATCATATAAATAAATAATAATAATATATAATATATGTAGCTAAAGCATAATATATATATATATATATATATATATATATATCTGTGTGTGTGTGTGTGTAATGCACAATAATAACCCATATAAATTTAATAATAAGTAATAATACAATTTTTTTTTTAAATAATGAATAATTTATTATTTATTGTTAATTTCATACTAAATAATTTTAATACTATATATAATTTTAATACTAAATAATTTCATACCAAGAACCACTACCTTTTCCGGTTGTTTGACCTATTCGGTTTTTAAAACCATGGTCTTTCTATAATCCAATATATAAAGAATATTCATACAAAAACTCAATATATAGAGAATTTTATTCTCAAATTCCAACATGGCATCGGAACCAAAACTCTAGCTTCACGGTGTTGCCATAGTAGTGATTATCTTCTCCGAAATTGCTTTAAATACTATCAACATGCTTTATTGTTACAAGACCACTACCTTTCTCAAATATCTTAATTCTAAGCCTCTATATAAGCAAGCCTCCATTGTACAATATTAAATCATCTTTATTGCATTCTTAATTCCAACAAATATTATATATTCAATCACAAATCTTTTCATAACTCTCTTTCTCTCTCTCTTTGGGGACTTGAAGAAGAAAAAAAAATCACATAATACCCTTATATATAGTCTAAAGATTTGAATCCAAGTTAACATTTCTTTTTGGATCTATTGGGGTACATAAGTGAGTGATCCATGACCTCTTTTGTTTTCACACCTATCTAATTAGATTCTTCAATGTTAGAGATATATTAGACATATTAGCCCAATATAATAAGCCCAAACCCACTCCTGCTTGTACTAGTAGTTTAGGGTTTAGTTGCATATATATATATATATATACACACTCATGTTAGGTTTCATTGTAACATAGGACTTGTATTACTCTTCTATACAATAAAGATGTAGCGCTTAAGGGTTTCTTCCATGGACGTGAGCCACTAAGGCTGCACCATATAACCCTTGTGTTCTCAGTGTTCCTATTCTATACTTCCCTTTATGCATTCACTCTAGTAGATATAACATGGTATTACATAGCAAGAAGATTCCCACATTCACACCACCATCTGAAGTCATAGATGCTTGTTTTCAAATCTAGACTCCATGGTATCATGTAGCCACCATGGCTCAATGTTGTGTCTAAGATCCAAGATCTCAGGCAAACCATGACTTACTACTCAGATTTATGCACATCAAGCTTTCGCTTGACAAAACCAATCACACAGACATTCTCAATGGCCTCCCGCAACCAAAACCCAGGAACTCAGTCTCCATCTCCAGCTACATATGCTACCATGTGTGGCCATAGACTCTAAAACTTCCTCCACAAGCCGCTTCAAATTCTTAACACCTAAATCGGCTTTTAGGGACACGTGTCACCGTGTTGGCCTTGTCATCCACCACTCTACGAAGCCTAAGAATTGGCCCTCATCCAAGCTAACACGCACTCTCACGTGCCTCCTGTATATCAGTTGTCATCTCCATGTGCCATCGCTGTCACGCGTCATCCACGTGCCGAAAAACTATGTCGGCCTTCTTCTGACGTCATCTATAACGTCAACAAGAGCCACATAAGCCCTAGCCATGTTAGTGTCTAGTTAGTGCCATGTCATAGGACCATGTCAGGGTCTCTGTAGCCTAGTCTGTGACCTGATTTGGACAACCCAAAACTAACTCGAATCGTGGAGACCATTGAATGACTGTTGTCCCATTGACCATTGACTTTGACCTTCGTGTTGGCTATTGACCAATAGTCAAAATTTATAAAATGACCTATCTTGCTCAGTTTTTCGCGTTGATTCTAATTTTGGACTCTGTTTCTTCATTTAAAACTCCAAAATCGCTTAATTGGCACATTCTTCATCATGGTTTCTTCAAGGCATTACCGATGGATTTTCTCGTGCTTATCCAACCTCAAGCCTTCATCGAGCTTCCGCTTTCATCAAGTTTGAGGGAAGGTGTTAGAGAAATATTAGACATATTAGCCCAATGTGATAGGACCAAGCCCACTCTTACCTATACTAGTAGTTTAGGTTTAGTTGCATATATATACTCATGTTATAGTTCATTGTAACATAGGTTATTGTACTATACTCTTATACAATAAAGATGTAGCTCTTAAGGGTTTTCTTTGTGGACATAGGCTAACAAGGCTGAACCACGTAACATTCTTGATCTCGGTGTTCCTATTCTAATATTCCCATTCCACATTCACTCTAGCATATACAACATGATATAACATATCGCGTTGCTAATATATTTAACATAGTATCAGAGCCAAACTTCTTCCTTGGCATTAAGCAAATATCTCTACCCATTAAAGAAGATTCCTTCATACACATTTGAACCCCATAGTAGTGCCATGGCTTGACTTCAGATCTAAACCCCATGTCATCACACAGCTCCCATGGATCATCGTCGCTACCTTGCCACAGTGTCTCAGATCATAAGCCTAAGCAATATGTGCCTCTCCCTTTTAGATCTGTGCAAATCAGGCCTCTCCTGATGAAACCAACTACATAGACGTGCTCCATGACCTCCCACAACCAAAACCTAGGAATTTGGTCTCCACCAGAAGCTTCACGCGTTGCCACAAATTCTAGCACTTACTCCATGTGCCACCACAGGTTCTTGACTCCAAGATTGGATTTTGGTCACACGCGCTACCATTTAGGCCTTATTGTTTGCCGATCTACGGAACCTTAGAATTTGGCCCTCATTCGACCTCCCACATACTTTCACGCACCTTCTGGATATCTGGCCTTACCTCCACGTGCTAGAATTGAAGCACACACCAAAGAATCTGCTGATGTTATTTGACGTCATCTGATGACATCACCAAGCCACGTTAGTAGCCACGCAAGCGAAGACACATTAGCCTCAGTCCACCTCACACCACATCATCGGTTTACAAACTCAGTGGATCCATGCGCCTCAACTCGGAATTGGACCAACCGACCCAAATTGGACCTTATCTATTGACTTTGATGATTATTGTTGACTTTGAATTCTTGCATTGCCCATTGATTAAAAGTCAAATTTTTTGAAAGGGCCTATTTTGCTTAGTTTTTCATGTAGATTTTTATTTTGGAGTCCCTTTCTTCATTTGAAGCTCCAAAATTGCTTAATTGGCACATTCTTCATTATGGTTTCTTCAAAGGTATTCTCCATGGCAACTCCAAGGGATCTTCTCATACTTATCCAATCTCAAACCTTCATTAAGGTTTCGCATTGAGTTTAAGGGAGGGTGTTAGAAATATATTAGACATATTAACCCAATGTAATAAGCTTAAGCTCACTCCTGCTTGTACTAGTAGTCTAGGTTTTAGTTGCCTTTATATACTCATGTTAAAGTTCATTTTAACATAGGTTTTGTATTACACTCTTATACAATAAAGATGTAACCCTTAAGGGTTTCCTCCATAGACGTAGGCCAACAAGGCCGAACCACATAACCCTTGTGTTCTCGGTGTTCCTATTCTATACTTCTTCTTCCACATCCACTCTGGCATATGCAATATGGTATAACACATCACGTTGCTAATATATTTAACATTCAATATTATTTTTTGGATAATTCGATAATTAGGAGTGGAAGAATTTAAACCCTAAATATTTTTGTTGAAAACACCATGAATTACCAATTAAAATACAAGACTCTTAGCATATTATTCACTAAATAATTGAATCACTTGAAAGCATTAATTATATATAAATATTTAACATCATCTAATCATCTTTTATGCTATGTGATTTTTCAACATTAAAAATCGGTAATTTCATGCTAAATAGTAAATACAACCGTACAATCTAGTCATATTAATCATAGGATAAAATCCTGAAAAGAATTGGGAGGGCATTATCTAGCGGCAAAACCAAAAACATGTAATATGAGGTTGAGCTATTGTACACACATATAGGTGAGTTTGACATTGGTTTTAAGTTTTAGTTTTTAATTTTTAACTTTTACGTGTAGTTTTTTAAAACTTCATTTTTTTCTCGCTTTTTCTCACTTCTTAAAAAAAATTCAAGATACAAATATATTCTAATACACTTTTATCAAAAAAATTTCAGCAAAAAGTTAGATAAGTTATTTTCAAACTGACACTAAAATGTCAGGCAAAACAAAAAAGGAAGGAACAAAAAAAAAAGAAGGAAGAAATTCTCTTTTTGTAGATAAGATTCCAACCAAGTCTTTCATTTAAGGACAGGATATTATTTATTTATTTTTATATATAGACTTTATCATTTAAAAAGCTAATTAAAACCCATAATTCCTTTTTTTTTTTTTAACCATTATTCCTTTTCTATTTAAAAATTTGGTAACTTCTGTTTTGCATGAAGCTATCTAATATTTAATTTAAATAAATTTGATGTATTAATAAATAATTGGATGATATAAACATGAAGTTTTACAGAAAGTTTTAATAGTATTATTTCCTAGATTATTTTACCGTGGCGAAGAGAGAGTGTAGCACTTACACTTAGCGATGGCGTAAGTGGATCATATCCAGAGCCGCCTGACGCAAAGCTAACTCCTGTCACCATCTCCTGAATGCTTAGACTTGGATCCAAATACGCTGGAACATACTTTTTTATGCCTAAATACGAAGCTGTGCCAGACATAACCAAAGTATTCCAACATTAGTGCACAGTTTTAATTGACTTAGTCAGTCGAGTATTGAAGGTTTGAATTCGGTTAGGCAAGATTAATAAGGTGTTCAAGCTTGACTTGGGCCTATTTCGAGCTCAATTATAATTGAACTCAAATGTATTAAAAATTCAAGTAATTTGATCTCGGGTTGTGTTATAAATCAAGCCAAAATTAACCCAAATACTTTTTTTTAAAAGTTTAAGTTGATGCAAAAAAGGTCAGAATAAATTGGATCTAAAATATAAAAAATGTAAAAATAATAATTTCCAGGTAAATATCGAGCCAAATCGTGCCAGATGCTTTAACAAACTTTATTAACAAAGCATGACACAATCCTCTGCTCATGAGGTTATTCCTTGGACTTGTTTATTCACGAATCCTATATATATGCTTGTTAGCTTATTTATGAACACAAAGTTTTACTTGTGCTTGGTACGTTTATTAGATAATCCTCAAAATTAGGTTTCACATTGACCTATTTATAAATAAACAAACAGGAAAAAATCTTTTATGCATCTTATGCATGAGATACTTTCTAGTTTAACGTAAACATGCTTTAATTTTAAAAAGTCGGATATAGATCAGTGTTCATGGCCGACTCCCTTAGTTTACAGCCTCATTTTTTTCTGCAATGCATTAGGCAAAACAAAAGGAACAAAAACAGAAGCAAAGGAGAAGATAACTATGAAAACTTACCAACAAAGTCAGTGGTAAGCTGGCCATCACTGAACCTTCCTGTGGGTGTATGGTTTGCAAATTCTCTCCCGTAAGGTGGAAAATTTGCCTTAAAAATTGTTCTTAAATTGTTATTGTTTCCTGGATCGACCGTGGAGTCACCAAAAACTAACAAAGCTGTGACATTACTGTTCAAGACTTGAGCTATAGAAATGAAGCATAACAATTGAAGAATTAAAAGAAGAAGAGGTAGAGAATGTTTATAGAAGAATTCCATATTATCAGAACCTGATGATAGGAGCTAAGCAAAAACTTTTTGTTGATGCTCCTAATTAAATATGGTGAATAAGGCTGCAATATCTTTCCTATTTGTAAAAGTATGAGGTCATCTAATTGGCTACTTATTGGCTCGTACCATTGAATTGTCATGACCAATTATTACCCAGTCGGTGAGGAGAGTTGACTAGTTTTACACTTCTTCTGTTCTCCAAGGTTGCTGGGGTTTGGGAACCAAACCTTTCTTGGTTAATTAGTCTTAGATTCTGATCAACTACCCCTACCAAATATGGCCACATAACCTGTTTTTCAGTAATTAATATAGATATTCCATTCTTATAGTTTAACAATCAGCATCAATTCTAATTTTATAATCAGGATGACTCAATATATTTTGAAGTTTAAAATGATAAATATTAATTAGTAGAATTTTTAATGTTTAAATATTAACTAAATATTACCTATTCAATTCCATTATATTTGAGGCATAGCTTAATTAAAATTATTTCATGGAGATTATTCTCCCGTGGCTTTTGGAGTAATTTGTTGATAGTATGTTATATATCTAAGATCTAAAAAAAAAAATCTGCAAAATGTAAAGAAGGAAGAGGCATTAAAAAAAAAAAAAATAATAAAAAAAATAAAGAAATAGCCTACCCAAACTCATCAGGAACCAACTACCAAATCCTCATCTTCTTTCTTGGTGGAGCGCCATTTTATATATATATATATATATATATTGCGGGGTTGTGTTTTGAAGAATGAATATTATTATTTATTAACAAAGATCAGGAACCAACTACCAAATCCTCATCTTCTTTCTTGGTGGAGCGCCATTATATATATATATATATATATTTTTTTTTTTGCGGGGTTGTGTTTTGAAGAATGAATATTATTATTTATTAACAAAGCCCTGTGAAACCTAACAGTAACAAACAAAATTCATTGTACACCCAAAACAACAAAAGATTAAAAAGATAGAAAGAAAACTTAGGACCTTTTTTTTATTTTTTTGGCTAGGCGGCTGCTTGCCATTTTCCCTTGCCAGCTCCTAACTGTAATAGTCTGTGGGGGAAGTCTGAGTTTAATTGGTAACCGACTTGGTGTAATTTTGAACGTAAATACAAAATAGGACAAAGTCTGGCATGAAAGAATGATAAATACATATCAAAGTCGGAGATTTTTTTTTTCCTCAAAAAAAAAAAAAAATCGGAGAGATTTTAATTTATTTTATAAAATATAATTTAATTAAGAATCAAAGGCAAGCTTCCATAACTGGAGGAGGTAGATTACGATTATTACAAGAAAAATCAGCTTAATTTAACAGCAACAAAAAGTTTAGCAGCAGGTCAAGCTACTAAGTTTATAGATCTTCTAACGCAGCACAACTCCTCACAGCTAACAAAAACAAAATTTAATTCAAAAGCATTACTAATGAATGTAGAAATAAACCAGTCAGTTGATTATTCCTCTTTAGCCAGAGCTGCTTTAGTTTTGCTACCTTTGCCATGCCCCCCACTATTGATAATTTATATTCTAGACTGGAGGCCCAAAACTTGTAAAAGTTAATAGCCCAATGAAGGCTAACCCACTTCTCCAATTTGTACATAGATGATGTAAATTTTTTATTAGACTTAGCAAAATTGGGCCCGATTTGATAATTAAAGGAAAGTAACCTGACACAGAGTAAAATGAGTTGACCAATGACCCAGTTTTTTTTTTTAAATTGTCCTTTTTTTAATTTAAAAAAGATACGTTTTATAATTCATTATTTCTTTTTTTAGTTTATTTTTTAGAGCACAATGTACATATACATACACACACACGCACACACATATATATATATATATAAGCCCACCATGCCATTATTTAAAAAATAGAAAATAAATAAAAACTAAAACAATGAAACACTAATAGCACGTTTGGTAATGCTATTTTAGCAACGCTATTTGTATTTTTTTAAAATACATGTATGTGAAGAAATGTGTAGAAATACGTATAATATTGTTTAAAAACTGAAAACATGTGTTTAAACACATGTACCAAACATGCTCTAAGTTGTTTGGTAATGCCGTTCTAGTAACGTTGTTTGTATTTTTTGAAAATACGTATAGGTGAAAAAGTGTGTGAAAATTCGTATAATGTTATTTAAATACTGAAAACTGTTACTTAAAATACCCTACCAAACAGCCCCCAGCTATCCAAGTAACCAACCACTACCTTACTAAGCATGCAGGCGGTAGCAGACTAAAGTTATTTCATTTCATGCTCCAATTCTTCTTCTATATCACTATTACTATCCAGTTCTAAAGAGTCTCAAATTGTCCAGTTCTCCCTCAAAATCATAGATATGCGGGTAGTGGCACAACCACAGGGCACCTCCATTTGGTCACGGATCATAGTGAGGGTAATTTTTCTTATCCCTCTCGCTAAACTAATTAATGAAGCTACTTGTCAACTTGAGCTGTTATTTACAAGTATGAAAATTTCTAGTGTTGGATCTACTACTAACATTGAGCTGATTGAGGTGCAATTCATATTAAATATTTACTTAATTATTCTTATTTATCTAATATGTTACATTTACTTTGTTTTTATTTTACATGCAACATGAAAAAGTGCACATAAGAAATATGATAACTTGTACAATAAAGAGTTTAGTATCCAAGTTCAAAACTGGTACTTTCTCTCTCAAAGTCTCAACTATATATATATATATATATATATTGTACTTTCTATCATTGAATTATATCTTCAAGGTTTCTCTGTCGCTAAGAAAGGTTTTTCTCTGAAAAGCCTTCTCTTAGGTTGTAGAATTTTGTCCCTTCTTCCTGAAGGTGTGTGTCCTCTCAGGGGTAACACAATTACCCTCTGAGCTTGTGATTTTCCTTCCTTCATGGGGTTGTGGGAAACAATGTTTTGTTTTTTTTATTTTGTTTTACTTCATTTTCTTTTGTCAATGGAGGAACTAACGAACTCCCAGAGCGGTCTATTTCTCAATGATAGAGAAGGCTCACAGTTTGTTCTTCAAAATCAATTGCGATCCTCTGAATTCATTATTGCTGCCAAGTTCTTGACTAAATGAGTGTTGAATATGGACGCAGTAGCCAAAACCTTCAGACAAATTTGGAGGTCTACTAATGGCTTCAAAATACGGAACCTTGGAGACCATATAGTCCTATTTGTCTTTAAGAACCAAGGTGATGTTGATCGAATCATATTGAGTGAACCATGGTGTTTTGATAAGCATCTTGTGGTGCTTCAAAGATATGATTGTGACACTTCTGCAAATGACCTTCAGTTTAACCGGGCTACCTTCTGGGTCCAAGTCCACAATATACCTGTTAGGTTAATGTCGAAGGAGGTTGCCGAAAATATATGTGATCAGGTTGGAGATGTGTGTTAGTCTATTGGGGGCGTCGAAGAGGATGGTGGAAGATTTATGCGGGTCAAGGTAACTTTGGATATTTCTTTACCACTCTGCCATGGTCATTTGCTGTCCTTGGAGAACGGAGAAAAGCTTTAGGTGAGCTTTAAGTATGAACAACTCCCTAACCTGTGCTACTAGTGTGGACGACAAGACCATAGTGACAGGGAGTGCCCACTGTGGCCAAACAGCAAAGGTACGTTCACCCCTGACCAAAGACAATATAGCCAAAGTTTACGTGCTCCACCGTATAGGTCCCATAATAAACTTATTGTCTTTGTGCCTGGTTTTCACGAACCTCTTCTTAATCCTACCTCTAGCAAAGTGGTTGAGGGGGCAAACCGATTGGATGAGGAGGTGGAGAACTCGTCCAGTTCATTGTTAGCGATGAAAAGTACAATGATGGAAATGGACACGCATGACGAGGTCATTAATGCCAATGTCGTGATTCCCAATCCTAACAAGGAAAACTTAGCTGGCACTTTTTCATATTCAAAAACGTCCACTCCCACAACTGCACCTAGCTGGCACTTAGCTGGCACCGTTTTAGCCTCGAATTTCATGATCGTAGGTGCTACTCAACCTGACTTGCCTTTAGAGCCAATTCTTGGAGAGAATCCTATGAATTCGAGGGCTTATACTGATGGTGATACCTTTCTTGTGAAGCTCCATGAAATTGATTATGATCTTTTAAGATTTGACAAGGTGTTGGGTGACACCTATGGTACAGATTAGCCAAAAGAGATTTTATTGGAAAAGGGTAATGCCCCTCAAGCCCAAATTTTGCAAGACGGGCTTGGGCCTGACTTGTTGTTCTCCACCACATCTCTTGAGCCCCACTTTGCTGAACGTCCACCACTCTTGGATATCTCTAATTCTATTGGGCCAGGGAGTTTGGCTAAGCCCAACCAACGAACTTTTATAAGAATGAGCCGAAAGACAAAGCTAGGGAATTTTGTAGTTCCCAAATTAGAACAGAAAAGAGAGCGCCCACCTTTTAAAGCTTCAGATACTTAGTCATAGAAGCGAAGAATGGTGAAATCAAATGACATCCTCTCCCCTGAGGGCAATTTGGCAGTAGCTACATCCCATCCCCATCAGGCATCATGAATTGCTTAAGTTGGAACTGCCGAGGGCTTGGGAACCTCAGGCGTGTTCGAGAGCTTTTTGATATGGTGAAAGCAAAAGGACCCAGTTTGGTGTTTTTGATGGAGACAAAGAAAAAGAAGTCCTATTTGGAGAAGCTGAGATGTAGATTGAAGTTTGACAATTTGTTTATTATTCCACAGAGAAATCTGAGTGGCGGACTAGCTTTGCTATGGAGTAATGATCTCGACCTACACATCCGTACATTCTTACCTCATCACATTGATGTGGTGGTAAATCCAAGAATTGATGATGCCTGGCATTTCACGGGGTTCTACGGAGCTACTGAAGTTGCTAACTAGGATTATTCTTGGTACTTGTTACGGCATTTAGCTACCCAGTTTGATATGTCTTAGGTTTGCATATGCGATTTCAACAAGATCACTCGACTTGGAGAAAAATCAGGTGGATTGATCCAATAGAAGTGGTAGATGGAACAATTCAGGGATTCTTTGGACTTTTGTGGTTTGAAAGATCTTGGTTTCTCAAGCCTTCCTTATACTTGGTCCAACCGACATTTTGATGGTCAAATGATTTGGGTTCGGCATGATAGAGCTGCTGCATCGACGGATTGGATGCTAAAATTTCCTTTAGTCTGTGTCCACCACGTGCCAGGTTACTCCTCTTATCACAAGCCAATTTGGTTAGTTTCTGACGATGTTCATACTCAATTTTATAGGCCCCAGCCCCCCTTTTGATTTGAAGCCATGTGGCTCAAAGATAGTCGCTGTGAGGGGGTAATGCACTCTGCTTGGTGTATGGATTCTTAGACGATCCAATGGGTAATGTATTATCAAAGGTAAGCAATTGTCAAGTTGAACTAACTTCTTGGAATAAAAAAACCTTTGGTAATGTTCGTTCATCTTTGGCAAAAAAGAGGAAGTAGTTAGCAGAGGCAGAGTCTATTTCTATGGTAGAGGGAAGTCATGAAAGGGTGGGTTGCTGATTGAGGAATTTAATAAGCCTATGGATATGGAGGAATGTATGTGGAATCAAAGGTCAAAAACTAAATGGCTTCAGTATGGGGATCAGAATACGAAATACTTCCACTATTGGGATACGAACAAAAATAAACGAAACTTTATATCAGGCTTAGAAAATGAATTTGGTGAGTGGGTGGAGGAGGAAGAACAAGTTGGGGAGCTCCTAATCCAATACTACTCGAACCTCTTTGCTTCTTCTAACCCCACACAATTTGACCAAGTCCTCAATAGGGTGGAGCTGAGGGTAACTAGTTCTATGAATGAGGATCTGCTTCAACCTTTTAAGGCAAGCAAAGTTTAGATTTCTCTTAAACAAATGGATTCTGATACTGCCCTTGGCTCAGATGGGCTTCCACCCATGTTTTATAAGAAATTTTGGAGTAAGGTTGGCTATGATATTTCAGAAGCAGTCCTAGCTATGCTTAACTTAGGTACTATCCCTAACGACCTCAATCATACTTTTCTAACTCACATTCCAAAAATTCATAGTCTAAGAAGGGTAAATGATTTTAGACTAATAAGCCAGAGTAATGTGCTATAAAAGCTTGTTGCAAAAGTCCTCGCCAATCACCTAAAATCTTTGCTGCCAAAGCTGATCTTAGAGAAACAAAGTGCATTCATGTCTGAGCAATTGATCACCGACAACATCTTAATTGCCCACGAGACTCTCCATTATTTGAAAACAAAAAGAACTGGGAAGATGGGTATATGGCACTGAATATGAGCAAGGCATACGACTAAGTGGAGTGGGTCTTTCTTGAAAAAATTATGTTGAGGATGGGTTTCAACCCGAGATGGATTTCTCTCATTTCAGGTTGTATTAGATCTGTCACATATTCCATCTTGTTGAACGGCTAACCCCACGGCCTAATCTCTCCACAAAGAGGGCTTCCCCAGGGTGATCCACTGTCTCCATACCTCTTTTTATTGGAAGGTTTACATGCTCTATTTACAAAGGCTGAAGTTGATGGAGCTCTACGGGGGGTCTCTATATGTGCTGCTAGTCCAAAGATCTCACCTATTCACAGATGACAGCTTAGTGTTTTATGGAGCCATTATTGCTAAATGTGTCCAAATCCAATCCCTCCTTCAGCTGTATGAGCAAGCATCTGGGCAGATTATAAACAAAGGTAAAACCAACATCTTTTTCAGCTTAAACACTCCTCACAGAACCCATGCAGCTATCGCTACTTTCTAGGTTTTCCAGTAACTCAATGATATGAGCAATATTTGGGCCTATCTTCCTTAGTTGGTCGGGCCAAAAAGAAATCTTTTAGCTTGATTAAAGAGAGAATTTGGAAGAAGTTGAAAGGGTGGAAAGAAAAATTGCTATCGCAGGCAGTTTGAGAGATTCTTATAAAAGCAATCATCCAAGCGATCCCTACCTACACTATGTCATGTTTTAAACTCCCTATAGGCCTTATAAATGAAATTGAGTCCTTGATTAAAAAATTTTGGTGGGGGTATAGAAGGGAGAAAAGAAAAATCCACTAGGTGAGCTAGGAGAAGTTATGTCTCCCAAAGAATAACTGAGGTATGGGCTTCCGTGAGCTAAGTAAATTCAATGACTACCTCTTGGCTAAACAAATTTGGAGATAACACACATGTGAGGACACTTTGTTGCATAACGTTTTCAAAGCCAAATTTTTCCTTGAGTGCTCGGTTATGGATTGTGCTAGCTCAAACAAAGGCTCTTTCACTTGGAAGAGCCTCCTACAAGCATGCCAGGTAATTGACTTGGGGTCGAGATGGAGAATTGGTGATGGTCAATCAGTTCGTATTCGAGATGACAGGTGGTTGCCAAAGATCCCAACTATAAGGATTGTTTCCCCTAGTGCCATGATACCACCAGAAGCCAAAGTAAGTGAGCTCATTAATGAAGACACTCATGCCTGGAGGTCCGCCTTAATTATGAGTGAGTTCCTACCGCATGAAGCAACCATGATCCTGGGCATCCCCTTAGCTATCAGAATGTTCCTAATAAACAAGTGTGGTTCCCAACCCCCAATTGGGATTACTTGACTTGAAGTGCCTATCATTTGCTCTCAAATGTTGATAGAATCAAAAGACCAAGCTGCTCAAATCCAGGAAAATCCCACAGGCTATGGAATGGAATTTGGGGTCTACAAATACCCCACAAAGTGAAACATATGTTGTGGAGAGTGGCATACAATGCAGTCTCATCCATATACAATTTATGGCCCCATAAGGTTGTGACCACAACCCTTTGCCCAAGATGTAAATTTGGTACTGAAGACACAATCCATGCTCTTTAGACTTGTCCCTCTCTCCTGGTTGTGTGGTCGGATGATGAGATGTTAACTAAGCTCCTCAGGTACAAGTTTAATGATTTTTCTAATTTATTGGGAATGGTTTTTTTGATGAAGGAACGTATTAATCCAAATCTACTACCTATTTGTTTCTGGCTGGTTTGTAGTAAGAGAAACTTGGATAGGCTTGGTGAACCCTCTATTGCTCTGGGCAAGATTTGTGACAAGGCTGCCACTCTTCTTCATGACTTTCGTACAGTCATGGCTAAAGCAGCTAGGTGGACTTCTCCACTCTCACCCCACCTCAAAATTAATTTTGACGGAGCTACATTCAAGGAATTGGGATGTGTAGGAATCAGTGTTGTTGTTCGAAACTCCATAGGGGCTGTTATCAGTGCTTTGTCCCAACGAATCATGATGCCTTCCTTTGCAGCAATTGTTGAACTTCTAGCATGCCGTAAGGCATTGTTTTTTGCTAAGGATCTTGGGGTTGTGCAGTGCATAGTGGAGGGTGATGCTAAGGTGATTATAAAAGCACTTAGGTAGAAGGACTCATCTCACCCAGAGTATGGTCATGTGATTCAAGATGTCCTGTTCTTAGCTAACGATTTTCAATCTTGTTGTTTTTCCCATGTAAAACGTATAGGCAATTTAGTTGCCATTGTTTAGCCAAAAGTTCTAAGTCTGGTAGTGAGCTACAGGTTTGGTATAATACCACCCCTGAGGATGTAGCTCCCCTTGTCACTCATGACTCTTTGTAATTTCTCTTTGTTTTGTTTTTAATATTATAGGGCCTTAGGGTCCGGTTTCTCCACCCAAAAAAAAAAAAAAAATGATAACTTGAAATGGTCAATGACATCAAATTTGTGATATTGAATTTTTGTGTGTTATTTTATAGTTATGATATCATTAGTGAAATTTGAATTTGAATTGTCTAAACTTTAAATATATATATATATATATATATATTTTTTTTTTTTTTAATTGGTTTTTTTGAGTTTTAATGGTGGATTTGAACCTAAGTGTTGAAATTTGTTAAAAAAAAAATTTGTCTTTTCCGTACCAAGTGTGGTGGTTAGAAGCTTAATTTTTTTGTTTTTGGTAATAATTTGTTGGATAACTTACTAAGTTTGAAATACATATATATATATATATATATATATATGTATATTTAAATCATGTAAAAAAATGAATCACCTAACTTGACATGGCCTAACCCATTTGCCAGGCCTAATTTTTATAGGCGAAAATGCACTTTTTGTCCCTATATTTTGGGTCAATTTTTATTTTGGTCCCAAATTTGATTTCTTTGCAAATTTCATCTCTAAAATTTGAAAATCGTTTTTAAAATCGTCTTTGCCGTCAACCAACAGCCGGAACCCTCCTACGTCGCAAACGGAGTGCTCTGCTTGTTGACATGGCGCTGACGTGGCCATTAAAATATTATTAAAAAAGGTTATTTGGCATTTTTAAATTGTCATGTCAGCATTTAAATTAATAAAAAAAGCCATGTCAAAGTATTTAAATTAAATTAAAAAACAAACCTTAAATCTAATTAAAAAACAAAATTTCTTAATTTTAATTTAAATTGAAATTACAAATTTGATTTAAACTAAAATTTTAATTTCTCAATTCTCAGTTTTAAAATTTTTTATCACAATCCTCTACACCAAATCCCAATCCCAACCCCACGAAACCAAGTTCCCTAACCCAACATCAAATTTTCTTAGTCATCAACATCACAGCATCAATTTAATCCCTCTCTCTCTACCCATTGTTCTCTCACTCTCTGTCTCTTTGATTTCTCTTTGATCTGCTCCATACCCAGACACCCATGGCCAGAGACAGCAAGCTCCAAAACCCAGACACCCATGGCCAAATAAAACAAAACACTCTCTTCAATCTACCCATAGGCCCATGGCCGAAGACTCCAAGCTCTACCTCTCACGACCACGAGCCGCCAAGACTCGATTGATGAGGACGATGACGAGACGAGGTGACCGAGGAGTCGTTTTGTGGTTGGGATGGTGTCATTTGACGAGTGGCTGAGGAGGTGGATTATGTCGTTTTGGTGTTAGGGTTGGTGATGTGAAATGGTGCTGTTGGTTTTGAGGAGGCAGAAACGGCACCATTGGATCTACTCCAAAACCAGATCTGCTCCTGATAAGAACATAAAAAAGGAAAGAAAAAAAAAAAAAAAAACCATTCAGATCTGGGTTGGTGTTTGTGTACAATTGATTTTTGTGGAAGAATTTGTGTACAAATTTTGGAATATTTTGGGTTTCTATTCTTTTGTTCTTGGGATTGAATATTCTGGGTTTGTTGTTCTTGTGTTGTTCTTGTGTGTTCATGATCAAGATGAATTTGGAATAGGAATTTGATAATTTGAATGTGAAATTCATGAGTTTATGGGTTTATGAGTTTATGGGTTTGTTGGATTTATTTCTTATTTTCCTGGCATTGATGGAGATTGGATTTGGTTGCTGGGTTTGTTTCTTGGATTTGGGAAGAACATGAAGAACATGTTCTTATGAAAAAATAATGAAAAGTAAATAAATAAATAAATAAATTAGATTTAAGATTTTTTTTTAAATTTAATTTATTTTTTGTTTAAATACTCTGACATGGCTTTTTTTTTTATTAATTTAAATGCTGACATGGCATTTAAAAGTGCCAAATAATCTTTTTTTAATAATATTTTAATGGCCACGTCAGTGTCATATCAGCAAGCAGAACACTCCGTCTGCCACGTAGGAGGGTTCCGTCTGTTGGTTGACGGCAAGGACGATTTTAAAAACGATTTTCAAATTTTAGGGATGAAATTTGCAAAGAAATCAAATTTGGGACTAAAATAGAAATTGACCCAAAATGTAAAGACGAAAAGTGCACTTTCGCCATTTTTATACTATCAAGGACGTAAAAGAGAGAATTATCAAAATCAAACCCTTCGGCCATTATTCCATCAAGCACATTTCCAACATTATCAAAATCAAACCCTTCGGCCATTCTTCTCTTTGATACATTAAAGTCATATCACCGCATCTATGTATTATCTCTTGCTTTGATGTTAAGCGCACAAACTTCTTCTTTTGTGTCGTTTTAAATTTTTTCTCCTGTTAATATTTTATGGTGACGCGTGCGGCTTCTAATTAAATTGTATTCCCAGCTATTCAGATTTCAGCCATCTAAAACATTCTTGGGCCTCAAGAAATGGCCAGCCTAATAATATGGTTACCAAGCATATTGGTTTATGGTACCTAGTTATTTGGGTCGGTTTAATTATATGGGCATAATTTTATTTTATTTTTATTTTTTAATTTCTGTTTACCGTGCATAGAAGGTGGCAATATGGAGTGGTCTAAAATGGAACTGATTTTCCCTTTGCACCTTTTTACTATGGTGAGCTTCAAACATGTACTAGAAAACCCCCTAGCCTCCACTTGGTTATTCAAAATATTCTTTCAGCATTAAAAAAAAAAAAATGAAGAAGAGGAAAATGTTGAAACTTGGAGAAATGTGAACATTTCTTTGAATGGTAAGTAGTTTCAGTTTAGAGGAAAGGAGTGTCTGAAAAGGGTGGTTTTTAAAATTAGGATCTATGATTCTATATTTGAACAAGTATTTAAAAAATGCCCTTCTGATGAAATGTATTTTCAAAGAAACAACGAAGTTCTTAACCTCCTCTTCCACTCTATTTCAGTTTCACACAAGCATTATCCTTGTAAAATCAGTAACTTCAACAACTGGTCAATGCGGTTTACAATTTACACAGAAAACACTTACTTTCTGCTATATTTCTGCTAATCCCTAAAATATCTGAATTCTTACAATCTGCCCCCTGCAGTTAATACCATTTTACTTCCATTATTCTAAGAATACAAAATTATAATATGTACAAAGTCAATTTACAGTCCATTTCAAGCTTAATATTTTATCTCTGGATTCAATCACAATGTCCCAAATGATGTGACACTAGATATACTGTTAAATTTGTAATATTTAATTTGAATTATAAAATGTAAATTCATTTTAAATGAAGAGGATAGTATTAACACACGTGGATTGCATATGCCATTAGGCCATAAAGCCATTGGCCACAGTTGATTTTTCTATTTATTAGGGATACAAAGAACAATATTATAATATGTATTTGAAGGTGTATACAGGTAGACTTGTGGCGAAGGTATGACTAATGAGGTATAGTACAAACATGCCAAAATATATGTGCACCAACGCAAAGGCGATTATAAAAATGTAAATTATACTCTAGCCAGCTTTCAATTCTTCTGCTTCTCTGTTTCTTATGTAATTAATCATGAATTGTAGGAAGGTTTTCCAATATGACATACGAAGTACATAGTATCTGTACAAATGATTAGAACAACCATACAAGTCAACATGGGAGCCATATAATATACAGCCTGAGCTATTTTCATGGTGTTTTAATCCTAATATCCTCCTTGATTTTAGCAGTCAGTGGATGAAACCACAAGTTTCCAACTGGATTCCCATTGTTGAAAGTAGGATAAAGCATTGCTGAGTCTGAGCTGTTCAAATTACGCGTCTAGCTCTAATGCTTTATATTTCTCAACTCCAAATCTTCCCTCTCCCCTCTTCTATATTTTTATGTGACTTTTGGAGA
The DNA here is from genome assembly GCA_030445155.1 of Quercus variabilis. Taxonomy (NCBI): domain Eukaryota; kingdom Viridiplantae; phylum Streptophyta; class Magnoliopsida; order Fagales; family Fagaceae; genus Quercus; species Quercus variabilis. The sequence goes on along the minus strand of CP129449.1, from coordinate 45,109,667 downwards.
TAAATGAGTTTGTAATTGGCAATATGGCTGAGAATGGTGAAGATTATGCGGCATCTGGAGCAATGTTAGAGAACGTGTGGGCAAGCTTTATTGGTGGGGATGGAGCAGGTGAAGGAACAAAAGATACATCAGAAATTCCCAATTCCTGGGATGAACTGCCTAGTCTTGATGGGAGACACAGGTCGATGGAAGTTCTACAACGTTTACCAAGTCTAGGAAGGTGGATATCAATGGGAGCCGAGGCCTGGGAAGAGCTTCTTGATGGTATTAGCCCTGCAAGCAATATGCAACAGTCGTGTAATGACAAGCTAGAAAGCAATTCTGCAACAGACTTGTGCTTACCAGAGACTAATGTAAGAGTAGAGAAGGTGGCTACACGTCACTACCGGGGTGTGAGGAGGCGGCCATGGGGAAAGTATGCTGCAGAGATTAGAGACTCCACAAGAAAAGGCGCTCGAGTTTGGCTTGGGACTTTCAACACAGCTGAGGAAGCTGCTCTGGCTTATGACAAGGCTGCTTTGAGAATTAGAGGCCACAAGGCATATCTTAACTTCCCACTTGAGACGGTTGACAAGGCTTTAGGAATTGATGTGAACAAATCTTCTATAACTTCTCATCTAGATGAAAAAGAAACATTTCTTGGTTGCAGTGAGAAAGTTTACAATCCTCGAAAGAGAGTGTTGAAAGAGTGGGAACAAGATGTTGATATGATGATCGAACAGCCTGCTTTGAAAAGAATGGCAGGGAATGAATTTGATGTTGTTGAGTTTCAGGACCTGGGGAGTGATTTCCTGGACAGTTTGCTGTCTTCTTTTTGACAAATAATACACAGGATGAGTTACCCATAGAAAAATGATTGAGGCAAGTAAAGATCAATATACTTAATTAGTTGAATTTATGTAAAAGTGTTGTGATTGTAAATGCATATCTAGATGACATTCTTTGCAATATGGACCATCCATATATATGTATGGAATTGGATGGTCAGGATTATTTGTAGTTAGGCATCGATGCATCTAGTAAAAAGCACGTAGACCGGCATTGTGGATGAGTGAAAAGGTCAATACGAAAGATTGATTTATATACATACATCACCTGACTGAATATTTTAAGCTAATATGTATCAATTGACTTTGATCCAAGCGTTTAATTTCCCTATTTAAGAACTCATTAGAGATAAATGTGAAAGAAGGGCAATTAATGCAATAACTGTGAAGTTAGTTGCTCGAACATTAGCATTTTAAGTACTTAGGCACATTCATAATATCAGCAGAATATAATAAACAGTCCTCGAGAAACAGGAAGAGAGATGAATTTAAAATAAATTTTAAGTGTGAAGGCAGACGAAGATACAATTATACAATTCAGTATGTGAGAAGTATTTCTGATTTTACACAGTAGTCATAGTCCATGCGGGCAACATCACAAGCCCAACACAACAACTGGGAAGCAATATGAATTTCAATATGTACCGCGATGCCTAATATGTGTCCAAACATCCACGCAAGCGATTGTATGGTTGTTTAAGATTTCGTTTAGGAACATCTTATTTAGCTAAAATTGAAAATTTTTTGCTAAAAGTATTATAGATAAAACTAAAAGATAATTGAAATAGTACTATAAGACTCATGAATAGTACCAAAGTGAAATTAGACTCATGAATAGTAGCAAAAATAATATGAATAATAGTAAAAATAAGCTAAATAGTAAAAAAAAAAAAAAAAAACTATCTTTTTCAGTCAATGCCAAATGCAATCTAAATGAATCACCCAGCAATCATACTAGTAGTAACATGCTTACGTCTATCGAATTAAAAAAAAAAAAAAAAAAAAAAGCTCAAGGTATTAGCTATTTTAATACAAATCCATGCAAATTGATATGAAAATTAATATGATTAATTTCACATCCACAACCTAATAAACAAAATTACTGTTGTTAATTTTTTATTTTTGAAGTTCGCATATATTAGTAATATTTAAGATTTATGTAATAAAACTGATGTCATCCCTAACATCACTCTTTTGACATCTAGCTAGACAAGAGTTTAATCTAGACAAGTCTCATTTAATATCCGCATATACCCAGAGGAATATTTGACTTGATCTAAGCTTCATGTTAAAATTGATGTACAAAAAGTTATCAATATCATCAAATATTGTCATTGATTGTAGGAGGCTAGTGAGTGTGTCCCACCATAACTACATCGAACACTCGTTTCTGGAGGCTTACAAATGTACGAGAGCCTTTGCAAGGAGGGAATGCAATCAACGAGAAGATTTTGTAATGTATGGGGTTCACTCTCTACTAATGTTGAAATATTTGTTATATTTGTGATGTGTATAATCATCACCCTATTCATGATATAGTTATCGCATACTCTTTAATTTAATACAGATCGTCCGCACTTGATCGCTTATTTCATATGTTAAATGTGAATCACTTATTTTATATGTTAAATGTGAATAATGTGTGTGAAATTATGAAAATTTATTAAAAGTCTTATAGTTCAATTAACTAATTCTTCATGGTATTTTTAATGAAGACATCTAGAATTCAAATTATTTTCATCCAACTATAAAATTATTAACATAGTAGTATAGAATTCCACAGTCCACATTGACAACCATCATGAAATCAGTGGTGATGGTCCAATTAAAATTTGAGGACAGATTTACTTTATGATTAAAGGTGCATCAATTCTAGAACTTAAAAGCTTTACCAAATTGGTAAAACATCCGGATGAGTCCAATGGATTCATTATTTTTGGGAGTGAGCTTGTGAAGTGGGTTCTTTAAAAGAACTTTGCGTGATTATCCTTCTTGGACCTCAACCAACTTGGTGGCCTCTCTAATATTATTAAGTGAAGAAAGACTTTCATATTGTGAAGGCATATATAGTAAAGTTAGATGAGTTTGGAATTAAAAGATAAAAGTGTCTCATCTGAAAACCAAGTCGATGCCCATGTCGAAATCATTGAACAAGTTTAAACTGTCCTATTAGTGCTCGATCAGTAGACGACGCATCATAGGAAAAGACAGTCATGTTGGTGTAGTTAACAACTGGGTGTAAACAAAACCTACAGCATTTTGGCTAATAATTGTGAGGTGTCCGAATCAATTTGAAAACGGTACAATGAGACAAACTTGACTGTTGAATTTATTGATTCGGAATATTATATCGTGTGACATTTATAGCCATCATACACAACCCTAACTTATAGTCGACGATGGAGATGTTGAATTGTATAGTTCAATCTTATTTTAGACTGTTTTTCACTATTTGGTTTAACAAGCAGAGATCCAACCTTCAAGCACTAGCCAAATGTCTCTGGTCCCTTACATATATAATTATTTACAATCTAATACCACTGACAACACTTTCTCCATTAAAAGTTTTGATGAATCTTATACATGCCACCTAAAATCAAGGAAAAAATTGGCCTTTACTCCTTTCGCGCAAAAAACCTAGCATTTTGTCTATTTTTCCAAACTAATTAGGGAAATGTCCCCTCTTTTGAAACTCGATTTTCTCAAAATCAAGTTGAAAAAAAAAATTTGGAGCCCTATAATGACGTTTTAAAGAGTCTATAGTGACGTTTTAAGGACCTATAGTGGTGTTTTGGAACTCGAGCTCCATGAACTCGAGTTCCATGCAAGTTTTTTTTTTTTTTTTTTTTTTTTTTTTTTTTACCTATAACTCGAGTTCATGGAGCTCAAGTACCAAAACGCCACTATAAGTTCCTTAAGACGCCACTATAAGGTTTAACTCGATTTTGAGACAATCGAGTTCCAAAATAGGGGCATTTTCCTAATTAGTTTAAAAAAGATGGCAAAATGTTGGATTTTTTGCGCGAAAGGGGCAAAGGCCAATTTTGCCCCTAAAATTAGAGATCAAACAACCTAGCTTATTTTGTTACCACTCACGGTATGCAAATTTTTATATGTTTGTGCATGTGAGACCAATACTTAGAAAAATAAAAATAAATAAATAAAGGATAGAAAATATTCTTTAAAAAAAAAAAAAAAAAAAAAGGTCATGGAGGAAGAAAATAATTCCTGCCTTTCATACTCTTCATCATGAGGTGGTATATGATGTGACGGCTATATATAACATCTCATTTATATGGGGTAATTATATAAGAACGATTGTTTGTTTGTTTAGACCCCTTAAACAGATTGTTTAACCTAATGTATTAGCCAAGTAATTACTTAGGTTAATTATGAGATTTAGGTTAAACAATGAAAGATCATATCATGCATAGCAGTCGGAAAAAAAAAAAAAAAAAAAAAAAAAAAAAAAAAAAAAAAAAAAAAACACAATGATACGATTATCCAAGAAAACCAATGAAAGGAACCGTTTTAAGGTAAAAATTTCAGGAGGATTTGACCTAACTATTCTCAAAGTAAACAAATCCACTAATAAAGAATTGAAGTTTTTACAATAAGATTTAACTCTAAAACTATTGCTACTTTAAGTAGTAACTTACTTACACGACCACGTACAAACTCCAAATCCACGAACTCTTCTCTCTTGGACTTGCTAAAACACAAGCTCTCACACTTATGACTTTGAGATCCTACTCAAAGGTTTAGCAACACAAACTCTTTAGTTTCTAACTCCAAGAACACCCTTGAGGGTCTAAATCTCTAGCACCTTTGATGACTAGTGATGGCAGCAACATTTACAACACAGGATCTTGAGTTTCTTCAAGAAATATTGCCGATAGAAGATATGAGAGAGATTTGGGTACAAAAACCCTAGATCTACAATTGGAGGCATACGTTACTTTTTTCTCTTTGAAAACCATAGCTAGGTTTAGCTTATAATGTCCTTTAAATACTAGAAAAAAGCGGATCGCAATTTGGGTTTCAAACGGACAAGTTATGAGTTTTTTATGTTTGCTAATTTTTGCTAATCTATGACTTCAGATTGATCAAAAAATTGTCCTGATCAATCGAAAATTCTCCTAATCGGTCGAAAAATTCTCCTGATTGATCGAACCAACCTAATTTTGACTTTCTGAACCTACAGCACCATCGCAAATTTGCGATGGTATTGTAGCAGTATTGCAAATCCAAAAATTATTTTTATATTCTACCTACAACTTGTGCATGGCCTCATATCCTCTCTCCACTCTCTCTCTCTCTCTCTCTCTCTCTCTCTCTCTCTTCAGAATATATTATTTTATTATGTAGATATATTATTTTATTGTGTAGATATATTATTTTAATGTATAATATGGTAAAATAAAATTTGGGATGTTGAGTGTATTGTAAAATGATATTGTATAATTGATAAAGTAATTTTTTGAGATGGTAAAATAGAATATGATAGAATTTCCAGCAGTGAATGCTCTAAGTGAATAATAAAGATGTTACCATAAATTTTTAATATAGACTAGAAAAATTGTAACTTGCCTAAGAGCATTCACATTTGGAATTTACAAAAAAAATTTATTTACTCTCTCAAAAGCTACTTTATCATTTATACTATACCATTTTTTCAACACGCTTAACATCCCAACTTTTATTTTACCATACTATATATTAAAATAAAATAAAATAAAATAAAATAAAAATATTCTCACTTCTCTCTCACAGAAACCACGCTCATTCAACCACAAGCAAACCCACTGATAACCACAACTCACAACAACCCACAGATCTTCAACAAACCCACTGATTAACCACAACTCACGGCAACCCATAGATCTCCACCGTTGCACGAACCCCATCGAAACCACCATGCACAACCTTGCTAATCTCCACCGCTGCACCCACGCACAACCCATGACCCATCAAACTTGAAGCCTAGCTAAACCCACGAACAACCCATCAACAAGCCTCCACCCTAGGACGATCGCCATGAGACCCATCAACCACTGTGAGAGAGACCCATCAACCACACATCATCCACGCCGACCACCACATCAACCCCACTCACCTGTACCAGGAGTCTATGACCCACCTCGTCAGAATCCACGCTGTGAGTTTGTGACCCAACTTGCCATGACCCACCTCCACGCCATAAAACCCATGACCCACACCGTCGCCTAACCTACACACAACCTCGCCACAACCCACCTCCACCACATCAAACCCATGAGCTCCACCACATTAAGCCCACATCAAACTCATCTGCCACCACATCAAACCCATGATTCAAGGGAAAACAGAGAAAAAAAAAAAAAAAGGAAGAGAGGGGGAGGGATTTTTTTTTTATTTTACAATTGAGCTACAGTGCAATTCTACCTTTTGAGCATTAGCAGTGGGCCTGCTATATGCCAAATGTGAAGTACATTTGGCATTCAGGCCCAAAAACCGCTTAGCAATGGGAAGGCCAAATTGGAAAATGCCAATTTTTTTTGAGATATAGCTACAGTACCATCTTAAATGTAGGATGGTACTGTAGTTGAATGGGATTAAAAAAAAAAATAATAATGCTTATGGTCCTTTTTAACTCGGGAATTTCTCTCTCTTCCTTCTCTCTTTCTCATCTGCTCCATGCCTAGTTCAGACCCAAGACTCTCTCCGATGTCCCTCTCTCTCCAATAAGTTAGAAGTTTCTCTCTCTCTAATGATGGGTAATGGTGGCCACCACCAACACATAACCCATTTTCTTCAAACCCAAAACCCATTACCCATGGTCTCGATGGTGGCAATGTGGGGATGTGGGGTTTGGTGATCAATGGCGACTGGATTGTAAAATTGGGGTGGGTATGCTGAGTTGCTTGAGATGGCTAAAAAGCATGGGTTCAAAGTCCAGGCCATCAAAGGCCATGGGTGGCTGAATTTGTGGTGGCTAGGTTTTTTATCTTTGAATTTTTATGCTTGCTAGTGAGAACAGATGGGTTTGAGATGAATAGAGATGGCTACGGCAGAAATAGGGGATGGTGACAGTGGCGGTAGCGATGGCTTGAAGACTAGGTCAGTGGATGTTTGGTAGTTGTTGTAGTGGCGAGATCGGCATGGCTATGGGTGATTTTTTGATCGTTGGTTAAGTTTCTGTTAATTTGGATGATTTTTTGTTGTGATTTGCTTCTTGTGATTTTTCTAGGTATGGGTTTGCTAGAGGTTGAAGCCAGTGCTAGAGGTTGAGGAAGAAAGAGAGGAAAAGGAAGAGAAAAAAAAAAATAATAATAAAGAAAGATTAAAAATTAATATTTTAATAAAATGGTAAAATAATAGATTTTTGAGATGTTTGGTGTATTATAAAATTGTATAGTATAATTAATAAAATAACTTTTTGGAATTGTAAAATAAGATGAAATGACGAAACCTGTTGGAGATGCTTTTAGAATTGCATTGTAGTATAATTGTAAATTTTTTTGTAATAGTTGGTTTTTATAAGTCCGGATGTGTGGAGAGTTTTATGCTTTTATTCTAAATTTTCTTTACATATAGCATATGGCATTCTCTCTTCTTTTTTTTTTTTTTTTTTTTTCTTTCTTTTTATCATTAAAAAAAAAAAGAATAAGTCATTCTCAATGTGAATGCTTTAATTAAGTTAAATAAGTCACTTTAGTTAATAAAATATTATAAAATATAAAGAAATTAATGGTTTAGATTTGAACACGGCTTCAGTGGGCCCCTTACTGATAATAATAATAAAAAAAAAAGGACAAACAAAAACAAACCAAACAAACGAAAACAAACAAACATGGAAGTAGGTAGGACTTCACTTTTGCAAGGGAAATAAGATTCTATTTAGATGGCCAATTTGTTTGATCTCATCGCAACAGGTTTTATAATGTATTCCAGTCTACCAAATTCTTGGACCGTTGTAAAAGCATACGATGTAATTTTCCTCAAGGTAATTATCACGTGTCGATATTAAGGAATTTTAAAATTTGTTAGTTGTGTTGGACCAGCTGTTTTTGTTTTTATACTTGTACTACAACCTTTCATTTCAAAAAAAAAAAAAAAAAATCTCACTATTCAATCTATGACTTCTACGACGAAGGAACAAAATTCTATGATATTTAAGCTTATCCGATAGCAGCAAAAGATATAATAAACACTCATATATCGGCCCCAAGACACATGTGGCATATAGTTTGTCCAGGGAATTACACAGTTTCACACCAGTTGCCTTGTGATTTGTGACCTTATGATATGACCTGTATGTATTTTTCTATTCCATTTCATTTGCGACACAAAATATTTTATTTGCACACAAAATACTTTATTTGGTAATGGTGATTAAACAATAGAAATTTTTTATTATTTAAATATTACATGACATATTTTTATACACTTTTTTAATCATACATATTTTCATAAAACTTAAAAAATATTATTAAAAATCTCTTACCCAATGGACGAAACTATTCCACCAATTCTGAGGTTTAATTACTAAAACATAAATTTTTGTCATAATTTGTTTATGCCCAAAAATAAAGCCAGCGTTTGAACCAAATATATTTAGTTGGAAAACCTTGTTTTACCCAAAATATCCTAATGAACATTACTTTATCACAAACACTTTAGAAAAATTATTATATTTTGAAAATAAAGGCATTTTCTCTCACGTAAATGATAAATCTCACATGAATTTAATTAGCATAATTTGTTATCATATGAACAAGGGAATATTATTCTTGAATTATACTAAATAATTAGGTTGAGATGGGGCTTCAAGATTCTCATCAAGCAAAGCAAAGATTATATCTATACATTACATTTGTTTTAGACCAACTCAATTTCATAATATTTTTTTTCCCTTTCATTCAATACTTTGCATTTCTGTGGCCTTACTGGCCTTCTTGTTGCATTAAAATGAATGAGATGTACATTTCAGGTACATTCGAGCATTTCTCACCATTTGCAAAGGAAATAAGCAACACAAACTTTGTAACTAGACCTCTTGTTTTTTTGGTTTTTTGGATGAGCAACTAGACCTCTTTTATATACACAAGCAAGGACCCGTCAAATTAAGGACACTGACAAAACAAAATGAAAAAACCTTCACACACACCTACATCCTAGTATTACATGAAATTTGATGTCCCTATGTATGCTAGACATAATAAATAAGTGACGAAGCTCCTATTTTTGAAGAATCTATAACAACTTTTCTAGGTTGTCAAACCCCTCCGGCCTCCCCCGCTGTGCTACAGCTACTTTCAGATTCTAATCTTGAATTCCCAACGGAATGTGTGCTAGAACTACCACTTGATTCTGAATCATGCCTAGTTGAGCTTACCATGCTTGAGTTTGGATTAAACCTTTGAACAGAAGAAGCAGCCACCACTTCAGCTGGAAAATTAAGGAGAGCCTTAGCACCACGCATCTTAAAAGCAGCCTTATCATAAGCCAAGGCAGCCTCTTCCGCGGTTGTGAATGTGCCTAGCCATATACGGGCACCGTGTCGTGCTGAATCACGAATCTCCGCCGCATATTTCCCCCATGGCCGACGCCTCACGCCTCTATAGTGTTTCTTGCCAATGTTCCGGGCTGGTTCTAGGCTGCTTGAGCTACTGATTTGGTGTCTTTGGGGTACAAAAGAAGTGTTGAGAGCCATGGCTTGATTGGCTTCATTTAGAACTTGGTATAAAGTCATGTCTTGTGAGTCATTCTCATTGAATGGTAGCTCATTTTGGGAGGCTAAAACCATGGCTTCCTCTTTATTTTTCTTCTACTCAAAAGAGGGTTTTTTTTTTTTTTGGGTGTGTGGAGATTTTGAAGACTGAAGATTGTGTTAGGTCGCTAAAGACTTCTATTTAACTTTGGAACATGATAGGCAAATTGTGGGGTCAATGAATTCTATATTGTGGAAATACGAAGGTGATGGGAACCAAAGAGAGGAATGGGGCAATTTTTCTTCTACTACAGGTTGGTTGGTGGCAATAGTGTAAACGTCACCCATTGATTACCTTGCAAATTACATATTTGCACTTGTCTCTAGATTTCGGTATGAAAAGAACCAAAGCTAACATAAAATATTTTGTGCTTTATTTATAATGATACAAACATATTAGCTACTCTGCCAATTAATCTTGGGGATAATGATGCCCAAATATTTTTCCAAGGGTCGGGTTACTACAGGGGATGATGATGCCCCAAATATCTTTCCAAGGGTCGGGTTACTATAATTTAATCCTTCATTATACCAAGAGTGGCCATGGCATTTGGGTCGTTGTTTATATATTTTGCTTCACTAGTATGACAAAAAATAAAGCAAAACAAAGCATGTTATGTGGAAAAAGTTCATCTTACATCATTTGTTGAATATTAATGGCAAATTTAGTGCAGCAAAATCCGTTGAATCTCAATAGCAATGAAACCTGTACAAATACATAAGGTGAAATAAAACAGGTAAACCCCATTCCTTAAAAGAATTAGTAGACATAATGTGTTGGTGATGTCAAAGTAATGATCAATGGGAGAATGTATTTGCATTTCTTATGTGGAAACAACTGCAAAACACAAGAATCGAACTTTGATTACACAAGAAGGAAATTATCAGCTAATAAAACTCAACCGTGTACAAATACAGTGCAACGAAGAAAATTTATTTCACTTCTTTCTTTTCGGCGTGCTGTGCTTGCTATTTTTGTTCCAATGGGAATTTAGGTCAATAAGGGTCTATTTGTGATCTATTTATTTTGTTAAAACTGAAAACTTTTTACTGAAAGTATTGTAAATAAAAGTAAAAGTTAGCTGAAATAGTACAGTATTTCACTTCTTTCTTTTTGGCGTGTTGTGCTTGTTATTTTTGTTCCAATAGGAATTTAGGTCAATAAGGGTTTGTTTGAGATTTATTTATTTTGCTGAAAGTACTATAAATAAAGGTAAAAGTTAACTGAAATAGTACAGTAGGATCGATAAATAATACCAAAAAGTACAGTGGACCTCAAAAATAATAGTAAAAATAAGCTGAATAGTAAAATAAGTTGACAAAAATTATTTTTGCCAAACACACACTGAGATTAGAGAAAAAGATAGTAAGGAAAGTTATTTTATCAACCCTTGTGTGTGTGGAGAGAGAGAGAGAGAGAGGATCAGAGATCAATTTAACTCTTTGTTCATATTATACTACTTAATAACTTTTTGTTAAATTAATATTTTAAAATTCATAATTAAGACTGAAAAATAACTTAGTAATTTTTAGGCCAGTGTAAAATAAAAAGATATAAAATATGATTAGGTCCTTGAATAAAAAAAATCAAAAATAAAATACCTAAAAGACTTAAGAAATAGAAGGCTTATAGTACTACTAATTGTACACAATGTACTCAAGGTTTATGGGAAAAATGATTCAATACTACTGCACGGGCAATGTTTTCTTCTCATGCATGAATAATGAATTTCATAATGAATTTAATTAGTAAGAGACTAAGAGGGGTGCATTGTTCTAGGGATAATAAATAACTACTCAAGTTTATGAGACGCTTCCTCTGATCGAGCATACTAAATGAATGACAAATTCCTGAGCAATATATGTAAATTCACTATTTTTTTTTAAAACATATGTAAATAAATATGATCTTGTTACAACCAATATAGTAACAATTTTCTTCGCACTCCATTTTGATTGCTCTTCATCATCAAAAATGACATTAATTGAGTTTTTCTAATGATAAGTTAAAGATCGTTTATATATATAGATAGATAGTTTTAATTTACAGCGTCCGCTTCTAATGATTGCTTTTTATTATTAGACCAAAATACTAATTAGTTTTTAGTGTAAATGGAAATTAAATCTTATATTTTTTATTTCACAATAAAAAGCTTTATAGTTGAGTTAACTCAACCCATGACGAAGAATATATCTTTAATTACACAAGAAGGCAATTATCAACTAATGAAGGTTTAGTCAACCGTGTACAGATACAATGTTAATAAAATTTGTTGCTCTTTCTTTTTGGCTTGCTGAGCTTGTTAATTTTGTTCCAATAGGAATTCAGGTCAATAAGATTAGAGGAAAAGATAGCAAGGGAAGGACTTTTATCAACCCCTGCCTATAAATTAATACTTTATATAGACTATAGAGAGAGAGAGAGAGAGAGAGAGAGAGAGAGAGAGATTCGGGACGAATTCGAAGTTACAAATGGTATAACTCCTCGTTCATATATACTATTACTCAATAAATTTTTGTTGCATTAATTTATTAAAATCCATAATTATGGTTGAAAAATAAGTTGAAATTCGTTTGACCAGTGTAAAAAAAAAAAAAAAAATGTAAACTAAGATTGGGCCTTAAATCAGACAAGAGCTAAAAGGCTACTCAAGGTTTACGGGAAAAAATGATTCAATAGTCTGAGGACAACATTTCCTTCTCAAACATAAATAATGAATTTTATTAATAAGAGAAAAGAGCATTGTTATGGGAATACGAAATAACTACTTGGGTATGATACATTTCCTCTAATCAATCAAAGAAACTGAATGACAAATTCTTGAGTAATAAATGTATATCCATTATTTTTTTTTTAAAAAAACATAAATAAACAAATATGATCTTGTTACAATATAAAATGACTCTTTTGTACTTGGCATGCTCCTTGATGATTTCTCTTTTTCATCAAGCAACACATTAATTGGTTTTTGTTATAAGGAAGATAACTCAAATCATTACCAAAATTGACACTCATTATTAAGTATTTTGCACATGAAATATAGGAAAAAATTGGCAAATGCCCTTTTTGAGCAAAAATTGTAGCGTTTTTCCCCCTTTTCCAAACTAATTAAGGAAATGCTCATCTTTTGTAAGTTGATTTGAGATAAATCGAGTTTATAAATAAATAAATAAATAATTGGAGCCCTATAGTGGTGTTTTAAGGAGCCTATAGTGACATTTTAAGGACCTATATTGACATTTTGTAACTCGACCTCCATGAACTCGAGTTATAGGCATTTTTTTTTTTACCTATAACTCAAGTTCATGGAAGTCGAGTTACAAAACGCCACTATAGGTCCTTAAAACGTCATATAGACTTCTTAAAAATGCCATTATAGGGCCTAACTCTTTTTATCTCAAATCGAGTTTCAAAAGATGAGCATTTCCCTAATTAGTTTGGGAAAGAGGGCAAAATGCTACATAATTTGCGCAAAAAGGGCATTTGCCCATTTTCTCCTGAAATATAAAAGGATTGAAACTATAAAACATGTTATGTGACAACTTAATCTCTATACTCATCGGGGAATTTGTAAAAGGATTTTGTTTATAAGGTATTTGCTATATAATTACAAAAGCTAACCAAAAAAGAAAATTGAAAAATTAAATCACAAGTTTTGATTAATTGGGGGTAATTTTTCTATTCTCATATTTTATGTAATTGGCTAATCCTTTGACAAAATACACTTTACTTGTAATTGAGTAGATTTATGATGAGTTTAGTACTTCAAGAAATAAGCGTTCAAGTCAAGTGTTAAAGTCATGAAAATCTAACCAAGAAACAAGTGAAGAAAAATTGTTCATTAAAGCTCAACAGCAATCTTGACAGAAAGGACTTCTATTGAGATTTAAAGTGGAAGCTTGATAGAAGCTCGATCCATACTGAATTTGTCGAGACTATGGAATTCAAAATATAGCTAGAAACGTTTTATTCCACAAAGGCTATTTGTTTTTGAGTTTGTATAATCCTTATTTGACTAGGAAAGCCCAAGGATTGTGCAAACCTATTTGGAATAGGAAAGCCCTTTAAGCTCCTATTTAAAGGAGATAGTAGAAAAAGAAAAACCTAAACCTAGAGAGTTTTATAAGGTTTTCTTTTTGAAACTCTACCCTCCTCCTACAGAAAAAAAAAAAAAAAAAAAAGTTCTTACTACGTTTCTTGTACACCTCTGGGTTTTGTAACTAAGTAAAGTCTCTTGCACCAACATTGAAGATCTTATTGGTGTTTCTATGTGAAACTACTACAAATTAACTACAACAATCAAAGAGTTGTTGTGGAGTTAGTCACGTATTGGGATTCGTGCATTGAGCAGAAAAATTAACGCTAGAGTCTAATTGGGTATTGGGGTAAGGGTTCAATAGTAGGTTGGTATTTTGAGATAGGCTAAAGGGTTTGGTAAGATTCTTTATACTTGTAACCGCTTGTGATTAATAATAGCGGATTCTTGTGAGGAGTGACCTTAAAATTATCTTGTGGGGTTTTGCCTCGATGGTTTTCCCTATTCGTAAACAAATCACCGTGTCAAATTTAATTTCCACTACATTTAGTTTAGTTGGTGATTTGTTTGTGCTATCACACCATTGCATGTAATTGAACCTAATAAATTAACTTGGGTAATTAATTAATTAATTTGCAAGGGGATAATTCATTTTAACCCAACAAGTGGTATCAAAGTGAACACACTCTAATAAGGTTTTAATTATTCTTGTGTAATCCATTGACCCTTGTTGTCATGGAAACTCTTGATTTTTTTTTTATTTGCATGATCTTATGTTGAATGATGATGATGATGATGATATTCAAGATGCCTATTGCAAGCTTTATAATTTTTGTATGAAATCTCTTGAATGTTCTACAAAATTAAAAGCTAAATTTAAAAAGATCAAACTTGAAAAAGATGATTTGATTGAAAAATTGGATGAAGCCAATAATTAGAATGAGAATTTTAAAAATCAAATTTCATCTCAAGTGGACAAAATTAAAAGTTTGGAAGAGCAACTAGTTGAATCTAAAACTGAAGTTGAAAAATTAACTAATGCCAAATTTGTTGTTGAGTCTAACTCAAAAGAAAAAGATTTTTATGTTCCTCCATTTAAAAGGAATAATGAAGAGTTGAAGGGTAATTTTGCTAGGATAGACAAAGGTAAAAATTCTGATGATAACACTGAAGTTTCTAAACCTATGTCTAAAACTCCTCCTAGGTTGAAAGAAAAATTTGAATTTGTCCCCACTTGTCATCATTGTCATATTGTTCGTCATATTAGGCCCAATTGTCCTAAGTTAAGGTCTCTGTCAACCTCTAAGGTTAAACCTCCTTCTAGGAAGCTGAGTAGCTCTAAAACTACTCATGTTTGTCACCATTGTGGTGCTTCCAGTCACATTCATCCTAATTATTTCAAATTGTTTCCTCATAAGCGAGTGGCAATTAGGTCTCATCCTTTGTCTAAAGCCTCTGTACGTATTATTGGTGAATTTTTAAAAGTTTTAAGCTTTTTGACTCAATTTAAGGGGAATTATAATTCCTCTATTCTTTAGTAGTCATACTAGGACACGTGTCTTTTCATCTTCACAACTAAAGACTCGTGCTGTGTGGGTGATAAAGGAGCCTAAGACTTAATTGTCTTTCTGTTTGTCCTCTACTTTAATTCTTTCTATTTGGAGTAGGACTCTCTTTTGCTTGATTTCTTTTGCTTTTGGAATCATACTTTCATGCGTTTGCATCTAGTTTTTGTTATAAGGAAGATAACTCAAATCCTTACCAAAATTGACACTCATTATTAAGTATTTTGCACATGAAATATAAAAGGATTGAAACTGTAAAACATGTTATGTGACAATTTAATCTCTATAATCATCTAGGAATTTGTAAAATGATTTTGTTTATAAGGTATTTTGCTATATAATTACAAAAACTAACCAAAAAAGAAAATTGAAAAATTAAATCACAATTTTTTATTAATTGTGGGTAATTTTGCTATTCTCATACAAAACAATGACTAGATGAAATTAAAAACCAATTCAACCCATAAGGATCATGTTTGGTTAAGTTGGGTCATTAGGTTGGAACTTTTTTTTTTTTTTTTTTAATGAAAAACTATTTGAACTTTATTAAGAATAAGATAAATTCATTAAATCATGAGAAATAATAGAATCAATTAGTGATGGATTTTCTTCTATTCAGGTTAGATAATTATCAAAGTTATCTATTTCTTTGGAATGCTTAGCCAAAAGATGCGCAGGCCTATTACCTTGTCGCTTCACATGGGAGACTTCGGTGGATCTAAAATCCCAAAATTGATGGACTACACTAGTCGAAATATTGGACATAGTTAACCATTTTGTTTGGCTTAATAAAAATATTAAATTTTTATTTATTTTTTAAGTTCATTATTCAAATAAGTTATAAAAAGTTATACAATTTGGTCTAATATTCTCACTTCATTTAAATTAAATATCAAAATTCAAAAAATAATTTAATTTTTTTCAAATAATTAATAATAAGGATTAAATTAAATTATATGTATTCAAAATATTGTCATCATAAAACCCAACCAAACCCAAGTTTCAATAATTTTAAGACCCATTATACCCATCAATTTTTTTTTTTTTTTTTTTTTTTTTGGGGAAACTAGATTCAACTTTCATTTAAATCAAAGAAGCATCAAAGTTTACAAAATCATAAGCAAATGATGGAACCTTTTCCATCCAAAATAAATCAGAATTAACATGTTGGGCATATCTAGCAAGCACATGTGCTGCCTTATTTCCATTTCTTTTAGTGCAACTCAGAGAAATCCACTCCAATGCTCCCATTAGATGCCGAATGTCTCCAACAATATGCCCAAGAGCTGATTGGTTATCCTTGGTTGAAACAATACTCCTCATAGCATTGATACTATCACCTTCCACTATCAGAACCGTAAAGCTAGCATCTGTTGCAAATTCCATTGCCTTACAACAAGCGAGCAATTTTGCCTCCTCACTGCACTGGACTGCCAGGCCCTTGGCTATCATCGCTACCATAACTTCTCCCTTTGAGTTTTTTTATAACAGCACCAAACCCAAAATTGGTGTTATTTGCGAACACTGCTGCATCATAATTCAGCTTATACACAGACTGAGGCGGTGGTTGCCAACTGGTTCCGTTGTTCTGCAATACTTGGCGAGCCACATCGTGCACTACATCAGCTTGTAAGCTCTCTTGTGACCGTTGGAATTCCTCAAGCAATTCGGTAACTCTCTTATTCAACCAACCCAATTCCAGAAATTTTCCTCCATGCACCATTCTGTTCCTCTGATTCCAGATCAATCATGCTTGCACCATCATTAGCTCTACCTCTATTTTCTCCATCCAATCTAGCAAATACTCCAACAAAGCTACAAAATTAGTTTACCCAGTCCCACATTTCTACAAGGCCCTAACACTGCCATGCCAAATATCTTGAGTAGATGTATGTTCTCATAAAACATGAATGGTTGATTCTTGAAATCTAGACTAGAATGGACACAAATCTTTTGACAAAACCCGTTTCTTCTTTAGGTTCCTTCTGGTTGGGTGAATATCATGACACACTCACCACCCAAACACCTTCATCTTGTTGGGGATCCTTAACTTCCATATAGCAGCCCACACCCTATTAACCCCACCTCCTGATGAAGCCCAATCTTCATTCTTCAAGAGAGACCGTGCAACCTTGTATGCTGACTTTACTGTGAAGTTGCCATCCTTGCTATGCTTCCAATATACTAAATCTGGTACTTGCCTTCGACTTAGTAGAATATCACATATAGCTTCCCCCTCTTCTCTATTGAAGTTAGCCATAATAAAATCTCTCCTCCACACATGGAGTCCTTGGTTAATCAAGCTTGAAGCCCATACTTCCTCTTCATCATCCCTTACTAAAAAAAAAAAAAGAAAAAAGAAAAAAAAAAGGCTTATTTGTGGGGTAATTTGGAATCCATCTATCTCAATAGACATTAACAGAGAATCCATCACCACCTGCCAACAATGTCCAGCTTTTAAAATAGGTAGGGCCGCCACTAAACTCCTTCACACAAATGAACAATTAGATGACTCTGTGGCCTCTAGTATTGAAGTTCTAGGGAAATATCTTGCTTCAAAACATTGATAGAGAAGAGAATTTGTGTCCTTTAACATCCTTCACCCTTGTTTGGCCAACATGGCTAAATTAAACTATCTAAGGTCCCGAAATCCTATTCCACCATCCTTCTTAGACAAAATCAATTTATCCCGACTCTTTCAATGAATTTTCATTTCATTCCCAACTTGTCCCCACCGAAATCTAGCACATAAAACATCAAGCTCATCACATAATTTCAATGGGAGCTGAAAAACACTCATTGTATACGTCAGTATAGACTAAGCAATCACCTTAATGAGAACTTATTTCCCAGCTCTAGAAAGCATCATGCCCTTCCAACCTTGTAACTTCTTCAACACCCTATCTTTAATGAAAGAAAAAGTATGGATTATACCCATCAATTCAAAAAAAAAAAAAAAAAAACAAGAGATGTTGGATTGGTTTAAATCAAATTTATCATGTTAATGGGCTAAATGAAGTAACGTACACTCCTACATAAAAATATACCACCGCACACCCTTGGTGCGATGGTCACTCCACAAGTATAAATGCTTATGAGGTGTGGGGGGCAAGAGCCGGGGTTCAAGTCTCCAGGAGGGAGTTTCATACACATATACACTTAGATTAGGCTAGAGTAGAATTCTATCTTGTATCAAAAAAAAAAAAAAAAAAACAAAATAAATAAATAAATATGGTGAAGGTAAAACTTGACTTGCTTTTTTGGAATTTGCAAGACTAATAAAAAAAATTTTAAAAATTGAAACTTTTGCTGTACCCATGGAGGGACAATTTCGCAATTCAACTGCCAATGCAATGGCAAAGAATAATGTGGTAATGTGATGACGTCAGCATATTCGACCATAGTAAGCGAGTTCCAGACGTTTCTCCAGTGCGATGACCACGCACGCACATGTTAGGAATTTTGCACCAAAAAAAACACTTATTACGTTATCTGAATCTGAGCCCATCACGGTCGTAATCTTGCTATTGCATTTAGTGGGGCCACATACAAATACCTTCAGTCCGTTCTTACGTTTGACTTTTCAAAAAAATATAAAAATAGAAGAATCAAACTTTAACAAAGAGTCCTAAAGTAATTTTTTTGGTGGAGAAAGAGAGAGTCCTAATTGATGACCAAAAGGGTTCACGTGGTTTGAATAAAAGGCAGACATTATGATTCATGAGAAAAAAAAGAGTCATCATCAAATACAATTCCATCTCACGTGGAATTGAGGGCTTTTGCCAAAGATAGGTTAGGTTTTGAATTTTATCATTTTTTTTTCCTTATATATAAGTTATTAGACTATTTCTTCTACTATTTAATAATATGATAATAACAGCGTTCCTTTAAGTTTACTGGGTCTAATCACGTTTGAGTCTTCGAGATGGCTAACATTTATTTAATATTTTGGGTAGTGATTAGGTAAATTATGATGAAGTCCATCGGTGTTACTTCTTTGTAATGATCTTCGAGAAGGATTTTTGGCAATGCCCTCAAGTAATGCCCTCTAAGTCCATTCATGTTTAAGGGTGTCTTTTGCTATTGTCTATAGAAGTTCCTTATTTTGCATTTAAGTGGCAGGAATACATTTAGAAATAAATCACACACTCAATTTTACAATTTTATGATTTGTGTTATTGTGAGTGGTGGATACTTTTTGCTCATTATTGACTTATACAACTTACCACTTTTTATCGACTACTCACAATCATATAAATTAAAAAATTTTGAAACTTGGTGTGAAAATAGTTGTGTTTGTAGTATTGTTAGCAATTTACTTGTGTAGGCCCATTTGCATTACAATTTACAAGTTGGCTTTGTTCACATGGCATGTAAGGGGAAGACAAATAAAGCCGACGGTAAAGGATCTCTCTCTCTCTCTCTCTCATAATAAATATAGGAATTAAAACCCAAGTTTTTCCTATAAAAAAATTGGTCAATACCACTGAGTTACAAGATTTTTGACAAGAATAACAAAATAAAAATTGAGAACAATTGATCCAATATATTTTTTTGATAGAGAACTATTGATCTAATATGAATCACAAAATGAGATGTCCAATAATATGTCAAAAATTTTGATGTGGCGACAAGCAATGCTTTAATAAGGCTTGTTTAGCATTTATGTGAATGATTTTAGGCACATGCTCAATGGTTGAAGAAAGCTAATTACATATATCATATGCTTAATTAAGATGTGTGATAAATATGCTCTAAAAACTTAGGGATAGCTCTAGATTAATTTTAAGTCATCATACAAAGCCCCTAGGAAATATTTTTAGCCCATTGTGAATTCTTTGTGTGGGATATATATACCGTTTTTTCGGATTATAGTTGGTCGTGTTGTTTGAGAGAGAAAAACTGTAATATCACATCTTGTGTTTTTCCTTGAAAATAGTGAAATTATTGCAATTTTATGGACATAAGCAAATAGTTGAACCACATAATTTCTTGTGTCATGTGTTTGCCTTGTGTGTTGTGTTATTTTTCAATCTGTTTTCACCTCTCACATATCTGGGATTTTGTGTAGTTTTCCAATATTCTATTATTTTGACAATTGAATTATATAAAAAAGAAATTTCCCTCTTATTTAAATGCATTAATATGTTACTTGTATCACTCTATCTTATTTAAATGCATTAATATTTTTCTTGTATCACTATAGACAATGAAGTTATAACAAAAACCGAGACTGATGGATAAGCAAACCTATTGATTAAATAGAGAATGTATGAGTGTATGACTAAAAAAAAAAAAAAAACCAAATAATGGAGAAGTAACCAAAAATAAACAATCTATATTATATACGAGAAGAGGAAACGGATGCGGAAAATGAGGGGGAAAGCAAGAGAAGACATCAAAAATTGATCTCATCATTTGTCGCGAAACACTACTTGGCTATCGAATTCGCAAAGAAAACTAGAAAAGTGGCTCCACCCAACTCTGTACAGGAGAGATAAAACTAAAGCCGTGAAAGCCAGAAAAAAGGGGCCTAATATTTCTCCAAATTCAGTTCGTCAATCAGCTACTGTTAATGAAAACTCATTGCCAATTAACCTTCGTTTACTCAGCCCTATCCTTATCTTAATTACCTTCTCTTTAAGGAGGATTCAGCTTATTTATGAAGAACTTAGTCCAGGTTATTAAGAAATTCATTTGGAATCACACTAATCAAACTCAAGTTCATATATATATATATATATATACATAGAGAGAGAGAGAGAGAGAGAGAGAGAGAGAGAGCGATGAATTCAAGTTACACCTAGTGTAACTTGACAAGAGTTATACTATTTGTAGACCGTAGATTTGTAATTGATCTAATGGTTAAAAAAAATAGCATTAAATGTTAATTGACTTACATCTCATTCACTTAATTAATAGCAATTTTGTTTCTTTCTCCTTATTAATTATTTAAAACCTTTTACATAAATTCCTTTTTTTGGTCAATGACTTTACAAATATATTTGCAATACTTTTTTTTTTCTTGAGTTCATACTACTCTTTTTTTTTATCCCCCTTCTTTTAAGCCAGTCATACTCTTTTTTATTTAGAATACTAAGTATTTTTTAACACACACAGAGAGAGGGGAAAATGTTTTTTTAAAAAACTTATAATGGTGTAAATCCTAAAGGGCCTAACTTTTGGATACACAGCACAAGTTTTAAACCTCTTTAACCTACACTCATTTTCCAATGTGGGATTAACCATTTTTCTTTTCTTTTGAGAATACTAAGTATTTTTTAACACACACACACACACACGGAGAGAGGGGAGAAGGTTTTTTTAAATAAATTTACAATAATGTATATCCAAAATGACCTAACTTTAAGCCGGTCATACTCTTATAGTCTTATCACACAAATGGTATACAAACAAGTGAAAACCAATATGATACCATTAATTGCCATTTGTGGGCCTTCAATGACTTTAATTTCTTCTTCCAAACTTGATTCTTAATTTTGTCATCCTCAAGAAAAATCCTATGATAATATTCTAATGGGTTTACTTTTATGAGGTTAGATAAAAACTTGGTGGCTAAGCAAGGATGATTCTTCTTCTTCTTCTTCTCCTTCTTCTTATTCTTCTTCTTATTATTATTATAAAAATTGGACATGTTAGGATGTCTTATTGGATTAAGAAAGTTGAATAATATAAAGATCATGCAAACACATATATCATGTGTTGGCATGTTGCCAATTTTTAAAAGTTGTGCATGGTAGACATGGCCAATGTTTCCTCCATTTGAGCTTTGAAAAGCCAAAATTAGTTAATAAAAATATTTCTTCGTGGATATGTGCTTACAATTATATTACCTAGCAATTATTTATTATTATTTTTTTATTTTAAGAAGGTAAATAAAATATTCACAATTAATAGAGTATTACCGGTTTAAAAAAGAAAAGAAAATGACATGAGTATTACAAACTCAAGCACAACCAAAAAAGAAGAAGAGAGAATTGCAAATATAATTGTAAAGTCATTCAACCCAAAAAAAAAAAAAAAAGTATTTGTGTTAATTATTATTTGAGAAACTTATTATTTAAAACCTCATTAAACAACACTTAGCCATTTATTTATTTTTAAGGGGAGAGGATATATATTCACAATTGATAAAACTATAAGAGCATGACCAGCTTAAAAGAAGGAAAAAAAAGAGTAGTATGAACTCAAAAAAAAAAAAAAGTATTGCAAATATATTTGTAAAGTCATTGGCAAAAAAAGGAATAATATATGTAAATGGTTTTAAATAATAAATAAGGAGAGAGAAATAAAATTGCTATTAATTAAGTGAATGATGTGTAAATTAATTAGTATTTAATGCTATTTTTTTAATTATTAGATCAATTACAAATCTACGGTCTACAAATGATGTAACTCTTGTTAAGTTACACCAGATGTAACTTGAACCCATCTCATATATATATATATATATATATATATATATATATTTAAGGTAAATTACTCAACAAATCAATTTTTAAGAATCTCATGCTTATCTTGAAAGAGTTTGTGGACACTAGCCAATTAAAAGTAAAAAATTAATCACTTGCTGTCAACTAGGTATCAATTATTGACAATAAATAAATCATAATATAATATTATGGAAACCATAATTATTGTTCACCAAATTCCAAACCATTAAAGAAAATAGGTGTGTTGTACACTTTTTCTTCCCCCTCAAGAAGGCCATCAAAATTGGGGAATTTGAGGTGGTTAAGATTTCGGAGGTTTTGTGGATCTAGGGTTTAGAATTGTCACAAAAAAAAAGGGGGGGGGGGGTGTTAGGGCTCAAAATTTGCTAGGGTTTGAAATTTTTTTTTTTTTTTTTTTTTAATGGCTATTTGATAGAGAGGAACATGGGGTTTTCATATTTTTGATCAATAAGAGGAAGGACTTGACTTTGGGTTCCAAGAAAGAAGGAAAATCGAGAAATTTAGTGTTCAAGGGTTGTATGAACATTATCTATGAACAATACCACAAGAAAGAGATAAAAGATAGAGAGAAGAGAAAGAGGGGGGGGGAGGGGGGGGGGGGGGGGGAGAATTAAGGCCAATGTGTCTCAATACTTAAGCACTAAAAATTTTATTAATCAACTACATCTATATTTTTCAAATACATTGAACATAAATATATATGATAACTCTTTCTTGTAGTATTAGGATTCCTAATTTGATTAGTAAACTGAAAAACCTAATAAGTAGTAATAACTAATTGAAAACTAATTTGGACTCAAAGAAAATAAAATCTAAGGCACCTAGGACATCCTATAAAATTTTAGACTCAATCAAATTATCAAAATACCCCTAATTTGCAGAGATTGCAAAAATTACAGTTTTATCCTTGAATACAAAATTGACCAAATTTTATTAAATACAAACCCAACTCTTACTTTTAGAATCATGTGACTTTTACTTCAATTGGATTTTGTAAGTAGATTCCATGAAATAAAATCTTGAATAGACAAATTTATGTAGTAGCAAATTAATCTGCCATGACTACATCATATACGTTCTTCTTATTGAAATTATTGAAGCGCTATTCTAAGGTAGGAGTAAATGTCAGGCTCGGTATATACCTAGGACCCATTTCAATTTGCTAATTGTGGTTCAAAAGTATTGGAAGCTTGTAATGGTGGCCTCTTTTTTAGTGTTTCATGTAGTGCAGGTCATGCATGCATTATAACCTACATTACTTATATGAAAATTAATGAAACTATAGTCATGTTAGTGTTTCTTACCGTTAGTTACACTTATTGGCCTAAATTATCTTGTTGTACCATTGTGGGCGCAAGCGCCCGTAACGGGTGGTGTCATCCTCGCAATAGGTAAGTACGCCTTGGCCTAAGGTGGACCATGGCAGAGAAATGGAGTAGTCACTTAAATTAAGTCTAGGAACCATATATTAGTGCCCTTCGTGGAAGGACTGATATATTACCAAAGCATATGTCTAGAGTTTAGGCATGGGGGTGAGAAGGTGTAAGACACTCAACCCCACTTGACTCATGGGTTAGCTTTCACTCATTGTATTCCATGGTTTAATCTCATTAAAGACACACTCAATATTGTTATCCTAACTCACACACACCCAAGCATACATCTAAAGCAAGCAAACATGGCATATTCATCTCAAATCTAATCATTCATCTATCATGGCATTAAACAAACATATCCAAGGGTAGAAACACCATAAGGTAGAATCATACAAGCATATTATTGCATCTAAACATCAAAGACGTGGCATTCAACAAAACATGTTCGTGTTCATCAAACGAAACAAGGCCATATTCAAATCAATGCATGTTCACGTGAATGCAT
Organism: Quercus variabilis; assembly: GCA_030445155.1. Taxonomy (NCBI): domain Eukaryota; kingdom Viridiplantae; phylum Streptophyta; class Magnoliopsida; order Fagales; family Fagaceae; genus Quercus; species Quercus variabilis. The sequence goes on along the minus strand of CP129449.1, from coordinate 45,085,130 downwards.
GACATACCTTGCTTACCTCACTGCATCACAACACCTATGCATTAATGCATGTTCATAGCAAACAATCAAATCAAAACCCTAATAACATCAAAGAAACAAACAAACAAAGCAAAACATGGAAGCAAAAACTTATAAGCATGGATACCAACTCAGGACAGAAGCATATTACATAAATAAAACAAGGAAACAGAAGCAACAAGGCTCGAATTAGGGCAGCTGCTAGGCAAAGTATGTGTGCGCATACATAAGGCCTATGTGCACAACCTAACTATATGTGTACACACACTTCAAGTATGCGAATGTATGCAGCAAGCATGCACACGCATACACGCCTCAAACCCTAACCCAAAAAAATAGAAACACTAAACAAGCAGAAGCTAAAACCTAACAACCTAACATGCTTAAAACAGAAAAGAAAAATAAACCTAAACTAAACAGGCATGTCAAAGCACATATAAAGCAAATAAAACATATAAAACAAGGACTAAAACAAGAGAAAAACAAAGATGAAGCTAGAACCTTTACCTCCAAACAAAAGGCTCCTTAGCTTGATTTTGACCATTCCTTTTAGTCAATCTAGTCACAACCAAACCAAAATCAGTTAATAAACTTTTGAAACTCGAAGATCAAGACCTAAATAGGTCTCAATCAAACAAAATTTGACTTGATAATGTTTTGTGAAAAACTCGCTCTTTGATTCACTATTTTCTAGTGAATCTTATGTGTTTTACTACCAAAATTCATCCTCCTTTGAAAATCTACCATTTCAAGCTTTATATTTGATTCACTATTTTCTAGTGAATCTTATGTGTTTTACCACCAAAATTCATCCTCCTTTGAAAATCTACCATTTCAAGCTTTATATAATCAAAAATAGGGGTTTGGGTCGGCTCCCAGACGATGTGGGATTCATTCCAAACCAATTTTTAATGTAGAAAACCTTTCCTTTCTAGTTTCTGGATGTGCATGCTTGCCCGCGTATGTGTGCGCATACATGAAGCCTGCGCATGTAGAGCTTGAGCATGCGTGCGCATATGCGTGTATGCGTATGCATGCCCTAAGGTTTCTGTAGTCTTTATTTAAAAAAGGCAAAAGCTCAGTTAGTCCAAAAAGAGTTAATTTTTTTCGAAAACACTTCCTCAAGTCAATTTCTATTCGATTGGGCCTTAAACCAACCTTGGGCTTTAGAATTCCAACATAATTGGAGAACAAGGGCCCAAGTTGTAAAGAGTTCAAAATTAAGGGAGTCAATCTCATATCGTTATAATAAATATAAAAGTTTACCATAAAACATTACCTCAATTCATAATAAATTATTCATCATTTTAGACTTTAGCATCAACAAAAAGAAAAAAAGAAAAAACACAATATAAAAAACAGAAAGCTTAATTATTCATTGCATACTAAGAAAACAAATAATACTAATAAGTTACCATTTTGCCCTTACAAAAAAAAAATTGCTTTTTTTTTTTTTTTTTTGATACTGGTCGGTGATGAGTCCTTGGAAATCAGTGGCCTGAAAGGTCTTTGAGTGTTGATGATCTTGAAGGGTGAGTCCTGAAAATCCAAAGAAGATCAGAGAAGACCGGTGGAGGCCGGTCTTGAATCCTCCAATGGTAAAGTTAGTGGATTAAAGTAGAAAAGAAAACACTTCAAAGACTTCACCAATTTTTCTCAAGAATCAAAAAAGTGTCCATACCTCTGCGTAGAAGGGTCTTTATATAGTGTTAGCCTGACAGCTATTTTTCCTATCGTCGTAGAGTTTGGAAGATTCAGAGGTAACTTCCATAACTGTCATGGAAGTTACCTCATCGGGACTTGTGTTCAACAGTTAACAGAAGGCTTGGTTCGCAACAACATGACTCTTGGCTTTTGGAAGAGTGTCATGACTCTTGGTAAACCCTGTCTGTCCATCATTAAGGACGGACGAGGTTCGCTGCTAGTATGTCCCCCATTGGACGAGTGAATGAAGGACGAGTGGAAAAGGACGGTAAGAGAGGGACAAGCGTAAAAGCTACTCATTCTCTACTTTGTACATTGTCATGGACGGCCATATGGACGAGAAATCAGCTAAGCACTTTCCTTACACCATCAGTGGGTACACCCAAAATTGGCTGGTACGCTCGGTACATGCCTAGTATGCCCGATATTTAAACTGGTACGAAACATTAGCGTTTCGATATCGGTACATGTATCGGTACGGTACTACCTACCGGTATCAATACAGCATCAACCACCTTGTACAAAATGCAGTGTCTACAACCATGTGAAAGTATCTTTGACAAATGGAGGTTATAGGTGAACTGGACTTTGTTTGGTTTTAGTGATCCTTGAGGATTGGACCATTGGTTGGTGGGTGCTCTACCTGCATGTTGATTTATTATTCCATTTCTACTATTCCCATCTTGCTGGGGGTAGGTAGTGCTGCTCTCATTGATCTGCTAAATTTGATAAAATTGCTATCCCATTTTTAGAATAAAAAAATTAGTCCCATCAAGATTACTTGGGAAAGGTTGATAAAGCACAGAGTGAAATACTTTCTTAAGGTTCATCTTTTACTAAATGATTTTTGAGAGTTTTCTATTGAACTGTGGTGGCTTCTAGCTAGCATTTTGACATTTTTTTTTTTTTTTTAATGTTATTAGTAATATAGATAAACTTCCCTTAAATACTTGAAAAGTGAACTTTTGTAAACTACACAGGTAGTAAATGGTTAACATTAACTACCTAATCTTTTACAGAATTACCACACATCAATCAATCTCTCTCTCTCTCTCTGTCTCTCTCTCCATATTATTATCAAAATTGGAAATTAGATTTTAGCTTTCTTTCACCATACATCGCATAACCCAAGATAAAGTAATATTTTAACTTGCTATCAAGTTAGTTCCTATAATCAACTCACTTGTGGAAAATGTTTACGTGACAGATGGTGTGCAACATTGACACACTTGAAGCTTATGTGACAAATAAAATTAAATAAAAAGTAGTATTTATTAAGAAATGCCACATCAGCATTTAAATAAAAATCCAAATAACAAGAATAAATAAATAAATAAATAAATATTGTATTTTACTTTCTCTCACTTTCTAGCAACCAATCACAGCAAAAAAAAAAAATAAATAAATAATAAAGAAAATCTCCTTTCTATTTTTTTTTTTTTCTCATAGTCCAGAACCAAAACTACCAAACAACACTATAACAACAAACAAATTCTCTATTTCTTTATCTTCACCTAACTTCTTTAGAAACAAACAAAATCTTTGTACCAAATTCAACTTTCTCAGAAACCAAACAACTAAAATCAATAGACCAAAACATACATAATTCCCAAATCAATAAACCAAACATATATGATAATTGCAAAGTAAATTTAGAGCCCAGATTAGGGTTTCTTTTTTGTGCTTCTAAGACAGAGGAGGAGAGAACTAACATATTCCTAAACCATGAGATGAAGAAGTGTCGATGATGTCATCATCAGTGAACGGAAATGAGAGTAAGAGAAAGGGAAAGATTAGAGACTTAGGCAGTTTTTATTCTAAGAGTGTGAGAGAAAATAATGATGGAGATTTTCTTTTTGTTTGTTACTATGTTTGCTGTTAAGAAACTGAGGGAAAAGAGAATAGGATTTTTTTTTTTCTTATTCATTTGATTTATTTATTTTTTTTGGATTTATTTTTATAATTTAAATGCTAATGCAGCAATTTTAATGTATATTAAAATAATTTTATTATTATTTTATTAGTCATATAAGTTTCAAGTATATCATGGTGCTCACCATTTGTCACGTAAGTATTTTCAGCAAACGAGTTTGACACTAGGGAATAAGGACTAACTTGACAACAAATTAAAAATAACGAAGTTCAAAGTAATTACTAGAAAAAAGTAAGGACTAAATTGAAAGTGATCCCAAAATGTAGGGATTAAATGGTAATTTTTTCTTAAATCTCATATAAACTCTCAATTTGTACCTCCTAAATACAAAAATGTAATTCCTCCAAAACGTAATTAATCATTTTACATCTACCAAGAAGACTGAATTTTTTTTAAAGATTATATTAGAAACTGAAATAAATATTATTTAATTTATATTTAAATATAAACAAAAACTCATTCAAGATAGTGGCCTTTAAGTTTAAAAATGTACGGACCCATCATGAACCGACCAGCATAAATCATTAACATTTTTGACAAAGGAAGCTCGTATCTAAAGCTTGGACCAGTCAATATCCAATCTTTTTTTTCTTTTTCTTTTTTTTTTTCTTTTTTTGAGAGAAAGTCAATATCCAATCTTATAATATAGCGGTGGTGATGTCTTAGGAATCTTCTTCTTCTAATTAGTTCAGGAAGGAAAAAAAAAAAAAAAAGCTTTATCAATTATCCGTGGTTATCCATGGTGACCTCTGTAGGAAAGGATTCGTGACTAAAGGAAGTGAAAGTATGAAACTGACTTGATAATTATATTGTTGCTCATATAATTGACTATATAGTTATATGAATAATGTAGTTTTAAGTCAAAAAAAGAAGAAGAAAAACATCTAGTAAATATAATTTCAGTTGCTTTTGAGACCAACATTTGAAAATCTTTTTTTAAATGAAAACTAAAAATGGGATAGTTTAGGCCTTTGAGTACTTCTTATCAGCCCATTTTGTATAAATAATGGCTTATTAACTGTGGAGATTGATCCGTATAAAAAAGAAAAATGGGCTATAAAGCCCAATTCATACTTAATGCTGGACCAATGTTAAGTAAATAAGTGAAAGGCTCATGGCCTATTTGATCAAAGTAGAGTAATTAGGCTTCTCTTATAGCACATTTCTCTAAATAGAAATGTAGGCATAATACAAACTTGTGTACTTAACTGCTAGTATTTTGGCATGAGCCTGCATATGCTTGGCCCATCATCTTCTATGCTATGGGCCATTACTACTCAGCAGTTTCAATTTTTTTTTTTTTTTTTTTTTTTTTTTTGAGAAAGCAGCAGTTTCAATTTATTGTAAGCTAATTCAGAAACTTTATCACATATCTTTCATCTCAACTAATATTGGTAAGTTCCTTAAGCATTACTAGATTAAGAAAGAAAAGTTCCTTAAGTATTATAGTTTTGCTCTCAGATTTTGAGTGGAAGAAGTGTGGTTGAGATGGTCGAGTTGGTTGTAAATTCCAGATAGCTTAACTGGTAAAACTTCTGATGATTCTATAAAATATTTGGGGTCTAATTCCAGCCTACACTAAAAATTTATTGGTGTCTTGGTCTGATGATAAAGAGCTATCATCAGGAGCGGACGCCATAGGTTGAAACTCTCTAAAAAAAAAAAAGATTTTGAGTGGAAGAAGATAACACATTTGTGCCACACAACACCACTTCTAACAGTGAATGTGAAAATGTTGGGAATAAAGGTAAATTGTCAAACCAAAGTTAATAAACTAGATTGATAATATTCTTTTTAAACGTCTTCACTACTTCCATGTAATAACAATTTCACTTACAAGAATTACTTGTCAGGTGAAAGTTTTTAATTATTAACAACTTATGAATGAATCAAAAAATTTTAAAAAAAAAAATGTTACAGCAATTTTTTACTTTACTTCTTAGCATTAAGTAAGTTTATTTATCATAAATATTATTTATTTGAAATGGATTAATTTTATGATTCAGATTAACATTTCATAAGACAATATTTATTAAATTTTAAAAATTAGACATTTATTGCACTAGAGTGCTGAGAACCTAAATATATATATATATATATTTTCCTTTAAATAGGGTAGAGCTATCTTATATAATCCTTTTGAATTTAATAATACTTTTTGAACTCCATATATTGCAATAATAAATTAATTATACATCCTTTTTTATTATTTATTTTTAATTATACATCCAAATGAGAGAAAAAGAGGAAAAGGGTCAGTTGGTTGGTGGGAATAGTTTTTTTTTTTTTAATTTTACAAAACATAAAAAAGAAATTATTTAATGAAATATTTTCATTACTTACCAAAAATAATCTTTAAATGTTGAGAGGAAATTTTAAGAGAGAAATTTTTGTAAATGGTTCTTTCATCAATTGGTATTTGAAAGCACAAAGGAAAATTTGATAAACTATATTTGACAAATTTTATGCACCCAAAAAAATTTTTTTTTTTGAAAATCACTATTAGAAAGAAAAGTCAATAACGGCTAGTAATTAAACATTTCATTTGAGACATCATTTTTGGGTTTATATCAAAGAAACTCGCACGTGCAACCGTGCCAAGAAGCTAACGGCTAGTAATTATAAAATAGTCTTTTCAAAATTTTCTCCCTCCCACTTTCCCTCACCCTTTCTACACTTTCCTTCACTCTTCTCTTTCAAAAAATTCTCTCCCTTTCGTAGACTTTCCCAGATAACCCATCTTCAAATGCAGGAAATTTTCCCTCAAGAAAGTGGTTTTCCTTTTCCTTACCACAAAAACATACAGATTCAATTCAAGAAAACGGGTTTAAAGATTTTCCCCAGAAAATGAAAATCTGATCCTCTCTCTCTTCAAATTCATCTTCTAAGTTTCTCTGATCTGAAGTGAAGCGAGGAGAGGAAGGAAGTTGTGTTAATTAAAGTATAATTATGGCTGCGGAAACTCTACTACTCTCCAATGGCGCCATTGCCAATGGAGATCTGTCCTCTAACCCTAACCCTATACTGAACGAGGTCATCGTCGCCGTAAGCAGAAGAAGAACTCCAATGCCTCCCAAGCCCCCTCCAACGTCGCTGATGACGATGATTCCAAGGAGAACAACAATCCTCAACAGGTTTTTTTTTTTTTTTTTGGTGTGTGTGATTTCATTTGTATGGGATATTAGAATCTGTGATAGCAAAGGTTGCTTAATGTTTAGTGGATTTTGGTTTATGATAGTTGAAGTTAGGGTTTATGTGTGTTAAATTGAGTGGAGCATGGAGTTTTTCTTTGTGATTTATTTCTTGCTTTGTTTGTTTGTTTAGAAACTGAAGGAAAACGAGAGAAAGATTATAGGAAACTAGCACTTGATGAGATTTATTAAAAACTATTTAAATTAAAGAAAATATTTCACGAATATCTTTGAAATTAAGCAATGAAGTAATTGTTCTTGAACTCGAAGAAAAAGGAATATAACCTTGAACTCTTTAAGGTGTGATCATTTATGGGGGTAAAATTCTCTATTTGCATATTTGAAATCTGGATAGAAGGTAACCCTGTTGGAAACTAAGTAATCTTTCCCTCTCTTTGATGGAGTTTAATTGAGAGTTTATTTTGGTTTAGTTTTCACATTACCAGAGAAGAAAAACTGAATAAGACAGATGAATTTCGTCTTCAATTTAAGCTGGTTTTGCATTAGCTTGAAAAAAGAGTATCAAGATCATATAATACCCATATTCATGTTGTCCGATGAATTATAAATCAGGAAGTTCTGTTACATGGTTCTGAACATGTTTCTTTCTCTTAAATGTTGGAAATTTGTAGACATTTCCGCAAGTTGAAGTGGAGTATGCCCCAGAGCTTGCTAAACTTGATGATGGAATGGATGAAGAATTTAGAAAGATTTTTAGCCAATTCAGTTTCCGTGAAACTACTACTACTCAGTTTAGAGGAATCTTCCCCGGTCCCCTCTTTTTATGTAATATTAACATTATGTTATTCTATTTTTTGCTGGGAGAAGTATGAGCCTGACATGATGCATTAATTATTCTACCCATTCAGGATAATGATAACAAGAATGAGTTTGCTGAAAATGCAGCCTCAACCAAGAAGGTTGACTTAGACTCAAAAGAGGAAGAACGGGATAACCCACAAAAAGGGAAAGGCATGTCAAACAAGAAGAAGAAGGTATATACGACTTGCTAATAAAAATATCAATTGATATTTTGTATAGTTTCATATAGTTGTTATGACTGCAGCAGTTTGTGATAAAAGACTAAAGGACTTCTGTTTTCATCTTTCAGCTACAACAGTGGATGCAGATTGTTGAACTGAAGCAAATTTGCTCAAGGCCTGATGTTGTTGAGGTAGGGATATTTGCTTGTGCTTTGTTGTTTCTTCTTATTGTTCTTCTCGTTATTGTTCTGTGGTTATATACAATTTATTCATTTCCAGGTGTGGGATGCAACCTCTGCAAACCTGAAGTTATTGGTTGTTGGTGTTTTTGAAATCATACAAGAACACTGTGCCTGTCCCAAGGCATTGGTGTCAGAAACGTAAATTTTTGCAGTTTAGTGAGCATCACTAGAATTGAAGAATAATGAGTTAAAAATTAAAATGTGCATGCATGACTTTTGGAAATAGTGAACCTGTGGGATTTAGAGAATAGGGTGTAGGAAGATCAAGTTGATAAGGTTTCTCTTATATGTATATATGTGGTTCTTGCAGGGGAGCTGCTGTGACAATCATGGAGACTGGACTTGTAGGTGTTTGGCAATGAGCAACCTTAAATGATTTCTTTGTTCATGTATTTGCTAGTATGGGTGGGGGTGGGTGGAGGGCATAGATATTTGTATGATGCCATATATGGGGAGTTTTAATTTTTTTTTTTTTTTTTTTTAGTTTTATGACAGAGTACTTTTGCATGATATATGTTGGGGATTTGTTTACATATGAATTGCTAATTAATTTGCTTTGAATTTATAGATGCCTTTCCATTGTGCTTAATGCTCAGGTTGAATTCCTCTTAAATTTGAAATTTTTTTACTCTTGCAGAATTATCATTCTATTTTGCTAATGCAATTACTTGTGTCTCATTATTGGGTATTGTTTTTTGCTGGGCAAGTGTGGTATTGAGAAACAGCCATTTCAACTTCCTTATTTTTTTGCGGCAATAGGAATTGAGAAAATCAGACAGGTTAGTACAATTTCATGATTTACTGAGATGAGGAATAATAAAATCATCTTTGTGTAGCTATATCTTGTCAACAAATTTTCATTGTGGGATGTTTTTGGCTTTATATTATTATTATAGTTATTATTTTTTACTATTACTTTTTTTCCCATCTCCATGGTCCTTGTAGCTGTTTTTCTATTGTTAATCTTGAAACTTCTTTTGGTGTTTTAAGTCTCAGCTATATCTTTTTTTGTGCTTTCATATGGTTTAGACTAATGGGTTGTTTTTTTTTTTTTTTTTCCCTAGATTCTGATTCTGTTTGAATTGAATTTCAAGTTCCTGTTGATTTTGATTCATTGTCAGTAATGAAAAACTTCTTTTTGGATTTTCTCAATACAAATGTCTAGATCTTTTAAGTTTTTTATTTTTATTTTTTAATTTTTTTTTTCTCTCTTAGATAAGTAATAAATACATTAAAAATGCACAAAAGAGCATGGCCCTTGTACTTGGGATGTATTAAAAAGATTTTCCCTAGAAAATATGGTGAGGGGGTTTTCCATGCCACCGCTGGCCGATGATGCCTATGTCAGAGAGGAAGACTAATGGGTTTTTTTTGTGCTTTCATATGGTTTATACTAATGGGTTTTTTCTAAATTGTGATTTTGTTTGAATTGAATTGCAAGTTCTTGTTGATTTTGATTCATTGTCAGTAATGAAAAACTTCATTTTGGATTTTCTCAATACAAATGTCTATGACTTAAGCAACGGCTCTTTTGTAGACAATGGGGTATGGGAGTTGGGTTTGTTAAAAAGCATGTCTTTGACTTTGGAATTCTGCTTCTTGAGCTAATTACAAGGAAGGAACCCACTGAAATTTATAGTTATTCATATGGTTTATATGGGAGTTTTTATGATTGGATAACTCACCTTTTGAGCAGTTTATCTGATCTTTGCATTGTTATTGATAATTCTCTAATTGACAAAGGATTTGATGGCGCAATCTTTGAGTTACTAATAATTGCATGTACCTGTCTTAACCCCTTCCCTAGTGAAAGGCCAACAACGCTTGAATTGCATGAATACAATAAGTACTTTTGGGAGATACGGCGTCACAAATGACTGAGATATTAATGCAAACTGAAATTACTTTGCAAGTAGTTCAGTTGAAATCAGTACAATAAGTACTTTTGGGGAGAGATATAGCATCACAAATGACTTTGAGATATTGATAAAATCAGAAATTGCTATTGCAAGTTGCTCAAATGAAATTGTTGAGGGAAAATTTGCATAGACCAATTGAAGCATGACATATAGCTTTTACCTTCTGAAAAATATGTAACATATTTGCTGTCCCAGATGTTGTTGGGTTATTTTTGTCTAATGTAATCTTTTCAGCCCTTCATTGTCTTTTTGTTCTCTATGCCCCCTATATGACATAGGCAAGACTAGCCTATGTTGGTGTATGCATATTATTATGTTCTATGTAGCATTTGGAAGAATTTTATTTTGTTTGTAAGCTTTTCATTGCCTTTAATATCTAGGATAATGGTAAGAATTTAATTTTTTATGCATCAAATTAGTTTTGTATATGCATAGAAAGATGCTAGGAGTTTTATGGGACTAAAATGCATGTCATGCATAATAATTGTATTTGCTTCTAAAATCCTATTTTATGTTGAAGGATTTTGGTTACATACCTTGGTATCAACTAGTTGCTATGAGGATGTTTAAGTAATGTATTGTTTTTCTGATGAACATTTATGGATATAACATGCATGTATTTGCTTGTAAGTGTTTCTTATATTTTATAGAGATCTAGAAGAGTTGAAGAAGAGATTGAAATGCTTCAGCTCAAGGTGAAACATATCAGAGAAGGTATAGCATTTAGTGGAAGGTTCAAATAACCATCGAATAGGAAGTTTCAAGGGCTTTCTCCCATCGAAATTTGATAGTTTTCATGTTTGAAGATTACTTATCTGGAGTTTTTTTTTTTTTTTTTTTAATTTTTTTTAATTTTTATTTTTTTATTTTGTATTGATTATATATATTATCAAATGTTTGTTTCTCCAACTACAGTTGATAAACAAGGATCCAAGTAAGAAAATTTCCCTGTTCTAGTGTGCCTAAATGTTGGGGATCGGGTTGATAGTTCCTTGAAAGACATGGCAATTGTGATGAAACAATTAGATTGATTGAATGAGGCAATTGAGGCTATGAAATCTTTTCTTCATCTCTGCCCTTATGATTCTCAAGAATCTCTTGACAATGTGTTAGTTGAACTCTACAAGGTAAAACTAAAACCAATTTTATCCAATAAAGAGTTTCTTATATTTTACTTGCCATCTTTGTCATTTTCTGTTTAGCTAGTTACATATATTTCATCACCTTAGAAAGATTAGTTGGGTAAAATGCTTGTATCAACTATAAAGGTTTAGGGATAAGATACTAGATCTTGTTGCTGTAGAGATAGGAAACATATGATTCATATGTTGAAAAATGAAAACTCTTACTTAGGATTCATAACATGACATGATTACACGTAATAAAGCATACTGGAAATTATAAGTTGACACCTATTTTATACTCATTAAAAAAAAAGTTGACACCAATTTATATAATGCTTACTGTTGATGTAACCTTTTTGGTCTTGATGATTTGTTAAAGCAAGCAATGAATAAAAGAAAATTTGAATCCTGTAGTCATTATTACTAAAAAAGGAATATTGAAAATGGGAATTCCAAATGACTGTGATGGTTGAACTTTATTTTGTTTTTTATTTTTAATTGCAGAATTGGATACCTTAATGTCTATTGTTGGGAGCTGAATTCATCTTTAAGGTTGTGATTGGATGAAGAATTTGAGAAATTCTTAGAATTTCCAAATTGAAGGGACTTAAATTGATGGGAATTTTAATCCCCTTAATCTAAATCTCTATTGTTTAGATAAGTATAATTAAGAATTTAGAAATTAGAGTAGTATAATCTTTTCAATGATGATAATAATGGTAGTGGCAATGATTTGGTGATGATGGTAGTATGGCAAGTGGCGGAGGTAGCAACACATGTTTTTGGTGGCATTGATGGTGGTGGTATCATTGACAATGGTGGTGAGGGTATTGGTATTAGCAACAACAATGGTAATGATGTGAAAATCAATAGTGGGTTGTTTGAGATAATTATGGTGGTAGAAATTGTACAATGACAATTCTTCCACAATTTTCTCTTTTGGGGCTTTGTACATTCCTTCATGGAATTTGAACTTGGGCTATGGATATTTGATAACCAAGTTCACTCTATTGTCAAAGCAAACAAGGGAAATCAATGTTTGAAATTTCAAAATTGCAACCAAGTAAAATCCTACATAAAAATCTCTCATAACATTATTGAAATTCCAACTCTGAAAATAACTAGACCTAAAAGGACAATCTTCAACACCACGACCACCATTGTTACATGTTTCAACTCACCATAATACTATAAGCCATACCACTCTAGCTCTACTGCCTTTACCATATATTTGTACACCACCTCTTAACCACCATATCAACTCCCTTTTGCCACCATTGCCTCTGCCTACTTTGTAGTGGCGACCACTCGGGCATCAATTTATAAGTGTGCTAGATTTAAGGTTTGTCCTCTTTAGAGCACAACTCCATGCTGGTTGTTCCTATTATGTTAGAAGTTCTTGGAATGGGCTTAATGATTACTTGTTTAGCACCTTGTAGACCACATCTTTTGGTAATTTTAGGATCAACATATTGTAACTTTGCTTTCAGCATTTGACATGTAAGTAGACAATCAAGTATTGTAACTTCTGGTAATTATCGTATGCTAAACTATTCACATACATAGTCAAGTATGTCTAAATGGCATCTCCTTCCCTGTAGGGTATGTCCATTCCATATTTTTGTGTGAGTTCTAATTATATAAGAAAAACAATGCGGAATGTCATATTGTCTGGTTCTATATAGGCACCCTAATCTATCAGCATTCACATATGAAAGGTGTTTCTTCCGTCCTTTTGAGTATGCTCTCCATCCCCCTCTGTGGCATAAGCTAGAGCACATAGCTGTAAACAAGCCTAAGGTACCTTATGGGGTGTCTAAACTGAAGCAATATGACGGACTTCAATGTTTTGTTATTCTAGGAAACCATGGTTTGTATAAATTCTAAGTCTAAGCCTTTCATGATTTACTTTTGTTCCTCCACAAAAGAGAAAAGTTTTTGGAACTGATTTTTTGTTTTCATTTATGAATTTATTACTGCATTTACTTGATAACATGAACTAGTATCAAATTTTAGACCTTGATTCTGCTCTTTGAGATGCCCTTAAAATTTGTAACCGTCTAGATTGTCACTATGATGAAATAATATTCTTTTTTTGAACGTAGATTGGTTTGATGGTCTTAATACCCTTTATAAGGTTTATATGTCATAAAAGTTGGTTGGGTGGGTGGTTAATGCCTCAAAAGAAGAGTTATTTTGCTTTGTAACTCCTTAAAAGGTGGTGGGAAATGGTCTCGATCTAGCACTCCTTGGTGATATTGACGTATACCAATTCAAATTCTTTTCAGAAGTAGTAAAGAACAAGGTATTTCTTCTTTTCCAATTTTGCTATTTTAATACTCTTCTGAAAATATCACAAGTGGATGATATTGCTATTTTAATACTCTTCTTTTCCTTGTTTCCATGGTCCCCTTGTTATTGTCTCAATTTGTTGGGTTGAATCTAATGCCTATAATCAATTTTTTAGAGATGGGCGTATTACATTGTGTCTGTTACACATGTTGACAAGCACTATACCCTACAAAAAAATGACTTGTTTTCGACCCAAGGCACTTCAATGGCACTGTTTAGCTTCACATAGTAAAGATTTTTTACACCCATTTTGTTTGTAAAACTCACTAGAGCTTATGAATTTTATAAATTCATTTTCAAGTTATGAAGCTTGAAATTGGAAATCAACTTTTCACCTTTTATTTGTTAATTGTTTTGTTCGAATGAATACAAAACCTGCATTATTTTTTCTTTTTGTAGAATCTTGTTTATTCTTTTGTAGATATTGTATTTTTGATATTTGAGTAATGAATTTGTATGGATGTGATTAATTCAAGTAAGAATTTTTTGGTGATTGATAGCAGGTGTAGTAAACTAAGGTAATGAATTTGCAAGAAGGATCATTGTCACATCAATCCGATGGTAGAAATAGGGTAAGTTTTTCAGTGTATCTGCTATGCTTAGAAACTAGTTATTCTGCCCAAGGTTGCATAGAGGCAGCCCATTTTTCTTTTGTAATGTACTCTAGCCACTAGCTAGAGAAAGCTATATAATGCTTAATGCATGTACACATATGTAGTATATTGATGCCTTATGCATCCAAAGAAGGAAAAGCTTAAATAAAAAATTAAGTTATTTTAAAATAAGTAAACTCAGTAGCCATTGCAAGAGAGGGAGAACTAGAGCCGAAAGGATTAGTTTTATGATGCTTTAAGTTAGCCATTTGAAAAAGTTGTTCATATGTTTTTTTTTTTTTTCATTATTCCATCCACAGTGTAAGCTATTAGCAGTGCTAGGGACAAACTATCGTTTCTGAAAACTGGAGGGAAGTCCCAAACATTACCCAAACCTCAAGAGTGGTTAGTGTAATATATCCTATTCTTTTATTACTCCTATGAACAAAGAGGAAACTTTCTCCAGGGACTGATTGTGAGTTGCAGAACAATTAGTAGTTCAAATGAAGGATTGATAGCTTTTAACTAACTGCTCTTGTAGCTGATCTACAGATATATGCAGCAGAATTCTCTTGTCCATATTGTTTTCATCTTGAGGTGAAGTCATTGATACATAAAATACACAATCCCAATTCTAAAACAGTAAGTATTTTGTTTTGCTATTTGCATATCCTAAAACCGCAAGCATTTTGTTTCTCTATATGTAGATCATAGAATTGGCTTTGTTATTTACTTATATACGTTCATTATGCATGCTTTATTTAGCAAGTCCATTGGGTTCTAATTGCTTGATCTGGATTACTTGATAAGCATGACTTAGAATTATCTTTGGTCCATATTGTTTTCCTCTTGAGATGAAGTCATTGATACATAAAATACTCAATCCCAATTCTAAAACAGTAAGTATTTTGTTTTGCTATTTGCATATCCTAAAACTGCAAGCATTTTGTTTCTCTATATGTAGATCATAGAATTGGCTTTGTTATTTACTTATATACATTCATTATGCATGCTTTATTTAGCAAGTCCATTGGGTTCTAATTGCTTGATCTGGATTACTTGATAAGCATGACATAGAATAACCTTTGGTATCTAGGAGATGTTGAATTTCATTGCAAACCTTCTTTCCTACTACTATGGGATCAGATAGATTGGTTAGATGTACTTCATGCAAAATCAATAATAAGATGATCTTATAATGCCATTCCTCTTTAAAGAGCTGATATTTATTGCTAGTTTCTCTAGAATTGCTTACAAGCAAAAGGACAGATCTCATTGTTATCACACACACACACACACACACACACACACATATATATATATATATATATATTTGTGCATGGAGTTTTATGAGTAGTTTGTATCATAAATGGATTTAGTTTAGTTTGTGAAAGAGTTTTTGTCTAGAATTGCTTTGCTTAGCTTGTTTTATGATAATGAATGCATCATAGATAATTTCTTTTGGGTAAAATTTCAAACTTCTTTCAACTTTGAGAAATGCCCAAATTGTGTTGCTAAGTAGGAAAAATATTTCCTGTTTTGCGTTTCTTTTGTGAATAAAGTCTGTGTGTGACATTGATGTGGTTAAAATTCGTAAACGGTTCACTTAATTATACATATAGGAATAAGATTTCTTTGGTTTAGTCCTATATTGATTACAAGGGCTTATATGCATTTCTCCATTGAATGAGAAGAAGAATGAAAAGCATGATTAAAGTTAGTGTTAATAGGTTAGTGTTAATAGTCATTTAGAAATTTATAGAAGTGTGGACTTACGCCAAAACACTTACATTACTCTCATATGGTTATGAATCTAGATTTGATTTTCATATCTTTATTGAGGGAATCATATGCTATCCTTTTGGCTAATAGTCATTAGCTAAATTTTTGGCCTTGTTATTCTTATAAGAATTTGAAAGATATCAATCTCAACTAGTGCAGGCATTAGTGTTTATGCACGAAAAATTATTTTTTCTCATTTTGAAATAGCTAATTTTATATATACATAAAATTAAATAATTTTATGATGCTGCTACTAACTAATGTACATCCTTGCATTTCCACTTTATCATAATATTCAATCGACATAGGACAAATGCTTTTATATCCACACACATTTGTCTTTGAAATGAAAGGGGCCCATTTCATCGTCAATATCTAGTTTTCATGAATCTAAGGTTGTACATGGTGCCACATCATTTAAAATCAATTACCATTCCTTATTGGATACAAAACTTGTACTCCAATAAGAATACATGGTGTCACTTCATTTTATTTAAAATCTCTTTTCACTAGCAAGTTTATTGACTGGAAGCTCGTGCTTTTGTATGTTAGGCTAGGGACCTCACTTTTTTTTTTTTATAAATAGGCCAAGGGACATCTTCATTCATTGATTTTCATATGTGATGCTTTTAGGATGTTTGCTATCTAATTAGTTACCTTCGCTAGTGATCTGTGACTCAAGTAGGATGTTTGTGACATTATAGCATTTGCTTTTGTGTAATCCCCCATCCTTATAGCTTGTGTTTTAGCGTTTTAGGCCAAATTTCTCAATGTCTAAGTTCTTGTGGCATATTTTCTTTCATATCCAATAGACAATGTCTATATCTCTTTTGTCTTTAGTTTTAGCATCTCTTCCTCATCTTTTGCTTGCAGTATCTCAGTATTCTGGGATTATTGGTCAGCATTCTAATTTATATAAATATAATTTTTTCTCTCAGGTTGCTGTAAATACTGTCCTTCAAGACGAGAAGGAATTTCTTGACCATATTATCAAGTCTACCAACATGAAGTGCCTCACACCAGTGTAAGTTCTATAACTCTGCATTAACCTTTCTTTGCCTTATGCTAATTGACTAAGGATCTTTGTGTGTGTGAATCATTTGAATGTATTAGTTATCATATTTGTCTCTTCTTCTTTCTTTTTTTTGGGGGGGGTAGGGGGCTTTATTTCTATATTGATTAAACCATAGTGAATTATGTATGTGAATTATGATGTACAATAGAAAATATGTCTTACTCTTGTTGTGAATTATGATGTATTGTATAAGAAAATATGTCTTACTCTTGTTTGGAGTCTTGGATGTATGTCATGTTATACAATGTTTGTTTCTCTTTTGGTTTAGGTAAGA
Source organism: Quercus variabilis (assembly GCA_030445155.1). Taxonomy (NCBI): domain Eukaryota; kingdom Viridiplantae; phylum Streptophyta; class Magnoliopsida; order Fagales; family Fagaceae; genus Quercus; species Quercus variabilis. The sequence goes on along the minus strand of CP129449.1, from coordinate 45,067,940 downwards.
CTTGAGAAGGATACATATTTCATTGTTAATTTTGGTTTATGGCATGCACAAAGATGATATATAAATGCTGCACATATTTTTGGGAAAGAAATCTATGATGATTCCTATAAAAATCGCCTTATTTTACCAATTTTTTCATATAAAATGCTCATCACATAATTTTTCTTTTATAATACCATGTGAGCCACCTACTCCCATTCCTTTTGGGTTCCTCTTTTTCTTCTATGCCATAAGTAATTGTAAATAGAAGGAAAATAATTTTCCAGTCAACATGAAATAATTTTTAAGGTATTGGAACTTAATTAGTGTAGGCAACCTTGATTCCTTATATTAAACAATGGAAAAAAAAATGAAATACTTGTATGTGTACTTGGGTCCTTAAATGCTCATATTCTTGTATGCTTACATACTTGTATGCACTCACGCTCACATTCTTGTATACTCTCATGCTTAAATGCTTACATATTCAACTACGTGTGACTCCTTCATAAGATTTATTCATTAATTCTCATTAAGCATCAACCTTTAGTTTGATCCACATGTGCACAGCACATGCAATTGGATGCTCGTGCACACACATGCTTTGATGATCATGCTTAAATGTTAAGGTGATTGGACGATAAGATGTATATGTACTTGGATGATTAAATTCTCATGTGCTTGTATGTTTACATGTTTTGTTGATCACATGTTCACCTGTGTACTTGCTTTAATGATCATATGTTCACATGTATGTGTACTTGGATGCTTAAATGCTCATGTGTTTATATGTTCACATACTTGGATGATCATATGCTTACATGTTTACTTGCTTTGATGATTACATATTCACATGCCTACTTGCTTTAATGGTCACATGCTTCTATGTTCACGTACTTAGATAATCGTTTGCTCCCATGTCTACATGCCTTGATGATCATATGCCCCCATGTCTACATGCTTTAACTATCACATGCTCATATGTTTTTGTGCCCTCATGCTCATATGTTTGGACATTTGATGATCACATACTCGCATGCAAGCATGTTGTTATGCTCAAATGTTCTTACGTGCTTGACTTGTCACATGTGTGCATGGAAGATCGTATTCTCCCATACTCACACTTGGATACTCACTTGCTAGATTGATCACATGATTGAATGCTCACACGCTCACATGCTTCCAAGTTCATATGCCTTGTTGATCATATGCTACTATGCCACATGTTTTAACGATAACATGCTCTCATGCACACATACATTAATATTCACATGTTTCATATCCACACACATGTGCACACACTTGGTCGATGATATGTCTCTATGCTTGGAGGCTTAAGTGGTCATGCAATTGCACGTTCTTATGCTCAAATGCTTTGACGATTGTGCTTGAATGCTGAGGTAATTGGGCGGTAAGAGGTATGTGTACTTGGGTGCTTCAATGCTCATATGCTTTTGTGCTCATGTGCTTGTATCTCCCACACACATGTTTGTATGCTCTCATGCTTAAATACTCACATAAACACACACACACACACACACACACACACACACATGCTTGGAGGCTGATGTGCTTATGAAGTTGGATGCTCATGCAATCACATGCTTGGATCCTCGTGCAATCACATGCTATGATACTCGCGCTTAAATGCTTGGTGATTGGATAATAAGATGTATGTGTACTTGGATGCTTAAATTCTCATGTGCTTGTATGTTCATATGCTTACTTGGTCACATGGTCACCTGTGTACTTGCTTTGATGATTATATGTTCACATGTATATGTAATTGGATGCTAAAATGCTCATGTATTTATATGTTCGCATACTTGGTTGAACATGTGCTTACATGTTTAATTACTTTGATGATTACATGTTCACATGTCTACTTCGTTTGATGATTACATGTTCACATGTCTACCTTGTTTGATATTTACATGTTCACATGTCTACTTCCTTTGATATTTACATGTTCACATGTCTACTTGCTTTGATGATAGGTTCAATTGCATTGATAATCACATGCTTCTATGTTCACGTACTTAGATAATCGTATGCTCCCATGTCTACATATCACATGCTTTTAGTATAACCATCTTCCTTCTCTTTGAGAGTTTTGAACAAAGACTTATCTCTAGTCATATGCCTTGAACAACCACTATTAAGATACCACAAACAAGAATTAAACACTTTCAATGTGATATGAACAAAAGACAAGCATGTGATAGGCATTCTTGACCATCAAAGCAAGACTCATCTTTATTTTCTTCATTCATAGAGGAATGTAGCTTTCTTTTCAAATCATCGAGTTTATCACATAAATGTTTATTCCTTTTCTTATATTTTTCAACCAAGGAAATCGACTCACACAAGCTATTATGAACATCATGATTTCTATGAACTAATGATTTCAGCATATGTATAAACACTCTAGCATGTTTCTTAGACTTAAATAACTCTAAAAGTTCATTACTAGGACAAGCTCCAAATATGCTCATAGAGTCATTATCACAAACACTTTTACTCAACTACATATTGGACTTTGCCATAACACTTTCCATAGCTAGCCAAGGGGTCTAGGATCACACTTAGGTAATAACACCATAGCGAGTATACTTGCTATGATACCAATTGAATGTTCAAATAGCGTATAAAATACTATGAACGTTTAGACCCCCAATTACAAAGTTATCAATTCAAGCTTAATGTCAAACAATATATGTGTGGAAAATGAATATAAGCTAATAACAGAATTAATAAACAATTTAAACCAATTAAAATCACATCCACAGCAGAAATAAAATGGCAAAGATTAAAGGAAGAGAGATGCAAATACAATGACAACACAACGATGTGTTATCGAAAAGGAAATCGAAGCTCTCGGCATCAACCTCTCTGCCGCTTTCCAAGCGATTAATAATTCACTAAAGAATGAAGTTGGGATACATGAACAGTAGAAGACCTTCCAAGCCTAATTTAGCTAGTGTACCTAAGCCCTTCGAGCTTCTTACTTCAACAAGGTTACGCCAAACCTTTGTCTTTTTTAACTCACCAGATTTCGCTATAACCCACAGTATTAACCAATAACCCTTGGTCCCTTTCTAACTGCTTCTCAAAGCATCAAACAGCTTTCTCACAGATGTGGGTATGGTGAGAAAAGGATCTGGTCAAGAACCTCTCAAGGATGTAATAATGGAGAGGGTGAGAGTAGAAGAATTTGAAGAGTCTCTATGTAAAGATTGTGGATAAATCAATCTTGTTTTTCTCTAGGATTTCTCTCTCAAAATTCTCTCTAGAAGCTCTCTATATTTCGTGGGTATAAGGAATATTTATACTAGGGTGATAAAGGAATGCAAAGAGTCAATTTTTTCAAAATAGAGCTGGCTGGCGACTTGACTTTGTCCCAAGTACAAGCCGCGAGCTAACTGAATGGCCAGTCTGGACTTTTTGTCTTGTAGTGCTACAGCTAGCATGACAATTCAGCTTCTCTGCATGTTTCGCTCATGTGCATCATCTAGCGCCTTGCCAGTCACGAGCCACCCGCAAGATCCAATCGCGAGTCCCTGCTTCACTGCACAGTCTTGAGCATTTCTTCACACTTTTTCACACATTATCCTTACATGATTCCCACCTAAATACAGGGTTTCTAAGTGCTAAATTACAAGTAAATTGGCACGAAATAAAGCCAATAAGATGGTTGATTAAATTCAACCTTACAGCTCCTTTGCACACATACATTGACATTCACGTGTTTGATATCCATAAACATGTACACACACTTGGTTGATTATATGTCTCTATACTTGAAGGCTTAAGTGATCATGTAGTTGCATGTTCGTAGGCTCAAATACTTTGACGATTGTGCTTGAATGCAAAGGTGATTAGGCGGTAAGAGGAATGTGTACTTCAGTGCTTCAATGCTCATATGGTTTTGTGCTCACGTGCTTGTATTCTCCCACTTATATGCTTGTATACTATCATATTTAAATGCTCATATATTCAATTAAGTGTCACTCTTTCAAAAGACTTGTTCATTAATTCTCATTAAGTGTCTCTTTGTTTGTAACCAAATGTGCACTCACTTGGATGATGATATATCTATATGCAAGGTAGATGTGCTCATGTAGTTGGATGGTCGTGCAATCACATGCTTTGATGCTCGTGCAATCATATGCTTTGATGCTCTTGCTAAAATGCTTTTGTGAAGGGATAGTAAGATGTATGTGTTCTTAAATGCTTAAATGCCCATGTGTTTGTATATTCACTTGTTTTGTTGATCACATGCTCACATGTGTACTTTCTTTGATGATCATATGTTCACATGTATGTGTACTTGGATGCTTAAATGCTCACGTGTTTATATGTTCACATACTTGGTTGATTACATGTTCACATGCGTACTTGCTTTGATGATTACATGTTCACATGTGTACTTGCTTTGATGATAGGTTCAAATGCTTTAATGATCACATGCTTCTATGTTCATGTACTTAGATAATCGTATGCTTCCTTGTCTACATGCCTTGATGATCCTGTGCTCCCATTTTGACATGCTTTAACTATCATATATTGACATGCCTGTGTGCCTTCATGCTTATATGTTTGGACTCTTTAATGATCACATGCTCATATGCACGTATGCTCTTATGCTCACATGTTATTACATGCTTGGCTTGTGACATGTACATGGAAGATCATATTCTCCCATGCTCACTCATGAATGCTCACTTGCTTGATTTCTCACATGCTTAGATGCTAACATGCTTGAATGTTTACATGGTTTCATGCTTTGATGACCATATGTTCTTACACTCACATGCCTTATTAATCATATGCTACTATGTCACATGTTTCCATGCACACATACATTGCTTTTCAGATGTTTGATAGTCGCACAGTTGTGCACACACTTGGTTGATTGTATGCCTCTATGCTTAAAGGCTTATGTGATTATGCAGTTGCACGTTCGAACGCTCTAATGCTTTGATGATTGTGCTTGAATGTAGCGGTAATTGGGCGGTAAGAGGTATGTGTACTTAGGTGCTTCAATCCTCATAGGGTTTTGTTCTCACATGCTTGTATTCTCCCACTCATATGCTTGTATAGTCCAATGCTTAAATGCTCACGTGTTCAATTAAGTGTCACTATTTCATAAAACTAATTCATTAATTTTCATTAAGCATCAACCCTTTGTTTGGATCCTAATGAGCGCACACTTTGATGATGATATATCTATATGCTTGGACGCTAATGTTCTCATGCAATTGGATGCTCATGTAATCACATGCTTTAATGCTTGTGTCTAAATAGTTAGGTGATTGGATAGTAAGATGTATGTGTTCTAAAATGCTTAAATGCTTATGTGCTTGTATATTCACATGCTTTGTTGATCACATACTCACATGTATACTTGCTTTGATGATCATATGTTCAGATGTATATGTACTTAGATGCTTAAATACTTATGTTTATATGTTCACATACTTGCTTGATCACATGCTCAAATGTTTACTTGCTTTGATGATTACATGTTCACATATTTGCATGCTTTGATGATAGGTTTAAATGCTTTGATGATCAGATGCTTATATGTCTACGTGCCTTGATGATCGTATGCTCCCATATCTATGTGCCTTGATGATCATATGCTTCCATGTCTACACATTTTAACTATCACATGCCCACATGCCTGTGTGCCGTCATGCTTATTTGTTTGAACACTTTGATGATCACATGTTCACATGCATATATGCTCTTATGCTTACATGTTCTTACGTGCTTGGCTTGTCACTTGAGTACATGTAAGATCGGATTCTCCCATGCTCACTCTTGGATGCATTTTTTATTGATTGCTCACATTCTTGGATACTCACATGCTTGAATGCTCACACACTCACATGCTTTGGTGATTTCATGCTCTAAAGCTTACATTCCTTTTTGATTATATGGTACTATGCATCATGTTTTGATGATAACATTCTCTCATGCACACGTACATTGATATTCACTTGTTTGATGTCTACACGTGCACACACTTGGTTGATGATATGTCTCCATGTTTGGCAGCTTAAGTGATCGTGTAGTTGCACATTTGTATGCTCAAATGCTCCGATGATTGTGTTTGAATGTAGAGGTAATTGGGCGGTAAGAGGTATGTGTACTTGGGTGTTTCAATGCTCATATACTTTTGTGCTCACATGCTTGTATACTCTCATGCTTAAATGCTCACATATCCAATTAAGTATCACTCTTTCATAAAACTTATTCATTAATTTTTATTAAGCATCAACCCTTTGTTTGTATCCCAATGTGCACACACTTGGATGATGGTATATCTATATGTTTGGAGGCTTATGTTCTCATGCAGTTGGATGCTCGTGTAATCACATGCTTGGATGCTCGTGCAATCACATGCTTTAATGCTTGTGCCTAAATGCTTAGGTGATTGGATAGTAAAATGTATGTGTTCTAAAATGCTTAAATGCTCATGTGCTTGTATATTTACTTGCTTTGTTGATCACATGCTCACATGTGTACTTGCTTTGATAATCATATATTCACATGTATGTGTACTTGGATGCTTAAATGCTCATGTGTTTATATGTTCACATACTTGCTTGATCACATGCTCACCTGTTTACTTGCTTTAATGATTACATGTTCACATGTCTACATGCTTTGATGATAGATTCAAATGCTTTGATAATCACATGCTTCTATGTTCACGTACTTAGATAATTGTATGCTCCCATGTCTACATTCCTTGATGATTGTATGCTCCCATGTCTACACACTTTAACTGTCACATGCCTACATGCCTGTGTGCCGTCATGCTCATTTGTTTGGATGTTTTGCACATATACTCTTATGCTCACATGTTCTTACATGCTTGGCTTGCCATTTGAGTATATGGAAGATCGTATTCTCCCATGCTCACTCTTGGATGTACATTTTATTGATTGCTCACATTCTTAGATGCTCACGTGCTCTCATGCTTTGATGCTTACGTGCTCCTAAGGTCACATGCCTTGTTGTTCATATGCTACTATGCTGCATGTGTTGAAGATAACATGCTCCCATGCAAACATACATTAATTTTCACATGTTTTATATCTATACACTTGTGCACACACTTGGTTGATGATATGTCTGTATGCTTAAAGACTTAAGTGATCGTGCAATTGCACGTTCTTATGTTCAAATGCTTTGACAACTGTGCTTGAATGCAGCGATAATTGGGTCGTATGAGGTATGTGTACTTAGATGCTTTAATGCTCATATAGTTTTGTGCTCACATGCTTATTTTCTCCCACTCACATGCTTGTATACTCCAATGCTTAAATGCTCACATGTTCATTTAAATGTCACTATTTCATAAGACTAATTCATTAATTCTCATTAAGCATCAACCCTTTGTTTGTATCCTAATGAGCATACACTTGGATGACGATATATCTATATGCTTGGAGGCTGATGTTCTCATGCAATTGGATGCTCGTGTAATCACATGCTTGGATGCTCGTGCAATCACATGCTTTAATACTTATGCCTAAATGCTTAGGTGATTGGATAGTAAGATGCATGTGTTCTAAAATGCTTAAATGCTCATGTACTTGTATATTCACATGCTTTGTTGATCACATGCTCACATGTGTACTTGCTTTGATGATCATATGTTTACATGTATGTGTACTTGGATGCTTAAATTCTCATGTATTTATATGTTCACATACTTGCTTGATCACATGCTCACATGTTTACTTGCTTTAATGATTACATGTTCACATATCTAAATGCTTTGATAATCACATGCTTCTATGTTCACGTACTTAGATAATCCTATATCCTTGTGTCTACGTGCCTTGTTTGCTTACATGCTTGGATACTTACATGCTTTGATGATCTCATCCTTCTAAGCTCACATTCCTTTTTGATTATGTGCTACTATGCAGCATGTTTTGACGATAACATGCTCCCATGCACACATACATTGATATTCACTTGTTTGAAATCAACACACGTGCACACACTTGGTTAATGATATGTCTCCATGTTTGGTGGCTTAAGTGATCGTGAAGTTGCACATTTGTATGCTCAAATGCTTTGACGAGTGTACTTTTATGCAGAGGTAATTGGGCGGTAAGAGGTATGCGTATTTGGGTGTTTCAATGCTTATATGCTTTTTGCTCACATGCTTGTATTCTCCCACTCACATGCTTATATATTCTAATGCTTAAATGCTCACATGTTCAATTAAGTGTCACTATTTCATAAGACTAATTCAGTAATTCTCATTAGCCATCAACCCTTTGTTTGTATCGTAATGAGCACATATTTAGATGACGATATATCTACACGCTTGGAGGTTGATGTTCTCATACAGTTGGATGCTTGTGTAATCACATGTTTGGATGCTTGTGCAATCACATGCTTTAATTCTTATGCCTAAATGCTTAGGTGATTGGATCGTAAGATGTATGTGTTCTAAAATGCTTAAATGCTCATGTGCTTGTATATTTACATGCTTCGTTGATCACATGCTCACATGTGTACTTGCTTTGATGATCATATGTTCACATGTATGTGTGCTTGGATGCTTAAATGCTCATGTGTTTATATATTCACATACTTGAATGCTCACACGCTAACATGGTTTGATGATTATATGCTCCTAAGCTCACATGCCTTGTTGATAAAATGCTACTATGCCGCATGTTTTGATGATAACATTCTCCCATACACACATACGTTGATATTCACGTGTTTGATATCTACACACATATGCACACATGTGTTCATATGGAGGTCTATTGTGCCGCTCATACATTTTTGGGTGGTTGAAGGCCATCACCCTAAATATGTTTTTTGACAGTTTGGGATGAAGCAAGGCATACTGGTCGATGCCGATACTTAACTAATCTTCACAAAATAACACTCCAGAGCAAGTAAGAAAGAGACTACACTATTGAACATGCCCCACATATTGCTAAATGGGCTGCGCATGCCGCAATTGCCGACACACCACTCTTCGATAGGGAGATGAGCTACAATGATAGGCATATGGTGTGGTTTCGTCCGCACACTCGACACTTTATTACAAAAGAGATCTCGTACTGGGACACTTTGGTAAGTTTACAAAGGCTCTTCTTTTACAAATGTACATCGCTTCACATAGTTTAGTTCAACCTACTAACACTACTTTTCTATACTTGTGAAAGGTTGAATCACATTTGAAGATTCTGGAGAAGTGCGAACTAGGTTTCGAAATCCATGCCAACTTTATGTATTCCTTGAACGATGTTGAAGAGCTCAGTTGGTTGACCTTGGACGAAGCATGTGCTGCGGGCAACATGAGTGAATCGACTGTAGGGCGTGGTCGGCGAGTAAGTGGACGTCAAGGGCATGGAGGCCATCAAGCTGGTCGGTATCACACACCCATGCATGACCACACCATGGAGAAGGCAAGTCAGTCATTAGATGAGATGCGTTTGGACACTGGTTATAACATGGGCTGCGATGCAACTGGTCCACTACCATCCATGTCACACAATGATGCCGGTCCCCATCCACAGTCCTTGATGATACCTGCCCACTCACATCCTCTACTACATCTCCTATACATCTCCCTTGCTGACCACTGGCACTGCCCTTGATGTACATGGTAGCAATGAGATGAGATTCATGCCCATTCCTGGGCGACCCACCCCTAGTGCAGCTCCCTCGGAGTTTGTGCATACCGAGTTCATCTAGATAGAGATACTCCTAAGTTCCCCACCAAAGGCTTCACATATTGAGGAGATACAGGGTGAACGAATTGAGTGGGTTGAGGATCGGCTGCGAAGGTCGCAACAGACTTGGACACATCCTCCTGACTATGGGACTGGAGATGGTACTATACTTTGATTCGTACTAATAACATATACATCTCTTCATAGTTAAATAATTTGCATATTAGTATTTGCTTGTGTTCTTTTCAGGCAAGGTGAGACCAATCAAGGAACTAGTGAGGAAAAGAAAACAGGGATGATTTTTGATATCAAATGGCATGGGTGAAACCAAAAATGGTGCTCTACAAGTGGTGTGTCTCTCTTAAGAATACTAGAATATTGTCCCTTCAAGGATCCTGCTCAAATTTCGCCCCACTGGAATATTGTCCCTAATCTCGCCTGTATATTAGGATGCTTGCTTATGCAATCTTTGTTTTCCAGTAGCAGTACCAGTAAATTAGCTAGCTTGTGCATCCTTTCAACAGTGACAGAAGTTTCAGCGTGTGTTGTGTGTCACAGGCTCACAGCAGCATTGTTTTCAACATCTTGAGTACAGTCCTTTGATTATTTCCATTGCCTCCTATTCCTTAATTTAATTGCAAGGTTCTACAGACTCTCGGCAGAAAAAAAAAAAAAAAAAAAAAAAATCCTCTTGTTTAGCATTAGTCAAGCCTTCCTTTTGAGTCCCCATGTTGCATTCTGCTATCTTTCCTAAGCTCTTGTAGTGGAATTCATGCAGGTCAGACCTGAAGTGATGCTGGAAAGCTTCTTAAAATAGTAAACTGCGTGCTTTTGACAGAAAATTATGATACACTAGGCGAAGGTTAGGAAATGAGTTGTAAGAGATTGATGTGAAAATGGAAGATTTAAGTAAACAAGCAATAGCAAAATTGCAGAGACAAAGATAAGGAAGAAGGAAAAGATAGTCTATAGTTGTTGCATCCCATTAAAACTAAATGATCTGCTTTGATCATTACTTCTAGTAAAATAATGCTAATTTTTATCCCATTCTTATTTCTGATATGATATTATTTGGGTTATTTATTGGTAAATTTTATTTTTATATGATTTATGTTTTCTGTGTACTTTTGAGCAGGCTGAAGTCTTCACTGGTTTAAGTTATCTCCACTTGTTAGGGTTGGAAGTTGCCTATCTTAATTGAAAGATTTAGCACAAATACATTCTGGACAAATCAATAATATCTCTATGTTTGATAATCTTATTGTTATCATTTACCCCCTTCTGTTTGGAACTTGTCTTTTAGTGATTTTCTTCTAAAATGTCAGTTTCTAGCAGCTGTGTCGATTATTTCAATATTGTGGTTGCTGTCCTTATGTTTCCCAGTGCTTTCATGTTACTCTATGCACATGCACTATCTTTGTTCTTGAACTAAAAGACATGGTTAATTTGCTCACTTTTTCTGTTTGATTGACAGTATATATTGAAGGAAAGTGCCAAGAATACCACCCAAAAGGACAAGTCAAATTTCATTGCAGTGGCTAGGCGAGAGGATCAAGCAACTACTTCAAGTGGGAAGAAAAAATATGATGAGATAGGTCCTGCCAATAATGAATCTTTCTAAGCGTGAATTGTTCAATTACAGTGTGTCATTTTTATCTGTTACCAAATATATATAAAATTTCTACTTCCTACTTCAGTGCAAGACAATAGGCCACACTAAACAAGTACCGAAAAAGACCTGCTTACATTCCTTTCAATGCTTTCATGCTTCTAAGGACATGCTAAGTGGTTGCTGATGTGTTTGCCATGCTACTGAATTTTTATAGATGCTAGTACTGGTTGTCACAGTAGTGAGCCAGGGGGGCTATAGGCCGCCTGGGTTTTCCTTCTCTGTTTTTAGGTCCATTCTGGTTTTACTTTATCATGTGTGTTTTTCGGAGTGTGTACATTAGAGCATGTGTAATACAAGAATAGATATTTCTAGAGCATGTCTGGGGTGCAAGCATTCATATTTATGCTTGTATATATCAAAAAGTGTATGTAGGTTGATTAATTCAAAGTGGGATTAGGTTACCATTTTTCATTTGGATGCAAACATGTGATGTTGCTGATAAATTTCAGAATATTTCAGAAAAAAGAAAGAAAAAAAAAGAAAAAAGAAAAAGAAACGAATATATATTTGTTTCTGTCATATTTCACATTTGTTAACTGGACTTTGGCTCTCGCTATTGAAGTTTCTGTTTCTGGAATCCCCCAACAACAATGTAATCAAAAGATTTACCTAAAACTTCTTCGACATCTGAAGTCACGTAGGGAAGTCTATTCCTTCAATGAATAAGAATGAGGTCAATGCTCAACTCAGTCAACTAGAATGAGTTGTGCTTATAAAAAAAAAAAGGCTAATTAATGGGAAGTTCATACCTTGAGGCAGTGAAGAAGAAGCTAAATAAAAGTTAATTAGTAAGAGCAAAGATGCAGTGAGAAGCCCATGGCCATGAATGGTTTGTGAAAGCTCCATACTGTTTCCACACCACTGGCTTGAGGAGTATAAGCAGGGCAATATTTATTGACCTTGTGTGCAGGCTACATAATTATCGAGTCTTAGACTTAGTGGCATAAATTGATTACAGCACCTTTATGTTCAGTTATATTTAAGCATATGCATGGTTTGGTCAATGATTCTGTATTTGTTGGTTGGATAACTATTGATTCTGCTGCTATGATGGTTTCTAACCCATCTTTACTTTCTCACTTGGAACATGTAGAGGAAAATTATACTAAACGTTAATCGTACCCTACTTTACTGTCTCTTGAGAATTATAATAAAAAGAATTCAAGCAGATACCAGAATCGTCTAGGTCAGAATGTTTGTTGGGAACATAGTGCGCACTGATTGATGGGATAGGGTAGAGACATGAGACATGCAGCAACACAACAGGATACAACAAAACTTGAGAATTTTGCTTAAAACTATGATTAGGGAAGATAAAGTCGTATCTAGTGCATAAAACTCCTACTTTTGTGGGTTTAGGAGAGGTAATTGGGAGATAGCCTACCCCCTTTTTTTTTAGAGAGGCTGCCTACAAACTATAATTACAGATTGCCCATAAACTAAGTTTTGAAGTAAAAACTTGGGGGACTCTGTGTCAGTCATTAATAATTTGTCACAAATAGAACCTTGGCAATGCTTGGTAAAATGAGAGAGAGAGAGAGAGAGATCCATCCACGCAATATATATATATATATATATATATTATAATACCTTCTTTTAATATGAATACACTTTCAAAAGTTCTTGAGGGTCCATGCATATAACAATATACATAGTTTGTTAACAAAAGATTAGCTCTAAAAATTAAGTTTGCTGCATAGGCTATCTGGCTAAAACCAATTGCATTGTTCCATTCCCTTGCAGTTTAGGTCTATTGCTTTTGGACCTGAATCAATGTCATTTTGATATTGGCTGTTGAGATCTAGTGTCCCCAACAATCCAGATTTTCTCAATTGGTTCCTCAAGGTCTTCCCCCCATCCATCCACTCATGGATTTCTGCCTTAACAAGCAATTCTGTTCTCAACTTGGTAAAAAAATTGGTCTTTTAGTCGCAATTATATAATACAATCTTCTTCTTTTTTAATCCTAAATCATAAGATTAAAATAGTACTTCCCCAAAGTTACATATTCTCTAAAAAAAAAAAAAAATTAATATTATCCTACTTACTTTTGCAACAATCAAGAATGAAAGGGCAGAAATGCTCTGAAGGCCTCGTATGGTTAATTGGGCCTCGACGCAGACGGACCCAAGCTGAACTGGCTGGATACATGGATTGGTTGAACGGGCTACCTGGCCATGGGCCTACTGGACCCTTCAAGGGGCCAATTTGGCCCACTCTCATAAAGGCCCAGATAGAGTCCATGCGCCTGTGTGACTCCGAGATCTTCTATATTTGGTATAAATCTTCCCTTTAAAGGGGGGGACTTAACCAACACGTTTGGGATGGCCACAAGAAGAGTCCTATAAGGAAAAGACTTCCGTACCAAGAAAGGGAGATCAACCATCTACTACTATAAAAGCTCTAATGCTCTCACAAAAGAAGGTACGCATAATTTAACCCTCTCTAGCACTCTAGAGTTGAAGAGAAGTTCCTAACTTGACCTTCGGAGGGTATTCGGCCGACACCACACCGGTGTCCTTCGACAGGTTTTTTCTCTTTGTCTCGTGCAGGTTACCTTTCGAGTGGAGGAGTCTTTTGCGGCATATTGGTGGATTTCATTGAATCATCAGTTGGCGCCGTCTGTGGGAAAGCGAGCAATTAGCCATACTATCGCTTCCCGAACTAAAAAAGCTTGCATGGTACTCACCCGCTCAATGGCAACTACTAATGACGTGCAAGGAGAAGAACCGCCCACGACTACCCTCGAGAGACAGGTTCGGACCCTTAGTACCGCCGTGGAGCGTCTCACCAAACAGAACCGTGACTTGGAAGAACAGCTGCGCCAGAAGACTGCAGCGCAAAACAACCGTCCAGAAGACCAGGAAGGAAATAGCAATCCGAACAGGAATCAAGAGAGACCTGAGGGCAGCCACGCCCCCAACGGATCGGAGAGGCAGCACGTAAGCATGCCATCCCTCATGGATACAAACCCGCCACACATTACCGCCGAGATGCAGGCAATGAAAGAACAGATGGAGGTCATGATGAATGCCCTCAAGGGGCGGGTCTCTAGCAATCTTGACGATCTGGTCAATCGCACCGATTCACCTTTCACTGTGGCCGTGAACTCTTTCCCCCTACCCCACAAGTTTCGCATGCCGAACGTAGATAGCTATGACGGGGTAAAAGATCCTCTAGATCACTTGGAAACCTTCAAAACCTTGATGCATCTGCAGGGGGTACCGGATGAGATTATGTGCAGGGCCTTCCCAACTACACTGAAGGGTTCGGCGAGGGTTTGGTTCAGTCGATTGGCACCGAATTCTATCAGCACTTTCAAAGAACTAAGCGCTCAGTTCACCTCACACTTCATAGGGGGACACAGATACAAGAAGTCTACGGCGTGCTTGATGAGCATCAGACAAAGGGACGACGAGACGCTAAGATCCTACATAACCCGCTTCAACAAAGAAGCACTCTCAATAGATGAAGCGGACGACAAGATACTGGTGGCAGCCTTCACAAACGGTTTGGCGACGGGCAAGTTTCTGTTCTCACTATACAAAAACGACCCCAAAACCATGTCAGAAGTGCTCTACAGGGCCACCAAGTACATGAACGCAGAAGACGCGCTGCTTGCACGGGAAGAGAGGCCCAAGAAGAGAGAACGTCAAGCGGACACGCGTCAGGACCAAGGGCAGAAGAGACCTAGAACAGGAGATAGGAAGGACGAAAGACGTCCTAAACCCCCGAACGGAAGGTTCACAAGCTTCACCCCCCTGAACGCCCCGATTGACCAAGTCTTAATGCAAATCAAGGACGAGGAGGCGCTGACATTCCCGGGAAAGCTAAAAAGCGACCCCAGCAAACGGTCGCGAGACAAATATTGTCGTTTTCACCGAGATCATGGACACGATACGGCCGATTGCTACGATCTAAAGCATCAAATTGAAGCCCTCATTAGACAAGGGAAGCTGCAGAAGTTCGTCAACAAAGAGAAGACGGATAACCATCGTCAGGAGCCGGCCCCTCGACGGGACAATGAGCGCCCGAGACCCCCCATTGGAGACATAAGGATGATAGTAGGGGGAACCGCACCTACCAGATCATCCAAAAAGGCTCGAAAGACATACCTCAGATCGGTCCTAAACGTCCACATAACGGGCCCGATGCCCCATGCCCCACGGGTGGGAAGCCCTGTAATTGGATTCACCGAAGAAGATGCAAGGAGACTTCATCATCCACACGACGACGCACTGGTCGTCAGTATACGTGTAGGGGATTACAACGTCCACCGGGTACTAATCGACAACGGTAGCTCAGCAGACATTCTATACTATCCAGCATTCCAGCAAATGGGGATAGACAGAGCCCGATTGACGCCAGTAAGCGCTCCACTCGTCGGTTTCGGAGGAACCAGGGTATTCCCAATAGGCTCCATCAAACTCCCGGTGACGGTGGGGGATTATCCACAAGAGCTCACTAAGAGCGTAATGTTCCTCGTGGTAGACTGCTCCTCTGCTTACAATGGGATCCTCGGGCGGCCTACACTCAACTTGTGGAAAGCAGTAACATCCACGTATCACCTAATGATCAAATTCCCGACGGACCATGGGGTTGGAGAACTACGGGGAGATCAGGCGACCGCACGAGAGTGCTACGTTGCCATGTTGGAAATGGAAGGTCACCAACAGGCCATGTGCGTGGAAGAACAGCGGACGGTGGTAGAACCAGCTGAAGAACTGGAGGTGGTAACGCTTGACGAGTTCAAACCAGAGCGAACCACCAGAATTGGCACGTTGGCCTGCCAACCTGTGCGACAGGCCCTCACAACATTCCTCAAGAAGAACCAAGACATCTTCGCATGGACCCATGAAGACATGCCCGGGATCGATCCATCTGTCATAGTCCATAGGCTGAATGTGAATCCTTCACACACTCCAATTCGGCAGAAAAAGCGTGTGTTCGCTCCTGAACGGGACAGAGCAATAGCACAAGAAGTCAGGAAGCTACTCGAGGCAGGTTTCATAAGGGAAGTATATTACCCAGCGTGGCTGGCGAATGTGGTCATGGTTAAAAAAGCTAATGGAAAGTGGCGAATGTGCGTCGATTTCACGGACCTCAACAAAGCGTGCCCGAAGGATAGCTACCCCCTCCCGCGGATAGATGCGCTGGTAGACTCGACGGCCAGACACCAGCTCTTAAGTTTCATGGATGCCTTCTCGGGATATAACCAGATCAAAATGGAGGAACCCGATCAGGAGAAAACGTCCTTCGTTACCAGCCAAGGCCTTTTTTGCTACAAGGTGATGCCATTCGGACTCAAGAACGCTGGGGCTACATACCAGAGATTAATGGACAAGATGTTCGCACATCAAATGGGGAGAAACGTCCAAGTTTACGTTGACGACATGCTGGTGAAGAGCCGAATCGAAAAAGACCATCTGAGCGACCTCCAGGAGACATTCGATACCCTGCGATCGTACAAAGTGAAGCTGAATCTGGACAAGTGCGTATTCGGGGTGATGGCAGGAAAATTTTTGGGTTTTATGGTATCCCAAAGAGGAATAGAGGTCAATCCAGAAAAAATTAGGGCCATCATAGAACTTGAACCGCCGAGAACAACAAAGGAGGTACAGAGCTTGAACGGAAGAATCGCCGCCCTAAGCAGGTTCGTGTCAAAAGCAACGGACAGATGCCTGCCGTTCTTCCAGGTCCTGAAGAAATCTTTCGAGTGGACGGAGGAGTGCCAGAGGGCATTTGAGGATCTAAAAAAATACCTTTCCTCGCCACCTTTGCTCAGCCCATCCAAACCAGGAGAAGATCTCTACTTATACCTAGCCGCTTCGAATGTGGCGGTAAGCGCGGCCCTAGTAAGGGAGGAAGAAGGGACGCAGCGACCCGTCTATTTTGTAAGCAAAGGGTTCCGGGGGGCTGAAGAAAGATATCCCTACATGGAGAAGCTAGCCTTCGCTCTGATAACCGCAGCTCGAAAACTGAAACCATATTTCCAAGCCCATAGCATTATCGTCCTAACAGACCAACCCCTCAAAAGGGCAATGAGCAGCCCCGAAGCAGCCGGGCGGATGGCCCTATGGGCAATAGAACTGAGCAAGTTTGACATACACTACCGCCCGCGAACCGCAATAAAAGGCCAAGCTATAGCTGATTTCATCGCCGAATCTACACGAACAGGGTGGAAGAAGCCTCAAGCACTCAGACTGTGGAACGTCCACACGGACGGATCATCAAACAAACTTGCTGGAGGAGCCGGAGTAGTGATTCGAACCCCTGACGGGGACACGATCGAGTTCATGATCCGTTTAGACTTCCCGACGACCAACAATGAGGCAGAGTATGAGGCATTGTTGGCAGGGTTAGACCTAGCAAAAACGGCAGGCGCTGAGGCTGTGGTTATACACTGCGACTCACAGGTAATAGTCAGTCAAATCAGTGGCGTCTACGAATGCAAAGGGGAAAAAATGAAGAAATACTTGGACGAAGTCAGAAGACGGACCAGCTCCCTCCAGGTCAAGTTCGTCCAGATCCCGAGAGAAGAGAATGAATGTGCCGACCGGCTTGCCAAAGCCGCCTCCGCCGCGAAGATGACGACCCCTGACCAAGTGCTATCATTCATACAGAACTCCTCCATCATTAGTGATGAAACGGAAGTACGGGAGGTAAATTCAGAGTACGATTGGACCACGCCCCTAATAGCCTATCTGAAGGAAGGCACACTCCCAGAGGAAAAGGACGCTGCCAGAAAATTGAAAGTCCGGGCCTCACGGTTCACAATAATCAACGATGTCCTATACAAGAGGGGATTCTCGCGACCATATCTAAGATGTTTGGGACGCGAGGAAGCCAACTACGTGATGAGGGAGGTCCATGAAGGCATTTGCGGAAACCATTCGGGGGCACGGTCTCTGGCGCACAAGCTGATCCGAGCAGGATACTACTGGCCCACAATGCAGAAGGACGCGCAAGCCTACGTCAAAATCTGCGACAAATGCCAAAGGTTCGGTAACCTGATTAGGCAACCAGCAGAAGAGCTGACACCTATGGCAGCCCCTTGGCCGTTCGCCCAATGGGGACTAGACATCATGGGCCCTTTCCCAACGGCCGCAAGACAGCTGAAATTCCTGGTCGTAGGAATCGACTACTTCACTAAGTGGGTCGAGGCGGAAGCTCTAGCAACTATCACAGAGAAGAACATCAGAGGTTTCGTATGGAGGAACATAGTATGCAGGTTCGGGATACCAAGGGTCCTCGTCTCCGACAATGGAAAACAGTTTGACAACAGGGCGTTCCGGGATTTTTGCTCAGAGTTAGGCATTAAGAACCATTACTCGTCGCCCGCGCATCCGCAGGCAAATGGCCAAGTTGAAGTCACGAACCGGTCCCTGCTTAAAATCATCAAGACCCGGCTCGAGGGGGCAAAAGGCATATGGCCCGACGAGTTACCGAGTGTCTTATGGGCATACCGCACGACGATAAGAACACCAACAGGGGAAACGCCATTCGGACTGACGTACGGGAGCGAGGCCGTCATTCCAGCAGAAATAGGTCTCACGACTTATCGGGTGGAGAGCTACAACGAAAGCAAGAACGAAGAAGCTTTGCGGCTACAGCTAGATCTAGTCGACGAAGTCCGGGCCACAGCCGAGCAGAGGATAGCTCGATACCAAAACCTCATGGCGAAGCACTACAACTCTAAAGTCAGACACAGAGACTTCCAGATCGGGGACCTTGTGCTTCGGAAGGTAATGGGAACAGCCAAAGACCCCACGGATGGAAAACTTGGCCCAAACTGGGAAGGGCCTTACAAAATCTCATCCTGGCGGAGAAGGGGAACCTACCATCTAGAGACCTTGGATGGACGGAGGCTACAACACCCGTGGAACGCTGAACACCTTCGGAAGTACTACCAGTAGACTCCAGCTCATTCTTAATGTTTCAAGCAATTATGTCTTTTACTTTTAGAATTTTCTATACTGCTATTTTGAACAATTATGTCTTTTACTTCTACTAGTGTCCTTTTAAGCCCAAGGGGGCAGGCACCATTTTCCAATGAAAACTCCTTTTTTCAGGCAGCAAGATTCTTTTTCTGCTTTAGTATTCAAAAAGGTAGTCCACAAAGTGGACGGATCATCCCACAGGGATGAAAGACATCAAGTCCACAAAGTGGACGGAATATCCCATAGGGATGAAAGACACCAAGTCCACAAAGTGGACGGAATATCCCACAGGGATGAAAGACACGAAGTCCACAAAGTGGACGGAATATCCCACAGGGATGAAAGACACCAAGTCCACAAAGTGGACGGATCATCCCACAGGGATGAAAGACACCAAGTCCACAAAGTGGACGGATCATCCCACAGGGATGAAAGACACCAAGTCCACAAAGTGGACGGATCATCCCACAGGGATGAAAGACATCAAGTCCACAAAGTGGACGGAATATCCCACAGGGATGAAAGACATCAAGTCCACAAAGTGGACGGAATATCCCACAGGGATGAAAGACACCAAGTCCACAAAGTGGACGGATCATCCCACAGGGATGAAAGACACCTAGTCCACAAAGTGGACGGATCATCCCACAGGGATGAAAGACATCAAGTCCACAAAGTGGACGGAATATCCCACAGGGATGAAAGACACCAAGTCCACAAAGTGGACGGATCATCCCACAGGGATGAAAGACACCTAGTCCACAAAGTGGACGGATCATCCCACAGGGATGAAAGACACTTCGTCCACAAAATGGACGGATCATCCCACAGGGATGAAAGACACTTAGTCCACAAAGTGGACGGATCATCCCACAGGGATGAAAGACACTTAGTCCACAAAGTGGACGGATCATCCCACAGGGATGAAAGAGACTTAGTCCACAAAGTGGACGGATCATCCCACAGGGATGAAAAGCACTTAGTCCACAAAGTGGACGGATCATCCCATAGGGATGAAAAACACCATGTCCACAAAGTGGACGAATCATCCCAAAAGGATGAACACTTCCACATAAAGAACGGATCCATGAAAGCGCTCGCTGATCGAACTATCCGTTCTAAAAAGGAATCAACTACCCGACGGATGGTTAAAAAAAAAAAAAAAAAAACTATTTTGCCAGACGAGTTACTTCAGAAAAATAAATTAACCAACGGACAACCAGCTAGGCAGAACGGATCTCACTTAAATAAAAAATATACATCCCATAAAAGAGGCAATTAATCTTGCATAAAAAGGAAGCCAGTTGAAAGTCAATGTACGTACAAACCCCGCAAACATGACGGGTCCAATAAATTGTTTAGCACTTACAAAAAAAAAAAAAAAAAAAAAATAGTGATCTAAGTTATTACAAAGTCATTTCTGATCTGCTCCGTCTCCCTCTCCGGCTTGGGGGTCCTCGACGACCTTGGCTTGGCTATCCACTGCAGCATGGTCCGTCGTAGTCTCATGGACGAGTGCATTCTCGAATAAGGCATCGGTGTCCTCAGACTGAACGGGCTGGACATTGGACGGCTCGGGGGCAGAAACACTGACGGAGGAGAGGTCGAGATCCGAGTACAGCTTCCGGACCTGACGGAGGGCATCGTCGAACCCATCATTATAAACGACGCTCAGTTCCGCGATCAGGTCGGCGGAGTCACGATACTCGCGTACGGCTTCCACCCTAGCCTGACGGGCTTCGTCGTCCTTCGCGACCAGCTCCCTCTTCAGACCCTCCACCTGTTGAACGGCCTCATCCCGAGCCTCCTCTGCCATCTTAAGTTTCTTTTCTTGAGTTGCCCTCCAAGCCTTGAGGTCGATCAGTTCATCCTCCATCACCTTTGCCTTACCACGAATCCGGCCAATGGTGGTCTCGTGCTTGAGACACCGTCCCATTAGACCCTTCATCATGACCATGGCCTGAGAAACGACGGAAGGTAAGCAAACAAAAAAGAAAAAAGGGAGAACGGATGGACTAAGAGGTCGGATTAATCACCTGAGCAATATTAAAGAGGCCCGTCTCCCCCATAGCCTCCGTCGAGTGATTCCCGAGGTCCTCGTAGTCCTCGGGGGAAATTATTGAAGATATTTTCTCCAAGGCATACTTGGAGTCCTCGCGGAGCAAGACGGGCGGTTTCTGCTGCTCTCCAGGGGCACCCGTCATCAACCCTTTGCCCGCACCGTGCTTGGACGGAGTAATGGACTTTGTCCCCTCAGCCATTAAGCCAATAACCAGGTCGATGGGAATTTTTGTTTGCTTCAGAGGACGGTCACTTTTCACCGGCAGCTTCCTCTTCAGCTGTTGCTTACTTGGGCCCGTTCCCATGAGATCCGTCCCCGTCTGTTTGTTCTTAGCAGCTTGGAGTCTTATAGCTGCTCTCCTTTTCGCGTCCTCCATCTCTGGAATAAGATGACGGAATAAGAAACGAATAGTGAAAATAACAAAGAAAGGTGACGAGGAGAGACGGACTTACGCAGACGGGTTTGTTTCTCGTACTTTAAGGCAGCCGGGGTGGGTGCCGGACCGTCGCAGTACCAGTGAATTGTGTTAAGATTGACGAGTTTGGCCCACGTCCGTTCCTCTGGTTTTGTCTTCGAGAAAATTCTTTCAAGAAAGCTGAATTCTTCAAGGGAAACTTGAGGACGGCGTCGAACTGCAACACCAAAGACGGAGGTTAGAAACCACAAAAAAAGGGTGAACGGAGTCATTAAATAACAAACCATACCAGACGGGTTTAAAATGCCCCAAACTGTGTCGACGGGCAAGAAGTCCGTCTCCCCTGGATGACACATCCATTCCTGACCTTCCAGGAAGAAATATCTACTTTTCCAGTCCCTGTTGGAGTCCGGGGTCTCATAGATGACCTTCAGGACGGGACTCCTAGGAACAAAACTGTACATTCCCCTCGACTTATCAATCTCGTCAGGACGGTAGCAATGGAAGAACTCTCTTAGAGTAAGTCTCCTCGCTCCGTCAGACATGGCTCCGTATAGGACCTCCATGGCAATGAAAACTCTCCAGGCATTGGGGGACACCTGGCTGACGGAGATACCTAGATAGCTCAAAAGTTCGCGATGTAGCGAACTCAGTGGGAATCTTAAACCGGCCTTGAACACCGGCTCGTATACCCCCACTCCGTCGACTCCCTCGTAATAGCATTTTTCTGACACAAATGGTAGACGGAGGGGAATGCATTCTGGAATTTGGTACCGGTCCCTAAGGGTGTTAAAGTGCCCATCCTTGATGGTAGATACAAACGAATGCACCGTCCACTCTGGGGGCAAGACGAACTCCCTAAGCCCATCTGCCCCTACGACGGACCTAACCAATTGATCTTCCTCATCTGATCCCTCTTGGAATTCGATCATCTCCAGGTCCTCATGTGTTGAGGACGAGGAAGATGATGACGGACTACTATCGCTCGTACTATCACGATCTCTGTGACTTGACGGGTATATCCCTTCATAGTCCGCTCCGTCACGAACGACGGGCTGGTTACTCGACGCACTAGACATAGCCTACAGGCAATTACAGAACCTAAGACTCCGACGGTTTTGAAAATATCGACGGACACATAAAGTGTGAACATGAAAGTAAAGGATAAAGAACGGAGGCATAACTACTCACCTGAAGGTTAGTGCAAGATCTGGTGGACGACGGTTGAGAAAGCGAACGGGTTGCGTTCTGACAAGGGCGACGGATTCGCTCTGACAAATCTTCTCCAGCAACAAACTGAGGAATGAAGGGCGAGGGCTCGATATTTATAAGAAGGGTGCACGGAAGACGAAGCGTCGCCTCGATCCAAAACAACGACCACTGACAGAGTGACATTTGGCATGGCGCATTAATTATCTTCTGATCCAGCAGTGTACGGATAGAAATTCGCGGACGCGGGTATACAATGGGCACGTCTATGATTTTTACCCGTCAGTCATTGGATCCGTTCAGTTGTTGACAAATATATGCTTATAAAAGGTTCGTTTTCATTTTTATCCGTCACCCCATGGGTCCGTTCAACTGTTCTTCGCGGACTCATGGGGTGAGGGGGCAACTGAAAGGGCAGAAATGCTCTGAAGGCCTCGTATGGTTAATTGGGCCTCGACGCAGACGGACCCAAGCTGAACTGGCTGGATACATGGATTGGTTGAACGGGCTACCTGGCCATGGGCCTACTGGACCCTTCAAGGGGCCAATTTGGCCCACTCTCATAAAGGCCCAGATAGAGTCCATGCGCCTGTGTGACTCCGAGATCTTCTATATTTGGTATAAATCTTCCCTTTAAAGGGGGGGACTTGACCAACACGTTTGGGATGGCCACAAGAAGAGTCCTATAAGGAAAAGACTTCCGTACCAAGAAAGGGAGATCAACCATCTACTACTATAAAAGCTCTAATGCTCTCACAAAAGAAGGTACGCATAATTTAACCCTCTCTAGCACTCTAGAGTTGAAGAGAAGTTCCTAACTTGACCTTCGGAGGGTATTCGGCCGACACCACACCGGTGTCCTTCGACAGGTTTTTTCTCTTTGTCTCGTGCAGGTTACCTTTCGAGTGGAGGAGTCTCTTGCGGCATATTGGTGGATTTCATTGAATCATCAAAGAATAAAAGGGAATAATAAGATAATATACCTTGCACATGTTTGGAGGGCAGTTACTGCAATCATTGGGAGATGTGTGGAAATCATGGTAGGGGAAGATCCTTAGCATTCCTTCTTCATCCACAAAACCTAGGTTTGTGTTGATCTCTGAAAAGTAGTCTCTCAAACCAAGATGATTCAAAATGGTCTCAATGAAAAACAGGTTTGCATCGCTTACAACCCTCAATTCACACCTGAAAATCGATTCCATGCCACCATTTATTTCACTTTGCTAAACAGAAAAACTTTACAATATATGGAAAAGAGCAAAGAAAGAGGGAGATATATAGGTACCCTAAAGCATGAGCTGCTTTGACACTATCTACAATGTATCAGCAATTGTTGTTGGTTTTCTTTTATTTGTCAAGAGTGTCCCTTAAACCTCTAGATTCCATTCTAGGTGGTTTCATCTGAGGAGATGTCAAGCAGCAGTTGAAATCTCAATCTGTGTAATCTTGATGTCATTGCATTATTTTCTTTCCATTTTAAGAGTTGTTTATTTAAGCAGTTTTTTCAAATGGTGTAGGTGCCTTAAAGTCATTGAATTGCTGCAGTCCTGCTGCGAGAAATGTGAATACAAATCAACACATTGTGCATCTTTCTCTGGCCTTCTGAAGCAGAAGCCCAAGTAAATTATCTGACAAGTTAGACAATAATGGCTAATAAAGCTCTTTGTTCTGCCATGTTTTGGGCAAATGCTGCAGAATGAAAACACTAGGTGCAATTATTGAATTCTTGGAGTTTCTCAGGCATTGCTCATTGGAAAAACTGATTCCAAAC
The DNA here is from genome assembly GCA_030445155.1 of Quercus variabilis. NCBI lineage: Eukaryota > Viridiplantae > Streptophyta > Magnoliopsida > Fagales > Fagaceae > Quercus > Quercus variabilis. The sequence goes on along the minus strand of CP129449.1, from coordinate 45,043,167 downwards.
TAAATGCAGTGCGTGATGGGAGAGGCGGAGATATTTTTGCATGCTTCTTGCTAATTTACAAATGTAAATAAATTTCTTAATGTTTAAGAAAGGAGGCGACTCTATGTAGCTGTTTCCATTTAATCTTTATTGAAATTGCTTTTCTTCTCAGTATTATTTTCCTAGGGGACCCTTTTGGTAAGACCAGCACATCTTTCATATCTATTAACTTCTTTATTCCTGTGTTATGACTTCTGTTTTGACAGTGCAATAATACAGATGATGAACATTTTAACAAATGCATATTGGGAGTTACCAGATGACATATCTTAATGTTCTCTTCCTGTCTAGGAGTAGTGTTACAAGTTTACTTTTAAATTTATTTTTATTTAATGGGAATTAGTGATACAAGTTGCTAAGAAGGTATCAAGAATATTTTCACCACTTCATTTTCCGTACCTTGTTATTAGTAGAAAGTGAACATTAAAAAAAAAAAAAAACATTTTTGGATACATGAACATCTTTGACCATGTTACTTCTCATTTCCCTTAATCAAATTTAACAGGTTAATTTTATAAAAAAATAAAATAAAATAAAATAAATAAATAAATAAATAAAAGAAGAAAAAAGATTAGATGCATTTTATTTCACCTCTTTTTAATATTAAACTATTAATAACTAGTGTACTTCTGTTTAAAACATTTTAACAGCTTTATTTTGTTTTCAGAAATTGTATTTTCAACTATTAATCGACACCAAGACGACAATCAAATGCAAAACTGGTCGTTTGCCTCCCCCAAAACCATGGCAGATTGGCGGATTCAAAGAGATAAATAAGGCCACGCAACCTTTATTTAATTTTCATTACTCATATAATCAGAGCCCATTGAAAAATGTATTCCATTTTATCACGAAACCTGGTCTTTTTTTTTTACTCTACATACAAGTCGGTAGGTTATTGTTTTTCTACTCTTTATTAGATACAATTACTCTAAAAACTCTAAAAGATCTTATTTTATTTTATTTTATCGAGAATTCTAAGTCATTTGTATATATTAAATAAAAAAATGTCAAAGTATTGGTTATATACACAATTATTTGAAATTTTATTTTTACTTAAAAAAAAAAAAAAATCCAAAGGGGTATTTTACTGTTCTCAACGCCAGGGGTATTTTATTGTTCTCAACACACAATTGAAGAAAGGGTGTGCGTGTCTTTATATAAACTACTCAGCATTTTATTATTCACCAAGTGCCATTGTGTTTTTTTATGTTGACTAGCAAACTTGAGGAAAGGAAGGTCCTTTGTATATAGTAGTTTTTTTTTTTTTAAGGTAATAGTTAAATGTGTAGTCAGATTGTCTTTGTGTGTGGTTTGTATAAATTTTTGTACAAGGGGTGTATTTCATGTAATGTGTTTTGCAATATTAATGGTCTTAGTTCCACATCAACTGTGGGATATTAACAGTGACTGTGTTCATATTTCCCAAGATGAAACGTACACACACACTACAAAAAATGCGTTTTTTAGCTACATTTATAAAAACACAGCTACAGGTTGGCTTTGAACTGTGTTTGGGAAAAACGCAGCTCCACCACTGGACGTATAGCCGCGTTTACTAAACACGGCTATAGACCAGCTCTGAAGCCACGTTTTGTGATGTTGAAGTTGCATTTAGTTGGGTGGGGCTTAAGCCATGTTTTTAAAAACGCGACTATAAACCCATCCAAGGATTTTTTTTTTTTTTTTCTTCAATATATCCCAAAGCTGTGTTTATTAAACGCGGCTTAAACATGTATAGAGCTGCGTTTCATTCAACATGACTTAAAATATGTATGGAGCTGTGTTTGTTAAATGCGGCTTAAACATGTATAGAGCTGCGTTTTATAAAATGCGGCTTAAATATGAATTGAAGCTGCGTTTATTAAACGTGGCTTAAACTTTTATAGAGTTGCGTTTGATTAAAAGCAGCTCAAACATGTACAGAGCTGCGTTTAAAAACGTAGCTCTGGGTTTGTTATTAAAAAAAAAAAAAAAAAAAAAACCCTCAATTCAACACAACAACGAAAAAAAACCCTAAATTGAAAAAAACTCAGCTCACTCTCAACCTAGCTCTAGATCCCTAATCTCGCCACTGTGCTCTATGCCACACAGCTTGACGCCGCCATGCTTTGACCCATTTCCCTTTCCATTCCCTCTCCATCCAACGCACTCCCCACTTCGATATCGCCTTCTCCCCTCCTTCCCTCACTTCCACCCTCTTCGATTTCCTTTCCTGCCAAATCTCCAAATCCCCTTCCTCCCATCCAAATTTGGGTGATAGTATTGGTTTCCCCTTCTCTTCTTGGCTGGAGAAAGTGCTTCAAGTTTCCCCTTCTCTATAAATCCTCCGTGTATGTTCCTCACTCTCTCTTTTTCTCTGTCTATGTGAGTTTGGATTTTGTATTTTAGGTATCAGATGGATTGTGGTGAGTAGGATTTTTGGTATTCCTTCTAAGATTCCCTATTTCGCATAAAAAGATTTTTTTTAGCTCAAGTTGGATCATTCAAATCCAATGCCTCTTTGATCTAACAAGATTGGTCAGAATCATTAAATTCTATCTTGTGGTTGTGGTTGATGATGGGATTAAATATTTGCAAGATGGAAGCAATAATTATTAATGAAAGACTAATGTTATTATCTTTTTCTATATGTTGACCTTGTCAAATCTAATCCATATTCAATTTGAAAATGTGTTTTACTCTTTCCATTTCTTTAGTATTGCATATGGTTTTTCTGATATGTCTGTCATTGCCTTCTGATAATGTGTTCTGTACGTGACATAGAACTTATTGAAACAATTGGAATAGGAGAAAGCATACAAGAAAAAGACATCCCATGACTTCCCTATCTTCAAGCTGTGCTTAAAGAAACAATGCAGCTTCATCCAATAGCATCTCTTCTCCTTCCTCATTCCCATATTGATGTGGAAGTTTGTGGATACACCATTCCTAAACAAACCCAAGTGATTGTGAATGCATGGGCGATAGCATGAGATCCCATGTACTGGGACAAGCCAACACAATTTAAACCAGAAAGGTTCATTGACTCTAAAGTGTATTTCAGAGGCACAAACCTCTCTTTTATGCCATTTGGTTCTGGGAGGCGGATTTGTCTAGGTTTAGATCTTGCTGTAAGAATGTTGAACTTGTTGCTAGCTTCTCTCATTCACCACTTTGATTGGAAGCTTTCTAACCGAATGGCACCAGAAGATATTGACATAAAAGACAAAATTGGAATTACATTGCAGAAGGCTATTGCACTTCTTGCCATTCTTGTGGTTGTTGCTAAGTAGTTTATATCGCTACTGCATCACATGTTTGGAGAATAATTGTTTTAAGTTATATTCCTTATTTGTGGACCTTTTTTTTTCTATGTTATACTAATGTTTTTAGTAATGCTACAAGTTGTTATTGTTCGATAAAATTAATTGCTCTTGCTCCTCTCGCCATTGAAGTTATTTGGATTTTTTGGGTCCAAGAATCTTTGGGGTTGTTTGGATTTCAAAAAATGCCCACTCATCACTCATCACTCTATAACTCATCACTTATCATTGAAAATACCACAACTTCCTAAGGTGGCATGTTTAGCACTTGTTCTTAACTTTGATAACTCAAAAAATTTTACTTTTTGTGGGACCCACAGATTGGCTTGGTGCAGCTTTTACTTTTTTTTTTTTTTCCTACAACCCCTAATACCCAAACTCACCGAACCCAATGAAAAGGAATGGAAAAAAGAAAAAGAAAAAAAAGAAACCAAACCCAGAAATCCAATGTGAAAAGGAAAGAAAAGAAGAAGAAGAAGAAGAAGAAGAAGAAGAAGAAGAAGAAGAATAGAGAAACAAAGCCTAGAGTTCTTCACTACAACCGAGCAACAACTCTTTACTCCACAAAGACCAAAAAAAAAAAAAAAATTCAACTACCATAGCCCATATTTTCTCTCTTTCCCACTCCAAATTTCAGATTTTTTTCAACCACCAACAGTAACACAAAATTCAACCATCAAACACACTTAACCAAAAAGCCAAACCCACCAACATATAAATGTACAGAAAACCTAAAAACAAACCCAAATGATATAGGTGCTGTATAGCCGTGACTATGGCTAGCATTCTCCTCATATGAGTAAGCATTACTAGGTGTAACATCAGGGAGACCATTATCATCATCTCTTTCTCTGTTTGACACATTTGTAGGATGTTAATGCCTCCTCTAATGGCACTTGCCTTTGATTTTGATTATTGGGGAACGATTCTCACAAAGGCAATAAGGAGAAAGAAGGCTTTTATGTTGCCATACTTGAACATTATCATAGAGCTCAAAAGGGGAGTAGCAAGCAGTTTCAGATTTGTGGGTCTGTGTAAAAGAAAAATGAAGAATGAAGAGATGAGGAGAATAGAAAGAAAGAAAACTAAAAGGAAAGAAAAGAGAGTCAAAGAAAGAGAGAGCCGTTGGGTGCAAGCTGGCATGACATGACAAGACAAATTTGTGGATCCCATAAGTTGAATGAAATTACCATATTGCTATCATAACTTAGTTTCCATAACTTGAAAACACCCAAAAGTTGTTTTCAGATTTGCTAACTCATCACTCAAAAATTAAAGATTTGAGTGATGGAAACAAAAACTGAAAACAAATCCAACTACACCCTTTTGTTGTGGGAGCCACCAGTTTTAGGTTATGGCTGATGAAATAGAGTAATGGGTGATGGAAAACATGAAGTCTAAACAGCCCCTTAGTTATCGTATACAACTTGTGGGAAAAGCAATTACAACCATAGTTGTTATTATTATATGATATAGATACGTATTAGACAGTATACAGATAATTTGCTACATATACATGTCTATGCATTATTTTATATATACAGTTTTATGATATGATGTAAACAATAAACTAATACAACAATTTGCCAATCCTCTAAGAATTGCATTCTAATCAAACCTTGAATTTATTAATATCTTTAGAATAAAATCTTGAATTTAAAATGACAAAAATAAAAATAATGTACAAAAGAATAATATCAAATGGATAAAGTATAGATACCAATTCAATAATACTTAAAGCTTGTTTACTGAGAAATTATAGTGGAAAAGAAGCAAAGAAACAAGCTTTATTTTTAGTTGGATTTTTCATTCGTCAACATTTTCTAATGCTACCTAACAAAGAAAAATTCAAAAAATGTTTTTAGTTGAAATTAGGGTTGTCCAACAAAGGGCCAGACTCAAGAAATCATTTCGACTTGGAGCCATTTAAATTGAAATCCCCCTTGACTCTCCTAACGTTGAGCTAAGTGACTTTGTAACTGTGCATTTTTAAACCCCTTAAACACAACTAGATTAATCTAGTTATTTAGCCAAGTGATTAACTTAGGTAAATTATGCAAATCTAGGTTAACACATATAAATCATACCATTGAACAGTGCGAAAAATAAATAACACAATGATATGATAATCAAGGAAAACCAAATTGGTAAAAACCCTGGGGAAGATTTAATCTAGGTATCCTCAAGGTAAAACAGATTCACTATGAAAGAATTGAAGTTTACACAATAGCGACTTAGACCACTAACATCCTATTGCTACCTCGTGTAGGAAACTTATTACCACGACCATGTGACAGCTTCAAGTCCACAGACTACTTCTTTATTGGATTCACAGCATCCACAAATACTCCCACTTGTGTTTTCTTTAAGCTCTTTATGCAGCAACTGAAACGATTATCAAGCTCTTAACATAATCTTGATTCTTGATAACCCTAAGTAAATGTGAAGGCAAACACCTCGAGATCTCACAAGAGATTCACATACATAGCATAAACAACATCACTAAAACATGGCTAGGGTTTTTTCTTTTATACTTAAGGCAAAACATAAAACCTTACACGTCAAATGGGCTTGGGCTGAGTTGGAAAATTCTACAAAAAAACAATCTACATGAGCTTTAATCGATCAAGTCTAATTTTTTATCGATTGAGCCAGGCAGATTTACACAGTAAATCCTGTAGTTTACTTGATTTTAACTTTACACATAAACATACTTTGAGCAAGTCTAAAAACAAGACTAAACGTTTTGATCATGATTTGCCAACATTAAAAAATGAAGTTCTAATATATTTAAAACTAAAGTCTTAGAACCCAACAGTAACCTTTGCGTAGTGTAGTAGAATGAAGGCTTCGCACCGACGCTCTCTTATCTATTAGCCTAAGTGTCTTTGCTATCTTGCTCGCCTACTATACTATACTTTACTATACAATACATTAATAGGGTAGGGCAAGCTAACTCAGACACTTACTTCTACTAATTTAGGTCTTTAGTTTGTTTTAAGCAGTATTGTGGTGGTTGGTAGCAGATTTGTCTCAAGAACAATCAAAATTAGGTGGGTCGATTGGTGATTTTCAGCTAGCATTTTTGTTTTTGCATCCTGGGAATTTTTTATTGGCCAATGCTACTTTTTTTTTTTTTGGTATCTAGTAGTTTCCACATCAACATTTCTTAGTATAATCTGTGGTTTGTGCGTTGTAGTAGATGATGACAGATACTGTGAAAGTTTATAGATTTTTTTTTGAAAAAAATACTTTTTTAAAGTAATTTTAATTTAGCCATAATGATAAAATAATAATTTTAGTTATTAAATATTTGAAAATTTTGAAAACGGTATTGTTTTGGGTGTGTTTAATGGTGTAGTGTAACATAAACTAAAGGAGTTTTTGATTGAATAATTTTGAAACTTAGGGAACTAAATCGAACAAAAGTAAAGTTAGAATATTGAAATAAATTCAGGTCAAACTTAGAGGGTGTGTTTTGTATTTTTGTCAAATAAAAAAAAAAAGTTTAACTCCAAATTAGCTTGAAGAAAATTACTCAAACCTATTACGTGCATGGCAATTGATAAACCTATTCATGTGTAGTTTTAGCTACATGACTTATTTAATTAGTCATGTAATTTGTTCAAGTAATACTCATGTGGTGACATGTATGGTTTTATGAGTGGCCACATAATGGGTTGGATGAAATTTTTCCAAACTAGTATGGAGGAAAACTATCCCTGGAAAATTGAGGTAAATTTCTATTTATAATTTCTTGTTTTTTATTTGCAGCATGGCTACCATTTATCCACCAAAAAAAAAAAAGAAAAAAAAAAAAGAAAGGAAAGAAAATGCAGGTGACTTCCCCTTCTAAAATCCCAAAATTAAAATTAAATGAAAATTTTGGGTGATTTGGACTGGGACATCAATGGTTGGACTCTCCCCAACTGAAGTATCCTTCAATTCGATTTATCTTATTTGGCCCAATTTCCATGCCTTCATAACTCATAAGCTTAATTAGGTTTAAGCTGGGCTTGTTTTTGGTAGACCTTTGATACCTTAAATTGTTTGGAAAAAAAAAAATATTGTAAATATGTCAAATTATTAGATATTTAATTTCTCCTAACAACTTGAGAATTTATTTTTTGTAAACCAATATCCTATTTGTTAAATTTTTAATATTAGCAACCTAATCTCCCACATGGCTACCACAGCAAACAATATCTATCTCTTTCTTAACAATAAAATCAAAATTAAAAATTAGATTACAACTTTACTTTACTATATACATCACCTTATATCCAAGATAAAATAAGCCTACTTTTTAAAAAAATAATAACAATAAATTCTCAATTCTTTGTGTTAACTTTTATACTTAAACTATGATTTAGATTTTCTATATAAAATTAACCTTGGTTTTGCTAGTTTTTAATAAATTTATTTATTTGATATTTAAATATAAAAAACCTCACTTAAATTATCACCTTAGTTCTCAAACAATATCAAGCGGACGTTTGCCAAAATGTCTTTTATTATTAATGCTTCTTTAAGATCCATCCCTAGTTGGATTTTTGTTTTATATCTAGGAACTCTTGTATCTTGTCTCAGATCCTTGCAAAATGGATTGCTCAATCAGGATGGGCTTTTAACCATGTCATCTGTTCAGGAATAGATCATGGGCCTAGAAGTTAGAGACGGTCTTGCACTACTCCTCCCCTATCTTGAATACAATATTACAACTGGCCTCAATTAAAAAAAAAAAAAAAAAAAGAAAAGAAAAAAAAAAGGTAGGGTCTTCGAGAACTCCTCTACTCTTTTATTTAGTGGGGGAAAAATTCTCAAGTTTGGTATCTTACAAAAATCAAACAACTTGACATTGAAATAGACCCGTTTCATGATTTAGATTAATATTACAAATTAAAATATACAATTAAAAAAAAAAGTTAAGTGACACTCTAATTACTCTCAAATGCAGTAATATATAGTGTATATGCCCAATCAAAATTGGTAATAATCTACTTCATATTACAACTAGCCTTATCAAATGTGTTTCGCATGTGTGACGAGTCTTTTTATTTTTTATTTTTTAAAAAAATGTGTTTTTATTTTATAGATATATATAATTTTTATTTTGAGAATCTAATTTATAAGTGGATAATGTAATTTGAAAATTAACAGAAGAGTGACCCTATTTTTTAAGCAATATTTTAGTAGGAGTTTTTTTTTTTTTTTTTGGAGAAACTATAGTGGGAGTTAGAGTTGTTACTGAATTATTTTTTAATTTTGTCTCTACTTAAACATAGGGGTGAAGGGGTATTTTTTAAACAAAAAAAATAAAAATTTTAAATAGAAAAAGCTCCTTAAATAGTAATATAGATAATAGTTGCTTGATACCACCAATAACTGTGTTTTTTCCCTCTTAGCAATGTCCTTTGCTACTTCATCTAATAAATTGTATTGTATTGGGCTTTAAAAATGCAATGGGCCTAAAAACAGGCAAATATTGGCTCAGATCAGATAAGCACAGAACCAACTAGTAATAATGACAAACACCCAACAAAACCCTTCTATTAGGCACAACCTTTTTGACACTTTTGGATCTTATATTCCTAATCTAATCATATTGTATTTGTTAACTAAGCAATTCTTCTCTTGTCATCATCATTCATTTCCTCCCTTCTCCAACACTTAACCAACTAACTCTAGCACCAAACCTACTTTGTTAACCCAAGTTGCACTGGCCTTGCACCTAAAGGAAAGAAAAGTAGGGCAAGAGCAATCATTTTAAATTAGAATTGTTTCAACTAAAGTGGGTGATAGCTAAGCTTCTAGGTAGTTAAGTCCCTACTTTTCCCATTCCATTTCTTTTCATACTTCAAATTTTTCTTCAATTCTCTTCTTATCTTTTCAAGTGATTATAAGTGGAGACTTTTTGCTTGGTTTGGAAAGAAAAAAGAATAAGGGCCTAAGAAAATGAGCACATCCAGATTTATTAAGTGTGTGACTGTGGGAGATGGTGCTGTAGGAAAGACTTGCATGCTCATTTCCTATACTAGCAACACCTTTCCAACGGTATGATTTCTTCTTTTCTTTTCATTTTTTTTTTTTTTTTTTTTGGGAATTGAGGGGGGGGGGGGGGGGGGGGGTGTTTAATAACCAATGTTCATGCCATGAGGAAACCAATTATGAAGGGCTTTTTTTTTATTTGCTAGGATTATGTTCCAACGGTGTTCGACAATTTCAGTGCCAATGTGGTAGTGGATGGTAGTATAGTGAACCTTGGTCTATGGGATACTGCAGGTAATTTCATGTCCAATAAAGTTTCAGGGTTAAGATTTTATGTCCTGAATATGCTACACTACTTAAAATTCCACAACACTCAAGTATACTTTTAGATTTACAAATGTTTATGAGGTATCACTTTGTACACCTTTTAGATATTTAATGTTAATTATGAAATTGATAACTCATTGAGTGTGTTGACGTTATATTTGGCATAGATTGCATTGAGCTCTCTCCTCTGTCTCTCGTCCTTCTATTACAGGAAAATATGTTATGTTAAATAAATTGAAGGAAAAAAAAAAAAGATGCAGAAGCAATGAAAAAGAAAAAGAGAAAACACACTAGAGTTTCATGATTCAGCCCGATGTTGTAGTTTAGGGTGCATATAGAGACTAACACAACTAGGGTTAGGTGTAGATGTGCTTTACACTACAATTGGGTCTTTTGGGCCAGTATAAAAAAATTATAAACTCAAGTATAAATGTTTCACAAGTTATACATATAAAAAAAAATCTACAATCATGTTAGGATTCCATATATTTACGAAGTTAATGGGCTCTAAACTAGTATAGTCGTTTGTGCATTACAGGACAGGAAGATTACAATAGGCTAAGGCCTCTAAGTTATAGAGGAGCTGATGTGTTTTTGTTGGCATTCTCTCTCATCAGCAAGGCCAGTTATGAGAACATCTCCAAAAAGGTGTTTTTTTTTTTTTTTTTTTTTTTTTTTTTTTCTCAGTAATTTTTCCTTTCTTAAGTTATCATCCACAGCTTATTGAAAGAATTTGAAATGACAATTGGATTCATGTCTAACAGTGGATCCCTGAGCTAAAACATTATGCTCCCAACGTGCCAATTGTGCTTGTGGGAACCAAACTTGGTAAGACAATTTAATATCATGCAAAATCATTACAAGCATAAGTTATTAATATCAAATTGACAAATTTTTAAAGATGTTGAATGCAATTAAAAATCATAAAAAAACTCAGATTACATTGACCACTCACGCTGGCTTAAGTTACAGAGTAGATTGATAATTTACAATTTGTCAAAACCTTTCACAGTTGTTGGAACCATAACAGTTTATTACAGTTTTCAAAAGCATGATTTTTTTGTTACCCAGTATATATGCACTACCATTCCTCTACTAAAATAATAAAATTTTAAATGTTAGAAGATCATCTCGAAAAAATTTCCCAATATGGTGTTCCCAGTGGCTTAGGAATTTTTTATGACATTCAATTTATTCTTCACTTTGATTATGATTAATAATTGTAACCCCCATTGAAATCTGGAAAAGTTTGTCATCTTAAAGCCGTATAACCATGTTCATTAAATTTTTCGTTGTAATTTTATTTGACTCTATAAATCGGTACTTATTGGACAACTTTCAAGTGCAGATTTGCGAGAAGACAAACACTTTTTGGCTGATCATCCTGGAGCAACACCAATAACCACTGCTCAGGCATGTCATCAATGAATTAAAAAAAAGAAAAAGAAAAAGAAAAAGAAAAAGAAAAAGAAAAAAGCAAGTCATATTAGCAAAGATATACTATAAATGCTACATATATATTTATACAAATATAGTCAAATAAATATACGTGGAGATTTTAACGTGAGGTTGATTCGCAGGGTGAGGAATTGAGGAAAATGATTGGTGCAGTCCTTTACATAGAGTGCAGTTCTAAAACACAGCAGGTAATAAAAATACTTTTCCACGATAAAATTTCCTAGCAATCAATATGATTTTTTTCTTCAAGCAATTACCATATTGTGTAAAACCATCGCTCTTGATGTTTTCAATATAAGAAGTGTACCTTGTAATTTTGGTTGTGTTATTTAAAAGAATTGTACTGCAAATTATTATTATTATTATTTATTAAAAGAAAAGCAAAAACATCGGACCAAATATGTTTAAAAAATTACCAACTTGTATCTGGCTTAAATAAATCAGATCAGCTATAGTATGTATCCAATAAAATATAACACCTAATAAATTCCAAGTTTCCTTGTTTTAATACAACATTAAAACTCCTAAATCTACAAGTGTTTTATTCTAAATTATTCTCTCTTGGTTTTGGTTGTTCAGAACGTGAAGACTGTTTTTGATGCGGCAATAAAGGTTGCTTTGAGGCCACCAAAACCGAAGAGGAAGAAGCCACGCCAGCAAAAAACGTGTGCTTTCCTCTAATACCCAATCAGCCTTAATTTCAAATCTTCTTTGCGAAAATTGTCGCTCGATCATGAGTTCATTTTTGTTACTCTATAATTGTAATCTTTTTTTTTCTTCATATATATATATATATATATAAAAGCTCCGTTTGGAACTATGGAAAATCTGTAGGGGAGGACACTGGGGCGTCTCTAAATGGTTATGTACATGAGAGTCTTACACTTTTACTGTATGACGCAGTATTAAATTGATTCTTTTTTGTGATGGCAAATCAAGAAGAGCCACTTGACCAAATAAGACTGCAACTCGGCACAAGTCACTCTACAGTGGAACTTGGCAAATCAATGCAATATATTTAAATCTATGTCCATCTGTTCTATATATCTAGATATTGTTTAACTTCTACAAAAAAAAAATTACTCTTGAATCCTCGATTAAACAGCTTGATATATTTCCTGGAACTCATATATACATCTATGTCCAATAGCCCTATATCACAATATAAATCTTGGTTATATTTTCAATTTCTAAAAATAAATTTTGATTTATATTTATTTCTAGAACCGTAATATTATAGACCAATTCAACGAGGTTAAAAAGCACTGCAGAGTGCAAAAGAGTGATAGGTCCAAAACTATGTTCGCGCCCAAGACCCTTTAAAGCCCAAGCCTGAAACAGACTTGGAGAATCTTTTAGACCCATGGACTGCTAGGTCCAAAACTATGTTCATGCCCCAATTATAGTCCTACTTCACTTTTCATCCAACGCGGGTTATGATCGACGACCCTCCTCGACCAAGGTGTTCAAATGAAGGTGGGCGATCACTGAATCATGGAAGCAGAGCACACCCATGCTCCAACCAAAGAGCTCTCAGTCTGCAACAACAAAACTTGACATTGAGCATCAGCATTGGATGTTTTAAAAAACTTCCCATTTTAACACCTTAAAAATTACTTTATCTATTTTAGTATAATATTTAATAATTAATATTACACCCTATATTTTATCTCTTACTTTAACATATTACCCATTAAAATAAACTAAATTAATACCCACCTTCTATTAAGAGTATCAGCATGAGCTGCTGTTGCAAAAACAATTTTATTTCATACACCAAAACTTACTTTTACTACTTGAATATAGTATTTGACAATACATTCTACATCACATGTTCTAATTTCATGTTTTATTCATTTATTTATTCATTTCTCTTTTCTTTTCTTTTGTATTACTCTTCCTTTCCTACGGTCTCTCTATCTGAAACACACCACTACCCACCACCACCACCACCAAAACCAATCACAATCACCACCATCTATAACTCACAACCACCATAGGAAAAAGAAAATCAGTCGACCCACTAATATTTAAATAAATAGAAAACTCCACATGCTTCCACGTATAATAGATTCTGTAAGACGGAGAGGTAATGTGCAGAGGCGCGGTAGGCAAGGTGAAGGGTGGAGGCACGATGGGCGGTGGTAGCAAGAGGTTGAAGGTTTGTGAGAGAGAGGAGAAGAAGAAGAAGAAGAAGTAGCAAAAAAAAACCTAGCCTAAACCTATGATGCATTGACACGGGCATGGACACGAACACGGCATGGACACGAACATAGCGATACAGCAACTTTTGAAAAACAAGGACACGGCACGGCGTGGACATGGCAATTAAATAATTAATTAAATTTTATATTTAGGCATATTTTTTAATATTTTTAGACATAAAATACGTTTATGTCAAGAAACAAATATATATATATATATATAGATATATAAGTTATAAGGTATAATTTATATGGCAGTTACAACATTATATATGGCACAAAATGGCAGTAACAACATTATATTATATCCCACTCTCACACGGTGACAGTGAAAGTGGGATTAAAAAAAAAACATGTTATAATAAGTGAGTATTTAAGTAACCCATTCACCTAAACCAAATGGCCAAATATTTGAAAAAAAGAAAAAAGAAAAAAAAAAAAAGAAAGAAGAAAAAGAAGAAGAAGAAGAAGAAGAGTAAGCTTAAAAGAGGTCGAACTTGACTTGTTGTCCACGTCGAAAGAGAGAGAGAGAGATTGAAATGGATAGGGCACGACGTCAACGTTTATGGAGCTCGCCGATAGGCTCGATCTAGCTCCAGTAAGGGACAGAGGGTAGCAGCAATGGACAGAGGTCAGAGGGAAGGTGGGTGGGTTGAGAAGTGAGAACTTGAGATGTGGGTTTCAGTCTAATGACTTCTCAGACTTGTTGTTTTAGGGTATATCACAAAATCAACGGTATTGGTAAGTCCATTTGTCAAAATCTGTGATTTTTTTTTCCACTGTTGGTGTGTTGGATGTGTCGGAGCCGTGTCGGAGAGGCAAAAAAAAAAAAAAAAAAATGAAAAGAAAAAAAAGACACTACTCGGACACTGGAGTCTGACAAATTGTACCAATTCCGGTATCCGACAGGTGTCAGACACTGACACGATGCCAAAAATGGCGTGTCGGTGCAACCTAGGCCTAAACTAGCCAATTCTTACATCTTATTTGGCACGTGCTTGAAATAAATTGGAAGTCGTTAAGTAAATCTGATCTGATCTGATCTAGCATTAATTAAGGAAACAATTCCATTATGAGTCATTCACTTCTTTAATGCTTCATTTAAATTTGTTTCAATGAAACGATGTCATTGTAGTGTCTTATTTCTCATCAGTCTCTTCAACCTACAAAACGACATCGTTGGGACCTTTTCTACTCTCTTGTTTACACTCTCTCTCAAACTAGTCGTAGCTAATGTCGATAATGAAACAGCAACCTTGCTCTCTTGAATTGACTTGGAGTCTTGGATTGAACCGTAGTTTGATAAATGTTCAAGAGTCTCATTTAGTCTATTACTGGAAGCCCCAAGGCTTTAGTGAAAATGTCTACTATCTAATTTGTACTTGAGATGTGGAAGGTCTTTATCACAGATTGTTGAATATTTTCTCGAATTAGATGATAGTTTATCTCGATATGCTTAGTGTGTTCGTGATAGACTAGGTTTGCTACAATATGGAGAGCAACTTGATTATCACATTAAAGTAAGGCATGCTTGCTATGGTTTACATTCAAATTGCATGATTATCTGGTCAAGATTAGAGTTTACCCCTTGTTCTGCATCTTCCACCAATTGCATAATTTTACCCCCTTTTTGGGGGACTGAAATCTAAAAGCTTGAGCTAATCTAAATTGTTATTAATATTTTTGATACCATGCACCAAAAAAAAAAAAAAAAGAAGGTTATGTTAGCTAAAAACATATTCTTCACCCAATAAAAAAAAAAAAAAAAAATTCTTCACGATAACATTGACAAGATGAGAGTGTTAGAATGTGCACAATAACCCTATCACCCAAAATAAATAAATAATCATTTACCGAATAATAGAATTGCCATGACCTCCAAAAAAATTTTGAAAAAAATTTATTTTTTAATCGCATAAATTTAGTCTCCCACGTAATTTATTTAACATAATAATGACTTCTTCCACCCCCCCCCCCCCCCCCCCCCCCAAAAAAAAAAAAAAAAAAAAAAAAAAGAACATAATACTGACTTTCTTATATGCACAAATTCCATCCTTTCTTGTCATCCATAAGGTGAAACTTCATCAAAAGTAGTTAAGATTGCAATATGGAGGAGTGGGTCGTGTCTACCCTACCCAAGTAATCGGGCTATAGCTTGAAACTGCAATCAGTAATTAAGCTTTTGCGCCCAATATCATTCTTATTGTTAAAAAGCCCAAATTGAAATAGGTTGGTTGGTTGGTCTAGCATATGTATATATAGAATAACTTTAGAGAAATGCTATGTCTACATATTTTCACAACAAATCCTATATGACAGGTTGTTACAGGTTATTATTGGTGGGGTAGAAAAGTAATTTCAGTAGTACGTTCAAATTAGAACCAATAACAATTAATAACCTATGATTTGTTGTGAAAATATTGTGAACATAACACCTCTTATAGTAATATAGTACTCTTATCTAAGTTATCTTAGGCTCTATTTGGTAGGAAGATTTTTGTTTTTATTTTCAAAACAATATGAAATCAATTTTCCAAAAATTGAAATTGAAACTAGTTTTCAAATAATAATTTTTATATTGTATGTGTTTGGCTCCCACTTTAAAGAATAGTTTTTAAAATACTAAAAAAAAAAAAAAAAGAAAGAAAGAAAGAAGAAGATATTTAGGCAATGGCCTAAGGCCCCCTAAAGTAGAATATATCATATATCTTTGTTTTATAGTATTGCACAAAAATAAGAATAAAAAAAAGTAAGGTCTCTCACTTAGGGGAAAAAAATGTTCTATCAGCTGATAGAATGTCTTGTGATTTAGGCCAAAAAATTTAATAAATAATACGTTTTATTATTGAAAGCTCTCGGATTTGTGATAAAAACACAAAAGCTTGTTTAGACTCCCGATTTTAAAATTATGGCTTAATTGCTTTTACTCTAACTGATCTTAGTGCAAAACAAGAGTAAGTGAAGCACAATCACTGGAACTACTTTAGTGCATAAACATGAACAATAAAAAATAAATGTAAAGCACAAGGGTAAGGGGAGAGAGATGCAAACAAAAAATAATAGCAAGACTTGTTATTGAAGAGTAAATCAAAGAACTCGGCAAAAAAGCTCTCAATGACCCTCCATGTCGAAATCGATCCACTAGTGAATAAGTTGGAGTACACGAATAACAAAAGATCCTCCAAGCCTAGTTTACCTAATGTATTTGAGCCCTCCAAGCTCCTGTTACCAATGGACTTTTCGGAGTCTTGCTCTCACTAGCTATCCGAATCCCGCAATACGCCCGATTGCATCTGCCAAGCCTCACTGGCTTCTTTTGGCTAATCCTCAAAGCTTCTCAAACCCCAAAACATTCTCTACACTCTGAATAGATGTGAGTTATATTTGGGTACAAATCTCCTCTCAAGATATGACAATGGGAGAGGGAAGGAGAAGAGGTACAATGATTTCTCACTAAGGATGAGTACCTCTCTCTCTCTAAAAGATGGGTATGTTGTGTTGTAGAAACCTATTTAGGGTTTTCCTTCTGAGTAATAGTCTCCTTTACTTTTGTAGATAATAAGGGTATATATAGTATGAGTGAATGGTAAGAAAGTCACTTAAAATTCTCCAAGTAGAGAGTTTCGCAAGTATCTCACGAGATGGCCTGTCTCGCGAAGTACTCGCAAAGTATAGCCTAGAACTTGACTCTTCAGCTTCCACATGTGCTTCTCACGTGCCCTTTTTGTAGGAACCTTTCTTGCGAACTTCTTACGAGCTAGTCGCAAAACTGCACTGATCTTCATTTCATGCTTGATTCTTCACCAACTTAATACTAAACCCAATACAATAAAATCTCACAAAATATAAGGAAATAAATAATTACAATTACAACACTTTTTGTCATGGAAAAAAGCCAACATAAAATATAGTTGTAAATCACAACTTTACAATTTTATTTTTGGAAGTTTAAGAATGTAAAAATTTTTAATTTTCCACAAATTTTACTATTTTCTTCTCTTTCTATAAAAATTAAATTTAGAATTAATAATTTTCGAGAAAAATTCATTACCAAAATTGTAAAACTCATTGTTCAAAAAATGAAGTCCAACATTGCCAAAAGAGGTAGTGGCCATCTAAAATATGATATTTATTTTGATATAGATTATTTCAATATTTTTAGAATTAAAAGTTTTAAAATACATTTATAAATATAAGAAAATAGTCTAAATAATTTCTCAAATTATATAAAAATGTTGAATTCGTTTTCCTAATTCATGCATTGCTTATAAAATATTAAGTAATTATTCATTTTACATTTGCGTCTGACCTTGAAATGTGTTGAGTCAACCCTAGACTAGGCCATATTTTTGCGGATCATGAATTTGAGTGAGGTTTGAAAAAGAATATATTTTAAACTGAATTGATATTCAATAGAAATGAAATCAATTAGAATTTACAAGTTTTGAAAACTTTTTATTTTGTATTTAAAATACTCTACACGTATGAAAATTTCTCATAGAATTGTGGTCATATTTTGCATGAGAAGCATTTAACATGCCAATAACGTGGTTAATATTTCATGATTTTGGTATTATCATAGTGATATTAGTACAAAGAAACCAATTTAATTGAGGCCAAATTTGTTAAATATATATATATATATATCAAATTGATGGCTTGGCAAACAATATTCAAAAAGTACCACCTTTGGAATATTGGAAAAAAACTAATAATTTTTCATAAAATGCCTCACTTTAAATTTACACCTTAATCCACATATGGAACCATAGAGACTTCATCAACATCATTATCATCGCCATCATCTTCATCATTATCATTGTCATCAACCCTTTTTAGATCAACATTTTGTTCTGAAAACTTATTTGATCCAAAAATGAGAAAACCTTGCATAGCTTTGTCCATGCTTTCAGTAAAGACAAAAAATCTTCTGCAGCTTCATTTCTCACCAGATCAACACAAGAAAGAACACTGAGTGCTAACTCGATTTTAGGGTGATTCAACTTCAAACTTTTACATGCATGAGGATTTATGTCATCAGTCCACCTCTTTATAGTCAAATACAAACTTAGAGTGTTAATGGGTGATGCCTATCTTTGACTCTTCAGTGGCAACAATAGCATCACTAATTGAGTGCTTTGATTAGTCTTACTCAAAATTGATGATCTCTCATTTGATCTATCATTCTCTGCTTTATAGAGCTCTGAGTTATCTAAGTGAGCAATCTAAATAAGTTAGTAAAAATCAGATTTTATTAAGAATAATAATCATTGTAGTATTGTTCTTTAAACTAATAATAAGTTAAAAATAGTCCAGAATAGTAATAAATTAGGCCAAAATGGGCAAATGCCCTTTTCGTGCAAAAAAGGTGGCGTTTTGCCCAATTTTTCAAAATAATTAGGGAAATACCCATCCTTTGTAATTCGATTTTCTAAAAATTAAGTTTAAAAAAAAAAAAAATTTCTAGAGCCCTATGGTGGTGTTTTAAGGAGTCTATAGTGATGTTTTAATGACCTATAGTAGTGTTTTGAAATTTGAGCTCAATGAACTCGAGTTATAGACTTTTATTTATTTATTTATTATTTTTTTTTACCTATAACTCGAGTTCATAGTGCTCGAGTTCCAAAATGCCACTATAGGTTCTTAAAACGTCAATATATGCTCCTTAAAAACGCCATTATAGGGCTTAACTCGATTTTGAGAAAATCAAGTTTCAAAATAGGGGTATTTCCCTAATTAGTTCGGGAAATGGGGCAAAATGCTGGATTGTTTGCGCGAAAAGGGCATTTGCCCGTTTTGGCCTAATAAATCACCAATAATCATGGTTGTCAAAATCGTGATTCGGATTATAAAATCGCACGATTTTCCAATCCCACCTCACCAAAAAGTTTAAAATCATAGCAGGATTGCAAAAATGGTAGGATCGTATGTAGGATCGTGTAGGATCGCATAGGATCATAGGAACGCATGGGATCCTACCATTTGGCTCTTTTTTTAATTTTTTTTTTAATTTTTAATTTTTTTAAGTGAGATTCATTTGGGTAAGATAATCCACCTAAACCCACAAGCCCAATAGGTTATTAGAAGCCCAATAATGAATTGAAGTCCCAAATTTACCCCATGTCAACATAAAATCTCAAAAAAACCTATAGTACTTAAGTTTAATGTTTTCAAAAACAAAACCTAAAATATTTAGATGATGAAATAGGATATGACCATGACAATGATTAGATTAGAAGAACCTTAGAATGAGAATTCTCTTTTGGATTTCATATTTGTAATTAGCTAATTTACCTTAAATTGAGAAATCTCTTTTGGATTACATATTTTAAATTTGTAGTTAGCTAGTTTTTATATGCTAACTAGCCTAACTTATTTTGGATTTGGAACTTAGAATTTGGAAAACATTTTCCATATGTGTAAATAATATTTTGGTACTTAGTTGCTAATTTAACATGTATTGAACTTTTTAGGTATATTATGTCAAAAGTTAAATATATTTTGTTTCATTAGAATGACATATGAATGATGTAGTGCGTGCAAATTACATTTTATGATGCAATTTTTTTAATGGATGGATTCATATTGTAAGTGATTATATAACATATAAAGTCACTATCAATAGGTTTTTTGCTTAAAATCTGAAAATAGGTAGGATCTTATGATCCACGATCTGATTCTACGATCCACGATCCTATGTAAGATCTCGATTTTGACAACATTGCCAATAACAATATCTACAAAAGTAAGATATGACAATGAGTATTTCATATCATAATAAAGGTCATAGAGGGATTGTTTTCTCCTTAGAAACCAAGTCAACCTGTAGGAAAATTTAATTTGATCATAAACCTTTTAACAAACATGCACCTCACATGTTAACAACTATTAAAGGGAAATAACCATGGTAGTAAATAAGCACCCTTACATTTGGGGAAACCAACACAATTTTCACTTTGGAGACTATGCAATTTAATGGATTTTCATCTTTTATATCATATAAAAACACTTCTTTTGTCAACAAGTTCTGCATGGTCCTTGATAACCTATAAGCATCCAACATTTAAAGATCAATAATTCAAGGAAAGTTCAAGTTAAGCGAAGAACTTTATTTGCAAGAAACCTAGTGCATATAAGTTCTAGAAACCAATTTAAAAGGAGACTACACATGCAACCTAAAACTAAAATCCTGTGTTACCATCACTATTGTACTATTTGTAAGAATGCTAGAAATTAAATAAGAGAACTTGAGACCCATGCCAACCCATTTCACCCGTTTATCACTGTAGTTAAGGTGAAAACAACTCACCTTGGGCTGGCTCTAACCTGTTGCTAGCTAGTCGAAATTCATGAAAAATTCGGTCCCTCCTTAGAAAGATATAGTTGATAACCTATTTATTAATTTATTTTTCCCAACATAAAATTGTCCTACATCTCTCTCTTTCGAACCTCCCAATGAATTACACCATCAGAGTATAGCCCGTTGCAAATCCATTGCGGTTCTTCTAAGGTAATTTTTAATTGGCTATGAAAATTTAGATATTTCTGAAGAAGATCCAAGACAGTTAAAAAAAAAAAATCCTAAAATTAGCAAAGGTTAGGAAAGAAAAAAAAATTTATATTCGTGGAGAGGAAAAAATAATCAATATAGATAATTTTTAAAGAGTTTAATGGAAGTGTACGTGAGTAGTGGGTTAGTTAAATAATAAAAATAATAAAAATAAAAACATAAAAAAGGATTTTAACTAAAATTGACTAAAAATGTATTAATATCACTACAAAAAAGATTGCTATTAGCAACAGCCAAAGTTTGTCGCTACAACACAGAAAGCTATCGTAGATTAGTATTGCTGAAGGCAAAAGGCCGTCAATGACCGTTAGAAAAAGTCTTGTCAGTATTACTATATTACTGATGAGGCCGTCACTAACACTCATTTTCTACAGCACAACTTCATTGTAAGTACTTGATATATATCTGCCGTCGTAGATTCAACTTCATATGAGGAAGTTAGATGACCAATTATCTTTTGCGACAACCTTAGGCCGTTGTTAATGCATAGTTTCGATGACAAAATGATGTTGTTGTTATTTCATTTGTCATTGACAATACAACTTCATAAGAGGAAGTCGTATGACCAAATACTTTCTATGACGAACTAAGGCTGTTGTTAACACTTTTTTTAAAAAAAAAAAAAAATTAAATAAAAGCCGTCGTAATTACTTGGTTTGTATTCAACAATGTAACTTTATATAAGGAAGTCAGACGACCAAATACTTTCTACGACGAACTAAAGTTGTTGTTAATGCCCTTGTTTTTACGAATAAAAGTTATAGTAAGTACTTGGTTTGTCGTCGAAAATAACTTTTGTGATGAACTATAGTTGTTGTTAATGTATTTTTCCAACGAGTAAAAGCCATTGTAAAATACTTGGTTTGTCGTCAACAATACATTATCAATGTGACCATTTACCTTTTTCGATGAACTTTGACCGTTAGTGAAACCTATTCACCATGTCACTAATACATTATTTGCAACAAAATAACTCTGTCAATAATAAAAGAGAGATCATTTCTAATATTTTAATTGTGAGGAAAGATAAATATCCCAAAAGTTTCTCAATTCAAATAACAAGAAAAAATCCATAATTGTCCAAAACTAGAAAGTGCATAATGCAATAATTTTTTTTTTTTTAAAAATGTCTACAAAATAGAATCTGAAAACTCAAAAACGTGTTGAAAACACAAGAGCTGTTTAGACCCCCTAATTAAAATTACGGCTCGATAGATTTTACACAACTTTGACAAAAAGTGCGGAATAGTGTAAAAGCAAGCGGATGAACAAGTAAGCTACTCTAATCCATAAACTAAGCAACACAATAGTATAATGGAATAAACAAGAGTAGGGAAGAAGGATGCAAACACAGAAAACACCGAGACGTGTTCTCGAAGAGGAAACCGAAGAACTCGGCGAAAAACCTCTCTGCCGTCCTCCAAGCGGAAATTGATCCACTAGACAATCAGTTGGGATACATGAGTAAGCAAGAGACCCTCTAAGCCTAATCTACCCGATGTACCTAAGCCCTCCAAGCTCCTACTCCAACAAGGCTTCTCGGAACCGTGTCTTGTCTAGCTCTCCGGATCCCGCAACAAGTTCCATGTTGCATCTGCCATTCCAGGCTTCTTCCAATACTTCCCAGCAGCACCAAAACGTCACTCAACACTCTCAAAGGGTGTGGTAAGTGTTTGGGCTATCAACCTCTCAATGGTGTGGAAAATGGAGAGGGAAGGGTTGAGGAGATACCACAAGCAAGTGTATAGAGAAAGGTGGGGATGACAATCTCTAATTGCAAATGTGTTTGGCTAGGGTTTTCTCTCTGAAGCATTCCTTAACATTTGTGGGTAATAGGGGTTTATATAGGATAGGTGCAAAATGTGTGAGTCATTCAGTACAGGCTGGCAGAACAGCATGTCTCGCGGGTGTCTCGCGGGAAGGCCTTACCCGCGAGATACTCGCAAGAGACAGCTGTCTCCACCTGGACTGACTCTTCGCATTCCAGCATGTGCAGGGCACATGCCTCACTTCGCGGGAAGCTTAGTCGCGACATACCCGCGAGATTCCATCAGCTTCCAATTTGCTTGAGTCTTCACACACTCTCTATCACACACCCCTTACATCAATTCCCACAACAAATACAGGGTATAAACAATTGATATTGATTACAATCAAATTTGGCACGGAATAAAAGCCAACAAAACACATAGTTGTAAATCACAACTTTACAATCTCCCCCTTTGGCTATTCCGTGACAAAACCCTAAAACAGACTCTAGACTTAAACGTGAGTTTGGGAACATAGGCAAAACTCACTCACACCTAATTCTAGATTCTGATAAGCTCTTGAAACATATGAACAAGTAACTCCTGAAACACAACAACAAAGTATTATCATTGTATGCAGAAAACTTGAAAAGCATATGGAGCAATAATAGCATGATCAAGTAAGATGAAATAGATAACAATAGATCATGGCAAGATCAAACAAGTAATCACTATACAGAAGTAATTACTATGCTCATTCACACAAGGAATGACCATCCGGATATGCAAGATGATAAGCTCATATGAAGAGTACCATTTGCAAATCCAACACTCAACCAATGCAGAATACTTAAAGTATTTGCATCTAGGAACAATCCTATATGGGCACAAGAGTGTTCATCACTCAACCAATGCATAGAACGTATATGCATCTAGGAACAATCCTACACGGGCACAAGAGTGATGAAGTGAAGTAAATGTATGACATTAAACTTCAAAAGCACAAGCATAAAGGCTGCATAAGCAAAGAATTGCAAATACATGGCACAAACCATAAAAGCCTACAAAACTATGCAATGAAACAAAACAACCCTTAAAGCTTACAAAAGCAACATGGGTACATGCAAATCATACTACAACGCCTAGAGAATATCATAAAAGAAACATCTGAAATAATACTTAAACAAAGCATAGTATCAAAGTCTTAAACCAAAAGCATCAAAACAGTTATGTGACTAAAGAAACTGAATAAAAACCGTCTTTAAAACCAATAACCAAAGATACTAAGTTGCTAGACTATGCTCCCCTAACGCTGTGCAAGCTCTTCTCTAACTCCCCCTTAGAATTTTCTCCCCCTTTTTGACCGTAATCACCAAAGGGTCAGAACTGCTCCGATTCTGAATCCGAGACGAGCTCCATAGATAAATCTTGCACTTGAGAAGAGAGCGCGGTGATCTGTCCTTGAAGGTATGCAAACTGGTCCGCGGTGTACTGCACATGGGAGTCAAGCACCGTAGACATCTGATCCATCTTAGCAAGCAGCTGATCTAGTTTGCTCAAACCTTGTGGAGGAGCCGAAGATGATGGCTGTGCAGAGGGATCAGGAACCGAGGTGAACCTGTCAATCTCTTCCTCTGTATCTTCACCTTCCTCCTGCTGAACCTGTCATGGTGGTGGTATGGTATGCACACCGGTCTTTGATCCCTTGATGTGTGCAGTGCTTCTAGTTAGTGTATGACCACCAATGGGATAGTCTCTCTGAACAACCGTGAGGCCACTGGGCATCTTGAGCTTTGCCTTGGCAATCAGTCCCATGATCAAAGAGGGGAATGGCATCACAGTTCGTGAATTCTGCTTGGTGATGCTCTTCTTCAGGACATGCATGATATGGCCACAGATGTCAATCTCCTTATGCGTGAAGAGATCATACAGAAATCTTGTTCTTGGAGCAGAGAGAGTGGTGAGATTGGTGACCGGATAGAGATTGTGAATCATCACATAGCTAGGGGTCCTTATTTCTGGAGAAAACTTGATGGTGTTCATGGATGACTTCTTCGGTTCACCACCAAGGAGTTTAATCATTTCGTGAGTAGAACCCATTCTATCCTCATAAGCAACAGTGATCGGCTGAGATGGAGGACGAGTTTCCAGAAAATCTTGAATGCTCTCTCTAGTAATCAGAAACTCCTTGTGTCGTACCCAGCACTCAATACATTCTCCGTTGACAGTGGAATTGGAGAAGAACTCTTTGATAATCTCGGAGTAGACCACTCCAGTTGGGTTCAGCAACTTGGTCCAAGTTCTATCTTTAAACACTTTAGGGATGAAAGTGTCCTCAAGTGTCTCTAACTGGACTACACGTTCCATGATGATTGTCTTGTCCTTGTAGCAGTCATTGTATTTCATATCAGCTTCTATAGACCGGAAATTATCAGAGTTAGTTCGGACTCTCTTTGAAGACGATTTCTTCTTAGCAGCATGCTTGGTGGGAGACATCTGCACAATTTTACTAAGCAAAGAAGAAAAAAATATGCACCAACACACATTAGAAGTCAACCGTCATTAGATTCAAGTTAGTTCCAAATTGGACTTAAAACAAACTAAAAAACAGAGCATGAAACACACTAAACCTTATGCTAAAAGGTTCCAACTTATAAAGCATAATGCCAATGCAACACAATACAAGACAGTGCAAGTGTGTGTGTCTATGTGCATGTGCTGAAGAGTGTGTGCGGCATAAGATGCATGAGGGTGCCTAAGTGTGCCTAAGTGTGCCTAGGTGTGTGTCAAGAGTGTGTAACATAAGCAAAGTGAGTGAAACACACAAATAAAGACCAAATCTGAGTAGAATAAGGTCAGGCAAGTGAAACCCCATGGATTGAAAGCACATGATTCCAATTTGTCACAAAAATGTCACTTGGACATTTTGACAAACACTTAGCGTGCACAAAAGCAAAAACTACATGAAAAATGCATGAACATATGAAAATCTATCCTTAATACATGATAAAATGCCACAAGGGGCCAACACAAGTGCAGAAACAACAAATGGGACAAAGCCCAAACAAGAAAATATAAAGAAATTCGCCCAATTTTGAAAACCAACCCAAAGTTTCGAAAATCCCCAATTTTGAAAGCCCTAACACAAAAATCTGCATAATTTAAGTAAAAACTTATAAAGAGAAGGTTAATAAACATACCTTGAAGAAGAAAACGCAGAATAAGTGCTTGGATTGAAGGGAAATGAATGGAATAGTGTTTTTGGGTTGAAAGAGTTTGAGAGAGGTTGAGCGAGGGAAGTTAGAAATGTTTGAAAAACTGTCACATCAGCTATATAAAAACTGAAAACACGCGTTTTTCGCGGGTTAGAGAGGGGCGAGACAGTCACGATACAGTCGCGAGAGGTGCCACTGAAGCACAAAATTTTCGCGAGAAGAATTAAGTCGCGAAACAGTCGTGAGACAGTCGCGGTAGCCTCTGTTTGAAATTGGAAAAATCCAATTTTTGCCTAACAACATTTCGCGAGAAGCTGTTGGTCGCGATACAGTCGCGAGACAGTCGCGAAAGTTTCTGTGTGACAAGATGAAATAAAGAATTTCCTCAACTCCTTTTCGCGGGAAGCTCTAAGTCGCGAGCTTCTCGCGAAACAACCCCTGTGCCAGTTTTTGAAGAAATACAAAAACATGTTTTTTAATCAAAAACAATAGACAAGAAAGTATAAAAAAACTTTCAAAAACAAATAAAACACTCAAAAATCTTTTTGGGTTTGATCAACAAAGATTGAGCATGTGAAAAACACATTTTATCAAGTACAATCACACACATGGTTATGACATCTGTTGAGCATAGACTTGTGTGTTGTGTGTGGATATCAAAATGAGATAGTCCTTAGTCTAATGTGAAGCTTCAATGATCAATTCAATCAAGGCATACACAACAAGCACTAGATTATGTGACTTGTCTCAATTATAGAAACATGCATATATGACCTCCCACACGTACTTGATAACAAATCAATGAAGCTTTTCATTTGGCTCCATATATAACATAACATTTGCAACTTTTGAGCAAAGAGGATCCCATTTAGAGAAAAATGCCTGAAATTTTTGATATTTTAATTGATGAGTTAGCCTTTGGCTTTATGGGCATCATACATTTTATTTTGGTCGCTTTCCCTTTTTCCTAGTCAAATACTAGTTTGTGCGACAGGCTTTTGCAGCTCTATATCTCTTTTCATTTGGAGATTTACCATTAGAGAGCTCTTTTAAGCAAAAAAAATAAAGATGGGAAGATATATAGGCATGAGTCTATGCATGTCTCAAGATCAACAAAACCATTTACTAATCATTCATGACAAAATTGAAGATCTATTTACAACAGTCACATAGATTTCAGAATTTCTTCCACAATGATATGAGTGCATGAGGGACAAGCTAAGCTCTTTAAATGTACAAAGCCATAAGTACAGAGGTACAAGGCAAAACATGTTTTGAGACAAAACTCAACAAAGCGATCAAACTTTTTGGATTTTCTAATTTTTATGTGTTTTTGAAATTTTTGAACACACCCAAAGAAGAGCAAGAAAAAAAAAAAAAAAAAAATACCAAAGACAATTGGTACAAATCAACAGGACAAAAATAACAAAAAAAATAATGCATGAAAACATGCAACAACAAATGTCTCTATATATTGAAAGAATTTATGCATGGACATGTTATAATGCTTATGCATGAGTACCCCTTTTCACCCACACGTCACGTGCGTTTGGGGTGATATCCTTAACGGATTGGGTACGAGAATTTGGACTCTCAAACCTTCTGGTGAAACTCTCCAAGCAGGTGGTGAAGGCACCAATCATTTTCATCACGTCCATCATGCCAGGATCACGATTTTGACTTCTCGGTTGTTCACCACCCCAAGACCTCATGTCATTTCTTCTTCCTTGTGATCGAGGTGCGCTTGAATTGTTGTCTGATCTCAACTTTTGACAGTTGGGTCTAGTATGTCCTTGCATTCCGCAGTAATGGCACACATAGTCCGTTCTAGGACTCCGTTGTGATCTTGGGAGAGATCTTCCTCTGGTTTCATGTCTACCCATGGAATGATTTCGGGGCTTATTCACCATCTGTTGCTCACTCATATTTTTCTTCTCAGCCTTTACATTCTCAAGACTGGATTCTTCCACAATAGGCTCTATGGCCTTCACAAATTTCACTTCTTTAGTAGCTTTGGCTGATGAGCTGCTTCCTCCGGTATATCCCAACCCGGACTTGTCTGAAGAAGGTTTTTGAGATGAGATAACCTCTTCTAGCTTCTGGGAAGAGACTCTCTCTAGCTTGGCATGAGCTTGCACTACCTCTTGCTCAAGAAACCTCACCTTCGTATAGGCTTCAGACAACTCGCTATTTAGTGTCTCAATCTCACATTTAGCCTCTTTATATCTGATCAAGAGACTTCTGTAATCTTCCTCAGCTTTCTTCATTTTCCTGACAGCCGCCTTGGCTACTCTGGCATACTCTCCCGACTTTTCAAGTAATAAGGAGTAATTTTCTTGAAAATTAGCTGAATTCTCTTCTTCTTCTTCAGCATCTGATTCTTCCACAATCCCAATAGACTCTGAATCAGAATGCTCACCAAGCTCCTTCACAAGTGCACCCAAATCATCCGATGACTCCACATGAGCAATGGTCATGAATGCGGAGTAATTTCCCTCTCCGTCACTGCTCTCTTCCGAGTCAGAATCAGAGGAATCTGAATCACTGAGTGTCGTGGCATAAGCTTTGCCTTTTCCCCTCAGAAAATTTGGACACTCCTTCTTTAGATGTCCATGGCCATTGCACTCATAGCATATAACTTCTGAAGAAGGTTGAGACTCCCTCCCTTCTTTTCTTGTAAACTCTTTCCTATCACCTCTTGAAGATGAAAATTTTCCTTTGTTGAAGGGTTTCCCACTGTTCTTCATCTTCAGAAATTTGCGGAAGTTTTTCGCAAGAAATGCAACTTCCTTCTCCACCCCATCTTCTTCGGAGGAGTCACCCATCCTTTCGGTGATGGTTTTAAGAGCAAGTGATTTACTCATCTTATGGGAAGGCAGTCCCATCTGATATGTTTGGAGAGACCCAACTAATTCTTGAATTTTAATCTCATCCAAATCCTTGCTTTCCTCTATGGCTGTAACTTTTGCTCTAAAGCTTTCGGGCAAGGACCTTAATACTTTTCTCACCACTTTAGCATCTTCAATCTTCTCCCCAAGATTGAATTTAGCAATTACAATTTCATTGAGCTTCCCATAGAATGAATCAAACGGTTCATCATCACCCATCTTGAGCTCTTCAAATTTGGTGGTAAGCATCTGAAGCTTTGTGTCCTTAACTTTCTTTGTATCTTCATAAGTGGTCTCCAAAATCTCCCAAGCTTCTTTAGCTACTATCATGTGAGAGATCCTGTGGAATTCATTAGGAGACACAGCACAAAATATAGCGTTTAAAGCTTTACTATTAGCATTGGCTGCTGCAAGAGCCGCCTTATCCCAATTAGCCTTAGGAGCTTCCGGCTTAGTCTAGCCGAGCTCTACCGCATCCCAAACGGTATCTTCTATAGAACATAAGAATGCTCTCATTCTGACTTTCCAGAATGCGTAATTGTTCCCATCAAAAAATGGTGGAATATTGAGCGATTGAGACCGGTCCATCTCAAATAGGGTCAAGGATCACACTCAGGTATTTAAACCACAACAAGTGTACCCGCTCTGATACCAATTGAAAGCTCAAAAACGTGTTGAAAACACAAGAGCTGTTTAGACCCCCTAATTAAAATTACGGCTTGATAGATTTTACACAACTTTGACAAAAAGTGCGGAATAGTGTAAAAGCGAGTGGATGAACAAGTAAGCTACTCTAATCCATAAACTAAGCAACACAGCAGTATAATGGAATAAACAAGAGTAGGGAAGAAGGATGCAAACACAGAAAACACCGAGACGTGTTCTCGAAGAGGAAACCGAAGAACTCGGCGAAAAACCTCTCCGCCGCCCTCCAAGCGGAAATTGATCCACTAGACAATCAGTTGGGATACATGAGTAAGCAAGAGACCCTCCAAGCCTAATCTACCCGATGTACCTAAGCCCTCCAAGCTCCTACTCCAACAAGGCTTCTCGGAACCGTGTCTTGTCTAACTCTCCAGATCCCACAACAAGCTCCATGTTGCATCTGCCATTCCAGGCTTCTTCCAATGCTTCCCAGCAGCACCAAAACGTCACTCAACACTCTCAAAGGGTGTGGTAAGTGTTTGAGCTATCAACCTCTCAATGGTGTGGAAAATGGAGAGGGAAGGGTTGAGGAGATACCACAAGCAAGTGTATAGAGAAAGGTGGGGATGACAATCTCTAATTGCAAATGTGTTTGGCTAGGGTTTTCTCTGTGAAGCATTCCTCAACATTTGTGGGTAATAGGGGTTTATATAGGATAGGTGCAAAATGTGTGAGTCATTCAGTACAGGCTGGCAGAACAGCATGTCTCGCGGGTGTCTCGCGGGAAGGCCTTACCCGCGAGATACTCGCGAGAGACAGCTGTCTCCACCTGGACTGACTCTTCGCATTCCAGCATGTGCAGGGCACATGCCTCACTTCGCGGGAAGCTTAGTCGCGACATACCCGCGAGATTCCATCAGCTTCCAATTTGCTTGAGTCTTCACACACTCTCTATCACACACCCCTTACATCAATTCCCACAACAAATACAGGGTATAAACAATTGATATTGATTACAATCAAATTTGGCACGGAATAAAAGCCAACAAAACACATAGTTGTAAATCACAACTTTACAGAATCAAATGTTCATTAATACATGAAAGCTATAATATCCGTCACCAAACTTGAAACCATATATATTGGAAGATCAATCATCATCTGAGTCAGTATTCTCCTTCTGAGAGCCATTTGAGTCAGTATTTTCCTCCTTAGAGTCATCTTCCTCCTTAGAGACATCTTCTGTGTTTTCGTTTACATTTTGATTTCCTCCTCTAGCATTGTTTTGCAATATTTTAATTAGACTAAATAAGTATACAAAAAAATTATTACTATGCAAATTATATTTTCAATACATAATAAAGATATTGAAATGTACTAATTTAACAACATGAACAACAATCCCCACAATGAATAATAATGGTATTATCAACATCAAAGAATACAAAATCCTTACTAAAAAGAACCTTGTAGTTCTCCTGTGAACGAGAAATTCAAAGAATAAATTTGCCACCAATAATCACATTAATTAGTAACATTAATAAAATTTTCATAACAAACACTATAGATCATGTATTTTGCATGGATAGGTAAAGAGAAACTAATTTAAATACATATTTTGAATCTAAATTTAGCGATCCAAATAATTGAAATCTATAATGAGCAACTTTACAACTTATTTCAAAAACCTCAAGAAAATAGCAAAAAATATTAATGTTGATTATATTGAAAAATATATATATACATACTTGTGTAGTAGGTTCTTGCATAGAAATAAAGCCCATCTTTTTCGAAACATTTGCTATAATAAGAGGCGTTTCCTCTTTCAATCGATCGATTGTTCCCTCCAATTCCATTTTCTCAGCAGAACTTTTATCCTATACTTCTTTCAAATGAAGCTCAAAATCCTCCTTTTCTTTTAAGCGATCCACTTGACATCGCTTACTACACTGGCTAGATGAACTTGGTCCATACACATCTCTAGGCTTGACACTGACACCCATGCCAAGCACACGACCACGAGTAGGAGGTCTAGTCACTTCAAAGAATATTTGACTATCATTAACAATCTCACCCTAAAATGCAACCTTTGATTTCCTTGCATCCATTTTTTCCTAAAACAACATTTATTCCATTAGTATATATATACAAACTTTAAATTCAATAAGACATTTAAAAATAATAATAATGATAATAACATAAATATAATTTTTGTGCTTTTTCACTGGCGAAAGTAACACCATCCCTTTTCACATGCATCGACCTAAAACATTCAATTGGACTTGGTTCACATCCATTCTTCTCCTCCTATGACCATTTTAAATGGAAAATCATAAGATAAATCAAATCAATATACGAACTAATGTTATAGAAATTTAACATGACAATTTTATCATACCAATTCTTTTATGTGGTTAGCCATTGGTACAAAACTTGTAGTTGCAATGATAGCTTGATTTTCTTTGCTTTTTTATTTTTATTTTTATTTTTGGTTTTGTTTCTATCACTTTTATCCTGGTTACATGAAAAAAAATACACTAAAGGGTTTAATTTTTAAACATTTTCTTCTCAGAAAGATTTTAGAAAAAAATTTATTTAAAAAAAAAAAAAAAACTATCAATAAAGTTCAATTTATAATCACCTTCCACTTGCCATCATTCCATTTGTTGCAGACCTCTTTCCAAATAGTTGGAGTTACATCATCTGAGGGATGCTTGTACCATTCATCTTGAGGAATTTCATTTTTTACACATTCTTCTCTAAGATGCCATATCCAATCAGGATAGTGTCGTTTGACATGCTCATCAAATACCTCCCTCTCAAGAACTAAGTCATCTACCTCAAACTGTGTTTCTTTGTATAACTCATAAAGCATATTCAGTTGTTCTTAAGGTATCTTGAAAAAGGTATCCATGGCCCAGTAATGTTTTGGTGAAACTTGATAGTAATCTCTTGGGGTATTTTCTTTTCTATGACTCTAATAAAATGAAAGAAACGTAAAGCATGTAAAATATAACATATAAATGAAATGTAAGCACTATTAACCTTTCCTTGACCTCTTTTCTTTTGTACAGTAGATCCTTCCAATAATGGAATAAGTAAAAATAAATAAATAAGCTTTAGGCATACAATTGGTATATTAGCATATAAACTTTAGGGAAATATTTAGTAAGTATTACCTTTGCTACTGCTATTAATCACACTATTAGAAGAAACAAGTGCTTCATTAGTTGGAGACTCAGATGATGAAGGTGTAACTTATGATTGACAAACACTATCACCCTTATCTCTTGCTTGTTCTACAGCTCGCTTCTTACCTTTCTTTGTCATTCACCTATAACATAGTTAAATAGAAAGCCACATCTTTGATAAGTTGTAATTATTTAGTCAACAGAAACGTAATTAAAGACTATTATTTGGTCAACACTACTATTATCCTCATCCTCATCACTACCTTCCTTGTCCTCATCACTATTTCCCTCTCCATGTTAATGCCATCTAGTATAATCACATCTCATCCCTTTCCATAAGAGGTCTCTTGTAATCTCAACTTGTGTTCTTCTATACCTATTGTTACAATCATTACAATGACATTTTATCTTCATATCCTCATTTTTGATATGTTGAAATGCATAATCAACAAACTCTATTACTCCATTTATATATTCCTCACATGACCTACTAGAAAGACTGATCTAAGATTTATCAACCGGCATTATATCTACACCCTTCAAAAATGACATAGATATCAACAATAATTCTTGCCTAAATTGTGATAAATAAACTGTGGCAGGAAAAAAGTGGGACAAGTCAATTATGAGTCAAAACTTGCTACTTTTGCTCACACAATTAATTTGGAAGAGATGGGATGCTTAATCAGCCTTGAATACCCTTAATAAGATGAAAAAGAGTTAACTAGAGTTGATGGAATTAGCCTTAGGTATAAATGTGCTAATATGTATGAGAAATAGCCTCAAAGTGCTTGTATTAAGCTCCTCAGGTTTAGTCTGAGGTAGTGGTTACAATTGGTTTTAAGCTCTAAAAATCATTGAACCCCCCTCTTTTAGGGCTTTCTGTGTCTTATATAGTCATCTCAGATGTATCTTAGCCCTACATCTGGAAGGGTAGAGTTCAATTCCTTTGATACTTGTCCCATCAAGGCCTTACTATAAGGCTTCTACATTAAGCTATGAGCTGTGCTAGCACTGTTCAGGGGTCATTTCCTCATAAATGCGGCTAGCTAAGTAAATTCAAAGCGTTGAATACAGAGGTGATAGATGTTTTATCTGTCTTCTTCCCTTCCTAGCTTGATGACAATCTTTCCTTCTCATCCTCAGTTTATGCCTAAAGGCCCTTAACATTCATTCTTGGCCCCCGGAGGATTTGTCGGCAGCCTTGGGTCTTCAGGTGTTATTGTCTCCCTACATCTGCAAAGGGTTGCTCACATCTTCCTGAGGATTCGTTGTCAATGCCTTTCGAGGTTTGTACTTTTGACATTGTCTCTGGCCCTCCTATTCCTGTCCTCGAATTCTCGTCCTCTCAAACTTTTTATAAAAATTGCAAATTTAAAAACTAAATCAACAACACCAGCACTGAATATATTCTAAATTAGCTAACATAAAAAGCTTAATTAAATTTAAGAGGTCCACTAATTTAATTAAATAATTAATTACAAATAACATGCATGGCGCAAATCATTTTTATCTTTTTGTTTTATCAAATTGAGAAGTGGTCAATACATCTTCATGTTTATGCCAAAAGCTCATTTCGCCTGTTCTATAACTAATCCTATGGTTGTCTCTAGTCTCCACTTGTAGCTTTATAAACAAAAAATATTCAACAGTATTAATCAATATTATATTATTATATATCCAATACCCAAAACCCACTCAAAATCTCCTTACTCAACATAATTTGATCCTATCGAGTGGTTATAGACCCAACTTTGATGGTTGATCATGTTTGACCAAATATTGACCAAGTTTTGCAAACTTTGACTACTCATTTTTCACAATCTGACCATCTAATTGATGACATACTTCGCCAACACCAATATCTCACCACATTTTCCCAATCTAATGGTTGAATTTTGGATTTGAGTCTAGAGCATTATGGACGTGTTGTACCAATACACCAAGAAATTTTGATTGGTCATGTTCTACTGATCCAACTGTTTGATTGAACTCAAAATTCATCAAAACCAATATTTTATCCTACTCCTTCAATCCAATGGTCAAATTTTAAATCTGACTATGGCATAAGATGGATGCGTGTCATATCCACCTATAATGAAATTTCAATCACTACAAATATCCAATACTCTACCAATTAAGAGAGTTATACACTATATAAGTATTACTAAGAATCGAGAAAATGATCTACAAAATACAACCAAAAACCTACAAAATGACGTCGAATGGATTTGCATACGACATTTGACTTTGCCATTTTAAAACTTGAAATTGATAAAAGAATGAAAATCAAGAAAACCTTAAAACACTTATTAATTCCCAAAACCTACTCAAAACCTCCTTGAACAACCTAATTTGATCAAATCTAGTGGTCTTAGAACCAATTTTAAATTTTGAACAAAGATTGACCAAGTTTAATAGACTTTGATGAAGTTTTGCAAGATTTGACTACTCTGTTCTCACAATTTGATTGTTTGATTATCACTGTAATTTACAAACACAAATATTTCACCACATTTTACCAATCCAACAGTCAGATTTTGGATCTCCATCTAGCTTCTTGATGGACACATGTTGTTGTATCCACCCACTAGGAAACTTTGATTAACTCGTTGACACAATCCGATCATTCAAAATGGTTGAAATACGCCACCAAAGCTAGGAAATGACCACAATACACTTAAACTTCTAAAGGATGAAGGTGCCCCTAAAAGCTTCAAAATGATCAAAATATGTTTTACTTTTGAAATGACCAAAATAGCCCTCATGTACTTGGAGGGTCTTTTCAGACGTTTTTTTGCTGTTTTCAAAATTAAGACAAAATTCTAGAGTTTTAAGACAAAATTGAGGAAAATTTACCATTCAAAGTAAATAATCATTTTTTACGGCCATATGTATGTTGGAAATCACTTTTATTGTGATAGATTTACCTTACCATCATTAATACATTTTTTTCTTAAGAAAATTTAAAATATTAATGACGATCAGAACATCCGTCGCAAATAACAATGCAATATATGGTGATGGAAAAAACCATTAAACACATTAAAAATAAGGGCATGATTTCCCCCTTTTAAACAAATTACCAATGTCGATAGCGTAGGTCCATTGCAAATATTATTTATTGGGAGAGATCCAATTCCATTACTAATACATTATTTCTTTTAAAGCAAATTAACTATTTACGACAGTAAAAATGTTTGTCATAAATACAAACTCAATTAGAAAAAAAAAAATAATTGTGATGGATAAATGTCATCACAAATGTGAATAGTAAGGGGGAATTTTCCCTCCAAAATATTTTACCATTTTTGATGGCTTCATGTCTATTGCTAATACCTTTTCTTTTTTCTTTTCTCTTTTTAATTTTTTAATTTTTTTTTTACAATGGAATAATGTTTGTCGCAAATAATAACGCCATAAAATATATATTTTGTATTTTTGACACTTAAAGGCCGTCACAAGTGTTAATAGTGCCGACGGTGTTTCTTCCGTCGCTGTAAATAATACTCTCTTTTATATTTACGATGGAAGATTGTCTGTTGCAAATACTAACACCATAAAAAATATATATTTTGTATTTTCAATATACCAAAGCCGTCACAAGTGTTAATAGTTTTGATGGTTTTTCTTCAGTTGTCGTAAATAATACTTTACTATCAAACAAACATTTATATGCCGTCGTAAAAAGTAAGGCAGGAACAATTTCCTCCAAAAAAATCACATTTTCCATAGACTCATTTTGCCGTCACAAATGTGTTAATATTTGACGAGTAATTGTCGATTGAATAGACTTGTCGTCGAAAAAACTAGTTTTTATGATGACTTTTTGTAATCATCGAAAAAGTTTTGTTGCAAGTAGTAATCTTCTTTGTAGTGAATTTCATGTAAATAATCTAGGCTAGTACAAATGAATGAATGATACAGTTGATATTGTGGCAAAACGTATGCTAGAAAGATGTATAGATTAGCTTGGAATTATACCTGGTAGGCATATCCTCTATTGTACACATGAAATTGAGCTTTGTCTTAACTCTTAACGCCTAAGTATGTTGGCTGTAAGACTTAATCATATGGTTGAGAATTAAGATTCTTAATGGTTGGGTGCAAATCGGTGTAATAGTCCATGGACTTGATGAAGCCAGGGATCAATGTACATTTTAAATCATTAAAAATAGTTAACATCAATTGATGGAAGACTTAGACGGCTAGACCAAGTGTGGAAGAATTGCTTATAAATTGGTTTAATATACGTTTGAATTTGCTTTAATATAGAAATTGTCAAATTGGCTTTGGACCTTTACTTTCCATTAAGAATGAATAGTTTCTAAAATAGTGCCATGTCTCTAATATTTATATATGTTAGTCATCCAAAAAAAAAAAAAAAAAAATTATGGGTAAATTACATATTTGGTCCTTATTCTTTATACCATATTTCAGTTTAGTTTCTAACCTTTCAATTTTATCAATTTGGTCCCAAACATTTCAATGTTGTTTCAATTTAGTCATTGCTTGAATGAAAATTGCTAACATGGCAAACAGCAAAAATAAAATTTAAGTTTATTGTCACATCAATGGAAGCTAATTTTTTATTTTGGCTATTAGACGCGTCATCAATTTTCATTCAAACAATAACAGTAGAGACTAAATTGACACGGTACTGAAAGGTTAGAGATCTAATTAACACAACTGAAAGGTTATGGATCAAATTAAAATAGTGTATAGGATAGAGAAAAAATATGTAATTTACCCAAAAATTATTATATGTTACTTTTTGCTACAAACCTGACAATAAAATGGTAAATTGGGATTTAATTAATTCATTTCCTTGGTACTAATTTTTTTGCAGAAATGCAAATTCCAGTAAGTAGGATATAAGACAAACCTACATCATTTGGTCCGGTTATATCGGGATTTTAAGTTTTGGTATTCCATTCACTATAGGGTCCATAGGTAAAATAAGCCTTACATCCTCCAGTTGGGCTTGCTTTTCTAGGTAGCCTTCATTTGTGCTATGTTTGGAAATTTAGAAGGAAAGGAGAGTAAAGAGAAATGATTACCTTTCATCTTATTTGGATGTTTTTAAATTTTAGTAAGGGGAAAATAAATAATTAGTCCTTCTTTCTGTTTGGATGTGTTAAAAATTAGGATGAGAATGAGGGGAAATGATTAAATATATTTAAATAGACAATTCTACCCTTATTTGAAAATGGACTTACAATATTGGGCAATGATTAATATAATTAATTTGTTAGATTAAATAGATATGACTATAATGTGCAATATTTTTATGACTTAATTATAGAATATAGCTTCTCAAACATGGATCGGTGGCCTTGTTATTCAAGCAATTGTCTCAAGTGGTTTTAATGAAGAATATTGGCACTCTCTCTTGAAAGCACACTGTAAAATTTAAAAAGTTTCCTTTTCTTCATACTAAAAAAAAAAAAAAAAAAACCTTAATTGATAATAATTAAAATAATAAAGAATGTTTGGTTGGTTTGTTTACTCAAAAAATTAACAAAATATTGAATTTTTAGTGTTTCATTTATTATTTTTATTTTTATTTTGTTCAGTTCATGAATTTAATATATATATATATATATATATCGGCAAAACTTAGAGAAAATTCAATTATAATTTGAAAGTAGAATCCAATTTTGCACTAGGTGTCTAAGTTTATGTGGGGACTACATCATAATTATCCACTTAAGTTTGTGCCATATGACTACTTAAGTTTTTAAATTTTTGTGTCAAGTGAGTTAATAAGTGCAAAATATTAAAAATAAATATTAATAAACTATAAAATCAAACAGATGAAAATAAAATCCAATCAATTATATTCAATAAAAATCACAACACAACAAAAATCATCATACATTCTATCTTATTAAAATTAGAAGGAAAAAAAAATTAGCATATAAGTAGTATTAAATTTGGGTAAGAATTTTAATATGTGATTAATTACTTTTACTTTTGAAAAAAAAAAAATAATTTGACTAATTATTTATATTTTTATCATAAAAATTGTGTTTAATTTTAAGTATATCTATACATATGCATTAATGCATGTGTTACATGCAATTTTTTTTAATAATTTAACTAATAATTTATATTTTTATAATAAAAATTTTGTTTAGTTTTAAATGCATATATGCGTTTGTATGGATTACATACTACTTTCTTAATACTTACTGTAAGGTCACAATTTGATTCCTAAGCACAAAAGGTAAAAGGATTTAGGCTTAAAGAGCCCAATACAATAAAT
Organism: Quercus variabilis; assembly: GCA_030445155.1. Classification (NCBI taxonomy): domain Eukaryota; kingdom Viridiplantae; phylum Streptophyta; class Magnoliopsida; order Fagales; family Fagaceae; genus Quercus; species Quercus variabilis. The sequence continues at coordinate 45,004,321 of CP129449.1, read as the reverse complement.
TTGTAGAGAGTGGGTTAGAAAATTAGGTTTTAATGAATTGGGTAACAATTATAATGGATCCAGATGATAAGAAAGTAAAGATAGACTGGTTTTGTCCAAAGAAAATCATCCTCGGCACAATCCAAGGAGATCAGTTCTTGTATATATCTCTTTTGAATTTGGTTACAAATCCAGTTCTTGTTCCTACAGTATTTTTCTCTTAATTCCTGATCCCCTTCCCTCAGGGTCTTCTTTTTATTTTATACTATCTTATTTCTTTCATTTCCACCCTCCACGTGTAGATTAGATCATTCGTGTTGAACCTTGTCCCATTAGTACTGCCTTGAAGTCTTTAGGAGTAGCTGTAAGGCTGAAAATTACTGTTTGGGTATCACTTCCTCATTAATGCGGCCAGAGAATTAGTTACAGAGCATTCAATGCGGTGGTAGCAGTTTTCTTTTAAATATTTCATGGCTTCCCTCTATCCTGTGCTTTCATGATGCGTATCCTTATCAATAAAATCTCTCGGAACATTGCCCTAGATGACAGACCACATCTTCCGACCTCTGCTTTGCTCAGCCGAGGAGGTATTCCTCCTCGAACCACCTGCTTAGACTCTTATGACCAAACCCCGCCTCTTCATACATTAACACAGACTCCCATAACAGCATCTCCATTAGATATTGTAAGGAGGGGGATTGACACACTCAGAGCTAAGAGGGAGAAATGGTAATCCTGATGATTGCCTTTATAGAGGGAGGGATGAGAATTCCCATAGGCACAGTCATTAGGGATTACCTAAGGGTTCATAGATTAGCCCCCACCCAATGTACCTCAAATATGTTTAGGATTTTAGGTAGCGTAGACACCCTAATGTGAAGATGGACTTAAACCTCACCTATCATGATGTTAACTGGGTTTACAACCTTCACCACCTATAAGGGTAGGAATACCTAAAGAGTAGGTACTCTGAGATTAGGCTCATCTTATGCCTCCCTAAATTCAACAAAGGCATGAACAAAGACTTTTTAATTATCTTGGGGGAGTGGCACGATGGCTTCACTTGCCCAACAAGAGAGGGGATACCAGGTGGGGTTTTAGGTCTAGGTTTATTATTTTAAAGTCACTCCCTTTTCCCTTCGACATATTCTGTTCCCATGTTTCCTTGTTTGTGTTTATAATTGAACTTTTTTGATTTGTGCCATTTTTTTGTTGACGATGTTTTTTGTTTCCTAATAGTTTTGCAGATAAGCACACCACCGTTCCAAACTTCAATCTTGTCAACTAGCTGAGTCTAGACAAGATACTTAAAGCTGAGGTGTTCGTTCATAGTGACGGTCAATTAAGAGTGACCCACCTCATCCTCGACTACAACCCTTTCTCGTCCAGTTTTAAAGCGAAGGATCCGCACCAGATAAATGTTACTGCTCTGGGTTTCCTCACCATTAACCCTATTCCAGGAGGTGTACTTGAAGTAACATTGCCACCTCAGTATACAATCAGAGAAGCCACCTCTTCCTATCCTGCTATCAAAGAAGAAGAGGAGGAAGAGATAGTTGACGTCTCGGACTCTGAAGACGATTTTGAAGCTTTCAACCTACTCTCCTCCTTTAAAGCCCGGTTGGTGACCTTAGCCTTCTTCCCTCAGTGCAAGTAAGTCACTCATAAGAAGATCCTACCATCCCGGATGCTATGGCAATCCAATGTAGCACCAGATCAAGTCACTCTTCCAAGGAGGACGAGCCCCAAAAAGGAGCCAAATAGGCTAAAATAACATAGATGGTGGTGGAGAAGAGAGGTGACTCTCAGATAGCTGCTCTAGCTTGGTCTTTTGCCTGGTGTTGGATGAGCTGTCTTGACCGTTGACGCCTCCATCAGGGATTTCCAACAGGGGAGGGTTTGTTATGTGGCCGACATTGTGGAGCAAGCCTTATTGCTACCTAGGGACATGGCGGACCTAAGGTCAATGAGAAAACATGAGGTGTTCCTTAGCCTGAAGAGGGACCTCGCTCTGGTAAGTCCACCAACTACCCCCTTTATCTTATTTTTATTATAATATATATATATATATATATATATATATATTTGTACTTATACTTGACTTCTCTAACCTAGGTATTTATTTTTATCTTTTATTATTATTATTATTATTTTTTAAGGCTATCAAAGCTGCCCATATAGCTGAGGAAATAGTCATTAGCTCCCATAAATCAATGAAGGTGGAGGAGGCTAGGTGCGTTGCTGCCGTGAAGGCTTTCGAGTTAGCGAAAAAGAAGACACAAACGCTTAATACTAAGCTAACTGAAGTGGAACGAGACAAAAAAAGCGTTGAGGCCGCTTTAAATGTGGTAGAAAAGCAAGTGGAGGTTCAATGTAAGCAACATCGTCAAGCCAAGGATGAGCTCTCCACCGCCAAAACTCATAAAAGTCTTAAGGAAGAAACTAGAGGAGATCGAGAAGGCCAAGGACCAAGTTGGTGGAGACTAAAGAGGCCCTCAAGGCTGAGGTCTCAAATGTGTGTAGGTATTACTGCCTCTAGGTGTAGAATGAGGCCCTCAACCAAGCTGGGGTTAAGGCCTCCTCTGCCCTTAGGAGAGCAGAGAGTGTATACTACCCTCTTGCCATTTGTGTGCCTAGCTCCTCTGACCCTAAAGCTGACACTGCCTTTAAGGAGACAGATACTAGCAAGGAAAGCCCAGCTAAGGTTCTTCCTTCTTCTGGTTGTTCATCCAAGGAGGCTAAGCAGCCTGAGGTTGTTGAAAAGAAGCTTACACAACTAGGGAAATGGCCCATGATGTTACCCAGCCTCTAGCTGCCCCTAATGATCCCCTTAATGAGCAAAAGGCCCCCCACATTATGGAGCTTGTCCTGGCAACTCTGCCTGTGCCTACCAAGAAGGACCTCAAGGGTAAAGGCCTAGCATCTACAACAACAGCCGCTGCCCAGCTCGTCAAGGACTCAGCAAAAGACAAGATTATACTTAAAATTAAGTAGTTCTTAGAGTAGTTTTTGTTTTTGTTTTTTTGTTTTTTTTTTCAATTTTGCCTTCCAAATTTGTAACCAAGTTGACTCTTTTCAAGGCTTGATCAATGACAATTATAAAGTTTTTATTACACATGTTTTGCGCAAGTTTTGACATATCCTATGTTTTGCTCTACACTTAACTTATATAAGAACAAAAGATAACAATATCTGAATATATATATATATATATATATATATAGCTTTAATAATCATTTGTGTAAGTGATCATATCATTGCTCTACTTTGTACTATTAATCACAGAATAAGTGAAGCTTTCCAAGCTTACATTTTCCAAAAAGAGGTGACTTTAACTAAAAACAACTTTTCACGCTTAGTCAATATAAGAATGAAATATAATTTGATTCAGTTAGCTATTGGAGTGATGATGCAATTGCCACATCCCATACAGTTAACCACTGATTTAGTAGGACCATCCAGGTTTATAGTCTCAACAAAATATACCATTAACTTCAAAAACATACCTTAAGCATAACTTAAAGAACCCTGCATATCATTGGACTTTTGGCTAATCCCAAAGAATGGTAGAGCACCCACCCATCCATGGTTCCATATAACCTTCCCTTTAGCAGTAGATTTAAGGAATTGTATGTGACACTTAGCTTATGAACTGATTATAGACATACTTGCAAATGCTTTAAGTGATGTACTAGTGTTTCCCTTCTTTTAGATTACCATAATGAAGATTTTGATTGGACATCATAGCCAGACTGATTACTAATTTACCCAAGGCCCGTGACTCAGGGAACCTGACACGGCCAAGGTTCTATTTAGCATTTAGTTAAATGTTTGGTAGTGCTAATTTACCCAAGGAAGATGGTCGATGGTCTAGGCATAACCAAGTTTTTGTTTAACACTTAGTAAGATAACAAGATATATTAATTTACCCAAAGTATGTGACCCAAAGAGCTAGACATGACCAAGGTTCTATTTAACACTTAGTTAAATAATAAGAAGTAATAATTTACCCAAAGTATTTGGTCCGAGGAGCCAGGTATGACCAAGGTTTTGTTTAACACTTAGAAAAATGATATGAAGTATTAATTTATCAAGGAGCCAAGCATAACCAAGATTCTGTTTAATACTTAGAACAAATAATGAAGAATATCAATTTATCCAAGGTATGTGGTCTGAGGAATCAGATATGACCAAGGTTCTATTTGATACCCAAACCAATAGTGAGAATTATTAATTTACCTAAGGTATGTGGCCCGAGGAGCTAGGTATGACCAATGTTCTGTTTAACACTTATAAAAATGATATGAAATGTAACGCATGATATTATAGGCAAAAATATGGCAGAAAAGACTTTCATTAATAATAATACCTTCGCAGGTTATTTATATTCCAAGGGCGGGCTACAACATTTTCATCTAAATGTTTTAGGTAATATGTGCTTATTCTAGTCACTGAGGTGATGCGATATGACCCTTCCCAGTTGAGCCCTAACTTCCCCTATGCTGGGTTCTTTGCAGTACCCAAAACCTTTCTTAATACAAAATCTCGAGGCGCTAATGGCCTTAACCTCATGTTGGCGTCGTACCCTTGCTTGAGCTTATGTTGATAATATGCCAATTGAACCATGGCATTTTCTCTTTGTTCTTCAATTAAATCTAAACAGCCCATCATTGTTGCTCAGAGTGAAAAAACTCATCCTTAGTGTTGGGAATCCGGTCTCCAAAGGAATTATAGTTTCGGCTCTATAAGTCATTGAAAATGGGGTCTCTTCTGCTGACCTACAAGATGTAGTCTGCTATGTCTAAAGGACGTGTGACAGCTCTTCCACCTATTTTCCTTTGCACCATCCAGTCTTTTGAGTCCATTCACTATGACCTTGTTGACAGCCTCAGCCTGTCCATTCCCTTATGGATAAGCCGGGGTGGAATACCTATTCATAATGCCCAGGTCACAATAGTATCTCCTAAAGGCTTCGCTATCAAACTAAAGACCATTGTCCGAGATGAGGGTACGAGGGATTCCAAATCAAGTGACAATATTTTTCCAAACAAACGTCTTGGCATCCACGTCCCTGATACTTGCTTGTGATTCAGCTTCAACCCACTTGGTGAAGTAATCTGTGGTGACCAGCAGCCATCTCTTATTCCCTATTGCATAGGGGAAATGCCCTATAATATCCAAGCCCCATTGAGCAAAAGACCAAGGGTTGGACAGAGGATTAAGGACACCCTCTAGTTGATCAATATTTTAGGTAAATCTTTGGCATTGGTTACACTTCTTCACGTACTCTTGTGCTTCCTTCTGCATGTTCGACCATAAATATCCCTAAGTGAGGGCTCTGTGGGACAAGGATCTGCCTTCTGTGTGGCTTCCATAAATCCTTTCATGTAACTCCTCTAGGAGTAGCTCTAATATCTCAGGATGTATACATAGCAAATATGGCCTAAAAAAAGAGCACTTATACAACTTTTGGTCATCGGATAGTCAAAACCGAGGAGCCTTTCTTCGTACTTTGTTAACCTCGAACTTCCCTTTGGGCAAGATATCCTCCTTAAGGAATAGCATAATCGTGTTCATCCTGCTAGGCCCCACCATAATTTGATGAATATGGACCATCCCTCTCTTTATCTTAGTAGGTTTGCATAAGTTTTCAACAAGGATAACTTGAGGTAAGCTCTGCGCTAAGGACGTTGCGAGAGTGGCCAGAGAATCAGCATATGTGTTTCCGCTTCTAGGGATTTGCAGTAAGTTGAAAGACTCAAATCTTGATGGTTAGTGCCTAACTTGATTTAAATATTCTTGCATTTTGATATCCTTGGCCTCCAACTCTCCCTTTACTTGGCCTACAACCGACCTTGAATATGAGAATATCTCTACTATTTTTCCTCCCATTTTCTGAACCATAGTCATCCCTACCAAAAGCGCCTCATATTCAGCCTCATTGTTTGTGGCCGAGAAACCCAACCTTAAGGATTTTTCAATAATGATCTTATCAAGAGAAATTACAACTAGCCCCACTCCATATCCTCTTTGATTTGCTGCACCATCAATGTATACCCTCTAGGATAAAGGTTCTTGCAAGGAAACCACACCAACTGACTTTCTATCCGTGTCCTGCTTCCCTACCTCCTCTTCCAATGGGATTTAGCAAACTCGGCCACCAAATTTGCAAGGAACATGTAGCCCAAAAACTTACCTGAGCCAACGCCAAAAGAACATTTGGAAGCAATAAGGCGTAGTTTGTGCCTCCTTAGTATTTCAAAAATATTCCTGAGGTCTCTCACCTGCTTGTACACCACCTTACTCTTCACCACCATATCATCTATATAAACCTTAATATTTTTGCCCAATTGTGGCTTGAACATCTTGGTCATCATCCTCTGATAGGTAGACCCTGCATTCTTTAATCCAAAAGGTATCACCTTGTAGTGGTAACTTTCAGTAGGAGTAACGAAAGTTATTTTCTCCTGATCACCCAAAGCCAATGGTATTTGATGGTACCCTTGAAAGGCATTCAAAAAGCTCATCCAAGGATGGCTTATAGTTGCATCCACTAACTGATCTATCCAAGGCATGGGGAAGGGGCTTTTTGGGCAGGCCTTGTTCAAATCTTTGAAATCAACACATACTTGCCACTTTCCACTCTTCTTCTTTACTACCATAGTACTGGCCAACCACTTAAGGTAAAACACCTCTTTAATAGCCCTAGCCTGCTTAAGCTTGAGCACTTCCTCTTTGACAGCTTCAAAATGCTCTTTAGATAAGCGCCGAGGTGGTTGCTTTTTTAGGACAACCGCCGGGTTGACATTTAGATATTTGGATCCACTACGGGGGCTTCATAAGCACTCCATGCATACATATCAATATTTTTCCTAAGGAACACCATCAGCTCTTTCTTTTCTTGAGGAGGCAATTGAGCTCCATTCTGGAAAAACTTCTCCTTGTCATCACTTATAACAACCTTTTCTAGCTTACCCCTTCTAGCACTACATCCATAGATGACACTAGGATCCTTGATTGCCATAAGCCCGCCTGAGCAGAGGTTGAGGACTTATCTTAAGGTTGATGCATAATTGTAGCAACCAAGCACTGCCTAGCCATGGATTGGCTCCCAACCAACTCCTCAATTTGGTCCTAGACAGATATTTTACTTTTAATGCAGAGTGGAAGAAACGGCCCCCAGGGCATGAAGCTAGGGTCTTACTACAATAGCCGTGTAGGGAGAATAACCATCCACCACAATGAAGTCCACCTCTACCACCTCCGAACTTGCTTGCACAGGTAGTCTAATCTGGCCTTTCAAAACAACAACTTTCCCATTAAAGCCTAACAAAGGTGAATCATAAGCTATCAAATTCTTAGGTTTCAAGTTTAGCCATTTGTACAAATTAGGGTACATAATCTCTGCCCTATAGCCCTAATCCACTAACACCTTCTTCACATCATACTTCCCTATCCTGAAAGTGACCACTAGGGCATTATCATGTGGTTGTATGGTTTCAACCTTGTCCTCATCCGAGAAACTCAATGTTGGTCGGATCTCCATGCTAGGCCTCTTTGGCTCAGGGTTAGAGTCCTCAGCAGGTGGCTGAGCTATAAACATCACCTTAGAGGGGTGAGAACCAGTTCTCTTTGAAGTAGTAAAGATGACATTAATTGTGCCCAAAGGAGCTCTCGAAGAAGCATCTCTCTGAGATCCCAATCTTGCCTAGTCCCCTTGCCCACTAGGCTAATATAAAAATTGCTTCAACTTTCCTTCTTTGACCAGCTACTCCACATGACTCCATAAAGTTTTACAATCTTCTACGGTATGTCCTCACTCCTTGTGGTATTAGCAATGAAGGCTTTGGTTGCGTTTCATAGGGTCTCCTCCCATCTTATTTGGCCATTTAAAGTATGACTCATTCTTAATCCTTTCCAAGACTTGATGCACTGGTTCCCGGAACACTGTGCCAGTCACCTAAGTAGCAGTAGGCCTAGATTGCCCAGCAGAGTCTCTTTGGGGCTGATTATTATTGTATTTATTCAACCTGAAATCCCTTCTATCCTGAGGGATAACCTTAGCCTTCCCTTTCCCTTGCTACTGGTTTTCCTCGCTACTAGTTTTTCATAACCCACTTATACTTATCAATACGGTCCATGAGCCGACGCACACTCTTTACAGGCTTCTTGGTCAACGACTTTCTCAAATCATGTTGGGTAGATAGGCCGACCTTGAAAGTCCTTATGGCCACGTTATCAAAGTCGCCATTTATCTCATTGAACATCTCCCAGTATCTATTTGAGTACGTTTTCAGGATCTCTCATTCTCGCATGGTCATAGACAATAGGGAATCTAAGGGCTGAGGAACCCTACTGCAAGTCACAAATCAAGCCCCAAATGCCTTAGTAAGCTCCTTAAAGGAGCTAATAGAACCTTTTCTCAAACCATCGAACCATTTCATTGCCACAAGCCCCAGACTAGATGAGAACATTTTGCATATCAAGGCTTCGTTCCTGGAGTGAATAGCCATTCTCTGGTTGAAGTGACTAACATGCTCTACTGGGTCCGTTCTGCCCGTTGTACATGGTGAATGTTGGCTGAGTAAACTACTAAGGAAGTTTTCCACTTTCAATCCTACAGGTAAAAGATGACTTAGAAATCTGATTCAAAGCCCTGCCCATAGCGTCATTGCCCAGACCTTGGTGAGGCAGACTTTCCCTTCTCTGCATATATTGATGATCCTTATCACACGAAAAGGACTCGCTAGGAGGAGTCCTGAACCTGGGTTGATAGCTAATATCACTATCATCATTAAAAGAAGGGCCAGAACTTAAAGGGGTTACTCTACGTCACTCGTGGTGTAACCTCCTTCGTAAATGGTCAATCTCCAATTGCATGCTCCTAGTATTCTCTTCATGAGAGAGGTGACTTCCACCTCGAGATTGACTTCCTCCATTGTGCGTGGTATGCAGGCTAACCTCACGGTCCCTCCTCCACTCAAGGTTGAGGAACTGATCCTAACATTGGGAACCAATAGATTCCTCCTGGTTTGGCTTTGAACCTACAATAGTTGGACATTGAACTCAATAAAACTCAAGTAATCCCCACAGATGGCGCCAATTGTAAGGTCAGAACTTGGTTCCTAAGCCTAAAAGGTAAAAGGATCTAGGCCCAAAAAGCCCAATACAATGAATTTGTATAGAGTGGGTTAGAAAACTAGGCTCTAATGAGTTGGGTAACAATTATAATGGATCAAGATGACAAGAAAGTAAAGATAAACTAGTTTTATCCAAAGAAAATCGTATTCAGCACAATCCGAGAAGATCAGTTCTTGTATATATCTCTTTTCAATTTGGTTACAAATCTAGTTCTTATTCCTATAATGTTTTTCTTTTCATTCCCGATCCCCTTCCCTTAAGGTCTTCTTTCCATTTTATACTATCTTATTTCTTTCATCTCCACCCTCCACGTGTAGTTTCCACCCTCCACATGTAGATTAGATCACTGGTGTTGATTCTTTTTCCATTAGCACATTTCTGAAGTCTTTGGAAGTAGTTGTAAGGCTGAAAATTACTGTTCAGGTATCACTTCCTCATTAATGCGACTAGGGAGTTAGCTACAGAGCATTCAATGCGGTGGTAGCAGCTTTCTTTTAGATATTTCATGGCTTCCCTCTGTCCTATGCTTTCATGATGCGTATCCTTATCAATAAAATCTCTCGGAACGTTGCCCTATATGGCAGACCACACCTTCGGACCTCTGCTTTGCTTAGCCAAGAAGGCATTCAATGCAGTGGTAGCAACTTTTTTTTAGATATTTCATGGCTTCCCTCTGTCCTGTGTTTTCATGATGCTTATCCTTATCAATAGAATCTCTTAGAACGTTGCCTTATATGGCAGACCACACCTTCGGACCTCTGCTTTGCTTAGTCGAGTAGGCATTTCTTCTCGGACCACCTGCTTTGACTCTTATGACCAAACCCCATCTCTTCATTCACTAACATGGACTCCCATGATAGCGTTTACCCAACCTTGGACTATTGGCTGTCCTCGGATTGGGCCCCCGGCCCAACACACACACACACATATATACTACTGGGCCTATCACAACTACACCTAGCAAATACCTAGAAAGACAAGGCTGCCCTAGAATTCAATGCTCATCTATAAAAAATTTTAACATTCTAACTTAATTAGCTGAACACTTTATACTCATACAGTACACAATCTTTAGCAAATAAAAAACCTCTAAAGAAAAAAAAAATTGGGAAAAGAAATATATAATTTATTCTACCATTGCTTCATTGCACATTTTAATATATATATATATATATATATGATTAATATTTTTTTCAGATATCAGTGCACAGATATGAATTGAACTTCATCCCGGAAGATTAGCCTACATAAGAGATGGCAGTATAATGGCAACTCCACCAACTTTTCTTTCTTTATTCCAAACACCATCAATATTGCCTTTAATTCTCCCTTGTTCATGAGGCCGCCACTCACTGTGTATACTTCCATCTCTTTTGTTAATACTTCCGTATTTTTATATGCTCTTGTGAATTTGCTTTGGTATATTTGCAACTTGTATAGGATATTCTCTCAATTTGGCTGAATTCAACCTCATTTCGAGCCTTCCATGTTTACCATACTACAAAGGCTGCCTATATTATTTTCTCTCTATATTCCACATCTTTCCAAACATCCAGTCATCTCCTCTACAATTTTTTTAGAACAGTCTTCTTAAAACTCTTTTGCTTTAGATTTAACTTCTACCATCAAATTACACTTGAATTCTTGATTAAACAGCTCTATATATATATTTCCTGGAACTCATAAATACATCTATGCCCAATAGATATTGGCACAATTTAAATCTTGGTTATGTTTTAAATTTATAAAATAAACCTTGATTCGTATTTATTTTCTAGAACCCTTGTATAGATCAATTCAACAATGAGATTAAAAAGCACTAGAGAGTGAAGAAGAGTGATAGGTCCAAAATTATGTTCATGCCCAAGACGCTTTAAAGCCCAAGCCTGAAACGGACTTGGAGGATCTTTTAGAGTTTAGACCCATGGACTGCTAGGTCCAAAACTATGTTCATGCCCCAATTATAATCCTACTTCACTTTATTATCCAACGCGAGTTATGATTGAAGACTATCCTCGAACAAGGTGTTCGAATGAAGGTGGCCGATTGCTGAATCATGGAAGCACACCCATGCTCCAACCAAAGAGCTCTCAGTCTGCAACAACAAAACTTGATATTGAGCAACAGCCTTGGACGTTCTAAAAATTCCCATTTTAACTAGTTATATATATATATATATATATATATATATTTTTTTTTTTTTTAATCTATTTTATCAAAATATTTAATATTACACCCTACGTTTCATCTTTTATTTTAACATATTATCCATTAAATAACCTAAATTAATACCCACCTTCTATTAAGAGTTCCACCTTTTGTTAAGAGCATCAACATGAACTATTGCAAAATAATTATATTTTCACACATCAAAACTTACTTTTGCTATTTTAATATATCATTTGACAATAAATTATATGTTGTATGTTCAAATTCCATGTTTTATTCATTTATTTATTATTTTCTCTTTTTTTTTCTTCTCTCTTCCTCTCTGTCAGTCTCTCTGTCTAAAACTCACCACCACGCACAAAACTAATCACAATCACCACCATCTAAAACTCACCACCATTAGAGGGGAAAAAAAAAAAAAAAAAAAAAAAACTAGAACTCATCTGATACTCACCACTATTGGAGGAAACAAAAAACCCAAAACACCATTTGAAACTTACGACCACCATAGGAAAAAGGAAATTAGCCGACCCACTTATTTAAACAAATAGAAAACTCCATGCACTTCCATGTAGAACAGAACCCACCAGATGACGAGGTGGCGCGCGAAGGAGCAATGGGTAGTGGCAGCGAGAGGTTGAAGGTTGGCTTTAGAGAGAGAGAGGCGATAGAGATGGGAAAAAAATTATTTTACTTGTAGCATTTGGGCATGTACCATTCTACTAAGAGCACTAACATTAGGTGTGCCAAAATGCAAAAAAAAATTAGCATTTGGCACATCAAACACCAAAAATCCACCAACAATAGATGTTCCAAATGCCAAAGTTAGCATTTGCTACAGTATTGTTCTATTTTTGAAATGCTATGAACACCAAATGCTAAAAAATTTATTATTATTTTATTTAAACTTTTCTCTCTCATCCTTAACACATCTCTCTCTCTCTCTCTCTCTCTTCTAGCCATGCCTCCAACCTTTCCACACCACCAACCTCTCCATACCGCCAACCTTGCCACTTCGTCTGCCACATCACACTGCCGACTCACACGTCTCTCTCTCTCAGCTTGATTGGTGTGGTGGTTTAGGTTAAAACTGAATGGCAGTTCTAAGTTGTGCAGTTTTTTTGTGGTTATGATGGTTGTTTTTTGCGTTGTTGCTGTGGGTATTTTTTTTGGTGGTTGTGGGTTTATTTTGATGGGTTGGGTAGTGGTTGTAGGCTGAATTTGGTGGTTGTGGGTAAGGCAGCTGGTGGTGGTTTAGGTGATTTTAGGTTGTGGTTGATGTGGTCAGTGGTGGTGGTTGATTATATTGTGTGGTGATTGTTTTGCGTTAGTGGTGGCTTGTGGTGGTGGGAAGTTTAGATCTGGTGGTGGTGGGCTATAGGTGATTATGTGTTTTAGATTTTGTTTTTTTTTTTTTTTTTTGGTTAGTTATTTTATATTGTGGATGATGGTGGAGGCTGATGGTTATGGGTGATGGTTGATGGTGTTTGATTGGTAGTTGGTTGATTTTTGTGTTTTTTGGTGGTGGTTGATGATGGCAAGTTTGCAATTTTGATGGTATTGGGTTGTAAACTTACAATTTTTTAAATATTATTATTATTTCGTATGAGTTTTTTTTTTTTTTTTTTTTTAAGTGTGATGAATCTTAAAATAGAAGATCCGATGTAGGGCAAATTGTAAAGTGATGTGTTAAAATAGATAAAGTAGCTTTTTAGTGTGTGAAAATAGAATTCTTTTTCACAACAACTGATGCTAATGCTCTAAGAGTATTAGCTAGAAGTGTCCACGAGTCAGGCCGGGTCGGGTTTGTGCCTAACTTGGACTCGACCCAAATGAGGTGGGTGGATAAAAAATTGACCCGAAACCGACCCGGAGATCTAGTCGGTTTTTTTGGTTTGGGTCTCGTCGGTTTTGGGTTGATTCAGGTTGGTCTCGGGTTTTATCTCTGGCACCGAAATCTGGCCAGATTCGGTGAGATCAGGCTGAAATTTGGCTGGACTCAGCGAGATCAAGTCGAAATCTGGACGGATTCGGCGAGATCAGGTCGAAAACTAGCCGGATCCGTTGAGACCTGGCCCAGATTTCGTCGGATAACGACGATATCTCTCTAAATCTCGAAGGATTTAGACTTGATTTCGCTGAAAATGGTCGGAAATTCGTAATAACTTGTCGAACAGAGAAAGGCCACGATTTAGGTCGGGTGTTATGGGTTTCGAAAGGAAAAACTGACAACCGACCTGTGTGGGGTCAGGTAGCAAGTTTGGCACCCGCGTTCGACCGTTGGAGTCGTTGGATCGGGTGGTGGCGGGTCAGACACGGGCGGGTTTGCCGAGTTGAGCGTGTCTCCAAGTTTGTTGGACACTCCTAGTATTAGCATTGGAGAATGCTAATGCCATATCTAAGGTCAATTTGGCATTTTAAGTCTTAAAATCCATTGCATCAGACAATGCTAAACCCAACTATTGCAAACTTTTTTGCAATAGTGCTACAGTACAATTCTAAAGTTAGAATTGTACTGTAGCAGTATTCTAAAAAAAAAAAAAAAATTATTCTCTTTTTCCACTGAAATTTCTCTCTCCTCTCTCTCATTATTTCAGTTCTCGTCTCTCTCTTCCTTCTTTGTTTCTCATCTTCTCTCTCCTCTCTTCAGACCCAAACACCATTCTCCTCCCAACATACATCACACATCACAGTGGCTCAGTTTTACTGGTGGGTTGCGATCCGGCGGTTCTGTGGTTGCTTTTTTCTTTTGGCTTGGGTGACAGCGTGAGTCACTGTGGTGGTTGTGTTTTTTGGCGTGGGTCACTGTGGTGGTTTTGGGTTTTTTTTTTTTTTTTTTTTTTTTTTTTTTTTTTTTTTGCTATGATCGGTGCCTAAAGGGGTTGTGGGTCGTGGTTGGGTCTGGTGCCTGGGTCATGGTTGGGTCCGGTGTTTGGGTCATGGTTGGGTTGTGGCTGAAGTGGGTTGGGTCCGGTGTTGTGGCTGAAGTGGGTTAGGTCCGGCGTTTGGGTTGTGGTTGGATCGGTGGGCTAGGATTGGTTGATGGTGGGTTTGAAACAATGGATCTTTTGATCAGTGGGTGGATCTGTTGGGTTGATCATCGGTAGCTTCGATGGTGGCTCCGGTGATGATTTTTTTTGAATGGGTTTGCTCGGTGGGTTTCAAATCGGTGGCATGGGCTAATGGGTTTTTGGTGTCGTGGCTGTGGTTGTTGATAGGTTGAGGTGTTGATGGGTTTTTAGTGTCGTGGCTATGGTTGTTGATGGGTTAATCGACGGCGTGGGTTTCTGATCGGTGGCTTGAGTTGATCGGTGGCTTGGGTTTTTGGTGCCATGGCTGTGGTTGTTGATGGCTTGTGTGTTACTAGAGGTTGAGGGAGAAGCAGAGAAAAAAAAAAAAATAGTTGGAAAGTCCAGGAAATAGGTGTCTAAAAAAATGACAGTTATAAAGAAATAGTAAAGAAATATTAAAAAATAATATTTTAATAAAAATAGAGTTTTGGGATGTGGAGGTATTGTAAAATGGTATGGTATAATAGAATTATAGGTTTTTAGAACTGTAAAATATAATAGCATTAGCATTTTCCAATGCTAATGCTCTAATAGAATGGTATGTTCACAAATGCTAAAAGTTTTTGGCATTTGAAACATCTCATATATATGCAATTTTTTTTTTTTTTAATTTTTTTAAAAATGTTTGGTATGTTAAATGTTAAAATTTTAATATTTAGCACACTTGAAACTAGTGCTTTAAAAAACAAAAAAAGTAAAATCCATAGTGAAGAGAGAGGAGAAGGCAAGAGACATATGAGGGAGAGTTAGGAGAGTGGAGAGAAATTGTGTATAAAAAATTAGCATGAGCTATAGTGAACTTCTAGTAGAAGCAGTGCATTGTATGTACCCCTATGCTAAATATTTTTAAGTGTAGCACATCCGATAGTGTTTAGTGTGCTAAATACAAAATTTTTTACATTTAGCACATCTAATGTTGATGCTCTAAGTGTCCAAAAAGGTCTTTACCCATAAATGAACATTTATCACATTGACCCGTCATCACTCCATTTGCATTAAATGTAATGTGGTAGAATTGTCAATTCTCTCTCTCTCTCTCTCTCTCTCTCTCTCAAAAAAAATAGTTCATAGAGAGAAAGAAGAAGAAATAGTAATAATAATAATAAAAACCTAGCGTAAATTAGCCATTGTACAGTTTTAATAGAATTTATAACAGTTCATAGAGAGAAAGAAGAAGAAATAGTAATAATAAATAAATAAATAAATATATAACTAGCCTAAATTAGCCATTGCACAGTTCTAATAGGATTTAGAAGTTTGTTATAAGGTTATAACTAATTACAACTAGCTTAACATCTCGTTTAACACGTGCTTGAAATGGATTAGAAGTCATTTAGTAAATTTGATCAAATCTAACATTATTTAAGGAAACGACTCCATTATGAACCATTCACTCTTTACATGCTTCATTTAAATGTGTTTGATGAAACGATGTCATTATAGTGTTTTGTTTCCCATCAGTCTCTTCAACCTACAAAACGACATCGTCGGGACCTTTTCTTCATTCTTGTTAACACTCTCACTCAAACTAGTTGTTGCTACTGTTTGTGATGAAACCTCAACCTTGCTCTCTTGAATAGAATTGGATTGAAACGTAGATTAATAAATGTTCAAAAGTCCCATTTGTCTACTATTGGAAGCCCCAAGGCTTTATTGAAAATGTTTGCTATCTTATTTGTACCTGAGACGTGGAAGGTCTTTATCACACATTGTTGACTATTTTCTCGAACTAGATGATAGTCTATCTCGATATGCTTAATGTGTTCGTGATAGACTGGGTTTGCTACAATATGGAGAGCATCTTGATTATCACATTAAATTAAGGCATGCTTGGTATGGTTTACATTCAAAAATTTTAAGATTTGAATTAACCAAACTATTTCACATGTTGTTGGGGCCATAGTTTGATACTTTGCCTCAGCTGAGCTTCTGAAAACTATATTCTGCTTCTTTGACCTCCATGATATTAAAGAATTAACGAGATAAACCCAGTGACCAATTAATGACCTTCATGTATTTGGGCATCCAATTCAATCTGCATCACAAAAATGCTTTCAACTGTAATTCAAATTTGCTAGAAAGAGACGACCCTTGTCATGGGAACCCTTTAACATTTTTCATTATCCTGTGAGTAGCCTTGAGATGTGATTCCATAGGATTACATAATCTATTAAAAAAAAAAAAATTTAAATGACACGACGCTCTATTTGCTCTCCATAGGTTTACACTCAATTTACATACACATAAATTATTCTACACTATCACGACCAAAACCCGAGCCACATAAACATAATATAAGGTGAATTTCATACCTTGATGTAATATAAGACTCTTAGAATATTTTTTAGAAAGCACTAATTTTCTTGATCAAAGCCAGAATTCGTTTAGGAGAATATAAAGAGGTCATTCAAATACTTGGATATATGAAAAAGAGCTTTCAAGGAGTAAGTTCCTCTCGAAAATTGTTTGGAATGACGAAAGAAATTAAGGAACATCTAGTTATATATAATTTCCAACAACATTACATCTGCAGAATTCCGATTCTTGGATTGGAATTGGGAAAGTCTTATGGGAGGACACCAAGCCCATTATAGGGTGTTTGATTTTTTTTTTTTTTTTTTTTTTTTTTTCAAATGACCCTTTATAGGGTTTGAAAGTGATAATAATAATAAAAAAAAAAAAAAAAAAAAAAAGGACCACCTATGCGTGCCATGCATAAATTCGAATTCAAATGCATCTTTCACTACTCTCTCTCTCTTTCTCGTCATTTTTTTTTTTTGGAGATAATTCTCGTCAATTTTTTCTGTGCCAAAGATGTAGTTTATTTTAGTTTGTTTCGTCTTCAAAATTTCAACGACTGCACTATATTATATTTAGCTTTCAGGTGCACTAAAATCATGCATTTAATTGTAGCATGTTGTGTATTTACTACTTGCATGTTCGCATTTAGTTACTGCTGTTGGCGCAATTTTAGCTAAGACACACATACCTATTTCTTGTTTGCATTAGATTAATATCAACATTTATTGTTTTCATGTGCGAGTTCAACATTTAAGGAATTTTGTTCAGAATTTTCCCTTTAGTGTTAGAGTGAGTTCTAGCTAAATGCAGGGGTTAGATTCATGCAAGTCCAAATTGTTGCTCTGCTTAGTTTAGTGCAGAATTGAGTTTGGATTATTATTGACAATGACTCTAAAAATGTATATTTGTCTTGAGTCAGACAATAAACAACATGGAATTACTTTTGGAACCATCGTTACTCTTTTATTTTCTTCGCTATAAGTCTACTGTGACGTAGTAGTCATCTGAGACCATAGTATAGATATTGATATTATAAAAACCCTACAATCCCAACCTGCCTCTATCAGTGTAGTTGTTCATTATCCAAGTTCCCTAAAAACCCGTCAATTACAGTATAATCTCTATTTCTTTTCCTTCCTTTTTAAAAAAAAAAAAAATTAATGATAAACTTTATTAAGAAGAGACAAAACAGTGGCCAAAGGAAAAACTGCTCATCAATATCAACAAGAGTCCAAAGAGGGATAGATACTTGATAAGTTGGAATAGAGTAAAGAGACCAAGGAGATGTTGCCTATAAAAATAGAGTAACAAGGGTATTACAAATTTTACTACGTAGTTTTTTATAAACTTGTAACGATCTAATGAAAAGGTCTAGCTACATCTATGTTACACTCAAAGAATTAGTTTGCTAGTAGTGGCAATTAATATTTTTTTTAATTGTTAATAAAGACTAGATCAACCTATTACTCCCTCCGTCCCTTTTTTTTGTCCTCTATTCCATTTTGAGATGTCCCAAAATATTGTCCTATTTCTAAAAATAAAAGTCATTAATTTACTAATGTTCTTATTATACCCCTATTAATTTACTAATTCAATTTTTTAATAAATTTTTTTAAGGGTAGTTTTGGAAATTTATACATTTTTAAAAGGTAGACAAGACAATAAATGATGTTCCCTTAAAAAGTTTGACTTTTCAAACAGGACAAAAAAATTGGGACGGAGAGAGTATATCTTAGATGTAGCATTTAACATATATACACCCACACTGCACACTCAATTAATATCCCATCAGTTTCTCAAAATTAATATCCCATCAATCTAGAGTGTCTCAATATTTTTATTTTTATTTTTGAGAGAATAGGGCATTACAAAATTGATTTACCATCACTCACAAATAAGTAATTTAAACACTTATTTATTATGATTTGAAATCCACAATAAAAAAATTCACTGCCACTCAAACTCTAAATTCCATGTCAAATAAATTGCAGTATATCTTTTAACATTTTCTGTAGAAACATGATTTCTAATTATGTTGCAATGCATTAAACAATTATCTCATGCTCTCTTTGCATTATAACTTTGTGTTTTTTTTTTTTTTTTTTTTTTTTTTTTTTTTATAGAATTTCAATCTATAATATCTGTTTTGTAATACTCTTTTTGCATTATTAATTTTTAAGCAACGAAAGATCTCTAATTATGCCATTTAAATGGCAAAATTTCCCAGCTCACAAATTGTATGATTGCCAAACCTGCATGTGGCATTATTACGCGACCCTTTTTCCCATTTTGTTCTTGATTTGTTTTATTGTGCCATTGACCTTGTTTAGAGATCAAGATTCGGTTGAGATTGGGACTATAGTCAAAATATATTTAAATTTTTATACCTTAAAAACTATTTTCTTTATACAAAAAAAGGCACATTTTTCTTTATTTTTTTTTTGAGCATTTTTCTTTATTTTTTCAAAATTTCTATATTTTTTCTATTTTGATTTAAAATTTTAATTAAGTATATATTTTGCATAAAAAAAAAATAAAATAAAAGAAGTAATTAGCTTCTTTATTTCAATCATGCATATTTTTGTATTATCTTACTTTTTTTTTTTTTCAATTTTTTTTTTGGTTATAAATATGTGACATAAAATTATTGTATTATCTAAACTAGTTTTAAAATGTTAACATGTTTGTTTTAAATTAATTTTTTTTATAAACCGTGCAATTAGGTTTAATAATGATGCATCCACAACATTAGTTTAGCATTCTGGGGGAGCTTATTTAGTTTATAGGTTTATGTACAAATTTATAACATCCATACTTTTTCTACCTAAGAAAACATGCACACCAAAAAAAAAAAAAAAAAAAAAAAAAAAAAAAAAAAAAAAAGAAAAAGAAAAACCAAGAGCAGAGTTATAACATGCCCATCCCAAGTGTTATTGATTTATTACGTTTCAATTCTCATTCAGACAAATAGGTGGGAACAGAAAAGAAAAAGTGAGGGGAAGGGAAAGGAAAATGACACAGAAATAGGAAGAAAGCAACAAATATTTATTGTACATGATAGCAAAAGATACTCAAAGTCGTGCCAAGATTTAAAGCGAGAGTGTGGGTACTGTGGGGTATGTTGGATTTCACCATTATAAACAAGCATACGCACGTTTGCATGTATAGGAGTAATATTAAAGCCAAATTGCCAAACAACATGTCTACTTCAGTACTGGCTAATGATATTGATTTGATAGGATGGTATTCCGAACCTTCTGCTCTCACTTTATTGTCTGTCTGATCCATATACAGGACCACAGTCCCATTTTTGATTGTGTCAGAGTTGAGGGGGAAGGCTCAATGAGAAAGTGTAATATGGGATTAATAAAGGGTTTGGAATTTGTGAGTGCCTGAATGTTACTCTTGCTTGTTTTCATGCATGCAGCCAAATTGGAAGTGTAGCACTTTCGATACAGTTGCTCTACGCCCATTCTAAGTATACCTTATACTGTTACTGTCTGAAGGTCAATTACATACATAAGATGTCCACATGGGCAAATAGTCAAAATTCATGTTATTTTCGTAGAAATTGAAGATCTTAGGAATCGGGTTAATTAAAAGATCGCAACTCGTCGGTTGTTACATGGACCGGTAAGGGTTTATGTTGCGTTTGTTAGGTTTTAGATCTTTGTAAAATAGATTGTTTAACTTAATTAATTAACTAAGTGAATACTTAAGTTTATTATTCAAATATAAATTAAAACAAAACAACTATATCATGTAAAGCAGTAGAAAATTAAATAACACAATGATATGATAATCTTGGAAAACCAAACCTGTAAAAAAAACCTGGAGAGCATTTAACCTAGCTATCTTCAAGGTAAAATGCAAATTCAATAGAAAGAATTGAAGTTTGTACAATAGAACTTAGACCACTAACATTCTATTGTTACCTTGACTAGAAAACTTACTAGCATGACCCCATGATAGCTTCGAGTCCACGAATTACTTTTTTTAAACTTTGCACCAACACAAGCTCACCTGCTTGTGACTTTGAGACTTCACTCAAAGGTTTTGGATCTACTTAGATGTTGATCTTGTATGCAACAACTTCTACAACACCGAATTTTGAGATTTTTTAAGGAATAACACTGGTAGAAGACATGAGAAAGTTTTTTGGGTACAAAACCCTAGATACAAAGGAGACACACTCTTCTCTCTTTGAAAAGCCTTATAAAAATGTGCTTAAGATTTTCTTTATATACTAGGAGAGGTAGATCTAAAACCCTAATCCTTAATGGGCTTGAATTACTATTAGGGTTTAATTAAAATTTTATAGATACGACTCTCGATCGATTGAGCCTGTCTTTCGATTGGTCGAACCAGGCAAATTCTGAAATCTTCTTTTTGCAGCGTGCTTGTTTTTAAATCTTGACTTGAATCACTTTGAACATTGTCTAATAATACCTATAGACTCTAAAATCTATATCTAGACAAGTTTGTGTTCACGATTTGCCAATTGTTCTAAACTTTTAGAACCTAACAGTGTTTATGTTGTGGTTTAGTAATATACAATATTTTCATAGTACAATAATGGTATAGTCTCTCATTTATAATTAGTTTCATTAATTAAATTTATGGTGAGATCAAGGGAGTCAATTCCGTACCGTACCGTTCAGTACGGCCGAAATATACCGTACCGGCAAGCAAACCGGTACATATAACCTCCCTGTTTCGTACCAGTAAAAATACCGGCTGTACCAGCCATGTATCGGCCGTAGCGGGTGTACCAGCAGGTATAAAAACATGGTTTTTTTTTTTTTTTTTTTTTTTTTTTTTTTTTTTTTTTAAGTTTTGTAATTTTTGAATTTTTGTTAGGGCAGAATGGTAACTTATTTACATTAACTTATTAGTATTATTTGTTTTCTTAGTATGTGATATTGCAGAAGCCTGAAGAAAGCACACACGGTGCTCTCTTGATGGAACAGAAACTAAACTGTTAGTTTATGGGTAGTAAACCTCGAATCCACAAGGGGTTCCTTGAATTCACAAGGTGATAGGTCTGAAATTCACCAGAGAACACAATAGACAAATGTCTAAATTTTTATTGATAATAAACTATGAAAAACGTTTACAAATTTAGGGCCTATTTAAGGGCTCCTTAAAACTTGACAGACAAGAAAATATAATCTAAAATAACTCCTAATTGATACCTAACCATAACAGGAACCAAATTTGACCTAAAAAGCATTAAATGCACCTAAAAAGCATTAAATGCACCTAAAAACAAAAAAATAAATCACCTAAACCTAAAATAACGTTTTTTACCATAAAAATACAAAAATAATAAATTAAAATAATTAAATAGTAAATTGTGTCCTACATTAGACCCCTCCACTTGAAACAAGCTTGTCCTCGAGTTCATTCTTGAAATCTAAAATCTTCCACTCCAAATAAACAAATACTTTGAATGTTTTAATAACTTGATCCGGTTCTGAAACTTGAATCTGTCATAAAGTATAGCATAAAATTTCTTCTCATCTATCTTCAATTTATTTGCAACATCAATCAACAAAGGGTTGATAGTAAAATTAAAATTTTCTACTCCAAGAAAATCAACATATTGTGTAGTCATCTTCAACAAATCAACTGAGACCTGAGGATTGTGAGTTGTGGACTCATCCTCATATTTGACCTGAATTGAATCTTCCACAATGTTCTCAATAATTACCATCTCTTCATTCCTGTCATTATTCACAATCAACTCAACCTTCGTTTCTTTGACCTCTTCTTCAAATTTTTGACAAGTGGTATTTTCAATCTTCAATTCAATAATTTATAGCAAATCTTGATCTTTTTTAACCACTTCAAAATTTTCTTTAGAAATAGGTTGCCTCTTCTCAACCATCAAACCCTTTCCTTTACTTGACACATGGACTTGGTTGTCATAATTTTGGTTTTGAATATATTGCTTTTCAAAAAAATATACAGATTTATAATCAACACTTGTATAATCTAGTATATCATAATAGTCATTAGGAAACCATAAATCAATTAATACTCTTTTCATTCTTTGCCAAGAGCGAATTGGATGCTTACCTCGTCGCTTTCTATCAATTTGAATGTCTTCCCACCATTCTTCTGCTTCATTGTCTAATTTATTAGATGCAAGCCGCACCTTTTCATCATCACAAATCTTTCAAAAATTAAAATACTCTTCTAAATCAAGAAGCCAATCAATAAAATCCATCCTACACATATCTCCATCAAAGAATGGAATTTTCTTGTAGTTAGGAGTGCGTCTTTGAATATATCGAAAATTGTTGTTGCAAGATGATTTCCTAGCAAGAAGAGTAGCAATCTTTTGTTGGATTTCGCCAATAATTTTCTGACTCTTTTCACAAAATTGATGATTCTCATCACGAAAATTAAGGAACTCAGCCCTAGTGAGGACTGGGTTGCTGACGTCGTCACCGCCGTCATTGTTGTGGTGGTCACCGTCTCGCCAGTTAGCCATCAGACCAGGGTAAATCAAGGCTCTGATACCAACTGATGTCACGGAAGCCTGAACAAAGCACACACAATGCTCTCTTGATGGAACAGAAACTAAACTGTTAGTTTCTGGGTAGTAAACCTCGAATCCACGAGGGGTTCCTTGAATCCACAAGGTGATAGGTCTGGAATCCACCAGAGAACACAATAGACACACATCTAAATTTTTATTGATAATAAACTATGAAAAACGTTTACAAACTTAGGGCCTATTTAAGGGCTCCTTAAAACTTGACAGACAAGAAAATATAATCTAAAATAACTCCTAATTGATACCTAACCATAACAGGAACCAAATTTGACCTAAAAAGTATTAAATGCATTTAAGAACAAGGAAATAAATCACCTAAACCTAAAATAATGTTTTTTTACATAAAAATACCAAAAATAATAAATTACAATAATTAAATAGTATATTGTGTCCTACATCAGTATGCAATGGCAACTTTTAAGCTTTTTATTTTTTATATTGTGGTTTTTTTTTTCTTT
This sequence comes from Quercus variabilis, assembly GCA_030445155.1. Classification (NCBI taxonomy): domain Eukaryota; kingdom Viridiplantae; phylum Streptophyta; class Magnoliopsida; order Fagales; family Fagaceae; genus Quercus; species Quercus variabilis. Next base: position 44,980,637 of record CP129449.1, on the reverse strand, counting down.
TAATTGATACTAAAGTCTAAAGTCATGAATAATTAGTTCTGAATTAAGAAAATGTTTTATGGTAAACTTTTATATTTATTATAACACACACACACACACACACACACACACACACACATATTATAAATATAAAAAATAGTGGTAAACCCAAAAAGGTACACCGATATTAACCGTGAAAACTTGAAAATGTGTTGAAAACACAAGAGCAATTTAGATCCCCCAATTAAAGTTACAGCTCGATAAATTTTACATTAACTTAATATTAAGTGCGGAATAGTGTAAATGCGAGCAGATGAACAAATAAGCTATTCTAATCCATAAACTAAGCAACACAGCAGTATAATGGAATATAAAAGAGTAGGGAAGAGAGATGCAAACACAGAAAATACCGAGACGTGTTTTCGAAGAGGAAACTGAAGAACTCGGCGAAAAACTTCTCCGCCGCCCTTTAAGTGGAAATCGATCCACTAGACAATCAATTGGGATACATGGGTTAGCAAGAGACCCTCCAAGCCTAATCTACTCGATGTACCTAAACCCTCCAAGCTCCTACTCCAACAAGACTTCTTGGAATCGTGTCTTGTCTTAGTTCTCCGGATCCCATAACAAGCTCCATGTTGCATCTACTATTCTTGGCTTCTTCTAATACTTCCTAACAAATCCAAAACACTCTCTACACTCTAAATCAGTGTGTGTTGTGTTTGGATACAAATCTCCTCTCAAGCTATGATAATGGGAGAGGGATGGAGAAGAGACTACAATGATTTCTCACTAAGGATGAGTAGCTCTCTCTCAAAAGATGGATGTATGTGTTTTAGAAAACCTCTTTAGGGTTTTTTTCTCTGAATAGCCTCACTTACATATGTGGGTAATTATGGTATATATAGAGTGGGCAAGGATAGAGTGTATCAAAAATGACGGATCTGCTAAACAGAGCGTTTTGTGGGTATCTCGCGGGAAGGCTTTACCAGCGAGATACTCGCAAAAAACAGCTATCTACATCTGTCCTGACTCTTCGCATTTCAGCATGTGCAGGGCACATGTTTCACTTCGCAGAAAGCTAAGTCGCGAAATACTCGCGAGAAATCTTCAGTCTTCAAATGCTTGAGTCTTCACACTTTCTCTCTCTCTAACACACAACCCTTACAACGAATTCCACAATAGATACAAGGTATAAACGATTAATAATAAATACAATCAAATTTGGCACGGAATAAAAGCCAACAAAATACATAGTTGTAAATAACAACTTTACAGACCGGTATTCGAAATATATCGTACTGCTGGTCAAACCGGTACAGCATCCGGTATGGTATTGACCCCCTTGGGTGAGACACATTATTCACATGAGATGAGAAAACCTAACCATATGACTCTAACCATATTAATCTTTTTGTCTTCTTACTCTCTCTATCTCTCTCTCATCTTCTCCCTATTTTCTTCTTAATCATTTTATATTTTAGCATGATATTAGAGTCAGGCTTTCATATTCTATTTTTTTCTCAATATTTTTATGTTTAACAAGAAAGAAGAAAATCAATGACGTGGTGAATAGGTGATAAGCTATTTCTTTTAAATCTGACCCTTGGTGAAATATTAATGTTCTTAATTTTTTTTTTCTCTTTACGTTTTTATTTTTTTGGTAAATAATCTCTCTCCTTAGGTTATGTGGCTTACTACAAGTGCATATATCACTGAAGATGATAATGTGGTTTCAGTTACACACTCCTTGATCATGATCTGTTATTAAAACCAGAGTTCCTCAGCACACTCATCCTGTCAAATGCTTTTCGTAGGTCCTGTTTAATCCCCATCATCCCCTTTTTCACTTTACAATCATTGAAGGTGTGAAGTATCTTCTAAACTAACACCTCATGCTTATCTATCCAACGTCCTGAGGCCGATTGGCATAGTGAGATCAATTTATACAGAAGTGATCTTGGTATATATGTTCACCAATTAATATTAGCTTTGAAATGATTTTATACGCATAAGATAATTGGCCCGAACCTAGTTCGGCTATTTGGGGACGAGGAGGATGAGAGTATTGTTGAAAGTTCTAACTTATATTAAATGCACAATGTCACACATAAGAGCAAAGCAGCTTTTTCTTTTTCCTTTTTTAATTTATAGGAAAGCTCAGAAGATTTGACGGTAGCCATCCATGGAAGTTCGTCGTTGAGGCTATTCTATCATCTAGCGAAAAATGAGGAGAAAATGGGCATTTACTTTTTTAGCCAAAAAATTTCAGCAAAATGTCTCATATTTGAAACTATTTAAAGAAATACCTCTGTTTTGAAACTTGATTTTCTAAAAATCGAGTTTCAATTTAAAACTCGATTTTTGGACAATTGAGTTATAGCGAATTGGAAATAATAAAAAATAAAAAATAAATTTTGGAACTCGAGTTCCAGAAATTTTTTTTTCTAAGTCCATGTTCACTATAACTTGATATTTTAAAAATTGAGTTTTACATTTGAAACTCGATTTGTAGAAAATCAAGTTTCAAAACAGGGGCATTTCCTTAATTAATTTCATACATGGGGCATTTTGCTGGAAAGTTTGTGAAAAAGGAGTAAAAGCCCATTTTGGCCCGAAAAATGACTAAAATAAGATTTTGTACTGCTAGTTTTGCCTAAGTTTCCATGAGAATTAAACCAAAAACTTTCATTGGCATTGTATACAAGGTATACTCATAAGGGTAATTAGTAAACTATTTTAGAAATTTTTTATATAAAAAAGTGAAAAAATAATTAACAGTTTTGACAACTCTTTCAATTTATAATAAAAACTTTCTTAAAATAAAGACCCTTGTATATATAGCACAATTGTCTAGGAGAGGAAGATAAATAACAAGAATATATATAAACGATTGAGTTCATTTCAATCTATAGTGAAGTTTACAAAATTTTACTAGATAAATTAAGAATTATGCTAGTGCCACATTGAGTGACACAATTTATGCTACAACTCGCTCACATAGCTATTGGCTGATTGTGGCCCAAATTATGCCACTTTACGCAGCACTAGCACAACTCATACATTAATATGGATCCCATGAGACGTGTGATGTATAGGTGGGTATAGTAAGTCATAAATGTATTGGGAGCACTCAGTTCAATAAATAAAAGAAAAAAGTTTTCTATATATCTAGAAGAAGACAACTTCAGAAGCAATTCAACATATACGGCACACAGTATATAAGAATAAATAACTTTAAAAAAAATTATCATTATATAAGAATAATGATACGGCACACAGTATCATTATTATTATAAAATTATTATTCAGTTGTATTTTCAGTTCCCGGCTTTATAAGTATATTTTTTATTAGTACAAGAAATTTAAATATGACCTATATGAAGACGTGGGCTGCATCACCATTCATTATGGCAAAGCAGGTTTTGTTGCTGACTTCAAAATTTTGGAATACGTCATCACGAGCGTCCAGGTTATTTGTTAGTTGCTGTGGTATTAAAGCATATCGTTGATAGAGTTAGGGGTAAGGTTTACCAAATTCATTAACTTATCTATAACCTACTTAATATGGATAAGTCTTGATCTAATCTAATTAAACATTTTGGTTGAATGGGTAAAAACCTATTGGGCAATATAATTAATTATTGATAAGTTAGAAATTTATGGTAGTCACTACGCAAAAATCGTCATTTACCTATAGAAGACGTTACGCATTTATTACGATAATTGATGATGAAACGTAATGGACGGAGCAATAGTCATAGAATGAGCTGTAAACTTCAGACAAAGATTCTGTAACACACTAGCTGTTGAGCATAAATATAGTGATTCATTGCCCATTGATTAGGCATTCAACTATAAAAGAGAAAACACCAAAAACCCAAAGTACGCCGAATTACACACAAATACTCTACAAAAATCACTTTCTAGTTTGTTTCTCTCTAAAATCATTCTCCTTTTCTGACTTAAGTATCGGAGGTGGTTTCGCTAACGCCACACCTACTTGTTACTCTTCCACTCAGTTCATTTTACAAGTTTTCCTCCAACGGAGACGACCTCAATCACAGCTCCGTCCATTTGCTATGACGAGTAGCTCAACTGTTGATCTTTTGCATCATCAGTTTGGCACCGTTTATGGGAATGCTAATCATTCAAGCCATCTTTCCTAGTGACAAAAGAGTTCCTCAAAATACAAGATGGAAGTAGCGGCCACACCTCAGCCAGATGCTGTGCAACAACAACAAATCCAAGCCCTCTTGGCTAATGTGGAAGAGCTGACTCGCCAGAATGAAAAACTGCGAAAGACAATGGAATCCTAAAACGCAGAACGTTAGCAAATAAGTGAAAACCAAAATGAAGAAGAGTCAAACTCTTCAACCAAAATGAATAAGAGTCAAACTCACATCGAATCATTCAAAACACTTATGCTGTTGTAGATGACCCTAGACGAGGTGATGTGTAGGGCATTTCCAACAACATTAAAAGGAGCAACTAGGGTTTGGTTTAGCAAGATACCCCCATGAACTATTGCAAATTTTGAACAACTTAGCAAGAGTTTTGTTCGTCATTTTATTAGGGGGCAAAGACACAAAAAGCCAACTGGCCATCTTCTCAACATTCAACAAGCAAAAGGAGAATCACTAAGACAATATGTCACCTGATTCAATAAGGAGTTGTTGTAGGTAGATGAAGCTGAAGATCAAGTCATCTTAACAACCTTCCAAGCAGGGTTACTGCCAGGAGATTTCTTCTTCTCAATCACTAAAGTCCACCAAAAAAAATAGCGAAGTTGCTCTATAAAGATCAGAAGTACATGAATACAGAAGTGCGGTGCAAACAAAAGAAATGAAAGGAAAAAGGAAGACAGACGAAGTAACAAGTAGTAATCATGATAAGAAGGAGACACAAAGTGTTGGGAAAACTATAGGGAAAAAGAAGGAACTTCTAAACAAGAAACGCAAGTTCACTAACTTCACTCCTCTAATAATTTCAATTGAGCAGGTCCTTATGCAGATAAGAGACGATCCCTCCTTACAATGGCTAAAGCCAATAAGCACTCTAGTAGAAAGAAGAGACAAGAGCAAGTATTGTAGGTTCTACTAGGATCATGGGTATCGCACCGATGAGTGTAGGCATTTGAAGACTAGGTGGAGACTTTAATCCTACGAGGGAAGTTACAGAAGTGCGTTAGAAAGACAGAGCCCCACAGATACCAACGGAAGGACGACTAAGATAGAACTCAAGGAGCAGGAGATAGCAAACCTCCTATAGGAGAGATAAAGACGATATCGGGAGGACTAACAACAAACGAAACACTAAAGTCCTTGAAAAAAGCCTATGGGAAAGAAATAAATAGTGTCCATTTGGGGCTTCCTCCAATGAAGATGCCAAAAAATGAAGGCTTCCTCAAAAAGAGACGATCGCAGTATCAGGCAACCTCATGACAACCCACTAGTAATATGCTTAGGGTAGAAGAGTTCAATATCCACCAGATACTTATTGATAACGGAAGCTTAGCAAATATCATCTATTTGCTAGCGTTTCAGTAGATGAAGCTAGATAAGAAAAGGATCAAGCCTTTCACCTCGCATTTGGTAAGCTTCACAGGGGATAGAATCGTCCCTAGGGTCATCGTCACTTTAGCCGCAATTGCAGGAACTTATCTAGCACACGTCACTAAGGAAATTGATTTCCTCATAGTTGATTGCCCTTAAACATACAACATCATCTTGGGAAGACCTACATTCAACAGACTAAGAGCAATATCATCAACATATTACTTGAAGGTGAAGTTTCCAACAGCCCATGAAGTAGGAGAAATTAGAGGAGACTAAGTTCTGGCAAGGGAGTGCTACCAAGCTGCCCTGGCATCTAAGGAGAACCACACATGGGTGATCAATGAACCAAAACCAATTCCCAAACCGTTAGAAATACCACAAGAAGTTGAGATCATCCTAGGAGATTTGACAAAGGTATTAAAGATTTGAATAGCACTTCCAACTTTAGAGAAAGAGAAGATGATCTCCTTCTTAAGAGCAAACCAAAATGTTTTTGCCCGGAAACACAAAGATATGCCCAGGATTGATAGGAAGATCATACATCATCGTCTCAGCGTCAACTTAGAATGCAAGCCTGTATAGCAGAAGTAGAGAATATTTGCACCAAGGCGCAATAAAGCTGTAATTGAAGAAGTAGAGAAGCTATTAGAAGTCGATTTCATCAGGGAGGTCTTCTATCCAGATTGGCTAGCAAACATGGTCATGGTAAAGAAGAGTAACAGCAAATGGAGAATGTGCATCGATTTCAGAGACTTGAACAAAGCCTGCCCAAAAGATAGCTTCCCCTTGCCAAGGATTGATCAATTGGTAGACTCAATTGCTAGACACAAGCTCTTAAGTTTCATGGATGCATTTTTTTGGATACAACCAGATTCTTATGGATGAAGACGATCAAAAGAAGACCTTGTTTGTTATTAGCCAAGGGTTGTATTGCTACAAAGTTATGCCCTTTAGACTAAAGAATGCAGGAGCCACCTACCAAAAATTGGTGAATCACATGTTTTCTCACTAGAATGGAGGAATGTGGAGGTGTATGTAGACGATATGCTGGTGAAAAGCAAGGACAAAGCCAACCACTTAGACGAACTCAAAGAAACCTTCAGCACACTACATAAGCACGATATGAAATTAAACCTTGCAAAGTGTATTTTTGTTGTTGCTTCAGGAAAATTCATGGGATTCATGGTGTCCCAATGAGGAATAGAGGAAAATCTAGACAAAGTAAAAGCAATAATTGAGGTCAACTCACCAAAAATAGTGAAGGAAGTGCAAAGCTTGACAGGAAAAGTTGCAGCCTTAAACAAATTCGTCTCTGGGGCAATACATAAGTGCATGCCATTCTTCAAGGTATTGAAAAAATCCTTTCAGTGGAATGATGAATGCGAGGAAGCCCTTGCCAAGTTAAATAAGTACTTGATGAAGCCACCTCTATTAAGCCCCATGGTGATGGGAGAGAAGCTGTTCCTCTATTTAGCAGTATCTAATACTGCAGTAAGTTTAACACTGATCAGAGAAGAAGGGAACGTCCAAAAGAAAGTTTATTATACCGGTCAGGCATTTCAAGAAGCAGAGGCAAGTTATCCAAGGATGGCAAAGATAGCTTTCATATTATTGGTTGCTTCTAGAAAGCTCCATCCTTATTTCCAAGCACACCCTATAGTCATTATGACAAACCAACCCATAAGAAAGACGAAGAACAAGATAGATGTAACAGGACGACTCATTCAATGGGCGATTGAATTTGGCCAATTTGACATCAACTATTGGCCTTGAGCAGCAATCAAAGCCTAAGTGCTAGCAGATTTTATTGCAGAGTTCACTTACCCTTATAAGGAAGAAGAACCTCCTATGGAAACATGGACGGTTCAAATAGATGGGTCTGCCACGAAGAAAGTAGGAAGAGCAGAAGTAGTGCTCATATCTCTAGAAAAAGAAACATTGAAGTATTTAGTCAGATTGTAATTCCCAGCAACAAATAACGAGGCAGAATATGAAACATTGCTAACAAGGCTAAGTCTAGTGAAGGCTCTAGGAGAAAATAACCTTATCGTCCGAGCTGATTCTCATCTAATAATTGGACAAGTGAAGGGAGATTTTGAAGCCAAAGAAGAATGGATGCAGAAGTACTTGAAGATCGTCCAACGACTCTCATAGCACTTTGACAGCCTAGACTTTGTGTAAATCCCAAGAACCAAAAATGCAGAGGCTAACTTCCTAGCAAGATTGGCCTCATCAAATGACTACAACGCAACTTCCAAACTATGTGTAGAGATAAGGGGGCAGCCAAGCATAGAAGGTGAGCAAGTTCTGAAGATAAAAGAACAAGACGAGTGGATGACTCCCATCGTCCATTACTTGAAAGAAGGATGGCTCCCTAAAGATAAGGTGGGAGCAAGGAAGATACATATCAGAGCAGCTCACTTCGTCATTATTGATGATGTGCTGTACAGACGAGGATACTCACTTCCATATCTAAGATGTGCCAACTCAAAAGAAGCAGACTATGTGCTCTACGAGATACATGAAGGAGTCTACAGAAACCAGACAGAAGTGACGAACAGAAGCTTGCTCAAAATTATCAAAACTAGGCTTGAGGGGGCAAAGGCGGCGTGGCTTGAAGAACTACAAAATGTCCTTTGGGCATATAGGACGACCATAAAAGTTCCAACATGAGAAACACCATTCAGGCTGACATTTGGCATTGAGGCCCTCATACTAGTGGAATTGGGATTAATGATCTTCTAAGTCAAAACTTATGAAGACTAGAAGAACCAATAGGAGCTTAACAGTAGCTTAGACCTAATTGATGAAGTCAGAGAAGAAGTTATGAAGCAAATGGCCAAATACAAGGAAGCAATGGCTAGATACTACAATAGAAAGGTCAAGGTAAGAAGGTTCAACATAGGAGACCACATCCTTAGAAAGGTATCACAAGCAACAAAGGACCCATTCTAAGGAAAACTAGGACCAGACTGGGAAGGCCTCTACGAAGTAATCCTCATTCTAGAGAAGGCTCCTACTATGTGAAGTCTCTAGACGGCCAAGAATTTCCTCGAACATGGAACATAGAACACTTGAAGAAATATTACCAGTAAGGAATGCTTGACATTTCAAGTTGCCTAATCCTCATATTAGTATGTATGACAGTTATTACTTTTGTCATTCATAGATCAATAATACATGAAAGCATTATCTATGCGTATTTATCAATGATTATTTATGAGTTATTTGTCAACGAAAATATGTGCAACACTTAGGAGTCATCCTTGGGAGACGTCTCAAGGACCTCCGCCATTAAAACTCTAAATCAAAAGCTGTTCACACACAGCCACCAAAGTCGACTAAATCAAAGTTGTTTAAACATAACCAATATGATCGACATTCGAGCATGAATAGACAAAACATAAAAAATGGTTAACCTAAAGACGCTCCAATACCACGACTTAAAGTCACGAGTATAGTGCAACATTGTCATTCAAGCATGACTCAATAAAAAGCTGTTCAAACACAGCTAAAAATACTAATTTGTTCAAACACAACTAAGATTGTCATTCAAACATGACTCAATAAAAAGCTATTCAAACAAAACTAAAAAAATACTAAGTTGTTCACATGACTCAATAAAAAGTTACTCAAACAAAACTAAAAAAATACTAAGTTGTTCAAACACAACTAAGATTGTCATTCAAACATGACTCAATATACAGCTATCCAAACATAGCTAAAAAATACTAAGTCGTTCAAACACAACTAACATCATCACTTAAACATGACTCAATACAAAGTTGTTCAAAAACAGCTAAAAAATACTAAATTGTTCAAACATAACTAAGATCCTCATTCAAATATGACTCAATAAACAGTTGTTCAAACACAACTAAAAAATATTAAGTTTTTCATACATAAATAAGATCATCATTCAAATATGACTCAATACAATGCTGTTCAAATACAGCTAAAAAAATACTAAGTTGTTCAAACACAACTAAGATTGTCATTCAAGTATGACTCTATATACAACTATCCAAACACAACTAAGATTGTCATTCAAACATGACTCAATATACAGCTATCCAAACACAGCTAAAAAATACTAAGTTATTCAAACACAACTAAGATTGTCATTCAAACATGACTCAATATACAGCTATCCAAACATAGCTAAAAAATACTAAGTCGTTCAAACACAACTAACATCATCACTTAAACATGACTCAATACAAAGTTGTTCAAAAACAGCTAAAAAATACTAAATTGTTCAAACATAACTAAGATCCTCATTCAAATATAACTCAATATACAGTTGTTCAAACACAACTAAAAAATACTAAGTTTTTCATACATAAATAAGATCATCATTCAAATATGACTCAATTCAATGCTGTTCAAATACAGCTAAAAAATACTAAGTTGTTCAAACACAACTAAGATCGTCATTCAAGCATGACTCTATATACAACTATCCAAACACAGCTAAAAAATACTAAGTTGTGCAAACACAACTAACATCGTCATTCAAATATGACTCAATACAAAATACTAAGTTGTTTAAACACAACTAAAATCGTCATTCAAACATAACTCAATATACAACTGTCCAAGTACAGCTAAAAAATACTAAGTTGTTCAAACACAATTAAGATCGTCATTCAAGCATGACTCAATATACAGCTGTCCAAACACAGTTAAAAAATACTAATTTTTTCATACACAAATAAGATCATCATTTAAATATGACTCAATACAATGCTGTTCAAATACAGCTAAAAAATACTAAGTTATTCAAACACAACTAAGATTGTCATTCAAGCATGACTCTATATTCAACTATCCAAACACAGCTAAAAAATACTAAGTTGTTCAAACACAACTAAGATCGTCATTCAAGCATGACTCTATATACAACTATCCAAACACAGCTAAAAAATACTAAGTTGTTCAAACACAACTATCATCGTCATTCAAACATGACTCAATACAAAATACTAAGTTGTATAAACACAACTAAAATCGTCATTCAAACATAACTCAATATACAGCTGTCCAAGTACAGCTAAAAAATACTAAGTTGTTAAAACACAACTAAGATCGTCATTGAAGCATGACTCTATATACAACTATCCAAACACAGCTAAAAAATACTAAGTTGTTCAAACACAACTAACATCGTCATTCAAACATGACTCAATACAAAATACTAAGTTGTTTAAACACAACTAAAATCGTCATTCAAACATAACTCAATATACAAGTGTCCAAGTACAGCTAAAAAATACTAAGTTGTTCAAACACAACTAACATCTTCATTCAAACATGACTTAATACAAAACTGTTCAAAGACAGCTACAAAATGCTAAGTTGTTCAAACGCAACTAAGATCCTCATTCAAATATGACTCAATATACAGTTGTTTAAACACAGCTAAAAAATACTAAGTTTTTCATACACAAATAAGATCATCATTCAAATATGACTCAATACAATGCTTTTCAAATACAGCTAAAAAATACTAAGTTGTTCAAACACAACTAAGATCGTCATTCAAGCATGACTCTATATACAACTATCCAAACACAGCTAAAAAATACTAAGTTGTTCAAACACAACTAACATCTTCATTCAAACATGACTTAATACAAAACTGTTCAAAGACAGCTAAAAAAATACTAAGTTGTTCAAACGCAACCAAGGTTGTCATTCAAACATGACTCAATATACAACTATCCAAACATGGTTAAAAGATACTAAGTTGTTTAGATACAACAATGATTGTCATTTAAACATGACTCAATAAAAACTATTCAAACACAGCTAAAAAAAAAAAATTACTAAGATCGTCATCCAAATATGAATCGATAAAAGTTGCCCAAACACAGCTGAAATATACTAAGTTGTTCAAACGCAACTAAGGTCGTCATTCATAGCTCAATGAAAACTGTTTAAACACGGTTGAGTACTAAGCTCGTCATCCAGACATGGCTTAATAGAAAGCTGGTCAAAACGTAGCTTAAGTGCTAAGGTGTTCAAACATGATCAGAATCGTCATTCACACATAATTGTCCAACATAGCCAAAAACAGAGAGCTATTCAAACATGAGCTAAGTTTAAAAAGTTGCTTCAGCACATTGTCATAAAAGGTTGTCCAAGCACAACCAAACGTAAAAAGAGTTGTTTGCTGCAACCAACCTATTGTCAAAATGATTGTTTAATTGCCCAAAACAATAGGCCCGAAAAGAATTGTTCAATTGCCCAAAACAACGGGCCCAAAGAAAAGTATTGTTCTTACCTTGCAATAATTTTTTTTTTTTAAAAAAAAAAAGGAAAGAAAGAAGGAAAGGAAAAAAACATAAAGATTACTGTTTGTCAGGGACAGGGTCTGCAAGGGTTGTAATTGCGGCCTCCTCCATTACTTCAGCAACATCTGTGGCTCCCTCCATCACATTCTCTACTGTAGCCTCAGATGGACGATCAGACATAAGTTCCTTCTCAACATCATCCACAGCCAAGCCAGAGAGGTCCAAGCCAGGGTGATGCTTTGCCACCCACTTCATGAGAAGATCAAAGCCCTCCACATAGTACTTACACAACTTATTGAAATACTCATTAGAGTCTTTGAAGTCATATACCACTGTGGCCCCAACTGTCTGCAGTTTCAGCTCTAAGTCACCAATCTACTTGTCCTTCAGCTTGCAAAAGTCTTTTTCTACCTATAGGCTTTTCTCCAAGGTTGCCAGCGCTCCTTGTCATTTTCAGCTTTGGTAGTGAGAATAGCAACCTTGTTCTTAAGCATCTCGTTCTCAGTGGATAAAGATTTGACCAAAGGCTCAACCGTGGCCATATTCTTTTCTAAGTCCAAGAGCCTTCTCGAGATGAACAAAGACTCCCCCAAAGCCTACAAAAGATTTTTTCCCTTAGAAGAAGTAAAGCAAAGAGAAAGAAGATGAAAAAAACATCCTGTAACACTTACCTACCCAAGCTTCTAAATATGGGATGACATCACCTAACTGGATGACTTTGCCATCAGAGGGCTTAAGTCATCCATAGAGAGCGCCTCATGAGCCTTCAAAGCTGCCACGTCAGCATCATCCTAAAAGGTGGGAAGAAAGACTTACTACTAGCCTTATTCTTCTTCCTAACCTCCCTTCCACCAGAGGCAATCACCTCCAATGATAAGGTAGGAAAGGTAGGGCACTTGGCAGGCAAGTGGGCAGGAGGAAGTGTCCTTATAGGATCTTTCTTAGAGGCATCACCATTCTTTTTCTTTGACAAGAGACCACTGATAGTGCCACCCTTGGCCTTCTTCTCTTGGACCTCAGCCAGTTTCTGCTTACTAAACCTAGTCATCATTCTTGAAAGGACAAAAAAATAATAATATAAAAAGAAAAAAAAAAAAAAAAGAAAGAGAAGAAAGAAGAAGACAAAAAGAAAGAAATGCTTACTCTTGTTTACAATTTTCAAATTCTTCCAAACCTTAGTAGACGGTTCCAAACCCAAAAAGTGAAGAAATGGAGATTGAGGAGAAACGAGCTCATCAAAATCTTTGACGGACTCCAGGTACTCCTTCACTCTTTCAGCTCGATGCTGATACCTTTTCTTCAGACGAGGACGTTGGGAAACTGCAAATAGAAACACAAGTAAGTCATCTATCATCATCACTCATGAAGGAAGGGAAAAGCAATTGAAAGACGAGAAAGATGCACCAGACATGGGAGCTCCCTAACTACAAAAAAACTTAGGGGCTTCGTCCAGGTCCTTACTAGGGACAAAATCCCAACCACTTCCAGAGGCAAAAAAGAAATTTGGCTTCCAATTTCGAAGAGACGATAGGTAATCAAGGATTAACCTAGAAGCCCTATCTCACGGCTTAAACTCATAATAGTTGGGATCCTTCGATTTCCTCAGACAATAATGTACGTTTTTAGACCCCTTAACACAAGTTGTTTAAGCTAATTATTTAGCCAAGTAATTACTTAGATAAATTATTTAGATCTAGTTTAACACAATAAAATCATATAATGTAAATAATACGAAAATATAAAGAACATAACGATATGATAACCTATGAAAACCTAACAGGTAAAAAGCCTGGGGAGGATTTAACCTAGTTATCCTTAAGGTAAAACAAATCCATTATGAAAGAGTTGAAGTTTGTACAATAAGAATTAGACCACTAGCATTCTATAGCTACCTCGAATAGAAAACTTACTACCACGACCACATGATAGCTCCGAGTCCACAGCTACTTCTTTCTTTGATCTATAGCAACCACAAGTTCTCCTACTTGTAACTTTTAGACTCCACTCAAAGGTTTTGGATCTTCTTGAAAGTTCTTTATGCATCAACTAAAACCACCATTAAGTTCTTGATGCAAATCTTGATTTTGATAACTCTATGTGTGTGTATGAAGGTAAACACCTCTCAGATCTCACAAAAAAATTAACACACAACTCAACAAAGCACTTTAGAGAGCTTTTGGGTACAAAACCCTAGATCTACAAAAGAGGCACAAGATTCACTCTAATCTCTCTCTCAAAAACCCTTATAAAAGCGTGCTTAGGGTTTCCTTTATATACTAGGAGAAGTAGATCTGAATCCCTAATCCTTAATGGGATTGAACTATTGTTTGGGCCTAATTCAAATTCTGCAAATACGATTCTTGATCGATTAAGCCTTACTTTCAATCGACCGAGCTTTGCAATTTTGCACAGTAAGTTTCTGCATTCAGCTCGATTCAAACTATAACAAATAAACTTTGAGCAAGCCTAAACCTAGACTCATTGTTTTGATCATGGTTTACCAACATATACAAAGTGAAGTTCTAATACATTTGGTTCCTAAAGTCTTAGAACCTAACAGATAAAAATGGAGGAATTCGTCCCTCCTAATGACATCACCATCATTGGCAGACATCCAAACCACCATGCAAGAGACGATGATCCGCCAGGAGTTAGGCACTAATAGTGTTAGAGTAAGATGCAGGTAAGAAAAAAGTTCTCTAACAAAGGGATGAATGGTGAAACGAAGGCCATTGGTAAAGTCAGCCTTGTAAAAACAAACCTCGTCAGCGTTCGAATGACAAGCCCTCTCTTCGTCACTCGGTATACTAATTTTTACCGAATCAAGGAATTGAAACCTATCCTTGATCAGCTGCTCGTCCTTTCCCGTAAGGGAACATGGGATATTCCAAGCTTTATAGGGGGTGGAAACAGAAGTAACCTCTGAGATCATGCGATCATCAGACGAAGATAACCCTATCTTTAGATCACTAGACCTTACCTTATACATCTTTAACAACCTGGCTACCTCGGCAAAATGGGAAACCAGGGGGAATAACGAAGAAAGGATAGAAGTGTATGGACAGTCCTCCCCTACGAAGAAACTAACCCTTTTGAGACACTCCCCCACGACAGACTCAAGTAAGCAACCTAAATGAGCAAAAATGAAAGCTATTGAAGGGCAATCTACCCTAATAGTAGAATAATCTACCATGGAAGAACTAGAAAAGAAGAAGGAGAATGAAGAACTTACCAGGAAATGCGGGACAGAGAAAGGAAGCTTGAGGGAGAAACGAACCCTAGAATAGAAATTGCGTAAGGAAAAAATACAAAAGAGAGGAAACAAGAGGGAAAAATGCAAAACAAAACACGCACAGGAAAACTGAGACATGTCCACATAACGAACACATCTTGGCTGTACACATGGCATTCAACTGCTCAGACATCAAAACCTTCATAAATGCGTAGTACACCAAATATGAAGCGTCAGACGAATTTGTTCTTATCTCGTCTAGCAGATGACAATTTGAACAAGGGGGCGGCTGATGAGTCAAAAATTTATGGTCGTCATTACGCGAAGATTGTCATTTACCCAAAGAAGACGTTACACATTTATTACGATCGTTGATGACAAAAAGTAATAGACGGAGCAACGGTCACAGAATGAGCTGTGAACTTTAGGTAAAGGTTCTGTAACACACTAACCGTTGAGCATAAATACAGTGATTCATTACCCATTAATTAGGCACTTAACTATAAAAGAGAAAGCACCAGAAACCCAAAGTACACTGAATTACACACAAATACTCTACGAAAATCACTCTCTAGTCTATTTCTCTCTAAAATCCTTCTCCCTTATTGACTTAAGTATCGAAGGCGGTTTGGCTAACGCCACACCGGCGTGTTACTCTTCCACCAAGTTCATTTTGCGAGTTTTCCTCCAATAGAAATGACCCCAATCACAGCTTCGTCCATCCACTATGACGAGGAGCTCAACTGTTGATTTTTTGCATCATCAATTACTAAGAGCATCTCCAACAACTTCTTCAAATTTTTTACAGTTTGGAGAATGAACAGTGACATTTAACTTTTACATACTCACTTTTTCAAATACACTTTCCAACAGATTCTTTATCTCATTTAAATATTATTTCTTCATTCATTATTTATTCTTTTTTAATCATCATTTATTCTTTTTTTAACAACTATATTTTTAATGAGAAGTGTTATATTCACAATATTTTATGCAATACTTTCACAACAAAATTTATGTAAAAAGTTGTTACTAGTTCTAATTTAAACCCACTACTGAAATTATTTTTTTGCTCGTCAATACTATCTAATAACAATCCGTTACTTAAAATTTATTGTGAAAATATTGTGGTATCATTTCTTTATTACAATTTTTTATTTTTTATATTATTTTTCCCTTCCACCCCCATCTGGACACGTTTCTTCTTCTTCTTTTTTTTTTTTTTTTTTTTTTTTTCTTTTTTTTCTCTTGGTTTTTTCTCCACCACCCACGTATCCCACTCCTTTCCTCTATCTACCTTCTTTTTCTTTTTCTTCTAGTTCATTCCGGAGCGCTTCTTCTTCTTCAGCTATCTCTCTTTCTCTCTTTCTCTAGCTCTTTCTGTTTTTACTTTTTCCATTTCTACTTCTATTTTCTTTCCTCTTTAGCTCACTTCACACACACACACACACACACACACACACACGCATGCACAGCCGACATGGCCTTAGCCCATCTTTTTTTTTTTTTTTTTTAATCTTGTTCTGATTCACTTTGTTGTTACAATGGAGCTTAGATAGGCTTTCATGCTCTTGATTTGTTGTTTTTATTTTTATTTTAGATTTGTTGTTCTAATTAAATTTTTATTCTTTCATGTTCTTGATCTGTTACTGTGTTTGTGTTGATTGTGTTACCGTTTGAGAGGGACACAGATGAACAAAGAAGAGAGGAGGAAAGAGAAAGATTTTTTTTTTTTTATTCAGCCGGATATTTTTTTAAGATAAAATAATGGTTTGAAGTTGCTACAGTGTTCTCTAAATTAAGAGAATTACTGTAGCAACTTCAAAAAATAATTTAGAGAACTTGTGCATATGGAGAAGCTGCTGGAGAGATGAACAGTGTCATTTGGTGGTCCAAATTTAATTTTACCGAAACTGTTGGAGATGCTCTAAATAACTATTAATGGGTTAGTCTACTTCTTATCCACTATCCGTTGTAAAATTTAAAATTTAAAACATTAAAAGAAAAGAAAAGAAAAGATAAAACGCTAACTTGACGCATCCACCAACCTAGCTGCTAGACACTTTCTGTTCTTTTTTCTCATTGACTTTCTTGGATTTTCTTCAGATTTTCTTAACTAACAAGCATATCTCTTTCTCTCTTTCTATCTCGCTCATTTTTCCGACAAAGAGACTTTTAGAATCTCCTAGCCCTTGGGTTCTATGTCTCAATTTCTTGAAAAAAAATTTTCAATTACCTATCGATTCAGTTGGGAAAAAAGAGAAAAATTCAGTAAAGTTAAGAGATAGAGGATTCTCTAGAAGAGCACAAATCACTCAACAATTGGTTGAGATTTTATTGTAATTGTTTCATGGTCGAAGTCTTCTCAATCTTTTCAAGAGGTTCTGAATTTTGTTTATTTATTTATTATTGGCTTGTTTGGTTTCAGGAAAATGTAGGAAATTGTGAGAAAATTTTGAAACATAGTCAAATCTGAGAAAACATACCAAATTAAGCCTACTCTAAATTAATTTTGCTTATTTGAGTGATTTTCACTCTTAAATTGGAACTTAGAGTAAGAAGAGGAGCCAAAAAATGGGTGAATTTTCCTTTTGTTTGTGTAGTTTTCTCATAATCAAATAGTGGATATATTAGTTTTCTCGAGAAAAAAAAAAGTCAGTATTTTCGTAATTTTCTTTTGTTTTTCTTCGTTTCTTGGAGACCAAATTGTGGGTGAATTTTCCTTTTGCTTTTCTTATTTTTGTGGAAATGTATGTTAGTTTTCTAAAAAAAGAAAAGGTTAAAAAAAAATTAAAAAAAAAAAAAAAAACATGAATGTTTTGGTAATAATTCCTTTCTAGTGAATATATTGGTAATTTGTGCATATATATATATATACACACACATACAAATTATAATGAGTTGAGTGGATAATAGATATTTAATTTATACTTATATGGGTCATAAATCGATAAATAGATGCACCTGACTTGTTTATGACCCAATCCAAAGCTACCCAACTCACCCCATTTTCACTCGTAGTTAGAGCATATCCTCGATCACTACCAACCACAATATTGCTAGTCTGCATTGATCACACGGGAGATAGAAATTGTTGGCACTATCAAGATAAATCAATAGATAAATTCATTTAATAATTTAAAAAATTATATATATATATATATATATATAAATTCACAAAAGATCAACTTCTCGAAAAGATAGAGAAAAGAATTAAAAGATATTGTCTCATTGATGCTTCGAAATGTCTTATAACATGGAATATAAACTGTCACTATCAATTTAATGAAATTGAGGGTGCCCAGCTTGAGCTATAAACAATGTCACTTTCTTAAGGCTTGAGGTGATATACACATTTGCAAGAAATTTTATCAATCAATGTAGCAAAATTTTTAGGTATGTTGTCTCCGAGATACAACAATCAAGCTACCATTATTGTTATCTTTTAGGCTTATGCTACTAAATAAGATAGGAAGCTCTAAAATAGATCTCTCTTTCATACTCAAATAGAATAGTTATAGGAATGATTCTAAATAAAAAAGAATAGTTATAGGGAAAAAAAAAAAAAAACAATACTATTTTTTTTTTGGCAGAGAATGAGAGTGTAAAAGATAAAGAATAGATGACATTGACTAATAGTGTATCTCCAATAGGTGAAAGAAAAGGACCTACTTATTATCTTAGTAAATTGGTGAGTTACGCAAAAGTTAAATAGGTCAACTAAATATGAAATAATGGGGATATATAGGTCAAGTAAATATAAATAATTGTTATAAAAATGTGAGTTTCATATGGTTATAATTTTAAATAAAACTAAATCAATCAGTAAACATTCATGGTCCAAAATTTGACTATAGAATGAATGGAGAATAAAATTAAAAATATTATTCTTTTAGTGAAATACTTCAACAGAAATAAAGTTGCTATATGCAAGAATGCTAGAAAACTTATACCAGCTTGTGTCTTTATTTATCTAATTAATTTCTTCTTCAACCTAACGCGACTTTGGAACGGCCAGTTAGATTTGTTGCAAGATGGACTTCAGCAAAGCTTATGATAAACCGAGTTGGAAATTTATTGAAACCACACTTCAGAAAATGGGTGCCAACAATGGATTCAATTGGTGATGCAATGTGTCAGCACAGTGACATTCAACATTTTAGTCAATGGAGCTCCTACAGAAAAATTCAAACCCAATTATGGTATAAGACAAGGTGACCCATTATCACCATACATATTCATTGTCTACACAAATATTCTTTCAAGCATGTTGCAAGATTTAGAAGCTAAAGGCATGCTAAAGGGAGTGGAGATAAATAAAGGAGAGCTACCTATTTCACACCTCATGTTTGCGGATGTCATTATCGTCTTCTTCAAAATATCCAATCAAACTATAAACAATCTGAGCCAAACTCTTCAAAGCTTTTATGAAATGTCAGGTCAAAAGATAAATGGCACCAAATCAGTCGTGGTAGTTAGTCCCAGCTGCGACGAAGCTATAAAAAAAGACTTAGTCATAAAGTTGCAAGTAAACATCAAAACAAAGATTGGGAAATATGTAGGGATCCCGGTGGACCCAGGAACAACAAGAAGAGAAATTGGCAACCAAATCATTGATCGGTTATAGAGTAGACTTCACACTTAGAAAGGTAAACTCCTATCATCAGCTAGGAAGCTAACTCTAATTAAATCGGTCATGCAAGCTATGCCAATATATTCTATGTAGATCCATAGATTACCAAAAGATACATGCAACAAAATTGATAGTATCATTAGAGATTTTTGGTAGGGAAACATTGCAGAAGTAAGGAAATTGCATACCGTAGCATAGCATAAAATTTGATAGCCTAAGGAAAAAAGAGGTGCATGTATTACGAAGATGTAGACACCTCATTTTGTACCCGGTCCCAATGATGAGCTTGACATGTCTACAAAAGGTAATTGAAGTTATTTTTATAGTTTGAAAGTAATCACAACTCAAAAGTGCTCAAATTACTTTGAAAATGATGCTGAAAAATGACCTTTATTCACTGTTTTGACCATAATTTTTTATCCAAAAAGAATTTTTGTTTGAGGTTTGTCTCATTGGAAATTAGACATCTTGGGATTTAATTTGAATAAAAATTTAGCCTAATTTGGACTTATAGTAAGTTATGACCATTTGAAATTGGGCCAATTAGGTAGTCAGATTTTCTAGGTTTTAAAACTTCATTTTAAAGGCCCAAAACATCATGCTTTGATGTGGCTTGGCCCATAAACCCTTGAGAACATCCAAAGACTATTAAAAAGCTCCTAAAACTCTAATTTTAACTTATAAATACTCATCTTATGTCTTAGATCAAAACCCTAACTAGAGAGAAAGATTTTTTGGCCTCCATCTTCTCTAAAACCCTATTTTCTATTTTGAAAACCCTAAGGTAGCCTCTTAGCACGTTTTTGACAAAATCAAAACCTCTCTTTAGTTGGTTCTAAGGTAGCAAACTATTTTCTAATCTCTTTCAAAACTTTTTTCATACAATCTTTTCAAGAATATCTTTTTATTTTGAGTTGTGATTACTAATGAACTATTGATATATTTGATTCCTTTGATTATCATTCAATCTTGTTGTGTGGGCACTGAGGGGCCGGTTAAATATCAATCAAGTTGTGTTTTCCATAAGCAAGGCGAGTCTCTCTTCATGGCTTTTCCTTAATTTGGTTTTTTACAACTTGTGTTCTTGTTGTTTTTATTTGATTTATTTGTTATACATGCTTAGAAATATGTTTTGCTTTGTTTAATTTTTTGTTGTTGTGTCTCATCATGTTTTTATTGGACAGTTGAATGATTTGGTATATTGATGAATATGTTTTAATGTTAGTTAAGGTTGTTTAGTTTTATATTTAAAGCATGTTAGGTTTGGTTTGATTGTTGTTTTGTTGCTTTATGTTTCTGGGCATGTATGCATGCACGTACTTATGTATGCGTATGCATACTCATGCCCAAAAATGCAAATTTAGGGTTCTTATAATTTTGATTGTGTGAGAGTACTTTTTTTTCTTAGCACACAGGCCCAAGTAGAGACAAGGATCCCGAGCCCAAATACTTGTTGTTTTGGTGGACTGAGCTTAGTTCACCGCAACTAAATGGGACTAATTACGAACTAAGTTATGCGCAAGTCACATAAAGCTCCTCAAGATGAAAAATGCAATTCCTCTTGGTACCTCAAGGTGTACTGTTGTGGGATCTCGGGCATACTGTCATGGGATCCCAAGGCGTATTAGGCCTGTAAGAACTTAGAATGCTCTGGTTCTCTGAACTATATGATATTTTCCATGTTTATGTAATAGAGCTTTGTCCTTTCCCTTTACCTCTATGGGTGCTACATAAAAAAAATACACTACACATATCTTAAAATAATTGTTAGTTTCTTAGATTAGGATATACATTTTAATACATATACATATATGTAAATGAGTTTCATGAGAATGATTCTGCCACGAGGATCCTGGCCCCAATTCTCACGCACTTGGTGCTTTTGCACAAGACTTGTGGGATTTGGAACTCAAGTTCGAGTGGCTTTGCTTGAGCTTTGCCTTCCAAGATAGTTAGTTGAGAATGATTTTAGCAAGAAATAGTAAAAGAAGACAATGTAATAAAGAAATACACGAAATAATTGTTAGAGATCCTCAAATCAATATGAGGTATTTCATTATTTTTCTTGATTATGGATTACAATATGCTCACTAAGACATGATACAAGGTTCAACTAAGTTCAAAAATTACAGCCTTTAATAGCTATTCAAGCTTCCAAGACTTACAAAATTTGAATTTGTTAAATCCGAGTATGTGCTATAGTGGCTGTCTCTGGGATACTGGGAGCGGTTCCTCTATTTTCTTTTGATTTTACAGAGCTCTTCCTATAGTTCTATATTCACGTGATACAAGGTTCAACTAAGCTCAAAAATTACATACTTTGATAGCTATTCAAGCTTCCAAGATTTGCAAAGTTTGAATTTGTTGAATCTGAGCATGTGCTATAGTGGCTGTCTCTGGGATACCAGGAGTGGTTCCTCTGTTTTCCTTGAGTTTTACAGAGTTATCTTAACGATTCCCTTCTGGTTTTTTTATTCTACCTCCCCCCTCTTTAATGTTGGCTGCTTCCCCCCTTTTATAGTGTCATTTTAGGGTTTGGATACCATTGATTCTTCCCCCTTAGCTTCTTGGGTACCAGAGCCCCTGTTATGCCAGCCATTTCTGACCATTGATTCTTTCTCTGTTTCTCATATTTTTCGTCTTTTTGTCTTGTTTTCCTAAAAGCCACTTACTGACTTTCCATTTTGGATAGCTGACATTTACCCTCTGTTCTTTCAAGTCCTTTTACCTCTTGGACTTAGCTTTTTGGCTGTCCTCCTTGTTGTCATTTTTCCTAAGTGAGCAGAACCCTTTTCTGCTGGGTTGGAGGTTTTCCAGCCACTTCCCTTTATAGTTTTCTTTCATTCTGGGTTCTCCGGGGTACCAATCTTTTGTTCATGAATTATTACTCTCCAACCTTTCTGATTCTTTGCTACACCACTGGGTGCTTGAGAGGGACATATTTGTTCTTCATTTCTTGTATTTCATGGTACTTCTTTTGAGCTATCTCAATCCCACTTTAGCTGTGCTACACGTCCTGAGGATCCCAAGCCTCTGGTAGCCTTTGGGGATCCCGGCGTCCTTTCACTGGAATTTGCTGGACTTTTTTAATGGCCTTTTTTTCCTGGAAATCTGAACATACATAAGGCCTTGATGTCGATTCTTCTTGCTGCACGAATTGGGCCTTCTTTATTTTTTATGGAATGGGTTTTGTTGTGAAATTTTGGGCCTCAACAGCTTGTTTTGCTTAGTTTTAATCCTCTGTTTAAGTCTTGTTAAGTCTAGTTTTCACATATTTAGGTTTAGGGTTAGTAGAATAACATGTTTCACATGCTTGGATTGATAGATTGATAATTAGGGTTTATATATTGGATAAATCAAATGAATATGCATATGAATATGAACATGAATTGATGCATAGGTGATGTGGTGCTATGAGGTAAGTAAGGTAAGTCATGCATAATTACATGAACATGCATTTGATTGGGGTAATGAGCATGATATGGTTTACGAACATGATGAATATACTCAGTTAATGCCATGTTACTATGCTTGGATGTTTGGGATATGCTTGATGTTAATGCATTGTTGATGCTACCGTGTTGTGATATGCTTGCTACCTTAGATGAGATGAGATCGATGTATGCTTTGGTTGTGGTATGCCATGATAAATGAGCAATTAAGTTTTAAGGTGATTGATGTCATGTTGATTGTTAGATGTATGCTAGCGTGCGTGTGAGTATAGAATGCAATATTGAATGTGCCTTTAATGAGATTAAGACATAAGACACAATGAGTGAAAGCCAACCCTAAGGTTGGACGATTTTGGGTGCCTAACACCTTCCTAAAACCGTACCTAAACTCCGAACCCATACTCTGGTAGTAAGGTTAAAGGCCCTTCCCCGAAAGGATGCTATATTCATGGTTCCAAGGCCATTGTAAAACTAGGTGGGGGCTCCCCGTTGTGTCCACAGAAGATAGAACAGTTTAAGCAAACCCTCCTAGCCAAGCAATACTGGAGAATAGCTCAGAATCCTCAATCACTACTAGCCACTACTCTTAAAGGAAAGTATTTTTCAAAAGTTCCTAACTTATGGGGTATGGAAAGATATCCAGCTATTGCATCCAAAATATGGAAAGGAATATGGAAACACAACTTTCTGGAGATAAATGACAAGTAGGAATGGGAGATAATATTAAATTAAGGGATCTACTATGGTATAAACCTTATAATAAAACAACATTGTTGGAATACCGACTTGACAAAGGCATAGTTCAAGATCTTATGGATCTTGAAACAAGTACTAGGAAAGCTGAACTTATTGCATATATATATGACTCAAGAGTTGCACGAGAGATTATAAATACCCCACATTCAAAGTTTGGAGTTCCAAATAAAATTTTATGGTCTCATTCAAAGAAAGGGAAATACAAGGTTGATGAGGAATACAAATTAATTACTATGGAGCAAGATGTGATAACTAATCATGGTATGAATGGAATGGGTTGGAAAAATTTTTGGAAACTAAAAATTCCATATAAAATCTGTATGTTCTTATGGAAACTTTTACACAACGGGTTATCTACTAGAATGGAGCTAATCAGAAGACAAATAATGGTCAGTCCCAAATGCGTAACATGTGATCAAGAACATGCAACGTTGGATCATCTTTTTCTCAAATGTCCTTTTGCTAGAGCTTTATGGTTTGTCTCGTTTCAGACCCTTCAATTTGATGCAATTTCAGCTATTCAACAATGGTTGATAAAAACTCTAGAAAAATGTATAGCAAGTAATGGACTGGAAGATAAAGTTCTTAAAGATATTAGTGCCACTCCTTGGGTCATTTGGACAAACAGAAATAAAATTATTTTTGAAAATAAAACTGCTGATGTTCAACAAGCCATTTCAAACACCAAAAAACTCTTGACAAAATGGACCACATATTTAGATAAATGTATCCAAAATGGTTCAATAATCGCAATAAGTGCTGAAAACCAGATTTCATGTCAAAATTAGAATTGGCAAGCTATAATAATAGTTGACACAAAAAAAGCATTCGCATGAAGCTAATTGGAATTGAGGTGCCTTTGTGATAAAAAATCGTTTAGGCCAGTCCGATTATAAAGGTTGTTATTCATGGAACTCTTGTAATGATGAGAAAAACCAATTATCCACAATCAGAGAAGCATTATATGAGGCATATATGGATGCAAGGTTTCAGAGAGATAATCCTTTTTTTCTAAAATCAAGTCAAGGAGTGAAGCTAATTCAGACACATTGCCTTACTAGCTTGGAGAATTTTCCCATCATGGATGATATTGCAACATTAAAAAAGATGATTAAGCACATTCACATCCAAGTTGCTCCTTAACTAGTTTTCCAAGAGGTTTAGGGACCAGCAAACATGGCTATAAAGAGGGAAATTTTCCAACCTATCACAAGATGACACACCATACTATCAAGTTCACAAAGTACAGCCAATTACACAAAGCGCCATGTACTGCTACTAGGTTTTGTTATCATTATTCAAAAACCGATTTTCCAAGTGTCATTGAAATAAAAGCATAAAAAGCATGCAAAATCCAATCACACATCGATGCATGTAAGCAATGACATAGGCCACACATTGGCACGTGTAAGTAATGACATAAGCAACCCAATTGATTTCTGACATGTGTCATCTTGAAAATTAAGACATAAGCAACCCAATCAAATGATATCATGTGTCTTGGAAGAAAATTCTTAAAGCTCCTCCAATCAGGCTGTGACATGTGTTACCAATCAGACTCCACCACGTGTCACTCACCCACCCCTAAACTCCTATAAATAGAGGCTTTCCTAAGACATCTTGGGACACACCAAGGCATCTTGGAAGACACCAATGCATCCATGTCACAAGCAGCATCAAAGAAGATTTAAAAGTACAGAAGCTCTGCTGGAATCAAGCCCTAAAGTATCCAGGAACTTCAAGAACTTCAACCTTCGAATACGAAGAACATTCAAAGAGAAATCATCCAAATCATATTCCTAAATCTCAAAGTTTACTGAAATCAAGCTCAAAAGCCACGAGAAACTTCAAAAAACTACAAATTGGTGAAGCTCTATGGATTCAAGCTTTTAAAGCCCCGAAAAACTTTCACCACAAACCTTCAAAGATGAAGAACACACAAAGAACATGAAGAACATATGAAGAACACAAAGAACAAAGAGTTTCTAACAAGCTCATAGCCAGATATTCATTATAATTCTATTTCAAGGGTTTTCGATCCATCATTTAGCCAAATTGAAGGATATTTGGTGTTCAAATCAAAATCACATTTCCACATTTCCAATTAATAAATCTTTCAAGGAGATCAAATCAAAGGATTGCTTTTTTGTAATTTTAGAGAATTTTACCACACATTGATCAATACAAATTCACATTTGTAAAACTATTATACTTGTTTGATTTATTTCAAACTATAAATATAGTCATCCACAATGGCAACAATATGTTTACAAAGCTCTCTTGGATGTGATTTTATTTGGCAGTAAAAAAAAAAAAAAAAAAAAAAATCGTTTCAAGGTGAGTAGCAAATAAGGACCTTAGTGAATATTTCATAAATAATAAAGCAAGATTTGTTGGTTATAAAAATATTTCCTAATTCGTCATTATTGTGACAAGTAGCAGAATAGGGATGCAATACCTATAAAGTGGTAACCATAAAGAAAATTGTGCAATACGCAAGACATGCAGGTACTAAAATTTGTAATGGTGCACATATCAAAGACAAGTGGCAATAAGGACGTTACAAGCAACACATAGAAGTATGACAAGTTGCATTAGGGCATTGATGCCGAAGAAGAGTGGACCATAAGGAAAGAGTAATTGTCTCAATAACCATTAGAGGCCTCAAATATAAATAAATGACTCATTGTTAAGAAGAAAAACATTAAAAAAAAAAAAAAAAAAAAAAACACCTCGCCACTAAAATAACTATTGTATAGAGAATTATTATCTTGCTATTATTTTTCTTTTGTAGTTTTTTCTTAGTTCCTAGAGTTTTGTAAAGTATTCAATCAATTAAGTATATAGGTTTACTTGTAGTTTGTTACTTTGTTAATCTTAATTATATTCAAATTCCTTTGAATGTAATTCAAGTTCCTAGTTGTTATCTTCAAATACCTATCACCAATCATTTAATGTATTCATCAACCTATTCACATTGGCATTGATCAACCTTTCAACATCATGTTTTAGTGTAACTTTGAATTACTTATTAGGCTTTGTTTGGTTTTAGCACCACTTATATCTTATAATTCATATATTAATTTTTTTAACTTATAATTCATTCTCACTTCTCAGTTTTAATTCTCTATTTTCTCTTAACTCATTCCACACCATGTTTGGCACTCTTTACTCACTCTAAAATCCCCTTAGTTTTAGGTTAGAAAATTTAACATTTATCTCAATTGATGGAACCCACTAGTAGAATAGCTATTTGCCCCTGACTTCTTAATCTACTTGAAACAACTGTTTTGCTTATCTCTTTACAGAAACCCAACCCACAAACCATATTTGAGAGAAATTCTCTGACGAACCAAAGAAGCCAAACCAAATCACCAATATATAGAACAACCCAGCTATAAAAACCAACAACCACCACCCACTCTCTCCAATCGACTTAAGCACCCCACCGCCTACCACCACCAATCAACCTAGCTACTACACAAATTCAACCATTGTTTGATGCAAAAACCAATAACTATAGGAACTCACGAAACCCAACAACAACCGATTTGAATACCACCATAAACCACCCACAAAACACCGATCTCAACCCATAAACCTATCGCTACTATAAACAACACACAAACCACCGATCTCAACCCACAAAACCAATCCTCTACCTTGCTTGTTCATTGATCAGTCTCGCGGTAAACCTAATGGATGGTACGAGCTAGAGAGGTCATGAGTGTGGGTCCCAACACCTTTATTTGTTTTACCAATTTGCCATTGAAGTCAATTTTTATAATTTGAAAACTTATAAAATGAGTTCTTAGTTTCCAAAACTTTCACTTAACTTTTTTTGGTAATGAGTTATGAAAATTGAGGAGAAAAAAAAAAAAAAAAAAAAAAAAAAAAAGCCATTACGACTAACTTGAGGTGGGAGCCATGGATTTCAAGAATTGAGTAATGGTTTTGCCTAAATCAAACACAACCTTAGCCTCTTGATACTTGGAAGTTTGAAACTCAGTTATTACTTCATCATTTACTTTCCTTCGATAGCTATTGCCTAGTTTATCTTCAATAATTACATTGATCTTAAATAGTCTTCTTAATTAAGACACTTTCTCTTCAATAATCACATTAGTCTTAATAGTCTTTTTAATTAAGACATTACCTAAGGATATCTGTTTAGAAACAACATCATCTAATCCAAGTAAGATCATAAACAAAAGAACGTTGCAATATCCCAAAACAATAGTAGCGTTTTCTTAAAGCACCGCAATTGTTATAGTTTCATAGGCGTGTTTCTGTCCGATAGTGACATTTTTATAAACCATTGCAATAGTTCTTAAACAAAACTTTATAGTGATGTTTTTAAAAATGTCACAATATACTAAAATAGTAACAACACCATTAGTGACACATCTAAACCACTACAATAGGACAAGCTTCCTCAATTTTTTTCATTCTTCCCACACATAAATTTCCCAAAAATTTTGTTTCCCACGCCTCATCTCTTATTCTTTCACTTAGGGTTTTCTTTCTTTCTTTTTTGTTTCTCTCCTTGCGGCTCTTCTCTCTCTCTCTCTCTCTCAAAATCTCTAGCCACCATCCACTACCACCGTCGTTAGCCTCTGCTACTGTCGGTCACCCCTTGCCTCTACTTTTGATTTGGCTTCCTCTTTCTTTCCCCTCCTTCTCTCTCTCTCCATACCCAGCCCACCACCCACTGCCACCACCGCCGGCATTGCCACTCTTTCCTCTCTCTCATCTTTCCTCCTTCATCTCCTCCCCTCACTCATTCTTGCTCAGGGTAAGTTATCTATTTGATGTATAGTTTTGATTTTTGTGAAAAAATTGGTTTTGGATTTGGAGACTTAACATTTAGGTTCTTTATTTAATTTTTTGTTTTGATTTTTGTGAAATTTTGGTTTGGATTTTGTGGTGTAACTTGTAAGTTCTTTATTAAATATTTAGTTTTGATTTTTGTAAAATTTGGGTTTGGATTTGCTAAAATTATATGGGTTTTGAGACTTTTATTTTTGTAAGATTAAATATGGGTTTATTTTAATTAGTGAATTGTAATGAGTTTTTATTTGAATTTAGAGGCACTTGTTCAATTTAAAAAAAAAAATTGAAGATTTTTATTGTTGGTTTTATCTAGTTTGGATGATGGTGAGAAGTGGTTTGTAGTGACTTCTCTGATTCTAACACTTGGTTCGGTGATGTATATTTTTGTTTTGTTTTGTTTGTTTAATTGATTTTGTGTGTGTGTGTGTGTGTGTGTGTGTGTTTTGTTTTGTTTTGTTTTGTTTGTTTGTGTGTGTGTTTGTGTGTGTGTGTGTGTGTGTGTGAAGCTATTGAGCATTATAATTTTAAGGATTGTTATGAGTATGTTGAATAAGGCTGTTGGATGTGTCATATGTGTGTCTATGTATTGAGAGGTTTTTGAAGATGTTTTATAAAACACTAGAAAAAAGGGGGTAAAAACTCCATTATAAACCAAAAATTTTATTTAATAATTTCTTATATTTTGAATATTTATTTAGAGTATGAAAAGAGAATCTGGATTAGTATATGCTATTTTTAATAATGATGACATAGCTAGTAAGTGCATTGATAACATTCTTATAAATAGTAGACTCTTATTTTGCAGGTTAAACACTCATTTATTGTGGTAACTTTGGATTTTTTTTTTGAAAAAGTGCATGCTTGGCTTGAGCATAGTAAGTAATTTTCGCTTAAATACTTATAAAATTTTGTACTTATGATGTTGATTGTGTTGGGGTGGATTGTTGAGTTGGAGTAAGTAGATGGCTTGCATAATGTTATAAGGTGGTTTAAATTGATATTGGGAGTGTTTATTTATTTTTGAAAATTTGAATGAATATTGTTTAGTTATATTTGTTTATTACTTTTATTTTCAATGCTTGTTAGCATTTTATATTGTGATGTTAATGACTAATTTTGTGGTGGGTTGTTGAGTTGTAGCAAGCAGGTGGCTTGCATGGTGTTATAAGGTGGCTTACACTAATGTTAGGAGTTTCTATTATTTTTTAGGCTTTAAGCTTCCATTTGTTTGCTATTGAATTTTTTATTGATAAAATTCTGATTTTGGTTGATGTTTGTTATTTAGAATCAACAAATGTTCTAATATTTTTAATCTTTACCTGTTATTGATTAAAAAAGAAGACCCATTTTATCATTTTATTTTTTGTGTTCTTATTAATTAAGTGGAATCTCTTGTATGGGGATGGATTTATGAAAAGAAACTCTATTGTGGTCTAGCAAATCAAAAAGAAAAGAATGTCCTACAGTGGCATGTAGAATGCTTTCTTAAGATAGCTAGTGCAATTGAGCATCAAGAACTGGAACTAATTGTCACGTCATTAGCTAGAGCAACCAAGGAGTATGTAATTTTTAAAGCGTTCCTAATCTACTTCTTTGAGTTTGAAAATTGATTGCAACCCAATTGAATGGGCTCTCCTCATACTGCTCAATGGATTTAAGTGTCCTTACTAGTAAGAGGATCAAAGAAGTTTGTCATTTTTTAGTTTTTCTAATTTGTTTCTTAGAAACAAAAATATGATTGAAATTTATCTTTAACTTCCGCTCTCTACTTTTATGTAGTCCATGGTGATATTGGAAGTGTTGATTGTATGGTGTAATTTTGGATGATTATTGTTGAGGGTATTAAATTTTAATGTTTTATGATTGTATTTAGTGTTTACATTTTTTTTAAATTATGGCTAGTATTATTGTGTTATTCAAAATGATTTCTTTATAAAATTATAACTAATATTAATTTGTATTCAATGTAATTTCGGTTTGAATCAACATTCTCTAACTCCTCAAAGATCGCAAGCTTCATCCTATCGAGAAGCTAACTTCTTCAGGTAATTGCAGTGTTTTAAAGGGCTCCATAGACTATTACATAGTTGTTTTGAGCAACCACATTTAAGTGACACTTCATTTATAATATTGTCATAGTTTGGGTGATTGTTTTTAATGTGTAGGTAGACAAGTGTTCTGTTAAATTCAAGATGATACTTTAGACATATTTTATGTATTGGTACTAAATATATATCTATTTGAATCTATGGTTAATATGTGTTAGTTTGGCCATTTGTTATTGTGGAATATTGATGATCAATAGGTGTGAGAGACCTTGACAGAAGCATCCCTAAAAAAAAAAAAGATTTTGGTACCTTTTAGGGTAAGTGGTATAAAGTCGCTAATTATTTTTTTTTATATATACAAAAAATAAGAAATACTATATATATACAAATACATGACTAAATTGTTCTCTTCATTGACTGAACAAAAATTACATAATTGGAAAATTGAAAAGTTACATGGCTTTGGGTCCTAGTTACAATCTACCAAAATACATGGTTTTTTGTCCTAGTTACATTCTACACAAAACAAACAAAGACAAGGCTAGATCTGTTTAACCAAAGACCTAAATCTAGAGGCTAGGTTATAGAATGGGAAGATGTTAGGCACCCATTTTGCCCGGACAGAGTCTGGTCTTCTAGACTCTTGTGACCAATGTACCTTATGCATGTCATGAATGATATGATGAACATGTGACACTAAAATTAAATCACACAAATTTATTTACGAATGAAGTTGTAAACACAAATTTTTCTCAATTGCAAAAAATTAAACAATTGAAAAGAAATATGGTTTGCAAATATAAATTTATATTGATGACTAATGAGTACAATCTCTATTTCAATTCTTTTACAAAAGAATACCCTCTGATTCTATCTACATTGGACTTGACTTGAACAAGGAACCTTCTTGACTTTAGTTGGAAAATGGATTGAACGGTCTTTACAATAAATCTCTAGCTTCGAGCTTATTAGAGATTTATTGTTCTTCAAGTCTTTGAATATGAAGGTTTTTAGGTTGAACTTCTTCGGGGCTTTAGAGGCTTGATCCGTTGAGCTTCAAGGATTTGAGGTTTGTTGAAGTTTATGGAGGCTTTTTAGCTTAATTCTAATAGAACTTCAAAGAACTTATTTGAATGTGTTCTTCGTGTGTTCTTGAGGTAGAATTTCTTCAGAGCGTTGACGTCTCTATTTATAGTGGTTTCAAAGGATAAGTCCCACTTGGGATTGACTTCCTTATAGATAATTATCTCTATTATTATTTATTTATTTAATAGAGATAATGATTAACTATTATCATTCTAATTTAATTGAGATATTTATCTCTTATTTAATTAGAATAATTATCATCAAGATATTTATCTCTATTTAATTAGGATAAATATCATCTTAAATGACACATGTCAACATTTGATTTATTTAATTTAATGACATATTAATTTAAATTTTGTCACTAAATTTTGATGTGACATTTTTGTGATTGGCTCAAAATTTTGCCTCTTACAAATGCCCCCTCGAGACTTGATTATGTCCACAATTTTAAGTGTGGAAAGTGATCAAGTCTCGACAAATTTCATGTTTTGATGTAATCGATTTCAGTGCCTTTCATAATCACTGCCCAAGTAGAGATTGTCTAATGCAATAGAGGCCATGTTCAAATCCAGGGTGTATCTAGACTTAAAAGAGTTCTAATGCATGCGAGAATCCATCCATATAATACATGCAAGAGTCCACCATGAAGAAGCCATGTTTTTTTTTTCTTAGTCCTAATTGAAGAAGAATTCCCTTCCCATGAGAAGATAAACTCGAGAAGGAATCGGTTTCCTAGCCAAAGTTGTCTTGACTGGATGAGTTTTAGTTGCAATTAAACTCTCTCTGATTAGCACTATAAGAGGGCAGCTCCAGCCGCACATAACTCACAATTTTCCTCGCATAGCGCATAAGTTCGGGAATATCAAGAAAACTCCTTGGAGAAGACATAATATTTTTGTTTTCTCTCTCTCAATCAGGTAGCAAGGCATGATCCCTTTTTTTTTTTTTTTTTTTTTTTTTGTAAGCTTGTATATATTTTTGTAAACCGTGCTCATGACTTTTTTCTTCTTGTACTACCCGGCCTCAGAATTTTCCTTGTTTCTAAAGACCATCGCAACTGTGTCAAATTTTGCACAAGCTCGATTATGGAACTTCCTCTTCGAGAGGTACATTCTTGTACTCAGCTTTTTTTCTTTACATGCAATATTTTCTTCTGCATGTTGTGACTTTCTCTTAACATACATACTTGAGATGCGGGACTTGGTTTATCCATCTCTCTCAAGTGTGTAATTTGTTTTTTTTT
Organism: Quercus variabilis; assembly: GCA_030445155.1. NCBI lineage: Eukaryota > Viridiplantae > Streptophyta > Magnoliopsida > Fagales > Fagaceae > Quercus > Quercus variabilis. The sequence continues at coordinate 44,947,518 of CP129449.1, read as the reverse complement.
TTTGGAAAGAAAGTACTTGAGATGGGGGACTTGGTTTATCCATCTCTCTCAAGTATTAAGATTTGAAAGTATTTACTTGAGATGTGGGACTAGTTTTATCCATCTCTCTCAAGTGTGTAATAAATTTTTTTTTTTTTTTTAAATACTTGAGATGCAGGACTTGGTTTATCCATCTCTCTCAAGTGTGTAATTTGTTTTTTTTTTTTTTTTAAAGAAATTACTTGAGATGCGGGACTTGGTTTATCCATCTCTCTCAAGTGTGTAATTTTTTTTTTTTTTAAAGAAAGTACTTGAGATGCGGGACTTGGTTTATCCATCTCTCTTAAGTATTAAGATTTGAAAGTACTCACTTGAGATGCGGGACTTCGTTTATCCATCTCTCTCAAGTGTGTAATTTTTTTTTTTAATAGAAATCATTGTGAAAACTAACTTTTGTTTCTTTTTCCTCCCTTTTTAGCGTGTCCAAGCCTTTTCCTTCGAAGATTCGTATAATGGTGATGAACCAGCCCTATTTGTTTATTTGGAGAAAGACAACAAGGAAGCGAAGTCTTTGACTCTACTCACTCGCCTTCCCATTATTGGAGAGTTTTCACCAAAATGGGATTGGGATATATGTCCACCCAACTTGCCGCAGTGGTCACAAGCTGCTCCCCAAAATGTTGATGCAAGTGCCACACTTCTACTCACTTCCCTCCACACAAATATTGCGATTACGAAACCATACCCATCTCTGGGACGAGAATTAATTGCGGGTCAAACAAACTAGGAGTACTTCTTCAACGTAAATGGAGGAATTTCCTATATTCCATTATATTAGGAATGGTTGGAGGACACACTCAGTCGGTGCAAGGAACTTCTTAAGGCTGCCAACCTTTATGAAGTTGTTTTTGCTTCCTTGTTCACATATGATTTCAATGAACATCATGTGAAAGCATTTTGTGAATGTTGGAGTCCAATGACAAATCCTTTGCATACTTTGGTTGGAGAAATTTCTATTACAACGTGGGATTTGCATAAGCTTGGTGGGCTTCCTATTAAAGGACTTTTTTATGATGAAGTGGTTCCCACTGCAAAGGAGCTTGAAGGAGTTGATGATCAAGGGAAAAATTACTTGCCTCGAAGTTGTTGCTATTTGTTTATAGTCTACCATCATATCCAACACCGAATGAAGAAGCAAAGTAGAGTTAACGTCAACAAATAGATTGCTTTTTGGTTTAAAGGAGATGAAAGACATCCTACTCCAAAGAAACAAGCAAAGAAAGGACTCCATCCAAAATGCAGCCAAAATCCATCAGGCCTTATCCTTAACCGTGGGCCTTGGAAAGACAAAGAACATGCGGCTCTTTTTGATCTTCAAGTTCCTGAAGACCTTAAGAAAGAAACTTATTTGGTAGCTTTTATTGCTTGCTAGCTTTGTGTATTTGTTTTTCCTATTAAGGACTTGGGTAGCATTCGTCCTAGTACTTTTAAGATTGCTAGTCGCATGGCTAGTGGTGAAGTTTTTGGCCTTGCCGTTCCTGTTTTAGCAAGCATCTATCGAGGGCTCAATACAATCTTTAACAATCCTGTACCAAGCAAGTCTAGCAATGGCTTTGCTGTCCATTATGTTTATGCATAGATAGCACACTTCTTCAAAAGCCATCGTGTTGTAAATGATGAACTAGGAAAGCCTATGATGACAAGATATTCTGGAGTAAGCTATGAGGCACCGTTCGATGAAGTATCTACACGTGATCGCATGCGGTTTGGTAAGGATTTCTTTTTGCATGGGACTTCATTTAGGTCAAACCTTGACCTAACTTTTGAGGACAATGGAGGAATATCTATTCCAAGACTAGGTTATTTTATGTCTCTCCGCTCTGGATATTTATCTCTCCGATGTGAAGATCATTGTGTTGTAGAGTCATATAGCCTACACCGATTTAGTAGACGCTTTGGGTTCTACCAAAACATTCCAGGTGACCTAAAAAAAAGGATTCAAACTAGTACTTTAAAGGAGTTGTACCAATATTATCAGTCATTCTCCAGTTCCAACACGTCTTCCATAATGCTTATACCATCTTCATCCACAGACTTTGAGAAGAGAGTTACTCGTAGCTACACAGATTGGTGGAAAAACCTTTGTAAGGATGAGTTTACTAGAGGTACTAATACATTAGCCAAGATTGCACTTCTTCTTGCTAAGCCACCATCTAGTAAATCTTACAAAGGAAAGAAGGAACAAGCAACTATGAGTCCTAGCCATCAACTTCAGTCTACTGAAAATCTTTCTAGCACTACTATTTCTATTCAAAAGAGAGGTACTAAACGTTCAAGTGATATGCAATATGAGGATACACTTGTAGTTTCTGATGATGATGCAAGCTAAGATTCCGATGCTAATTGGAAACATATAAGAAAATCATCAAAATGTAGTAGTATGATGACCTCAGCTTACCATGTTCCTACTTCAACCCATAACGAACCTTCTATTGTGGACTTGGAGACCAAAAAGCGTAGGATTAATAATGCTATAGCATCTTCTAAACTAGTGAATGACACAAACAAGGTTTCTTCACAACTAGAACAAGGGATTTCTATGAGTAAACAAGGGGCTTTGATGCTTGGAGACCTCCTTTTGTTGCAACTTTTAGACTTCCCTTTGAATAAGATCTTTCCCAAGGATGAGGTAAGCAAGATTTATCATGGGATACAGAATTTTGGGATTGACCCTTAGCCATTGCAGGTGCATGTTAACAAATACTTAAAAGATGTTTCTTATTACATAGAGAAGGAGGCATCTATAAGTAATCATGTGAGTCTAGAGATTCAAACACGTCGTGTGAATGACACTGAACTTCTTATTACAGAAGCATCGAGTAAGAAAGAATCTCTCAGTGCTAAACTTTAAATTACCAATTCAAAGATTGATGACCTGAAGGCAAAGCTAGCTGAGTTAGAACAACTAGTGCCACAAATAAAGTTGAAGCAAGTTGAAAAGGATGGCATCATAGAAGCTCTGCAAGATCAACTTGAAAGCGTTAAGTCCACTACTGTGCTTAAAGACCAAGATGTGGAAGCCTTGAAGAAGATATAAAGTACCTTAAAGAGCAAGCATTCCGATTTGAAGAACTTGAAGTGGATGCTTTGATTGAACCTTTTATATATATATATATATAGAAGAATTCTGGATTTAGTCATGATGTAGTTTGGAATTTTCCTTCAATACGATTAAACTTCTTAGTCACCACCCTCCCCCCCCCCCCCCCCTTTATTTTGACATGTGATTGAACTAATTTTGCTCAATTTGTAGCATGTAATTGAACTTCTTAGTTAAAAACTAATAGCTCAATTTGTAACATGTAATTGAATTGCTTAGTTAAAAACTAATTGATCAATTTGAAATATGTAATTGAACTTCTTAGTTGAAAACTAATTGCTCAATTTGTTTTGATAGAACTTGGTATAGAATACCAAGTTCCCTACATACCCCTTGAAGGGGTTCAAAGCCATGACATAATTCAAAGGGCTTTTGTTTCAACATGTGACTGAACTTAGTATGAAATACCAAACTGCCTACGTACCACTTGAAAGGGATCAAGTCACCATGTAGTTCAAATGGTTTTGGTTTGAGACATGACTGAACTTAGTATAAAATACTAAGCTACCTACGTACTCCTTGAGAAGGATCAAGTCACCACGTAGTTTAAAAGGTTTTGGGTTTTTTTTTTTTTTTTTTTTTTTTTTTTTAACACTTTTAAAAGTAATGGGAAAACATCATGTACTTTTTTAAGTGTTGAAGTAGGCAGTTTTAAGCTCTTGCCAAGGAACATTTCAAATTTCAGGCATAGTAACATTTCAAGAAAATGCCATTGATAAGGCTAATTCTCAAAACATCTTCAGTTGTATCAGTGTTGGTTTCCTTCAATTCATCAACTGTAGCTTGTATGCCTTTTTCAAATATGGGTGGAGCATCCTCAACATTTTCTTCAAAAGGGGACTCCTCCTTTATGATTTAGTGATTGCTATATGATTTACTAAAGCAACAACCTCATCTTCCACCTTCTATTTGGTGGACACCATTGTACGTTTTTTTGTAGTCAAGGCTTCTCTAGTATTTACTTCCCAAATACTTCTATGCTTCATTCGAGATGGAATGGAGCTTTGAACCTCGTTTGAATCTTGATCCATGGGGAGTGTGTCGTCAACATCTCTGTGAAAGAAATTTGACATCTTATTTTGCTTTTGTCTTAACTTCTCATCCTTTGAGAGTTGAGAAGAAGTTGCATAACTAAGTCTTGTAAGAGCAAAACTTCTAGTGCCATTTTGGGGAGAAGTTGAATGATTGAGTCTTGTAAGAACAGAGCTTCGTGTGCCAGTAACGAAGTTATATCTTCTTGTGTCCCTAACTTGTCGAAGACTGAGATATAGGGAGTGGGTTGGTTAATGCGATAAAAAACAGATAGTTTCTATGATGGCTTTGAAGGTGGTTCTTCTTCTTTATCATCTGTTGAAATCATCAAAACACTAGCTTTCCAAATGGGGATACGAATGGGAGTTGGTGGAGTGTACCTAACTCCAGCCTTAGAACTTGTTGCCCTAACACCCTTGTCTTTCAATGTTTTTTGTCCTTCTTTTCCAGAGGCTTCAGGGATGAGCTTACCCAAACCACTTGGCTTCTCATGGTTATAACCAGCTTTAGCCATGAGTCTATACGTATTAGGGTCAAAACCCTCTTCGGTTCTTTTGGTGGGCAAAATCTTGTGTTCAATAATTGGTCCTTGGGATGGTCGTGTAAACCCTTTCAATGGTTGACTTGAGGGTCTTGATTTTGTAATTTTAGCAACTAGGAGAGTTAGTCCTTGTAGATTTTCCAATACTAACTCTCCATCTCCTGAAAAGGTTGATTGGCCCTATTTTCTTTTGGTGATTGGGACATAGTGTAACATAAGAGCTAGCTTGGTTGCTTTAGAAGCTTCATGCTTATTCTCTTTTGTGGAACTCTTTGTTTGCTTGTTTTCCTTCTCCTCAATTGGCTTGGCTTCCTTCTCTTCAATTAGAAAGTCAATCCTTGAAGTTTTGGAGTGGAGTTTACTTCTTTGCTAGATGGTGAAATAATGACTTGTGCTTCTTCTAGTGTGTCATCTTCCAAGTAAAACTTTGCATCGGCAAAATGTGATTCAGCTATAGTAAAGGGCTTGTGATCAACTACTATCTTCTTAAGTTGTCCATCTTGGAAATATTTAAAGCATTGGTGATACGTAGATGGCACAATGCCATACTCATGCAACCATGGTCTTCCAATAAGCACTTTGTAAGTGGTCTTAGTTTCAATGACATGAAAAAGCGCACTTGATTCCATTTCACCAATGAGCATATGAAGTCAAATCTTCCCAATAGCTCTTTGTCCACCCTGATTAAAGCCTTGAATCATCAACCTACTAGGAAGTAGTTCATCTAAGGAGATTCCAAATTCTTTCAATATTTTGAGTGGGAGGATATTGATTGGAGATCCCCCATCAATAAGGATACGATTGACTCATTGTTCTCGAATGTACCCAGTTACAAACAAGGGGCGATTGTGAATTTTGGAGCCCAACAAACGATCATCATCAGTAAAAATGATTAAAGAACATGTAAAAGATGAAAAGATATAATTCCCGGGAATTGGCACTGGGGAGAGAGATACTTTCACCTCAATAGGCTCAAATGAACCAAATTGAATGGTGAAATAAGTAGAAGTGGCTGTTAAGGCTACCATGGCTAGATTGGCAGTTGCAACTTTGTCATTAAACATGATCTTTCCTTGATGAGGTAGTTCCATGATTTTATCTTTCGACACAAAGCATTGCTCAATGGGGTGGCCTAGGAGGCGATGATACTTGCAATACTTGGGATCATTTGCTTGGTCAGCCTCTTCAAGATCTTTCATCTCCGGTAGCTCAATCAACTTCAACTCAAGTAGATGAATCCAACATGTTGGAGATATCGGAATAGGGAAGGGATATTGCTTTTCTTGCATTTCTTGTAATGTTGGTCTTCTTCTTCTTTCTTGTGTGAGAGCATATGTCTGTTCTTTTATCTTGGGTTTAACTAGAACTTTGAGAGGAGTAGTAGTTACAATCAAAGATTGCTTGTTTTCCGGTTTAGGAGGGAATTTGCCCCCTTTGCGAGTATCTTATCTTTCTCTCCCATTGTGGGGTTCTTGAACAAGCGGGCCTTGGTGACCATTGGAAGCAATACTGAGCTCCATCATGGGCATGTGTTGCTAATCCTTCAAATGTTTTAGGCTCTATTCCTTGAAGGATATAGCTTATAGCCTAATTCATTCCTTGAATGCACATCTCAATTGCAGATGCTTCAGATAATTGATCCTTGCATTTGAGACTAAGATTTCTCCACCGTTGAACGTAATCAGTGACAGGCTCTTCTTTCCACTGCTTTGAATTGGTGAGTTCTATCATGCTAACAGTACGTCGAGTACTGTAGAAACGGTTTAGGAATTCTCGCTCCATTTGATTCCAGCTATCAATGGAGCCAGGTGCTAGATTGGTATACCAATCAAACACATTTCCCTTCAAAGAGCGAACAAATTGTTTGACCATGAGATCCCCATAAGTTCCAGCATTGTTACAAGTTTCCACAAAGTGAGCTACATGTTGCCTTGGATTGCCTTTACCTTCAAACTGTAGAAACTTTGGTGGTTGATAGTTTAAAGGCATCCTCAAGAGATCTATCCTTTGAGTGTATGGTTTGGCATAGGCAATGGACGATTGACTTCCACCCCCAACTTGATCTTTGATGGCTTCCTTGATTAACTCCTTAAGTTAGTCAGGAGAGATAGACCCATCTGCAGAGAGTTTAAGATCCTTTGTTGAACCCTCGGGTTTATCATTATAGGTTTGTTTTGATTGAATGCTTTCATCTTCACGATTCGTTCCAGATATATTCCCCATCTTATTCATCAAGAAAGTTATTTGAGTGTCTCTTAATGCTTCCCTTTCTTTCATGGACTTCATTAGCTCTTCTAAAGTTTGGGCTATTGTCGAGACTTATTCCTCCAAAGATGTTATGTTAGTCATCATGACTGACATGACAAATGAATTAACAAAGTGAGGGGATTCCCTCAGCTTGGAAGTAGAAATATTTTTTGAAAAAGAGAATTAAGAGCCATCAAGTGATTCATCCTCTTCTTCAACAATTGGAGCTTCTTATGTTGGTTCTGGTGACAAAGCTAGTTGAGACAACATTTCATTGACAAGGATAGCTACATCTTTGCTTGCCCCCTGAGGAGATGAGGCTGTTTTGTGACTTCTCGATTTCAGAAGTGTTGAAAATAGACGAGGATTGGGGTATGGGTGTTGTTTGAGCATAGACTTCTGTAAGGGCTCTTATCCTTCCCCTTGTCATGGGTCCAGTATAGGGAATATCAAAGTTTGAAAGTGTAGGATCAACTTCACTTCTTCCAAAAAGAGGATTGTCGATTTGAGTCTTCTTTGAAGCCATTTGGCTTCAAAGGATGTGACAAGTTGATGAAGAAGAGATGAGAGGTAGAGATTGTCCCACCGAGCGTGCCAAAAATTTGTAAACACAAATTTTTCTCAATTTCAAAAAATTAAACAATTGAAAAGAAATATGGTTTCCAAATATAAATTTATATTGATCAATAATGAATACAATCTCTATTTCAATTCTTTTACAAAAGAATACCCTCTGATTCTATCTTCATTGAACTTGACTCGAACAAGGAATCTTCTTGACTTTAGTTGGAAAATGGATTGAACGGTCTCCACAATAAATCTCTAGCTTTGAGCTTATTAGAGATTTATTGTTCTTCAAGTCTTTGTTTAAGTTGAAGTTCTTCGGGGCTTTAGAGGCTTGATCCGTTAAGCTTCAAGGATTTGAGGTTTGTTGAAGTTTATGGAGGCTTTTTAGCTTAATTCCAATAGAACTTCAAAGAACTTATTTGAATGTGTTCTTCGTGTGTTCTTGAGGCAGAATTTCTCCAGAGCTTTGACGTCTTAGAAAAATTATTATAAATGAGAGAAGGTATGCCTTCTATTTATAGTGGTTTCAAAGGATAAGTCCCACTTAGGATTGACTTTCTTATAGATAATTATCTCTATTATTATTTATTTATTTAATAGAGATAATGATTAACTATTATCATTCTAATTTAATTGAGATATTTATCTCTTATTTAATTAGAATAATTATGATCAAGATATTTATCTCTATTTAATTAGGATAAATATCATCTTAAATGACACATGTCAACATTTGATTTATCTAATTTAATGACATATTAATATAAATTTTGTAACTAAATTTTGATGTGGCATTTTGTGATTGGCTCAAAATTTTGCCTCCTACAGAAGTCTCTTCTTTTGTTTTAAAAAAATTCAAATTTGTTTTGATTGGTAAAAAAAAAATTGATTTTGATTTGTCAAAATACCAAATCTGTTTTGTCGTATGTAGAAGAAAGTGGTTTTTGGAGATAAAATTCAAATCTATTTTTATTACATAAAATAAAGTCTTTTGGTTTGAAAAAAGTATCAAATCTGTTTTTTAAGAACTTAAAAAAAGAAAAATTGGATTTATAAAAGATTAGATCTGTTTTGAGATAAACAAATGTTTCTTTGATAACAGAAAAATCAGATCCGGTTTGTATATCTTAAAAAAAGAGTAAAAAATATATTTTAAGAAGAGAGTTTCACTCATACTCTAAATTTATGCAACATGAATTAAAGAAAACAAATACAATCATGTTTAATCTTTTTCTTTATTTCAAATTGCATGTATTAAAGAAAAATCAGATCTGTATTTAAGAAAGATACAAATCAGTTTTTAATTGAGAAAAATTTAGATCTGCATCTCATAAAGATGCAGATCCGTTTTTATTTGAGAAAAATTCATATCTACTTCTAAGAAAGATGCAAATCTATTTTTGTATTGAGGATAAATCATATCTACATCTAATTATGATGTACATCTACTTTATTTCAAGAGAATCTGGATCTGTACCTAATAAAGATGTACATTTGTTTTCTTTTTTAATTGCATCTCATAAAGTTGTAAATCTATTTTTATTTGAGAAAATTTTAGATCTACATTTAAGAAAGATGTAGATCTATTTTTGTATTGAGGAAAAATCGGATCTACATATAATAATGCTGTAGATCTATTTTATTTCAAGAAAAATCCAAATCTACACCTAATAAAGATGTAGATCTATTTTATTTTAAGAAAAAGAATTGCTCACATGCAAATTATTGACATTAAAGAAAGAGATTATAACAATCACATAAAAAAACAATCATGCTTTAAACAATACAACAATTAACAATTCATGCTATGGATAAAACATTCATCACCATAAAAAAAGATAGCTTAAAAAAGAGAGGGCAATTGAAAACAACCTCTTGTATGAGCACTCCTTGTTCTTGAGAGGATGTTTTAGGGTTTAAAGAAACTTATTCAGTAATCTTTGAAACCTAAAAACCCTAATTTAAGCAGCAAATCTCAGAGAGGATCAACAAATATCAGCAATTTGAGAGCCTCAAAACGTGTGCCTCTTAGAGCGTAAAAAAAAGGTGTTGAATTATGAGGTTTAGTCTCTATTTATAGAGGCCAGAAGGCTCTAAAAAATAGGCATGGACGATTAGAGTTTGAATTCGGACACATCTTTTTGTGAAAAGATCGAAAATGGTGTGCCTTATCGTCACCCAAAGGCCATTGGGCCAAAGCCTACAAGGAGAAAATTCAGCCTTTTTAGAGTGCTGTTCGGCACTCCAAAAGTGCTAAATTGCCCTTTGGACTCTGAACACTCTTTCATGTTCAAGCGTCGTTTGGACTCCTTTCCTAGGGTTTTTTGGCCAATCATTGTACCTAGACGCGTTTTCATCCTCCATTTATGATTTTCCACCTCTTTTTAGGATAATTTAGGCTATTTAAGAAGAATTATCTTGTAGATAAATACTCTAAAATAAATCTTGATAAAGTTTAGATTATCCACAATTTTATTGTTATCCAATCATCCATTTTATTCCTATGCATGCAATCCTATTTTAACACTAATTATCAATAAATCACAAAATTATTTAATTAATCTTAATTTTTTAACCAATCAGAATCAATTTAAATTGATCATGCATGGTTGACCTCTCCTAGACACAATGCATGTTGAACGTGCAAACTTGATTATGCGATATCTTTTGATCCGACAGGCATACCGTTGTTGCTGTTAGAACCTCAAGATCATTTTCATGATATGCAATGAATGAATTAATGCATGTAATGAAAAAACAAATTGATGTCGGTAATGCAAGAACAAATTGATGCATGTAATGCAATCATGATTTTTGGGGTACATGAATGGTCATTCGAGTCATTCTCCTTGATTAAATCATGGGTGCAATATTGAGTGTCTACAATAGGTTTATTTGATCTATTACAAGCTTGTGTTAGTTATTGTGGAATTTATGAGTAGGTTTTTATGGTATTTTTAATGACTAGAATGAATATATATATATATATATATATATGAGTAGGTTTTAGAGGCATTTATAAGACATCACTAAAAAGTTAGATGACAAATGCTTTAGCGACATTTCATTTTTAAAACGTTGCTATAAGATTTTTTTTAATTTTTTTTTTTTGGCGGCGTTTAAGAATGTCACTAAATGTATATTTCTATAATTAAAAAAGAAAAGAAAAGAAAAGAAAGGAAAGTGGCATACTATTTAGCGGCGTTTTTAAAAACATCGCAATAGACCTATAGTGACAACGCTATAGTGACGTTTTTGAAAGTCGAAAAAAAAAATGTTGTGATAGACAATTTATGTCTACAGCAATGTTTTACAAATGCTGCATAAACCCAGATTTCTTATGGTGCATGTATAACAAGACTAATGATGCTTTGAACTCTAGATTTTTTTTTTTTTTTTTTTTTAATCACCTAAATATATGTCTTAGCTTAATAGCAATGATGCTAAAAAATAATTTTTATGGGACTAAACTATACTATTAACACACCAAATTACTAGTCAAGACAAACTTATAGCAAATATATACACAAATATAATATGCTATAACTAATGAGTTTCATTACCAAAAATACACTCATTCTACTCTTAGTGTAGAAATTTTAGTATGGCAATAAATTAATCAAGCCGTTCATAAACAACTAAGACTTAGCTTGATAAAAAGGTCATTCAAGTTTGTTTGTTTATAAACAAGCTGAGCTTTAACCTTCATTTTAGGCTTGTTAAATAAATGAGCCAAACCCAAACAAAAACAACTTGTTCATGAACAACATCATAAACATTAAAGCTTGATACAAAACAAGTTGAGCTTAGGCTCATTTATAGGCTTGGTAATAAATTTGATAATTGAACACATATCTTACTTAAGCAGCTTTAAGTAATTGGGAGTTGGGCCCATTTGTTCAAACCAAATAAGCTTGATAATGTGCTTGTGTTGAATCTCAAGCTCAAAATCTTGATTTTGAGCTCGAGTTTAAGCTTGATATTGAGCTCAAGCTCGACTAGATTAATGAATTGAACCGAGCCACGAGCTCATGCTTTTATACTTTTTTACAAGCTTGAGTTCAAAAATCATTTATAGGCTTGGTTTGAGTTGAAGCCAAAATTAAACATTTTACTTTCGTTGTTGAGTAAGCTTAAACATTCACTACTTAACAAAACTCCACTCATTTACAATCTTAAATTGGAAGTGTTAGTACAAGATGAATGTTATTAATCAAATATACATTTTCTTTTATTTTCTTGAAATTTCTATCAACTTCTTTCCACAAGCTGTTTTGCTAATATTTTAGCTTATTTTGTTTTTATGTAAGATTCTCAAAACCTCATTTTTTTTTTTCTCTCATATTATATATATATATATATAGTTTAGCCCACTTTCAGCAAAAGATAATCAATAGAAAACCATTTAAGATGATGCCAAATAAACATTAATAAAAATTGCATATAAAGTCAATGTTAAATGATTTGAAAGCATTATTTAGATTTAAAACCAAGAATTGAGAAGCAATTTTTTCACATGTCACATGTCCTAACCTCACTAGACTTCACTGGCCTAAATAGTAAAAAATATAAATAGGCTTCTAAACAACACCACGCGAGTTGGGCCTTACCTAACACTTCTCTCACTTAAAAGAATTTTGAGCCTCCATCACATTAGCTTCACTACACTAAAAAATTGTCCAAATTAAAAGACCCATTATAACATTACGAAGCCAAAAACCTAAACTCTCTCTCTTTTCCAAACAAAGGAATGCCTATTAAAATAAAATACCTCACATTTCTTCCACTACACTTGAATAGAAAATGTAAGTTCCAGTTAGTTCAATTGATAAAGTGTCTTACCATTAAATAAGAGATCTGGATTTCATTCCCTATCTACGCCAAAAACTAATTAGTGTCTTACTTTAATTATAAGAAACAATCATCAGGAGTGGAGGTCATAAGTTAAAACCTTCTCTCCAAAAAAAGAAAAACAAATTCAAGCCCAAAACTAAAAAGGAAATCCCATAAAGGACTACACTACATGTATAAATTATATATGTATCTAGTATGTTATTTATTTATTTATTTATTTTTATATTGTCTAAAAGGAAATGTTAACGAATGCTCTAAGGATATTAGTTTAGGAACTATTTTTATAAACATTATTTAAATAGTTACAAGACTCTTGTTATATGTATGCATTATTTGATGGATTTAAAATTTTATCGATATATTTTTCTTATATCCTGAAAAATAAAAAATAAATATAAAAGCATTCCAACTCTGCAACTAAATGATAAAGGAAGATTGCAATTAAAAAGGAGGATGAAATTTGAAAACAATGATAAAGGAAGATGTGGGTGCATTGATAGCAGAGAAAGATGAAGGGGAGGATTTTTTTTCTTTTTTCGTTTGTTTGTTTGTTTGTTTGTTTTTTTTTTTTTTTTTTTTTTTTGGGAGAAGAATGAAGTGCAGGAGTTTGAAGGCATGACCCACGAGTGTTGAAAATGACTCTCATACCAAATTTAAACAAATTTGATTTGATATTAATAACTCACAAAAATCCGTTGAATGTTATATTTACTGTGTTTATATAAATGAATATTATATTGCAAAACTTGTAACTGATAAAAGATTATAGAAAAGTCAAAGATGTGAATTTGCAAAATACAAATGAGAAGATAAGATCAATGACCTCTCATATCATAATAAATTATCACTTACCATTTATAAGAATATTTTAATTTAATTACTTTCTAGTACAACTATTAGGTTATTTTCAAAACAAAACAAATATATATATATATATATATTTAAAGACATCAAATGATTATAATGCTGGTCCATATATCAACAGACAAGAAGTGCACCAAGAGTTCTGCTGATTCAAAGAATCAAAATTACAGAATGAAGTCCCCACTTAATTTACTGTGTACCCTATTTGCCGAGGAAACCTGCACATTCTCATCTATTGGCTTCTATCACAAAGATATAGTTCAAATCTTATTAAAATTATCTCCCATTCTCTCAACGTACCATGGCACTGTTAGTATTACCACTCCTTTTTTCTTCACCATCCTTTTTCGACTGCTACAAATATTTAAGAGTTGCGTGCAAGTTTTGCGACTGTCCTGACAATTATTTATGGTCTAACTATACAATTCATGTACCTAATTAGATCCTGTACACCATTCATTCCCAATTACCCATTTCCTTTTGAAAATTTGAAAGAACCTAAATACTCCAAGATATATATATATATCTATATACATTCTTAATAATACTAATAAATAATGACCCTCGAGTCAATCCAAAGCCCAACTTACTTTGCCCAAAATAACCTAAACTTGCAATTACCATCCCACCACCACCGCTTTTCAATTGAACTCTACTACGTGCCCTTCTTGACTTTCAAACACCCCCCCACCCCCTATTTATTCCTACAACAACCTCTTCCATTAGAATAATCCAACACTTACTTCTACTCTGCCTTCACACTCCCATTAATATAGCTTGTGAGCAACCCAAGTGACCAAGAGAATCCTCTCCATAGAAATTTGGAAAAAAGAAAAAGAAAGAGACAAAACTGATCAGAACAGAACCACTCCCCACCACTTTTCTATACCTATAAAAACCTTTGACATTAAGAGCTTCTCTGTCATCTCTGAATAAGATTCTACTAAAGCCCCCAGCATGTATTCCTTTCAATGTTTTCTTTGCTTCTCATCCGGGGGAATTGGCATGTACTTTGAGTAGTAAACAAGTATTCCGGCTTTAATGCAAAAGTGTAAGGAAGGGATGGAGGAGATGGCACTCTCTCTTATCTTACTTTCCTTTTTATTTATTTCCCTTTCCTTTCTAGTATATCTTTTCACAGGCGATTCCTGTTGTGGGTTTGGTCTATTTTTATATTTAAAATCTTCCTTTTTTTTTTTTTTTTTTTAATCTTTTCTTTGGGAGATGGGAATGACTGTTTATTTGTTTTTAATTGATATTAATTAAAATATAGGGTACGCTGTGGTAGGTGAGGAGGCTATAAGAGAAGAAGCTAATTGCCTTGATTACTCAGTTCCAAAAACAAGAGCAACAAAAGGGCTAGTAGTTCTTGCTGTTTCTCTTTTATTTGGCTGGCTGCTTAGATATCTAGATTAGACTTTACCCATCATCCATCATGGCTTCATCTAACAGACACTGGCCTAGCATGTTCAAATCCAAGCCCTGCAACACCCAACACCAATGGCAGCACGACATCAACTCATCTCTCATGTCAAATGGATGCCACAGAACCCCATACAATTCAGGTAATTACACAATTTTCACTATCATCATTTAAAGTTGAACCCTTTTTACTATTTGATTTTAGATTCTTGAACCCTTTTCTACTTTGAATCTCAAAAGCTAGGGCCTCTAGCCCACCCCTCAAACCCAAACACTTAACCAATTTGTGTAATTGTCTTTATATACTTATAAATTAGTTGTTATCTTATTGTTGATATGCAAAATTATATAACCCCAAGACTAGAAAGAGAGATTGATCTAATGGGTTTTTCAAGAGCTCCAAGAAAGGTATTAATTTGTGCGTTTGTGTGTGCATTTTCCCCAACAGTTCCTGGATGTGAAGAACGCAGTCCGGAGCCAAAACCGAGATGGAATCCAAAACCTGAGCAAATTCGGATACTTGAAGCAATTTTCAACTCTGGCATGGTGAACCCTCCAAGGGATGAGATAAGAAAGATCAGGGCTCAATTGCAAGAGTATGGTCAAGTAGGTGATGCCAATGTCTTTTACTGGTTCCAGAACCGAAAATCAAGAAGCAAGCACAAGCTCCGCCACCTCCAAAACTCAAAAAACCAGTCCCAACAAGCCCAAAACAACCTTCCAATTACATCTCTTGCTCCAACTGCTACTACTGCACCATCATCCTCATCATCTTCTTCGGAAAAATCATCTCCCAAAGCACCACTTTACAACACCTACTCCATGGGCTTTCCAAATGTTGCTGATGTTTCTAATTCACCAACTGCCTCAGTGAACCAGACCTATTTTCAGTCACACAGTGAGGTTTTGCCTGAACCTTTCTTCTTCCCAGTGCAACAGCCCGGAGGATCAGTGCACCATATTAGTGAAGGAACATCTAGTTTCACACAAGGGTTTTGCTTTTCTGAGCTATCAAATGTGGTTCAAGTACCTGAACACACAGTTGGGCCTTGCACTAGTCTATTGCTGAGTGAAATGATGAACGATGGGGGTTCAAAGAAAGATCAAGAAGAGAAAGTCATGAAGATCAATCCACAGCTGAATTACACTTTGACCACTCATCCAACTACTGTCTCTCCCTCTACAACTACTACTGGTAGTTCTGTTCCATCCTCCATCAATCAAAATCAAGGTAAAAAGTTAACATTTCAAATTTGTCAGGATATGCATGATAACACATTGACACACAATTCCCACTCCTCTTCACTGGAAAATGGTCTATTGTGCATGTAAGATATATTAGATTGAAAACAATAAGGTAGGGATAAGCTAGGTATCTTGGAATATATATATATATATATGTATATATGTATATTTTTGTCCCTGCCATTGTTTCGAAGATAAACAAGCATATCTGATTAGGCTCACTAACATTTTCACGGACGTGATTGATGTATGAGATTTCTCTTTCTTGTACGGACTGGCTTGGATGGACATGTTTGTCATATTAGGAAATATCCGAGGATCATTTGGTCTTTTGGGTCCGGGATTTGCGATCTCTGTCTAGATGGACGTGTGCATGGCTTGGCATTAGTCCCTCCAGTCTGTCCTGTTTGACTACTGCGACGGTTAAAACTCTTCTAAGATTAAGATATCAACAATGCTAATTACACTAAGTTTTACAATTTTTCCCATAATTTGTTGGGTTGGCAAACTATGATTAGTGCAAGGTCATTCTCGCGGGAATCATTATTGAGATTGTTTTTATTATACATTAATCACAATTTGTTATTTCAACAATTACAAAAAATATTGTGAATTTTGTTGAGCCTTTAAACTTAGGACCAACCTGTACACAAATTTAAGGAAATGATTCTATGCTGGCAGGTGTTGGGGAATTGGGTGCAGTAGGCGTGGTTGGCCCGGAGAAATCAACGGTTTTCATCAACGATGTGGCATTCGAGGTGGCTGCAGGGCCCTTCAACGTGCGTGAGGCTTTTGGTGATGAAGCAGTGCTTATTCACTTTTCTGGTCAGCCTGTTCTCACCAACGAGTGGGGTGTCACCCTTCAGCCACTCCAGCACGGTGCATTCTATTATCTGGTGCGCGCTTTGAGCTTTTAATTGGCGATGTCTCATAACTATAAGTGCTTGATTGGTAGAGAGTGCTATTGGGGGTCAACAAGAAAAATTATAGTAGTAGAAGCATGACTTTATGATAATGTTGAAGCTTTTGAGCTTGTGTTTTAGTTTACTCTTTTGTTGTGTGAACTGTAAAAGCTTTTTGTTTACCAACTTGGTATTTAATGTATCTTTCTCGGGTTGCAGATTTAGAAGTGTGGAAGCTGAAGAGATGGGCTAGCTAGCTTGCTATGGTTCCTGTGCACTTGTGTTTGTTTCATGTCTCTATTGTCTCTCCGATCTTTAATAGGGTTGAATTTAGGACTTTTGACTGTGTGTAAGGGGTCTTGGATAATATGATAATTTGTGGACCAATGTTTTATGTTCCTATCAAAGCAATACAAATGGAATATGTTCTTTTTTAAATTCTACTAGATATTATAAATTTTGCTATAAATAATTAAATACTTTCTTTTCTTTTTTCAATAATTCGAAATTACAACTGTGGGAGAATGATTCGAACATTATGTTATAGAAGTGATAAGTCAATTTATAAATGATGAAATTATGAATTTCTCATTTAGAGCTAAGTATAAAATTCGATGATTTAAGTATTTTTTATATATTAATTTCCTTTATGTAGGTTTTTAGACCCTTTAAAACATAAGTTGTTTAACCTAGTTATTTAGCCAAGTGATTACTTAGGTAAATTATTCAAAATTAGGTTAACACAATTAAATCATATCATGTAAGTAATGTGGAAAATAAAGAACATAATGATATGATAACCCAAGAAAATCAAACTTATAAAAAACCTGAGAAAGATTTAACCTAATTATCCTCAAAGTAAAACAAATCCACTATGAAAGAATTGAAATTTTACAATAGCAACTCAGATCACTAACAATAGTGAATTGAATTACTCCCACTTGTGTTTTCTTTAAGCTCTTGAAATAGCAACCAAAGTGATCATTAAGTTCTTGACATCAATCTTGATTTTGATAACCTTAAGTATGTATGAAGGTAAATACCTCTAGATCTCACAAGAAATTCACATACAGCATATCAACAACCTTTAAAACATGGTTAGAGTTTTTCTTTTTATACTTGAAGCAAAACATAAAACCCTATACGTCATATGGGCTTATACTGAGTTGGAAAAATTCTGCAAAAAAACAATTTGCACAAGTTTCAATCGATCAGGTCTAATTTTTGATCGATCGAGCCTTGTAGAAATTGAATAGTAATTTCCTGCAATTACTTGATTCCAAATTTACACATACACACACTTTGAGCAGCCTAAATCTAGACTAAATGTTTTGATCATGATTTGTCAACATATACATATTGAAATTTTAATACATTAGTTCCTAATTTCTTAAAACCTAACACTTTGGTAGTGTATAATGGAGTTGTCAATACAACTAAGATATAAATTAAGTACTTCTTATCAAAAAAAAAAAAAATTTAAGTACTTTGTAACCCAATGTGTACTATAATTAAATTTCAGCAAACTTGAGCTAAGACTAACCAAAAATATCCGGTATATTTAAATTTTCCTTAACCAAATATCCTTTTTACAATAAGGGAAAGAACAAGAAGCAGTTTTTACTTTAATTTTTAGGATACCTATGTAGTTTTTATGTAATTTTATGAATATCTTATTGATATAACAAACAGGTATATACAACTCATTACCAATATGATTATGATTCTAGTTAAATGAATATACGCAAAATCGGATTTTCTGATAAAAATTATATATCTTAATATCTTATAATAGTTTCAATTGAAATTTGGAGACCACAAATATATACATATGGTAGTATAAAATAGTATTGTAAACACAACTAAGATATAAACTAGCCACTTTGTGACCCAATGTGTACTATAACAAATGTATTTATTATATTTCAACAAATTTACTTGAGCTAAGACTAGCCATAAATATCTGGTATATTTAAATTGTATTTAATCAAATATCTTTTTTACAAGAAGGGAAAGAACAAGTTCTTTTTTTTTTCTTTTTTTTTTTTTACATCAATTTTTAATATAAAATTTAGGATAACTATGTTTTTACAACTCCCATAAACAAAACAAATAAAAAAAAAGGTATATACAACTCACTACCCATAGTATTACGATTCTAGTTAAAAGATTATACCCAAAATTGGATTTTCTGATAAAAATTATATATCTTATAGCAGTTTCAATTGAAATCTGGAGACCACGAGTATATATAAACTTAAATGATTATTTTTTTTTTTTTTTTTTTTAATTTTGCGACCATAAATCTGTACAATATCCAATTGAGAATTTGAAAAATAAAAAATGTGCCCCTAACTCTAAAATGGCTGTCATTTTTTATTAGTCTTTTGTTAAAAGCTTTCTAGGTATATAGTATTTCCAACTCATTGCTTATATTCAATTAAGTTTATGAATATCTAATTAATATAAGCAACAGGTATATAGAACTCACTACTTGTAGGATTATAATTCTAATTAAATGAATATACTCCAAATTGGATTTTCTTATAAAGATTATATATCTTACAACAATTTCAATTGAGATTTGGAGAGTATACATTTACTTAAATGAATTTTACTAATTTTGAGACCATTAATATATATATACACACACACTCATATACACACCCTTGTGTGTATGTGCGCACATGCGGATAGATGAGTGACACTTTTTTTTTTTTGTTGGAAACATGTAAACTTTTTTTATAATTTGATAATTACAAGAATATGAGACGATGGAATTTCAATTATGATTTTCTGAAATAACAGTACTAAAAGTTACAAGACTAGTAGCTATAAAGATATAAAGTGACTCATGAGTATTGTGATTAAAATTTAAACACCTAATTTTTTTTTAATTTTTTTTTTTATATCTATATAGTTATGACATGGAAGGAGTATTTAAATTTTAAACTTCTCAATCATTTAGAAACGTCAAACAATATCAATTAAACTACAAATCTCTCTACAAACACCTTATTTTCAAATGTTCATGGCTGATATATATATATATATATATATATGCAATTAATGCTAACTCACGTTCAAGTGAGGTGATATCATTCTCATAAATTCCGCCAGCTTTTGGTTTGTACTTGCTTAATTTTGAAGACTTCTTACTGGTTCGACTTATGCGTTTCTATTACTACCACTCAATTAAGGTCAAGCTGCTAACTTCTTTTTTGTTTCTCTTTGGGGGAAGAGAGAGATCCCAAACAACTATTTGCTCAAAGATTTGGCAACATAGATACTTAGAGCGATATTAGGGATTTTGTTTTTATTTTATTGTATAAATCTTTATTGGCGTGTCTACTTTTTCAATACGAAACAAAAAATAATTAAAAGTTTTAATGTATTATGTTATTATTGAAAGTAACTTAAATCACATTAAGTTATCAAATGCACATATATTGTAAGAGCATCCACAGCAGGTGTGGCAAATGTGCCAAATACTAAATATTTGGCACATTTGCCACACTAAATACAAAAATGAAGTTTTATGAGATGTGCCAAATCTCAAAAATTATACAACATGGCTACAGTACCATTGCAAATTTGTAACAGTACGGATAGATGTTGCAAAAATTTTATTGTTTTATATTGTCTTTTCTCTCTCCTCTTTCTTCATTTTTTCTTTTCTCTTCTCTCTCACTCACCGGCTCCCTCTCTCAAATTAGACCCAGCGCTTCCCTCAACAGAGAAAGAACAAAATGGGTGAGGCGCAAGTGGATCATCGCCATCATCACTCCGATCAGATCACCACTCCGATCGGATCATCGCCATCGTCATCGCCACTCCAATTGGATCATTGTTCTTCTCTCATCGCCATCACCACTCCGATCAGACCCAACTCTTCTCTCATCGCCACTCTGATCAAATCATCGTCATTGCCGTCGGAGGCGCAAGCGGCATGGGTGAGGCCACTCCGATCATCGCCATCGTCATCGCCGCTCTGATCGCGACGATCTCTCTCTCTTTTTTGGTGGTTGGTTGTTTTGATTGTTGGTAGTTGGCTAATTTTGGTTGATGGTGGTAGGTTGATCGGGTTGTGGGTATGAGATTTGGGATGGTCTCAGATCGGGGTTGTGGGTGTGAGATTTGGGATGGGTATGAGATTTCGGTTGATGATGTTTTTTTTTTTTTTTTTTTTTGGTGTAGGGGCTGTTATTGGTTGTAGTGTTTGTTTGAGTTTTTTTTTTTTTTTTTTTTTTTTTTGATAGTAGTGGCTGATATTGGTGGTTAGTGGTTGATCTGTGAGAGTGGCCAATGGTTGTGGGCTGTGGCAGTTGATCTGCGATGTGGGCTGTTGTTACTGTTATTGTTGTTGATGATAATGGGAGAGGGGATAATATATTATTTTAATATGTAGTAAATATTATTTTAATGTATATAATTGAATTATAAAAAATCTGATAAATAAGATGTTGTAAAATGATGTGGTAAAATAATAAAGTAGGCATTTAATGTGGCAAAATAGCATAATTTTTGCACCAACTGCTATGGATACTCTAATAAAATTAATAGTAACACTTTCTATGTGTGTTGCCTTGAGCTTTTACATCTTGCTTTTCGTTTATTTTAGTTAAGTACAACTATTTAAAACCTTATATTTTCAAATACAAATATATTTTAATTCACTTAAAAAAAAAATAACAACAAATAAATTGATATCAAACATTCAAATTATGAGTTTCCAAGAGTTTTTACATTTTACGTTTATTTATATACAATTTTGTAAAACTTCTTTTTTTAAGTATAAACAATTATCTTTATATAGTTTTAAAAAAAAAATTATATCAAACGCACATATATATGAAACAAGCGGTGTTCATTCCAAATCACAATTTATGAGTGATTATTACATTGTTTCTCGATCATATAAGATTATCTTAAAATAAAACATGCATCTTGCATGAAAAAGACGATAGACATTATTTGTGAAGTTAAGTATGAAGTGACTGATGAATCGAGGAAAGTAACATAAATAAATTAATAAATGAAGTGACTGATGAAGGCAGTGGCCATACCGCATACCCTCGATCGACGTGTCTTTTTAGGGGAGATTGTATGTGTTGGTCAAGCCTCATCATCCGGCTCTTTCATCCAGTGGGCATGATGGATCGTATCTACTTTCCACCATATATACTAGTATTTAACAAATTGGGAAGTGACAATTTCGTGGCTAAAAGTGTGGTGGGACACGACTACGTGCCCGTTTGTCTGTACTTTTTAATGGTAAAAAGTATTTTATATTTTAAAGTTAAAAATTTTAAGGTTCGGTTCGGTATATGTGTTTAAAATTTAAAAATTATTATTTGAAAATATTTGTAAAAATATGTATAGATAAAAAAATGTGTAAAAATATGTAAAATGTTATTTAAAAACTAAAAATGGTTATTTAAAAAAACAAACAAATACCCTCCAAGTGTTTAGTGAGTATTAAAAAGCTACTTTAGTAAGAATTTTTTTTTTTTTTAAAAGTGCAAAACCCTCAAAAAGCCAAAGAACATTTAGTTAGCTTTTGCAAAAATGTCACTTCAACTTTTAGGAATTGTTTGTTCAATTACCAAACCACCCACTTGTTTTATTAAAAACCCAACTTTACCCTTTGAAACCCCTTCAGACCATCATGCCAGAACAAATAACACCATATTCAATAAGACAAAAACATTATTAAAATAGTGATATTGATATTATTTAAAAATATATAACGTTATTAAAGTAAGACAGATAAGATACTTGGTTCAAAAATTTTAGAGTAACAAATAATTGATGCTAAAAAAACTAACATTATTAAAATAATACCAATAATAGTAATAGTAATAACAAATAATTATGACAATAATATATTTATTATTATTATTATTATTAAGCAGTTTTTTTTTTTTTTTTTTGGAATAAGTATTATGAAGTAGTTGATTTAAAAATAAAATAAACTTCCTTATATATACATTGTTTTTTTTTTTTTTTTTTTTTTTTTTTTGTAATTTACCACTCAAACCACCACTTTTATAAGTGCTAGCCAAACACTCACTTTTTTCAAAAAAAAACTTTTTAACAGTTTTTACAAAACACTTAGTTTTTTCAAAAAGCCTAATTTCATACCGCACTTTTTGAAAACCCCATTTTTTCAAAAAATCCAGTTTCAAAAAATTGAACCAAACTCACCCTACTTCTATCCTTTTGTCACTACTCACCATCTGAAATCTCTCGCTAGTTCAAGCATCATTCAACATTAATTTTCTCTAATAGTTAGTATTGATCCGTTAGTTCTATAAAATTTGACAACGAACAACCTTCTAGTTTGATTCATACATGATAGTGGAATGAATTGTCATTGAGCTGAGTTGTTGGGTTATAGATTGACATTTGTTAACTAATTCAATTACCCAAATTGATTAGTTAGATTAAATTATATGCATCGTTGAGGTATCAACAAATCACCAAATAAACTAATATGTAATGAAAATTAAATGACACAATAATTTGTTGACAAATGGGAAAAAACCTCTCGTAAAGCAAAAACTCCCATCAGGGAAAATTTAGGTCACTGCTCCTAAGAATCCACTAATTAATAATCAAGCGGTTACAAGTATACGGAATCTTACCATTACCCTAACTTATTGCAAAATACTAACCTACAGTTGAACATTCGCTCCAATACTCAATTAGACTTGATCTTGTAGTAGACTTCTTCACTTTGCACAAATTTCAAATCTATGACTAACTCCTTTGCAAAGATTCCAATACATGACTAACTCCAACAACTTGATTGATTATTGTTGGCTGCAAAGTTCTTCACTTCATAGACATTGAAGATCAGAAAACACTTGGTTACAAAACCCTGAGACACACAAACATAGTAGCTTTTCACAGAGTACATGTGTTCTAAGTCTGTTTCTATACTTGATGACTTTTAAAATAAGCCTTATATATGACTAGGATTGTAGAAAGAGAAACACTAATCATTCAAGTTATCATAGGCCAAAATTCAGATCTGGGAATTTTGAATTTGTAAGTCTCAATAGTTTGAGCTTATGTCGAGCTTTCTCATTAAACCTCGATAGCAGCTAGTGTCGAGCTTAGCATCAAATTTTAATGAAACAACTTTTCTTCACTTATTTCTTGGATCAATCTTTATGGCTTTAATGATACCACTTGTTATGTTTGAACACACAAATAAAGTGTGTTTTGTCAAAAGATTAGCCAATACATAGATAATATGACCTTAACACACGTAGTGCCTGGAGGTACTTGAAAAATGAAGAGCATGCAGAGTGCACCAATATGGTGTTGGCCAAAGATTCTCCCAATGTTAAGTTCCTATGAAGTTAGGAGTTAACCAAGTTCCTATGAATTTGGGTACTTCCCAAATAGAAAGTGAATGGAGTTAAAGCCCCAAGATCTTCAGGTTTAATTTTCCATACTTAGTAGATACGAATGTGTATGAGGATCTTTAGGAGTGGTGTGCAAGTTCTTTCCATGAGGAGATTATGGAGAGGAGGTCACACAAGGGTTGGAATGGAAGGCATGTTGGCAACATGATGACTCTCATGTTTTAGACTTTCCACATACACAAGCCTGGAGTGGAAGGCACATTGTATATTTGCGAGACTATGTTCGAGGTCATCCATCTACATGGGTTGTCGAATGACTAGGATGCCTATTAGTTGTTCATTTAATTGACCTTGTTCGTTGAGTTATTGGTGTCGAACGACTAAACCTTGTTGAACAATTGAGGTTTAGTTGGACAACTATCTTAAGTTGATCTCTTTTTGGCCTTGTAGAAATATTCCTTATCAATATATAATCCTTAAGCCTTGTAATAATTGTTTA
This sequence comes from Quercus variabilis, assembly GCA_030445155.1. NCBI lineage: Eukaryota > Viridiplantae > Streptophyta > Magnoliopsida > Fagales > Fagaceae > Quercus > Quercus variabilis. Next base: position 44,922,830 of record CP129449.1, on the reverse strand, counting down.
AAACTTGTTCCCAATATTTTAGTATATTTGATGAGTCATAAGAGTGATATTGGTTGTTTGTTTTTGTCATGTGTTATGTTTATGTCACATCTGATATATTAGAGTAATTGACACAAATCAAACTCATTGAAATATTGAACATTCACATTAAAATTCCTAAGTTTTTTAGTTAAACTTTAGTTTGAATTATTTATTTATATTTCATGTTGCACACTTTTCACATATGCCTCCATTAAATTCTCTATTTATTTCTATTTTAATAATTTTTTGTTTTTTATAATTTTTTTTGTCTTTTGTTTCTTCAAAATCAAATACCATCCATCAAAACTGAATTGATTGATACATAGATTTAGCAGGCATGTGTGAGGTTCTCACTCAATATGGAAAGATTCAATTTGATAAAATTGAACCCAAACTAGTTAATCTGACTCGACCCTAACACAACTAGTAGGAAAAACATGTCAACCTATACACGACCTGTTAAAATGCCGAGTCAAGTCGAGTCAACTAGTACCCAATTTGTAAAGGCACACGATCTCTTAAGCATTTCTATAACCACAAGTACTTCTTAATCAACTTTTAGCATTTATGCCATTTAATATTTATAATGATGATATATTGTACCTAGAAAAATTTATGGTTCAGGACATTTAGTATTTTATTTTGTTTGTTTATGGTGATGATACCATTACGGAATATATATGAAACGTGTAAATTTAAGACTTTATGTATATATAATTTAAATTCTACTTTCAAGTATCTTGTTATTTGTTCTCTTATTGTATTGAAAGGAAGAAAAATTCAATATAATAATAATAATAATGATAATAATATTTTTTTATTATTCACAGACAACTACATCAACCTTTAAGACTAATGTGAATGCTCTTGGGGGCCAAAGATTAGTGATGAACTGATGATGTGTGGAGAGAGAGAGAGAGAGAGAGAGTAAAAAAAAGAAATTATTAAGTTATTGTACTTCACTAGATTGTAGGCCATTTTGGGGGGCCAAAGATTAGTGATGAACTAATGTAGGGTGTTTTTGGGTTAGGCCATTTTTCCCCTTCTTAAAAATCTCATTTATCCCACCTGATACCAAGAACAATCACATTGAGCTATCTAAATTGTGAAGTACAATAACTTATTTCACAACCGTATTGAGCTATCTAAGGTTTTTTGTGTGAACAATCACATACTTAGTTGTGCATCATTGTTAAAAAATTTACGATAATGTTACTTCCTTTGCACTCTCCGTATTTCCTCTCAAGTCCTTTCTCTGTTTCTCAATATTCACTCTCACAAGTAGCCATCGTGTCTGGACATATTAACGGGTTAGCAAGAGTTGACATCGCTAAGCTTAGGTTGTTAGACGGCGTCTAGGCATCTTTAGCGTGGTGTTCAAATGGTCGATCTGACCGTGGGTGGTTGATTGACTTCTTCATTAACGTTCATTGCCTCTATTTGGTTGCTCAAGAAATAAAAGAAAAGAAAACATAAAAAGGACCGGACCAACTATTTTTTATCGTTTTTTTCGGATGCTTGGAAAATTCAACTGAACTAAGATAAATGATTAAGGAAAAAAATATTATCTTACATTTGTTTACATTCATTATTTTGCACAATATACCCAATTAACGTGAAAATGTACACATTTTAAAAGGAATTAAAAAAAAAAAAAAAAAAAAAAAAAGGATTCACAATTAAAACATGAAAATGAATGTAAAAATAAACGTAAAAAGTGAATATAATTTTCTTGGTATTCTTATTGCCTTATTTGAATATATACTTTTTGTTTAATGATTTCTTTGTTTAATTCCTTGTGTGTTCGTTGAATTGCTTTCCTTCAAAGTTTGTACTATGCTTGGTTGGTAAGAAAATAAGAGGAAGAAGATGACAAGACAATGATTTGATCTTCAGTTGAATAATATAAATTAACGACTCAATAAAAAGTAAAATACATGTGCAAGGGTGAATCCCTTTGGTTTTCTATTCTTTTAATATCTTTTTTTTTTTTTGATGAACTGTTCTTTTCATATCTATTGCTATCGACCTAATAGACATTTCAAGAATAAGAACAAGTAATCGATTTTGGGTATTTATGTTTTCTTCTATGTAGCTTTCATTTGAGATGTTTGGAGTAAGTTGAGTGGCCTCTTACACCAAGCAGTAGGGGCGTAGTCAGGAATTTTTACATGGGGGGCCAATTCGAACCATGAAGGTTGAAATCGACAACGATGAGTATCATTGTTGTATGGATAGTCTATATTTTTAGGTTGATATAGACTTTTTTTGAGATAAGCTCGTCAAATTTCATCTTGTTTGTTGATAAAGAATTTACATATTTGTTTATGTGATCCTGGATCACGATTTATCTCTTCAGATTGAATTCTTGAACATTTGGAAAGGTCGGGGTGTTCATCAGGCATTGAAGTATCAACATTTGTTTTTACAGCCACAAGAGTCCTAATTTCTGAATTGCTAACATCTTTTTTCTTAAAGAATGCATTAATTGTTTTTCGTTTACTCATAATTCTTTTAGCTTTAAGAATATGACTCAAAAATTAATCTGAAAAGAAGTTTAAAAAATAAAATTTTAATTAGAAATTTTTACTTAGTTATATGGATGTTGTTCATACTCAAGAAAAAACAAAATTTCCACTATAATTTAAACATACAACTCATTTTTAATACAACTTTAATTAATAATAACCCCTCAAATAAAAACAAAAATTAAACACACAAGTATTGGTACACAATATAAACCAAATAATTTAACAACACCCACAACCACATGATATCTAACTAATCAAAAATAGATAATAAATCAAAACAATTTTACCTTAGAAACTTTGTCTTCACAAATTGCAAAGATGGGTCACCCGTGTGGCAATGCCTACTGCCTCTGCCTGACTGCCACCAACTTTAGACCTTCCCTTCAAGACTCATCACAAACAATCTCCCCATACCTTCAATCATGTATTTCTCTAAAAATTTATGAAAATATAAAGAGCATGTAAATATTTAGGTGTAGATAGTTGAGAAAATCAAAAAAAGACACTAAAAAGAAATAAATGTCTAATGCTTAAGAAAGAGAAGAAAACTCATCAGTCACCAAGTAGTCACCAAATTTCAAAACTAAAACTGATGAAGAAAAAAAAAATTAGTCAGGATTTTTTTTCTTTCGAACTGTGAGTACAAAGGACTAGAGTTTTGGGGGCTGGTAGGTAGACAATGGTACCAGCGCAAATGAAAATGTATCAAAGAAGACAAAACAAAAGAATAAGAAGTAAAGGGATTCCATGGGTCAGTGGGTGGATTTTTTGAGATGAAGAGAAAGTGAAGTTTTGTTTTTGGTGTTTGGACTTGAGCAGACCAGTTTGTTTTATTTGGAGTACATAAGGTGATAAGGCCTAAAAATAAAGCTGGGCTTGGGAGAATATTTAAGCTGAGTTTAGGAGAATAATTGAGAATTGGGCATGGGGGAGCCAGTTGTCCAATATTGGGGGCCCAATTTTTTTTTTTACATACTCTAATGGAATTTTTTTTTTGGCAGAGGCCGGGGCCCCCCAGGCCACTATGTGGCTCCGCCCCTGCCAAGCAGCATCCCAGCAGAATATAAATATATATATATATATATATATATATATATTTTGGCATTATTTTGATGAGCAGTATTACAAAATAAAAGGTGTGTTCTAAAGTTTATTTTTTAAATTTTTTTTTCCTAATGTAAGGTCTATTATTAAAATGGATGGTTAAAGTAAAAAAAAAATATTTTATAGTAAAATTCTGCCAAACTTTATAAACCAAATATGAATGCTCTAATTAATGTTCTTAGATATGGCTAGCTATATTACACTTTAGCTAGCTAGAAGATAGGTGATGCTAACTTTTAGCAAAAAAGAAAGTGATGCCAACTGTTATAGGCTATTTTCTGAGCTCGCTGCTGCCATGGCTGGGTTCTAGCTATTCCTTGCTAGGATCAGTTAAAATCCTAACAAGTTAAAAGTAGAAGAAAAACCATGCATGATGCATCTAAATTGTCATGTCATAAGTGTATAGCGATACTGTCACCTAAATTTGTCTCATATACTATACATTAGACGTGTACAAGAATTCATCTGAACCGTCTACAATATGAAAATAGTTGAGATAGGGTTTATTAGTTTATTAGAGCACATTGGGGGTGTAAACATCCCCAACTGCTATTTTGCATCCAAATCCTCAAAAATTGCCCAACATCTGACTATGGGTTCTTAAAAATTTTTGCAACCTATGAACAGTGGGTTCATATATTATATATATAGAACCTACTGTTCACTTGGTTGTAAAAATAATATTATTAATTTAATAGAAAGTATCTACACCCTCTCTCCTCATTCACTCTACACGATACAGACTACACTCTCTTCTTCTCACTCATTCTCTTCGGTCACGCTTCTCACTCTCTCTCTCTCAACTATAGAAGCTCCACTACCCATGCCGCTCCAATCACTCTCTTTCCCTCTACTTTTTTTTCCCTCTTCACTATATTGCTCTATCCCCACACTGAAGATTCAAGGGTTGTTGGTTTAATTTTGGGTTTCGTTTGGAATTTTTGGGTTTCTCGGTGGTGGTCGGCATGGAGAGTGGTGGAGGTGTGGCTTGAATCAGTTGGGGCTGGGTTGAAACAGTTGAGGCTGGTTTGTGTTTCTTTGGTGTGGATCAATGGTTGGTTTTGTGATTGATTTTGTTGTTTCAATGGTAGTTGAGTGTTAGTTTCACAGTGGTTGTTGGCAATGTTGGGTTTGTTGTGGTGGTGCAGCAACGATAGGTTTGGTGGTTTTGGGTTATTTGGGTTTGTTGTAATTTTTTTTTTTTTTTTTTTTGTTGGTTTTGGGTGATTTTGGAATGGCTTCGTTGGGATTTTGCTATGTTTATTTTGGGTCAAGTTTCTTATTGATTTTGGTATAGATTTAATTAGTTGATTTTGGTAGGGATGGATTTGGTTGTTGGACTTGTGGTGTGGATGGGTTTGGTTGCTGGAGCACAGAGAGGAAAGGAAGACTCTCAGGTAGGCAATAGCAGAGTTCAAAAAAAAGAGAGACAAAAAGGAAGAGAGAGAATAAAAAAATGGAAAAATGAGAAAGAGAGAATTGATTGGATTGTATTATTTTAATGAGTTGTAGGTAAAAAAAAAAAAAAAAAAAACAAGGGTGTTAGGTGAGTTGTAAAATGAGATGGTATAATAGATAAAGTAGGTTTTGACAGTGACGGCTCCAGGAATTTTTCTCAGGGTATTCCTTAAGAAATATAAATTATACAATCTAATAAAAAGATAAATTCATATATTGACAATAGCAATAATAAAAAAAACACACAAATATATAAAATTTACAATTTTTTTACGAGTTTTTATATTTTGAAATGTGTGCATATTAGTCTTATTATCAATGCTACAAGCTATATCTCTTTCAATGTACACAACCAAGCAATCATTCATCCAATAAATGTAAAAAAAATTATGGAGCAAAATTTAATTTTATTAGCATAAAAAAAACTAAGGATATTTTTTTTTGAAGAGTAGACAAATAAAAAATTTTAAATTATATATATATATATATAATTCAAGTCAAGGTGGTCCTAGGACCATCCTGGCCTTAAGGTGGTGTTGCCCCTAGGTTTTGAGTTATGTAAAATAAAAACTTTTTCACATCCCGAATGCTAATGCTCTTAAAGCATCCACACCAATAGTGCTAAAAAGCTATATTGGTATTTTTAGCTCCTCAAACCCCTAAAAGCTATGCTGCAGCAGTGGAGGCAAAAGCAAAATTTTACCTGTTCAGCTTTAGTGCACATCCATCTATAGATGTGCGCTGTAAAGCAAAGCTTAAATATATATATATATATATATATTTATTTATTTATTTAACTTTTCTCTCTCTTTTCCATTAAAATATTCTTTTTCTCTCTCTCTTTCTTCTCTTTCTTTTTGTCAGACTTAAGAGTCTTAACCCTTTCTCTTCTTTCTCTATCTCTTCGCTATCTTTTCTCTTTTCTTTTTGCGTGATCGGTGATGGCATGAGTCAATGGGTTTCGTGGATGGCGTGGTCGGCAATGGTGTGGGTCGATGGGTTTCGTGGATGACGTGGGTTAGTGGGTCGGCGATGGCTGGTCTTCTCTCTCTCGATCAAGCATAGATGGTGGTTTGGGGTGCTTGGCAATGGCGATGGCGATGGCGATAGCTAGTCTTCTCTCTCTCGATCAAGCTCAGATAGTAGGTTTGTTGGTGGTCTGGAGTGCTTGACGATGGCGATGGCGATGGCTGGTCTTCTCTCTCTCAATCAAGCTCAAATGGTGGTTTTGATGGTGGTTTGGGGTGCTAACTCAACACTCTTGGTCTGAAAATCAAGCTCAGATCTGTTGGATTTTTTGCAGTGGTTGTGGGTGGTCTTGGCTTACTAGTTGTTGTTGGGTGAATGTGGGTGGTTGTTTTTTGACAGTGGTTGTGGATTGTGCTATTTGTCGTGTTTTTTTTTTATTGTAGTATGTATTATTTTATTAGAGTGGATATATTATTTTATTATAGTAGATATATTATTTTATGGTGATATTTATATTATTTTATTGTGTTGAAAGTTAAAATAAATTCACTGCTACAGCATATGTATAAGTAAAATAGATAAAGTAACTTTTTGTAGAACTAAGAGCATTACCATCAGGTATGCTAAATGTGCCAAATGCCAAATATTTGGCACATTTAGCACACGAAATACAAAAACAACCTCCCATGAGGTGTGCTAAATGTCTCAAAAATATGAGACATGCTACAGTACGCTCTCATATTTGAGAGCGTACGGTCAACAATGCCATTTTACTATTTACATTATTTAATTCTTTTTTCTCTCTCCTCCTCTCAGTTCTCTCTCTTTCTCGGGCATTCTGAACCATCTCTCTCACTCTCTCACTCTCTCTTTCTCTGGGGCACTCTCATCTCCGCCTCGCCTCGCCCAGGCTCATCGCCACGGCCACGGCCACGCCGTCTCGCCATCTCACCTCGCCCAGGCTCATCGCCACGCCCACGCCCACGCTGTCTCGCCATCTCGCCTCGCCTAGGCTCATCGCCACGCCCACGCCCACGCCGTCTCGCCTCACCCAGGATCATCGCCACACCCACGCCCACGCCGTCTCGCCGTCTCGCCTCGCCCAGGCTCATCGCCATGCCCAGGCTCATCGCCACGCCCACGCCCACGCCCACGCCGTCTCGCCGTCTCGCCTCGCCCAGGGTCATCGCCGTCTCACCATGCCTAGGCTCGCCACGCCGAGGCTCGCCACTGATCATCGCCGTCTCATCGCCGTCTCGCCACTGATGTGGGTTTGTTTAATTTGGTGGATGTGAGTTCGGTGGATGTGGGTTTGTGCACTAGTGGTGGGTTCGGTGGATGTGGGTTTGTGCGCCGGTGGTGGGTTCAGTGGATGTGGGTTTGTGCGTGGGCTTGTGCGCCGGTGGTGGGTTCGGTGTAAGTTGTGCCGTTGTTGTTGTCGTTGCCGATGAGGATGAGAATGAGAATGAGAGGCAGAAATTTTACTGAAGTTTTTTTTTTTTTTTTTTTTAATGATATTTTAATGGGATGGATATATTATTTTAATGTATGGGATTGAAAAATAGAACACCTGATAAATGAGATGTTGTAAAATGATGTTGTAAAATAGTAAAGTAGGTTTTTTATGTGTTAAAATGGCATTTTTTATACAACACCTGATGAGAATGCTCTAAATAGCTATATTTTTAGTTCAACTGTTGTGAATGCTCTTGGCTTCAAAAATTACAAGAAAAAAATAACTCTCCCATGCAAACTAGGCGCTGTTTGATCTCATTTCTAGTTGAAAGTTGCAACCATTGAAAACGCATTTTGGTTGCACGAATCAGATAACAAAACCCAAAAGGGAAGTAATTGATGTTCCAAGACCATGAGCAATTGTTTAGAAATTGAGTACTACAAATAAAAACCACTGTTCCTCTCCCTTGATCATTTGGAAATATATGAGACAGGAGTGGTTACTGACGGAGTCAACTTGGATTTGAGTGGTGCAGATTATTTACGTGCACACTGGTGAGAACAGTGTTTGTACTATAGTCAGATTTGATTGAGCGATTTAGATATATCAAAGGAAGTCTGCCAAAAATTCCTCTCTACGTCAAACCCACACTGTTTTTTGCATGAACCATCACGTATGTTAATCATGACCACAACGACCCCAATACAAAGCTAATCTCTCTCTCTCCCTTTGAAGAAGTCACAGGTGTTGGAATTCCAAAGTGGGTGGAGAAGAAAAGAGTTTCAGAAATGATCAAGGCTGTTTAGAGTACTAGAACAAGGTGCGTGGCATGTCCTGAGTGGTTCATCATGTCCATCTGTTTATGCCCAGCAATGCAATTAGGTATTGGAACAGTCTCTCCGATGGGATAGTTCTTGTCCTTCAGATTTGAAGACTTCATTTATTCATTATTGTATTCTATTTCTTTCTTTTATCGTTTTGGACGAGATGTGTGTTGTACATCATGTGATTTTAGCTTAGCCCTGAAAAATGCAGAAGTACTGCAAATGCTGTTTGCAAGTGGATATATATATATATATATAAGACACATCCAAGTCGTGCTTCGAAATGGTGCGAAAGTGAGTCACTTTTAGAAGAGTTTTCTAGATATTCCTAAATACACAAGGACAACCGCATCAGTGAAACACTTTTTCAGAGGGATTATTAGTTGGAGTTTTTTTAGTGTCGTTTTTTAAAATGATATAAAAATTATGATTTAAAAAGCATAGTAAAAACATGTATTTGCAGTATTCATAAAATAAAAAATGTGTTTGGTATCATATTCAAATAACATATTTTAGTGTATGAAAAACATAATTGTGTGTTTGCTATGTGCATGTTTTATTTTTAAAAAGTTGACTAGCATAGTACAATTTAATATTTTTTTATTTGAGCATGGAAAAGTTAGTTTATGTTTTGTTACAACAAGTGGGCCCTATAGTTTTCAACATATTTATAAAAGTGCAAGTAACGTTAACTGAAAACTAGAAACTAGACATCTTAAAATTAGCAACATAACTTGAACATTCCAGTAAAAAACACCCTTACCAAATGCATTGTTTTTTTTTTTTTTTTTTTTTTGCCCCACATTTTTCAGTGTTTAAACACTAAAGATTGTTGTTCAAACACCCTAACCAAACATGCTCGAGTGAGTGAGAGATAAGTATATACAGCTTATCTTGATTCAATTTCTTTTACTATATGACATATTTTAGAAAATAAGTTTAGAGACACAACATATTTACAATTATCGTTGTAATAAGTTGTTTTTGATAAGTAAAATATAATGTTAGTAGTAGAGTCCAATAAGTAATAGGATTATTATTTGATAAAAAGTGATACGCTCACAATATTTTCACAATACTTTCATAATAAATCTTAGGTGGTAAGTTGTTAATATTTTAATTTGAACTCACCATTGAAATTACATTTTTGCCACTATTAAAAACCAATAATAACCTACCACTTATAATTTGTTGTGAAACTATTATTGACATATCATTGTAAACACAAAATTTCTCAACTTTGAAAATCAAACAATTGAAAAGTGTTTCACAAATATAATTTGTACTAATTGAATAGTGAATACAATTCTATGTTTTTGACCATTTTATAAAAAAAGTGACCCTTCAATTCCACCTTCTTTGTAATCTTGACTCAAACACAAAATTTTCTTCACTTTGGTTGGAAGATTGATCGATCAATTTTCGCAATGAATTTCTGGCTTTGAGCTTGTTAGAGGTTTGTTGTTCTTTAAGTTCTTCGAATGTTCTTCAAGTCCTTCAAATGTTCTTCAAATTCTTCGAAGATTCTTTCAATTTAAAGGATTTTGGGTTGAAATTCTTCGGGGCTTTAAAGATTTGATTCGTTGAACTTTAATGATTTAGAACTTTTTGAAGTTTATGGAGGCTCTTAAACTTGATTCCAATAGAACTTCAAGTCTTGGAAGAATGATTCAATTGAATTTCTTTGAATGTTCTTCGTTCTTTCTTGAGATAGAATTTCTCCAGAGCTTTGGTGTCTTGAAAACTTCTGTCCAAAAATGAGAGGGGTGTCCTTTATTTATAATAGTTTCAGAGGAAAAGTCCCACTCTGTATTGATCTCCTTGAAGATAAGTTGTAGATTCTAATTGGCCCAAATTTTGCTTATAGATAATTATCTCTATCTATCTATTGTGATAAATATTCTATTTTGATAAAAATAATAATCAACAAGGTTACTTGTAGATAATTATCTCTATTTTATTTATTTATTTTAATAAAGATAATTATCCATCAATCATGAATAGGAAATTTATCTTTACTTTGTGGGGCCAAACAAAACGTGGCAAATTTTAATTTGCCGATGTCATATAATATTAGATGACACATGTCATCATTTGATTTAATTAATTAAATGACACATAAATTTGAAAATTTTCACTAAATTTTGACTTGGCATATTGTAATTGGTATAATTAATTTTTCACCTCCAACAGTCATTTCTCTCTCCTTTTATTTTTTATTTTAATAATCATGTCATTTCTCTTATATGATTCCTATTACAACTCCTATGAAATAGTTACCTACCCAATTACGAACTCTTAAGAAATAGAGTTAATCAATAAGCAACCCGCACTAAATTGTATCTTGCCCATTCACTCAAGTCGTTTGCCAGCAGCTACCTAACTATGATTTATTTATATATTATAGTTTAATAGGTACAACAAAGGCCAGAGATGATATCATCTTTGGATATCTTCCTTAGAAGTACTAAGAAGTGTAAATTAAATTACATGACAGTAGAGTCTATATTATTAGATTGGTAATCATGAACAAATGTAAACTTTTATAACTTAGTTTGTTTAGTTGATTAATGTTGAATTAAGAAAAATCAAGTTCAAAGCAGTTGAAAACTCAAGAATGAAGAAAATAGACTACTAGAAGACTGCATTTTGACTATAGCTTAACAGATTGAAATCCACTTATTTCGACCGTTCGAAATGCACTTCTCGATAGATCGAGATTTGTGTAGAATGGATTCTCAGTCGATTTTTACAGCCATTTAATTTAGTCCTTTGGTGGAATTTAAGTACATATAGATACAAACCCTAGAGCACGCTTTTGGATATACAAGAGATTAGGGTACGCAAATTTGTATTTTTCCAAACTCTATTGAAGTTTCAACTAGAGACTACATGTAAACACCATATCCAATTATAAAGCAAAATTGCTACAGTCAATTAACCATAGTTGTTGATCAAATCTTTGAACAGAGATCTTAGAGTCATGAATAGGTGAGTTTGTGTGCGACAATCCATAATAGAAAAGTCTAAGGATGAAGAGTTGTGTGTAGTCACACTACAAAGTTCTACATAAGGTAGAAGTAGATTTAGGGTTAATTTTATTGTACGAAATTCAATTCTATTTCAAATGGATATGTTGTCTTGAGGATTGTTTAAGTTAAATCCTCCTTGGGGGTTTTTTTTTTTTTTTTTCTTTTTTTTTTTAAATGTGAAACTGGTAGTTTCGTTGGTTTTTTTGGGTCATCAATTTTTGTGTTTATGTGCTTATGTGATTTGTTACAATTTAATCAAGAGCATAATTAATTAATTAATTAATTGGTTAAAAGTTGATTAATTTTTTGATAATCGGCATTTGTATTGTACACCAGCCAAGGCATGTGGGACTGCTGATGTGGCTGGATACAGACCCTACACATGGAATGGCTATGACCAAAGGAGAGGAAATGTTGGCAGTGGGAAAAGATCTTTGGTCCGTGCCAAAGGCATGACCATCTTAGGGAAGAGTGAGATTTGCACCTGACATGGACACTCAGCACTCACAAAAGGGAGATAGTGACACTCTTTGGTCGGAGGTTATAAAATCCCTCACTTTCATTGGTTGTGCTTGTGTTGGACCACTGTTGGGGACACATGAATAACTCTCAATGCCCCTTATGTCCCTTTATTTGTCCAAGGATTGCTACTCACGTAGTGATAGGGTCACTTTTCACACCGCTACATTGACCTCGGCATGCTTACTCTCTCTCCTCTAGCCACTACATAGTACAGCAGTTGTATTAGAGTTCAAATGGGGGAATCATGGTTTGACATCTGTCTTTTGTACCTAGAAAAATTCCTTAGACTATAAGAGGAACATGTTGCTAGACTATTAGGGCAAGAACCAAGATAGAACATTAGAGAAAAGAGTAGAAAGTTTGTAAGGAAATGAGGTAGAGAAAAGGCCTCTCTTTTAGTAAGAACATCGTCACTGTACAAGGGAAACCTCCATTTTTCATATAATAGAGAGCTTGAAAAAGTAAGGGACATTCACTCTTACTCACCTGTGGTTTTTCATCCCTTTCAAAGGGGGGAATCACGGTTTGACATCTATCTTTTGTACCTAGAAAATTTTTTCAGACTATGAGAGGAACATATTGCTGGACTATTAGGGTAGGAAGAACTAGGATAGAACATTAGAGAAAAGAGTAGAAAGTTTGTAAGGAAGTGAGGTAGAGAAAAGGCATCCCTTTTAGTAAGAACATCATCACTGTACAAGGAAAACCTACATTTTTCATATAATAGAGAGCTTGAAAGAGTAAGGACATTCACTCTTACTCACCTGTGGTTTTTCATCCCTTTCAAAGGGTTTTCCACGTACATCTCATTGTTATCTTTACTTTCCTTGCACTAATTTCTTTTTCTCTCGAATATATGATGTTAAAGCTTTCATTTTTATCATTCTTGAGCTTTTTCATCAAAATGTACTATTAGATATCTCATACACTTTTTCATACGAGTTTACAATCTAACTTGCACGGTATAGTGTCTAAAATCCTAATAAAGATGATTACAAAATAGTAAATTAAATGCATAACATTCTATATATACCTAAGTTTTTTTTTTTTTTTTTCCACATAAATCAAACATTCTAAAATTATGGATATGGAGATAGAAATTATAAGAATTTTAGAAGCACAAAAATTTTCATTTTCCTTTTTTACTTTTTAAGGGAAACAAATGATTTTCAAATCATTAGTTAAGTAAAGTAGGTTTATAATACAATAAAGCTCACGTGTTTATGAATAAAATGTTGTTTATACAAATATATTATTATTACTTTTTGAAATTATTATTAGTACATTCTATTACAAAAATTAATTTACCTAAAAAAGTAAAGTGGTAAAATAAAACTTATGCGTTTATGAATGAAATTTTCTTCATAGAATTATATTATTAATTTGTATTTTCTATTTTAGAAATTAAATTTACTTTAAAAAATATGTATGTTCCTGGTTAGTTTTGGCCCCAACCCAGACTCAACGTGCTCAAGTTGGGTGGAACAAGAACAAAGCTACAACTGACCGCTGACCACCATGGTCAAGTCAACCGGGCTCAAGAGAGAGAGCGGTTAGTTCAATCGAGTCCCATGATGAGCGACAGCGGGCAGAGGAGAAGATCTATCCTCTTCAATCTAAGTGAAGGGAGAACAAATGTGGCCAAATCGGAGCTGAGGAGTGCCAGATCGTTGCTGGATCTAGGTGATTTCGGCCTTATTTTTAGTGTTTATCAGTCGGGTCAGGTGGCTCAAGTTTTAGAGGCCAAAACCCACCACTCAACTCATCAGTGTCAAATTCTAAGGGTTGAGACCCATCACTGACCTCTGGAGGTGTCAGATTCAGCCATCATGAGTCAGTTCTAGTCTACTTGGTCGATTTGGCCAGGTCTTCAAGTTGCTTGGACAGCCCTATGTGTGTGTATGCACTGCTAGTTAAACTAGAGTTTATTAACAAGAATTGAAATCAAACTCTCCCCTATGAAGAGAGTTGGAAGCACTACTTTTTTATTTAAAAAAAATAATAGGGCAAATTATAACTTACCCACCTGTGTTTTGGCCGAAATTTAATTTGCTTACCTATGGTTTGAAATTTGACACTTTACCCACCTGAGGTTAGTTCAGTTAGATTTCCTTAACCCACATCTATTATAAACATGACTATATATGTGATTTTGCTTCACTTTTATGTTTTTTTCCTCCAAAAACACAAAAAACGTAAAAATACAAGATCAAAAATAATCCAATGGAACACTTGCATCATGGGATTTCAAAGCAAAGGTAGGCAACTTAAATTTTGATCAAACCTTAGGTGGGTAAAATGTCAAATTTTAAACCACAGGTAGGTAACTTAAATTTCAGCCAAACTACAAGTGGGTAAGATATAATTTTCCCAAAACAATAATAATAATTGAAAAAAAGTTAAGAGGGGCGATTAGAGGTGGCATCCCTACCTGGGTGTGACCATATATAATAGTACAATACCTGTTGGGACTGAGCCTAATGAATAGGGGAACTAGTTGAGTTATAACTTATCTCAATCCTATCCCATGCACTAGTTGACTTCAGGTTGATTATGCGAAAGTAATCCCAAACACCTTCCTTTTCGAGATTCAACCTCGGGACATACCAGCCACCAAAACCAACGTGGGGGGTTAAGCTTAATGCCATAACACCACCATTGCCGGTGGTAGTTGGAAATTATTCTTGAGTCAAAAGGCTCATGATAGATGATCTTTATTTTATTGGGAATAATTTTAAGTGCAAAATGTTTGAATTTTCAAATTTTCAAATTTAATAATTCTTAATAAAAAGAAAAGCCTTTAAACTCACGAGTTAAAGTACAATTGCTTACTTGATTGCAAGCCCTGCGACCAGCATCTTAGGAACCCAAAAATAGACTTTTTGTTTTGCATCTTCCACCAATTTCATAATTTCACCCTTTTTTTGGGTGGACCGAAAGCTAAAAGCTTGAGCCAATCTAAATTGTTATCAATATTTTGCCACCATGCACCCAAAAAAAAAAAAAAAAAAAAGGAAAAAAGAAAAAGAAAAAGAAAAAAAGAGAGAGGTTATGTTAGCTAAAAATGTATTCTTCACCCATAACATTGACAAGATGACAGTGTTAGAATGGGGGATTCTGCATTTTGCCCTTATTTTTTTAAAAAAATTGGCAATATGCCCCTGTTTCCAAACTATTTAGGGGTGTGTGCTCCTATTTCGAAACTTGATTGGTTTAAAATCGAGTTATGCCCAATCAAACTTAAAAAAAAAAAAAAAACAAAAAAAAAAACAAAACAAAAACAAAAACAAAAACAAAACAAAACAAACAAACAAACAAACAAAAACAAAAACAAAAAAATTGCATGAAACTTGATGTAGGGGCTCCTTTTTTGGAGGTGGGCCCCTGACAATGAATTTGTAGAGAGTGGGGCAAAGGGTTTGGCTCCGGCCGGCCCCTCGCCGGTCTTCTCTGAACTTCTGGTTTATTGCTCTACGCCTGGGGTTGCTCCTCGGCTGGCGTCCGAGGAGGCCCCCCTTTCACCAGGGGGGTTCTTTGCCTTATATACGCCCTTTAGCTCGATCCTGGCCTTACAGCTGTTGGCCATCCGGGCTACTGGTTCAGGACTTGTCCCATCAGACAGGTTCCTCCCCATACTGGGGGTTGCTGTCTCCAAGGTTTCTCAGTGAAGGGTCTTATCATCATTAATAGGGCCTGGAGGGCCTGGCAGAATCGTTAGGTAGGGATGTGACCACCTATTCTGGGTCGGCCCCCTACCTGGATTAGATTAGGTGAGCCGAGGAGGAGTGTATCCTCAGCTCGGGTCAGAGAAGAGCTAAAACCCTTAGGCCGACCATTCGGGGTGATTGCCCTCCTCGGCTTGGGCCTTGGGCCAGCCTAAAGGTGGGCCGGGGGTTCTGGGCCCTCGGGCCCCACAATAGCCCCTCAAAACCCTGCTGCACGTACCCTCGGACGGGGAGGAGGGTTTTGCAAACCTCGGCCCCTATGGTCCGGAAGGCCTTCAGTCGGCTGGTTCTTCCTTGAGTGGTTGGATCGACCCTTAGGCTCTTTAATAGGGAGTTAATTTCTTCACGGGAACAGGTCTTCGGACCGAGCAGTACCTTGGCTCCGTCGTAAATAGATAGCTCCCCATAGGCTTGAGTCTGTAGACTATGCAAGACCTAGGTACGGTTCAGCTCCCCGTAAGCTTGAGTCCGAGGACCATGCAAGACCTAGGTATAGTTGCTGCCTTAAGTACGAGTGGCCAGCTCCCCGTAGGCTTGAGTCCGAGGACCATGCAAGTCCTAGGTACAATTACTGCCATCGTTTCCAAATGGCTAGCTCCCCATAGGCTTGAGTCCGTAGACCATGCAAGACCTAGGTACAGTTGCTGCCTTAAGTACGAGTGGCCAGCTCCCCGTAGGCTTGAGTCCGAGGACCATGCAAGTCCTAGGTACAATTGCTGCCATCGTTTCCAAATGGCTAGCTCCCCATAGGCTTGAGTCCGTAGACCATGCAAGACCTAGGTATAGTTGCTGCCTTAAGTACGAGTGGCTAGCTCCCCGTAGGCTTGAGTCCGAGGACCATGCAAGTCCTAGGTACAATTGCTGCCATCGTTTCCAAATGGCTAGCTCCCCATAGGCTTGAGTCCGTAGACCATGCAAGACCTAGGTACAGTTGCTGCCTTAAGTACGAGTGGCTAGCTCCCCGTAGGCTTGAGTCCGAGGACCATGCAAGTCCTAGGTACAATTGCTGCCATCGTTTCCAAATGGCTAGCTCCCCATAGGCTTGAGTCCGTAGACCATGCAAGACCTAGGTACAGTTGCAGCCTTAAGTACGAGTGGCTAGCTCCCCGTAGGCTTGAGTCCGAGGACCATGCAAGTCCTAGGTACAATTGCTGCCATCGTTTCCAAATGGCTAGCTCCCCATAGGCTTGAGTCCGTAGACCATGCAAGACCTAGGTACAGTTGCTGCCTTAAGTACGAGTGGCCAGCTCCCCGTAGGCTTGAGTCCGAGGACCATGCAAGTCCTAGGTACAATTGCTGCCATCGTTTCCAAATGGCTCCGAGCATGAGGACACAGTGTTCACCACTTTGGGCAACTCAGTCTCACGTCGGGTAGAAGTCCTCCCCCTTAGCCCCTTGCAGGATGCTGGAGCAAGAGTCGTTGTACCATTACTGCACAGTTGCCTCCAATAGGAGTTTGTCCTCGGATCCGAGGACTTTGTTTTTGGTGTGAGGACGTCCACGGGTCTTTTCCTGTGAGCTGTTTTTCCTCGGGTCGGACCGTGACTTCGCATGTGGGGCTGATCTTGCTTCTAGTTCGTGTTCCTCATCTTTCTGGTTTACGAGGCGTCGCTTGGCCTTCCGCGCCTCCATTAATGCTCTAGTGAATTAACACGCATCAGGCAGCTGGCAATCTCCTTGGAATTGGGTGGGAATTAATTCTCTTTGACAATTCCCCCTTCGAATTCCGCGTGGTTCAACTCCCGCTGGTTTTCGCCCTCCATAAAAGGCGTTCTGGGGGGAGTATTTCTCCTCATTCCATGAATTCTCCCCCACAAACAGACATACACCCTTTCGCCTTCTTGAGCCCCTTTGATACCGCCACCAGGGTTGTGACCGCAGTTAGGAGACCTGGAGTTAAGTGCCGCCGTGGCCGCAGCCCCCACTGGGCTGCCGGCGCGGCAGAGTTTAGGCGTAACACTGGCCGAGTCTCGCATGGTGGCCAGGGGGGATGTCGTTGAAGTACCTAACGTCTTTCCCCAGAGCGCACCTCCGACGAAGGGGGCACGCGAACTCTCGTCATGGCTGGTGCTCGAGTATTGCCGTCTCCGACGGTTAATGCTCGTGCAGTTCGGAGGGGGTCGAGGAAGCATCACGAGGGAGGGTGTTCCGGGGTCTAGAGGCTCCTCACTTTGTTCAAGCTTTGGTTTGAAGGTGAGCCAGCCCCTAGCCCCCCTTCCCGTGCTTTTACCGTCAAGTTCTCCCATTCTCTTGACGCCAATAAAAGCACGGGTTGACACTTCCCTCATTCCTGATATTAATTCTTTGCGAGCCTCTTGCCCGGCCAGTTCCAACGCCAGTCCGCCTGGGCCTCTGATTGTAGGATTAGTTGGTAGGAATTTTTGTAAAACACGCCTGTTTGAGCCTCTGATTGTATTTGTAGCTTTTCTTTTATGAAATAATGAGGATTGTTGTACTTGTAATCTTTTGTAATCTTTTCTGGAATAATAAAGAATTTTCCCTTCATTTGCTGTTGAACTTTCTTTTCGTACTGCAATTCTTCTCTTCTTCTCTTCTTTTTTCTTTCTTTTTTTTTTTTTTTTGCGCCGCCAACTTCTGAGTAATAATTGCTTTAGAACGATCGCCGGTTGCGCCGGCCGGCGCACTAACCCTTCCCACAGACGGCACCAATTGTAGGGGCTCCTTTTTCGGAGGTGGGCCCCCGACAATGAATTTGTAGAGAGTGGGGCAAAGGGTTTGGCTCCGGCCGGCCCCTCGCCGGTCTTCTCTGAACTTCTGGTTTATTGCTCTACGCCTGGGGTTGCTCCTCGGCTGGCGTCCGAGGAGGCCCCCCTTTCACCAGGGGGGTTCTTTGCCTTATATACGCCCTTTAGCTCGATCCTGGCCTTACAGCTGTTGGCCATCCGGGCTACTGGTTCAGGACTTGTCCCATCAGACAGGTTCCTCCCCATACTGGGGGTTGCTGTCTCCAAGGTTTCTCAGTGAAGGGTCTTGTCATCATTAATGGGGCCTGGAGGGCTTGGCAGAATCGTTAGGTGGGGATGTGACCACCTATTCTAGGTCGGCCCCCTACCTGGATTAGACCAGGTGAGCCGAGGAGGAGTGTATCCTCGGCTCAGGTCAGAGAAGAGCTAAAACCTTTAGGCCGACCATTCGGGGTGATTGCCCTCCTCGGCTTGGGCCTTGGGCCAGCCTAAAGGTGGGCCGGGGGTTCTGGGCCCTCAGGCCCCACACTTGAGTTTATGGAGCTTGAGTTCCAAAATGCCACTCTAGGGCTTAAAAATGCCACTATAGGGCTTTTTGAACTAGTATGGGGCGATCACACTAAAAAAAAAATGCAGAAAAATGCCACTATATGGCTTAAAAACGTCACTATAGGGCTTAAAAACGCCATTATAGGGCTTACTGAATCTGGTATGGGGCGATCACACTAAAAAAACAAATTTGCATGGAACCCAAGTTCCATGCATTTTTTTTTTTTTTTTTTTTTTAAGTTTGATCGGGCATAACTCGATTTTCTACAAATTGAGTATTTAATTGAAACTCGATTTTAAGGTAATCGAGTGTCGAAACAAGGGCACGCCCTTATACAGTTTGGAAATAGGGGCATATTGCCAAATTTTTTTTTAAAAAAATAAGGATAAAATGCCAGAATCTCCGTTAGAATGTGCACAATAACCCATATCACCCAAAATAAATAAATAAATAAATAATCATTTACCAAATAATAGAATAGCCATGGCCTCCAAAGAAATTTCCGGAAAAATAAATTTTATTTTTTAATTGCATATATTTATTCTTCCACGTTATTTATTTCTCGATGGTATAAAAATTAACATTATATTGATTTCACTATATGCACAAATTCCATCCTTTCTTGTCATCCACATGGTGCAACTTCATCAAAGTAGTCAAGATTGCAATATTGAGGAGTGGATCGAGTCTACTCTACCCAAGTAATTGGGCCATAGCTTGAAATTGCAATCAGTAATTAAGGAATTGTTTGGTACTGTTGTTTAAATGACAATTTTCAATGTTTAAACAATAAAAGCACTTCTGAGACGTATTTCTATAACACTCAATCACGTATTTTCACAATATTAAAAACTGAACAACAATACTTAAGCACTGCTATCACGGACCCTGAGCGTTAGTAAGTGGTTCATAATGGAGATCATGGATAGGAATTGTAAGGGGATGTATAAGAATTATAGGAAAATTGTTAAGCCGACCTTGAATTTCTGATATTTTCAGAGGTGTTTGGTGGGGTATTTAAACAACAGTTTTCGTTGTTTAAACAACACAACGAGTACTTTCACAACACTTTTTCACCCACACGTATTTCCAAAAAATTTAAACAGCATTACTAGAACAACATTACTAAACTTTTTCAGATAACCAGTGCCACTAAAGTTCTAAGCAAATATGGTGATGGTGAGCAAAAAAAGAGAGACGCAGCGGAAAGTATTTGTTGGAATTGACTTCCTACAATCATGACAGAACTGTGTCCTTTGAAAGAATTAATAAGGAAAAAGCAACAAATAGACTCACTTAAAGCATCCACATTGGTGGAGCCATAATTTAGTAATATGGCTCCACAAAAGGCTACTTTATTTATTTTACATTCTCAATTTACAATACACTCAACATAAATGGATCTATATTTTTAGCTATTTGATTAAAATAATATAAAAAATTCATTAAAAAGTAATGTGAACAAAACCAAAAGAGATTTTTTTTAATTAAAAAATAGTGTAAACACAACAATTTAATAATTTTTTTTTTTAAAACATATGAGCTATAGTGCACAGCCAAAAGTAGTTATGCACTGTAGCTGTAGAGCTAAAAAAATGACTTTAGTTGTACCAATATAGCCACATTTTGGTATTTGATGGTTCTAAAAAAAAGTGATATAGCTTTTTAACACCACCAGTAAAAGCAAAAAAGGTTTTTAGCGGAGGAGAGGCAGTATTACTAATGATGGTGGAGCCGGTCTCAATAATGCGCAAATATTACATTGGCACAAACCCGTTTCTGATTACATACGGTTACATCAGGATCAAAGTATATAGATGATAAGGATAAAATTGTAAATACAAACACTCATTGATGGAAAGGCATATAGCGACGCTCCAAACAAACCCACAGTCTCACTTTTGACCATTAACAGGTGACAATAGTAGGGAGTCTACAATTTTAAGCTGATGAGGCAAACTCGGGGAAGATGGAAAGCTGTTGCCATTAAGCTAAAGGGGATGCATGAGGCTGACGATTCTAAAATGACCTTAACTTGGCCTCCACGTATGCGTGTATAAGCAAATATCTTGTGCCCCACACTTAGTAAGATCCCTACAAGGAAAGGATTCCGCAAAATACACTCATAAGGACTCTTATAAGGAAAAGACTTCTAAATCAAGGAGGAGGTCAAGACCCTCACTAGCCAAGGTACGCATAATTTATCCTTGCTCTAGCACTCTAGAGTTGTGAGTTCTAACTTGACTTTCGGAAGGTATTTGGCTGGCACCACACCCATGCCTTTTGTTAGGTCTCTTCTTTTTGTTGTGCAGGTGTTATTTCAAGTGTGTGAGAACTGTGTGGCTCACTGGTGATTTTTTGGCATCATCAGTTGGCACCGCTTGTGGGAAACATCTTTTGCACTATTCTTAGCAACCTATAAGCCATATGAATGCTTCCCAGATCAAGACTTGCATGGTACTTACTTGCTCGATGGCAACCACTAACAACATTCAAGGAGACGAACCCCACACAACTACCTTCGAAAGGCAAGTTCAAACTCTTACCGCTGCCGTGGACTGCCTCACGAAGCAAAATCATGATTTGGAAGAGCAGTTGCATCGAAAGAACCTAAGGCACAACACTCAGGTGGAGGACTAAGAAGGCACTAGCACTGAGAGAAGAGACCAAGAAGGGCTAGAAGGTAGCAACACCCCGAGCAAACCAGAACGGTAAGACATGAGCCGCCCGTCCACCACGGATATGGCTCCACCCCACATTGTCGTAAGGATGCAGTTGATGAAAGAACAAATGGATTTTATGATGAACGCCCTCAGAAGGCGAGTGTCTAGCGACCTTGACAACTTGGTCCACCAAACTGATTCGCCATTCATCACATCTGTCAACTCCTTCCCCCTTCCACCGAAGATAGATAGCTACGACAGAGCCAAAGACCCCTTAGATCACTTAGAATCTTTCAAGAGCCTAATGCACCTTCAAGGAGTGGCAGATGAAATCATGTGCAGGGCCTTCCATACCATGCTAAAGGGTCCTATGAGGATTTGATTCAACAGGTTGATGCCAAACTCCATCAACACTTTCAAGGAGCTAAATGCCCAGTTCACTTCACACTTCATTGAGGGGCACAGGTACAAGAAGTCTACTGCATGCCTGATGAAATCAGGCAACAGGAGGATGAGACATTTTAGTCTTATATAGCCCATTTCAATAAAGAAGCACTTTCAATCAATGAAGCTGATGACAAGATACTCTTAGCTACTTTCACAAATGGGCTGCGGAAGGGTCCTATTTTCACTAAATAAGAACAACCCAAAGACTATGTCAAATGTGCTTTACAAGGCAACCAAATAGATGAATGCTGAAGACATGCTTCTGGCCCGAGAGGAGAAACCCAAGAAGAGAGAAAGGCAGGAAGATACACGACAAGATAGAGGGTGGAAGATGGCAAAAACTGGAGAACAAAGCGATGATAGGCGCTCTAAGCCCTTTGCAGGGAGATTTACAAGCTTCACTCCACTTACTGTCCCAATCGACCAAGTCTTAATGCAAATCAAGGACGAGGGAGCCTTGACCTTCCTCGGAAAGTTGAAGGGAGATCCTAACAAACGATTTAGAGACAAATACTGCCATTTTCACTGTGATCACGGTCATGACATAGCCGACTACTATGACTTGAAAGAGTAGATCGAAGCCCTTATCAAGCAAGAGAAGTTACAGAAGTTCGTCAGCAAGGAAAAAGTAGATTCGTCTCCTCAGGATTAGGCTCCCCGATGGAATAACGAGCGTCCCAGACCACTTTTAAGAGTAATAAGGATGATTGTGGTAGGTACAGCAACCACCGGCTTGTCTAAAAAGGCTCAAAAGACTTACCTCAGAATGGTTCAGAACGTTCAACTAACGGGCTTCATCCCAAAGATGCCACGAGTCGAAAACTCCATTATTGGTTTCTCGGAAGAAGATGCTCAACGTCTTCACCACCCGCATGATGACGCGCTCGTCGTTAGCATCTAGGTATGAGGCTATAACACATACTGGGTCTTGGTTGACAATGGAAGCTCTACATACATTCTCTATTACCTAGCGTTCCAACAAATGCAGATCAACAAAGAACATCTAATTCCAACCAACACGACACTCGTTGGGTTTGAAGGAACAAAAGTATACCCCCTCATATTAGCTATCACAATTGGAGATTATCCTCAGCAAATCACTAGAGATGTTACATTCCTTGTTGTCGATTGCTCCTCCGCCTACATCGCCATCATAGGATAACCTACCCTTAACTCATGGAAGGCCGTAACTTCAACCTACCACCTAATAATCAAATTCCTTATTGAGTACGGAGTAGGGGAATTGTGAGGGGATCAAATAGCTATTCGTAAATGCCATATTGCAATGCTAGAGATGGACGATCATTTACAGACTATGAGCATAGAAGAACAGCGGATGGGGGCGAAACCCGTAGAAAGGCTCGAGGAGATACGCCTCGATAGCTCTAGATTAGACAAAACCACGAGGATCGGCACTCTCGCCAACCCAACAGTTCGCTTAGTACTCATAGCTTTCCTTAAGGAAAACTAGGACATGTTTGCCTGGAGTCAAGAAGACATGCCAGGAATCTACCCTTCAGCCATGGTGCACAAGCTAAATGCGTCGCCCTCTTTTCCTCCCATCCGACAGAAGAAGTGAGCGTTTGCACAAGAATGAGACCGGGCGATAGCAGAAGAAGTCGGCAAGTTACAAGAGGTGGGCTTCATCAGAGAAGTATATTACCCCGATTGGCTAGCAAATGTAGTAATGGTTATGAAAACCAACGAAAAATGGAGGAGGTGCGTAAACTTTACAGATCTAAACAAAACATGCCCCAAGGATAGCTACCCTCTTTCTCGAATTGACGTATTGGTAGACTCTACAGCTCAGCACCAACTACTAAGTTTCATGGATGCCTTTTCAGGTTATAATCAGATCCAGATGGACAAAGCAGACCAGAAGAGAATTTCGTTTGTCACTAGCCAAAGTCTTTTTTGTTACAAAGTGATGTAGTTTGGCCTTAAGAACGCGGGTGCGACATACCAAAGGCTCATGAACAAGATGTTTGCAAACCAAATTGGAAGGAATGTTCAGGTCTATGTTGATGACATGTTAGTAAAAAGCTGAAGAGAGGAGGATCATTTGAAGGATCTCAAGGAAACTTTCGGCACCCTTCGTTCCTACAACATGAAGCTCAATCCAAGCAAGTGTGCATTTAGAGTGACAGTGGGAAAATTCCTTGGTTTTATGGTGTTTCAAAGAAGTATCGAGGCCAACCCGGAGAAGATCAAAGCCATAGTAGAGATGGCCCCCCAAAAGAACGTGAAAGAAGTACAGAGTTAAAAAAAAAAAAAAAAAAAAAAAAAAAAAAAAAAAAAAAAAAAAAAGCTGCCCTGAACAAGTTCGTATTAAAAGCAACGAATAAGTGTTTACCCTTCTTTCGCATGTTGAAGAAGTCTTTCAAATGGACTACCGAGTGTCAGCAAATGTTCGAGGATCTAAAGGCTTACCTCTCTTCCCCACCACTGCTAAGTCCTTCGCAACTGGGGGAAGAGCTCTTCCTCTATTTGGCTGTCTCCCTGGTAGTCGTCGACGCGACTTTAGTCAGAGAAGAAGACAAGATTCAAAAGCCTGTATACTACACCAACTGGGCATTTTGTGGTGCAGATGAAAGGTATCCACCCATGGAAAAGTTCACCTTCGCTTTAGTTATAGCAGCCCGCAACCTCAAACCGTATTTTCAAGCCCACACGGTGATCGTCCAAACTGACAGGCCTTTACGACGAGCAATGAGCAACCCTGAAGCTGTCGGTCGATTGGCACTATGGGCAATAGAGTTGAGCGAGTTTGACATCCAGTACCGCCCTCGTACCGCCATTAAAGGACAGGTCGTCGTTGACTTCATAGCAGAATTCACCGTCGGGGAAGACAAGGGGGTAGATGAATGCCCTCAATGGAGTATACATATAGATGGGTCATCCAACAAATAGGCCGGTGGAGTAGGTGTCGTGCTCTTTTCCCCTGAAAGAGATAAGATTGAATGTATGGTCCACCTCGACTTCCCTACCACAAACAATGAAGTAGAGTACGAAACTTTAGTGGTAGAACTTAATCTCGCCAAAGCGGCAGGAGCTACAAGTGTGGTTCTATACTGCGACTCTTAGGTCGTCATCAACCAAGTGAATGGGGATTATGAGTGTAGGGGCGAAAGAATGAAGAAATAAGTTGAGCAAGTAAGGAGAAGGGTAGATGA
Organism: Quercus variabilis; assembly: GCA_030445155.1. NCBI lineage: Eukaryota > Viridiplantae > Streptophyta > Magnoliopsida > Fagales > Fagaceae > Quercus > Quercus variabilis. The sequence goes on along the minus strand of CP129449.1, from coordinate 44,897,650 downwards.
GCTAAAGGCTAAGATCATCCAAATCCCCAAAGGAGAGAACGAGTAAGCCGACCACCTTGCCAAAGTGCTTCAGCAAAACACATGACCACCCTTGATAATGTACTTTCTTTTGTTCAACTTTCTCCACTAATAGATTCTGTCAATGTGTAGGAGATAGGCTCTGAAAGCAATTGGACCACACCGTTAGTCTCTTACTTAAAAAATGGCGTCTTACCAAACAGTAGGGAGGTTGCAAGAAAACTGAAGGTCCAAGCAGCATGATTCGTCTTGATGAAGGACATCTTGTACAAGAGAGGCTTCTCCTACCCATACCTAAGGTGTTTAGGTCCTGAAGAAGCAGACTACGTCATGAGAGAAGTACACGAGGGAGTTTACGAAAACCATTCAGGGTTGCAATCATCGATACACAAACTCTTCTGAGCGGGGTACTACTGGCCCACCATGTAGAAGGATGCTCAGACTTATGTCAAGGCCTATGACAAGTGTCAAAGGTTCAGCAATATCATCAGACAACCGTCCGAAGAATTGACCCCAAGGACAGCCCTATGGTCGTTCGCTCAGTAGGGATTAGACATCACGGGGCTATTCTTAATAGCGGTGTGACAGCTAAAGTTCCTAATAGTGGGCATAGACTACTTCACAAAATGGGTGGAAGCTAAAGTCTTAGCCACCATTACGGAGAAGAACATGTGAAGCTTTATTTGGAGGTTCATCTTATGCAAATTTAGGATTCCTAGAGTCTTAGTCTCAAACAAAGGAAAAAAATTTGACAATGACTCCTTCCAGGACTTTTGCTCACAGTTAGGGATCAGAAATCACTACTCTTCTGCCACCCACCCTCAAGCTAATGGACAGGTAGAAGTCACGAACCGATCCTTACTCAAAATCATCAAGACTCTACTCAAGGGGGCAAAGGGTATATGGCCTGAAGAACTGCCAAGCATACTGTGGGCATACAGGACAACTACAAGGACCCCTATAGGAGAGACACCATTTCGACTAACAAACGAGAGCGAAACAGTCATTTCAACCGAGGTTGAACTCACAAGCTACAGGGTGGACAATCATGATGAATGCAAGAATGATGAGGCCATGCGTCTACAGCTTGATTTGATTGACGAAGTCAGGGCAACGGGTGAACAAAGACTCGCACGGTACTAGGATCACATGGCCAAGCACTATAATTCCTGGGTCCAACACAGAGATTTTCAGATTGGAAATCTTGTTCTAAGGAAGGTCATGGGCACCACTAGAGACCCTGCCCAAGGGAAGCTTGGCCCCAACTGGGAAGGACCTTACCGAATCTCGTTATGGCAAAGGAAAGGCACCTAGCACCTAGAGATGCTGGACGGACGAAAATTACACCATCCAAGGAACGTCGAGCACCTACGGAAGTACTACCAATAGAGAGGATGGTGATGGAAATAGACATGTACACAGTGGAAAAATTAAATTGACGGATCTACTTCATTCACAATTGTCAACATGTGCCATATAAGTTTCAGAATTAGAGATTAAGATTGTGTACCTTAAAGCAGTGAAATTCAAAACTGAAAATTCAAAAGTTCTTGAGAAGACTTTCAATCTTCACTCCAATTCCACTAACACCTAAGATGTGCGGTCTCTCAATCAGATATATGAGTTTCTTCTAGAGAGAATTGAAGAGTGTCCAACACTCACATACATATCAATTCATATATTATTTAAAATCTGTATGTTTCTCTCTATATATTTGATTATATAATTGGGCTAGTCTTTTGGGCCTTCCTAATTGGGTTTTAGTATGTGGCTTGGAGTGGGACCAAAAGGGAATGAATAAGACTCTAGCTCCAATGGGGCTTGAGCTTTTCGGTCAACTCTTGACAAGTCCAAAGTTATTATTAATTATATTTAATACCACTATATAAATATAATTGCACTCTAGACCTTATTAATAAATTATATCCCAAGACTTTATTGTACATGCAACCCCTTCATAAAATATTCGTAGTAATGCAAAGTCATGAATGAAGACTGCCACTTTGTGAATTACTACATCTTAATCCTCGAGTACCTGGTTTAATCCTTTTAAGTTATTTATCATATATTTATGAAGTCTAATTTCATAAATATATACTTTAGTCTTACTAAAGTGGTTAGGCCTAACTCTCTGAATAACAAAACCATTAAACTTATCTTAAGAGAATATTTTGTATCTCCGTTAAGAGACTGTGAATTCCATCTTGAGAATATATGTTCCATCAATACTAAATGTGGCTGCCCAACATACTAAGGTTTTGACCGTTACTTTAGATCTCACTCCTGATATATCAAAGCAACCTACACTTCATGATCAGGTCCATTATTATCTCATGATTAAGAGTTCATGCAAATGAAAGTCGTGAAATTTATTATTCAATTGACAGTCATTAGGAGAATAATAAATTTCACAGCGGTCCTGTTCAATATGTTTTAACTCTTAAAACATATCAACATATCAATTAGAAGTCAGTACTTCCATGACCAAGACAAATCATCTTAGTTGATATGTTATAGTCTTCGCAAATGAAATGCTCAATTTCATCATCGACTACAAACCAAATTCTGAGTTCACAAAGAATTTGTGACTTATATCTTCTGCAACTAAATCACATACTATGCATCTTATGGACTATATGATAATGTCCAAACATTCATGTTACCAATATTTTAGATAATAATAAAACAAGTTTATTAATATCAATATTAAGTCATACATCATGTCATCCATAATGTAATGCATAGCATTATACAATAGGATTCTAGGGCACAAATCCCAACAGATGGCACAAAAAGCAGCACCCCTTTATTTCTAGTTTACCTTAGTTAATTTTAGTTATACTCTTCAATTTTTCTATTTACTTTAGTTTCGCTACAATAACTCTTTTAGAACCCAAAGGCAGGTCTTCTTCTTTTAAAGAACTACTTTTTCTACAAATACATGGTTTACCATAATAAGAGGAGTTTATTCAAACATGGCTAAGGTGTTTATCTACAGAAAATTGTCCATAAAGTGGATGACTTCATCCCAGAATGATGAAATAATATCAAGTCCACAAAGTGGACGAGCTTATTATTATTGTCCATAAAATGGACGAATTTATTAAAGTCCATAAAGTGGACAACTTCATCCTAGAAGGATGAAATATTATCAAGTCCACAAAGTGGACGAGCTTATTATTATTGTCCATAAAATGGATGAATTTATTAAAATCCATAAAGTGGATGACTTCATCCCAGAAGGATGAAATATATCAAGTCCACAAAATGAACGAGTCCATCCCTTAATAAAGTGGACAAGGTCATTGAAGCTGACGGCTTCATAAGATTGTCATTACTTAACAAAGTGGACAAGTTTAATAGTAAGTCCACAAAAGTGGACAAGTTTGTTAGCTAGTCCATAAATTGGAAAAGTCCATGGAAGTGGACGAGGTTATAAGGTAGATGGATTTATTAAAGTCCATAAAATGGACAAGTTCATCACTCCATAAAAATGACAAGTTTAATAATGTCCATAAAGTAGATGAGCTCGAAATAAAAGGATGAATTATTATGTCCATGAGGAGGATGAGTTCACTAGTAAGTCCAAAAAGTGGACAAGCTCATCCCGTACTTATAAGATGTTATCGAAAAATCCACTAATATAAGAACTTGTAAGTAGACAGGTTCATTCCACATGTAGATGGATTCATGAGTTGACCCACAAGGTTTACGAATCCATAATTGATGTAAACAGACTTATAAAATCCAAAAAGAAGACAAATTCACTCCATAAAGAAGGGCACATAACTTAGTCAACAAAACTGACGAGGCAACCCTACAGTTTACAAAGTCGTCTTATTAAAGTTGACAAGATCAATAGAATAGACGGATTCATAAGAAGAGATCAACATACACACAACAATAAAAGTACTGAAAGAGACAGATATGAAATATCATAAAGTGTTTTACAAACAAGAGCCCAAGAACAAGAGGGCATTAAACATTGTTCAAAAGTTAGATCGAATTTAGAAAAAGAAAACAAAAAGTTAAGGTTCAAAGAGCTGGGGGGTCTTGTGGAATCCTGTTGCCCTAGGGAGAAAGATCTTGGGTTCCTTGAGTTGGAGGATCCTCAACATTCGGAGTATTGGCTGACGGGGTCAGAAGAACGACGAGCTTATTCACAACAGCAGGCTAAGCAAGAACGACACCATCATCCTGAGGATTTTCCTTGGACTTAGTGAAGTCTTCATTCTCTTCAAGAGTACCATCGCTTACAGGTGTCAACGGTGAGGGATCATCCATTGAAACCTTAGAAAAATCCATGTTAGGCTACATGGATTTGACCTATTTAAGGCAATCCTCAAACCTGTCACCATAATAGTCAGCACAGGAATCAATGAATGATTGTGATGCCCTAAATTCCTTGACGGTGTCAGCTTTGGCCGTCTCTACCTGACCTAAAGGGCCGCCAACTCTTTTTCTGCCATCTCCCTAGCCTCTTGCTTTTTCTTCTTCCAACGACCCTCCTCCTCCAGTTTCTCCCTAAACTCTTTCACCTCCTGGTTAAGGGTTCGGAGGCCCTCCTTGTACTGTTTTTGCTCGTCGGTCATGTTCTTGATTCGCTTGTGCAAACGAGTGATCACCCCTTCCTTGGCAACGCCACTATCTTGTAATGCCTTCACATGAACCATCGCCTTCTGAATAGGGCTTCTATCAGCTTTTAAGCATAAAAAATGAATAGGTTGAGAGAAGTGAGGAAGGGACATACACGGGCAAGGTCAAAGAGTCCTAACGACCCTAGTTCCTCTGTCCTTTGCTTAGCATAAGGGTTTACGACCTTGTCCTTAATGATGGACTTCATCATCTCAACGCATATTCCTTGTGTGTAAGAAGATGACGGTTTGTTTCCAAGATGATAGGGCCAGATGTCATCATCAGTCCTTTGCCTACCTCATGTTTGGGCGACGATGGCTTCTTAGGAACCTCCCCAAGGGTTGGGGGTACCTTTTTGGACGGGCGGTTGTCCTTCCCATTAGCTTTCCTCTTCGATGCCCCTTTATCGATGACTTTAGGGGCTAACAAGGACGCTTTTTCCTTCGCCTTCCCCTCTTCTTTCTTATGTGCAGCAATAGCCCTTACTTGGGCTTTCAGCCTAACTACCTCCATTTCTAAAAAAAGGCAAGTAAAGAGTGACGGCCTTAGAGAAGCTAATGGAAAAAGAAAAAGGGTTAAAATGTTTAACTTATGACAACGGGAGTAATCATTGAGACGACGGGCTTTTGGTGTTGGCTCAGGGCCCCCATAATAAGCATGCAAAGTGTCGAGTGTGATGAGATCCTGATGCTTCTGCTTATCCAACGGGATTTCTGTTACTTGGCTAATAAAGTCTTCTTGATCACTTGTGATATACGGACAAATGCTAGTTGAAAAAGAAGGAAAAACAGACATTGTTAGAAACTCATAACAAATAAATTAAAGAAGTAGATAGGGTTAGCCTGACGAGATTAACCTGAATCCTTAACATAGGCCCAAGTGTTGTCAAAACCATAGGGCATCATCTTCCATTCTTCCTGATGACACACCTAGTTTATCCCTTCAACAAAGAAGTACTTGCCCTTCCAATTCCTATTGGAATCAGGCATATCGGATACTAGTCTTAGTTCTTTCTTCCTAGTAGAAAAGTGATATATTCCTTTGGACGAGACAATGTGTTGAGGATGGTAGCACTAGAAGAACTTGTCAAGAGTCAACTAGTGGTTCCCTCCACTTAGGCGACCCCACAAAATCTTAGCCCTAATAAAAATCCTCCATGCGTTAGGGGTGATTTGGCTGCCGAACAACCCTAAAAAATTGGCTAACTGACGATGGAGGCAATCTTAACCCCACCGCGAACATGGCATCGTACATATTGACGTCCGTGGTCTTCCCTATGTAACACTTTTCAAACTTTCTAGGAAGACGGATTGGGATGTTGTCTGGAATTTGGAAACGGGCACATAAATTTTTGAAAGCCTTATCCGACATCGTTGGCAGAAACTCATTAACCATCCATTCTTCAAGGAGAATGAAGGGACGGTCATCTCCGAGGCCTCCTGATGTACTTTCTATCACCTCTTCATCATCATTATTTTTGTCCCTATCACTCTCTCTGCTTTCCTCCTTATCATCTTCGTCTCTGCCCTTACTTACTACCTCAACTTCTTCTCCACTATTTTCCATTTCCTCGTTAGAAGATTGGGTTGACATTTCCCTCTTTGACGACTAGGAAAAGCCCTCCTTGGGCTCATGACCTGATTGGAAGACCTCGTCATATCTCGCTCCTTCGCGGACTGACAACTGTTCACTTGTCGCTTCTCTAGACATCTGACTACCTACAAGCAACGGAGGCATTCTAAGAACCTAAGTTGATAGCCCCTCTAAAAAGATTCACAAATCAACCAAGATAAAAGTAAAAAATGAGCAGTAAGAGCAAAAGTGACTTACCAAGTAAAACTGATGAACTCTTGAAAGATGACAATCTTGGGCAAAACGAGATGGCGTGGGCAAAGTTCTTGAAGGTGACAGGATTGCTCTGACAATCAACAACAGTAAAATAGAAGAAAATAAGGGGGAGGCGAGATATATATAAGGGAGGTTATGCACAGAAGACGAGGCCACGCCCTCGTCTAGAAGCAAGGCCAATTAAGTTGTGCCACATGTCCAAGCATTAAATAAAGGTTGCTCGAGGCAATAAATGATTTTTGTTCTTTCCTGAGCTAAATAAAAATAGTAATAAAGTTTAACTCCATAACTCATCAACTCAAGTTGACGAAGCTATAGAGTAGGGGGCAACTGATAAGGATAAAATTGTAAATACGAACACTCATTGATGGAAAGGCATATAGCGACGCTCCAAACAAACTCGATAGTTTCACTTTTGACCATAGACAGGTGACGATAGTAGGGAATCTATAGCTTTAAGCTGATGAGGCAAACTCGGGGAAGATGGAAAGCTGACACCATTAAGCTGAAGGGGATGCATGAGGCTGACGGTTCTGAGATGACCTTAACTTAGCCTCCACGTATGCGTGTATAAGGAAATATCTTATACCCCACACTTAGTAAGATCCCTACTAGGAAAGGATTCTACAAACTACGCTCATATGGACTCCTGTAAGGAAAAAACTTCTAAATCAAGGAGGAGATGTCAACCCATTACTACTATGAAAACCCCAAAACCCTCACTAGCCAAGGTACGCATAATTTATCCCCGCTCTAGCACTCTAGAGTTGTGAGAAAAGTTCTAACTTGACCTTTGAAGGGTATTTGGCCGGCACTACATCGGTGCCCTTTGTTAGGTCTTCTCTTTTTGTTGTGCAGGTTTTATTTTGAACGTGCGAGAACTGTGTGGCTCACTGGTGATTTTTCGACATCATCAATAGACATATTGCCTTTCTTCTTAATTCTTTTCTATCTTTTGGTAGTCTTTGTTTGGTTGTACCTTTGTTTCTTTTCTGTATTTTTATTTCTTTGTTGGCGTTCATGCACATACATGGTAATTAGAAATAATACTCAACACTCAACAAGCTCCACAAAAGTGGCAGCCACCATCAACCTCTCAGAATTTTGTGCAACATCAAAATAAGCTAAATTGAAAGTTGTCTAAAAAAAAAATTAAAGGAAATTCCAAAATTTCTCTCCTTAGTATCTAAAATATTGAAAATGTATCTCATCATTATTTTAAATAAAACAAAAGAAAAAAAAAACCCCCTTTACAAAATTATAATTCTAAACCATATACATATCAAATTCAAATTTTCTCTCTAATATTGATGCAGAATGGGGAAGCGTCAAGAAACAAAATATATCTACTTCTAGAAAATAAGAAACAAAACATGTTTGCTTCAGAAAATAACCTCGAATCCATGAAGTTTCCTTAAATCCACAAGGAGAAAGGGTCTGGAATCCAACAGAAAATAATGAGAGACAAAAAGATCTGAATTTTATTGATTGAATAATTATTTAAAAAAAAAAAAAAACTTTTACATACTTAGTGGCCTATGTTAGGGCTCTGTAAAACTTGACAGACAATAAAATATATTCTGAAATAACTCATAATTAATACCTAACCATAAGATGAACCAAATTTGACCAAAAAAGCATTAAAAGCACCTAAAAACAAGGAAATAATAACCCTAAACCTAAAATAACAAAAACTACAAATTAAATACCAAAATTAATAAATTACAATAATTAAATAGTAAATTGTGTTATACATCAAACCCCTCAACTTGAAACAAACTCGTCCTCAAGTTGATGGTTAAAATCTGAAATCTTCCATGCCAAGAGAACAAATATTCTATGCATTCTTACCAAACTTGAAAGTCATCAATTGGGCAACTTGAATTTCTTGTCCCTTGATCTTCATGCAATTGAAAATATTCACAAAATAAGATTCAATGATCAAATCAAATCTTTCCACCCCAATAAAATTAATAAACTTTGTTTCAATGTCTCCCACCAAAATAATAGGAGCTTGAATGTAGCAATTACCTAACTTCACTTCATCAAGATCATTGAAAACTTCCTCTATAATGTCTTCTTTAATGGTCTCTGCTATCTCGACCTCAAGATCTTTCTCTATAATAGGGTCTTCATTAATCTCTTCCACAATCTTGATTTCAGGTTCTTCTTCTATAACAAGACCTTCATTAATATCCTCCACAATCTTGATTTCAGATTCTTCTTCTATAATAAGGCCTTCATTAATTTCATTTAAAATCTCTATATTTTCTTCTTTGACTTCTACATAGTCTTTAAGAAAAGTACTTTCCTCAACATGTAATTCTTCTCTTAATGGTATATATATATGTGTGTGTGTGTGTGTGTGTGTGTGTGTGTGTGTGTGGCTCTTTAAAATAATTCAAGTGTGAACTTCTTTGCCGATAATAATCTTGTTTTGTATATGACAAAAGTTCATCACAATCCGAAGGATAAAATTTGATAGCAACCATCTTTTTAATCCTTGGCCATGAACGAAATTTGTCTTTACCTTGTCGAATTCTATCAGTTTGTATTCGTTCCCACCAGTGTAAGGCATACTCTCTAAGTTTATACAAAGCATGTTTCACTTTTCTCTCATCACAAATATTCTCATAGTCAAATAAATTCTCTAGATCAAGTAACCAATCAAGAAAATCTTCATTATAAAAATAACCATTAAAACTTGTAATTTTTATATAAGGCCTATATGAAATTTTCTTACTAATAGATTGCCTGTGAGTAATGTCTCCGCGATAGTTATCCCTATTATTTTCAAAGATATTTGTGAGTGCTAGTTGTACATCAAGTAATAGATGCTAAATTTTTTGTCACTAGAATTGCTACTATCTTATACATTAACCACTAGAGCAGGATAAGTCATGGCTCTAATACCAACTAATGCAGGATATAGAAGAGTCAAGAAGCAGAACACATCTACTTCTAAAAAAGAAAAAACAAAACACGTTTCCTTTTGAAAATAAACTTGAATCCACAAGGGTTCCTTCAATCCACAAGGAGAAAAGGTCTGAAATCCATCAGAAAATAGAGAGACAAAAAAGTCTGAATTTTATTGATTGAATAATTATTTTAAAAAAACGTTTATAGACTTAAAGGCTTATTTAAGGGCTCTATAAAACTTGACAGACAAGAAAATATATTCTAAAATGACTCCTAATTAATACCTAACCATAACAAGAACCAAATTTGACCTAAAAAGCATTAAAAGCACCTAAGAACAAAAAAAAAATAATAACCCTAAACCTAAAATAACGAAAACTACAAATTAAATACCAAAATTAATAAATTGCAATAAATAAATAGTAAATTGTGTCCTACATCAAATATCAAATACAAAAATTGTATCTAAAAAAATTATAAATAAAAGTAGAGCATTAGCAATGGGGGTTGTAATGCTCTACTTCCAAAATTATAAATAAAAATCAAATCAAATTCCAAAATTTCTCTCTCTAGTATCCAAGACACAAAAATGCATCTCAAAAATATATAAATTCAAGTGGAAAAAAAAAATCAAGACTTTTGAGATCCTTTAAAAAAAAAAAAAAAAATCTCTCTATAATATCCCAAAGGTAGAGCATTAGCAATGGGGGTTGTAAAACTCCCAAATTGCAAAATTATAGCATCTAACCATAAAGATATTGGGCATTATCCGAGATTATATTTATAAAATTTTTACAATCAAGCTACAATAAGGTTCTACTTCTACAACCTTACTGAAGCAAAGTTGTATTACTTTTTAATCTATTTTATTCCCACTTCTCTCTACTGACATTCACTCTCTCCCATTCTCTTTCTCTTCTCCTTTCTCTGTTCTCCCTTAGTCCCTCTCACTCTCTAAATCTCTCCTCTCTCAGCTCCCCCTCTCATTATCTTCTCCCTTCCATGGCCAAAGCTCACAAGCTCTACCACTCACCGCCACCAATAGCCACCATCACCACAATGGTCTGTCTTCAACTCCAACCCAACTATCTATCTATCTCACAAAACTAGAACAGCCACCACCAGCATGGTGCTCTCTTCACCTCCACCCTCAAAATAGCCACGTTTCATGCCATAAGCTGTAAAGACCTTTTTACCCCTCATTTATGACATAAATTATTGGGATGAGGAACATTAAATGATGGGAATATTCTATGTACTTTGCAACCCTTCGACTACCCTAACGGGTCATGGAGTAAGAGGTAGTTGATAGAGGTATTTTTTTCTGGTAGGAAGTTTTGTTGCTCATTCGTCATAAACAATCTCACTGGCTCAAGACTCCTTTTCTCTCCATCTAGTTTAGTGCACATAGGAACTAATGGTCCCATCAACACCATCCTGACGGACGAACCACATGACCTACTAAACATGTGTCCATCATAATAAAGGCATTGGTTTTGTCATAATGAGTGCTCTTTTAGTCCATCATGATAAAGGTTTAGACAGACGAACCTTCGGCAAACGAATACCAATGAACAAATAGTCCTCACCCCCTCATTTGCATACCAACAAATGAATGACCATGCCAACGAATAGAAATAATGGGCCCCATAATCCTTTAGTAATCTCCACACATATATCCCTATATGGAAATATCTTACGCACCACATCCGAATACCCTATTACATGCCCATATCTTCCCCATATGGAAAAACACCCTAAAATCTTGGAACCCTAACTCAGATCTTCTCTACAAGGAAAATCCCTGCATTCAAGGCATCTTGGTCTGCTATTCACCACTATATAAGCATCAGACCTCCTCTTCTCCTTGGTACACCAAAAAAAAAAAAAAAAAAAAAAATCCTAGTTCTTTCACTATAGAGAACTTGGAGAATTTTCATTCACTGACTTAACCTATGGAGGGTCTTTGGCCAACACCCTATCAGTGCATTCTATTTGGTTCTTGTTTTCTTATTCTTTAGGTACCCATTGGTGCAATCGAGGACAATCAACTCACTGATGATTTTTGTGCACCATCAATTGGCGCCATCTGTGGGGATCGAGTGATTAGCCATATCACTGCTTCTAAGACGTAGAGTTTCATGGTGTAAATGTGATCGATGGCTACCATCAACCAAGAGATAGGAATCCCCTCCAATGCCTTGGAAAGACAAGTGCAAACCCTTGTTGCTGTGGTCGAATGACTCACACAATGCAACTAAGAATTGGAACAACAACTGAACCAGAGGAATGAGCGATGTCCCAAAGATCAGCATAACAAATGGGACAATAACGAGCAAAACAAAAGTCACCTCCCGATGCGAGTCTGACAAGAGAGGGAGGGTCAGGAAGAAAGCAACATCCCTAGCAGGTGAAACGGGCAGGAAGATACTAACCACACATCAAAACTAGAAGTTAGCACAATGTGTATGGCCTAGGACATGCAGATGATGAAAGAGAAGATGGACATAATGATGAATGCCATGAAGGGACGGGTATCCACCAACTTGGACAAGCTAGTTTAGTAGACAGACACCTTTCACAGCGCAAGTAACTTCTTTCCCCCTCCCAACCAAGTTCCGAATATTGTAAGTGGAAGCATACAATGGGTCACAAGACCCGCTCGACCATCTAGTGTCATTCAAGGCCCTCATGCACCTACAAGGGGTTTCATATGAGATTATGTGTTGGGTGATCCCCACTACACTCAAGTGACTAGCATGGGTGTGGTTTAGCAAATTGACCCCCAACACTATCTCTACCTTCAAGGAATTGAGTGGACACTTCGTCGCCCACTTTATCAGGTAGCAGAGGTACAAGAGATCCTCAACAAGCTTATTGAACATCAAGCAATGGGAAGATGAAAGCTTAAGATCGTGGTGACTCATTTCAACAAGATGGCCCTTTTTATTGACGAGGCCGATAACATAGTCTTGGTCACTACATTCACCAACGAACACCAATCGGGATAATTCCTTTTCTCAATCTACAAGAATGACCCGAAGACGATGGTCGACATGCCAAACAAGGCCACGAAGTATATGAATGCTGAGGATGCCATGATTTCCTGAGGGGGTAGACCAAAGAAAAGAGAAAGAAAAGATGATCCCCATCCCATCAGAGGAAGAAAGTCTGCCCAGATGAATGACCGAAGGGACAATAGGAGATCAAGGCTTCCACTTGGGAGGACTGTCAACTTCACCCCACTAAATACCCTACTTGACCAAGTCCTCGTGCAGATAAGGGATGACATGGCATTGACTTGGTCCAATAAGCTGAAAGCCGATCCAAACAAAAGGCCTAGAAACAAGTGTTGTCATTTTCACCGAGATCATGGGCACGACACTTCTGAGTGCTATAACCTAAAACAACAGATAGAGGCCTTCATCAAGCAAGGGAAACTACAGCGGTTCATCAAAGGCAGAGAAAACCCGCCGAGGGACCCTGAGCTTAACTGTCAAGTCAAGGAGCGACCAATAGCTCCGCTTAGAGAAATAAGGGTAATAATATGAGGAAGTATGATGGCTGCTCCCCCAGAAAGGCAAGAAAGACATACTTATGGATGGTGCAAAGTGTCCAGATCTCCAGCCGATTGCCCAAAATGACTAAGGTCAACCACACAGCCATCAGCTTTATGAAAGATAACACCCGGTGACTACACCACCCTCATAACGATGCCCTAGTCATCAACCTGGCGATAGCCGATTTCAATACCCGTTGAGTGCTGGTAGATAATGGGAGTTTGACTAACATCCTTTACTACCCTACCTTCCAATAAATGAGGATTAACAAGGAGCGACTCCCACCCCTGGACACACTACTAGTAAGGTTTGGCGGTACCAAGCTCTTCCCCGTCAAAACCATCACCCTACTAGTCACTGTTGGAATGTACCCTTAATAGCTCACTAAGGAGGTCAGTTTCCTAGTCGTTGATTGCTCATTCGCCTACAACGCCATCATTGGGCGACCTACACTCAATGCATGGAAAGAAGCCACATCTACATACCACTTACTGGTAAAATTCCCAATAAAGTATAGGATAGGAGAAGTAGATGGAGACTAGATAGTGGCATGCGAATGCTACATAGCCATGTTAAAAATGGATGATGACCTATAGGAATTAAACATCAAAGAGCACTAGGTTACAGTAGAACCAATAGAAGACTTGGTAAAGATATCTCTAAATAACGACCGCCCAGGTCGAATCACCCACATTGGCACACAAACAAATCCTTTAATCCATAAAGAACTCGCCCACCTCTTGAAAGATAATCAAGGTGTCTTTGCTTGGAGCCATGAGGCCATGTTAGGGATTAATTGAAATGTCATGGTGGACAAACTCAATGTGTCCCGAACTTTCCCTCCCGTTCAACAAAAGAAAAGAGTCTTTGCCTAAGAGAGGCACAAGGCCATAGCGAAAGAAGTTCACAATTTTCTAGAAATCGATTTTGTCAAGGAAGGGTATTATCCTGATTAGTTAGCCAACATAGTGATGGTCAAAAAGGTGAACGGCAAGCGGAGGATGTGTGTGGATTTTGCTAACCTAAACTGAGCCTGCCCAAAGGATAGTTACCCACCCCCACGTATCGACCTCCTCATGGACTCAACGATTGGGCATCAGCTACTGAGTTTCATGGACGCTTTCTCCGGCTACAACTGGATCAAGTTAGACGAGGCTGACCAAGAGAAGACTTTATTTGTCATAAGCCAAGGGCTCTTTTGCTATAAGGTTATGCCATTCGGGTTAAAAAAAGCAGGAGCAACGTATCAAAGGCTTATGAATATGATGTTCGTCCAGCAGATTGGGCAAGATGATGAGGTTTATGTAGACAACATGCTTGTGAAGAGTGCAAAGGAGGATTGTCACCTGGACGATCTTTGGGAAACATACGAAAACCTACGCCTTTACGATATGAACCTCAGCCCCAGCAAATATGTGTTCAGAGTATAGTTAGGATAGTTTTTGGGCTTTATGGTGTCACAGTGAGGCATGGAGGCCAACACTGACAAAATTCAGGCCATATTGGAGATGACTACTCCAAAGAATATCAAGGAGATACAAAGCTTAAATGGCAAAGTTGCGGCTCTCAACAGGTTCATCTCCAAAGCGATGGACAAATGCTTACCATTCTTCAAAACGCTGAAGAAAGCCTTTGGGTGGACCAACGAATGCTAGAAGGCTTTCGTGGAGTTGAAGACATACATTGCGTCCCCGCCACTACTTAGTCTGTCCAAGCTCAATAAGGAGCTCTCCCTGTACTTAGCCGTATCCCCCAACGATTGTCGGTTTAGCTCTCACTCAAGAAAAGGACTGCATACAATTGCCTGTCTACTCCACTAGACAAGCACTCTTAGGGGTAGAAGAAAAGTACCCCCTATGGAGAAACTAGCCTTTGCCCTGATTATGGCTGCCCACAAGCTCAGGCCATACTTCCAGGCACACACCATAGTGGGCTAGATGGATAAACCATTGCAAAAAATAATGAACAATCCCAAGGCAGCCGAACGGTTAGTTTTATAAATGATAGAGCTCGGCGAGTTTGACATACTGTACTGTCCAAGAATTGTGATCAAGGCCCAAACTTTGGCTGACTTCATTGCTGAATTCACAACAAAGGAACATGAAGATAACGGACTTGCACCATGGATAATACGAACGAGCAACTCATCCAACCAATGCACTACAGGAGTCAGGATTGTCCTAAAATCACCAGAGGAGAATTTGATAGAATGTGCAATCCATCTCCAATTTTTGACAACCAATTATGAAGCCAAGTATAAAGCAGTCTTGATGTGTCTCGACCTAGCTAAAGCAGTAGGAGCTTCGTCAGCCATTATACATAGTGACTCACAAGTTATTGTCGGACATATCAACAGAGACTACGAGGCCAAAAGGGAATGGATGAAGGAATACCTAAGCATGGTTTGGGAAAGGGTAAGCCATAATTTCTCGGCTAAATTTGTGCAAATCTCAAGGGAAGAGAATAAGCAAGCTTAACGTTTGGCCAAAGCAACATTCGTGGAACACATGCTCATCACTGGTCAGATACTATCCTTCGTCCAATACTCACCTGTCATTAATAAAATAGATGTATAGGTGAACCCCACGGGAGCCGGCTGGACGACACCAATTGTCTCCTATCTTAGGAACGGGACACTTACGGAAGACCACAATGCTTCTTGAAGGCTGAAGGTGCAGTCGTTATGTTTCATATTGATTGGGGATGTCCTTTACAAAAGAGGATTCTCCTATTCGTACCTAAGATACTTGGCCCCTAACAAGGCAGATTACGTTATAAGGGAAGTCCACGAGGGAGTATGTGGAAACCATTTGGGAGCACGATCATTGGTTCACAAACTCATAGCGGTAGGGTACTATTGGCCCACTTTGTAGAAAGACATATAGCCTTATGTGAAGGCATGCAACAAATGCCAACGCTTCAGCAACATCATACGACAACTATCAGAACAGCTTACCCCAATGAACGTTCCTTGGCCATTCGCTCAGTGGGGGCCTAACATAATGGGACCCTTCCCCATTATGTGCCAAACTGATGATTGTTCAAGACAAACTCAAAGAAAAATGTCATATGTGCCAAAACAGGGCACCCAAATTGTTCTTAAATTAAAATTAAAATTAGATAAAAAAAATAAATAAATAAAAACATAAAGCTTTCTTTTTTCTAGACGGAGGGGTAGGCTTAGCTCTCTCCTCTGTCGCCCCTTCAACTTAAGGTGGACCGTCGACCACTTAAAGAGCTAGACATCCTCTTCCACATCCTCAATATCAACAACCTCATCCTCCACTCTAAGGGTCGGTAGGACTGTGATCTCGATCTGGACGGAGGGAAAGTCCACATCAGGAAAAAGGGCGACGGCTTACTTTCTGAAGTCCTTAAAGCCTTCATCATATTGAGACCCTAGCAGGATGAAAAACGGCTGTGAGTCCTTATACTCTTTGACAAAGTCAGCTTTGGCTTTGTCCATGCTCTCTTGGAGGGAAGTCACCTCAAGTGTCAAGATGGCATTGGCCTTCATCAACTCTTCAACCCGACGGGAAGCTCCATCAAGCTTCTTTACCTGCTCCGTTAGGGCCTTGACTTCTTTGTTAAAGGTGTGTACCCCTCCTTGTACTTCTTCAACTGGTCCGCCTCTTCTAGATGACTCCTTATGTTCTTAACAATGGCTTCCTTAGTGACACACTTAATTTGAAGTGCTCGCATCCTTACAGAAGCATGATAAAAATAGACAATTAGTATGGTTACAATACATGACAGGGTAAAATTTTGACTTAAAGTAACTCACCCTCATCAAGTTAATAAGGCTAGAGTCCCTTAAAGCCTCTGTCTCATGCTCGGAGCACTTGTCAAGGTCGTCATCCTTGAAAATGGAGTAAGCCGTCTAGATGGCATACTACTTGTCCCTTACCAAAAGGGGAACCTCCAGAGCGATGGGTTCATTGATGACTAGGTTGTGAGCCATCATCAAACCATTACCCACACCATGACCGGGGGGGAGGGGGGAGTGACTTGAGAACCCGAAGTGACAGGTAGGTTGACTATCATTTTCAGAGGGCGCTCCCCTCCGCCTTGGTTCCCCTGGTTCTTCCTCTTTTAGTTCATCTTAGCAGTAGGGGCAGATGAGCTTCTACTCTTAATTTGGAAGGCCGCAACCTTCTTCACCTCCAAAGCTCTCTTTGTCCCTATCCATCTCTAAAAAAGAATAAGGCCAATCAATAGGTTAAACAATGATGAATCAATTAATGAGGGACAGATCGTTAAAAAAGGGAGAACAAACACTTACATCATTAAGATTGAGCGTTTAACCTCCTTGCCTCGTCCATCGGAACTAGTCCACCACAAAAAGTATGTAGGCTATCAAGTGTAACCAGCCTCTTCCAACTCCTCTGTATAAGGGGGATAGCAAGGATACACTGTAGAAATCAAAAACTTCCTTGCTAATTGACATATGAACCTGAGTTGAAAAAAGAAACGCGATGGCTTAGTATGAATAAATGAAACACAGACGGACCATGCTAAAATCGACGACTCACCAAACTTGTCCAAAACATCCCATGTATTATCATACTCCTCTCCTATATTATCCCATTCGTTGGGTCTGCATAACCAATTTGAGCCTTAAAGGAAAAAATATCGACTCTTCCAATCATAGCTAGAGTCGGGGACGTTCGTCATCAATTTCAATGTCGACTTAAGAACAACGAAGTTGTAAAAACCCTTTGAACTCACAATTTACTAGGGTTCATAGCAGAAAAAGAATTCGTCGAAAGTGAGGCAATGGCGACCTCTACTCATCTATCCCCATAACACCTCTGCCCCAAGGAAAATCCTCTAGGCATTAAGGTAAATTTGGTAGAGAGACATGCCTAGATGGTTCACTAACCATCGGTGCAGTTCTATAAGGGGCAACCTCAACCCCGCAATGAAGACAGCCTCGTAAAAGCCAATATCCGCAGTTCGACCAGAATAACATTTCTCCTTTTTACCTGCCATCCTAATAGGTACATCGTATGGAATTTGGTAACGGGGGTGCAAATTACCAAACACCTTCTTTGACATCTTGGAAAGGAAATCAACTAAGGCCATAACTTCCCTTTCTCCTCCCTCGTCAGTTTCCTCTCCTTCCCATTCTCCTTCTTCCCCTTCTCTGTCCTCTTCTTCCCCTCTTCGTTTACCTCTCCCTCTACTTCTTCTCCCTTTATCTCTTCTTCTGAAAGGTGAGCCGATGGTTCCCTCTCCAAAGAACCTGTCCACCCTTCCATTGAAGGAATATTTCCTAAAGGATGAACATCTTCGTCATCCAAACGGAAGGACAAGACGTGACCGCTTATCGCTTTACTACTTCCTAACATTCTCGGATAAGAAACTAGGTAGTCACTCACACGCAAACTAAGTACTAGACCGGCGACCGAGGAATGACGAGTAAAGAAAAGAAAAGAAAATAAGTACACGAGGTTACCTTAAAAGACGATGGTAGAAGAATAAGCACTGACAAAGCAACAATGCGTATGGACGGATAACAAGCAACAGATGGACAAATCTAAAAACTAGAGCTCTAGGTGAGTTTTTGAGTAAAATAATAAAAGTTAAGCTCAGAAGGGTATAGGCATATTTAAAGAACAAAGGAGCACAAAAAACGAAGCAACGCAATGCTTCATCTCCACCAATCATAGGATACCACATGTCATTCCACGAGTTTCAAAGACCCTTTTTCCCCTCATTTATGACATAGATTACTAGGACAAGGAACATTAAATGATGGGAATATTCTGTGTACTCTGCAACCCTTTGGCTACCCCAACAGGTCATGCAGTAGGGGATAGTTGATAGAGGTATTTTCGTCCGATAGGAAGTTTTGTTGTTCATCTATCCTAAACAATCTCGACGAGCTCAAGACTTCTTTTCTCTCCGTCTAGTTAAGTGCTCACGGGGATTGACGGTCCCATCAACACCATCCTGACGGACGAACCACATGACCTACTGATCATGTGTTTGTTGTAATAAAGGCATCGGGTCTGTCGTAATGCGTGCACCTTGGGTCCGTCATGATAAAGGTTCAGACAGGCAAACCTTCGATGAACAAATATTGACAAATGAATGGTCCTTATCCCCTCACTTGCATACCAATGAACGAATGGTCGTGCTAATAGATAGAAATAATGGGCCCTACAAACCTTTACACAGTCTCCACGCATATATCCCCATATGGAAATATTTTTCACACCACATCCAAAGACCCTACCACATGCCCATATCTTCCCCATATGGAAAAACACCGTAAAATCTTGGAAGCCTAGTTCCAGATCTTCTCTACAAGGAAAGATCCCTACATTAAAGGGATCTTGGTTTGCTATTCACCACTATATAAGTGTCAAACTTCCACTTCTCCCAGGTACGCAAAAAATCCCTATCTCTCTCACTATAGAGTTCTTGGAGATTTCTCATTCATTGACTTAACCTTCAAAGGGTCTTTGGCCGGCACCCCACTGGTGCCTTCTATTTGATTCTTGTTTTCTTATTCTTCAAGTACCCATTGGTGCGATCGAGGACAATCAACTCACTGACGATTTTTGTGCATCATTTTAGATGGTAAAATAGAACATTTTCTGAAATTCCGGATGCTAATGCTCTTAATGATTGAAATATAAAACAAGCATGAAATTTATTAAGTTATTGATAATTCAAGTATACCCCTATATGCACTCAGTAACCAAAAACAAAGTGTGCTAGTAAGCAGGCACAACCCAAAAAAGTGTGAAGTTTTAATTGCACAAAAAAGTAATCAGCACGAAAGAGAACTTAGAGAAGCAAATAACACATCAAACAACACAAATTTGTACATTCTTATTAAACTATTATATAGAAAGTGCCTACAAATGCATTATGAATTAATAATTAAAGCTAACAAAAGCTACAGGATAAAAATTAATAGTAGATCTCAAAAGCTATTCACCTACTAACTATACATGATGTAATCATGGCATTAGTCCATATAAAAAAAAAAAAAAAAAAAATCTCTATATGCTAGGAGAAAAGAACATTTCAGCAAGTAAACTCCATTATGAAAATGGATATTTTGAATCATCACCATAATCTCTCATGTAAATTTTACCAAAATACTAAAATATGAAATGACAATTTTAGACTGCGTTTATTTCAGTGGTAAACTAAAATCTGAAAACAATTTACACATGGGTTCGTGTTTGGTAGCACTTGAAAATATAGTCAAACTGAAAATAGAATTCAGTTTGACTATAAAATCCACTACCCAACCCGCAAAATAATTTTAGTCCTCATTTCAACTTCAAGTGGTTCCGTAATTCGTCACTCCTCACACACTCCTCTCACACAGTCCGAATACCTCTCAAAGCTAACCTTAGCTCCACCCCACACACCAATGAGAGAGAGACAAAGCTCCAACCCACACTCCGACAAGCAGCGCCGCCATTTTCCCCTCCACGCCAGTGAGTTTTCTCCCTTTTCTTCTCATATCTCACTCAACCTCACCTCCAACCACTCTAAGCCCACCTCAAGCTCTGCATGTACTCAATCCATATAGCCAAAACTCTCCCTCATGCTGGTGAAGCCCTACCCTCCTCCAACATCTCCAATCTATGGCTCTAACATCGCCGGCAAAGCTATACTCTCAAACCCACCCTCTACAATACCCGATCCACATCCCCTCAAACCCACCTAGCCAAACCCACCCTCAAACCCATCGAAAACCCAAAATTTCCATACCTCCTCTTCCCTTGTCTTCTTGAATTCTATATGTGTATATATATATATATATATATATTTACTTATTTGATTTAAAGTAATTATCCATTTATTTATTTAATTGATTTATTCGGATGTTGATAATTGTAGTTTGGTGTTAAAATTATATTTAGAGAAATATATGTGCATAAATTATGATACTTAGTTACCAATGTGATTGAATATGGTAGTTTGGTAACATTATATTGATATCATAGCAACTTTTTAGCCACAAACATGATATTGTTAACGTAAATGTGATGATGCAATCACTAAAAGAAATTTGGTTATTTTCAACAATTGAAATTGTTGAAAAAAGTACTAAAAATCGTTGAAAGAATTATTTTCAATGGTTGAAATGATCATAGAGGACCGTTATTAAAAACCATGTCCAACAATATTTTTCTACTGCCAAACATGATATTGTAAACATAAATGTGATGCAGCAATCACTATTAAAAATTGGCTATTTTGAATGGTTGAAACAATTGAGAAAGTATTGAACCCATCAAAAAAATTATTTTTGATGGTTGAAATGACCTTAGAGAACATTTTTAAAAATGATGTCTAACAATATTTTTCTACAGCCTATGCAACCATTGAAAAAAGTGTTACACATTTATCAAAAGTTAATAAACGTCGAAGCATGATTCAAAACCATAGAAACATATACACATAAATGTAGATTAAAGTATGCTTATTATTTTTATCCGAAGGCATTCAACCATTGTTAAAGGGTATCTTGAGATAAGTTTCGACAATTTGTCACACTTGAAATAATTATTTTCATTAAATAAATAAATATGAATGTGCTCTTTCACATTTAATCAAAATTTAATAACCTAATTCAAAATATAAAAATAATCACAATTGTGCAATTCCAATTGTTACCAAAAAGTCCAATTGGAATATGGACACAGTTACAGTAATACGCAAAAAATTTCAAACAAGTACACCTAAGGAAAAGCGAACGAAAATCTTGTAATATCAATTGGAAATTAGTATACACCACTTAATTGGAGTATAACATAGCTATGTCTTACTAAATAATCTCAACTACTCAATGCATCAAGTGGTTACAGAGTCTGAGGTTTTTCCTTAGCTAGCTAGGTAGAACAACTACCATTCATACTGATTAATTTCAGACTTTTACTAGTATAATATAATTTACAAAAGGGATAATATCCTAGACATATGGCCAAGAATTTACACAATTTACATGAGTTTTAGCTAAAACAAATGTAACAGTATGAACGAAAACAATTTACGTTTGTCCCACATTTATCTGTTGCTCCTCACTACCTCTAGTTACCTACAATAAGGGAATTTCATAATGATAGATTTTGTATACAAGACCGCTGTAATTACATAAAAAGAAAAGAAAAAAGAAACAAAACAAAAACTAGTAAATAAGACTATACATTCCTTGGTCTTTTTGTGAGATTTTTTATGCTACTTGGTAAAAACATGAGTCGAGTGAACAATTATTTATGGACATTAATGCTTATATATATGGATTGTGAAAGCTCAAAAATGTGTTAAAACCCAAGAGCTTGTTTAAACCCCTAATTAAAATTATGGCTATATTGCTTTTACTCTGACTTATCTAAGTGCAGAATAAGAGTAAATTAAGCGCAATAAACCGATAACTACTCTAGTGCATAAACATGAATAACAAACAATAAAAGTAAAGCACAAGAGTAAGGAAAGAGAGAATGCAAACACAAGATAACACGCCAATGTGTTATCAAAGAGGAAACCGAAGAACTCGGCAAAAAACCTCTCTACCGCCCTCCAAGCGATAATCAATCCACTAGACAATTAGTTGGAATACATGGGTTAGCAAGAGACCCTTTAAACCTAATCTACCCAATGTACCTAAGCCCTCCAAGCTCCTACTCCAACAAGGCTTCTTGGAACTGTGTCTTGTTTAGCTTTCTAAATCATGCAATACACCCGATTACATCTACCAAGCCTCATCAGCTTCTTTTGGCAAATCCCCAAAACTTCTCAAGCTCCAAAACACTCTCTACACTCTGAATAGGTGTGGGTTGTGTTTAGGTATAAATCTCCTCTTAATGTATGTCAATGGGAGAGGGAAGGAGAAGAGGCTACAATGATTTCTCACTAAGGATGAGTAGCTCTCTCTCTAAAAGATGGGTGTGTGTGTTGTTGAAAACCTATCTAAGATTTTTCTCTCTGAATTTGCCTCCTTTTACTTTTGTGGGTAATGAGGGTATATATAGTATAGTTAAAGGTAAGAAAGACACACATTAAAATCCTTCAAGCAGAATGTTTCACGACTACCTCTTGGGAAGGACATATTTACGAGACACTCGCGAAAATGACAGTTTGACACGACTCTTCAGCTTCCAGTCATGTGCTTCTCACATGCCCTTTTCACGGGAACCCTTCTCGCAAACTTCTCGCAAACTAGTCGCAAAATGCACTGATTCTTCAATTAAGTTTGAGTCTTCACCAACTTAATACTAAACCCAATACAATAAAATCTCACAAAATGCAAGGAAATAAAATAAAGTAATTACAACACTTTTTGTCATAGAGTAAAGCCAATATAAAACATAGTTGTAAATCACAACTTTACAATCTCCCCCTTTGGCTATTCCATGAAAAAACACCCTATAACAGACTCTAGACTTAAACGTAAGTTTGGGAACAATGGCAAAACTCACTCAAACCTAAATCTAGAAGTTGTGATGAACTTGGAACATATATACCTGTAACCTGAAACACTTGCACAAAACACATTAGACACTCAAGGTAAATTAAGTAATAAAAGGACAATTATAATGTAACAAGTAAATTGCGATCAAGTAAACATGATGTGAAACATGTGAGCAACTTGATCATACATCAAAATAGTCATATGGAAATGACCACAATGATCATATAGCAAAGCAAATGATCATTCAAACATGCAACCAAAAAAGCACAATAGCATAAGCATAAAAGCATGTCCAACACATAAATACGATGCGATGAGAGCAGCAAAGCATAGATACTAAACATAACTTAAAGCACCATAAAACAGCGAGAAAACAAGCATAAAGCAAAACAAGGTTTTCTCAAAAAAATATCTTCTCCCCCTTGGTATATGCATCTCCCCTATGGCTTTCTCCCCCTACGACTGTGCATGAGGTAGAGTTTCTCCCCCTAAGAATGTGCACATGAGTCATATATAAATGACGAAACACACCAATATACTCTCCAATATACTCTCTCCCTTTTTGTCACGAATAGAAAAATCAAACAAGAGGAAGGAGGAAAAGAAAAGAAGATATGAACAGAGGTAAAAGATGATGCATGAGGAGTGCAAAATGAATGAGAAAATGAAGGTCAAACAAAAGACAAAAACATTTTAAAAAATGCTACAAAGCATATAAAACATGAAATGCTAAGGATGATGGAACATGATATAGACCTAGGCATGACATAGACACAAAGAACATGTTATATGTGCTAAAAGGTATAAAAGGACTTAACTAGCATGAATTAGTGCAAAGCATGTCAAGTGTTAGAGTGTGTGCAGCAAGGTGCTAGTGTGCATCTAGTGTGCATGTGTGATGCATGACCAATGCATGAGCAAGCACTCAAGGGGAAAATTGTATAAAACACATAACTAATGATCAAAACATGATAAACATGAATAATTATGGTTATCCCCAAAGTTTGGTACTCATCGAAGTCCAAAACAACGAGAAAATGTCATTTTGGCATTTTATCAAATACTTAGAGTGCACACACTACACATGTATGTTAAACAATGCAAGAACATATAAAAATATTACCTAAATTCATGTTATTCTTGCCACAAGGGGCCAACATCCAAAGCAAATCTCCATTTAAAACAAAGCCCAATCAAAAAGATTGACAAAAATTAAGTTTTCCAACTCTCATTTGAGAAAATCTCAACTATGAACATAAAACCCCTAAAAACATAATCTAAGAATCAAATCAATGAAAGAGTTAAAGATTACCTTAGAGATGTTTATGGAATGTAAAACACTTGAAATTAGTTGGGTTTTGATGTTGAAGCATTAATATAGGGGTTTGTGAGAGGATGGGAGACGTTTAAAACAAAAGACCCACGAAATGCCCTTCAAAAATTGATCTGGGAATTTTCGCGAGAAGCTTACTCGCA
Source organism: Quercus variabilis (assembly GCA_030445155.1). Lineage (NCBI taxonomy): Eukaryota > Viridiplantae > Streptophyta > Magnoliopsida > Fagales > Fagaceae > Quercus > Quercus variabilis. Next base: position 44,872,750 of record CP129449.1, on the reverse strand, counting down.
AAATTACTCACAAAATTTTTCGCAGGTAAGCCTTACTCGTGAAACAATTGCGAAACTCTCTATCCAAAGTTGAAAAACTTGAGATTTGGACCATTTAACTCCCAGTTGAGCTTACACATGAAATGAGTCACGAAAATTCCCATAAAACATATTTTTCACACAAAAATAACTTGAAAAACTTTGGAAAACATAGGTGATACAAATCACTTCCAAAAGCAAACAAAAAAAAAAAAAATTTGGTTTGATCCACATAAGGTTGAGTACACATACATCACATTTGAACATGTACAATCATACAAATGAAATAAGCATTCATTGAACAAAGTCGTATGTATTGTGAGTGAGTATCAAATGTGAAAAAGTCCTTAGACCCAAGTGAAACTTTAATGATCAATTCAATCAAGTCATACACAACCGGTATTGAGTCAAGTGGACAATCTCAATTATAGAAATAAGCACCAATTTAAAATGTTGCTTTCCCTTTTTCTTAGTCAAATACTAGTATGTGCAATGGTTTTTGCAGCTCATTATCTCTTTTCATTTTGAGAGTTACATTTGTTGAACTTTATAAGCAAAAACATAAAAATAAAGGTGGGAAGAGATATAGACATAAGTTTATGCAAGTATCAAGACCATCAAGACTATTGACCAATTATTCATGACAAGCTTGAACATCTATTTACAACAATCACACATAGTTTTTAAGATTTCTCCCACACAGATATATGTGCATACAAAACAAGTTAAACTCGTAAATACACTACACCATTAGTACAAAAGTACTAGGCCAAACTCACATGTGATATGTGCTCAAACATATACGATCAAACTTTTTGAATTTTTCACTTTTTATGTGGTTTTAGATTTTTACTCACACAAAATAAAAACAAAAAAAGTAAGATAAAAAACAAAAACACCAACAATACACATAAAGAGATGCATGATGCACAAATGCATGACAATGAAGCATCTAATGCATGAAGAGTCCTATAAAGATCGAAAGCATTAGATCAAGGACCAAAAGAGCAAAAGTTGAACCATAGAAACCCTTCCTCATCCAAATGGAATGATTGTTTGGAATGAGTGTCTCATGAGAAGTGAGACGAGGGTTGGAAGAATGAGAATCAGAGATGCACATAGTCAAGGAGTTAAGAGCATTAAACACTTTCTTTAACAACATGTTATTTTCACTCAAATCAAATTTACTCTTTTTAGCACAACTTCCAAGAAGCTCAAGTTTCTCTTTTCTTTTGATTCTTTTAAGAGCATGAAACTTAGAGCAATAAGGTCTTAGATGACCAAAAGCACCACAATGGTGACAAACAATGTGTTTAGGTCCACTAGGCTTTTTGGGAAGGGATCTAGCAACATGGTTTTGTTATCTCTTCAACTTATGACATTGAGGTCTTATATGACCAATCACACCACAATGGTGACAAGTTGGAACAAATTTAGATCCATCCAAAACCTTAAGTTGAGACCTAAATAAAGGCTTTGGCTTAAGAGCCTTTCTCTTCACTTTTTGATTTCTTTTGTGTGGAGCAATGTACACTGATTTGTCCTTTGAGGTAGAACACACAATAGGCACATAATCGGGTACCACAACATGATTGCAACAAATATTTTCATCATTTTTAGCAATAGGTTCAGCAATCAAACACTTGGCATGCATCTTAAAAAATTCATTTTCACATTTAGGATCATCAACAAGTTTGTTAGACAAAACAAGATTAGCATCCAAGTCCATATTCAAACATTCAAACTCCTTCAGCATTGCAAGAGAATTTTCAGCAAGTTTCTTATATTTCTCAACTAATTTGTTGGATTCATTGAGTTTAGCAATCAAATCACCTTTTCACAAAATAACTTGCTCAAATCTTTATGAAATTTCTTAGCCTTTTTCTTAAAGAGTTTGATGTTAGGAATATCAACAACACCCAAAGATTCATGTAATATAGCATCACAATCATGAGAATTATCACTCATAAAGGCATTTTCACAAACACGTGGCATGTTACAATCAACAATATCTATAGAAGCATACAAAGCATTATCCATGGCAAAACACACAAGGGGTCAAAAATCACACTTAGGTAATGAAACCAAAACAATTGTACCTGTTCTGATACCAATTGAAAGTTCAAAAATGTGTTAAAATATAAGAGCTTTTTTAGACCCTCAATTAAAATTATGACTAGATTGCTTTTACTTTAACTTATCTAAGTGCGGAATAAGAGTAAATTAAGCACAATAAACCGATAACTATTCTAGTGCATAAACATGAATAACAAACAATAAAGTAAAGCACAAGAGTAAAGGAAGAAAGAATGCAAACACAAGATAACACATCGATGTGTTATCGAAGAAAAAACTGAAAAACTCAGCGAAAAACCTCTCCACCGCCCTCCAAGCGGTAATCAATCTACTAGACAATCAGTTGGGATACATGGGTTAGCAAGAGACCCTCTAAGCCGAATCTACCCGATGTACCTAAGCCCTCCAAGCTCCTACTCCAACAAAGCTTCTTAGAACTGTGTCTTGTCTAGTTTTCCGGATCCCGCAATACGCCGATTGCATCCACCAAGCACCAGCTTCTTTTGGCAAATCCCCAAAACTTCCCAAGCTCCAAAACACTCTCTACACTCTGAATAGGTGTAGGTTGTGTTTGGGTATAAATCTCCTCTCAAGGTATGCTAATGGGAGAGGGAAGGAGAAAAGGTAACAATAATTTCTCACTAAGGATGGGTAGCTCTCTCTCTAAAAGATGGGTGTGTGGTGTTACAAACCTATATATGATTTTTCTCTCTGAATTGGCCTCCTTTTACTTTTGTGGGTAATAAGGGTATATATAGTATAGGTGAAGGGTAAGAAAGACACACATTAAAATCCTCCAGGTAGAATGTTTTGTGACTACCTTGCAAGAAGGCCTTACTCGCGAGGTATTTGCGAAAACGACAACCTAGCACGACTCTTCAGTTTCCAGTCATGTGCTCCTCACATGCCCTTTTCGCGGGAACCCTTTTCACGAACTTCTCGCAAGCTAGTCGCGAAATACCCTAATTCTTCAATTAAGCTTGAGTCTTCACCAACTTAATACTAAACCCAATACAATAAAATCTCACAAAATACAAGGAAATAAAATAAAGTAATTACTATACTTTTTGTTATGGAATAAAGCCAACATAAAACATAGTTGTAAATCACAACTTTACAGATTGTAACATTTAATAGACTTAACTAAAAATCCCCAATTTAGTTAGGGTTTACTCAGTATTAAATAATCAATAAGATATATCTGGGTTTCCCAACCATCTCGACTTTTTAATACTCCCATTTTTGTGAGAAGGTGTATCATAAAGTGACTCCATAAAATCCTCCTCTTACAGCAAACGTGACTCTCACACACAAACATATATATATATATATATATATGGATCTACATGTTAATGGTAGATTGCTTCATGCACAACTCCATAAGATAATTCTCCTAACTTTGGGTGCAAAAGTTCTCATGAGTTGCTTTCCCCAGTGACTCCATAAAATCCTCCTCTTACAGCAAACGTGACTCTCACACACAAACATATATATATATATATATATATATATGGATCTACATGTTAATGGTAGATTGCTTCATGCACAACTCCATAAGATAATTCTCCTAACTTTGGGTGCAAAAGTTCTCATGAGTTGCTTTCCCCACAGAGTTCAATTAATCAAGTGGGATTGTGACAAAACCTATTTGGAAGAAAAAGACATGAATTAGGCGAAGGTATATTGCGTTTTATGTGTATGCAGAGAGACGCACAACATGCTGGGGCTCACATGTTGTTAAGAGTCTCACTGCATACATTTGGATCACAATATGTTTTTTTTTTTTTTTTTTTAATTAAATCATTATCAACAAAGCAGTCATCTTAGATATTGAGTCAAAATTAAAATAAAAATACTTAAAAACAAGACCCATCAGGCTAGCTTGTTGTAAGACAGGCTCAATATAATTTGATAACTAAGGCAAAAATTTTAAGTTGGGTCTTTTTCATTTAAATATTAGTTTAAAATTTTTATTTAATACTAACTGACCAACTAAAGGTTAATTTCATAAATTAATTAAATAATTTGATGAATTAATACTAACTAGACTGAGGATAATTTATATAGAGAATTATATATTATAGTTCAAGTATCATACATACATACATACACACACACACACACACATATATATATATATGTGGGGCCCGAGGGCCCAGAACCCCCGGCCCACCTTTAGGCTGGCCCAAGGCCCAAGCCGAGGAGGGCAATCACCCCGAATGGTCGGCCTAAGGGTTTTAGCTCTTCTCTGACCCGAGCCGAGGATACACTCCTCCTCGGCTCACCTGGTCTAATCCAGGTAGGGGGCCGACCCAGAATAGGTGGTCACATCCCCACCTAACGATTCTGCCAGGCCCTCCAGGCCCCATTAATGATGACAAGACCCTTCACTGAGAAACCTTGGAGACAGCAACCCCCAGTATGGGGAGGAATCTGTCTGATGGGACAAGTCCTGAACCAGTAGCCCGGATGGCCAACAGCTGTAAGGCCAGGATCGAGCTAAAGGGCGTATATAAGGCAAAGAACCCCCCTGGTGAAAGGGGGGCCTCCTCGGACGCCAGCCGAGGAGCAACCCCAGGCGTAGAGCAATAAACCAGAAGTTCAGAGAAGACCTGCGAGGGGCCGGCCGGAGCCAAACCCTTTGCCCCACTCTCTACAAATTCATTGTCGGGGGCCCACCTCCGAAAAAGGAGCCCCTACAATTGGCGCCGTCTGTGGGGTGGGTTAGTGCGCCGGCCGGCGCAACCGGCGATCGTTCTAAAGCAATTATTACTCAGAAGTTGGCGGTGCAAAAAAAAAAAAAAAAAAAAAAGAAGAGAAGAAGAGAAGAATTGCAGTACGAAAAGAAAGTTCAACAGCAAATGAAGGGAAAATTCTTTATTATTCTAGAAAAGATTACAAAAGATTACAAGTACAACAATCCTCATTATTTCATAAAAGAAAAGCTACAAATACAATCAGAGGCTCAGACAGGCGTGTTTTACAAAAATTCCTACCAACTAATCCTACAATCAGAGGCCCAGGCAGACCGGCGTTGGAACTGGTCGGGCAAGAGGCTCGCAAAGAATTAATATCAGGAATGAGGGAAGTGTCAACCCGTGCTTTTATTGGCGTCAAGAGAATGGGAGAACTTGACGGTAAAAGCACGGGAAGGGGGGCTAGGGGCTGGCTCACCTTCAAACCAAAGCTTGAACAAAGTGAGGAGCCCCTAGACCCCGGAACACCCTCCCTCGTGATGCTTCCTCGACCCCCTCCGAACTGCACGAGCATTGACCGTCGGAGACGGCAATACTCGGGCACCAGCCAATGCGAGAGTTCGCGTGCCCCCTTCGTCGGAGGTGCGCTCTAGGGAAAGACGTTAGGTACTTCAACGACGTCCCCCCTGGCCACCATGCGAGACTCGGCCAGTGTTACGCCTAAACTCTACTGCGCCGGCAGCCTAGTGGGGGCTGCGGCCACAGCGGCACTTAACTCCAGGTCTCCTAACTGCGGTCACAACCCTGGTGGCGGTATCAAAGGGGCTCAAGAAGGCGAAAGGGTGTATATCTGTTTGTGGGGGAGAATTCATGGAATGAGGAGAAATACTCCCCCCAGAACGCCTTTTATGGAGGGCGAAAACCAGCGGGAGCTGAACCGCGCGGAATTCGAAGGGGGAATTGTCAAAGGGAATTAATTCCCACCCAATTCCAAGGAGATTGCCAGCTGCCTGATGCGTGTTAATTCACTAGAGCATTAATGGAGGCGCGTTACGGGCACCGAAGCGTCAAACAGGGAGCACGGAAGGCCAAGCGACGCCTCGTAAACCAGAAAGATAAGGAACACGAACTAGAAGCAAGATCAGCCCCACGTGCGAAGTCACGGTCCGACCCGAGGAAAAACAGCTCACAGGAAAAGACCCGTGGACGTCCTCACACCAAAAACAAAGTCCTCGGATCAGAGGACAAACTCCTATTGGAGGCAACTGTGTAGTAATGGTACAACGACTCTTGCTCCAGCATCCTGCAAGGGGCTAAGGGGGAGGACTTCTACCCGACGTGAGACTGAGTTGCCCAAAGTGGTGAACACTGTGTCCTCATGCTCGGAGCCATTTGGAAACGATGGCAGCAATTGTACCTAGGACTTGCATGGTCCTCGGACTCAAGCCTACGGGGAGCTGGCCACTCGTACTTAAGGCAGCAACTGTACCTAGGTCTTGCATGGTCTACGGACTCAAGCCTATGGGGAGCAAGCCATTTGGAAACGATGGCAGCAATTGTACCTAGGACTTGCATGGTCCTCGGACTCAAGCCTACGGGGAGCTGGCCACTCGTACTTAAGGCAGCAACTGTACCTAGGTCTTGCATGGTCTACGGACTCAAGCCTATGGGGAGCTAGCCATTTGGAAACGATGGCAGCAATTGTACCTAGGACTTGCATGGTCCTCGGACTCAAGCCTACGGGGAGCTGGCCACTCGTACTTAAGGCAGCAACTGTACCTAGGTCTTGCATGGTCTACGGACTCAAGCCTATGGGGAGCTAGCCATTTGGAAACGATGGCAGCAATTGTACCTAGGACTTGCATGGTCCTCGGACTCAAGCCTACGGGGAGCTAGCCACTCGTACTTAAGGCAGCAACTGTACCTAGGTCTTGCATGGTCTAGGACTCAAGCCTATGGGGAGCTAGCCATTTGGAAACGATGGCAGCAATTGTACCTAGGACTTGCATGGTCCTCGGACTCAAGCCTACGGGGAGCTGGCCACTCGTACTTAAGGCAGCAACTGTACCTAGGTCTTGCATGGTCTACGGACTCAAGCCTATGGGGAGCTAGCCATTTGGAAACGATGGCAGCAATTGTACCTAGGACTTGCATGGTCCTCGGACTCAAGCCTACGAGGAGCTAGCCACTCGTACTTAAGGCAGCAACTGTACCTAGGTCTTGCATGGTCTACGGACTCAAGCCTATGGGGAGCTAGCCATTTGGAAACGATGGCAGCAATTGTACCTAGGACTTGCATGGTCCTCGGACTCAAGCCTACGGGGAGCTGACCACTCGTACTTAAGGCAGCAACTGTACCTAGGTCTTGCATGGTCTACGGACTCAAGCCTATGGGGAGCTAGCCACTTGGAAACGATGGCAGCAATTGTACCTAGGACTTGCATGGTCCTCGGACTCAAGCCTACGGGGAGCTAGCCACTCGTACTTAAGGCTGCAACTGTACCTAGGTCTTGCATGGTCTACGGACTCAAGCCTATGGGGAGCTAGCCATTTGGAAACGATGGCAGCAATTGTACCTAGGACTTGCATGGTCCTCGGACTCAAGCCTACGGGGAGCTAGCCACTCGTACTTAAGGCAGCAACTGTACCTAGGTCTTGCATGGTCTAGGACTCAAGCCTATGGGGAGCTAGCCATTTGGAAACGATGGCAGCAATTGTACCTAGGACTTGCATGGTCCTCGGACTCAAGCCTACGAGGAGCTAGCCACTCGTACTTAAGGCAGCAACTGTACCTAGGTCTTGCATGGTCTACGGACTCAAGCCTATGGGGAGCTAGCCATTTGGAAACGATGGCAGCAATTGTACCTAGGACTTGCATGGTCCTCGGACTCAAGCCTACGGGGAGCTGACCACTCGTACTTAAGGCAGCAACTGTACCTAGGTCTTGCATGGTCTACGGACTCAAGCCTATGGGGAGCTAGCCACTTGGAAACGATGGCAGCAATTGTACCTAGGACTTGCATGGTCCTCGGACTCAAGCCTACGGGGAGCTAGCCACTCGTACTTGAGGCAGCAACTGTACCTAGGTCTTGCATGGTCCTCGGACTCAAGCCTACGGGGAGCTGAACCGTACCTAGGTCTTGCATGGTCTACGGACTCAAGCCTATGGGGAGCTATCTATTTATGACGGAGCCAAGGTACTGCTCGGTCCGAAGACCTGTTCCCGTGAAGAAATTAACTCCCTATTGAAGAGCCTAAGGGTCGATCCAACCACTCAAAGAAGAACCAGCCGACTGAAGGCCTTCCGGACCATAGGGGCCGAGGTTTGCAAAACCCTCCTCCCCGTCCGAGGGTACGTGCAGCAGGGTTTTGAGGGGCTATTGTGGGGCCTGAGGGCCCAGAACCCCCGGCCCACCTTTAGGCTGGCCCAAGGCCCAAGCCGAGGAGGGCAATCACCCCGAATGGTCGGCCTAAGGGTTTTAGCTCTTCTCTGACCCGAGCCGAGGATACACTCCTCCTCGGCTCACCTGGTCTAATCCAGGTAGGGGGCCGACCCAGAATAGGTGGTCACATCCCCACCTAACGATTCTGCCAGGCCCTCCAGGCCCCATTAATGATGACAAGACCCTTCACTGAGAAACCTTGGAGACAGCAACCCCCAGTATGGGGAGGAATCTGTCTGATGGGACAAGTCCTGAACCAGTAGCCCGGATGGCCAACAGCTGTAAGGCCAGGATCGAGCTAAAGGGCGTATATAAGGCAAAGAACCCCCCTGGTGAAAGGGGGGCCTCCTCGGACGCCAGCCGAGGAGCAACCCCAGGCGTAGAGCAATAAACCAGAAGTTCAGAGAAGACCGGCGAGGGGCCGGCTGGAGCCAAACCCTTTGCCCCACTCTCTACAAATTCATTGTCGGGGGCCCACCTCCGAAAAAGGAGCCCCTACAATATATATTTAAAAAAAATTACTTTATTTTCGATAGAAGGTGATGCATGATTAAGTAAAGTTATAATCTAATTTTTAATGTTATGTTTTGGTGTTAAGAGGGAGATAGAGATTTTCAGTGTGTACTCATGTGGGACATACAGTGGGCAGTGTCTAATATTGACAACTTAAGATGTAAAATATTGGTTTACAAAAAGTGTAGTCTCAAGCTATTAAGGGAAATTAATTCTAGCATGTTTACTAAAAAAAAAACTTTTTGAACAAATTAGGATTTCAATTGGTCAAGTATGTTGGAGGTCTTATTAAAAATGAGAAAAATAAAATGCTAAAGCAACTATAAACTTTACTACAAAATGTTTACAAAGTGATGTGATGATAAATGTGATTAGTGAACTTCAATAACTTAATTAATAAAAAATTGAATTACTATTTTTTGTGAATAGTAACACATGAGTTTGTAAGGTTTACATATGTAGGAAAATTTGTAATATCCATAGCATCACTCATGACGAAAATAATGCACAACATTTTTAATTTATTTATTTTTTGAAAATAGTTATTATCATATAATTTTGGGTTTATATATATTTTTTATTTTTCATATATGAAAGGTGAAACCTTTTTTTCCCCGGGGGGTGGGGGGGGGGGGGTTGTTGTAGGAATAAGTGACCTAGGCCTTGGGCAGGCTCTAACTTGTTGCTAACTAGTCGAAATTCATGAAAAATGCAGCCCCTCCTTAAGCAAAATATATTTGATAACCCATTAATTAATTTATTTTTCCCAACATGAAATAGTCCTACATCTCTCTCTTTCCAACCTCCCAACGAACTACACGATATATCAGAGTATAGATCATGGCAAATCCATCACAGTTTTTCAAAGAAAATTTTTGATTGGCTATGAAATTTAGATATTTGTGAAGAAGATCCAAGAGAGAAAAAACACGAAGGACAAGGGAGGAATGCCAAAGGAGCTAGTAACCTTGGGCCTAAAGGGCAAGCGTGCTAAGAGGAACAAATCACAAGATCCGGCAATTTGGTGATCTGTTCCACCAAAAGGTTTGCGTCTATATGACCTCTAGTAAAATATATAATTATTCAAAATTGGTATCAGAGTCATTTTATGGTTGTTTTCACTCTTGAATGATGCCATGAGCTTTGATACCAATGTTGAATAATTATATACTTTACTAGAGGTCATATAGACACATACCTTTTGGTGGAACAGATCATCAAATTGCCGGATCTTGTGTTTTACTTGCTTTATGAACTCCTCCAAGTCGCAGGAGAAGCTACTAGAGTCTTTCCTAATTTCCATGCTCCAAATTCAAGGGAACAATAGATGGTGTCCCAGAGAAATGGCTTATTTTGAGAGAGCACTCAAAACTATACGTATGTTTACTCACTGTGTCTATCATCTATCAGACTAATATAGGAGTATTTTAAATACTAGTAGAGATTCACTTACTATTAGATACACATGATCCCTAAAAGATCTCATCTGTTAAGTTTAAATTACTCCACCACTGATATTGATAACTCATATCAATATCTATTAAGTTTAAATTACCCCGCAACTGATATTGATAACTCATACCAACATCAGTTAGTTTAAATTTAAACTTACTTATTAGATAACCCATGTCGGCGATCCATAGGCCATGGTTTATGGGTTGGATCAAAACTAGCCCAATTTCTAACACATCTAATGGACTTGTCTTGTCTCAATCACATGAGAAATGTGACGACAATCTAGTGAAAACACTTTATGCAAAAAGCATATGTATTTTTTGGGAAGTCAATAAATCTAAACAGATATGCATTATTGGATGCTTGTGCCTCTTATTTGTATATATTAGTAAGGTGCAGAGTTATAGTAGGTCTCAACATATTTGTTAAAGACATAATGCCACGAGGCAGTTGCTCTCAAATGGAAGTATTTCCAGATTATAAAATGGATCCATAATCAATTTTTGAGTGGAGTGCAAATAAACTGCGTGTTCATCAAGGTTTATGGGGCTAAAGCCTATGACCTAAAGTTTCCATGATGGTAACCCCACCTAGTTGACTAGAGATCCCAAGATCTAGGTTTCAAAGAGACAACAAAATTGTGGAGACTAGTTTCTATCACTATGGAGATTACATCTCCCACCTATTTCTATGATGAAATAGTGATGTCTGTAAGCGATGTTCAAGGTAAGCTTTGCTTTTAATGATTCTTACATCTTGGAATTTCGAGTGGGGTATAGCAAGATACTCTTAACTAGAATCACCTATATGAGTGTGAAGTGGGCCGCTTCCATGAGAATTTAAAGGCTAAATTCTCTAAAGCACTTCATGAATTTACCAAGATATGTTTAGGGCCAAAATTAACACAACTATAAGAACGAAATATGTTTGAAAATGAGTTGTGTGAATTTTATTATCTTGGTATACACAAACGGCTAAATAGTTCAAGACATCATGTTCACTGGTTAGCTAGTATATTCGATAGTCTTTCACAAAGGAAAGTTCAAAGCCATAAGCTACTTCCCCCGATACAGTAACTTTTCTTCTACTCTCTTTGTGTCTGCATCATCATTTGCATTGTGTTTATCAATTTCTATTCTTGTGAGGGATTGCTGGAAAAATAGCATGGTGTGAATAAGAAATTGATGTTTTCTATGTTCACTTGAAGATGTTATTAAAAGTGGTAAAAATCCTGAGTCCCACATAGGAAAGGAAAGAGATAATGTGGACATTGGATTAGGCCTTTGGCATATGTAGATTGGGCCTACATGTCCAAATAATAATATTTTATTATTTTAATTTTTGAGTCAACTAGTCTGTGCACAGCAGTTATTAATGAAATAGTGTGCTTATTCAATAACGTATAATAATTCATAGTCCCTCATTCATGAAAACAACTTTTCAAAAAACTTTGCCAGTGAAAATATTTTGTGCATTTCATTTTGTGTCAAAGAGAGAAACAGAGACATTAAGTAGTTCGCAGAGCACGGCCTTGTGTGCTTCGTTTTCATGCTTTAAATCATTTTATCCTGGAAAGCAAACATCCATGAGTCTCAAAGCACCACAGTGATTGTGTGAGGGGTGAACTCTGCTTTAAGGAGATTATGTCAAACACAAGACTTTATCTGAATCATTCATTGTTCATGCATTTGGTCTGTGATTTTTTAATTATTTGCAGATTTCTTCTTATATATATTAAGTATTTGTTTATTGCTTTTGCCTATCATATCTATTTGTGTTATTGCTAATTCTTAGATCTGTGTATTGTTTCTTTTGCTTTATCACAAAAATAAATTGTTGAAATAATGGATATATTTCAACAATTTACTTTTGTGATTAAGCAAAAAGGAACAACACAAAGATCTAATAATAAGCAATATTAACACAAAAGAAGTAATAGGCAAAACAACACATATATAAAAGAAATCTACAATATAATTAAAAGCTCGCAGATCAAATGCATGAAGGAAGAATGATTCAAATCAAGTCTTGTGTTTGACACAATCTACTTAAAATAGATTTCTCCCCTCACACAATTATTGTGGTACTTTGAGACTTACGGACGTCTGCCTCTTAGGATAAAATGATCTACAAAAACGAAGCACACAAGGTCATGCTTTGCAAACTACTCAATATCTCTTTCTTTCTCTTTGAGACAAAATGAAATGCACAAAATATTCTCACTGGGAGAGTTTTTTCTGAAAAGTTGTTTTCATGAATGATGTGACTATGAATTATTATACATTACTGAATAGGCACTCTGTTTCAGTGATAACTGTTGTGCACAGACTAACTGACTCAAAAATTAAAATAATAAAATATTATTATTTGGACATGCATGACCAGTCCATATATGCTAAAGGCCCAACCAAATGCCCAACTCATAAGCATATAAACTCATATATTATCTCTTTCCTTTCCTATATGGGACTCAGGATTTTTATCACTTTTAATAACAACTTCAAGTGAACATAGAAAACATCAATTTCTTATTCACACCATGCTATATTTCCAACAATCCCCCACATGAATAGAAATTGATAAACACAATGCAAATGATGATGCAGACACAGAGAGAGTAGAAGAAAAGTTACTGTATCGGGAGAAATAGTTTGTGGCTTTGAACTTTCCTTTGTGAAAGACTATAGGATATACTAGCTAATCAGTGAACACGATATTTTTGAATTGTCAGTTGTTTGTGTATACCAAGACAATAAAATTCACACAACTCCTTTTCAAACATGTTTCGTTCTTATAGTTATGTTCATTTCGGCCCTGAACATATCCTAGTAAATTCATGAAATGCTTTAGAGAATTCAGCCTTAAAACTCTTATGGAAGCGGCTCACTTCACACTCATATAGGTGATTCTTATTAAGAGTATCCTGTTATACCCCACTCGAAATTCCAAGATATAAGAATCATTAAAAGCAAAGCTTACCCTAAACATCGCTTACATGCATCACTATTTCATCATAGGAATGGGTGGGAGATGTAATCTCCATAGTGATAAAAACTAGTCTCCACAATTTTGTTGTCCCTTTGAAACCTAGATCTTGGGATCTAAAGTCAACTAGGTGGGGTTACTGTCATGGAAAATTTAGGTCATAGGCTTTAACCCCATCCCCCTCGATGAACACGCAGTTTATTTGCTTTCCACTCAAAAATTGATTTCGAATCCATTTTATAATCTGGAAATACTTCCATTTGAGAGCAATTGCCTCATGGTATTATGTCTCTAACAAGTATGTTGAAACCTACCACAACTCTATGCCTTACCAATATATACAAATAAGAGGCACAAGTATCCAACAATGCATGTTTGTTTAGATTTATTGACTTCCCAAAAATATATATGCTCTTTGCATAAAGTGTTCTCACTAGACTGTCGTCACATTTCTCATGTGATTGAGACAAGACAAGTCCATTAGATGTATTAGAAATTTCATTTCTTGTATCACATCTACAACACTTACATGAGCATATCCAACAACGACATAGCCCCCTGTGATATATTTCACATAACACACCAGTCACATTAAACCTGAACTCATTTGACATCATCTCATTGTCAAATTTTTCATGTCATTGCATTGAAACTTGCTTCAATCTATACAAATATTCAACAAACCTACACACTTTGTTTCCTTGTACAAGAACCTTAAACCCATTTGGTTTATTGTATATCAAGAAAATTCATATCTTTCTTTTCTTTAAAACCTTCTATAACAAATATTTCCTTGTAGTAGTCAATAATTCCATCAACTCTCAAACTCTTAGGTGGTAGATCCACCAATTACTATGCATAGATTTCAAAGATGGATTTATTGCACTATTGACAATCTCTTTTCCAAGAAGGCACTTTAGGATTTTGCTTCTTTGAAGCTTTAAGTTCATCTTCTAATATACATTTGGACCAAACAACCCCGACGTTTGTCCTTTTACTACGCTTAAGCTCAACTTCTCTTCCATCAACTCTTGATCATGAGAGATACTAAATGTAGACTCAAACTTTCTTTAAAAAAGTTTAACGCTTGAAATATATTCTAATTAATTGTCATGCATATAAAAATAATAGATTCATAAATTAGAAAGCACTATGCACTACTATTATGACCATAACCAATGAAAACACAATCAATGGTTCTTTATCTTTTAGGAATAGGAACCACCACCTTCATCAAACACCCCCACATTTAAAGAATTTATAGAAAGGTGATCACTCTTTCCATAATTCACAAGGTGTCTTAGTGGTTTCTTTTAAGGCATCTCAATGAACAAATAATTGGTGGAAATAATAGCTTCCCCCCATAGGTTCCATGGTAATCAAGAACTTATTGCATTCATTGAGTTATTTCTCAACTTCATTCTTATAACAAATGAATATCTCTAATGCCTCATTCTTGCTTACTTAATAAACTCTCAATACAAAGTCTTGTGCATTCCAAAACATTAGACAACTTAACCATATCAACTATGGCATGTAACATATACTTCAACCAAAGAAATATTACAAAACATATATTGGGATTAAACACATTAATATCCAATCAAGCTCACACATGCCCTATATATATATATATATGTATGTATTTAATTAAATAAGGCTTTATGTGTTCAAATACAACAATCATGTGTCCTTCATATCAATACAAACAATTGAGTCTTAGACTTTATAAATAAATAAATAACACCTTTGGCCAAGGGTGAACTGTACACTCTCTAACTTAGACTGAAACCTCATAATTACAGCCCCACTAATATGCAACTAGTCTCATTCTTGGGTTTATATCCACACATTTGAAATTATTAATAATAGCTCTCATAATGCTATTTTAATTATCAAATAGAGGATCATTTGATGAATTAGTAAAGGCTAACCAAAAACTAAAAATGGTAGCTACACCCAAAATTGAGTATATTAAAATAGATTCAAAATATTTGACTCTAACCAAATTTTCTTTGTTCATCAAACCCATACACCATTGCAAATATAAGATGGCAGTTGCACCATTGTCTCTACATTTAATCTATGGCCCTAAAACGGGCAATATCTACATAGTTGGGGTAGTGTCATTACAGCTCCACCTAATTAATATAACATTAAATGAAGGCTACCTAGACAAGCAAACCAAACTAGAAGATGTAAGGCTTATTCATTCTGTGTTTTAGAGAACTCTAAGTTATCTAGGTGAGAAGTTTAAATAAGTTAGAAAAAATCAGATTTTATTAAGAATAATCACCACTATAGTACTAATCATTAAACTAATAATAAATTAAAAACGACCAAGGTTAGTAATAAATTACGAATGACAATATCTGCAAAAGTGACATATGACAATGAGTATTTCATATCATAATAAAGGTTACAAGGAGGGATTGTTTTCTTCTTATAAACCAAGTCAACTAGTAGGAAATTTTAATTTGATCATAAACCAACGCACCTCACATGTAAATAACGATTACAAGAAAATAATCATGGTAATAAATAAGCACCCATACATTTGGAGAAACTAGCACAATTTTCACTTTGAAAATGATGCAATTCAAAGGATTTTCATCCTTTTTATCAGATAAAAACACACTTCTTTTGTCAACAAGCTCTGTATGATCCTTAATAAAGTGTATGCTTTACAGGTTATCAAGGACCATGCAGAACTTGTTGACAAAAGAAGGGCATTTTTATCTATATAAATGATGAAAAACCATTGAATTGCATTGTCTCCAAAGTGAAAATGTGCTAGTTTCCCCAAATATAGGGGTGCTTATTTACTACCTTAGTTATTTTCTAGTAATATTTGGTTAACTTGTGAGGTGCACGTTTTTTAAAAGGTTTATGATTAAATTAAATTATCCTACGGGCTGACTTGGTTTCTAAGAAGAAAACTATCCCTCCTTCCGACCTTTATTATAATATGAAATACTCATTGTCATATCTAACTTTTGCAAACATTGTCATTAGTAATTTATCATTATTCTATTCATTTTTAATTTATTATTAGTTGAAAGAGTATAATACTACAATAGATATTATTCTTAATAAAATCTTATTTTTACTAACTTATTTTGATTGCTCACTTAGATAACTTAGAGTTGTCTAAAGCATGATAGGTATGGGTCCCAAAGCGAACAATATCTATACAATTTGGGCAAGATCGTTAAATATGGAATCAGAGCCTACCCTAGCCGAATGTTTGGGCCCCACATGCGAGTATGCATGTGCCCATAAGGAGGAGATTTTAGAGGCACAAAAGGGGATTTGCAATCCATTGAATCTCACATTACCTAGTGAAGCACATAGGGATGTTTTTATAAGAAGTGACCTGCTTTTAATGTGTAAATACATTTTCTCCACTGTTGTTTGCGTTGTGGGGAGAACAAAAGCGTGAGGGGTATGGGTCTCAAAACGGACAATATCTACATAGTTGGGATAGTGTCATTACCGCTCCACCTAATTATTATAACCTTAAATGAAGGCTACCTAGACAAGCAAGCCCAACTAGAAGATGTAGGGCTTATTTTACCTATGAACCCTATAGCGTGTGGAATACCAAAACTTAAACTCCCAATAAATAGACGAAATTTAGTATCAAGGAATTTTGTCTTAAATCTTACTTACTTGAATTTGCATTTCTACAATGCTTAGTACCGTGGAATTGAATAAATTCACTCCCAGTCTTTCATATTATTGTCAAGCTTGAAGCAAAATGTAAATATAATAATTCTTTTAGGATGACTAACAGAAATAAATATTAGAGACGGAACATTTTTAAGAAACTGTACATTCTTAATAGAAAGTAGAAGTCCAAAGCCAATTTGACAATTTCTAGAATAAAGATATAGAAAGTTGATCCAACACAGTTCATTAACAATGATTCTAAAGACTGAAAATTTCAACCTTAAAGGTGCTAGCTACCCTAGCTAGTAATTGTTTTTAGTGGTGATTAACATGCAAAGGGGAAAACTATGTTGTAAGTGAACATCTAGAGCCCACATTATTTTTTTTATTGTCCCTGGAATTATTTTTCGTGTACCTATGTAAGGAAAATATTCAAGCAATAAACGAGAAACTATGTCACTATATATTGGTCTTCTTTTAGGCGAAGTCTTTCTCAGAATTGTTCACCGTGTAACAACTAAGTCAATTTCTTCCTAATGAACTATTGGAGTCACTTGAACTCTAGAAACAGAAAATGTTCAAGAAATATCTTTGACCAATGCCTTATGTGATCTCAACATAAATATCTTTAGATATTTGTTCTAGAAAGACTTACTTACCCCTGAATCATCACCCCTACCAAAAAACCTTTGCCCTAACCGCCCACCTAAACCATCTGAAGCACCAAAAAGCAGGGATAAATTTATGAGTTTGCCAAAAACACTATGATATCATTAAGAAAAAATTCTAAAGTCTGATCTAAGAAGCATAAGAATGCTAAAAACAGGCTAGAGAAAGCAAACACAACGCAAATAAAAAGGAATTTGTAGACTATAATACAGCCAAATTTATACTTTATGTAGTAATCATGGACGAGCAGAAATATAAGCAAGATGCATAAAAATAATAATAAAGAACCAAATTTTTACTCATCAAAATTCCACGAATACTAAAGTTGAAGCTCAAAATCTATATAGATAATTAAATATCAATTTAAACGACAAGATTTCAGAACCAATTTCAGAAAACCACAAATTTACCATTAACATGCAACTTCCCAGGAATCTTAACGACTACTTCTATAATTTAAAATGCAATTTAATATCTACATTCTAGGGGAACACCAAATAACAAAAACCACTAGTTCAAAAATCTTCCAAGCCAATATCATAGTATAAATAAAATTCGAATATGCGAGCAAGTAAAATTGAAAAAAAAAAACAAAAAAAACAAAAAACAAAAACAAACAAACTCCAAGCAAATATAAGAGAATTGACAAAATTTGAGTCCGCGCAGAGATCAGAAAATAAGTACCAGCTTGGTGACTCTAAAGCAAATTGAAATCAATTTGATGGTGAAGATTTTTATGAGGACCTACAAAATAGAGATTTGAATAGAAAAGAAAATCGTAAAAAGCAGAGATTAATTGAGTCAAGAACTCTGTTTGGTTGCCGAGAAAAAAATAGAGAAATAGAAAGGCTTTCTCAACAACCCAATAAAAAAGGTATAGTAATTGCAGAGAGAGAGAGAACCGATTCGTACCTAATCAGATGTGCTCGAGAGAGACGATAAGACACAAACCACCGCGAGAGGCGAAGAGCTATGTGACGTTTGAAATTAATTTCCATGATCTGGAGAACCACTACTGTGTGACACGACACGACACGACCATCTGTAATTGCTTTGTTTTCAATGATGTTACTACACTTTTTTAGTACCGATATTCTTTCATATGGCTACCGGTATGAATAGGGTTATTGGGTGAGGCTGCGTTGAGTAGGGTTTTAGGTTTTTAAGAGGAACACATTATATTTATAAACGTATCTCTCTAAAAAAAACCCTAAAGACCCTAACCTAAAGGCGAAAGGTGTTTCTCAACATTCTAATAAAAAAGGTGTTTCTCAAAAAACAGTATTTTTTTTTTTTTTTTTTAGGAGGAAAAAGAAAATGATTAGGAAAACTGTAAAACCACTAAGCTAAAGTGTGAAAATATTATGAAGTCAACAAAATGTCAACAATGCTTCAGTTGCAATGCAGGATTTAATAAAAAAATTATATATATATATATATATATTTTTAAAAATAATTTTTTGATAATATAATCAAATCTAATTACAAATAAAATAGTAAAAATATTTTTAAAATTAAGTTACATGGAAAATGTATATTATGTATTTTTTTTTTCAAAAAAAGATACTATAATATATTTTTAAAATTTTTGGCAAGTTTTAAATTTCTAAAAGCTCTTAGTAGTAAAATTGTAATTATATATATATATATATATATATGTATGTATGTATGTATGTGTGTATGTATATAGAGATAGGCTCAAGTTACACCTGGTATAACTTCACAAGAGCTACATCTTTTATAAACCATTGATTACTATTAGATCTAAGGATCAAAAAACACTCATAGTAATGTCATTATTACTTCCTAAAATTAGTGATTTAGGCATTAACTCTTATTATTAAAAGAAAAACATAAACCATAGCATTAACTCTCTTTTTTTTTCTTTTCTTCATTATCATCATCTTTTTGGTATAAATATTGTTACCCTTTCTCTGTAACATCCTATGCTTGAGTTCACATCATATATCTAATCATATTGTGTTCGTTATTTTCACCAACTTTTTGCACTTGTGACTGTCCATTTTCATTTGCATGTGGCCATAAGCATTGCATTACTTTGACCTGTGTGAGTAATCGTTGTTTTTGCAGCTTAAGGGATCAGAAAAAGATATTCAATATCATTGAAATGAAATCCTGTTGAAAGAGATTGCATCCTTTTCTCTCAATTTTTCCTTTGAATCAAAATTTCACTATAGTCAGTTTCTATGTTGTCGTCCTCTCATTTTATTTTTTCTAGTTCCTACTTTGCATCTTATATCTAAAAAACGTTATTTAAAAAAAAATAAAAAATAAATAAAAAATAAAAAATAAAACAAACAAACAAAGGGGTTTCATCTTACTTCCTTCGAGAGTTGTCATTTCCTCAGTTTGCTTTCTTTAATTATTTTTCTTCGTAGCTTTATTCATCTCCCAAATATATATATATATATATATATATATATATATATATATCAGAAAAAACCTAGACGCTTCCAACTTTTCATTTCAAAGGTTTACTCACATTGGTAAGTCAAGAGCGCAGAAAAACTGAAAAACTTCTCGAAACACAAAGGAGAGAGGTACTTTGTTAAGTCTTTTTATTTAAAATTTACTTTCATTTGGGTTTTTTTTATTTATTTTTTATTATGTGAGTGATGGAAGGAGAGAGAGAAAAAAATCACTAATTTCTAGAGAGTAATAATGACATTACTATGAGTATTTTTTTACACTTAGATCTTTTTTTCTTTTTTTGAGAAACTTTTGACCCTTAGATCTAATAGTAATAAATGGTTCATAAAATGTGTAACTTTTGTGAAGTTACACCAAATGTAACTTAAACCCATCTCACATATGTATATATGGCACTTAAAAATCTTTCCATTATACTTGCTAACATGTATAGTAGCAGAAGTGCTAATTATATATAAATTTCTTTTATATATGACCAAAAACAAATTCCATAAATTGCAAAAATGTAAGTATGCAAATGTTTACTTATAAATTAGGGGTAATTACACATAACCTACCTGTGGTTTGAGTGAAAATCACTTTACCTACTCGTGATTTGAAAGTGTCACTTAACCCACCTAAGGTATATACCGTTTGTTTTTTGTAGCCCACCTCTATTAAAATTAGGGGTAAATAGGTATTTTTTTTATCAAATTTTATATCTCTCTCCTCCCAAAACAAAAAATAGCACAAAAATGCAAGAGAAACAAGATCAAAAAATGACGGTTTTGAAACCTTCCCTGGATCTTTCAAAAAAAGAAAATCCACCTCTCTCATCACTTCGTTTATATCCCAAAAAATCATTCAACCTCACCGTACAAATACAATCAATCTCAATCTCTCTTCCTTTGTACTTCTCTTTCTCTCTTCTTCAACACTCAGATCTACAAACACCTTCAAAGCTCAAAAAAGATATGGCCATGTGCAATGGTGCTTTCTATGATCTCTCATTATTGCTTCTAATGTTAGCATTTTCCCAACGTTACTTCCTTGTAGATTCAACAATAGACCTAGCAAATATTAAGATTCTCAAAGATCTGAAAAATGGTCTCAACCCAAAGTCCATTGTACCTGGTTCTTGTCTAAGTTCATGGGACTTTTCGCTGGACCCATGTGACCACATCTTCAGCAACCACTTCACATGCAGTTTCAGATGCGACCAAGTTGTTTCCGGCTCATTCCGAGTCACCGAGATCACTCTCAACCTAGCGGGTTACTCAGGTTCACTCACTTCCACTATTTGGTCACTCCCTTACTTACAAACCCTCAAAATTTCAAACAACTCATTCTTGAGCTCAATCCTAAACTCACTGTCCAACTTGACTCGCCTCCGCCGACTCAACCTTTCCAAAAACTCGCTCTCTGGTCCAATCCCTGACTCGCTCAGCTCACTTTCTTAGCTCCACGAGCTCTACCTTGACAGCAATGAACTAAAAGGTCCCATTCGTTTAACCTTAAACAAATTGGTTAACCTGAAAAGACTCGAAGTCCAAAGAAACAACCTCAGTGGTAAGATTCCCAATCTGGGTTCTCTCAGAAACCTCTATTTCTTCGATGCCAGAGATAATGAGCTCTCTGGTGAAGTTCCATTAACATTGCCAAAGTCCCTCATCGAGGTCTCTATTCAAAACAATAACTTACAACACTACAACAAAATGTATTTCCAGTGGCGAAAAAATTTGTCACTAAAAATCCAGTTTTTCGTCACTAAGGACCTTTAGTGATGAAATTGGATTTTTAGTGACGAAACTCATTTCCTCATTGTAGCCCCATCACTAAAAGTCTTGGTGACAAAAAATTTCATCACTAAATGTTTTCCTCACTAAAAACACTATTTAGTGACGAAAATATTTCGTCACTAAAAATACTTTAGTTTACTAAATCATATTTAGTGACGAATAATTTCGTCACTAAAACTATGTTCAGGTACATATAGTGACGAAAAAACTATGTTCAGGTACATATAGTGACGAAAAAATTCGTCACTAAAACCATTTTTAAGAAAATCCAGGTACATGTAATGAAGAAAATTTTCTTCACTAAAACCATTTCTTATAAAATTTTGCTATATTTAGTGACGAAATATTTTGTCACTAAAACAATTTTTTGTTGCTATATTTGTGACGAAAAAATTTGTCACTAAAACATATTTTCTGTTTTTATTTTTTTTCATGGCTTTGATATTAACCTGTAACCTGTCATTACATTATTAAAACCTCACATTTGAATAACACATTTATTTCAACAACACATTTATAAAAAAAAGATCAATACATTCCACACAAGTAAAAAATAAAACAAGTATCTAATTCAAACTCCTTCCATACAAGTATACAATAATTGTTTGCAACACATACAATAACTTAAGATGTTTTATAACAATACCAAAAGTATAACATAATATAATTAGAACTTACAGAAAATGTCCTTATGCCTCTTGCTTAGCTCGTGCCTCTTGGTCCCTAGCTCGCTCCTCTTGGCACAATTGAAGTCTTCTAAAACTTCATGTACTATTGGAATCACTACTTGATCATAAAGATCTCTTTGTTAAGTTGAGGGACCAAAAACCTACATATTACCACAAACAAAATCTTAGCATCTACCATCAAATATGAAACTAGATTCTCAAAACTAACATTGTTTAACATTTCTAACATACACGTTCAAGTTTTTTTTTTTTTTTTTTGGCTGACATTAAGTGGGGGAGGGAGATTCAAACTCAAGTTCTCCTGGCTCTATAGAGAACTGGACAATGTGCCAATGCCGCTAAGTACAAGGCTCTTGGTGACATATACATTCAAATTATAGGACTCCCTTATACTTTCCATTTCAGTGTTCGGATGTAAAGGTGTACATGGTGGCACATCATTTAATATTTTATTCTTACTACACCAAGGAATGAATACTTATTTTAGAAGACAAGACACCATGCACACCATTAAATGGACATTTTCCATTTCAAAGACAAATGAAGAGGACCCTTTTCTTGGAAAAAAAAATTACTTAACAAGAACACACCTCTTTACCTACTCATTTTACCCTTTTCTATCCAAGTTTTATGTATATAACCCTTACATTAGATCACCTTGAAATAATGTGAAACCAAAGAATCCCCCATAAACAACTAATTAATCTTTGAACCTTAATTCTTGAAAGCAACAACCAAACAATTATAAGTAAATATTGAACCACACTTTGAAACAAACACGCAAATGCCAAAACATCAAAGTCTAAGTAAAACCCAATACCCCATTTGTGAAAATTTACTCATCACACTTTAACCCTCCTTAAAAAAGTTCATACAATTTTCACCAATCTCAAAAATCCACATCCCACTCATCACACTTTAACCCTCCTTAAAAGGTTCATACAATTTTCACCAATCTCAAAAACCCAACACAACCCACCTTATAACACCATGCAAGCCACCCGCTTGCTCCAACACAACAACCCACCACAAAACCAATCACAAACATCACAAATATAGAGTGCTTACAAGTATTGAAATCAATTAAAGTACTATTCATCACATCTAATCAACAAGATCCATTCACATTTGCAAGAAATTAAAAACACTCCCAATATGAATTTAAACCACCTTATAATACCATGCAAGCCACCTGCTTGCTCTAACACAACAACCCACCACAAAACCAATCATAAACATCACAAGTACAATGCTTACAAGTATTGAAATTAAATAAAGGAACACAATTGTTACTAATCAATAAGTTTCACTCACATTTGCAAGAAATTAAAAATACTTCCAATATGAATTTAAACCGCCTTATAACACCATGCAAGCCACCTGCTTGCTCCAGCACAACAACCCACCACAAAACCAATCACAAACATCACAAGTATAGAGTGTTTATAAGTATTGATATCAAATAAAGTAATATTCATCACATCTAATTAACAAGTTCCATTTACATTTGCAAAAAACTAAAACCACTCCCAATATATATTTAAACCATCTTATAACTTCATGCAAGCCAACCGCTTGCTACAACATAACATACCACCACAAATCCAATTCCCAACATCACAAGTATAGAGTTTTATAAGGTTTTCAACTAAAATTTACTTACTTTGCTCAAGCTAAGCTTACAACTTTTAGAAAAAATCCAAAGTTATTGCAAATAATGTGTATTTATCCTGCAAAAGAAAAGTTAAATTTATAAGTACTTCAGTCTTAAAAATGATCTCTCATAAATTACTACACAAACTCATAGCTTACACATGTAATACAGGTAGTGCTTACACCAATCAGAAAAGTGATGAGGGCAGCACTCCAACCTACATCTTATCACATTGCGCATAACAAACAAAGTTTATATTCCATAACCAAGATAGATGAGACATCTGGTATCATGTACTGTACTCTTTAAACTACTTAATAATAGACCCATAAGTGAACAATGAAAAAACCACAGAATTTATTAAAACTATGAAATATCTCAACACTTAAAAAATGTGCAAACCCATAAACCCCTTTATAAATCACACTACAGCTATAAATCCTCACATTAACATCCAATCTTCAAGTCAACTATAAATATTCATTTCATTAATGCATAACCCTACAACTACAAACAAAAAAACAAGCAAAACTAGTTTTAACATACATTATCAACCTGCAAACCAAAACAGAACACAACAACAGTACTCATAGGAAAACATACCATTGATTCCAATCCTTGTCTTCCCACCAGTCCTTGATCCTAAACAAATAAACGTAAAAGTGAGCACTAAACAAGCACAAAATCACTAATGCATCATAGAGAAATTTAAAATACAAATAATTTGTGTAATTTGCGTTCATACTTGGAACTGTAAGAGGTATTTCAGTAGCAATGGCCTTAAAGGATTGGATGCTCCTCACACTACATGTCTGAACAATTGATTTAATAATTCCAATTTCAATCACATCAAGAGAACACGGAATTTTCATAAAATATACATACATATACTGCATATACACAAACAGAGATACATATGTACATAATATATATATATATATATAAATGGTTGGATTACTTAACTATAAGGAATATGAGCCACTGGGAACGGAGGTACCGAAAAGGCTAGATTGGTTGAGGTTGCAACTGAAACTGATGCTTGAAACCTGAGAATTTTGAGAAGATTAGCAAAAAATTCATTAACTAATAACAATTACGATATTTTAAAGTGTGTGTGTGTGTGTGTGTGAGTGATTCTTTGTGTAAATACAGAGTAAAGAAATTAAGCTCCAATCGATATAGACATACATGATCGTATTAAAAAAAAAAATCAAATTCAAGCTAACTTAGACAGAATTGCAGTGATTTTGATATTTTTTTTAGAGTAATAAAGTTTGTCTTTAATAATGATTTCCTTCATTTTGCAACATTTTCTCACCAACCAAATGCCTCAGCAAAATAAATTAAAAAAAATTAAAAAAAAAAAAAAAAAAAAAAAAAAACTAGTTAAAAGAGAAGTAATGAAATCAAGCTCTAATCAAACTCATTAAAAACTAGTTAAAAGAGAAGTAATGAACTAGTTAATACTCTCTTTGTGGTGCTTGAGTGATGAAGTTGCTAATAACCAAAAAAGAAAAAAAAAACACTTACCAATTCCAAACAAAGGCGATGGCAAATGGTCCGAATTGTCGAGAATCATTGAGGATCGTCGCGAATGGGAATCAGCGTCGCGAATAGGAGTCGGAGTCATCATGAATGGGAATCATCAAAATCATTGAGATCGTCACCAATGGGAATCGTCGAAATTGTTGAGATCGTCGCAAATGGGAATCGTCGAGAATGGGATCGTAGGGAATGGGTTCGTCGGATCGTCACAAATGGGTTCAGTGAATGGGATTGTAAACAGCATAGCGAATGGGTTCGTCAGATCGTCGAATCATTGCGAATGGGTTCTCAGATTGTCGCGAACAGCGTCGCAAATGGGTTCGTTAGATCATCACAAATGGGTTCTCAAATCGTCGCGAATGGCGTCACGAATGGGTTCGGAAAATGGGATCACGAACGGCGTCATGAATGGCGTCGCGAATGGGTTCGTCGGATCTTCGGATCGTTGCGAATGGGTTCTCAGATCGTCGTGAATGGCTTCGGCGACAGAAGGCTTCGGCACTTGCTTCAGGTGATGCTATTTGTGTTTGGTGTTCTGAATTTAGGAGTGAAATGAAATGAACTAAAAGGATATTTATATAAGGGTCTTTAACAATGCAATATTTCCGTTGCTAATGCTCATTTCGTCGTTGTAAAAGGTATTTTTTTTTTATGTTTTTTAGTGATGAATGTTAGTTTCGTCACTAAAGAACCCAAGCTTTGTTAAAATTTAGCAACGAAATTCATATTTCACCACTAAAGCATACTTTTAGTGAGGAAATGTGATTTCATCACTAAAATCATATAAGTGCAAAATCTATTATTATTTTTAGTGACGAAATTCATATTTCGTCACTAAAAACATATAAGTGTAAAACTATTATTATTTTTAGTGACGACTATTTTTCGTCACTAATTCTTACTTATAGCGACGAAAGTATTTTCGTCATTAAAATTATCCACAGCAATACCTACAGTGGAGAAATATTTCATCACTAAAAATTTCAAATTTTAGCGACGAAATATTTCATCACTATAGATTAATTAAGCTGGCGCCAAAATTTCCCTCCATTGGCGCTTATTCTTCAGATCACAATAGTGACGAAATTTTTTTTTCGTCACTAAATGTTATAATTTTTTTCATTATTAGTGACGAAATATGAATTTCATCACTAAAGCTGTATTTTCAGTGATAAAAAATATTTTCTCGCTAAATTTCGTCACTAAAAATACATTTTGTTTAGTGCAAGGAAACCTCCCAAATAGTTTAGCCAATCTGGGTTATTTACAAGTACTGGATTTGAGTCATGAGAGAGGTGGATTTTTCAGGATATAAACAAAGTTATGAGAGAGGTGGATTTTTCTTTTTTTTGAAAGATTTAGGGAAGGTTTCAAAATCCTCCCTTTTGATCTTGTTTTTCTTGCATTTTTTGCTTTTTTTTTTCTTTTGTGGAGAGAGACATAAAATTTGAGCAAAAATACCTATTTACCCCTGATTTAAACAAAGGTGGGCTACGGAAAACAAACGATACATACCTCAGGTGGCTTGAGTGACACTTTTAAACTACAGGTAGGCAAAGTGATTTTCACCCAAACCACAGATGAGTTTAGTGTAACTACCCCTATAAATTACCAGTCATAATCATTTTAATGTTGCCATAAGTGGGAAAATAATTTGCATAATCAATTAAGAACACCAATTCAAAAAATAATATCAATAATCAAGATGAATTGCATTATCTAACATTTTTTTAAAAATCATATAATTTAAGCTATAATTGAACTACGTTAATAGAAAAATAGATACTCAAAAAAAAAATAATAAAAAGAAGATAATTCCATAGGGTAGATGAGTTCCATCCCAAATAGATTTAGTGATAAAATTTTGACTGAAATAAAAATTCCATAAAACACACACACACACACACACACACACACACACACACACACAATATATATATATATATATATATATATATATATATAAGTATCTAAACCTTCTAGGGTACCACAATCAAAATAATTTCAAAAATAGATAAATAAAAGTACATAAAGAGAAAAAAAAAAATTGTATTGCAATGTAAATGTAAAATTTTACATATAAATTACCTATGTCTAGCCATTTTGATATTGCCACAAGTGAGAAAATAATCTGCACAATCAATTAAGAACTCAAATCAAAAAAATACATCAATAATAAAGATGAATTGCATTATGTAAAATATTTTAAAAAATCATAGAATTTAAGTAATAATTGAACTACGTTAATAGAAAAATAGAAACACAAAAAAATAAAAAATAAAATAAAAGCAGATAGCTATTCTCACTAAAAAGGCCAAATCCTTCTTTATGCAATTCTTCACTTAATTTGGGTTTTTTATTGATTGATTTTAGCATTCTTGAATAGTAGAGTAGAGTAGACTTAGTAGAGTTTTAGTTCAAGTCAATTTCGCTTGGATTCAAACTTAATTTGTGGATATGTGAAAAATAATCACGTTAACTCAATCAAATATTGTGTTGCTTCTTTTTTTTTCTTTCTTTTTTTTTTTTTTCTTTTTTAAGTTTAATAATTTGGTTTTTTTATTGATCGATTTTAGCATTCATAAATACTTTTAGTTCAACTCAATTTATCTTGGATTCAAACTTAATTTCTGGAGATGTGAAAAAAAAATCACATTGCTTTTTTTTTTTTTTTTAATTCAAAACAATTGTAGCTAATAGGTGTAGTAATATAATTTAAATGGAAAAAAAAAAAAAAAAAGGATTAGATGAAGATGAAGATGAAGATTGTAATCAAACTAAGAAGAAATAGATGAAGAAAAGAATTTGAATTGTAATTAAATCAAGATTTTTATCAATTTAGAAATTATAGGAGAAGAAGATAAGAAAAAAATTATATATATATATATATATATTTTATTTGTAGTAATCTGGTTTTTTTTATTGATTGATTTTAGCATTCTTAAATAGTTTTAATTCAACTCATTTTGTCTTAGATTCAAACTTAATTTGTGGAGGTCTGAAAAATAATCATGTTAGCTCAATTATATATCACATTGTTGTTGTTGTTGTTGTTTTTTTTTTTTTTTTTTTTTATACAAAAAAAAAAAAAAATTGTAGCTAATAGGTGTAGCAATATAATTTAAATGGGAAAAAAAAAAAAGATTAGATGAAGAAGAAAATTAAGAAGAAATAGATGAAGAAAAGAATTTGGATTGTAATTAAATTAAAAATTTTATCAACTTAGAAATTATAGAAGAAGAAGATAAGAGAAAAAATTATATCTATTTAAAAAAAAAATTATAAATATTGCTGCAATTTAAGATGTATTAAACTTTTTTTTTTTTTTTTGTAGTATACGATTGCTACAATTTAAGATGCAGTAGACCTTTTTTTTAGTGGAGTAATTAAAAAATAAGAAGAATTAGATTACACTACGACTACATTGCTGCAATTTAAGATGCATTAAACTTTTTTTATGTAACTGTTTTTGTGGGGCCAGAAAATCAGGTAGCCTCGGCCCACTCCAAGCCAGGCCCAAGGGTCCACGCCGAGGATACATGAGAGGTCCGAGGATGAAAGCGCGGGGATCGACCCCCGAGGAACATATCCGAGAAGGGCCCACCCTCGAGCGTCTGAGACCTCGGAAGAACGCGAGTACCTCCCCTCCGAGGGGGACTCCTTGAATATTCGAGGAGGAGAGGGCCCAGTGCCACACGTCGGTGACAGGAGCACAGCGAAGGGGCAAGCCTTAGGCGAGCCGTCACCTCTGCATTGAATGCGCTCACCTAATCCCCCTGGCCGCATTAATGGGGATGTAACCCCTTGACAGGGCAACATCGATCATGGTGAGCCACTTGAGCATGGATAAGGCCTCTGATGGGACGGACGGTCAGAGGAAAGGCCAATAGATGATCAATAGAAGGAAGAAAGGGATAGGAGGAAGAGAACTATATAAGAAAGTGGGGCTAAGAGTTTATGGGGGATTTTTGGGGGGGTGGAGGTCATTCAGATAGAAGGACATAGAATGGCTCCTAGGCGATGTAAGTTTGAGGGAAAACCTCCTCGGCCAGGGGCCGAGGAGCTACCCTCAGTTGTAAATTGGGCTTATTATCCTTCAATAAAAGAAAGGAGCTTGTGCTCCGTTGTTAGCCTGTGAGCGCCTAACCCTTCGACCCATTCTCTAAAAATGTATTGTTGGGGAACCTTCCTAAACTGAGTCCCTACAATTGGCGCCGTCTGTGGGGAGGATTAGTGCACTGGCAAGTGCAACGGGCAATCGTTCCTAAGTAGTCATTTTACGGAAGGTTGGTAGCAACGCATCAAACAAAAAAAAAAAAAGAAAAAAAAAAAAAGAAAAACAAACATTGCAGAAAAGTAAAAAGTCCGAAATAGAAGATTCAGCAAGAAAGAAAAGGAACTTCGTATTATTTTATAAAACAGAAAAGTACAGGATACAAACGGAGGCTCAAGCAAGCGTGTTTTACAACTAATTTTACAAGCTAATTCTACAAACAGAGGTCCAGGCAGACCTGTTCTAAAACTATCTAAAGGGAACGGGGCTAAGGCTAGTATGCTCCAAGGCCACCAACAACTCCTTGTCTGGTGCGGTGGAGCTGGAACAAAGAGAGGAGCCGACGCATGGGATCGGGACGCCCTCCCTCATGATGTTCCCCTAATTCTCCCCAACCCTCATGTGCGTTGGCCGGTGGAGACGGCGATACTCGGGCACCAGCCATGACGTGATCTTGCGCGTCTCCTCCGGCAGGGGTGCGCCCCGGGGAGGAACGTTAGGTACTTCAAGGATATCCCTCCTGGCCACCACGCAGGGCACAACCAGGGTTACGCCTAGACTCTGCTGCATTGGAAGCCCCGTGGGGGCTGCGGTCACAACGGCTCTTGGCCGAGGCGTTAGGGCCCTAGGCCCGTATGCCCTCACACCCGCCCAGGGCCACCCCATATCTTCCAACTCTGGTCACAATCCTGGCACGGTTATTGAAGGGGCTCAGGGAGCTGAAGGGACGTGTTTCTAGTCATGGTGGGAAAGTCATGGAGTGTGGAGAAACATTTCCCCCAGAAAGCCTTATATAGAGGATGAAAACTAGTGGGAGTTAATCCACACTAACTTCGAAAAGAGAATTATCAGCGGTACTAATCACGAGGATGCCAAATCCCAAAGAGACCGTAAACCGCTGGATTTGTATCAATTCACGAGGATATTAATGAAGGCGCGTCTCGCGCATCGAAGCGTCAAGCGCAGAGCGCGAACGGCCAAGGGGCGCCTCGCAAATGAGGAAGGCGGGAACTGGAGTTGAAGGTGAGGTCAGTGCCACATGTAAGATCAAAGTCCGAAAAATCCCTGCCCCAAAGCACCGCAGGGCTAACCATCCGACCCGAGGAGGAACCGTCTCCAGTGTAGCGGTCCGAGGACAAACCCCTTCTTATAGAAAAATGGAAGCGTTAGACAGAACCAAGGCATTGCATTGTCCTCGGACTCAGGCCTATGAGGAAACTAACCACTCGACTATACCTGGGTACTAGACAGAACCAAGGTATTCCACGGTCCTCAGACTCAAACCTATGGGGAAACTAGATGCTTACAGAAAAATGGACGTGTTAGACAGAACCAAGGCATTGCATGGTCCTCGGACTCAGGCCTATGGGGAAACTAACCGCTCGACTATACCTGGGTACAAGACAGAACCAAGGTATTGCATGGTCCTCGGACTCAAACCTATAGGGAAACTAGATGCTTACAGAAAAATGGAAGTGTTAGACAAAACCAAGGCATTGCATGGTCCTCGGACTCAAGCCTATGGGGAAACTAACCACTCGACTATACCCGGGTGCTAGACAGAACCAAGGTATTGCATGGTCCTCAGACTCAAACCTATGGGGAAACTAGATGCTTACAAAAAAAAATGGAAGTGTTAGACAGAACCAAGGCATTGCATGGTCCTCGGACTCAGGCCTATGGGGAAACTAACCACTCGACTATACCTGGGTACTAGACAGAACCAAGGTATTGCATAGTCCTCGGACTCAAACTTATGGGGAAACTAGATACTTACAGAAAAATGGAAGTGTTAGACAGAACCAAGGCATTGCATGGTCCTCGGACTCAAGCCTATAGGGAAACTAACCACTCAACTATACTTGGGTACTAGACAGAACCAAGGTATTGCATGGTCCTCGGACTCAAACCTATACGGAAACTAGATGCTTACAGAAAAATGGAAGTGTTAGACAGAATCAAGGCATTGCATGGTCCTCGGACTCAGGCCTATGGGGAAACTAACCACTCGACTATACCTGGGTACTAGACAAAACCAAGGTATTACATGGTCCTCGGACTCAAACCTATGAGGAAACTAGATGCTTACAGAAAAATGGAAGTGTTAGACAGAACCAAGGCATTGCATGGTCCTCGGACTCAAGCCTATGGGGAAACTAACCACTCGACTATACCTGGGTACTAGACAGAACCAAGGTATTGCATGGTCCTCGGACTCAAACCTAAGGGGAAACTAGATGCTTACAGAAAAATGGAAGTGTTAAACAGAACCAAGGCATTGCATGGTCCTCAGACTCAGGCCTATGGGGAAACTAACCACTCAACTATACCTAGGTACCAGACAAAACCAAGGTATTGCATGGTCCTCGGACTCAAACCTATGGGGAAACTAGATATTTACAGAAAAATGGAAGTGTTAGACAGAACCAAGGCATTGCATGGTCCTCGGACTCAGGCCTATGGGGAAACTAACCACTCGACTATACCTGGGTATTAGACAGAACCAAGGTATTGCATGGTCCTTGGACTCAAACCTATGGGGAAACTAAATGCTTACAGAAAAATGGAAGTGTTAGACAAAACCAAAGCATTGCATGGTCCTCGGACTCAGGCCTATAGGGAAACTAACCACTCGACTATACCTGGGTACTAGATAGAACCAAGGTATTGCATGGTCCTTAGACTCAAACCTATGGGGAAACTAGATGCTTACAGAAAAATGGAAGTGTTAGACAGAACTAAGGCATTGCATGGTTCTCGGACTCAGGCCTATAGGGAAACTAACCACTCGACTATACCTGGATACTAGACAGAACCAAGGTATTGCATGGTCCTCAGACTCAAACCTATGGGGAAACTAGATGCTTACAGAAAAATAGAAGTGTTAGACAGAACCAAGGCATTGCATGGTCCTCGGACTCAAGCCTATGGGGAAACTAGCCACTCGACTATACCTGGGTACTAGACAGAACCAAGGTATTGCATAGTCCTCGGACTCAAACCTATGGGGAAACTAGATACTTGCAGAAGAACGGAAGTGTTAGACAGAACCAAGGCATTGCATGGTCCTCGAACTTGAGCCTATGGGGAAACTAACCAGTTCAAAATATCCTAAGTGTTAGACAAAACCAAGGCATTGCATGGTCCTCGGACTCAATCCTATGGGGAAACTAACTACTTCAAAATACCCTAAGTTAGGAAAGGACCAAAATCCTACCTGACCCTTGGGACATAAGGGGACTGCCCACGCATACATTCTTTCCCCATCATCATGGTTACTGGCATAACTAGCCGAGATACAATTCATGCAAATGAAAAGAAAAGAAAGGAAGCAGATAGCATTCAAACAAACAAACAACCCAAAATAGACAAAAAGAGAAATTAAACTGCCATTAGAATAATGAGTCCATAGAGGTTGCGTGGCAAGAGCCACATTACATAAGAAAAAAAAAAAAAAAAAAAAGCTCAACAAAATAAAATTAAATGACACGAAAGCGAGATGGACCGAGACGCCAGGGAATCTACTCCTTTTGCTCAGGCTGGACAGGGGTAACCTCTGACTCCTCCGAGCCCTGGCCTGAGGGGACGGCCTGCAGAGGTACGACGAGAGGGGCTGCTCCCTCGATGGTGGGGATCTGAGCATCGGATGGGACCTCCACTACCTCTTGGGGCACCTCCTCGCTCGGATTTTCCCTTTGTTCTGCGGCCCCCACCTCCTCAACAATCTCCTCGGCCTTAGCGCCATCAGGGGTGACCTCGCGGATAGCAAAGGGGTAGTACACGCTCTCCGTCTTCCACAGGTCGGACGTGGTCTCCACCCCAGCTTGTTTGAGGGCCTCAGCCCAGACCTGGGAGCAATATCGCCTACATACCCCCGGAACTTGAGTTTTATAGAGGGCCTCTACCGCAGCCACCCCATCAGCGTAGGCTGCGGTCTCAGCCTCCTCCTTGGCAGTCAAGGCCATCTCCTTGTCGAAATCCACCTCGTCCTTAGCCCGCCGAGCCTGGTCTCTGGCCCATTTTGCCTCCCTCTAAGCCCCCTTGGCCGCTGTCACCTTAGCCTGCAGATCTGCGATCAGATCCCTCACGATCTGCAACTGCTCTTCCGCCTCGCCTATGCGCTTTGTCTGCTCCTTGGCCTGGTTCTGGGCACCCTCAAGACCAGACTCTGTACTGTCCCAAGCCCTGGTCATCGCCTTCAAGTCCTCTCGGGCCTTGGCAAGGTCAGCCTTGGAGTTCTTCAGAGCTCGGGTGGCCTGAAAGCACCAACCACGCTCCTGGTCGAGGGCCTTCCCCTGGTCATTCGCCGCCCCCTCCAACCTATAGATGGCCTGGACAGCCTGCCAGAGTAACTGATGCGATATAAGCCCAACAAAAGAAAAAAATTGGGAAAAGGAAAAGAAAGGGAAGGGAGTCAAAATTATAGCCCTTACCATTCCTATATATCGCTTAAGGCTAAGGAAGACCTGCTTACTCCTCAAGGAGTTTAACTCGGCCATGTCCACCGAGAGCAACAGGCACTTCTCCAGCGCATCGGCCACGTGCGCACCTTTGCCCTCGTTGAAGTCTTTGAGGGAGGCGTTATCCCTCAAGGGCTCCCCATGAAGCATCGGGGCTGGGAGCTAGGCATGAGCCTCGGACGTGGTATCGACGACCTATCTGTCTTGGCTCTTGTCGCCTACCTTAAGTTGCTTGGACGGCCGCAGAGTATTGTCCTCCTCCTGCGAGGACACCGTCTTATCCTCCATAGGCCTTTTGCCCTTATCCTTCTTCTTCTTGGGGTCGGCAGGCACGGACCCAGGGGGCAGGCTCGTCTGGGAAGAAGGAGGAGGAGGAAGCTTCTGCTGAGCAAAAGTCGACCTAGTCTTTGAAAGAGGAAGGGGAAGCTTCTATTGGGGCTTCCCCGGCTGGCCCTCAATCAGGTCCAACAAGTTGGTGGTAGGCTTCCTCTTGTAACCCATTGTTGGCGAAGGAGGGGCTTCTAAAGCGAGGAGGTCTGCTTCGGTCAAACGAGGATCACCCAAGTCCTTGGGAGGGTCCTCAGATTGATCAAGCTAAGCGAAAGCATCAAACACGTCCCCTTCCCTCTCTGGATCCTCCTCGACAGCCTCGGCGAATACTTGGGAAGAAGAAGGGATGGCTAGGGTAACAACTTCTGGTTCGGAGGGTCCTTCGGGGAACTGAAATTCGTCCTCGGTCACAGTAATCCTCTGAAGCCGAGGATCGTTAGCTCGGATGACGTGCTTTGGGACCAAAAATGATTTCTGGACAGGTTTATACCCCAAGATTATGTGGGCAGCCCTAACTTGATTGTCGTCCTCGTTTATATAAACCGACACCCTTAGCACCTTCTGCAAATCTTCCCGGTTGACCAAATGGAAGTGGCACTCAAAGGCGTGCGGGTCTACAAGGGGAAAACACCACCATGTTAGTAAAAGGAAAAAGGGAAGAAAAAAGGGCAAAAGAACTTAAAACCCCTCCTACTCCTACTGCCCCACCTGGTATCCCTTCCGTTGTTGGGCAGTGAAGGCCATCGTGCCACTCCTCTGACACGATGAGGAAATCCTCGTTCAGCCCCTTGCTGGACTCAGGGAGGCACTGGATGAGCCGCACCCTGTCATCCCTCGTTTTCAGGTAATAAGACTTGCCCTTAAGAAGCTAAAGGTTGTAGCACCAGTTCACGTCGTGATGGGTCAACCTTAGCCCCATCTTCTCGTTCAAGGCGTCCATACAGCCCAAAATCCTAAAGACGTTTATCCCACACTAGGTAGGGGCCAACCGAAAGTGCATGAGGTAGTCCCTCATCACCAGCCCCATGGGGATCGTCATCCCCCCTTCGAGGAAGGTGAAAATGGGAATTACCACTTCGCCCTCCTGTCTATGTAAGTGCCAATCCCCATCCTCACAATATCTCAGACCTACATTGCCGAGAATTCTGTAGTCGGCGATGAATTTCTCCATCGCCTCCTCAGTGTGAACATATTTCTTAAACATACCCATCCCAGTTGACGCCTAAAGGAACTAAGAAAAAACAAGTGAAGGAGAAGGAGTAAAGGGGAAGAAAGCTCAGAGAGGGGTAGAGCGACTTACTGGGAAGAGGAGGAGCTCCTTAGACAGGCTTTTTTGTGCTGGAGATGTAAGTGAGAATGTGTCTGAACTCAGGAAGGACGCGCAAGAATTCTTGATTGCAAATAAGGAACAGGAAGAAGCGGTTCGTATGGGTATTTATACCCCAAATCGAAGAGCCGTGCGAGTTTTCCCGCCCATAAATGCGAAACAAACCTCCACCGTTGGATTGGTAATGCCTCGTTAGACGTGGGGAGCATAGAGCCGCCTGAATTTAATGATGGGCACGTTGTGCGCTCCGAAATGTCAACAACGCGCCTTGGGCAGATGAAAAGACCTCAGTGCTGACAGGAGGCGTAGGGCTCGACTGGATACAGAGCAAGCCCGAGGATGTCAAAATCCTCCTCCCCGCCCAAGGATGCGTGCAGCAAGATTTTGAGGGGCTATTGTGGGGCCAGAAAATCAAGTAGCCTTGGCCCACTCCAAGCCAGGCCCAAGGGCCCACACCATGGATACATGAGGGATCTGAGGATGAAAGCACGGGGACCGACCCCCGAGGAACATATCCGAGGAAGGCCTACCCTCGGGCGTTCGAAACCTCGGAAGAACGCGAGTACCTCCCCTCCGAGGGGGACTCCTTGAATATCCGAGGAGGAGAGAGCCCAGTGCCATGCGTCGGCGACAGGAGCACGGCGAAGGGACAAGCCTTAGGCGAGCCATCACCTTTGCATTAAATGCGCTCACCTAACCCCCCTGGCCGCATTAGTGGGGATGTAACCCCTTAACAGGGCAACAGTGATCATGGTGAGCCACTTGAGCACGGATAAGACCTCTGATGGGACGAATGATCAAAGGAAATGCCAATAGATGATCAACAGAAGGAAGAAGGGGATAGGAGGAAGAGAACTATATAAGAAAGTGGGGCTAAGAGTTTAGGGGGGATTTGGGGGGGGGGGGGGGGTGGAGGTCATTCAGATAGAAGGACATAGAATGGCTCCTAGGTGATGTAAGTTTTAAGGAAAACCTCCTCGGCCAGGGGCTGAGGAGCTATCCTCAGTTGTAAATTGGGCTTATTATCCTTCAATAAAAGAAAGGAGCTTGTGCTCCGTTGTTAGCCTGTGAGCGTCTAACCCTTCGACCCACTCTCTAAAAATGTATTGTTGGGGAACCTTCCTAAACTGAGTCCCTACAATTTTCTTTTAAAATCTAAAAATTTTAAAAAATTCCTGCAATTTAGTGCCACCTCGTGGTACAACCATGGCATCTAAGCCCAACTTTTATTATATAGTATATGAAAAAAAAAATTGTAGCTAATAGGTGTACTAATATAATTTAAATGAAAAAAAAAATAGATGGAGATGAAAATTAAGAAGAAATAGATGAAGAAAAGAATTTGGATTGTAAATGAATTAAGATTTTTATCATCTTTTAAATTATAGGAGAAGAAGATAAGAAAAAAAATTATATCTATTTTTTAAAAAAGTCCATAAATATTGCTACAATTTAAGATGCATTAGACCTTTTTTTTAGTGTAGTATACAGTTGTTGCAATTTAAGATGTATTAGACCTTTTTTTTTAGTGGAGTAATTAAAAAATAAGAAGAATTACATTACAGTACGTCTACATTGCTGCAATTTAAGATGCATTATACTTTTTTTATGTAAATGTTTTTGATAGTGAACTAAAAATTGAACCATCTCCAATTCGTCCATAAGAGTAGTCTAGAGCCAGAAAGGTTTGCCCAACATAAAAAGGTTGTCTATCATCAGGAGGTCATCTGTGGGCATGAAGGTCGTCCATTAAGAAAACACCTGGAAGACCCCTAAACACTTAGAAAATTTTCAAAAATTGATTTATGTACAAAAGCTTGTAATGTATTTATGAGCAAATCCTTGTTCATCGTTGTAACTTTCCACTAAGTACTTAACTTCTAATGGCAGTTATAGAAGATATGATTGAACATTCTAACTCCTATAGTAGTTGTGAAAGTTAAGTCTAAACCTTCCAACTTCCACACACGTTGAGGAAGTTACTAAACAAGTAACCACTCCAAAGCTCACTATATAAGGATTCATCCACGCCAAATGAAGGTAAGTTTCCACTATCCCTAAAGTTGGAATTCTTGAGTTCTAGAGAGAAAAACTAACTTAAGCATCGAAGGGTTCTTGAATAGTTCACCCTGGTCACCTTTGATCTTATATTTCTTTCTTTTCAGTCTTCCAAGCAACCACTAGCCTATTGAAGCTCAGAACATTCAGCCTACTGATTTTCTTTACATTATCAAGTCGTGCCGTCTGTGGGGAAGATCAAATTTGTGATTTGCAATTTATCTTTATAAAGACAAATGGTTGTATGGTCTAGACAAGGTCCATGACCACTAGTCAAGGCCATCAAGAGAGTGAGAATGCTTCCAACCACCCCAATCGTGCTCACCAGTCAGCACCTTTCATGCAATGCCTTCCATCCAACAAATACAGTCTATAACAGCCATCATGATAGAGTTAACTCGTCAGAATCAAAAGCTGACCAGAGAGATCAACCAAGGAAGGCAACCTCATGAACGATGCGTAGAAAGGTAAGTTCAAAGTCAAGAAGTTAGGGAAAGAGAAAATGTTGAATGCGAGAACCCCTCAAAGGGTACCGCTTCATGAAGGGTGCCACACTTAGAGAGAGAAATCGATGCAATGAGGAGAGCCATGGAAGAGGTAAGAGAGAATATGAGAAGGACGAATCATGTAGAGGATTTAGTTCATCAAACTGATTCACCCTTCATAGCTTCCATCAATAGTCATCCCCTGCCTTCCAAGTTCAAGATGCCTTCCTTGGACTTGTGTGATGGAACACGCGACCCGTGTGACCACATTGCAACCTTCAAGACCACAATGCATCTTCAAGGAGTTCTAGATGAGATAATGTGTAGGGCCTTCCCAACCACCGTTAAAGGGCTAGCACGAGTATGCTTCAATAAAATATCTCTAAATGTTGTTGGTTCTTTTGAGGAATTGAGTAAGTTGTTCATTAACAACTTTATCAAAGGACAAAGGCATAAATGCTCTTCATTTAGCCTACTAACCATAGAGCAAGGAGAAAATGAGAGCTTGCACTCCTTTATCACTCATTTCAACATGGATGCTTTAACGGTAGATGAGATAGATGACAAGTTACTATTAGCAACCTTCCACAATGGAGTTAGTTCCGATTTATTCATCCACAAGCTTTATGATCAAGAGCCACAGACCATGGCTGAACTTGTCCATTCAGCCCAATGCTTCATGAATGTAGAGGATGCAATCATTGCCAAGAAGAGGAAGAGAGCAGAGCGAATGGAAACAAACCTCCCACGACACCCTGAACAAGTTCCTCGTCCAAAGAAGGCTTGGATGGGAGAGAAGAAGGATAGAGATAATAAGAAAGAAAATTCAACTTCGGGAAGGAGTTAGCACTACACGCCCTTGAATGTTCCACTTGATCAAGTGCTTATGCAAATCAAGGATGACCCATCCTTGAAGTGGGCAGAGAAGAAGAAAGGAGATCCTAACAAGCGCAATAAGAATAAATATTGTTGTTTTCACAGAGATCACGGGCATGACATAGATGAGTGCCATGACTTAAAGCAGCAAATAAATAATCTTATCAGGCAGGGAAAGTTAAGGAATTTTATTGGATGAGATCATAAAGATGAGAAGTTGAAAGGAAAGGTAGAAGAGCCATCACAGCCCCCACTTGGAGAAAAAAGAGTTATTGTAGGAGGAACTTCAATAGGACAATCTTTCAAGTCAAGGAAGACATATTTGAAGGTGGTACAGAACGTCAAACTCTTTGGATGACCACCAAGGACGGGAGGGACAGAAGAGCAGACCATTACATTTACAGACGAGGACGCTAGAAGGGTCCATCACCTATATGACTATGCAATCGTCATCACTTTGCTCATTGCAGATTACACGACTAGAAGGATGTTGGCAGATAACAGGAGTTCAGCAAACATTCTATATTACCCTACCTTCTAGTAAACGAAGTTTAGATGAGATCAACTTCGTCTAGTAAATTCTCCCTTGGTAAGATTTGGAGGAATGAAAGTGCAACCTGTGCGCACTATTACACTACATGTAATGGTGGGAGCATATCCACAACAGATAACCAAGGAAGTAAATTTCCTCGTCGTGGACTGTTCATCTTCCTATAATGCTATCATTGGACAACCAACTTTAAATAGTTGAAAGGTAGTAACATCTATCCACCACCTATCTATCAAGTTCTTAATGGAGTATGGCATAAGGCAAGTACAAGGAGATCAGTTAGCCGCTAGAGAGTGCTACTTAGCCATGTTGTCTATGGATGAGCATGTGCAGACCATGAATATAGAGGAAAGAAGGGTTATAGTAGAGCCCATTGAAATACTGGAAGACATCCCTCTAAAAGAAGGTAATCTTGAAAAATTTACCAGAATTGGAACAAGAATGGAGGAAAAGACGAAGTAAACCCTCATCCACTTCTTAAGGAAAAGCATTGATGTCATTGCGTAGAGTCATGAAGACATGCATGAATTGACCTAAGTGTTATTACTCATCGATTGAATGTGTATCCATCTTCCAAGCTTGTTCATTAGAAGAAGAGAGTCTTTACTCCTAAGCGAGATAATGCTATCAAGGAAGAGGTCTAGAAGTTAACCATAGCAGAATTTATTTGGGAAGTCTATTACCTGGATTGGTTAGCTAATGTGGTGATGATCAAAAAGGCAAATGGCAAGTGGAGGATGTGTATAGACTTCACTGATTTGAACAAAGCTTGCCCAAAGGATAGTTATCCTTTGCCGCACATTAATCAGTTGGTAGATTCAATAGCAGGTCATCAATTGCTAAGCTTTATGGATAGCTTATCGGGGTATAATCAGATAAAGATGGACGAGGTAGATCAAGAGAAGACATCCTTCATTACACGTCAAGGTTTATTTTTTATAAGGTAATGCCCTTTGGTTTGAAAAATGCGGGGACAACTTATCAAAGGTTAGTCAATCACATGTTCCGTCCACAAATAGGATGGAATGTAGAAATTTATGTGGACGATATGCTAGTGAAGAGCTTAGACAAGAAGAAACATCTAGACAACCTGCAGGAGACATTTGACACATTTAGACGAAACAATATGAAGCTGAATCCAAGTAAGTGTGTTTTCGGGGTTTCATCAGGGAAGTTTCTAGGATTCATGGTTTCACAGAAAGGAATTGAAGCAAATCTAAATAAGATCCAAGCCATACTGAACATGGAACCACCAAAGAATGTCAAGGAAGTCCAGTCTCTCACTAGACAAGTTGCAACTCTAAACAGGTTTGTTTCAAAAGCAATAGATAAGTGTTTACCTTTTTTCAAATTTCTTAAGAAGGCGTTTGAATGGATGAATGAGTGCCAAAAGGCCTTCCAGGAACTTAAATTCTATATTACCACACGGCTCCCCTACTAAGTCCATCCATATAAGGTGAAAAGTTATATTTATACTTAGTAGTGTTTCCACATGCGATAAGTTCAACATTGATTAGGGAAGAAGGGAAGGTGTAGAAGCATGTGTATTATACAAGCCGAGTACTAAAGGGAGCAGAAGGATGATATCCAATGATGGAAAAATTATCTTTTGCATTAATAACAACTTCCAAGAAGCTGAGCCATTACTTCTAGGCTCAAATCATCAATTTCATGACAAATCATTTGCTCAAGAAGGCGATGAACAAGTTGAAAGTCACAGGACGACTAATCCAATGGGCCATTGAGCTTAGTGAGTTTGACATCAGGTACCAACTAAGAAATGAAATAAAAGCTCAAGCTCTAACAGATTTCATTGCAGAATTCACTCAAGTCATGGTAGTTTTGACGGGGTGGAAGATGTTAAAACATAGGTCGTCCATGTGGATGGGTCGTCTACACTATATGCAAAAGGAATAAGATTTGTGTTACAGTCTCCAGAATGAGATAAGTTGAAGTATAAGGTTCATCTACAATATCAAACAACCAACAATGAAGTTGAGTATGAAGTCCTTCTTAAAGGGCTAGAATTGGCTAACTCTTTAGAAGCTGAATAAATAGTCATCCAAGGAGACTCTCAGTTGGTTATAGGTCAAGTGAATGGAAGTGTGTAGCTAAAAAAGAATGGATGAAGAAATATCTTAATAAGGTGAGACACCTTATTAAAAAATTTAAAGAAGCTACTTTCATTCAAGTCCTAAGGGAAGAAAACATAGAAGTAGATGCCCTTGCAAAGGAAGCATCAACAAATGGATTGGTGGATGAGTTTAATGAAGTCTAATACATGCCTAGCATCGATCTTCCAGAAGTATAACAGATAGAAGATGAAGGAAATTGGATGACCCCAATAGTCACTTACCTAAAAGATGGAAGGCTTCTAGAAGAAAAAGACAAGGCTAGAAAGCTAAGGATCAGATTAGCTAAGTACATCCTTTTAAACGAAGTATCAAACAACCAACAATGAAGTTGAGTATGAAGCCCTTTTTAAAGGGCTAGAATTGGCTAACTCTTTAGAAGCTAAATAAATAGTTGTCCAAGGAGACTCTCAGTTGGTTATAGGTCAAGTGAATGGAAGTATGAAGCTAAAAAAGAATGGATGAAGAAATATCTTAATA
Organism: Quercus variabilis; assembly: GCA_030445155.1. NCBI lineage: Eukaryota > Viridiplantae > Streptophyta > Magnoliopsida > Fagales > Fagaceae > Quercus > Quercus variabilis. The sequence goes on along the minus strand of CP129449.1, from coordinate 44,830,135 downwards.
AGGTGAGACGCCTTATTAAAAAATTTAAAGAAGCTACTTTTATTCAAGTCCCAAGGGAAGAAAACATAGAAGTAGATGCCCTTGTGAAGGAAGCATCAGCAAATGGATTGGTGGATGAGTTTGATAAAGTCCAATACATGCCTAGCATAGATCTTCTAGAAGTATAGCAGATAGAAGATGAAGGAAATTGGTTGACCCCAATAGTCACTTACCTAAAAGATGGAAGGCTTCTAGAAGAAAAAGACAAGGCTAGAAAGCTAAGGATCAGACTAGCTAAGTACTTCCTTTTAACTGAAGTGCTATACAAAAGTGGCTTCTTTCAACCTTACCTAAGGTGTTTAGCTCCAGATGAAGCAAACTATGTATTGAGAAAAGTTCATGAAGAAGCATATGGCAACCACTCAGGGGCTAGAGCACTCGTTCACAAAGTCATTCATGCAAGTTATTACTGGCCAACTATTTAAGTAGATGCTAAGGCTTATGTGAAGGTGTGTGACTAATGTCAACAATTTAGTAATGTCCTTAGACAACCATCGAAGTACTTTACCCCGATGATGGCCCCGTGGCCCTTTGCGCAATGGGGACTGAACATATTGGGACCTTTCCAATAGGAACCAGGTAGATGAAGTTTCTAGTGGTAGGGATCAATTACTTCACTAAATGGGTGGAAGCTAAACCCTTAGCAAAGATAATACAACAAAATGTAAAAAAACTTCTTCTAGAAAAGCATTGTGTGCCAGTTTGGAGTACTTAGAGTACTAGTATCAGACAAATGGATGACAATTCAATAACACACCCTTCAGAGATTTCTGCAAGCAACTTGGAATCAAGAATCATTATTCCTCACCCTCCTACCCACAAGCAAATGGACAAGCAAAGGTAGCAAACCAATCCTTATTGAAAATCATCAAGACTCGGCTTGAGGGTGCAAAAGGAGTATAGCCAAACGAACTACCAGGTGTTCTATGGGCTTATAGGACGACTGTGAGGACTCCCACAGGGGAAACCCCTTTCAAACTAGCCTATGGTAGCAAAGCAGTCGTAATTGCAAAAGTGCACATGGCCAACCACAGGGTGATGAAGTATCAGGACAAGGAGAAAGAAGAACAACTTCGTCTTGGTGAGGATGGATGTGGAGCATAGGACAACAAGGTATAAAAATCTTATGGCTTGACAATACGATACAATGGTTAAACCCATGCGCTTTAACATTGGGGACCTCAACCTTAAAAGGGTCTCCTTGGCAACTAGAAACTTGACTCATGGAAAGCTAGGGCCTAATTGGTAATGACTTTATAGGGTTATCAACTACAAAAGGCTAGGATCATACTATTTAGAAGCCTTAGATAGACGGAAGCTAGAGCACCCTTGGAATGTTAAGCATCTAAGAAGATACTATCAATGGAAGGTCAGCCTGGACGAGCATTACCATGGACGAGCATCACCATGAACGAGCATCTATGGATGAAGTTGAAGTTATGTGTTGTTTTCCTTGTATTTGTTTATGTTTATTACTACTAATGCATGTTTTTAAATATTTTAATTCCCTAAAAGTGCATTAGTTTATAACTTCTGCACCATCTATGGACGAATTTGTGATGGAGGAAATTATGTACTTAGTCTATTTGTTTGTACATAAGTATTTCTAATTCCCTAAAGGACTAGCTTCTAAGCATGTGTCATGCTTGTGGACTATGTTTATGTTTTGTACATATAGTTTAGATTTCCAATGTATATAATGTTGTATGAATTTCCAATTTTTGTGATTTCATTCAAACTAATCCACAAGAAGGCTAAAGGCCCAAGTCGAGTAAAATCTCTAGATGCAGGGATGTAACATCTATAAGTTTTCCTTAAATTAAGGATAAAGCAAAGAAAAATAAACCAAGGTATATTCGTCTAAGCATTGGACGAAGTAAAACCTAAGGTATATTTGTCTAATTAATGGACAAGGAAAAACATGCACGTAAGAATATTTCAAAGTCCATGGATAAATTTAACTAGCCAAACAGTCCAATCTTTGGACGAGTAAATGCTAGAAACGTCTTGACCAAAGACAAATAAAGGATCGTCCAACTTATGGACGAAGAATAATGCAAGCTATAGGTCGAATGTATGGACGAATAAAGCTAGCAAAAAAGATACCATTCATAGATGGGTTATACTTGTAAAATGTAAAGAATGGTAAAAGTGTTAAGCATGAAAATTTTATTTTAACATGGACGATGTGGATAAAAAATTCAGTCATATAGTCAAGACGAGATAAAATGTCCTCATAAGTGGATGGACCACACTTAAAACCATAGAAATAATATGGATGATGTGAAAAAAATTCGTTCATAAAGCATATAACATGTTCAACACCAAGTAAGAAGTAAAATATATATATATATATATATATAATTTTTTTTTTTTTAAAGTAGACATTCATTCATAAAAGCTAAAAAGGGGTAGACGACCATCGTCCAAAAGCCCTTGAGCTATTTAAAGTCAAATGAAGGCTATCGTACTTTTGTGCGTCAATAAACTTGGATGAAAGAATTGTACTTGAATGAAATTTAAAAAAAAAAAAGTATAGCCCAAAACAACGAGCACTTCCAATAAATTAAAATGATAAAATTTTTCTTAAAGAAAAATAAATCTACTGGGATAAACCATTTAGGCATCAACCCTAGACTTTGGGTTGTCCTTGCTAGCATTAATGGCGTCCTAAGCAGTTTCAGTTGAAGCATCGTCCACCACGTTAACATCGTTGGAACTCATCGGAAGCAAGGAACTCTCTGTGGCAGTGGGAATTTTGAAGGAGTTGAAGTCCACTTCAGGATAGGTCCCTTTGGCATTAGCACAGAAGTCCTCATAGCTAGCAACATAATAACGATCTAGACGATTCTTGAACTCATCTAACCTCACTAAAGCTGCAATGGCTTCTTTCTAAGCCTTCTCCATGGACGAGGTTAGCCCTAAAACCTTTCCCTCAAGGTGAGCAATATGAGTCTCCTTTTCAATGAAGTCAACCTTCAGCTCTTTCACTTCGTCCTTCAACTTCTTCTTAATTCCCTATAGATGATTAAGATCCTCAGTTAACCTAATCACCTCTCCCTTCTTCAAAAGAACTTCATTGTTCAACTCTTTGCTCTTCTCCTTGGAAGCCTTAGCCTCGCCACAAAGCTCCTTCGCTAACATGTTATAACATGAGTTCACCTCATTGTCAGTGATGATTCCTTTGAACGTCCTTCAAGCATAACCCTCATTTAGTACCAAGTTGGGAGGACGCTTGGTTTTCTCTAAAGGGTGGGCCCTATGAGGAGCTTTGGCTACCGGAGGAGGGTGGTCTTCATGCTAGATGGGTGGAGAAGTCTGGACAGATGGAGTGGTCTAGGGTACCAAGTTCACTACCGAGGTGTCCAAGTGTACCGTCACAAAAGGAAACTTTGGAACCTTGGGAGGAGGAGTCTTGCCAAACTTCTGTTTCTTAGAACCTCAACGAGTAGGAAGGTCACCAACGTCCACAGAGCTAGATATACCCTTCCTCTTTCCAACTTGGACGCTAAGCTTCTAGACAACCAAGGGAATGACATCGTCTAAGACCTGTACATCCTCTTCACCCTCAGTACCACTTACAATGCCTTTCCCTTTATTTTCCTTCGTAGTGGCCACCCCTATGTTGAAGAGGATGAAGTTAGTGATAAATATATATATATATATATATGGACGATACTTACTTCAACGGGTGGTTTCCTCGTGAGCAAGGTTTTCAGCAGTAGGATCAGGACCAAGTCCCTAAGCAACTAAATGACTCAAGGTCACCAAGCTATGGAAGGACCTCTCAGGGAAGGCACGAACTTTATCAATATGCTCCAAATGAAAGTTGTCAAAGTGTGGATGAATAATAGCTGCACCAATACAAGAGAAGGTTAAACGAGTAAAAAAGTTAGATTAAAAAAAAAAAAAAAAAGGAGAAAGACATACCCTTAGGATGAAGACAACCTAGGGGGTTGGTAAAAGGAGGGAAGGGGGCACTATCTACATCAACTGGGTCCCCAGCCTAATTTCCAGAAATAAAAAATAATTCTTTCTTCCAAAGCCTGTCAGAAGAACTACGGCTCTTTATCAAACTAAACTAAAGGCCCTTAGACGAGAACTAGTAAAAACCAGCAAATTGCTTTATCTCAGAGGGCTTATAGCAGTAAAGGAACTTGTTCACTGTGATTGGACAATTCCCTTCCAATGCCTCATACCATAGCACTTACATAGCAACTATTGTCCTCCATCCATTGGGGTTGAGCTGGTTTGGTCCAATACCCAACCTATGGAAGAGGTCTCTACAAAAGGAGTTTAAGGGAAACCTAAGACCTGCTAGAAGGTAAGAGGTATACACACCAAAACCAGAATAAGGAGAACAACACCATTCTCCCTCTTCAGGTAGACAAGGCCTCAACTCACTAGGAATTTGATATCTACCTACAAGGGTTTTTAACTTAGGCGTCCAGAGTAGACACTACATCAGGAGCACAACTATAAATTATATTTTTTTTCTTCCTTCTCTTCGTCCTTAGGAAGACTAAGTGACTTTTTAGATGGGCTAGCCTCTGCCCCAAAAGCCATCCTACGTTGCATTTCCTAGAACTCCTTTAAAGGAAAACCAAGGACCCCAAATGAATAATGCTCGTCTAAGGAACTACTATCACTACTATTGTTGGTACTACCCTCACCACTCTCATAACTACCACCACTTCCAAAAGACATGTCTTGGTACTTGTCTATTTCTCTTTCTAAACTACTACTAGACGAAGACATAATTGGAAGTAAGAATAAAGACAAAACCTAAGGCTGAAAGGAAGGAAATACTTGACGAGACTAGAAAATGATGACTAGACGAGGCTCTTAAACGAAATGGCAAAAATGAAATTATCAGAATAGTAAAAGGGTAAGAAAGAGAATGAACATATTTATAGGGCCCAGAGGTGGGTCAACGAAGCAATGTGAACCAACCAGAGGTTGAGACGTGACATTTTCTCAGAAAGTTGAATCGATGTGACAAATCAACCAATGAAATTACAACACGTGGCATAATCTGGAACAATAAAATTTAACCAGAGAAATGATGACACGTGGTGTGACAGTCAACCACTAAAGCAATGACACGTGTCAAAAGTCAACAGTAAATACTACAGTACTCTAGATGACCCTTCGACAAGAAAGCAACTGATAGTGAACTAAAAATTGAACCATCTCCAATTCGTCCATAAGAGTCATCCAGAGCCAAAAAGGTTAACCCAACATAAAAATGTTGTCCATCGTTAAGAGGTCGTCCATGGGCATGAAGGTTGTCCATCAGGAAAACACCTAGAAGACCCCTCAACACTTAGAAAATTTTTAGAAATGGATTTATGTACAAAAGCTTGTAATTCGGACCACGTTCTACGATTTTGAAGTATAAGCAAATCCTTGTTCATCGTTGTAACTTTCCACTAAATACTTAACTTCTAATGGCAATTATAGAAGATAAGATTGAACATTCTAACTCTTATTGCAGTTGTGGAAGTTAAGTTTGAACCTTCCAACTTCCACACACGTTGAGGAAGTTACTAAACAAATAATTACTCCAAAACTCACTATATAAAGATTCATCCACACCAAATGAAGGTAAGTTTCCATATACCTAAAGTTGGAATTCTTAAGTTCTAGAGAGAAAAACAAACTTAAGCATCAGAGGATTCTTGACCAATTCACCCCAGTCACCTTTGATCTTATGTTTCTTTCTTTTCAAGCCTTCTAAACAACCACTAGCCCATTGAAGCCCGGAGCATTCAGCCTACTACTTTTTTTTGTATCATCAGTTTTCTTTATAAAATCTTTATAAAAAAATCTGCAATTTGGTACCACCACTTGATGCAATTAAGGCGTCTAAGCCCAACTTTTATTATATAGTATATAAAAAAAAATTGTAGCTAATAGGTGTAGTAATATGATTTAAATGAAAAAAAAAAAAAAGAATAGAAGAAGATGAAAATTAAGAAGAAATAGATAAAGAAAAGAATTTAGATCATAATTAAATTAAGATTTTCATCAACTTAGAAATCATAGGAGAAGAAGATAAGGGAAAAAAATTATTTCTATTTTTAAAATTCTATAAATATTACTGCAATTTAAGATGCATTAGACCTCTTTTTTTAAGTGTAATATATGGTTGCTACAATTTGAGATGCATTAGACCCTTTTTTTAGTAGAGTATTTAAAAAATAAAAAGAATTAGATTACACTACATCTATATTGTTGTAATTTAAGATGCATTAGATTTTTTTTTTTTTTATGTAAATGTTTTCTTTTTAAAATTTAAAAATCTAAAAACTTTTTTGCAATTTGGTGCCATCACTTAATGCAATCATGGCTCTAAGCCCAACTTTAATTGTATTTAAATTAAGATTTTTATTAACTTAGAAATTATAGGAGAAGAAGATAAGGAAAAAAATTTATACCTATTTTTTAAAAAATTCTATAAATATTGCTACAATTTAAGATGCATTAGACCTCTTTTTTTTAGTATAGTATATGGTTGCTGCAATTTAAGATGCATTAGACCTTTTTCTTAGTGGTGTAATTTAAAAAATAAGAAGAATTAAATTACACTACATCTACGTTGCTATAATTTAAGATGCATTAAGCTTTTTTTTTTATATATAAATGTTTTCTTTTTAAAATCTAAAAAATTAAAAATATTTCTACAATTTGGTGCTGCCACTTGGTGCAACAACGGCATCTAAATCCAACTTTAATTATATAGTATATGATATAAAATGATATGATATGATATGATATACATACATACATATATATATATATATACACATATATTAACAACTATACGTTTTAGAAATTTATTAATAAAAAAAATAGTTATTTTCAAAAAAAAAAATAGTTCATGAAAATTTTATTAAAAATGACATTTATTATTATTTATAATGCATAAAAAAATAAAAATAAAAAACTTATTGAACATGAAAATGTCATTATAAATTAACAAAATTTATTAATGCACTTAGAATTGAATTTGTTCCCCCAATATACTACTCTTGATCTTTTATATTTGTGTGTGTGTGTGTGTGTGTGTGTGTGTGTGAGAGAGAGAGAGAGAGAGAGAGAGAGAGAGATAAGTACAGCTCTTGATCTAACTTCAATATTAAATTTGTAAAATAAGAATTTAATACTTTAAAAAAAGTTTTATATCCCTAAACTTATAGCAACGTGTTATAGTATTTGTCGATAAAACCACAAACCCCTTAATTCGCAATAAGTACAGCTCTTGATCTAACTTCAATATTAAATTTGTAAAATAAGAATTTAATACTTTAAAAAAAGTTTTATATCCCTAAACTTATAGCAACGTGTTACAATATTTGTCGATAAAACCACAAACCCCTTAATTCACAATTATCATTTGATTTGATAAATTTTTTTAAAATCCATAATTCACAACCCATAATCAGTAGATTCTCAATTTCCATTAGTAAGTACTACACAATGTCCAACCGTCACTGTCGATCCCTAAGATTCCTTTCTTCCTTTCAAACCAAATATTAGCAAAATAAAAACCATAAAAACTCTAATATATGCATAAACATTATTTCCAAAAGCATATGTTTATAATCAAAACATGCAAAAAGTAAAACAATATTTCTATCAAATTATCAAATATATATATATATATATATGTGTGTGTGTGTGTGTGCATATTTATATATGCATCTAGATGCTAAAACTTTTAAAAGGTCAAAATTTTGAAGAATAGTTACCCTTAAAGAATAATCCATGATTATAGTTGTGTTGCTTCCATATATATATATATATTTTTTTTTTGAATTGTGTTGCTATTGAAATTTGCCAGACAGTTCAAGGTATTGTAAAAAATGAATTGAAAAATTCATATATAAATCAAACAATTAGAAGATTATGAGTCTAGAATTTATTATAAATAAATAAAATATGTAACTATGCAATAGAGAAAATAAGAAAAATATGAGTTACCCTTAAAAACAAAATCTATTGCTAAGTGTTGAAATCTGCCAAACAGTTTTAGATTTTGCAAAAACTGAACCAAAAAATTCATATGTTAAAACTTTCAAAAGGAAAAAAAAAAAAAAAAAAAATGAAGAATCAAAAAAACATATATGACTACACAACATAAAAATATAAAAGAAAAATTAGTTACTTTTGAAAGAATAATGCATGGTTCAAGTGGTTGAAATTCACAAGACAATTTCAAATAATTGCAAATAAATGAACCCAAAAATTCAAATGTTAAAACCATTAAAAAAAAAAATTTAAATGAAGAATGAAGAATGGTTACCCCTAAAAAATGATCCATGATTATGCAATAATAGATCTGGATGATCCTTAAATCAACTAAAATGTATATTAGATATTGATTAGCTTCTAAGAAATAATAATCATTATGGTAGTTTTTATATAATTCATGATGATTATTGCGTACCTAATCTACCTAACCAATCGCATAATACGAATATGCATTAGAAACAACTTCCCAATTATGAATGAAATTCTCCATAAAAATCCATCCATGATGTCCATAAACCATTTCAATGGATTTATTCTCCAAAACTTAAATAAGCATTACTTTTCTTCAGGACAAAATTGGCCTTTGCCCTTTTCAGGCAAAATAAGTAGCATTCTGCCTCATTTTTCAAACTAATTAGGGAAATGTTCCTCTTTTAAAACTCGACTTTCTCTAAATCGAGTTAAACCCTATAGTGACGTTTTTAAGGACCTATAGTAACATTTTTAAGGACCTATAGTGGCGTTTTGCAACTTGAGCTCCATGAACTCGAGTTATATGTAAAAAGATTGCATATAACTCGATTTCGTGGAGCTTGAGTTATAAAACACCACTATAGGTCCTTAAAAACGTCACTATAGGGCTTTAGAATTTTTTTTTTTTAAAAAAAACTCGATTTTAAGTAAGTCGAGTTTCAAAAGAGAAGCATATCCCTAATTAGTTTGGAAAATTGAGTAGAATGCTACTTATTTGTTCGAAAAGGGCAAAGACTAATTTTGTCCCTTTTCTTCACCAATGGGTTTAAGCTATAGAAATTTCCCTGTGAGGATTTTCAAGGACTTGAAAAAATAAAACAAAAACTAAAGCAAAATAAAAAACCCTAACCTTGATGCAATGACCAGAGAAAGAGAAAAGGAGGAGTCCAAAACGTAAGAGAAAACGTATCACAAAAGGTGCATAGTGGTAAACGTAAAACGTAGGGTTTTTTTTTTAGAGAAACATGTTGCTAAAATTTAGTTAAAATCAAATAAATAAATTGTGCAGCCGTAGAATTAAGACGTGTTGCTCCCTACTTTCCAGGTCATGCATGAGCCACCTTCATCTAAGAAGTTTTCGAACATAGTAGAACCCTCATATATAGAATCTTGAAGAAGTTGTAGGGAGAACATTGTGTTGCGGCAAAAGAAGACAGTAGCAGATCATAGATTTTATGCATAAAAGTACGTAAAAAACTATAGATAAATTTTTACTATAAGTTTGCAATGGACCAAAGAAATTGGATTTTCTAGGTCTTTGTTGGAGATAGAGATTGGAGTGAGAGAGAAGGAATGAGGCAATTGAAAGTTTCACCTTGTGTTTCTTAAGGTTTTTCAGAAACTTGGAGTCTCCTTCTTCAAACCTTTTTTTTTTTCTTTTTAGAAACTTCTTCAAACTAAATAATAAAGAAGATAAATCAAATTTAAAAAATAATAATGACATGAAAAATTGTGGAGTTTACAAAGCTGATGTGATAAGCTCTCATGAGATCAACAAATCGTCAAAAGTTTTGATTTTATAGTATACTAGTTAAAGTCTCGTACGTTGCACGATTTTATCATAAACTTATACAATATATAGTTTATTTGATAAACAATAATCTCTCAAATAATTATTATAATAACAATAGGAAAAAATTGTTTTGGTATAATAATTATGAAATATAAAATAATAACACCAAATAAAAAATTATTATTTTGCAACCACCCAATTGTGCTCTAATGAGAATTTTGTATCTTTGGGAGATTGTTGAATACCTCTTTATACACTATATTTTTAGTGTATCCTTTTTCTTGTTTGTCATTGTCCTTTATTATAAAATTCTACAATTGATAAAAAAAATCATGTCAAAACCATATTTAATGATTGATAAAATAAAATAAAATAAAATAAAAGCTAAATGGATAGATTGACTTCTTTTATAGATCAAAGTGTACAACTCTAATAGTTAGCCAAAGATATTTCAATCAGGAAAAAAAAAAGTCAAATTGATATGAACAATTTATAATCAAATTTATATCAAGACATGCTTAATAGTAAGCTAAAAAGAAGATTTTTCTCTAAATCAAAATTGAGATGATGAAAGCAACATATCACCATCAGAACCCATGTCATAAAACAAAAAATAATTTAAAAAATCATTCCTAAGCATATTTAATTATTAATTCTCAAACCATAATCATATAGATTGTATAAAACGTAAGCTAATTAGGTTAAACAAAAAAACAAAAAAAAATACAAAAAACCTCTTCAATTTAATGAAAAAAAAAAATTAGAGTAAAAAAATAAATACCTAAAAGGTTGTAGGTAGAAGAAGAGAAAAAAAAAAAAAAAAACCGTACGGTACATATTCATTATGAATTATTTAGTATATATACACTCCACATTAAAAAAGTCGATATGAACAAAAAGTCTAATGTTAGTCCAATTTGTGGAAGTATAAAGCTAAAGTCTAAATCTTAAAAAAAGTGCAAGAGGAAATTCAAAGAATTTAGTGTTTTATTTAAATACTAAGAGTAGTTGCTTTTTTTTTTTTTTTTATACACGTAGTAATATAATTTAAATTAAAAAATAAGGATTAGTTGAAGATTTTAGATTGTAATCAAATTGATATTATTTATCAACTTATAAACTATAATAAGAAAATGATTAGATGAAGAATCTAGATTGTAATCTAATGATTCACAAAAATTAATAGGCTAGAATGCTTTGGGCTATAGTAATGGTTGTAAGTCCTGAAAAGAAAGAAAGAATTGTCAAGAGTGATCGGTGTAACCCAGCCAAGGACCCTCCAACTGTTAAGTCAGTTTTCTCTTTAGAACACAAGGATGAGAAATTGTGAATGGTAGAACTTACCCTAGGTGAATGAGACTTGCTTCTTTTATAGAGAATTAGGAGTGAGTCTACTTGATCGGATCCACCACCATCATGGGTAATGTGAGTAGTTAATAGAGAAAATGGGTAAATGGGAAACGTGGAGCAAATTATGGGGAACTTCCTCCACGTTTCAAGAGTAGCACATTATGGTCAGATCATAAGGAATTTTTATGAGAAGTTTTTGTAGAGTTCACTAAGTGTCGTTTGGTCGTCCTTGCTTTAGTGTCATGGATGACTAACCTAGTCTTGTTTCAAAGGGACGTGTATTGTTTCTACACACGATGTCATTCAAGGCCAGCTCTAGACATTTTGGGGCCTAAGACAAGAATTAAAAATGGGGCTTTTTTTATACTTATATATTAATTAAATTAATGTTTATTTAATATTTTTATATTATAATATATTTTATTTAAAATCTATTTTTCTTGCCTTTTGAGATGCAAATTGACTAATTAAATTTTTGTATTCAAGTTCTTCTAACATCTCATTTTCAATCGATAGTATAACTAATCCACTTAATCTTTCTTGGGACATTGTCAATCTTAGATATGATTTTAATAATTTCAATTTTGAAAAACTTCTTTCTGCAGAAACTGCTGTAACATGTATTGTTAGTAAAATCCAATAAGCAATGCATGTATTTGGAAATGAATCTAATCTTTTTATATAATTTAGTATATCAATTGGAGTATAATCTTTTATTTGTAAAATTTCTTTTAAAATGTTTAACTCTAAAAATAAATCTAAACCATCAATATCATAATAAATATCATGTTCGAGAAAATCTTCAAGTTTAAGACAATATTTTCGTAAACTACCATTATCTAGTGACTTCAATTTTGTGAAGTTAAATAGAAAACCAAAAATATTTTCATATATTTGAAATTGTTCAAATCTATTCTCAATTGAACTAATTTCTTTATCTACTATATATAAGAAATAATCAATTCTAAAAGATTCTTCAGTAGAACATGTTGTCTCATTATGAACATTTTCATCAAATTGTTTTTTTTCTATGAATTATACGTTTCTCATGATACACAAGTTCTATTCCATTTTCCAATGTAATTTTTTTAGATGAATTCATTGCAAATGTAAATCCATTTTCTCTATATTCTTTAAAATAAGAAATGAGACCTTTTAATTGATTTATAGCAACATCAATGTGCATGTCTTTTGATTATAAGTTTTTACTAACAGAGTTGACAGCAAATAACATGTCATACCAAATAGTCATACCCAATAAGAACTCAAAGCTTTAAATTCCATATGTTGCTAAACAACCGACTTCACTTTCTTTCTTTTTTTAGGATCTTCACTTGTTTGTGCTAATTGTAACAAAGCATCTCTTATTTGTGGAGCTTGGAATTTTGTTGCTTTTACACTTTCAATGCGACTTTCCCAGCGTGTTTGTGATAATAACTTAAGAGTCAAACCTAACACATTATCTTGTAAAATTTTTCATCTTTTTGTAGAAGAAGAAAACAATGTATATATGCGTTGTATAACTCCAAAAAACGATATAGCTTTTGGACAAGAATTGGGCATATCACATAGTACAAGGTTAAGACTATGACAACCACATGGTGTGTAAAGTCCTGTAGGATTTATATCAAGAAGTCTTTTTTGTACCCTTGATGTTTTCCTTTCATATTAGACTCATTATCATATCCTTGTCCACTTATATCATTAATATCAAGCTCAATAATATTTATTACATTTATAATTTCATCAAAAAGACCTTTCCGGTAGTGTCATCAACTTTTACAAATTCAACAAAATGTTCTACTATTTTTATTGGACTTGTTGAAATATCAACAAATAATATGAGAGACATTTGTTCTTGATGACTTGCATCTGGTGTACAATCAAGTATAATTGAAAAATATTTTGCTTCTTTGATCTTTTTGATAATTTTACATTTAATCTCATTTGCTAATAGGTGTATCAATTAATTTTGTATTTTATGTCCAAGATAATGTTTATGGATTCCACCATTTTGAATACGTCTAATATGTTCTTACATGACTGGATCAAATTCTGCAATCATTTCAATTAGACTTAAAAATTTTCCATTATTTTCTTCATAAATCTTTTCATTTTTTCCTCAGAATGCCAAATTATATTTACCAAGATTCTTTACTGCAGTAATAATTCTTAATAAAACCTTTTTCCAATGATCTTTCTCCTTGTCAATTTGTTCTTGGATATTTTTATCTATTGCTTTATTTTTTGACAATCTCATTTCTAAATCTAGCCAAGTGTTCGTGTTAGTAATATGCTCTCTAGTTGTTTCATTGTTTCTAATTTTAGAATTAATATTTTTCCAATCTCAAGTTCCTTGATTACATAATTGGCCAATACATTTAGACTCAAACAACTTGCAACAAAAATAAAATACTTGGTCCGTATCTTTTGAATACACTAACCATTTTCTATCATGCTTCTCCCCATTTGATAATATTCGAGTGTAATGAATAGTAGAAAAATGTCTAGTGTCATCACCTCTAGGAAAAATTATATCATTGTCTCTAATTGGACCTCTTTCTACTAATAAATCTCTTAATTTTGTGTCAATATTTTTCCAATTACCCGGATCATAAATATTTGAAGGAATATAATTCAACATGTCATTATTATTTTCATTTTCTTCTAGTTGAACATCATTATGGTGAACTTGTTCATTTGTGACATTTTCATCATTATCTTCATTTTCTTCTAAATTATTTTGAAGTTCATTATCAAGATTGTTGTATTGCAAAATTGAACATCATTATTATCTTGCAATTGTATCATTTCATTATCTTCTATCTCTTTTTGGTGAATTTCTTGCTCTTTTGTGATATTTTCATCTAAATTTTGTGTTATATTTTGTTTATTACTAATAACAAATTTATCCATTGATCCTTTTTGAGACTCAATTAATTTTTCTTCTTTTTTTTTCTTTTTTTAAGTTTTTCATATCTAGATGCATATTTTCTAATAAACATTTCTAATCAGACAATATATTTATAAAGACTAAAATAAAAAATAACTTTCAAGTGTAGAGAAAATGAGAAATAGAACTTGATTTATATAAAAAGTATTGTTGTAGATTCACCGAACAATTACAAATTTTTAGCAATCTCAACCTGCATAAATAAGGACTTATTCAATATATTACCACTAACTAAAAAAAATATATATATATATATATAAACACAAGATTAAATTTAAAAAAAAAAATTAAGCACAAGCATAACAAAAGTTAAGCACGGCCATAACACAAGGCTTACTAATAAGACCCCCCCACCCCCCCCCCCCCCCCCCCCCCCCACACACACACACACACACACACACACACAACACAAAACACAAAACAAATCCTATCTATAACCCAAAATATAAATGAATAAATAAATAAAAACTTGAAGGCCCAAACAAACGTGAAGTTAACGCCCAGTCCAAGCAGCCATAAACTGATAAACAAAACCAAGGCCTAATCTTATTATCTTAACAAATAAAATGAATTCCTTCAAAAAAAAACAAAAACAAAAACAAAAACAAAAACAAATAAAATGAAGAGATAGCAAGTGCCTAAATATTTATACCTGGATCTGATACGGTAAGCAGTTGAGAAAGGAGAAGAAACCGAGAAAGTTTGCTTGAGCAGTTGAGAGAGGCAATCTAGGCGGAGGAAGCTTGCTTGAGTGATTGAGCAGATGAGAATAGTGGAGAGAATTAGAGAGAGGCAGAGAGCAAATAGAAAGGTAAAATTTTTAGGGATTTGAGTTGTTTTATTTATTTTGATTTGTGATTATTTTGTGGTTAATCTCTTAGACTGGATTTGTAGTTTAACTAGTTGATTTTTGGTTTTTCTAGAGGATAATAATGTTAGTTTTGGGCAATAATTTTGTTTAGAACCAATGTTTAACCGGATTTATCCCCAAAAAAAAAAAAAAAAAAAAATGGTTAAAACGACATGCCAGATTTTTGTAATTCATCTTAAACTTTTTTTTTTTTTTTTTTTTTGCCCCTACTACCCCTTATTTTCTAAAATTTTGGGGGCCCCCTTCCACTTGGGGGCCTTAGGCAATTGCCTAACTCACCTAGTGGAAAGGCCGGCCCTGATGTCATTGTTTTCTTCTTAAGGCTTTCTAGATGTGATCAAGTTATGGAAGTGATGACTGTGGACGACCACCATGGACGAATATCCTTAACTTGGAGTCTCATCATAATCAAATTATCAACTTAGAAATTATAGGAGAAGAAGATAAGAACAAAAAAAAAAAGTGTCTATTTTTAAAAAAAATCTAACAAAATTTCTGCAATTTGGTGGAGAGAGAGAGAGAGAGAGAGAATTTTCAATTGTGAGGAAATTAGATTTCTAATCATTATAGAAATTATAAGAGAAGAATAATTAACTTAGGATGTATATTTATCCCAAAAAAAAAAAAATGTCATATAGATTGAATGAAAAAATTAGAAGTAATTATCTCCAAAAAAAAAAAAAAAAAGCAAAAATGTCATATAGATTGAATATGTTGAATATGTAGTTGAATATACGTTCCTAATAAATAAAACGTTCCTACTTTATATGGGGAAGTGTAATTTTCCTCTTTTTTTTTATAATTATTATTAAAAAGAAAGGTACAAAAGACAAGTAGAGTGAAATTAAGGGATTAAAAAGAATAGAAAGAAAATGTGTGTGTGTGTGTGTGTTTTTTTTTTTTTTTTTAGAATACTAAATATTTTAACACACATATGGGAAGAAGAGAGACAATTTTAAAGAAATTGACAGTGATGTATTTTCAAAAGAGTTTAACTCTTGGATACACAACGTGTGTGTTCTTTTTTTTTTTTTTTTCTTCAGACCAATAGAATATGATTGTTATGGGTTCTTTTAGTGTGATATATTAAATTTTTTAATCAAATTTAAACGTATGTTAAACCAATTTAAAGACACTTCTTCTACAATTAGTCTAACCTTCTAAATCTTCCATCAGTTGATGCTAACTACTTTTAATGATCTTAAAATGTACATTGATCCCTGGCTTCATCAAGTCCACGGACTATTACAACGATTTGCACCCTACCATTAAGAATCTTAATTTTCAACCATTTGATCAAGTCTCGCTGCCAACATTCTTAGGGGTTAAGAGTTAATACAAAGCTCAATTTCATGTGTAACACTAGAGGATAGGCTTACTAGGTATAAATCCAAGCTAATCTATATATCTTTCTTGCATATGTTTTGCCACAATCTCAACTGTATCATTCATTCATTTGTACTAGCCAAGAGTATTCACATGAGACATAATACAATTTTAGTTAAAAGTCCTTTGTTAAGTTATTTAGTTGTAGTTTGAAATTTGACATTTTACCCACCTGAAGTTAGTTTAATTAGATTTCCTTAACCCACATCTATTAAAAACATGACTAAATATGTGATTTTGCTTCACTTTTATATTTCTCTCCTCTAAAAACACAAAAAATATAAAAATACAAGATCAAATAAGATAAAAAAGAATTCAGCAGAACACTTGCATCATGGGATTTCAAACTACAGGTAGACAGCTTAAATTTCAATCAAACCTCAGGTGGATAAAGTGTAAAATTTTAAACCACAGATAGACAAGTTAAATTTCAACCAAACCACAGGTGAGTAAGCTGTAATTTGCCCTTTTTTTTTTTTCTTTTCTAACCTTTACCAATTTTAGGATTTTTTTTTTTTTTTTTTAACTCTCTTGGAGCTTCTTCACAAATATCTAAATTTTCATAACCAATTAAAATTTTTCCTAGAAAAACCACAATGGATTTGCCACAAGCTATACTCTGATGGTGTAATTCATTGGGAAGTTGAAAAGAGAGAGATTTAGGACAATTTTATGTTGGAAAAAATAAATTAATAAATGGGTTACCATTTACCAACTGAATTTTGTTTAAGGAGGGACTGTATTGTTCACGACCCCCCCCCCCCCCCAACAAAATGGTTTCACCTTTCATATATAAAAAAAATATATATATATATATATATATATATATATAAATCCCAAAATTATATTATAATAACTATTTCCAAAAAATAAATAAATTAAAAATGTTGTACATCCCCCCCCAACAAAATGGTTTCACCTTTCATATATAAAAAAAAAAAAAAATATATATATATATATATATATATAAATCCCAAAATTATATTATAATAACTATTTCCAAAAAATAAATAAATTAAAAATGTTGTACATTGTTTTTGTCATAAGTGATACTAGTGATACTACAAATTTTTCCTATATATGTAATTCTTACAAACTCGTGTGTTACTAATCACATTTATCGTCATATCACTCTGTAAACATTTTATAGTAAAATTTATAGTAGCTTTAGCATTTTATTTTTCTCATTTCTAATAAGACCTCCAAAATATACTTGATCAATTGAAACCCTAAATTGTTCCAAGAGTTTTTTCAACAAACATGCTAGAATTAATTTCCCCTAATAGCTTGAGACTATAATTTTTGTAAACCAATATTTTATATTGTAAATTGTCAATATTAGCCACCACCCACTGTATCTCCCACATGAGCACACACCAAACAATCTCTATCTCTCTCTTAACACCAAAATATAAATTTTAAAATTATATTACAACTTTACTAAATCATGCATCACATTCTATCCAAGTTAAAGTAAATTTTTTTTTATTTATACTTTTTTATGGATTAAATTTTATACTTAAACTATGAAATTTAATTTTCTATATAAATTATCCTTAGTTTAGTTAGTATTAATTCATCAAATTAACTTTGATTTAATTAGTTAATATTAAATAAAAAAAATTTAATTAATATTTAAAGGAAAAAGACCCAACTTAAATTTTTCGCATTAGCTATCAAATTATATTGAGCTTGCCTTGCAACAAGCTAGCCTGATGGGTCTTGTTTTTAAGTATTTTTAGTTGAATTTTGACTCAAAATCTAAGATGGCTGCACTATTGCGTACGCTTTAATTTTTCTTTTTTCTTTTTAATTTATAAAAAGGGATATTGTGTTTCAAGTATATGTAGTGACAAGTGAGACTCTTAACAACATGTGAGCCCACCATGTGTGCGTCTCTCTGTATGCACCTGAAACACAATAAATCTCCCCCTAATTTACGTCTTTTTCTTCCAAATAGGTTTTATCACAATCCCACCTGATTCACTGTACTCTTTATGGGGAAAGCAACTAATGAGAACTTTTGCACCCAAAGTAAGGAGAATTATCTTATGGAGTTGTTGCATGAAGCAATCCTCCATTAACATGTAGATCCATCATCCATATATATATATGTGTGTGTGTGTGTGTGTGAGAGTCTTGTTTGCTGTAAAAGGAAGATTTTATGGAGCCACTCTATGATATACCTCCTCACAAAGTGGGAGTATTCAAAAGTCGAGATGGTTTGTGTTAAGGATAAGGTTGACAGCCCAAATGATAGTGCCGCGTAGATGTGAATATGTGGCTGTGTAAATTCAAATTGAAACCAGAACCGTGTAGCAGCTGTAGTGAGATAATTCAGTTCTTGATTTGAATTATAACAGAGTATTAGATTGAGAATGATAAGATAGGATAGGGTAGAATTATTTATATTTTGAACCTCCTTTGTATTTGAATTTGTATAGTTGTATAACTCTATAAATGATAAGTCCCAAATCAGATTGGATTGGGGTTTTGTAAAATCATATCAGATAGCTATTGTCTTTACATGGTATCAGAGCAGTTTGTAACTCACTTCTAATTTTTTTTTTTTTCCTCATGACCTCTTCCTCAATGTCTGCTACCTCTACCCTAAACACAATGACTACACCTTCTCCCACCACACTCACTCCCATTCATCACCTCATTACCATCAAATTAACCTGTGAGAACTACTTATTTTAGAAAGCTCAAATTGTTCCATATCTCAAGGGGCAACATCTCTATGCCTATCTCGATGGAAGCACTCCTACTCCACCACAATAACTCACTGTTGAAGCCGATGGAGACATAAAAGTCATCCAAAATCCGGACTTCGATCACTAGTATATACAAGACCAGATGATTCTCAATGCCATAATATCCTCCCTCTCTGAGCGTATTCTGGCTCATGTGGTCAAATTTAACACATCAAGGGATGTGTAGCAAGCCTTAGAGAGAATGTTTACCTCTTAGTCAAGGGCTTGAACAATGCAAAGCCACTATCAGCTCGCCACTTTAAAGAAAGGCAATTCCTCAATTGCTGATTATTTTCACCAGTTTACAACATTGGTTGAAACACTTATTGCTATTACTCATGCCTTGAACAATTTTGAAATCATCTCATTTCTTCTAGCTAGTATGGGATTTGAATATGATTCCTTTGTTACATTTGTGACCACAAGAGTTGATCCTCTCTCCATTGATGAATTATATGGGCATCTGTTAGCTCATGAATTGCGGCTTGAACATCAACAGCCAACTATTGACCTTTAACTTGTTAGAGAAAATTTTGTAGCGGGACGTGGAAACTCCCGCGGTGGTCATGGCGACGGCAGTTCTTTTCAATTTGGCCATGGGTCTTCCTCTAGTAATCAAAAAACCTCTCGAGGTCATGGGCGTGGAAACGGTTCTCAGAAAAACCGTCCTGTGTGTCAAGTTTGCCACAAACCTGGTCATATGGCCTTGAAGTGCTATCACAGGTTTCATAATTCTTATTCTGCCAATCCAAGCAGCAACATGCATGCCAGCTCACTTCCCCTCAGACGGCTCCTGATCCCAATTGGTACCTGGATTCTGGAGCCATTCATCATCTCACCGCTAATCTTGCAAACCTAGATGTGAAGGCCAATGAGTATCATGGTCCTAATCAAATATGCATTGGTAACGGTCTTGGTTTGACTGTAAAACACTTCTTCCCTTCTTTTAAATGATGTTTTACATGTTCCTCATATTACCAAAAATTTGATTTATGTTCACAAATTTACTGCTGACACTAATAAATTAATTGAATTTCACCCTACTCATTCCATTGTGAAGGATCGCACAACGGGGAAGGTTCTGCTAAGCGGGCTGAGTAAAGATAGATTGTATCTGTTTCCTCCTACTTTTAATAAAACTCCTTCTTTGTCTTCTGCTTTTGTTGGTGAACATATTTCTCCAAATCAATGGCATTCACGCTTGGGACATCCTACTTTTAGAGTTGTTCATCATGTTCTTTCTAGGTTTAGCTTGCCTTTTAGTTCCAATAAAATTGTTCACTCCCGTTCTACTTGTTTCAATTCTAAGAGTACACAACTTCCTTTTGCTTTATCATGTACTCAAGTTAAATTTCCTTTGGAATTAATTTTTATTAATGTTTGGGGTCCTTCTCCTATCTGTTCTAAATTTGGTTCTAAATATTATGTTTCCTTTATGGATGCTTACAATCGCTATACTTGGCTCTATCCCATGACAAATAAAAGGGACAAAATGGGCTTTTGCCCTTTTTGGGCAAATTAAATAGCTTTATACCTCCTTTCCCAAACTAATTAGGGAAATTCCCCTCTTTCAAAACTCGATTTATGATAAATCGAGTTAGGAAAAAAAAAATTATGAAACCTTATAGTGGCGTTTTAAGGAGCCTATAGTGACGTTTTAAGGACCTATAGTGACATTTTTTAACTCGACTTCAATGAAATCGAGTTATAGGCAATTTTTTTACCTATAACTCGATTTCATGGAAGTCAAGTTAAAAAAACGCCACTATAGGTACTTAAAATCACCACTATAGGTCTTTAAAAACGTCACTATAAGTCCTTAAAAACGTCACTATAAAGTTTAACTCGATTTTGAGTAAGTCAAGTTTCAAAAAAGAGGCATTTCCCTAATTAGTTTAAGAAGATGGACATAAGGCTATTTAATTTGCCCAAAAAGGGCAAAAACCCATTTTGTACCAAATAAAAGTGATGCTCTCTCTATTTTTATTACATGGCAAAAATATGTTGAATGATATTTTAATACCACAATTAAAATGGTTCAATCTGATTGGGGTGGAGAATATCGCTCTTTACATAAATTTCTACAAAATTGTCGCATCACACACCGTGTTTCTTGCCCTCATGCCCATCAACAAATTGGTGTTGTTGAGCGTAAGCATTGTCATGTTATAGAAACAGGTCTAGCTTTACTATCTCATGCCAAGGTTCCATTTCAATATTGGGATGAAGCTTTTCAAATTGCTTGTTATTTAATTAACCGACTTCCAACCTCCATTCTAAAGAATCAATCTCCTTTTGAAAAACTTTTTCACCAAGCTCCTGATTACAATTTTTTACGTGTGTTTGGTTGTTCTTGTTGGCCAAATTTAAGACCTTACAATTCCCATAAGCTTCAACCATATTCTATTCAATGTGTTTTTCTTGGTTATAGTTTGCTTCACAAGGGCTATAAATGTTTACATCTCTCTTCAAATTGTATTTATATATCTCATGATGTTATTTTGATGAAACAGACTTCCCTTTTGAAGTCAGTTCTGTTGCCTCTCACTTAAGTTTCATGTCATCAGGTGCAACTTCAACTCAAGTACAGTCTATTGACCCATAGACAGCTTTGCCTACTCATGTTGGGCCTCCAATTTCTCCTACACCACTTTCTCAAGCTTCGGCCCACTCTCCTGCACCTACCAATGCAACTCTCAGCCCACCATATGTAGCCCAACCTGCCTCTAGCCCTATAACTACAACCGATCAGGATCACGCCTCATCACAATCTCACTTTCAGATTCACGCTATGCAATCTGCTTCGGATCTCCCTTCTCTCAGTCAACCCTCTGCCTCCCCACATCTAGATTTGCCTTCTCATCCCTTGACTATTCGCTCCAAAAATCACATCTCCAAGCCTAAGTCCTTCACTGATGGAATTATGAGATATCCTCTGCCTCGTGCTCTTCTTGCAGATGGTGTTGATGTGGCTTTCTCTACTAAACCAACTTGCTACACCTCGGCAATGAAGGACCCTAAATGGCGTGCCACAATGAATCTCAAGTTTGATTCATTACTCAAGAATCGGACTTGGGATCTTGTTCCTTCTCATCTTGCTCAAAATATAATTGGTTGCAAGTGGGTGTTTCGGATTAAGAGGCATGCCAATGGCTCAATTGAAAGATACAAAGCTTGTCTCGTTGCTAAGGACTTCCATCAAGTTCCTGGTGTTGATTATGGCGAGACTTTCAGTCTTGTGATCAAACCCATTATGGTACACACCATCTTGTCTCTTGCTGTGTCTAAAGGATGGGTTTTACATCAATTTGATGATCAAAATGCCTTTTTACATGGCCATTTGTATGAGGATGTTTACATGTCTCAACCTCCGGGTTTTTCTCATCCTCAATTCCATGATCATGTCTGCAAATTGAAAAAGGCACTCTATGGGTTAAAGCAATCTCCTCAGGCGTGGTTTTCTCGCCTTAGTTCTTGATTACTTGCATTGGGTTTTCATGGTTCACAGTCTGATTCATCTCTATTTATTTATCATAGTGCCATTGTCACTAATTATTTTCCAATATATGTGGATGATTTAATTGTTACCACATCTCAAGCATCGGTCATTGATGATCTGCTTCGTCACTTGGAACTTGATTTTGCCATAAAAGATTTGGGCAATTTAATTTCTTTCTTGGTGTTGAAGTCTTGCCTAATTCTATAGGATTGTTGTTATCTTAGAAACACTACATTCTGGACCTTTTGGGCAAAACAAGGATGCTAGAAGCAAAGCCCCTTAGTTCTCCAATGGCCTCCTCCACTAATCTCTCTGCCTTTGAAAGGGATCCTCTCCCTAATGCTACCTTGTACAGAAGCACTATTGGAGCCTTGCAATATTCGTCTCTCACTCGCCCTGACATTAATTTTACTGTCAACAAACTTTTTCAGTTTATGCATCGTCCAACTACCATTCACTGGTAAGCTGTTAACAAACTTCTACGTTACATCAAGCAAACCATTCACTTTGGTTTACAGTTGAAGCAATCAAAAACTCACTCTCTTCAAGTTTTCTTTGATGCGGATTGGGCTAGATGCCACGATGATTGACGTTCAACTAGGGGCTTTTGTGTATTTTTTGGTGACAATCTAATATCTTGGGGCTACAGAAAACAAAAGATTGTTGCTCAATCTAGTACAGAGGCAGAATATAAAGCACTTGCTAATGCTGCTACATAAACTGAGTGACTGTGTACTCTTTTTTTTAAACTTGGTGCCCTTGTCACTTGTACTCCAATGTTATGGTGTGACAACATTGGTGCAACTTATTTGTCATCAAATCCAATTTTCCATGCTCGTACCAAGCATGTTGAGATTGATTTCCATTTTGTTCGAGATATGGTTGTTGATGGTTCTCTTTGTTGGAAAATCCAGTTTTGCATCTCACACAAAACACGAAGCGGAAGTAACAATCACGGGTCTACTTCATTCATGAGAGATAACATGTACTATATAAATTTCAGGATTTAAGAACAAGAAAGCGTACCTTGGTCTGATGAATTCAAAACAAAGATTAGAAGTACTTGGGAACACTTTTAATCTTTACTCCAATTCGATTTTACGCTCAAGAAGTGTGGTATCTCAATCAGTTTCCAAAGGAGAATATTTGAGTGGCTTTTACTCACATATACACACCATTTCACAATGATGTTTCATATATAAAATTCTGTATGATTCTCCCTTTATATCTAACTAATTATCTAATTGGGCTAGCCTTTTGGATCTTTTCAATTGGGCTTTAGTGTGTGACTTGGAATGAGACCAAAATGGAACAAATAAGACTCTAGCTCCAATGAGCCTTGGGCTTTTCTGTCAACTCTTAACAAGTCCAAAATTACTATTAATTATATTTAATACCGCTATATAAATATAATTGCACTCTAGGCTTTATTAATAAATTATATCCCAAGACTTTATTATACATGCAACCCCTTCATAAAATATTCATAGTAATACAAAGTCATGAATGTAGACTGCCACTTTGAAGATTACTACATCTTAATCTTTAAGTACTCGGTTTAATCCTTTAAGTTATTCATCATATATTTATGAAATCTAACTCCTTATTAAAGTGGTTAGGCTTATCACTCTGAATAACCAAACCTATTAAACTTATCTCAAGAGAATATTTTATATCTTCGTTAAGAGATTATGAATTTTATCTTAAGAATATATGTTTCATCAATACTAAATGTGGTTGCCCAACATACTGAGGTTTTGATCATGACTTTAAATCTCACTCTTGATATAACAAATCAACATTCACCTCATGAACAGGTCCATTAATTTCTCAGGATTAAGAGTTCATGCAAATAGAAGTCGTGAGATTTATTATTCATTTAACAGTCGTTAGGAGAATAATAAATCTCACAGCGATCTAGTTCAATATGTCTTAACTTTTAAAATATATCAACATATCAACTAGAAGTCTCTACTTCCATGATCAAGACAAATCATCTTAGTTAATATGTTATAGTCTTCGCAGATGAAATACCCAATTTAATCATCGACTACGAACCAAAATTCTGAGTTTACAAAGAACTTGTGATCTATATCTTCTGTGACTAAATCACATAAATCACATACTATACATCTCGTGGACTATATGATAATGTCCAAATATTCATGTTACCATTATTTTAGATAATAATTAAACAACTTTATTGATCATAACATTAAATCTTACATAATGTCATACATAGTATCATACAATAGGATTTAAGGGCACTAATCCTAACACTCTTGTGGTTCGTTTTCTATTTGACAAAGATCAGTTAGCCGATGTCTTTACAAAGCCTCTTTCTTCATCCTGGTTTGCTCTACTTCGGACCAATCTCAATGTCCTTCCAGCACAGTTGCGCTTGCAGGGGAGTGTTAAGGATAAGGTTGACAGCCCAAATGATAGTGCTGTGTAGCTATGAATATATGGCTGTGTAAATTCAAATTGAAACCAGAATCGTGTAGCAGCTGTAATGAGATAATTCAGTTCTTGATTTGAATTGTAACAAAGTATTAGATTGAGATATGATAAGATAGGATAGGGTAGAGTTATTTATATTTTTAACCTCCTTTGTATTTAAATTTGTATAGTTGTATAACTCTATAAATGATAAGTCCTAAATAAGATTGGATTGGGGTTTTGTAAAATCATATCAGATAGCTATTGTCTTTACAGTTTGGATTTTGATATCAACCAACCACTAGACCCAAATTTCTAGGATGGGGCCGTTCCAACTCATTGCTAACCGAAGAGGATTAACTTACTATGCCTCATTTTTTAGTTGTGGACCAAAATCGGTCAGTTTCATTGTGTTTGCACTTTGCACATAAACAAACACTAAATGCCATTCAGGGTTGGAAAAAAAAAAACTTAAAAGAAATATGTTGAACTGTAAATCATATCCGTAACATTTAAGGTAGTAATGTAGATTAGCTTCTGAGCATGCGCGTGTTCAAAGACTCTTCTATTTTTTTGGATAAAAGTTAATAATTTGCATAAATTATAACTTGGGATTAATATGTTTTTCAATCACAAAAAAAAAAAAAAAAAAAAAAAAAAAAAAAAAAAAAAAAAAAAATCTAGGAGTGTGATGAGTGTTAAGCATTAGTGGTGAAATAATTTTATGTGATGTGAGTAGTTGCTCAGAGGCTAGTTTTTTTTTTTTTTTTTCTTTTTTTTATAAAATAAAAAAATAAAAACAGTTTATGGATTTATTTTTTTTTTTTAATTTGGAACCATTGGTAGTTTTTTTTATAGGAGATGTGGGTGGGTAGCCTTTCTTTTTATTTTTGGTTAGAAACATAGGGTAGTGGGGTAGTGGGCCTGGGAAGTAGGAAGTGGGAAGTGTGAGGGTAGTGAGAAATGTTTAGTTGATTTACCATCTTAACCTTATTTCTCTTTTTAAGGAATAAGAATAGATTAATTAATTAAGGGTATTTTAACAGTAAAAAAAGCAATAACTAACTTTCTGAATCCTCTTAATATATACAAATTACCACCATTTCGTGAATTACGTTAATAATTTACATTTTGTGTTGTGCAACTAGTTTTTTTTTTTTTTTTTCTTTGGAGTGCAAATAAATTTTTTTTTTTTTTGGCTAAAGGATTTTCATATACGAAAACTAGATGACTAAGTTATGCATAAAAAATAAGTTAATGAATCAAATAGTAAACCAATAATTACATTAAATTTATTTGTCATTAAAAATAACAGTCATGTGTTTAGATTTAATGGGAAAACATAACATAGAAAGTAGACTACCTAAGGAATGTATCTAAATTTTACCCTATTATTATTAGTAAGGTACATACACTCACTTCATTTTCCATTCCAATAGTATGGGAAAAGAAGAACTCATAAGCCAAACTAGGGCTGTTCATGGGTCGAGTTTGTGCCCAACCTGAAATCGACCCGACCACTTCGGGTCTCTAACATCTAAACCTGCCGCCGACCCATAGTAGGAGTTGGTTCAAGCGAGTTGGTAATCAATCGGAGTTAATTGGCCCTCAATAAGATTCAGGGAAGAGGGATATGGCCAAATCTAGCCAAAATTCGAAAAAGACCCGTTAGTCTCAGTTATTAGAGGTTGAGACTCGCCACTAGGGCTGACCCTTCCACTAGGCTAGTTAGGCAACATAACATAGAAAGCAGACTACCTACAGAATGTATCTAAATTTTACCATATTATTATTAGTAAGGTACATACACTCACTTCATTTTCCATTCCAATAGTATGGGAAAAGATGAACTCATAAGCCAAACTAGGGCTGTTGACGAGTCGAGTTTGTGCCCAATCCAAAATCTACCAAACCACTTCGGGTGTCTAACATCTAAACATGCCGTCGACCCATAGCAAGAGTTGGTTCAAGTGAGTTGGTAATCGATCGGAGTCAGTTGGTCCTCAGTAAGATTCAGGGAAGAGAACTATGGCTAGATCTGGCCAAAATTCGAAAAAGACCCGTTAGTCTCAGTTATTAGAGGTTGAGACTCGCCACCCAGGCTGACCCTTCCACTAGGCTAGTTAGGCAATGGCCTAAGGCCCCTTAGTGGAAGGAAGCCCCAAAATTTTGGAAAAATATGGGTAGTATATATATAGCCTAAAAAATTAAACTTTGCCCCAATATATCAACAAATTATTTTTGGCCTCTGATGAATCCCAGAAATAAATAAAACATGCTCCATCTTTTTGACCCAAGAACAAGAAGAAAATCTTTTGGTCTAAACAAAATCAATTGTCCCAAAAATAAAGTAATTTAACCGCTTGACAAACCAAATTAACTACAAGATAGGTCTAAAAAATTACACAAAAAACAATTACAAATCAAAAACCCCAAATCCCAAAATTTTTATCCATATTGTTTCTCTCTCTATCTTACTCTCTAAGCTCTGCTTTAGCAATTTGCATAATCTCATTCCTCTCCACTGGTCACTACTAACCCAACTTGAATCCCTTTTGTTGGTGGCTTGGCATTGCACCTACTCTTCACTCACACACCAATAGTTTCAGTTGAGGTATGGTCTTCTCCTGTCTAATCTAATTTTATTTTCTTCTCTCTTCTCTGATCTAAGATCTGATATCTCTCTCTTTGATGCACTCTTTCTTTGCTGCCACTAGTCTTGACTCTTATGTTTTGGGTTTATTGCTTTTCTTTAATATAGTATTATTAAATTTGGGCTATGGTTGACGTTGCTGTTAACATGATTTGTGGGCTGGCGTTTTACTTTAAATTTTACTATTATTTTTAAATCTTGCTTTTTATTTTATTTTTGTTATGGGATGTGTTTTATTTTTATTCCAAATCTTGCGTTTTGGACTAGTTGTGTATTTTATTTTTTTATTTTTTTATTTTTTTTGAGATAAAGATAGAAACTTTTATTTATATAAAAGTACAGCACAGGTATAAAGGTACAACACCAGCCCAGGAGCATAAACTCCAAGCCTACTAGAAAGAAATACATCAAAATAACAAATACCACAACACACAACAAATTATAACAATATTCAAAACAAGATTAATGGTTCTCCATTGCCCCTTCCAATATCATAGCACAGGTGCGTAGTTTCATTATTGCTAAAGACGCATTGCTAAAGATCAGACCAGCATACAAACAACCCCATTACTGCACATAATCTTTAATACTCTACCAAGCCAATTGCCCCTTCCAATATCACAGCACAAGTGCAAAGTTTCAGCATTACTAAATACCAGATCAGCATACAAAAACAACCCCATTACTGCATATAATCATTAATACCCTTCCAAGTCAATTGCCCCTTCCAAATTCACAGCACATGTGCATAATTTCAGAGCTGCTGGAGAAGTACATCAAATACCAGAACAGCCTCCAACAAATAATAAGAAGGTTCAAAAAAACTCCCATTACTGTACATATACTCTTCTAAGAACCCGATTGCCCCTTCCAAATTCACAGCACATGTTCATAATTGCAGAACTGTTGGAGAACTACACTAAATACCAGAACAACTGTTGGATAACTACACTAAATACCAGAACAGCAAACAACACACAATAAATTATAACAAGGTCCAAAAACATTATTAATGGTTCCCCATTGCTGCACATAATCTCTGATATTCTTCCAAGTAGCCAATTGCCCCTTCTAATATAGCTTTAGGCTATTGTTGGACCTTCTCAAAATAGAATTTATTTCTAGCATTCCATAATGCCCATGATATTGTTGCCCATCTGTCCAACTCTATTTGTGTAAGCCTATTTGCCATCATCCTAAAGAGTGCAAAGAAGTCTTGTTCTGCATTCGAACATTTTTGGATTTTCCCTTGGCAAAGTGCCCATACATTCCTTGCTAAGGGACATTCCCAAAGAAGATGACCAATGGATTCAGGTTTTTGGCAGCATATTTCACATTGGGGGTCAATTTTCATTTTTCTCTCTTGCAAGTTTTCCCTTGTAGGTAAAATATTTGAGCAGGCGCGCCACAAAAACATCTTAACCTTAAGAGGAGTCTTAAGAGTCCAGATTTTTTACCAGAGAGCCTGATCAGTTACTGCTCTAGAGTGCTCAACCTGATTTTTGTCCTTTAGCTTTAAAGCAACCTGATATGCAAACTTCACTGTAAACAACTTTGCTGAATTTTCCTTCCATATCAGCTTGTCCCAAGAGGCAGTCATGGACAGAGGAATGGCTAGTATTTCTTTTCTAGTTTGATAAACAAAGAGATCAAAAATCTTTTCCCTATCCCATTGCATTGTTGTACTATCAATCAAGTCGCTTACATGCAAATTCGGCTGGTCATCACCCAAAAACACAGGTTTGTGCGAAAGCCATTTATGGGTTGAAACTAAAATATTTCTTCCATCTCCTACCTTCCAAATAGAGCTTTCAGAGATAATGTCCCTTGCTGCCAGCAAACTTCTCCAAACATAAGAGGGATTATTGCCAAGTACTGCATCCATAAAAGAGCAATTGGGAAAACACCTTGCTCTATAAACCCTGTAGAACAAAGAATGTGTATTATGTATCAACCTCCAGGCTTGTTTAGCTAGTAAAGCTAAATTAAAGCTTGAATGTCTCCAAAACCCATGCCTCCACTCTTCTTAGACATACACAGCTTGTTCCAATTTATCCAATGGATCTTTTTCTCCTCCTTTGTTTAGCCCCACCAATATTTAGCTAAGGTAGAGTTGATAGAATCACATAGAGCCTTTGGGGTTCGGAAAATGCCCATAGAGTAGATAGGGATTGCTTGAGCAATTGTTTTAATCAAAATTTCCTTACCTACTTTTGGGATAAATTTTTCTTTCCATCCCAACACTCGCTTTGTAATTTTCTCCCACAAGTCTTTAAAAGTATTCAACTTAGATTTACCCCCCACCATAGGAAGCCCAAGATATTTTTCACAATTCTCCGTCACTCTTGCCCCCATTAATGTCTGAATGTGCTCTTTGACTTCTTGTTTTGTGTTTCTACTAAAAAAGATAGACGTTTTCTGTCTATTGATTGCTTGACTAGATGCTGACTCATAACAACCAAGTAAATGAAGTAAGTGATGGCATTCATCCACAGTAGCTTGACAAAAAATAAAACTATCATCAGCAAAAAGTAGATGAGAGATACAAACCCCATTAGGACATGACAATATACCATGCAAGTATTGTGATTCCATTGCTTTTCTAAGCAAAGCTGAAAGTCCCTCCGCACAAAGCAAAAAAAGATAAAAAGATAAGAAGATAATGGATCCTCTTGCTTTATACCTCGTGATGGCTTAATAAAACCCTTAGGTTCTCCATTAAGAAGCACAAAATAGGAGGCAGTACATACTGTTTCCATGACTAACTGGACCCAATGTTGATCAAAGCCTAATTTAAGCATGATTTGTCTAAGAAAACTCCATTTAACATGGTCATAAGCCTTACTGATGTCAAGTTTTACAGCCATCTAACCTTTCTTCCAACTCCTTTTTATTCCTCATTCTATGTAATATTTCAAAAGCTACAGTGGTGTTATCAATAATTAACCGATTAGGGACAAAAGCACTCTATGAATCTGAAATAACATTAGGCAAAATGAGTTTTAGCCGATTTGCTAGCACCTTAGAAACAATCCTTGAAACAACATTAGCAAGGCTGATCAGCCTGAAGTCAGAAACACATCTTGGATCATTCTTTTTGGGTATAAGGACAATATGAGTATAATTCATTTTATGTAAGAAATGACCAGATGTCAACACAGATAACACTACAGCAGTAACATCAGGTCCAACTATATGCCAATATTTTTGAAAAAAGAAAGGTGACATACCATTTAGTCCAGGAGATTTTGATGGATGCATTTGGAAGAGTGCTTGCTTTAACTCATTAGGTGTATAGGGTTGAAGGAGTGTGCTGTTCATATCTGGTGTAACTACCCTGTCCATTGAGTCTAAAACCGGCTCCATACCAACTGGATTAGATGTGGTGAATAGATTTTGAAAATAAGACTCTGCCACCCTCTCTTTATCATCTTCCGAAGTGCACCATCTTCCATCATCATCCTCAAACCCAACAATATGGTTCTTCCTTCGTCTCTGACTAGCTCTTTGATGAAAATATTTTGTATTCTTATCACCCGCAGGTAACCAAATGGCTCTAGACCTCTGCCTCCAAAATAATTCATCCTTAAATAGAAGGGAATTTATTTCATCTCATACCTTTTGTATCAGAGGAAGATTTTCAGGGTTATTCATACTCATGAGAAGCTCTAACTCATTATATTTATCATCCAGAAGTGCCTTTGAATTGCCAAGGGTTCTACTCCATTCAACCAATGACATGCGACATCTCTTTATTTTATTGAACAACCTGTACAGGCTCCCTGCTTCCGTGGATGCATTCCAAGCTTCCAAAATAATTAATTCACACTCTGGATGGGTGGACCATTTTTCTTCAAATCTCTTTGGAATCTTCTTTCTTCTAGTCATTGGGCTAGTCACTTGAGTTGAGAGCAAAATCAGGTTATGGTCCGAATAAGCAGCTTGGATGTGTTTCACTTTAGCTTGTGGGAACAAATCTCTCCATTCAAGAGTAGCACAAGCACGATCCAACCTTTCTTGTACAAAATCATCACCAGGTCGCTGTAGACAGGGAAAATTCTCGACCTATCACAAGCTGACACATCACACTACCAAGTCCACAAAATGCAGCTAATTACAAAACGCCACATATTGCTGCTAGGTTTTGCTATCACTATTCAGAAATCAATAGAAATTTGCCAAGTGTCATGCAAAAACCAATCACACATCATCGCACGTGTAAGCGATGACATAATCAGCATCTCACATGTAAGCGATGACACAATCAGTCCAGCATGTGCAGGCGATGACATAAGCGGACCAATCAAGCTCTGCCACGTGTCACCAATCAGACTTCGCCACGTGTCGCTTACCTACCCCTAAACTCCTATAAATAGAAGCCTTCCTAAAGCATTTGGAGGGGATCTGGAGATTTGGAGAGGACCAGGCCATTGGAAGCACTTAGAAGTCCAGAAGCTCTGCCGGAACCAAGCTCTAAAGCCTCCAAGAACTTCAAGAACTTCAACTTCGAATACGAAGAACATTCGAAGAGAAATTATCCAAATCATCCGCCTAGATCCAAAAGTTCACTGGAATCAAGCTCAAAAGCCTCCAGAAACCTCATAAACCACAAATCAGCGAAGTTCTACGGATTCAAGCCTCTAAAACCCCGAAGAACTTTCATCACAAACCTTCGAATATAAAGAACATTCGAAGAGGAATCATCCAAATCATCTCAAAGTTCATTGGAATCAAGCTCAAAAGCCTCCAGAAACATCACAAATCACAAATCAGTGAAGTTCTATGGATTCAAGCCTCTAAAGCCCCGAAGAACTTCCATCACAAACCTTCGAATACAAAGAACATTCGAAGAGGAATCATCCAAATCGTATTCCTAGATCTCAAAGTTCGCTGGAATCAAGCTCAAAAGCCTCCAGAAACATCACAAACCATAAATCAGCGAAGCTCTACGGATTCAAGCCTCTAAAGCCCCGAAGAACTTCCACCACAAACCTTCGAAGACGAAGAACACATCAAGAACACGAAGAACACACGAAGAACACGAAGAACGTGAAGAACGAGGGATTTCTAACAAGCTCATAGCCAGAGATTCATTGTAATTCTGTTTCAACAATCTTCGATCTATTCCTCAACCAAATTGAAGGATACTTTGTGTTCAAGTCAAAATCACGTTACCATAAATTCAATTAACAAATCTTTCAAGGAGATCGAATCAGAGGATAACTCTTTTGTAATTACAGAGAATTGTACCACACATTCATCAATACAAATTCACATTTGTGACACTATTTTACTTGTTTGACTTATTTCGAACCGAGAAATTTAGTCGTCCACAGTCGCCCATTCCTCCACGTAAAAATGTTACCCTGAAAGCCAAGATCACTCAGACCACACTATGCCAATGTTGTCTTAAACTCCTCCATAGGCCTAAATGGCCTTGGAATTCTACCTTGCTTCTCATTGGAATTTAGAATTTCATTATAATCCCCTATGCATAACCATGGCAAGGAATCTCTGGAATGTAGATGCCTCAAATAACTCCAAGATTCATGTTTACGATGTTCCTCCAATCTTCCATAAAATCCAGTGAGTCTCCATGGATAATTCAAATCAGTCATGATATGAGCATCTATATGATTTAAGGAGTAGGTTTGAATATCCAGTGATACCTCTTTCTTCCAAAGCATGGCTAATCCTCCAGCTCTATGAACACACGGTACTGCAAGCATTGAATCATAGTTCAAATCCGCTTGAGTCTTCCTCATCTCATCAACAGTTTGTTTTGTTTCCATCAAAAACAAAACATTGAGAGCTTTTTCCCTCACCAAGTGAGAGAGTACAGTAGCTGCACGGAGGTTTCCAGGCTCCCGGTAGTTCCAACTTAAGATATTCATTGTGTTCGGCGGGGCTGATCATCAGCCTCCACCGTTATGAAAGTTGGATCTTGAACCTGACCCCTGGTTTTCTTCCTCACATCTATATCAACACTGTTTGTATCCTTTACATTCTTGCGCCGTTTTTGTCCCACTACATCAGTTATGTGGTCACCCTCTGCCATAATAATTTTCAATGGATTTGTCTCCTTTTTTACTACCCTTTTCCACTTACGTACGTTCGCAAGGCTTTGATCATCCTTACATGAGAGTGCACGTGATAGATTGGTTGGATGAGTTTCAGGGACATGTGGATCACATTTCAATTCCACATTTGTTGATGCATACGTGATAGGCACTAAAACCAGATTAATATCATGATTTTCCTCAATCTCTTCCCTTGCTGTGTATATCTTGGTTACTTGAGTAGTAGTAGGCGACTCAATTTGAAAAGGAATGGAAGTTTGTCCATCCTCAAATCCCGAATTATTAGGAATTAGTTTCTCCACAATTTCTGTCTCCATAATATTCGGGTTTCCATTTGAATTCTCAACCGTTGAGATGTGTACCGGTGTTGACAGTTTCCTAACCTGATTTGCCGCTGTTTCCTCCATGCTCCTTGGCGGCGGACTGGTTGTCTTCCTCCCTCTAACATCCTCTTGTCTACGGAAACCTGCTCGGAGCCATTCCCCAAATTGTCTCTCTTCACCTACCATTAACATCGGCCTGGTACAGGTTTTTAGTTCATGTCCTAATATTCCACAGTTGAAACAGAGACCTTGTAACTGCTCATACTGAAAAGCAACCCAGACTTTATCACCTTCAGGGCTAAGAATAGGAGCGCCCCTACGAAGTGGTTTAGATAATGGCACCTCCACTCTGACCCGAAGAAAACGAGCCTGATCTGATGTAATAGCCTTGCAATCCACCTCCAATACATTTCCAATACCTCCTCCAATGTCCCTACCCACTTCCACATTCATGAGATCAAATGGTAATCTCCAAAGCTGTACCCAAAAAGAAATGTGCATAAAATTTACTGAGTACGCTGTCATCCCTTTCTCCCATCGACGGAGCAGTAAAATATGACCATCAAAACTCCAAGGACCACTGTTAAGAACCCATTCAATTTGACTGTCCATAGTGAACTTAAATTGGAACAAACCGTCTCCAATATCAGAAATCCTAAGATCCTGACCAAACTTCCATACAGACCTTAATAGGCTCTTTGCCGCCCTACTGTTAATCAGTTTAGTTGTAAGAAAACGACCAATTAAACTTAAGGAGCACTCTTCTAGAGCCTTTTCACGATAATCAAAGTGTACCTTGATAATTTCTCCTTCTTCCGATGTCAAACTTATGCGTTGTAACCGTTCTATACAATCAAATTCCATAGTAATAGCACAAAAAGACACATTTGTTTCACAGGGAAAAAACACCAAACAGAGGAACTACAAAGACACAAAGAAGAGACAGGATAGAGTATCACAGAGAAAAAAACTAGAAGAAAACAAATGAAAGAAAGAACAATTTTTAACGTACTGTGACAGTGATTCACCCACACAGCAATTTAAATTGATGGTGGGGATGCAACTCCTGATACAGAGTAGCAAGGCCTCACACAAAGTTGAGAGGAAAACTCCTGACGAGAGGAGAAGTAACTGTCAGCTCAGACAAGTTGTGTATTACTACAGCAAAACACTTCAACCGACAAAAAAAAAAAAAAAAAAAAAAAAAAAAAAAAAAGAAAAAACTATTGGAACACAAGTGTAACTAAAAGAAAAAACAAAAGGAAATAATAATACTAAAGGATTATAAAAAAAAAAAACTAAAGGAAAAAACAAAAAGAAAAATTAGCCAATTTGAATCTCAAAAAAGAGAAGAAAACTTAAGAGTACTCATTTTAGGCAATTTTAAACTCTTGTCCCACATTGGAAGGAAATCCTTCCTCTTAGCATCTTATAAGGCATGAACCAATAGTTGAAGAGTATCACTAGTTTGGTTAAAGAGTACCAAATTGTTGGTACTCTTTAACCATTGGTTCATGCCTTATAAGGTGCTAAGAGGAAGGATTTCCTTCCAATGTATAATGATATAAAAATATTAATTTTGTTAATATATAAATATAATTTTAAGAAAAAAGACTCATTTTAATTATTCACGTAAGACCCCAAAATGTTTAAGGCCAATCCTGCTTACCACTAATTATCACTAACGTCGGGTTGGCCAGTTTTCAAGTTCGGCTTGGAAGGTTCTGTCAAGTGGGTCGGGTTATAGATTCTAGTGTACAGCCCTAGGCCAAACTTAGACATGGCAAAACAGGTCAGAATTTTCTGACCCGACCCAACCCAACCCAACCCGAACCCGATTTTTTTTTTACCCGAAGCAAAACTGGTTGACCCGTGACCCAACTCATGTTTTTTGCGGGTCAATCTGACCTGACCCAAACCCGAAACATTTTTTTAGAACTTTTTTTTTTGGTAAAAAAAAATAGTAAAACTAAGACAATATTAGTTTAATTGTTTATTGTGAACTTTAAGGAAATAATTGATACATTTACATAACTATATGCAAATTAATTGAAAGATTAATGGTTGAACATTCTGTAATGAGTAAATATTTTTAGATATCAAATAGCAAAGTACATGCTAAGATAATTTGGTTACAGTAGAGTTAAAAACATAGATTTAAAATTGTAGACATGTAAGAAATATTCACAAGTGTGAAAATAGTGAAGCTAAAGTATCAAATTAGCATAAATTATGAATACTTAGACCTATTTTTTAATAATTTATGTCCAAAAGAAACGGCTTTTCAAAATAAATTATGATATTTTCTAGAGTGTGTGTTGTTTAATAATAATATGATATTCATAAAAGAGATCATGTATAAATAAGTAAGCAATCAAATTTTAAAATATATCTCAAATTGAAATAGAGTGTCAACCACAACTGATAATAAATTATAAAATTAATTTTCAAGATTGTAAATTTCTTATATATTTTTATTATTTATCAAATGAGTTATCCAATAAGTCATTTGTAATTTTGTTTTATATTTGGAATGTTGATATTGTGTAGAAATAAAACATGTGTATTTGTTTTACTTATCTTTGTGTTATTTTGTTTTAGATAGTAATGTTAGGATTTGTATAATTTTAAAATTGTTAAATAAGTATTAATAAGTTTAACTGAATTCATTCTTGATATAAGTGGTGAATTCAAAATAATGCATTTTACATTAAGTAATTTGTTGCATAATTTTTCAAATGACAGATACATGTTATTTTCTATATAAAAAAAAATTAAAAAAATTCATGTGAAAAATACGAGTCAACCCGACCCGATCCGACCCGCAACTTGATTGACCCGAATCCGATTTTGACCCGTTTAAAATGATCCGTCTTTTACCCATGATCTGTTTGACCCACAACTCAATTGACCCAACCCAATCCCGACCAGACCTACGTTTTGCCATGTCCAGCCAAACTAATCCGAAATTTCACATATTACGTTAAAAAAAAAAAAAAAGGTTTAATTACCCTGCAGTCCTCTACCATCACAATCGCCATTATAACAACAATATTATCTTTGCCAACGAATAATAAACTCCATATTTCCAGCTCGCACTGCGCAGCCCACAAATCTATAACACAAACACAAAAGCAACAATATACTTCTCTTTGAAACAAAAAGTAAATAAAAAAAACCCATTTCTTAAAATAATACAAGTATACTGCTTTTCAACAATTGTCTCTCATATTTTCTTTGTATACCAAACAGAGAGAGAGAGAGAGAGAGAGATAGAGAGTTGTGTATGAAATGGGGGCTTACAGAGCAGATGATGATTACGATTACTTGTTTAAGGTGGTGCTGATCGGGGACTCCGGTGTTGGCAAATCGAACCTGTTGTCGAGGTTCACGAAGAACGAGTTTAGCCTTGAGTCCAAGTCCACCATTGGGGTCGAGTTCGCCACCAGAAGTATTCGTGTCGATGAAAAGGTTGTCAAGGCTCAGATTTGGGACACTGCTGGCCAAGAAAGGTTCTCACCCATTTCATATTTCCCTCAATCTTACCTGATTTTGTTTTCTTTGTTTTTAAGTTTGGATCTTTAAATTGCTCTTGGTCTTCAATTTTGGGTTCTTCGTAGATCTTGAATTTTTTTTTTTTTTTTTTTTTTTTTTTTTTTTTTTTTGTCTTTTGATTGTCATTTGTTACATGTGGTTATATGGGTTTTATGCGTGTTGTATTTTTCTTCTATTGGGATTTTGTTTGGTTGTGGAGAAAATTGAAGGGAAGAAAAGAAATGGCAATTGGGTTTGCTAGGAAAAAGAAAATTTTTTACTTAACTAAACTAAATACTTGTGCTGGACTTTGGATTTTCTATATGGAAACCGAAGTGGAGCCTTTAGTAGACAAATGAGAAATTCATTAGGTTATATTTTTCATTCTTTTATTGGGAATTGAATATTTTATTTGTGATTGAAATAGGTTTTTGGTGCTATATTTGAGATTAGGGTAAAACTAGGTACAGTTTGTTAGGTACAGGTTGTTAGGTGCAGTACATTTTGCTTCCCAATTAAATTCAAACACATAGCTTCATTGTGTTTAATTGTCCTTAGAAAAAGATAAGGTTGTTGGTGCTACAGTTTTCAATGCTACCATGAGTTTGAATATAATTAGGGAACTTAATGTACTAGACCTAAAGAACTATACTTAAGCTTTGCCCTTTGAGATTATATGTAATTGGTGACATTGTTGCATAGATTAAGATAAAGTTGTTTGTGCTTCATTGGTCAAAGCAACCATGTGTTTGAATATAATTAGGGAACTTAATGTACTAGAGCTAAAGAACTATACTTAAGCTTTGTCCTCTGAGATTATATGTAATTGGTGGCATTGTTGCATAGATTTCTATTTCGTTTCGGTTGAATGTATGATGATCTTTACAATGTAGTTAGTTGAATAGGTGTGCTTTGGTGGTGTTTCTATTTTGCTTTCATGCATAAATGACACAGTTTTTAGATTTCTTAAGGAACGCTGCACAAAGGTGGTGTTGTGTCTGCAAACTACTAGGTGGTTGTGAGCACATCTCTGTCTTAATATGTCATGCATTCTGTTGTTAGATCATCAGCAATCATTCATTTCTGAACATTGCATTGTTGGTACAACTTTTAAATAGATCCTTTGAGTAAAAGAATCGCGGGAAAAAAAATACAGCCAAGGCTGAATGGGCATTTGCTCCCAGATAAGAAAGTGAGGAGAGTAATATAAAAAGAATAATATATCAAGTCTTTAACATAATTATAAAGCAAATCCTAAATTATCTTATGATATAATAGTTGGCGCAATTGAATACTTAAAGTAACCTATCACCTAAGCTAAAATTAATGTCACTTTCTGGAAAATTGTCAATCTTGGGAATTGTATTAAACTATTTCCAACCAGTTAGTTATTAAACTATTAATGGCATGCAGCTCAAAATGAACTCATATTTGTTGCCCCCCCCCCCCCCCCCTTTTTTTTTTCTCTTTTTTCCCCTAATTAGCTTTGGCTGCATGTGCAACTTTAACTATCTGCTTCCCCCTTCCACCAAGATTCTTTGTAATAGTTAGAAATTTGATATTGGGAAAGTGCATCTTTTTTCTTTATGCCTCTTTATAGTTGTGCATCATGGTAATTATGATTTTGATTATGACTCTTCATACCAGTTAAGATACTTCTCTTGTCCAAGACATTAGCAACATTGTTCAAATTCCAACCCATCACAACCTACACCCATCTTTTCCCCTTTAATCTAATTAGCTTTCTTGCTTGGATATATTTGCTGTTAAAACCTACAGAGTCATTATCCATGGTGACTTGCTTCAGAATGACTTGTACCACAATAAAACTAGTTTTTTTTTCCTTGTTCAGCACTTTATTATTATGTGACAATATTGCTGTGATGCATCCATGCTGCGGACTTCAAAATGTAAGAATAGGGGGATACAAAAATAGATAAAGGTAAGGAAGAGAAAGGTTCTCAAGTTGGTGTAAATTTTCCTTCATCTGGAGGAAGTGTCCTTTTTTTAATAGTAAGGCCTTTTTATGGGCTTGATGAAACCCTACAATCAAGTGGATATCATCTAAACCACAACCCAGCCAATATGGTAGCAAAACATGGCCCATAGTTCATTCTTGAAACCTGCATAACTTCAAAAGATAAGAAATACAGAATCTTCTATTAAAATGCTCCTAATACAACTTAAAACTAGCAGCATCTTCTTCCGAGTCCCACATCAACATGGTTGCATCATGCTATAATTAGTTGATTGGATCATAATGCTTTGTTATATTCAATCTAATTTCATGTTTTCTTTATTATAGGTATCGTGCAATCACAAGTGCCTATTATCGAGGTGCTGTTGGTGCTTTACTAGTCTATGACGTTACCCGCCATGTTACATTTGAAAATGTGGAGAGATGGCTGAAGGAGCTTCGGGATCACACAGATGCCAACATTGTGATCATGCTTGTAGGAAACAAAGCGGACCTGCGGCACCTGCGAGCAGTTGCCACTGAAGATGCCAAAGCATTTGCTGAACGA
Source organism: Quercus variabilis (assembly GCA_030445155.1). NCBI lineage: Eukaryota > Viridiplantae > Streptophyta > Magnoliopsida > Fagales > Fagaceae > Quercus > Quercus variabilis. The sequence goes on along the minus strand of CP129449.1, from coordinate 44,789,925 downwards.
GAGAACACCTTTTTCATGGAAACATCTGCCCTTGAGTCCATGAATGTTGAGAATGCCTTCACAGAAGTGCTGACCCAAATTTATCATGTTGTAAGCAGGAAGGCCCTGGAGGTTGGGGATGACCCAGCAGCCGTACCGAAAGGAGAAACAATCAATGTTGGAACCAAGGATGATGTATCAGCTGTGAAGAAAGTTGGATGTTGCTCTACTTGAGCATGGAGAGTTTTAAAATACATTCTCTTTGAAATTCTATCCCATGTTCATATCTTTGTAGAGATCAGCAACTGAATGAAAAGTGATTTCTATAGAATATTTACAGTGTGAACTTGTCTACCTTAGCTGAAAATTTAGGATCCAAAAGATATGTGCCTGTTCTTTTCTATGATTGAATTTGAAGTACCTGCGTTCCCACTTTACCCTTTTTGTATTACTAAAATTGCTCAACTACTTCAGTTTTATATCAAGTTTGATCGTTTTGGGCTATAAAAGTTCAAAGACTGGTGGTTGAATGGGAATTGAAAATGATCATTTTTTTCCCTTATTTTATATCTTTTTAGACATGTATGTGTAAACGTTTGATTGCTGTTATTAGATTTTGACCCAGCTAATTTGTTTTGTAGACACAAAAAAAGTAGTGCATTGTCTCAACAGTCAATACCGCGTATTTTTGTTATGGTTTTTTAATTCACGATGATGGTGATGATATTTTTACCTATTATAATTTATTGTGGACTGTCGGATTAGATTTTATCCTGGCAGACCCCCCAGAACCACTTGCAATTTGCTTCTAGCAGCCAGCGGAGGGTATAAGGACAAAATTTGGGTCTTAGACAATTACCATTTCAACCTCATAGAGCCGTACAATTTTAGCTCTTCTCCCTCAAATTTTTCTCTAGTCAATGAGAGGGGATGATGCACCAATCATGAACAAGTTAGAATTAGGCTCATGGTTCCATTCAATCGAGTGGAACCAGAAATTTTTGCTAGGTGGGGGGGAGTTAGAGGATACTGATATATTAGTCAAGACAAATCATGCTTCGCACGTACATACACATATACATATAATGGCAGAGTTAGTCATAATTCATAAATGTATTAGGAGTAAATTCCACTAACATACCCTGAGGTTTTGGCTAATGCCAACCAAGTCCAAGACTTTTCAAAACTAGCCAATTTGGTCCCTAAAGCTAACTTAGTCCCTAAATATTTAGTTATTTTTTTCTCAATTGTTTTAGGGACTAAACTGGTTTTAGGGATTGAATTGGTTAGTTTTGAAAAGTCTTAAACTTAGTTAGCATTAGTCCAAACCTCAGGGGGTTTAAATGGAATTTACCCATGTATTAGATACAAAAATATCAACTTGTATATATACTACTTCATAGTGAAATTTTTGAAAAATTTTATTTTCAACATATGTAAGTTATGAAATAAATAGACAATTTACAATGGAACCAATGAATTCTTTAAAATCATGAATGATCCAAAATTTTAGAAAATATAAGAATAAATTTTACAATAAAAAGGTCATTAAATATTTTTACTTTTTAGGGAGGCCAAGCCTTTCAAAAACTTTAGTAAGTACATATATTTTTTTTAAAAATTCAATGTAATATTTATTTGGTGTTTAAATGGAATTTTGACTTTGATTTTTGAATAAAATTTGAATATTCAACGATCACCTTATCATCGTTTATAAGAGACCGATGCTTGCAGATCAATTCAATTTCTTACATTTTAATAAACTTCATACAAATGCCTTTCAACAGTACGGAATGAAACCAAATATATTGGTATAAAAATAAAAAATAAAAAACAAAGAAAGAAAGAAAAAAAAAAAAGAAAGGAAAAACGTAAGTACATAATCAGTTATCAACAACTATAAATTTTTACAGAAGCTTCTTTGAATAAATTGATAAAGTACGTTTTATCAAAAACTTAAAACATCTGTACTGGAACAACCTCATAGGGATGATTCTATGATTGGTGTTAGATGTCTTAATAGGAATCATTTTCGATTATTCTATGCTTGGTTATAAGATGTCTGGCTAGGAAATATTTCTCAAGCTGCATGAAATCAGGTTGTCTTTCGAGTTCTAAGCAACAGCAATGAAGAACATGGCACAAGAGGTTGTGATTGCTATAGAATGTTAATTTCAAGACTTTATCTTTGGGGAGGAGTATTTCTTGAATTGCTTCACATGGCTGAAACATGGAACTTGGGAAGTCTGGTTCCAGCTTTACACCAACAACCGTATCCAAACTTCTCATTGAAAATTAAAGAGGGTAAGGAATGTCACAATCCACTATCTTTTGTAGACTTCTCCCCTGAAAATGATGAAAAAGATATTTATTCTCACAATTTTTATTATACATCATCGATACACATCATTTATTTCACGTTTTAAATGTATGAGAACATCAAGTGTGAATTATGAATGTTATTTGTTTGGTACGTACATCAATAAGTGGAAAAACAATTACCGATGAATAAAATGAGTTTGGGCTAGCTTTGCTTTCTTTTACTTTTTTTTTCTTTTTTTCTTTTTTTCATTAGCATATTTGCCAGCTTTTAACAAATAAGACATATAAGCTATGCTGTTTGTTACATTTCTTTTTATTTTTTATAAACTTTTTGTTACATTTCCAGAGCTTAATAATAGAGTAGAAAACTTTCGTAAATTAGTGAAAACCTGGAATAGAGAATCAGAACCAACCCTGTCATGCAAGTTGTCCCTATTCTGTACAGAAGAGCAGAACATTTCTGCTTATTTATGCTCTTATTTTCTATATTTTACACTAACAAAGAATCCAAACTGGGATGGAAGCTTTTTTAGGCAAAGATTTCCCCAAAAAGCATCAGAACTAAGAAATTTTGACAGCAAACCATGTCATACAATTGTTCAAGATAAACATACGGTGTCAGAATTTATAAAAGGCCGAGAACCAAATTCGGAAGACTATACAGAATAGTAATGGTGCACCAACAGCAAACTGATCTACTCCATTACCCAGGAAAGAAACACAGTATGACACTTTCAAGATACTGTACACCAAGACCAGTTGAAGGTTCAGTTGTTAGACCCAGGGATGGAATGGCTCTCTTCCTAATTGTTGTGGCATCTGCAATCATTGTTCCATCATAATTATATACAGTAATGTGAACAGAGCAGCATGAAGAGCTATCATATTGCATAATAGTTAGCAATTTATTTAACTCCACAGAAATAAATGTAAAAACTGAAGTACAACCTTCTTCTGCAATCTATTTCCTGGCATCCCTCGAGTTTAGTTTTCATTAGTTACAGCATATAACTGCTTTATGCGCGTGCGCCGCCACTGGGGGGGGGGGGGTTGGGTGTGTGGGGAAGCAGGGGGAGGAAGAGAGAAAGAGATTAGGAGGGAACAGGATCCTCTTCATTTTACTTGAAATGAAGCCGAGTAGATTAGAAAGCATGGACTTGGAAAAACACCAAAACATTTGAAGTGTACATTTGGGAACAACTTAATTAGCTTTTTGCTGAAATTTTTTTACTAAAAGTGTACTTAAGCATACTTGTACTTTCAAAAATTAAGAAAAAGTAAGAAAAAGTGAGGTTTTGAAGTGTACATTTGGGAACAACTTATTTAGGGTCCGTTTGATTGGAGAGGTTGGAAAAGTAGAAGGATAGAAAATTGTGGGAGGATAGAAAATATTTTATTTTCTCTCATGTTTGTTTGGTTGGGAGTGAAAAAGTGGAGAGATAGAAAAATGAGTTTGAATAAATTTACTCATATACCCTTGTTAAAGAATGATGCAAATTTAAAATAAAAAAAAAAAGTGACAAACAACCACACAAAAAAGAGCAATCAACCAAAATTTTTTATAAAAATATAAAACATGTTCCAAAAAAAATCACATCCAGTTAAAAAAAAAAAAAAAAAAACCCTATCACACCCAAGCCCTAAAAAAAAAAAGCTGGGGGGGGGGGGGGTGTGGGCGGCAGCGGGGGGCAACATTACTGGCAATGTTGTTGCCCAGAAAAAGAAAAAGAAAAGGGCAACGTTGCTGCCCAGGAAAGAGATAAGAAAGAAAAAAAAATGCAACTTAAATTGAGGATATTTGTGTAAAATGCATATTTCAGCACTTTTCCCTCCTCATTTTTTGAGAAGATAAAAAAAGGTGGTCCCAGAGGGAAAATCTTCCCCCCTATTTTCTGTCTCTCTTGTTTTCTCTTCTCAACCAAACAGTAGAAAATGTTATTTTCCACCCTATTTTCCATCCTCCCTGTTTTCACCCCAACCAAACATACTCTTAGCTTTTTGTTGAAAGTTTGCTAAAGTATACTTGTACTTTGAAAATTTGAGAAAAAGTAAGAAAAAGTGAGGTTTTAAAAAGTTTTATATAAAAGCTAAAAGCTGAGCTTATAAGCTCTAGACAATCAGACTTCTCAAGTTCATCCCATTTAAGACTTTCTACAAGAAAGGGCATGAACTGATGATTTTTTTCCTGCTCAGAAGGATTCTCTTGGCAGTTAACACTGCACAAGGTCCCTTCTGGAGAGGGCATGATGTGAATTTCTTTGACATAGTGACGATTACTCATTCAGAGAAAGTGTAATTACTGGAGAGCGACAGTTGACAACCATTTTAACCACTGAGCTTTTATTGAAAATCCAGTGCCAAGTATAACAAGCAGAAGAAAAACAAGAATCAATGATCCTTTTATGTGAATTAATTAAATAATTTGATTTACAGAAGAAGGAAAACAAACCCAGGCCTCATCCTATTGGTACTATTCTCTCACAAGTATTGTAAGGGAAGAAAAAAATTCCAAGAAAAAACTCAATCGGCTGGGGTGCAATAGAGTTACTGCATCATTAGATATTTTATAATGTCTTCTTTGAAGGAGCAGTACCATGAAACATATTGTCAATGGAGGGGGAAAAAATCATTCACTCAATAATATTACAGAACAAGCATGAAAATGGTCAATAATATGTCACAATAGACAGGAAACTCCTCAAGCTATGAAGAAGATGATTGGATTGTGGATTCCTGCAAGCACTTCTTTCACATGATTTGTTTATTGAATTATTTTAACAGCAAGACTTCAAGCTTTAAATCCAACTCAACCTTATGAAAACTAAAATGCTACTTTATACATTAAGACTAACTCCTAATGAGAATTAACATTGAATCCACATACTAACAAACCTATAGAGGACAAACCATGAGAGAACCACCACCCCTCCCCCCCTTCTCCTCTCTCTTTCCAATTTAAAGCAGATTTAGCCATTAGGCTCAAAGTGCCATATAGCAGATTGTATTGACCTTTGAAAATCCTATTATGTCTACAAATAGGTGCAAGAGCAAAACTCACTATCCTGTTCCCTAATATGGTACCTAAGGTAATAGACATTGGCACCGGGCATGTTAACCAATGTCCTACAACGTAGCAGGTACAAAACTACAAACTAGTAGCAAGAATTCCCACCCTTTCAAACTCAACAATTTAAATCAATCAAGTGACATATTCGTGTAACTAAATTACATTAGCTCAACAGGCCATAACCATTTAAGAATTTAATATCTACAAACCTAAGGGCACATTAAATTCGCAAGTGCTTATGACTCAAGAATGCTGAAATACTGGAGAACTCATCGTTACCATCAACACCTCTACCTATTAAACCTAAAATTGATTTCAGCCTTCAACTCCACCAATTAACCATATATATCTTTTTGTAGTTCATTCCTCTAGCATCATGAGCATACTTTACGGTTAATTAGATTACTAAGACCTCACTGTTTTAATCCAAAAGGCTTAAAAGTTAAAACTTGAACAATTCAAACAAACAAACAACCAAACCCTACCCACCCATTCGACAAAAACCAAATTCAATCCTAAATATTGAAATGAGAATTAACCAATAACTATTTCCCAACCCCAAAGTCCATTTTTTCGAATAAAATGATCAACAATTCACATGATAGCAAACACAATATTCAAATTTGAAAGAAACCCATCAAAGGTCCCCTCAAATCCAACATGCCCAGAAACCCAAAACGCAAAATAACCAAAACAACTGAACAGAGAACTCACACCCACCATCACCGGCGAGCTTCATTTGCATCATTGGCAGAGGTGGAAGAAGAAGAAGAAGAATCGGAGGAAGACTCAGTGGGCTTATCGTGGAAAGAAGGCAGAGGATTAGAGCCCTTGATGAACCAACCGAGCGCAAAGAAGGAGACACCAGCAAGAATGGCGGTGCCCCAAGCATGAGAGTACCATTTGGCGTATTCTCTAGTGGCGAACTTCCATTGCTCTCGGAGCGTTGCCGGGTCCGGATTCGCTGCGTCTGGCGGGTTCCGGTATCGGACTTTTTGACCCGAGAAGTTGGCTTCGGTGTTGGAGGTGTTGATTTGAGTGGGAGTTTTCTTAGAAGAAGAGGGAAGTTTTTGATTGGGGTCCTGGTGATGATCAGTCATAGTTAGTGGGAGAGGGAGAGACAGGAGAGCTCAAACAAATTGTAAATTGTTCCCTCTGTGCGTGCTTTGCTGATAACCCAACAGTGAGATTGCTTTGCCTATAAATCAGAATCCAAGGTTATATAAAGTGGGATTGATGAGTGTTTGTTTCTATATATACCATGAATGTTCATCCGTTATGCATATGCATATGCATATCTCCTTCTGATGTGCCACCTGTTCAATTGGGGACAAATGGCTGCAGGTATTTGCCTTTTTGACAATTTTTTTTTTTTTTTAAAGAAAATGAAAATTTACTCAATCTTCGCTTGAGCTTATAAGTCAACTTTTAAGTTTTAACATGCTTTTTGAAACTTTACCTTTTTTTTTTTCTCACCTTTTTTTTTTTAAATACAAGTATATTTTAATCTAATTTTAGCAAAATAAATAAATTATTCTCTAACAAACACTTAGCTATGTTTGTATTCCGAGTAAATTTGCAATTTGAACATTAAAGTTTAGGAATTTTGACTAAATTGTAATTTACAATTTTATATCCTTGAAGTTTGAGGTAATTTTTTTATTTTACCCCTAAAGTTTCAAAATTTAAGTCTATAAATCTACCTCGTTTAGAATTGAGATGATACTGAATGAAGACCTCATCACAACACATCACGACAGTTGGACAACAGGGTTTAAATATAAACAATATGTAATGTCAGGACAATTGTAATTTATTCCAAACTTTAAAAGTGTAAATTGTAATTTTTAGTCTTCTATTCCTGTTTTTACCTAAAAGTCTCGTAGCTCAATTGAGATCTCCTTATATTTCCAATAACTTATGTAGTAAAATTTGTAGTATCTTTACCATTTTCTTTTTTCAAAAGTAGCTTGTGAATGAATGATAAACATCGATCCAGAAAAAAGATATTTATTTAGCATGTGAGTCAAGCTTAAGTTTAAGTTTATGCTCAAGTAACTCAACTATTAATAGAAACAAGTTCATGAGAATAAGATTTGATTTAAGTATATATGACACTGTATGCACATATAAAAAAAAATTATATATATATATATAGGCTTCAAACTTAATTTTATAGATTTGTAACTGTAGACACTCAATTTTGCACCCATAATTTAATCAAAGAAGATGACTAGAATGACCAATCATATACCCAAAATTCGTGATTGCATTACATGCATTAATTCATTCATTTCATATCATAAAAATGATCTTGAGATTTTAACGGTAGTGATGATATGCCGAATTTCCAAATTGGACTGTCGGATTGAAAAAGATCATGAAATCAAGTTTTCACAGTCTGCATGCATTGTATGGGGTGAAACCGATCACATGTAATTAATTGAAATTTATTTTGATTGGTTAATGATTAAAATTAATTAAATGAATTTATGTGATTAGTGAAGTATTTTTCTTAAAGTGAGATTTGTTGCATGGGATTTAAACAAATAAGCTGATAATATTTAAAGGCTGTAGATAATTAGGCTTTTAGGATAATTATATTCAAAATAATTATTTTAAAAGTCCTAATTATCACTTTGGAATGAGGTTTATCATGAAATTAACTTTGAAATTCGTCCAAATACAATTTTAGAGTTGGAAAACACTTCAAAAACGTGCTAATCAAGTAACAAATTTCAGATTCACATTCCAAGGGACTTTTGGCATAGTAGAACTCAACATTCGGAATGGGCTATTTCTGGTAAAGTTGTAGAGAATCAAATTTCCCTTCAGCTGTCAAAATTTCAGCTTAATCCAAATTTTGAGTAAAAATATATGATTAAAATACTGAAGCTTGTTCTAATCTAAAAAATCAGCTTACTCTTATCCAAATCTCCGTTTTTTTTTAGGATTTTCCCACATACATTTTTTGCTTAATTTTTTCAGCATTCCAACCTCTATAAATAGGAGATGCCTCTCAAAATTCAGCACACTTTTCACGCTCTTTGATTTCCCCTTTTTCTGACTCCCCTTTTCTATTATTTTCTCTCTTACGTTAAAGACGTTCTAGAGGCTCTAGCCTTAAGAATTTCTTTTTTGAAAGCAAGGTATTATAGGTTTCAAAGAGAATTGAATAAATTTCTTTGAACCCTAAAATATTCCTTCAATAAGAAGAGTACGTCCATGCAAGAGGTGGTTTTTCTTTACCCTTTTTTCTATTTTCTTTTATTTTGATGATACATGATGTAGATATTCTTTTAGTTTCAATTTCTAATGTTCATGCCATGTGTGTTGTTAATATTTTTGTTGAAATATGTTCTTAATGCTTTTGTTGTCATGATTTACCTTTTGAGTTTCCAAAATCTACACATTATCACATTTTTTTCAAAACCAAAAACTGATCTGTATCTTCCTTAGATGCATATCTAAATTTTTTTCTAACATAAAAACAGATTTGTATCTTCCTTAAATGTAGATCTAAAGTTTCAAAATTTAGGTCTATAAATCTACCTCGTTTAGAATTGAGATGATACTAAACGAATATCATCACAACACGCGGACATCACAACACATGGATAGCAAGGTTTAAATACAAACGATATGTAATGTCAGGACAATTGTAATTTATTCCAAACTTTAAAGGTGTAAATTGTAATTTTTAGTCTACTGTTCCTGTTTTTACCTAAAAGTCTCGTAGCTCAATTGGGATCTCCTTATATTTCCAATAACTTATGTAGTAAAATTTGCAGTATCTTTACCATTTTCTTTTTTCAAAAGTAGCTTGTGAATGAATGATAAACATCAATCCAGAAAAAAAGATACTTATTTAGCATGTGAGTCAAGCTTAAGTTTAAGTTTATGCTCAAGTAACTCAACTATTAATAGAAACAAGTTCATGAGAATAAGATTTGATTTAAGTATATATGACATTGTATGCACATATAAAAAAAATTATATATGTGGGCTTCAAATTTAATTTTATAAATTTGTAACTCAGAGTCTATTCTATAAATAAATAAATAAAGATTCCACAAATAACCGTATAAGGAATTAAGTTATATAGTACCACCAAGGGACGGAGCCAAAACTTTGAGTTAGGAGGGGGGGGGGGGGGGAGGTTTTATTGTTGGTTGTGTGTGGCGGTTTCAACCTCTGATTCTGCTACTTAACTGCTGAGATTTTTTTTTTTTTTTCCTTTTTTTTGTGCTTAAGAACAAAATTATTTTTGTTTAGAATTTTTTAAAAGGCGGAGTTATTTATTTTGGATAAAATTAGTTAATTTTTAGTTGTACTGATAATTTTTTTTTTGTTGAGTTATTTTTTTTAGGCTTGTGTATTTTGTTTTAGATTTTAGATCTATAATTTTTTTTTTTTATGATCATTAAAATGAGGAAAATGCTAGAGCTACAAGTTTTTTATAAATTACTGATGTGATAAGTGACTACTGGTAAGTAAAAAAAATGATATGAATAGTGTGCCTATATGTAAACTAATAAGAATTTGCCACCACAACAGTTTGTAAAAATGTTATAAAAAAGTTTGTGAGTATAACATTACTCTTAAAAGAATCAATGATATTACTAAAGGGAAACAAAAGGTAATTTTATAGAAAAAAATTTGTTAAATTTAGTACACACATATACATATATAATATTTTTTTAAAAAAAATTTAGGAGGGGGGGGGGGGGCAATCCAAGTGTGGCTCCGTCACTAGTGCCACCCAAGTTTGGAACCCACTTTTTAGGAATTCATATGCACACATGAGTTATCACCTCAACGGTCGCCACCTCTCCCAGAACTAGAATGATTATCCCCACTTGATTGGTCTACATCCATCCTTGAATGTCGTCAATTCCAGACATGAACAGATGATGGTAGAGCTTCTTGGTAGTCTAACTAGCTTCCTTACTTCTTTGTCAGTAGTAATTTAAGGTTCATCGACTCTAGTTCCATTAGGCTTATCCTGATTTTTCCTAGATATGACTGGTCTTTTTTCTGTTAAAGGTGTATCTTTTCATGTAGTCAAAGATCAAAGGACCATTCATTAGCCCTACTAGTAAAGCACAAAACAAGAGGGATTGATTTCAACCCTATTGTAGACACTCAATTTTGCACCCATAATTTAACCTTGGAAGGTGACCAAAATAATCATTTTAAGTACCCAAAAATCATAATTGCATTTCATGCATTAAATCATTCATCACATATCATAAAAATGATCTTAAAATTCTAATGATCACTACGAGATGCCCAGTTCACAAATCGGACCATCAAATTGAAAGATATCATAAGATCAAGTTTTCACGGTCTACATATATTCATTTAGGTGAAACTGATCACATGTGATTAATTGAAATTAATTTTGATTGGTTAACAATTAAAATTAATTAAATAAATTTATGTGATTGGTTGTTTGATGTGCATGAAATATATACAATAAAATACTCACATATCTACATATTTAACTTTACTTTTATGTTATTTTGTGACTGATTATGTAATATCTTTGTGTTGCAAATAACAAGGGCTTTACATGCAAAGTGGGGTTAGGCCAATTGAATCAAGCCAAATTACATCCAGCCAGGCATGAATATTAAATTTAAGTCCAATTGGAGTAAGGAATCAAAGGAAATTTGCACCAAATCCAAGTCCAATTCGGATTAGGATTCCAGCCTGCACATTAGTTAGTATTTTTGGCATAACTTTCGGGCCAGATGTCCAATCAAGATGATTCAAGTTGGGCTGGAAAGTTAACTTAAAGGGCTACAACTTTGTAGTTTACCAGGAGCCCGAATTCTGACGATAAATGGGCCAAAATAGTCGGTTAAATGAAGCCTAAAACTCTGAGATTTTCTCCAAACGGGAATTCAACTTGTAATAGGATTCCTTGACCTATTTAAAGGCTTTTTAGGGCAAAATTCAGAGAGGGGAGGCTAGTGCTAGGGCTGAGATGCAAAACAGAAAATTGGAGCAAGAGGCAGTGCCGCATGTGGCTTCTCTGTAGCTTTTCTCCATGATAGTATTGTGACTATTTCTTTCTCTATTTTATTTGTCTAGTTTAATGTTTAGTATTTTATTCTTTTGTTTTATCTCAATTACCATGAGTAGCTAAATTTATAATTAGGGTTGAGGATGAAACTTTGTTAAGGATTATTAGTAATATTTATGTGATTTGATTTTTCCCACAATAGTTGTTCTTTAATGATTTAAATTGTTCTTGCTTCATATCAATTGACTAAGATGGGATTCTAGATATGAGTTTAATCATGTTTTTCTCATGATTTAGGATTTGTCTTAATTAATTGAATGCTTGATTTATTAATTCTTGATTATATAATTGGATATCATTTGTGATTTGTTTGTCAATGGATACAAGTTATGATTTGATTTTTAGAATTGGATATATCTTGTGATTTGTTTGGCTACGGATACAATTGATGATTTGGTTTTATACTTAAGAAGCGAAGAAAAACATACCTTTGATTTTTAAAATAAGGATTTTAACGAGAATATTTTCCATGATAGCAAAATTGATTTCTAGATTATCATGTAGTGAGGTGGGAAAAATTAATGATCATAAATATATGCTTATATGACTTGCAAGGTGGATTCCAAAACCTTAATTCCTTTCCCTGCATTGTTTACATCTTTTTATTGCTTTATATCTTTTGCTTAGTTTAACTATTTGCTTAATTTTATTATTTGCTTAGTTTATTTAATTTCAAAACAACCAATTTTTATTAAACTAGATTAGGATTAATTTGGTTAAGGTTTAATTAATTTTCTTACGTTCATTCAAGTCCCTGTGGGTTCGACCTCGTTCTTGTCAAACTATACTTCGGTACGGTTCGTACACTTGCGAGTATTTTAAAATTTCACAACAAGTTTTTGGCGCCGTTGCCGGGGACTTGGTTAGGAAAATAAATTAGGTTTTAATTGAATTTTTCCTTCTACTAGTTGTAGTTAATTTTTTTTAAAAAAAAAAAAACAAAAAAAAAATTTATTTCTTTGTGCTTGGTGTATGAGAACTTGGGTACGTGATAAAGAAAATCGTCTTGTTAGTTTTGATTATTCATCCACAATGGGAGAAACAGGAGATGATTCAAAAACTCTTAGGGAGTTGTTCTCACCCATAACCACCAACCCTCCATCTTGCATAGTATTGCCTACAACCACTGCTGCACATTTTGAGTTGAAACCACAGATAATTCACCTTCTTCCTACTTTTCATGGATTGGATAGAGAAGACCCTTATATGCATGTAAAAGATTTTCTTGAGATTTGTGCTACTTGTAAGTTCTAGAATTTCACTGATGACTCTGTTCGCTTGCGTTTATTCCCTTTTTCCTTGAAGGATAAGGCAAAAGCATGGCTTAATTCTTTGTCACCTGGATCTATCACTTCATGGGAACTATTGGTTACAAAATTCCTCTCTAAATTTTTCCCAATGGCCAAGACCAATGCTTTGAGGAGAGAAATTGCAGATTTTTATCAAGATGAACAAGAGAAATTTTATGAGAGTTGGGAGAGATTTAAGGACTTGATCTTAAAGTGTCCTCATCATGGTTTTGAAACATGGAGACTAGTACAATATTTTTATAATGGTTTGACTCAGACAAATCGTAACATGATTGAGTCCATGAATGGTGGTGGATTTTTAAGTCTTGTAGATGATGAGGCATACAAATTTCTTGAGAATTTTTCTGAAAGTTCACAACAATGGGATTTTTCCAATCGTAAAGAGAGATCCACCCCTGCAATTAAGAAAGGAGGATTGTATGAAGTCAGTGAAGATTTAGACATAAAAGCTAGGTTGGACAATCTCACTCGTAAGGTTGAGGCTTTAGCTTTAGGAAGAGGGATGAATTATGTCAATCAAGTTCAAAGTGAAACATGCTCTATTTGTGCAAGTCCTATGCATACAACACAAATGTGTCCTTCCGCAATTGGGTATCCTGATTTTTATACTGAGCAAGCAAATGCACTGAATAATTATGGAAAACCATTTGCTAGTCCATTTTCAGAGACATACAATCCAAATTGGAGGAACCATCCTAATTTCTCATGGAGGCAAAATCAGCCTTCCACAAATGTAGGTGGACAACAAGTGCATCAACAAAGTCAATTTCGTCCACCTACTCAAGCATATCCTCCTATTCCTCAATCAACACCTCAGTTTATGGCACCACCAAGACAACAACCATCTTTGGAGGAGTCTCTCAAAAGTTTCATGCAATCAACTAGCCAAGCCATTCAAGAGATGAAAAGTTCCACTCATTTGAATACTCAAGCTATTTCAAAGTTGGAAAATCAAGTTGGCCAGTTAGCAACCCAAGTTGGAGAGAGGGAAAAAGGAAAGTTTCCTAGTCAACCCATACCTAACCCAAAAGGACAGTATGCCATCAATGGTTCTTCTAGTTCCACCCATGGACAAGAACATGTTCAATCTATTACTACCCTTAGGTCTGGTAAGCAAGTTGATAATCAAGTGAAAATGCCAGAAGTGGAGGATGATGAAAATTTTGTGTTAAAGGAAAAAGGAACTCATAGTTCACATGATGATCATGGAGAAAAGGAGAACAACCCACCCGCCACTCCAATTCAAGATCTTAGTTCTCCCCTTGATAAGAGGTTTGTTCCTAAAGCTCCATTTCCTCAAAGGTTAATCAATCCTCAGAAAAGTGCACAATTTGGAGACATTTTAGAGGTTTTTAAGCAAGTGCAAATAAACATTCCATTTCTTGATGCAATTCAACAAGTTCCTGCTTATGCTAAGTTTCTAAAAGATCTTGTGACAATGAAGAGAAAGACAAATGTCCCTAAAAAGGCATTTTTGACAGAGTAAGTCAGTTCAATCATTCAGAATAAATATCCAGTGAAATGTAAGGACCCTGGATCTCCTACAATTTCATGCAAGATTGGGGATCGTCTCATTGAGCGAGCTTTGCTAGATTTGGGGGCAAGTGTGAATCTAATGCCATATTCAGTTTATTTACAGCTAGGTTTAGGGGAGTTGAAACCCACAACCATGACACTTCAATTAGCTGATAGGTCTGTGAAGATCCCTAGAGGTATTGTTGAGGATGTGCTGATTAAGGTGGATGCATTCTACTTTCCTGTTGATTTTGTTGTGTTAGACACTGAGCCTGCTCTGAATGCCAGTACACAAATCCATGTCATTTTGGGTCGCCCTTTCTTAGCCACATCCAATGCTTTGATCAATTGTCGGAGTGGTGTGATGAAGATTTCTTTTGGAAATATGACTGTTGAGCTTAATATCTTTGACATAAGTAAGCAAGACCTAGACAATGAGGATATATGTGAGGTTAACATGATTGGGAGCCTAGTCCATGATACTTTCCTACAATCAAGTGGTGAGGATCCCCTAAAGGCTTGCTTAATCCATGTTGATTGCAATTTGGATACTGAAAAATCAATTGAGGAGGTCAATGCATTGTTGGATTTTGTTCCTCTCTTAAGTATTGATAGCTGGCAACCAAAAGTAGTTCCTTTTCCACTTTCTTCATCCCCATTCCTATCTATTGTAGAACCACTAAAGTTGGATGACTTTTGGGAACACCAATTGATGAGTATACTTCAAGAGCATAAGGAAGCTATAGGTTGGAAAATTGTTGATCTTAAGGGTATTAGTTCCTTTATGGTTATGCAAAGAATTCACTTGGAAGACATTGGTAAAGCTTCTCAACATGTTTTTGACCCAGGTAAGTTACAATATCATTGGACTAATCCATTCATAATACGCACTATTTATCCCCATGGTGCTATTGAGATTGAGAATCCTAAAAATGGTGATATGTTTAAAGTTAATGGCCAACGTTTGAAACCATTTTTAGAACTTGAGCCTCCAGAAGTTGAAGAAGTCATCTTGGATGATCCTGTTTATCAGGATTGATCCCAGTTGTGTTTATTAGGTTTGCATTTATTTATTTATTTATTTTTCTTTTCTTTTTCTCTTGTTTATTTTCTGCTTTTAGATTAATATTTGTGTTTATTTTCTTGTTTAGTTTTATTTTATTTTGTTCTAGCTGATATTTGACAGAAATTAAAAATTATAACAATCAGCTTGATCAAGGTACGTCTCCTCCTTCTCCTTACCTTACTTGTTTCTTCTTAGTTCTCATGTTGCATATTACTATTTTGCTCTCTTTTCATTCAAGACAAATTTTTGAGAGTATCATTTTTAACATTGAGGACAATGTTTGGTTTAGGTTTGGGGGGGATGTATATAGATTTCTGTCTTTTTGTCTTGTTTTTCTTTGTTGTGTAAAAAAAAAAAAAAAAACTTTTGCCTAACTTGAGGTTTATGTTTTGAGTTCATTATACTACTCTTGCTTAAAGAATTTCATTGCTTTCATGCTCAATTCATTGCACATGCACGTAGCCACTCAGACACAACTTGTTGTTGAAGGATAAAAATGATTAGAAAATCTTGATGATAACAATGTGGAGACTGTAACCCCTGTGAGTTTTGAACCAATCATTATTTTTATTTTTATTATTTTTTTTTTGGGGTTATTTATTGTTTCTATTCTTAAAGCTCATTTGGAAGTGTGCAATATATTTCCCTTGTTGTAGTCTCATTATTCTTTCTTTTGGCCAAGAAAAAAAATATGATTTTAAGGCACACTTGAATCTTTTGAAGTCATTGATGTTGAATGAATTATACTAGTCTTTGAGAGATGAGATTAGGCCATTTTTGTCTACTTTGAGCCATATATGTGTTTTTTTTTTTTTTTTTTTGATACATTATCGCTAGTCACCCCGTTGAGCCTTTTAATTAGCCTTTCTTTCTTAAAACCCTTATCCATAATGTTTCAAGATGGAATTTGATCAGTTTGTTTCAAAGTGGTGGTTTGTGCGAGAATTCAAAGAAGAAAGAAAAAAAGAATTGAAAAAAAAAAAAAAAAAAAAAAAAAAAAAGAGAAAAAACGAAAAGAAAAAGAAAAGTGTCAAAAAGAAGAAAATAAAAAGGGTTCTCATCAAATTTTGAGAAGTGAAATGTAAAGGAGTACTGCTTTGAAGAAGAAGAAAAAGAGGTGAAAAAAAAAATTGTTGAATGGAAGTTCCAAAAAGAGTTGACATTCCAACAAATCTTGAAAACACTTGTTATTATTTACCTTCACCCATATTTATTTCATTCCATTTACTTTTACCCTACATTACGTCCTAATAAAGTCCTTATTTGATCTTGAAGATTGTGTAGTTCAGATAGTGATATGACTGAGAAGAAAAAGGTGTGGTATAAATTCTTTTTGGCATCCTTTCATGAGACTACTTGTTCTTTCTTGATTAAGCGTTTTTCATGTGGTTTATATGTGAGATGTTGGTTTTGCTTACATTATTCCGCTCACATATGTTGTTGAGAGTGTACACCCCATTTCAGAGTGATTTCATTTGTTGAGTGATAACACCGGAAAGATTTGAGTTGAAGCATACTTTCAAATAGAGATTCGAGTCAAATTTATTCTAAAACTAAGAGTATGTTTGGGTTGGCTATCACTTTTCACTCACATTGAGTTTTGGTGGCATGAGAAATTTCTTTAGCATTTGAAGTGTTTTTGAACTTGAACTAATCCTCTTTGCAGAAGGCAATTGAAAAAAAAAAAAAAAAGTTTGTTTGATTCTCTTTGTTTTGTTTTTACTTTTTTTTTAGTATTCTTTCTCAGAATTTTGTGGGTATATTCCCTGTAAACCCTCACGAGACTACAACTCGTCCACTAGTGTAAGCTAGGGGTTTAAAGGCTTGTTGCATACGCTAAATGCAATCGAAAATTCCAGCGAAAGTGGATTAGTTAGGATTTCCTTTTTCTTTGTTTTTAATTTCTTTGTTTTGTTTTACTCTTTATCTGTTTTGCTCGAGGACTAGCAAAATGTAGGTTTGGGGGTATTTGATGTGCATGAAATATATACAATAAAATACTCACATATCTACATATTCAGCTTTACTTTTATGTTATTTTGTGACTGATTATGTAATATCTTTGTGTTGCAGATAACAAGGGCTTTACATGCAAAGTGAGGTTAGGCCAATTGAATCAAGCCAAATTACATCCAGCCAGGCATGAATATTAAATTTAAGTCCAATTGGAGTAAGGAATCAAAGGAAATTTGCACCAAATCCAAGTCCAATTTGGATTAGGATTCCAGCCTGCACATTAGTTAGTATTTTTGGCATAACTTTCGAGTCAGATGTCCAATCAAGATGATTCAAGTTGGGATGGAAAGTTAACTTAAAGGGCTACAACTTTGTAGTTTACCAGGAGCCCGAATTCTGACGATAAATGGGCCAAAATAGTCGGTTAAGTGAAGCCTAAAATTCTGAGATTTTCTCCAAACGGGAATTCAACTTGTAATAGGATTCCTTGACCTATTTAAAGGCTTTTTAGGGCAAAATTCAGAGAGGGGAGGCTAGTGCTAGGGCTGAGATGCAAAACAGAAAATTGGAGCAGGAGGCAGTGCCGCATGTGGCTTCTCTGTAGCTTTTCTCCATGATAGTATTGTGACTATTTCTTTCTCTATTTTATTTGTCTAGTTTAATGTTTAGTATTTTATTCTTTTGTTTTATCTCAATTACCATGAGTAGCTAAATTTATAATTAGGGTTGAGGATGAAACTTTGTTAAGGATTATTAGTAATATTTATGTGATTTGATTTTTCCCACAATAGTTGTTCTTTAATGATTTAAATTGTTCTTACTTCATATCAATTGACTAAGATGGGATTCTAGATATGAGTTTAATCATGTTTTTCTCATGATTTAGGATTTGTCTTAATTAATTGAATGCTTGATTTATTAATTCTTGATTATATAATTGGATATCATTTGTGATTTGTTTGTCAATGGATACAAGTTATGATTTGATTTTTAGAATTGGATATATCTTGTGATTTGTTTGGCTACGGATACAATTGATGATTTGGTTTTATACTTAAGAAGCGAAGAAGAACATACCTTTGATTTTTAAAATAAGGATTTTAACGAGAATATTTTCCATGATAGCAAAATTGATTTCTAGATTATCATGTAGTGAGGTGGGAAAAATTAATGATCATAAATATATGCTGATATGACTTGCAAGGTGGATTCCAAAACCTTAATTCCTTTCCCTGGATTGTTTACATCTTTTTATTGCTTTATATCTTTTGCTTAGTTTAACTATTTGCTTAATTTTATTATTTGCTTAGTTTATTTAATTTCAAAACAACCAATTTTTATTAAACTAGATTAGGATTAATTTGGTTAAGGTTTAATTAATTTTCCTACGTTCATTCAAGTCCCTGTGGGTTCGACCTCGTTCTTGTCAAACTATACTTCGGTACGGTTCGTACACTTGCGAGTATTTTAAAATTTCACAACATTGTTGATTTTGATTAAAAATAATTTTGTTTGCTAAAATGAGTAATCTGATAATATGAGAATTGAGTTAATAATTAGGTTTTAAGGGTAATTATAAAAAGAGTCCAAAACATACAAGAAGAAGAAACTAGGCAAAGCACTAAGGAGTGCCAATCGACACTTCAATAGTGCGAATTGGCACTTGTGAAGTGCCAATTGGCAAAAATTTTGAATTAGGCCCAGATGCATTTGGTTTAGGTTTAGACTCATCAAGTTCAGTTTTTTAGGTATAAGACCTGACCCAATTCGTGTCTGTTGATTTTCTAAGCAACCCTAACTTATTTTTTAAGCAGATACACCTCTATAAATAGACGAGAAAACCCAAAATTCAGCACCCCTCTCTCCCCTTATGTTAAAGAAATTCTAGAAGTTCTCCTTTAGGAATTTCTTTTTTGTTAAGTGACACTATTTTAGACCTCAAAGAGATTCATTCTCTTTGATTCCTAAAATAATCCCCTCTTGTAGAATACATTCATGTAGGTGTCAACGCCCGACCTCGATCGGAGCAGAAAACCGCCATCATTGGGCCTTTGTTCAACCACCCGCCGTGGCGCCGCTCCGTGCACGTGAAGCCTGTTGGAGGCCCCTTTCAATGCGCTTGGTGTGGTTCGCGCAGAGCTCTCTCTCTCTCTCTCTCTCTCTCTCTCTCTCTCTCTCTCTCTCTCTCTCTCTCTCTCTCTCTCTCGGTGAAGGAAGGTATTTGTCTACCTTTGGCAAGTGTGGCAAGAATCTTGGCCAAATTTTAAGGGATTACCAAAGGTAAGTAAAGTCGCCACCAATCATTGGATTTTTCTAAGGTGTGATTGGTCACCTGTTTCTAGTTGATTTTATTACTGATCCTAGGCTAAGAAAAAATGTCTTTTTTCCTAATCTAATGTGGATGGTAAAAAATCTTGATTCTTGAGGTCGGAAGTTTGGTTACATGTGAGGAAGGTGTTAGACACCCTACAACGCCTGTCCAAGGACAGTCCTTTATTTTGATAAAACCTTAATTTTTGGAGATTGGCGGTCAAAACATGATTTTGGCATTGGCTTTCAGGGCTTCGCATGCATGGGGGATTTGGGGTTTAGCTTTTGAATGGGTGTGGTCCCAATCTATGCTTTCCTAGGACATTCAGGTAAAGTACTAGATTTTCACGAAGAAAATCCAACAACATGTCACCTTACTTTTGCGGCGAAAATTAGGCATCGCTTTGCCTTAGGTGACATAGACTGTGACAATCACACCAGAAGGGGCGAGCAGGTATATATATACATACATCATACACAATGCAAGCACACAGAGTAAGAAAGTAAATACGTACATCCCTAGAGCATGGCCCAAAATATTGGTGTAAGAAAGTAAACAAGGGTCGCCATACTCTAGAGATGAGAATGAATGGTACATGTCATGATATGCCTGATACAAACCATTTAAGAGAGAAGGGAAGGAGGAAGGAAAGGGTTTTAAAAAAGTACATAACCAAATGGGAGAGGCTAGACCCCTAAAACTACTGAACATTGCCACTAGGCTTATATCTACATGCTTCCATCTTCACCCTTTTTGCTTGCGCCTGGGAGACCATGCCCTAGCTCCACGTGTCCTCACTCCAAATAAAGCAAGTAAAATGCTAAAGAAAACAATAGATCATGTTATTCAAGCAAAAAGAATAAGATAAATGCTAGAAAAAGATTTAGAAGGTTAGGGGTGTGGATAGTAACTAAAAAACTACATCACACCCTTATACCCCAAATCCAAAGTGTAGAACCAAGGAAAAGAAGATTGGGTATAAGAACAATACCTTGTATTTTTGGTGAAGAAGGAAGAATCGAGAGGCTTTGATGTGTTTTTTGTGTTTGGAAGAGAGGAAAAAAGCTAAGAATTCATCCAGGTAGAGAGCAGGGAGCCTAAGAATCTCTTTTTTTGGTCTAAAGGGTGCTTGGGGCCTTTTATAGCCCTGGCACAATTTTCAAGGCTGCAGCCCTTGTAGGGTCTCCACCTTCAAAAAGCCTCAAATCGGGTTGATCTTGACACCCTTGGAAATATCTTGACTTCTTGTTTCTAAAAAGGTATGGATCTTGAAAATCTAATGGTCGAATCAAAAGTTATGGCTCCCAGAAATTAGTGGTAAATTGATCAGTGCATTAACCTAGTTTGCATAATATCTCGACCGTTCTAACTCTGATTTCAACCCATGAATAGTTGTTGAAATGAGAATTTGATAATCTTGATAATAGCATTGGTCTCAACTCGTTTTGACGGCCGAATCAAAATTAGGGTTTCTAAGGCTCACTAGAGTCAACTGTGAGTCAAACTTGGTCAAAGTTGCTAAAAATATCTGAGGAGCTCAGGTTTGATATAAAACCATGGAAAATATTATTTTGTGAGGATTTTGACCATATTTGACCTTCGGTCAACCTAGGGTTGACAAGAGGCACTTTGATCATTTTGGTTGAAAAATGTAATTTAAGCACTCCAGTGTCCGAACAGGTTGCACCATGTCATTCTAGATGTTCTCGTGGCCCTATGGAGAAAAAAATAATATTTTTGGATTTTTCAGGGTCCGGCACGCAAATCGAGAGCAAACAAAATACAGTATCAACAGCAAGTATGTTCTTATTTTTCTTCTCATAAAGATGCTTTTGTTTCTGCTTTATCTTCTATGAACATGTATTTGCTTCTTTCATTATTTATATAATTGTGTTCTTAATACGTTATTGCATACTTCTCCTTTTGAAAAATTCACATGATTAGTTTAGATTTTAATGTGTTGATTGATTAACATGCATAGATCTAGGGTTAAATTTCTTCTTAAAATCTTAAATCTACAACAAAATCTATCATAATAGTTTCATTCTGTTCTTTTTCTTAAAAAAAAAAAAAAAAAAAAAAAAAACCAGATCTGTGCCTTTTCATAAAAATCTAATCTATGTTTTTCAAAACAAAAACCAAATCTGTGCCTTTTCATATAAATCCAACCTATGTTTTTTCATATAAATCCAACCTATGTTTTTCAAAACAAAAACTAGATTTGTGCTTTTTATATAAATCCAATCCATATTTTCAAAACAAAAACCAGATATGTGCTTTTCATGTAAATCTGATCTATATTTTTCAAAAACAGGGCTAAGTTTGTATTTTTCTACAAAAGTCAGCATTTTCATAAAAATCTGTTTTCTCTTATATTTATAGAAGTAAAATCAAATCTAAATTTTTTTTTATTAAAAACTCATTCTTTCTCACTATGAAAACTCAAATCTAAATTTTTTTAATTAAGCAATCTCATCTAACTCCTTTTTGTAGATCTAGGGTTCTAAAAATAGTAATTTAACTCTAGATCTAGAATTTGACATGGTATTTGTTGCATATCATTTAATATTTTGAATATGGGTACTTAGTGATCATTTAGAGTCTAGAAGACCGGACTTTGTTTGGGCAGAATAGGTGCCTAACACCTTCCCATTTTGTAACCTAACCCCCGAACTATAGATTTTGGTTCATAGAATAATGCTTTGTCTTTTCTTTTGATAGATTGTAACTAGGAAACAAAGTCTTGTAACCTTTTTTTTACTAGACTGTAAGCTAGGAAGCAAAGCTATGTATAGTTCTTTTTATCAAATTGTAATTCATTCAAGTTAATGAGAATTTGTATTATTTAGATATTTTATACTCTTTTTATAGTTTTTCTTATTTTTTGTAATATAAAAATAAGTGGTAACTTCACATAACCCCAAAAGAGAGGTGTCGATGTCTGTCTCTTTTTGAGAGCCAGTCCCTCACACCTGCTTTTAGTTGTAAGGGCTAGCTTTTGACTTATAGAGTACTTAGGCTTAACTTATCAAACAAGTGTGCTAAAAGTGGGAGGTGGTATGTATTATCTTATAATAGGAGCACATCCACTTTTAGCTCATAGTTTGGATTCCTTCTCTATTACCAAGGTTGACCCCAAAGCCATAATGTCTCAAAACAAGGAGGCCAAAAAGAACTTTTTTTTATTCCTTTGTTTTGAACTTCATAAAGAACTTATAAGATAATGCTCTATTCTTAAAGGACTCCCCTCAATGGGAAAGAAAGTGTGCCAAATCTTGCTTTGGGTTGCCAAAGCATTAAACATACAGAATTAAGTAGAGGTGTGCAACCAACCCACCAAAACCAACCCGACCAGACCCAACCCAACTCGCCGAGTTTGGTCGATTTTTAGGGGTGGGTGGGTTAGGTTGGGTTATGAAAATTTTGTGTATAGTGGGTCGGGTTGGGTTTGGGTTATAACAATCACAACCTGCCTAACCCGACCCTACCCACCTATATACTTAATTAAATTATATATATTTAAAACTATATTATATAATTAATAATTTTTTATTTAATTTTTTTCCCCATATTTAGCTCTTCCTATATAAAACTCAATTACCTCGCAAGCCCTAACAATCTTATTTCTCTCTCTGCCACCTCCCACTCCCACTCCCTCACTCCATTCTTATTTATTTATAACTGAGTTGGGATACTAGTTTATGTATATTTTGTTTATCCACTCAATTGGGTTTTTTTTTTTTTTTTTTTTTATAACTAAGTTGGAATACTAGTTCATGTATATATATATATATATATATTTTTTTTTTATCAACTTAGGTGATAAGTGAGATATATTTTTTTGCTCAATTTAATAATAGTAGTAATAATAATAAAAAATTTCCAACCCATGGGTTTGACCCAACCCAACCATTGTGGATTGGGTTGAAAAATCCCCTCAACCCAACCCAACCCATGCACACCCCTAGAATTAAGGAATTATACTATTGATCCAAGCTGAATGTTCAATTAGCGTATAAAACACTATGAACGTTTAGACCCCTAATTACAAAATTATCAATTTAAGCTTAATGTCAAATAATATATGTGCAGAAAATGAAAATAAGCTAATAGCAGAATTGATAAACAATCTAAACCAGTTAAAATCACATCCACAGCAAAAATTAAATGGCAAAGATTAAGGGAAGAAAGATACCTACACAAGGACAACACAACGATGTGTTATCGAAAAGGAAATCGAAGCCCTTGACGAAAAACCTCTTTGCCGTCCTCCAAGCAGTCAATAATCTACTAAAAAATGTAGTTGGGATACATAAATAACAATAAACCCTCCATGCCTAATCTACCCAGTGTACCTAAGCCCTCCAAGCTTCTTGCTCCAACGAGGTTACGCTAAACCTTTGTCTTTTCTAGCTTCTCGAATTCCGCTATAGCCCATAGCATCAACCAATAACCATTGGTTCCTTCCTAACTGCTTCCCAAAGCACCAAAAAGCCTTCTTATAAATGTGGGTATGGTGAGAAAAGGATTTGATCAAGAACCTCTCAAAGATGTAACAATGGAGAGGGTAAGAGTAAAAGAATTTGAAGAGTCTCTATGTAAAGATTGTGGATGAGTCAATCTTGTTTTTCTCTAGGGTTTTTCTCTCAAAATTCTCTCTAGAAACTCTCTACATTTCATGGGTACAAGAGGTATTTATACTAGGATGAGAAAGGAATGCGAAGAGTCAGTTTTTCCAAAACAGAGCTGGCTAGAGACTTGGCCTCGCGACTTGACTGAGTCGCGAGTTCAAGCCATGAGCTAACTGAATGGCCAATCTGGACTTGTTGTCATATAATGCTACAGCTGGCATGATGGCTCAACTTCTCTGCATGCTTCACTTGTATGCATCTTCTGGCGGCTTGCCAATCGCGAGCCACCCACGAGATCCAGTCGCGAGTCCCTACTTCACTGCACATTCTTGAGCATTTTTTTACACTCTCTCACACACTACCCTTACATGATTCCCACCTAAATATAAGGTTTCTAAGTGCTGAATTACAAGCAAATTGGCACGGAATAAAACTAACAAGATGATTGATTAAATTCAACCTTACACAAGCCATATAGGGTTTACAAGATTGATAAGATGAACGAGACAAATGGTGATGAGATAATAAATATTATTTATAATATAAATAGTGTATTTGTAATGGAGAGTATATAAAATTTTTAATAAAAGAAAAATAACAATAAGTTTTTTTTAGCATTAATAATACAAGGTTGGTAAATCTAAGTTCATAAAAAATAAAAATAAAAATCATTTTACTTAATTAGCTTAAATAATATAATTTCAATTTTAGCATAAATTTGTGAAGTGATAAAAAAACATTAGTCGTAATATTTACAAAAAAAATAACTTAATCAAATAACTCATGAACAAGCTTAAGCTTATTTGACAATTAAAAAAATCTAAGCTTGAATAATGTAATCTAGTTTGAAAATAAGCTTAAACTCAACTTGTGTTCAAAATATAATTATTCAAAATATAATTAATGAACTGTCCTAAACATTTTATACCCAAAGTGTATACATTGGTGGCTCCACAAGCAAGCTAGGGTGGTCACAGGACCACCCTGACTTGCACCTGACTTGCAAAAAAATGTATATATGCACTTGCTAAAAAAGTATTATATGCTAAACTAACCTATTGTGACCACTCTAATAAAAATGTTGAACACTATGACTTGACAATTACAAAAATTTGGGTTCAACAAAAATAAGAGTAATGTTACATTTACAATATTTTTACAATAATTTCACAACAAATTCAATGTAGTAAGCTGTTAGTAATTCTAATTTGACCCAAATACCAATATTATGTTTTTACCCACCAATAACAGTTTTTTTGCACAAGATTTATTATAAAATTTTATGGACGTAGCATTATTCCAAAATTAATTCTACCCCCCCCCCCCCCAAAACATAATCCTTAATCCCTTTTATAAAATTTAAAAAAAAAAAAAAAAAAATCTTAAATAACAACAATAAATTTTAGCCCAAATAACAACAAACAAAAACAAGACAAGAGCAAATAATAGCAAGTGAACAAATTGTTCAACAAAAAGCCTATTATAAAACAAAAAGATAAAAATCGCTAATCATTTAAATTTGTAGATCGTTCAACATATTCAATAAAATATGAAAAATGTTATATCCATAACATTTTCACAACAAATTCTTTGTGGCAAGTTGTTACAGATTGTTATTGGTGGAAAAGAAAAGTAATTTCAGTGGTAGGTTCAAATTAGAACCGATAACAACTAACCACCTATAATTTGTTGTGAAAATATTATGGACATAGCACCTCTCATAAAATAATTTCTAATTTTATTTTTCCTTAAAAAATGGTACTAAGAAAAATATTATGGCTGTAAGTTTTCTTTGATGGTGACAATAGTTATATTCTTTTTAACTTTGCAATCGCAAAAATTTTGCTCTCCTTAGTAACTTGACTTAAAATTGTAGCAAATATTCAAATTATCGCTTTATTATATTTTGTATAATTTAAATTTTTTAATGACCACCCATTATTTTTTTTCTAAAATAGCCACTGCTTGTATACAAATCTTTTTAAAAGGCAATAATGTAATCTAATGTATAACATGAGCCTTGCTTCCTTAAACAATGTAAATATCTAACATTTAACGCTCTATTTATTTTAGCAAAAAATGTTTTTTTTTTTTTTCGTGTATTTGGTAAGACAGAAAGGAAACACAAATCAATGAAAAACAAGCTTAATGGCGCAGATCTTTCTCCAAAAAAAAAAAAAAAAAAAAGCTTAATAGCGCAGAAAGTGTTTCCTACTTTTTAAGAGCAAACAAAATTTTCAAAAACATTACATAATCATTTACCACCGCAAATAAACTTCACAGTTCACACCACAAAAAAACTTATCTCAATGATAGATTCACTCTCTCTCTCTCTCTCTCTCTCTCTCTCCTATTTGAGTAATATTGTTTGAGTGTTTTTTATATACTTATGAGTAAAAAGTGTATTGCAATGTGTGTAAGGTTGTATAAAATGTTAAAATGTGTGTTAGAACCACACAACCAAACAGGGCGATTTTCCATACGACCCAATAAATAAAAAATATTTATGATTATAACCAAATACAGAAATTTTATTCAGTTTTTTTATAATTAAAAAAATCAAAAAACCCATTTTTTTAATAAATTTCAAAAAAACCTTTTTTAACGAAATAAACCAAAAGTAAATGTAAACTTTAAGATTATAATTCTTATGAATGACCACTTGGACTTTCTCCCTCCCTACCCAAACGCCTACGTTAAAGTTATCACCCCTCTAATTAAAGCGAGAGTTTTTTTTCTTTTAGTTTTTTGAGAATGTAAAGCGAGAGAGATGATTTCAGGTGTTCCTACAACAAATTTTTTCATATACAAGTCAGTTGTCCAGGTTAATTAATTTAAGGCTATCAAATATAATATACAACTTTTTATTTTCTTTTTTAGGGTACAAATTGCACATGTCCATTTTCTATACAACACAATCTGTTCATAGAGTAAGCACCAATTTACATACATTGTCTATTTGATATAAAGGACTAGAGTCTAGAAGTGAATTTTATAAGAATTGTTACTCTTGATCTTTTATTCTTTTATTTATGATTATTGAATTATATTTGTGGGTGTATTTTTACTATATATACATATGTATTAATATATCTATACTACTATTTAAGGAGCTTTTCCTGTTCCGGATTTTTTTATTACTCCAAAATACCCCTACACTCCTAGGTTTAAGTAAAGACAAAACTAAAGGATAGTATAGTAAAAATACATATCTAACTTGCACTAAAATATTGCCTACAAAATAAGAATAATTTTCCACTAATCCACTTCTTCAAAGCAACTATACATTTATTGTGTATTTTTAATAGAAAAATTAGTTAAACTACCTACGTTTCTGTAGTTTTTTTCCTTTAAAAAAAAAAAAAAACCTTAGTTTCTAATACTACTTTATTATTATTTAAAAAAAAAAAAAAAAAAAAAAAAAAAAAACACCCTATGTTTATCCAAAAACATTAGTATTAATTTTTATCCAAAAAAAGAAAACAAAACTAAATATCCAAAAAAATATATATTTATCAACAAAAAAACTAAACTAAATAGATATATACATGTTTTTTTTTTTTTTTTTTTGGTTTTGATAAGTAGATACATCTTTAATTACCATTAAAACATTGCCTACAAAATAAGATCACTCTTCTAATCGTTCTTCTATTTTTTGGCTAAGGGTTAATTTAGTGCATTTATTATAATTTGCGATTACTACATTTTCCAATCACCAAAAAAAAAAAAAAAAAAACTAGGGTTGTGATGAAACAATTATTTCACCACACCTTTGAGCAGGCGCTCACGCATGTGCTCAGGGGCTCTTCTATTTTTTGGATAAAAGTTAATTTACAGAATTTATTATAATTTGGGATTACTACATTTTTCAATCAAAAAACAAAAAAACCTAGGGGTGTGATGAAACAATTATTTCACCACACATAATACTCATTATACCCCTAAGTTTTTTTTTTAATTGAAAAATGTAGTAATCCCAAATTATAATAAATGCTCTAAATTAACCATTACCCAAAAAATAAAAGAGTCTCACATGTGTGCTCAGAGGCTAGTGTGTATATGTGTGTGTGTGTGTGTGTGTGAAATCAATGATTAATAGGTAATTATTCAATTAATTACATAGTTTGATAAGTTTATTGCTAATTTTGAATCAAAAAAAAAGTTTATTGCTAATTTAAAATATACGGAAACAATTTTCACGACTCTATAGTTAAATGGGATATTACAATTTACCTTTGCTATGTTTACAAACTTTTATTCACAAAACCTTTCACAAAATCTAATTGCCACCGTTGATTTCTAAAACTGACTACTAGTGTGATTCCACAATTATGATGAGAAAATAGCATGTTATCAAGCACACTTCCATTATTTTGTAACCACCTAAACGTTATTGTTAATTTATTAATTATTATCAGCCATTAAATATACATGACAAATGAATGGCAATGAAATCATCGCCACGACTAATCATACTATTTTTGTTTCTCCATCATTACATAATGAAGTTGGTAAGTGAGAAGAATTTGTAATGACTTCTTTTGACTCAAACAACGGCTGCATTTGAGATATTGGAGAAAACTTATCTACTAAGTGCCGGTTTGGTTCAGGGTTTTGGGGCCAAAACCCACGAATGCGATTACAGATTGGGATTTTTTTAATTTTTTAGCGTTTGGTATGATTTTCATATCGTGATTTTTGAAATCACAATCAACCTAAAAGTGCATTTTGGCATTGCACTTTTTGAGATGGAATATGAAAACGCACGCTTGCTTACAATGTTATGTTTGCTAATTCTGCCTATAATCCCTAAATTATTCTTAGCTTTATTTTGAATTCTCAAATTCACCCGGTCAAACAAGAAACACAGTGAGCAAAAGATCTCACCATGCAAAAGAATCTCAATGTATGAAGTGGGGAGTTGAAAGTGGCAACATTGTAAAGGAAATTGTTGGAGATGGAAGGTGGGATTGGAGTTGTAAAGGCTAGGGCTCGATTTGTGGGTTTGGTTGAAGATGGCATGGTGGAGTCTACGAGTGTGAGTAAGGATGTACATAGATCAGGTCAGATTAGGTTTGGGGTTAACCCGAACTCGACTCAATTGAATCGGGTGAACGGAAATTGGACCCACCGCCGACCAAATGTTTGATTTGGATCTGTCGGCATGGGTCATTGGTTGAATGGGTTGGACCCGTCAATTGATTTCAAGTCTAAAGCACAACAAAGAAATCAAAACCCAACAAACAAAGATATCCAAATCCAAATCCAAACCAAAACCCCAAATCTATGAGACAAACGAAACCCAAAAAGAACTTAAAATCCAAACAAAAACCCAGATTTATGAGACTAAAATGAAACAAAAAATGAGGCTAAAACGAAACCAAAAACCTAGAAGACAAAACGAAAAGGAGAGAGAAGACTAAACCAGCACCACCACCAACACCACTCCCTCCCTACCACCACAAGATCAATAAAAAAAAATTGGTTAAAAAAGCAAACTTTTTTTATTGACCCACTACAGATTGCACAGGATCAAAGTTTTAAAAAGAGAGTTCAAGTAGATCAGAGGCTTGTGAAGTTTGAGAATCAAGTCAATCAACCCAAGATGGCGAGTGCAACAACGTCAATTCAACCAATTAGGCAATGTCAACAGTATGGAGGCTAGGGTTAAAAGCGGCAATAGTGCCCAACTTTGCGACGACGACAGCTTGGGTTAGGGATTTGAGAGAGATCAGAGAAAGTGAGATTAAAGTAAGAGAGAGAGAGAGAGAGAGAGGGAGAAAAATTCTAAAACTTAAGAAAACAGGTGTTTTTGCTTTTTAATAATATGGGTGGTTGGGTCGGTTCATATGGGTTAGAAATCAATGGACCTGAAATTGACCCAAAAAACTGATTTTTTTAATTAACAACTCGTATGTAAATTTGGATTTGACTGTGGGTCTTCAGGTCGGATCGAATTAAACAAGTGGGTCGAGTCTGATGGGTTAATGGACAACCCTAAGTGTGAGAGTGAAAGCTTGGTGGTTTTGTTATTCATTTTGTGGGGTAGAAAGAGAGCGAGCAGGAGAGAAGTTGTGTGTGGAACAAAATAACAAAAAGTCAAGGAAGACGAAAATGAAGAAAAGAAGGGCTAAACATGTAGATGAGAAAAAATAGAAGGAAAAAAAATTGAAAAAAAAAAAAAAAAAAAAGAGGTTTTGTTTTGATTTTGGAAAATTTTGGTAATCTTAGCAGTAATGAGTCTAATAATTGCAAAATTTAAAAGATAATTCTTGATAAAATTTATTTTGTCGAGATATATTCGACCAAGTTTTAACTTTTTAAGATAATAATTGCAGAAAATTCCTATAGTTATAAACTATTTTACTTTTTTTTGTAATGTTTTAAGTGATTGTTGGTAAGTTAAAATATAATGTTAGTGGTGAGGCAAAATGAAAACTAGTAAAAATTAGTTACATCAACAATTTGTAAAAATATTAAAAAATAGTTTGTGACCATAGTATTAGAGAATCCAATAATTGTGTATTCCATTAAAAAAAATTAAAAAAGTCATTTATTATAAACATGTAGTCATAATAATAAAAATTATTATTTATACTACTATTTAAGGAGCTTCCTCTGCTTGAATTCCTTATTTTTTTAGTTCAAAAATACCCCTACACCTCTATATTTAAGTAGAGACAAAACTAAAGGACATTCCGGTAAAAATTCACTTTCCCTTTTTTTTTTTTTTATGCCTAAAATACTCTCATCATACTCACTTACAAGCTTTCAACTAACGAGGATAGATATATAAATTAAAACTCTTATACTTTAAGACCCACAAACTCACGTATGCTTTGCAATTTCTATCTCTCATTTTTCTTCAAATTGAAGACATTTAGTTTAGCTCTACATCTTCCTTTCTTTTTCTTCAAATTAAAGATATTTACTGTCGGAAGCTCCAACAAATTTTCAGGTTCTATCTTTTGCAAGTTCCTCTTTGTTTTCTTTTCTTTTGTTTATTTATGATTGATTTTATTTGAGTTCTACTTTTTTTTTTCCTTATATATATCACGTTAACTTTTTTTTTCTTCATATTTTTTTTCTTTTTAAGAAAGTTTTCTTTTTTTCCTTGAGTTCTGCATTTTTTTTTTTTTATGTATCACGTTAACTATCTTTTTTTTTTTTAAATGTAATTTTGAAATGTTGGTGGTGACTGAATATATATGTTTTTGGCATTAAATTTTTTTTATTTTTTTATTTAGGTTTGTAGCAACCTTGAGTTCTACTTCTCTCTCTCTCTCTCTCTCTCTCTCTCTCTCTCTCTCTCTCTCTCTTTATTTATTTATTTTTTTTTTATGTATCACGTTAACTCTCTCTCTCTCTCTCTCTCTCTCTCTCTCTCTCTCTTTTTAAATGTAATTTTGAAATGTTGTGGTGACTAAGTAATTTTGAAATGTTGTGAGGACTAAATAATTTTAAACGTGAGTAAGGAAAGTGAAGTGAGTTTGCTTTAAAACTAATATAAAGTTGTCCTATTTTGTAGGGAGTTAGATATGTATCTTTATTTTTATTTTTTTTTAAATTGATATGTATCTTTATTTTGAGTTCTACTCTTTTTTTTCCTTAAATGTATCATGTTAACGCTTTTTTTTTTTTCTTCATTTTTTTTTTCTTTTTAAGAAAGTTTTCTTTTTTCCTTGAGTTCTACTTTTTTTTTTAATATATGTATCACGTTAACTATATATTTTTTTTTAAATGTAATTTTGAAATGTTGGTGGTGACTGAATGTATATGTTTATGGCGTTAAATTTTTTTATTTAGTAAACTATTTTACTCTTTTTTTTTTAATGTTTTAAGTGATTATTGGTAAGTTAAAATATAATGTTAGTGGTGAGGCAAAATGAAAACTAGTAAAAATTGGTTACATCAACAATTTGTAAAAATATTAAAAAATAGTTTGTGACTGTAGTATTAGAGAATCCAATAATTGTGTATTCCATTAAAAAAAAATTAAAAAAGTCATTTATTATAAACATGTAGTCATAATAATAAAAATTATTATCTATACTACTATTTAAGAGGCTTCCTCTGCTTGAATTTCTTATTTTTTTTAGTTCAAAAATACCCCTACACCTCTATATTTAAGTAGAGACAAAACTAAAGGACATTCCGGTAAAAATTCACTTTCCTTTATTTTTTTTTATGCCTAAAATACCTTCATCATACTCACTTACAAGTTTTCAACTAACGGGGATAGATATATAAATTAAAACTCCTATACTTTAAAACCCACAAACTCACGTATGCTTTGCAATTTCTATCTCTCATTTTTCTTCAAATTGAAGACATTTAGTTTAGCTCTACATCTTCCTTTATTTTTCTTCAAATTAAAGATATTTACTGTTGGAAGCTCCAACAAATTTTCAGGTTCTATCTTTTGCAAGTTCCTCTTTGTTTTCTTTTCTTTTGTTTATTTATGATTG
This sequence comes from Quercus variabilis, assembly GCA_030445155.1. NCBI lineage: Eukaryota > Viridiplantae > Streptophyta > Magnoliopsida > Fagales > Fagaceae > Quercus > Quercus variabilis. The sequence goes on along the minus strand of CP129449.1, from coordinate 44,757,209 downwards.
ATTTTCTTTGACTTCTACTTTTTTTTTTCCTTATATATATCACGTTAACTTTTTTTTTCTTCATATTTTTTTTCTTTTTAAGAAAGTTTTCTTTTTTCCTTGAGTTCTACATTTTTTTTTTATGTATCACGTTAACCATCTTTTTTTTTTAAATGTAATTTTGAAATGTTGGTGGTGACTGAATATATATGTTTTTGGCATTAAATTTTTTTTATTTTTTTATTTAGGTTTGTAGCAACCTTGCGTTCTACTTCTCTCTCTCTCTCTCTCTCTCTCTCTCTCTCTCTCTCTCTCTCTCTCTCTCTCTCTCTCTTTTTTATGTATCACGTTAACTCTCTCTTTTTTTTTTTTTAAATGTAATTTTGAAATGTTGTGGTGACTAAGTAATTTTGAAATGTTGTGAGGACTAAATAATTTTAAACGTGAGTAAGGAAAGTGAAGTGAGTTTGCTTTGAAACTAATATAAAGTTGTCCTATTTTGTAGGGAGTTAGATATGTATCTTTATTTTTATTTTTTTGAAATTGATATGTATCTTTATTTTGAGTTCTACTTTTTTTTTTCCTTAAATGTATCACGTTAACTCTTTTTTTTTTCTTCATTTTTTTTTCTTTTTTAAGAAAGTTTTCTTTTTTCCTTGAGTTCTACTTTTTTTTTTTTTTTTATATATGTATCACGTTAACTATATTTTTTTTTTAAATGTAATTTTGAAATGTTGGTGGTGACTGAATGTATATGTTTTTGGCGTTAAATTTTTTTATTTAGGTTTGTAGCAACCTTGAGTTCTACTTTTTTCTATCTCTCTCTTTTTTTTTTTTTTTTAAGTATCACATTAACTCTCCTTTTTTTTTTTTTTAAATGTAATTTTGAAATGTTGTGGTGACTAAATAATTTTAAACGTGAGTAAGAAAAGTGAAGTGAGTTTGCTTTGAAACTAACATAAAGTTGTCCTATTTTGTAGGAAGTTAGATATATATGTTTATTTTGAACAATTTTAATAGGATTTTTAGGAAAAATGATCTCATCAAAATTTAAATAAACACAAACTCTAACAAACTCATGCTATTATCTTTAATAACACGCATGCTAACTTTGGTTTGTTGATTAAAGTTTTTTTTTTTTTTTTTAAATACTTGGTTTAACCCTAATTCTTTTATCTCTCTCAGGTTCACGTACGCACAAATTTTTTGGATTGCATTGAGGAGTCATTGGAATAGAATACTAGATAAGTTCGGGTGAGAGACTTTACAAGAATTATTATAGGTATTAAACCTAAAGAAAGTTTTTTTTTTTTTTTTTTTTACCATCATTGTATATGTTTTTGGCGTTAAATTTTTTTTTATTTAGGTATGTAGCAACCTTGAGTTCTACTTCTTTTATATATATATATATATATATGTATCACATTAACTCTCTCTCGCTCTCTCTCTCTCTTAAATGTAATTTTGAAATGTTAGTGGTGACTAAATGTATATGTTTTTGGCGTTAAACTTTTTTTATTTTTTTTATTTAGGTATGTAGCAACCTTGAGTTCTACCTTTCTTTCTTTTTTTTTCTTTTTTTTTTTTTTGTATCACGTTAACTCTACTCTTTTTTTTTCTTTTTCTTTTTTTTTAATATAATTTTGAAATGTTGGTGGTGACTAAATAATTTTAAACGTGAGAAAGTTTTCTTTTTTCCTTGAGTTCTACTTTTTTTTTTTTTTTTATATGTATCACGTTAACTATCCTTTTTTTTTTAAATGTAATTTTGAAATGTTGGTGGTGACTGAATGTATATGTTTTTGGCATTAAACTTTTTTATTTTTTTTATTCAGGTATGTAGCAACCTTGAGTTCTACCTTCTTCTTTTTTTTTGATATCATGTTAACTCTATTCTTTTTTTTTTTTTAATGTAATTTTGAAATGTTGGTGGTGACTAAATAATTTTAAACGTGAGAAAGTTTTCTTTTTTCCTTGAGTTCTATTTTTTTTTTTTAAATGTATCACGTTAACTATCTTTTTTTTTCTTTTTTCTTTAAATGTAATTTTGAAATGTTGGTGGTGACTGAATGTATATGTTTTTGGCGTTGATTTTTTTTTTTTTTTTTTTTTTATTTAGGTATGTAGCAACCTTAAGTTCTACTTTTTTTTTTTTTAATTTTTATGTATCACATTAACTCTCTTTTTTTTTTTCTTTTCTTTTTTTTAAATGTAATTTTGAAATGTTGTGGTGACTGAAGAATTTTAGACGTGAGTAAAGAAAGTGAAGTGAGTTTGCTTTGAAAACTAACAGAAAGTTATCCTATTTTGTAGGGAGTTAAATATGTATCTTTATTTTGAACAATTTTAATAGGATTTTTAGGAAAAATGATCTCATCAAACTTTAAATCAAACACAAACTCTAACAAACTTATGCTATTATCTTATGCTCAGAGGCTCTTTTATTTTTTTGGTAAATTTTTATAATTTACATCAATTATAATTTAGAATTACTTCATTTTCCAGTTACAAAAAATTCCTAGGGGTGTGATGAATATTATGCATTTGTGTTTGTGAGAAGTTCAACTACTAAGAATTTTTTTTAATGAACGTGGGGAGTGTTTTGGTGTACTGGGAGTGTCTTTTTTTTTGGGTGGCCAAGGTAGGTTTTTTTTTTTTTTTTTTTTTAAAGAACGCGAGATAGTATTTCAATATGGGTAGGAATTTATTTAGGATGGAATTTACTATTTTAACCCCATTTTGATTAGTTTAGATTAATTAAATTAGGGGTACTTTTGACAAGTAAAAAAACAATAACTAACTTTTTGAATCCTCTTAATATATACAGACTAGCCTTTGAGCACGCGCTCACGCACGTGCTCAGAGGCTCTTATATTTTTTGGGTAAGGGTTAATTTAGAGCATTTATTATAATTTGAGATTACTACATTTTCTAATCACAAAAAAAAAAATAAAAAAAAAAAAACTAGGGGTGTGATGAGTATTATGAGTGGTGAAATAATTTTTTCATCACACCCCTAGGTTTTTTTTTTTTTGTTGTGATTAGAGAATGTAGTAATCCCAAATTATAATAAATGCTCTAAATTAACCCTTACTCAAAAAATAGAAGAGTCTTCGAGCGTGTGCTCAGAGGCTAGTTATCTGTACTATTATTTAAGAGGCGTCCCTCGTTTTGGAATCCTCAATTTTGATACCCAAAATACCCTCAAGTTTACTAGTTTTTAAACCTTAAATGGTAGGGTTAGAGATGTAAAAAATAAAAAATAAAATAAATAAAAAAAATAAAAACTTACGTTTAAATTTTCCACCCAAAAAAAAAATTCAAATTTATAACAAAAGTTTCAAATAACTACTCTGCTATAAAAAAAAATAATAAAAAAAAAAAACTAAAATTTAAAAACAAATCCAAAAAATTTCAAATACCACATCCAAATCCAACCACATACCGCATTCAAATTCTTAAAAAAAATAATAAAAAAACTACGTTATCTTTGACAAGAGTTTCAGATAACTACTACTAAAATAACTAAATAAAGTTTCGGATAACTAAATGAAGTCATAGCACAAGAATCCTCTGTATGATTTTTGACTTGAATGGACATACTTTGCTGCATTAATCACATGTAGGCATTAATAAGTGTTTCTTCAATGGGAGAGCGTTAATCAGTGCTCTTTGTTATTAGTAGTTTAGCACCAGTGCCAATTGGATGTAATTTTAGATGTTGAAATCTATAGTGAATTTTTTTTTTTTTTTTTTTTTTTAACAAAATGAAATAAATGGTGTTGAAACCATCTTTACAAATCTATTAAGTATTCGTATATATTAAATTTTTATTACAAAATTTACCATGATGTATTGTAACTTCCATTTATATTTTTTTGATATTCCCAATTAGTTTATATAGAGATGTTTAATTAGAAGGGGACTACTTTTCAATATAATTTGTGTATAAAACCAATCTTATTTAAGGTAAAGATGCAAGAATTGGGGCTTCGTAGACATTGGTTTCAGAAATAATTTGGTATGGATTGTGTGGGACTAGGTGGGGATTTGACAATGATTCAAGTGTGTTGGATTCAACTCAATGGACTTCTCCGCATCCTATGTGGTTTAAGATCATCGTAGGTCCTCCTGTACAGTTGTTCTGCAGTTCAAAGCAATGTGGAATGTGGACACTTCATTATAAGCTACATATTATGTTGCTCAATTTGCTATCGATGTTGGCATCTTTGAAACAAATGTTGTATATATAGGTATACATGGATAGGTTGTTGATGAGTGTAAATTATAGAGGTAAGGCACTCCAGGATTAACCCGTCAGTTTAAAGCCTGCAGCTTATGCTGACGGGCTAAGTTATGAAGAGAGCTGAAGACCCTAAAGGCTGACAACCCTTCAAGGCTGAAGGGTATGAAATAGGCTGACAGGCCTGAAGCTTACGGTTCTAACAAAACCATGACTTGGCCACCACGCATGAGTATATAAGGGAATAACTTGTATCCCACGCTGAATGTTAGTCTCCTACAAGAAAAGGGTTCCGCGATCTACGGACTCCTATATGGAAAAGACTTCTACTCCAAGGAAGAGAGGTCAACCCTCGACTACTATAAAAGCCCCAATACCCTCACAAATCAAGGTACGCATAATTACACCCTCTCTAGCACTCTAGAGTTGTAAAAGGTTCTAACTTGACCTACGGAGGGTATTTGGCTGGCATCACACTGGTGCTCTCTGTTAGGTCTCCTCTTTTTTGTTGTGCAAGTGTCGTTTCGAGTGTGCAAATATCGTGTGACTTGCTAGTGATATTTTCGGCATCATTAGTTGGCGCCGTCTGTGGGAAAACGTTTTAACGACTTGTAAGCCATATTATCGCTTCCCGAACGAAGAGTTGCATGGTACTTACTCGCTCGATGGCGACCACCAACAACGTTCAAGGAGACGAACCACACCCAACAGCACTCGAGAGATAGGTGCAGACTCTCACTGCAGTCGTGAAACGCCTCACTTAGCAAAACAACGATCTGGAGGAACAGTTACGCCAGAAAAATGCAGGTCACGGCACTCAAGAACAGGACCAAGAAGGCACTAGCGCCGATAGAAGAGAAAGAGAAGGACCAGAAGGCAGTAACGCTCCGAGTAGACCGGAGCGACAGAATTTAAGCATGCCATCCCTCACGGATGCAACTCAACCACACATTGCCACGGAGATACAGGCAATAAAGGAGCAAATAGAGGTCATGATGAACGCCCTCAAAGGGCGGGTGTCCAGCGACCTTGACAATCTGGTAAATCACACCGACTCGCCATTCATTACAGCTGTCAATTCCTTCTCCCTACCACATAAATTTCGCATGTCGCATATAGACAGTTACGACGGAGTGAAGGACCCACTGGATCACCTGGAGACCTTCAAGACTTTAATGCACCTTCAAGGGGTAGCAGACGAAATCATGTGTAAGGCCTTCCCTACAACGCTGAAGGGCCCCACCAGGGTATGGGTCAGCCGACTGACGTTGAACTCTATCAACAGTTTTAAGGAGCTAAGCACTTAGTTCACTACACACTTTATTGGAGGGCACAGATATAAGAAGTCCACGACGTGCTTGATGAGTATCAAGCAACGAGAGGATGAGACACTGAGATCCTACATAACGCGCTTCAATAAGGAAGCGCTCTCGATCGACGAAGTCAACGACAAAATACTTGTAGCAACCTTTACAAATGGGTTGCGAAAAGGTAAGTTTTTGTCCTCACTATACAAAAATGACCTGAAGGCAATGTCGAAAGTACTCTACAGGGCCACCAAATACATGAATGCTGAGGACACGCTGCAGGCTCGAGAGGAAAAGCCAAGAAAAAAGGAGAGACCGGAAGATGTACGGCAAGACCAAGGGTGGAAGAAGCCGAGGACAGGAGACCGAAGAGATGAAAGGCGTTCTAAGCCCTCAGGAGGAAGGTTCACAAGCTTCACTCCGCTAACCACCCCGATAGATTAAGTCCTAATGCAAATCAAGGACGAAGGGGCTCTGACCTTCCCCGGAAAGCTGAAGGGAGATCCTAGCAAGCGTTCTAGAGACAAATATTGCCACTTCCATCGAGGCCACGCCATGACATAGCCAATTGTTATGATTTAAAGTAGTAGATCGAGGCTCTCATAGGACAAGGGAAATTACAGAAGTTCATAAGCAAGGAAAGAACAGATCCACCGCCTCAAGAGCAGCCCCTCCGACGAGATAATGACCATCCTCAACCTCCCATCGATAACATAAGAATGATTGTAGGAGGAATGACTACCGAGTCATCCAAAAAGGCTCGGAAGACGTACCTCAGGATGGTCCAGAACGTCCAGCTGATGGGCCCAGTACCAAAAATAGCACGAAGAGAAGGCCCTATCATCAGGTTCTCAAAAGAGGATGCGCGACATCTTCACCATCCGCACGACGATGCACTTGTCGTCAGCCTACGAGTAGGGGACTACAACTTGCACCGGGTGCTGGTCGACAATGGGAGCTTAGCAAACATCCTGTATTACCCAACGTTCCAACAAATGAGAATTGGCAGAGAACAATTGATTCCAACGAATGCCCCACTCATCGGTTTCAAAGGAACAAGGGTATTTCCCTTAGGTGTGATTACACTGTCTGTAACGGTAGGCGACTATCCTCAGCAAATCACCAAGGACGTGACGTTCCTCATGGTCGACTGTTCGTCCGCCTACAACGCTATCTTAGGGCGACCCACCCTCAATTCATGGAAGGCAGGGACCTCGACTTACCATTTGATGATTAAATTCCCTACCGATTATGGAGTAGGAGAACTATGCAGAAATCAAGTGGCCGCACGCAAGTGCTATGTGGCCATGATGGAAATGGAGGACCACCTCTAGGCCATGAGCATAGAAGAACACCGAAGTGCGACGGAACCCGTTGAGCAGCTTGAAGAAATCCCTCTTGACGACTCCGCACCTGATCAGACAACAAAAATTGGAACCCTTGCCAATCTCGTTGTCCGACAAGCACTTACAGCCTTCCTCAAGAAGAATCGGGACGTGTTCGCCTGGAATGACGAGGACATGCCAGGAATAGACCCTTTAGTCATGGTGCATAGGCTGAATGTATCACCCTCCTTTCCACTCATCCGACAGAAGAAGCGGATGTTTGCCCTAGAACGAGATCGGGCCATAGCCAAAGAAGTCTGCAAGCTACAGAAGGCGAACTTTATTAGGGAAGTTTACTACCCCGATTGGCTAGCAAATGTAGTGATGGTCAGGAAAGCTAGCGGGAAGTGGAGGATGTGCGTAGACTGCACCGACCTAAACAAAGCGTGCCCAAAAGACAGCTATCCCCTCCCGAGGGTTGACACTCTAGTAGACTCTACAGCTCAACACCAGCTGTTAAGTTTTATGGACGCTTTCTCTGGTTACAACCAAATCTAGATGCACGAAGCCGATCAAGAGAAAACTTCGTTCGTAACTAGCCAAGGCCTCTTCTGTTACAAAGTAATGCCGTTTAGTCTAAAAAACACGAGCGCGACGTATCAAAGGCTCATGAACAAGATGTTTGCACAGCAAATTGGGAGGAATGTCCAAGTCTACGTTGATGACATACTGGTGAAAAGCCGAAGGGAGGAAGATCAGCTGAAGGACCTCAAGGAGACATTCGACACTCTTCGGTCTTACAACATGAAGCTTAATCTAGGAAAGTGCGCCTTCGGGGTGACAGCAGAAAAATTCCTAGGATTCATGGTGTCACAGATGGGCATCGAAGCCAACCCGGACAAAATCCGGGCTATAGTGGAGATGGCACCACCAAAAAATGTGAAGGAAGTACAAAGCCTCAATGGCAAGATAGCAGCGCTAAATAGGTTTGCATCAAGGGCGATGGACAAGTGCGTACCCTTCTTTCGCACACTGAAAAGATCTCTCAAGTGGACTGCCGAGTGCCAGCAAGCATTCGAGGAGTTGAAAACTTATCTCTCTTCCCCACCACTGCTAAGTCCCTCGCAACCAGGTGAAGCACTTTTTCTCTATCTTGCTATCTCCCCAGCCACCGTCAGCACCGCCTTGATTAGAGAAAAAGAAAGAATGCAGAAACCTGTCTATTACACCAGTCGGGCACTACATGAAGCCGAAGAAAGATATCTGCCCATGGAAAAGCTCGCATTCGTGCTAGTAACAGCAGCACGCAAACTCAAGCCATATTAGCCCACACGATGATCGTCCTAACTGATAAGTCTTTGCAACAAGCGATGAACAACCTTGAAGCTGTTGGACGTGTGGCGCTATGGGCTATAGAATTAAGTGAGTTTGACATCCAGTACTGCCCGCGAACCACCATTAAAGGACAGGTCATTGCAGATTTCATAGCTGAGTTTATAAATGACGAAGATAGGGGGCCAGAAGAATCTCCCCAATGGAGCATACATGTAGACGGATCCTCCAACAAGCAGGCTGGGGGAGCTAGTGTCGTACTATAGTCACCCGAAGGAGACACGATCGAGTGTATGGTCCACCTTGAGTTTCCTACCACCAACAATGAGGCGGAATACGAAACTTTGGTAGCAAGGCTTGACCTCGCCAAAGCTGCAGAAGCCAAGAGCGTGATCATTTACTGCGACTCTCAGGTTATGACCAACCAGATAAATAAGGATTATGAGTGTAAAGGTGAAAGAATGAAGAAGTATCTGGACCAAGCAAGGAGGAGGGTAAACAAGTTGAAGGCCGAAATTATACAGATCCCCCAAGGAGAAAACGAGCGAGCTAACCATATATTCGGCCAAAGCTGCTTCAGCCGAACATATGGCCACCCTTGGTAATGTACTCTCTTTCATTCAGCTCTTTCCATTTATAAATTCCGTCGATGTACAAGAGCTTGGTTCCAAAAGCGATTGGATCACGTCGTTAGTCTCTTACTTGAAGAACGGCATATTGCCAGACGAAAAGGAAGCTGCAAGAAAACTGAAGGTCCAAGTAGCGAGGTTCGTTTTGATAAAGGATGTCTTGTACAAAAGAGGTTTCTCCCACCCCTACCTAAGATGCTTAGATCCTAAATAAGCAGACTACGTCATGAGAGAGGTATACGAGGGAATCTGCGGAAACCACTCAGGGTCGAGATCATTAGTGCACAAGCTAGTACGAATGGGGTACTTTTAGCCAACCATGCAGAAGGATGCCGAGGCTTATGTAAAAACCTGCGACAAGTGCCAAAGGTTCAGCAATGTTATCAGACAACCACCCGAAGAACTTACCCCGATGACGGCACCATGGACATTCGCTCAATAAGGACTAGACATCATAGGGTCATTCCCTATGGCGATACGACAGTTGAAGTTTCTGGTAGTGGGCATCGGCTACTTTACAAAGTGGGTGGAAGCTGAAGCCTTGGCCACCATTACGGAAAAGAACGTATGGAGTTTCGTCTGGCGATGTATCATATGCAGATTTGGCATCCCTAGAGTCTTAGTCTCGGACAACGGGAAGCAATTCGACAACGACTCCTTCCGAGACTTCTGCTCGCAGTTGGGGATACAGAACCACTACTCCTCCCCCGCCCACCCTCAAGCCAACAGACAGGTCGAAGTCACAAACTGATCCTTGCTGAAAATTAGCAAGACTCGGCTCAAGGGAGCAAAGGGTATATAGGCAGAAGAGTTGCCGAGCATACTTTGGGCCTACAGGACTATAGCAAGGACACCAACAGGAGAGACACCATTCTGACTAACATATGAGAGCGTAGCAGTCATCCCAGCCGAAGTCAGCCTTACAAGCTACAGGGTGCACAACCACAACGAAAGGAAAAATGACGAGGCCATATGTTTACAGCTCATCTGATGGACGAAGTCAGGACAGCGGCAGAACAAAGGCTCGCACAGTACCAAGACCGCATGGCCAAGCACTACAACTCCTGGGTCAGACACAGAGACTTCTAGGTTGGAGACCTCGTTCTAAGGAAATTCATGGGTGCAGCAAGAGACCCAACTCAAGGAAAACTCGGCCCAAATTGGGAAGGACCTTACCGAGTCACGGCGTGGCAGAGGAAGGGCACCTACCATCTGGAGACACTAGACGGACGAAAGTTGCCACATCCTTGGAATGCTGAACACTTGCGAAAATACTACCAGTAGAGATGATAACGTGAAGAGTAACACCCCCACCCCTTTATTCATAAGTTTACTACAAAAAATTTTAGTTATACTCCTCAGATTTATCATTTACTTTAGTTTTTGCTACAAAAGCCCAAAGGGCAAGTTTTTTACTTTGGTTTTTGCTACAATAAGCCCAAAGGGCAGGATTTCATTTTTTGAACTAATTTTTATATAAATGCATGGCAATAAGAGGAGTTTATTCAAAATTACTGAAGTTTCTACTTACAAGTCCAAGTCCATAAGATGGACGAAGCTATGTAACCGACGGTCTAATAAAAGACTGACGAATTGGCCAAAGTCCACGAGATGGACAAAACTACATAACTGATGGTCTAATAAAAGATTGATGAATTAGCCAAGTCCATAAGATGGACAAAGCTATGTAACTGACGGTCTAATGAAAGACTGATGAATTGGCCAAGTCCATAGAATAAATGAAGCCATAAAACTGACGGTCTAATAAAAGACTAAAATAGCTAACAGCTTAATAAAAGACCAACGAGTTGGCCGAGTCCATAAAATGAAGCTGACAGTCTTATAAGAGACTGAGGTGTTGCCCAAATCCACCAAGTAAACAAGGTCATAAAGCTAAACAATCTAACAAAAGACACAAAGTGGTCAAGTCCACAGTATGGACGACACTATAAAGCTTACAGTCCTACATAAAATGACCTCATCTCAAAAAGTAATAAATTATCAAAACTTGGCAAGTCCATAAGGTGGATGACCATAACCCAAGGCAATATGTTGCAACAGACTAAAAGTCTGGGAAAAATACAAGTCTATTGATCCATAAAGTAGATGAATCTCGCCTAATAAAATAGACAAAGTCATTAAAAGTAACGGGCTCACCAAAATGACCGTCTGCTCGTAAAATTGTCAAAACTGACGACTTAATTAAGCCAACGGTTCCATTTAACTGATGGTGTTATTGAACTAGACGGGTCCGTAATCATCATTCACTACCTTTAAAAACATAACCTACAAATAGGCTGACAAGCCCAACCTACGGCTAGGAGATAGCCTTAGCAAGAAAAAGAAGCGCATAAGCAAATGGTCATACATACATGTTTAAAAACGACGGGTATCATAAGCAAAAATAAACTGGGTGCAAATAGAAGCCCCAAAAACCAAGGGGGCACTTAAAAATATTGTTTGTAGACAAAAAAATAAATAAATAAATAAAACTATTACAAGAGATGAAACTACGACTGGGAAGAAAGAGCGTCACTTAAAGCATTGTTTACTTTTTCTGAACAGGAGGGTTGTCTATGTCTAGATCCTCCACAGAAGGATTGGAAGTAGTGACGGGAGGGTTCGCAACGGGCTGGGCTAGAACAACACCGTCATCTTGAGGAGGATCCGCAAAGTCGTCACCCTCGACAATAACAGTGTCATTAACAGGCGTCGTTGGTGGGAGCCCATCTATAGTTATCCCGAATAAATCCAATTCAGGGAAGGCCAACGCAACTTGCTTCAAGCAGTCGTCGAACCCAACATCATAGTATCTGCTACAGGAATTGATATAGGAATCTGACTCCTTGAACTCCTAGACCGCGTCAACCCCAGCCGTCTCTACCTCCTTATAAAGGGCCGTCAGCTCTTGTTCTAATTTCTCCTACTGACGACCTACCTCCTCTAACTTCTATTTCATCCCTTTCAGCTCAACATTCAACAGACGCATGGCCTCCTTGTACTGAGCCTGCTAATTTAGCATATTAGCATTATGTTTACTGACACGAGTGACGACACCCTCCTTGGCCACGCACTGGTCCTAAAGCGCCTTTACGCAAACCAATGCCTAGAAAAGGATACAACCGTCAGTCATTAAACAAGAAGGAGATAAGAGAAGAGCCAATTAGGGGAGACGGCTTACCCGTGTGAGGTCAAACAAAGCTGACGCCCCTAGCTCCTCCGTCCCCAACAGTGCACAAGGATCTATGTCTGTCGGCTTTATAAGCAATTCTACTGCTTCGACGACAAAGTCCTTGTGCGTCAATAGGCAACAGGACCCCTCCAGGACAGGACTGGAAGAAGTCATCACACCATTTCCTACTCCGTGGCCTAACTTGGGGGTTGACTTCTCTGAGGGCTCATTCCCAGAAATGACGGCTACCTTTTTAAAGGGAGGGTTGTCATCCCCGTTGGGTTTCCTTTTCGAGGAACTCTTAGTGACGGTTTTGGGGGTTGAGGAGGATGTCATCTCCCCCTTTGCCCTCTTTTTCTCTTTCTGACAAGTAGCGACAGCCCTTATCCGTTGCTTAGTTGCATCCATCTCTACAAAAGAAACACATAAGAGGAACTGACAACAAAAATGCTGAAAATGACGGGACCATATGATCAAACTACTCACGATGGCGAGAAAATTCTTCTAACTTGCAAGCCTCAGACGTTGGTTCAGGACCCCCGCAGTACGCATGAAGAGTGTCAAGAGTAATTAAATCTTGACACGATCGCTCTTCTAATGGAATCTCTAAAACCCGACGGATAAAATCTTCCTACTCTTCGGTTATTAGGGGACGAGTGTTGGCTGAAAAAGAAAAGCAAGTTGACAACGTTAAAACCATTCAAAAATAGATAAGTTATTACATGTAAAAACTGACAGGGACAAAAGCTGACAGCTAAAACTTGACTCCCTGACAAACGCCCAAGTATTATCAAAATAACCATGAGGCATCGTCTCCCATTCTTCTTGATGGCACACCCAGTCCGTCCATTTAACAAAAAAGAACCTACTCTTCCAGACTTTATTAGAATCTAGCATCTCAGACAACAATCTCAAATCCTTCTCCCTGACGGCAAAATGGTACATCCCCTTGGAAGAAGAAAGGTGTCGGGGTCTGTACTAATAAAAGAATTCATCTAAGGAAAGCTGACAGTGTCCTCCACTCAAACGACCCCATAATATCTCAACACCTATAAAGATCCTCCACGAGTTTGGAGCAATCTAACTAATGGACAACCTAAGAAAATCAGCCAGCTGACGGTGTAAGGCCGTTAGGGGCAGTCTGAGCCCCGCATCAAACATGGCATCATACATACCAAAGTCTATAGTTCTTCCCGTATAGCATTTTTCACCTTCCCTAGGGAGACGGATGGGAATATGGTCGGGGATTTGGAAACGGACGCGCAACTCTTTGAAAATTTTGTCAGTCATTTTTGGAAGAGACTTATTTACAGCCCACTTTGCGGGAAGGATGAAGGGACAGTTACCTCCAGGACTTCCAGAAATCCCTTCACAGGATTCCTCGTCGCCTTCATCCCCGTCACTACCCCTCTCTTCTTCCACCTCAACTTCACTCTCCTCACCTACTACCTCCTCCTGACCTTCGTCTCCATGACTTTCTACCTCCTCGTTAGGAGTTTAGGCTGGCGTCTCCCTCTCTGACGACCAGGAAAAACTCCAGGACTTACAACCTAAACCAAATACCTCGTCGTAGCTCGCTCCATAGCGAACTGACGACCGATCACTCGACGTGTCACTTGACATCTGGCTACCTACAAGTGACAAGTGTATTCTAAGCACCTAGGATGACGACCTCGCTTTAAAGAAATCAATCGAAATAAAGCAAATACAAAGAAAGAAAAAGAACTTACGAGTTTCTCAAAACAGGTGACGGTTGAAGAAATGACGGTAGCAACATAAGCAACAGTAAGGGAGGATTGACAGAAGATGGGCGACGGATTTTCTCTCTAGGAATCAGTAAAGATGAAATAGGAAAAATGAGGAGAGGTGGACTATATATAAAAGGAAAAAAGCATGGAAGACAAAGTGACGCCCTCGTCCAGAAGCGGAGCCAACCGGAATACGCCACGTGTCTGAACATTTAATACTGGCTGCATCGCATATGAGTTATTTTCTCTCTCCTGGACAAAAGTAAAAGGTAGCAACAAAAGATATAACTCCATCTACCCGTCAATTTAAACTAATGGGAACATGGAGTAAGGGGCGACTGATAAGTGTAAATAATAAAGGCAAGGCGCTCCAGGATTAACCCGTCGGTTTAAAGCCTGTAGCTTATGCTGATGGGCTAAGTTATGAAGAGAGCTGAAGACCCTAAAGGCTAACGACCCTTCATGGTTGAAGGGTATGAAATAAGTTGACGGGCCTGAAGCTGACAATTCTAACAAAACCATGACTTGGCCACCACACATAAGTATATAAAGGAATAACTTATATCCCATGCTAAATGTTAGTCTCCTATAAGGAAAAGGTTCCACAATCTACAGACTCCTATATGGAAAAGACTTTTACTCCGAGGAAGAGAGGTCAACCCTCAATTACTATAAAAGCCTCAATCCCCTCACAAATCAAGGTATGCATAATTACACCCTTTCTTTTCTAGCACTCTAGAGTTGTAAAAGTTTCTAACTTGACATTCGGAGGGTATTTGGCCAGCATCACACCGATGCTCTCTGTTAAGTCTCCTCTTTTTTGTTGTGCAGGTGTCGTTTCGAGTGTGCAAATATCGTGTGACTCGCTGGTGATATTTTCGGCATCATCAGTTGTAATAATGATATAAGGTTAGAAAGCATTCATTTGTTAAATGAATAAAGTGAAAATTCAAGTTATGAAATTTTCTAAGTGAAAATTCGAAATTCAGTATGTTCGATCGATCGAAACTTTTGCTCGACCAATTGAAGTGTTGAAGAAAACTATCTTAGAGTCTTTGCCTGGTTCAATCGATACTCGATTCTTGTTCGATCGATCAAAAAGAGTTTTTGATCGATGCTCCTTTCCTCTCAATCAATCAAAACTCATGAAAACTAAATTTCTGCAGAATTTTTTTATAACTGTTTTGAATGTTTGAAAATGTTTCAAGCCTTGTAAATGGTTTTATGAAACATTTTAACTTTCCATATGTACGTTTTGAAAGGTTATAACCCTATGTGTATAAATAAATATTTATGTTTACTTGGAAAAAAAAAAAAAAAAAAAAAGTAAGCTTAAAGAAATACAAGACTTCCTATGAGTATTCTCCAAAATTGCTATTTGTAGAACCCAATAACTTGGGGACAAGTTTTTAGAAGCTCTTTAACAACTTGCGTATGGGGACAAATATTGTCTAAGGTTAACATTCAATTATACTTCAGAGTCAATTACTAATTTCTCTTTACTTGATGTATTCATTTTGTTCTTTCATTCTTATTTCTTGATTTGGTGAAATCCCCAACAATAAATGTGTCGCTGTTCAAGCTTTGAATTTCTATAATCCCAAATTATAGATTCATGTACATTTTGTTTCTTCATTGCTTTCTTCCATCCAAATTAATAGTGTTGCAATAATGTTAGCAAAGTCGGCTATTTTTATTAATGATGGTTGTAATTGGTTGGAAGATTCGTTTGCTTAGTTTATGCAAGTTGTCATTTCTGATGTACCAATGTAATATTCATCCTTAATTAAATAGTTTTTTTTTAAATAGTTGGCAAACACAGTAATTTGATATCTCAATCAAAAGAGTGTAAAGAGTCCAAAATTTCTTGATGACATTATGTAATCAGTTCGGGACAAATTCTGGATTTGGAATTATTCATCATCACTAATTATTTATGGTTTGAAAATTTGGTTAAATTTAAGGATAATTTATGCATCCAAATTTTACTCGGATCCAATAGCCTAAGGGCAAAGCAATCACTTGGTTAAACGAGACCACAAATTCATTTGAAAATTGAAATGTTAATCTGTAGTCATGGACTACTGTAGAATTGGACCCTTTTATGTGGGTAAGCTTTACATAAGGATTTTACATGTTCAATTGGATGGGAAAATGTTTACGTGTGACGGTGTGAGTGTAGGTTCAGGTGTGTTCACTTTTCTATACAAGATTTACTCACGCTCAAATCCATCTATTTCAATAATTGGCAAACACATAAATCTCGAATTGCAATAAATAAGAAGCTTTGACATTCAGATAAAAAAATTAAAAAAAAAATTAAAAATTAAAAAAAAAAAAAAAAAAAAAAAAAAAAAAAAACCCTCTTAAGTGAAATTTTTAGGAATTACTAGCCTCTGAACACGCACGTGGAGCTTTTAAATTTTTTATGTAAAGATTAAATTTCTTTCATCATAATTCTAGGTTGCTACATTTTTTAATCACAAAATTTTCTAGGGGTGTGGTGAGATTTTTATACGAAAAAATTATTTCACACACACATAACACTCATCATACCCCTAAGAATTGTTGTTATTGAAAAATATAGAAATCCCAAATTATGATGAATGAAAATTAATCTTAAAAAAAAAAATTAAGAGCCTCTAAGCATGCTCAAAGGCTAGTTCTTATTAAGAACGTAAAATTACAAGTATGAATTATCTCCAAAATACACACACGCACAAAAGTATGAACTGTGAAGAATTCTTTTATACGTATTGTCTTTTTTGGTAATTTACATCTTAAACCACAATTTTAATAAATGCTTACTAAACGCTTAGTTTTTTCAAAAAGCACTGTTTAACCGTTTTTACCGAACATTTTGCTTTTTTAAAAAGTTCAAATTAAGAAGAGTTTTTTACAACTACCACTATTCAAAAAAAAAAAAAAAAAACATACACACACCCAATTTCAAAAAGCTGAACCAAATTCATCCTATGTTGATCACTTAGATTGTAACTCCTTTGTGAACTTTTTATTTGTCTTCATTTCTTTTCCAGAATTTTTTTTATTGTGTGTATTATGTTTTGTTCTTTTTCTTTTTTGAGAAATAAACACACACACACACGAATGAGAGGGAATGAGATTCTAACACAAAGGCACACTACAAACTTCACTAAAAAATTGCGGTAACCTTTTAAGTATGTATATATCTATATGACACACTCACACACAAATAGAAGGAAATGTAATTCTAAAACAAAAGCACAACACAAATTTCACTCAAAAGCCATGATAACTTTTTAAGTATGTATATGTCTATATGAAAAAGTTTTGTTACAAACTTAATTGTAGCAAATGGCTACAACTTCCACTTAACATAGCTATGGAATGAATATGGTTAATGATTGCATGGCACATCTCAGTATAGTCGTACAAAATAAAAATACTGTAACCATATAGATTCGCATGACATACTATTTTATAGGAATGGTACAAATAATATGAATTTTTTCGCAATAGAAATGAGAACATCACCCAGATTTCTTTCTCCTTAATCATTAAACTGTTAAAGACAACTGATGGCAAAAGTACTGCCAAATTCAAACACGGCGTCCTGTTAATAACAGATTTCTTTGCCTTCCTAATGAATTCAACCATTACTTTAGCATCACATTTGGTGGATTGAAACAAACCTTCTAGTAATTTAATGTGCCCTTGATAAATCTTACCATCCTCCACAATAAGAAAGATATTGTTGAAGGATAACCGAGGCCATTCCATAGAGTTCAACAATTTTTCTGGTTGGAGCGTGGAATGCTAAGAAAAATCCTACCGTTCCTCTACATATAAGCTACACCCAAATCCACAATCTAAATAACAAGCTTGAGATCTACTTAAAAAAGAAAAAATAAAGTAACAATCATACATGGATCAAGTCAAACTAACTTTCAAAAATGATAACTGAAGACATGCAAAACCAAAAACAAAGTAGGTAGAGTAAAAATGAAACGAATCTACTAAAACCCGGAAGCAAATGAGAAAGATGTGAAGCCTGAGTTCAAAGGTCACATTCTTGAATCTGTAAAGTAACAGTTACTTAGCATTACTTCAAAAACTTCTACGTTGTAGATATTTTCATAAACACCTTCACTGCATACCCAAAATCAACGTTTTTGGGTATTTTCACAAACTGCTAAGAATGACCACCATGTCAAACTCAACAATTAAAATCAACCAAGTGTTATATTTGTGTGGCCAATGAGCTCTAGCTCAATACCTACTGGATGAGATCATGGGTTCAATACCTACTGGATGTGTGTGTAACTTTATACTGATTAAGAAAGTGTCAAATTTGTCCAACTAATTACACTGAACAAGGATACACAGGTCGGCACATTTTGGTCAATACGTAAGTACTCGGTCATGACATACACAATGGGCAAATCACTATAATGGTTATGGTGGCGACTTACTGAACATTTTCTCCAAAATGGAAAGGTCTCATGATCCAGATTTACAGACCCCTCAGATTCTTACTTTTAATTATATTCATGTCGTTTTGCAAGAGAGGAAGCCGGGGGTGGGGGGTGGGGAGTAATGTTTTATGCACCAAAAGTCTTTGGATGCTACCTACAGATTTATTTCAGAGTCAGAATCTATCAAACCACTTAATTAAGAGACACATAAAGACAATTTCTGGATGAAATAATTGCCAGTTCCTTATATGGCTTTAAAATTGGCCGTTGAAGATGCACCAAATGGTTTATCTAAACTCCACGGAAAGACAATTCACATGGTGGGAGCGGTGATGAATGTTGAAGGGAGTGTCCACAAATTGTACGTGGGTCTACCAGTCCCATTTCATGACAACGCAAAAGCATTAAAGATAAGTGTAGTGATTAGCATGAAGATGAAAAATGGGAAAATCACAATGAGTTACAATAGAACCATTTCGGTTTCCCCTATTAATTAACTCAAACAACGACCCCAGTGCTACAAGCCAATACAATATAAATTTTTTTGGACTCTGTATGTTAGTAGAATGCCCAGGCAGCATTGGTGCAAACTTTCTACTGCAAGAAAATTGATATAATCTGCTCCTATTTTAACTGCCACTTGTCCTAGGAAACCTTGTACCATTTTAGAAATAATATTGTCATTGTAAAGTTCTCAATATATGGTAATATTGAATATGTCGCCCACAAATAAAAAGCTTAAAGATTTTGGAAAACTATAAATTTCAAGGTGTTTCAAGACACGTACATAGTCAAATAAATTACTAATCCAAAATACAAAAACAATTGTTGCACAGTTAGTAGCACAATTTATACTGTTGAATTATAAATGAACTAGCAAGTAAAACAAAAGGCAGAAATTTCTTGAATGAAGGACAGCACAAATCCTCTGGCTTCAATTTTTCAACAGTATAAATTTCTTGACATAACATTATCCACAAAGATCATTTGCGAGCTTCAGCCTTCTTCTGTTCTTTGGCTGAAATAAATGACATTATTAGTATCAAGATGTTAAATATTTAAAATAAAAAAATAAAAGAGACAAGGCAACCTATAATGATCTCAAAATCATACCAGCTTTTTCTTCTTCTCGCTTTTTAGCAGCTTCTGCCCTTTGTTCACGTATAAGGGATAAACGCTCTGCATGAGCAACCAAAAGAAAACATTAAAAGGCCTGCAATATTTCTTCCCTGCATGAACAGAAAAATGTAAACACACCCTAAAGAATATTTCAATAATCCCTACATTGCTCACTTTCCTTTGATCTTGGCCAATAAACCATCAAAATTTAGACAATATCAAACAAGATAAAAACATAACAGAAAGAAGTAATAGAAGTATTTGTAACTACAAAACAAATCTAATTAATTTGTAACTTAATGAAAAAGTTAAGATTGCAGGCAATTTTTATCTGCATACTGAAAATCAGCATCCATAGCCAACATTATATATAAACTCCAAAGCTGAAACAATTGATTAAAAAGTGAAAAGAGGAGTTTATCATGGTCAATAACCTAAATCTTTCCTTGCTTGTTCTGTTTTCCCCTGTTCTTGCAATCTCATATACCGCTCGTGAGCTTTCTGCTTCTCTAACTCCTCTCTGCAAGATGGACAAAATTGGAAGATATATATACTTCACATGAATGTTTTAAAAACTAAAATGAAGTATGCACTGCATAGAAGCTAGGTGTTTTTCTACGAAAACCCAAAGTTTTATCTTTAGGAAAGATCAAATAATTTTAGAAAACCACAAGTTCTCTTTTTCATAGACAAAAAGAACTCCCACTTAAGAAACAGATCATATATTGTCCCCTTGAAGGAAGAAAGTGACCATTCACAAACCTTTCACGCCTGGAAAGTTCGGTTGTTTTCCCTAACTGCACAAGAAAAAATATCATTACTTTTTAGTGGGTTTTATTTTATGACTGATGGTATGTATGAGAAATTTGGTAGCACTTACATCAACATCTCTTGCTTTCACAGACTTTGGCTTTACCAAATTAGGATTTTCAATCTCAATAATGCCTTGTGTGCCTTTCCGCTTCTGCAAATATTATATGAGAATAAGTATTAGTTTTCATTCGAATGAACCAACCCATAAGATAAACCAAAAATAAGGAAATAAAGCCTTCAACATAGATAACTGGTAATAGTAACTAACCTCAAGGCTTTCTTCAGATTCTTCTCCAGATTCTTCTTCAGATCCTTCATCGGACTCTTCCCTAGATTCTTCCTCTTCATGTTCAGCTTCATGCTAATAACATCAAAAAGTTTCACTTGCTTATAATACCATAAATTAAAATTTTACCACATAAAATATGCATATGAACATAAGACAAATTAACGAAAAACTTTGAATTAATTAATAATGCGCATCACAAAAACACTTCTGTGAGCGAGAGTGCACAAGAGAGGGAGAAACCTGTCTAAAAGTGCGAGGACGGGTGGAGGTACCAGCAACTGCAATCATTAAATCACAAACAAAAAATTTTAAAGTCAGTAATACGAAACTTTGCCACCATTAAAGTAATACTCTTTTAACTTCATCTCAAATTGAAGTAGATACCAATATGCAAATGAAAAATCCATTTACCATTCTACTACCAAACCTACAGAAATCCATATCCAAAATATATTCTTATTTGTTAGATTATGCAAAACATAATGGGAAAGAAGAGACATTAATTGGTATTGACGATGAAGCAGGTGTTGATGACATACTAGAAGACATTGGCATGTGGTAATGTTCATGTTACATTTTACAATACCCTTATGGCTTATGTTCCCTTCCCAATCTCTCCAAAAAAAAAAATTTACTGGAGTATATAAAAAAAAAAAGGTAGTACTCTTATAATTGTTAACTATTTAGACTCATACCACCGCGTACCCTTGGTGCGGTAGTCACTTTACAAGTATAAGTGCTTATGGGGTGGGGGGGCAATGGCCGGAGTTCAAGTCTCCAAGGGAGAGCTTCACACACATATACACTTAAATTAGGTTAGAGTAGAAATTCTATCTTATAAAAAAAAAAAAAAATTTAAAAAAACTGTTTAGACTCATATTCTTTCACTTGCTTTTTACTATTTTTTGATAATGTAGGGAACCTTTATAAAGAAGAGCCTTTGGACCCGCCTCTAGCTAGTAAAACCTATGAGCAACCAATGTCACCCACTAGAACCAGTTGCTAGGTAATCCAAGCGAGCATTCAGCCCTGTCTGTTAATCATTTTTATGCTCATGTGGATATTCAGACATTCTTTCGCTAGCTGTGATGCCTATGAAAAATTTTTGAAGCCCAAAAAGAATATATGGGAATAAAAGGAGTATCAAGTGCCAACATCTGTTAGTGAATCAGTTTTTTTCTTTAACAACTATTTGACAAATTCAGTTTTCTTTTCTTAATTTCGGCATTTTCGTAAGGCAGATCAAATAAATCTTAGTTGTATTTTCCAAATCAAATTCAAAGCTTGTACTCTGAAATTTCAACAATCCAGAGTAACAATATTTCACATAAAAATCATTTGCCCCAACACAACATTAATTTAAAATTCACATAAACTAATTTTGTTTTAATAAAAGAAATAAATAAAAATAAAACAAATATTAATTCATAGTCTTCAGCTAACCCAAAATCATATTAATTCAAGAATATTGTCTTATTAACTAAACAAATAATCATATTAATTCAGTAACAAAAACCTAAGTTCAAAAATTCAAAACATAAATTTAAAATTAATTGCAGACACAGAAAGATATGATTTGAAAAAAAAAAAAACATAAAACTAAGGAAGGAAGAGTGGTAATTACGGATATCCTCGGGAGTGGAGAACTGGCGTTTGCCAGTGGGCTTGTTCTTGTACTTTCCTCGTCCCATTGATTCCGATGATAAATTTAACTAAACCCTAACCTATCTGTGTTTTTTTCTTTCTTCTTCAGAGCCTGAGAGGTTCGCTTTTGTTTGGTTTTTTTTTTTTTTTTTTCCACTCTGCTTCCCAAAACCCTAGAGGTAGAGAGAGAGAGAGAGAGAGAGAGAGAGAGCGGGGTCTTTGTTTCGGTGGACTTTTATTTATGGGTTTCGGTGTTCACGGGTCGGATCATGCGACGGGATAGATAGATGAATGAAATTTCTAAAATTTGTTCGATTTTGGACTTCTCAGGTCAGCAGACAGGTTCGGATTGGGTTCGGGCTTCCAGTTTTGGGCCTTTTTACTTTTATGAAGATATTTTCAGGCCATTCTTCTATTACAATATGAATTTTTTTTTTTTTTTTTTTTAATGATTCCTAGACATGGTGAAATTGAACCTAACCTGAATCTGAATGAAAAATACTTAACCCAAGACTGAAATTTTTTATTCAGAATAAAAACGGATTAACCCATGACTTAACTTGGTTCTTCTCCTTTTTCTTTTTTTTTTTTTCTTTTTTTCAATTCATAATTGTTTGTTTCAGCTATTGAGCAATATGGTGTTGAAATAGAGAGAACATAATTTTGCCAAGTCTAAGGGTCCGTTTAGGTCCATTTAGTAATGTTGTTCTAGTAACGTTGTTTGTATTTTTTAGAAATACGTGTGGGTGAAAAAGTGTATGAAAATATGTGTAATGTTGTTTAAATATTGAAAACTGTTGTTTAAACAATGGTAACAAATGGCCCTAATTAACCAAAAACCAACACATAAAAAGGATAATAACCACTTATAATTGTCATTTCATGGAAAAGAAAAAAAAAAGAAAAAAAAAAGACAATATAATAACATAGTAAGGTAATGTAAAGTCAAATTTGAGATAAACACTCTAAACTAAAAGGCAAAACTCTTGTCTTTAAAAGAAACACTCAAATTAATTGTCGATAACTTCACTAATGTGGCGTTTGTACGGGAGAATTCATATTACTCTTGGCATCTAAATTGCAAGGAATTTCTGGGAATGTGATTCCTTGCAATCTAGATGCTTAGGAATGTAACTATTCCTATATTTGATTTCATTGAGAATCTCTGAAAATTCTTAAGGATGTGAGATAATAATGTTTAGTTTATTCTCAGGAATCTTAAATGAATTATTTATTTTCCTCATTCTATCCTTAGATTTGAATGTGAACTACCAAGTCCTTTAAAAAAGAAATTCTTCCTCTAAATAAATAATGAAAAATGGTTAAAATTATCAATTTATAAAAAATACAATTTTTTTTAAACTGGAGAATCTGGATACCCACATATTATAAAGGGAATTCACATTCCTACTAAGAGGGGTTTAAAGGAGGAATCTAGATCCCCCTAACATCTAATTCCCTAAAGTGATTTACAACCAAACATGGAAATTTTTAAACATTCTTAAGAAATCTAAAACATTACTCCGTACCAAACGCCACGTAAGTGTTTTTTTATTATTAAAATAAAATAAATAACCCCAACTCCACTAATGCAAACTCAAAATAGTCAACTACTAATATTAACGTTCTATTTGTTTCGATGATAATATTTTCTAGAAAAATGAGTTGTTTTTTAAAAAGTATTTTCTATAAAACTATCTTATTTTTCTATTTTTGGTAGCAACCTTAAATAAGTGGAAAAACAATCTTTTATCTTCCCTTATTTAGCTTTTTGTGAAATAAAGTTATTTTCCAAAAAAATTTAGTGGAAAAAAATCTCTAAATATAACTCATACTTTTTCTGTTACAGAGAGAGAGAGAGAGAGAGAGTACTAATGTAAAGATTGGGTGGCTAATAATGTGATGCAAATTCATAGTTAGGTGGAGGTGTGGGTGGTTTGATGCAAGCATGACCATGTCAATTGCAATGCGTTACGTCATGTTTGGTGTGCAAGGGCTGATCCAAGGGGGTCGAGGGGGGCAGTTGCCCCCTGGCCCGCTCAAAAAATACCCTTAGTTATTATAGCTAACATTTATGAAATATCCTTGCTTACTTTTTGTTTTTGGGTTTATTAAATGCCACTCTGTTTCTTTGGTCTTGAAACAGAGCACTACTTCTAAATAAACTATTGAGGAACCTTAAGTCCTCCACTAGCATGCCTTACACTGAATTTTTTAGTCTGTCCCTACCATATTATAATTTGAACCTGCTTAAAAAAATTAAAAAATAGATCACTCATGTGAGAAATATCTCAATAAATAAATACAATATTATGAATAAGCTTTTTTTTTTTTTGTAGAGTTTTGTCTTTGTATAATTACATTAAATATCACTTAGTATCATATATTATATATATTCACAAAATGTGTGTAAGTGCCCCCTCCTCCCCCCCCCCCCCCCCCCCGGGAACTCAAATCCTGCCTCTGCCACTGGTGGTGCGTGTTGCTATGCAGTCAATAGTGAAAGATGAAGCAATACTCTCTTTATGACTCTATTCAACTGGTATGAGTTTGAGATTTTTTTTTTTTTTTTTTTTAATAATAGAACCAAAAATCAGTAATCTAAGTTTTTTTTTGATAGGAAGTAATCTAAGTTTTTATTTTTTGTTTGAAGGGCTAAAAAGTGGACCAGCTCTCAACTTTTGTTCTTATTGTTTGGGCTAATTTTTCTTATTTTGAGTTATCGTTTTCTCACCCTATTACAAATAGTCCTCATTTACTAACAACTTGTCATATAAAATTTGTTATAAAAATATTGTGGACATATCATTTCTTAAGTTATTTATGTGAGAAACAAAAAACTTCTTACAACTAACATGTAGCACTTACTTAAAATCATAATCTCTAGAAAAATTATATGTCCACAACAAATTCTATATGGCAAATTGTTACAAGTTGTTATTGGTAGAGTAGAAAAGTAATTTAGTGGTAGGTTCAAATTAGAACCAATAACAACTAACTACCTATAATTTGTTGTGAAAATGTTGTGAACTAGCATTTCTCAAATAACTTATCTCATTCTTATAATAAGCTCTCTTTTTTTCTTTTTCTTTTTCTTTTTTGAGAAGAATATTCTTATAAACGTGCACAAATTTAAGTAAGTAAATTTCTCACATTCTAACTTTGAACTTAATTTTTAGATTGAATTTCATATATTACCTAAATCGTGCAAATTGAAATTCATCCTTCAACGAGAATCATTATTAGAATCTAATACAATATATTTTATCATTAACTTCATATCCTCATCATTCAAATCCAACATCATGCATTCTTCATTCCTTACATGCTTATTTGAACGAAACTAAAAAGCTTCAAACATTACTACTTAAAACGTCAGTAAATATAGGCCTAAGAACAGTAATTATATACGATGAAATGTCGGTTCATCTTATTTAGCTAACTTCCAAACTCATCCAAATATGAATACCATAAATTCATTTGAGCAGGGAACGCAGATTTTGAACATAGCTATCAATGTAGGAGTTTTCCAGCCCATCGCTCAACAAGAACTCTCTCCATTTAGCATGGTTGTCTCTTACCTCTTTCCCCACCGAACTATCTTCAAGACTTCATCCATTACAGCCCTCACTGCCTTGCACACACCCTCCCTTGTAAACAGCCCATCTTCCTCTCCTTTCTCAACTTCAAATCCCACTTTAAAATCTCTACCCATCAGCCTTGCATTGATAATTTGATCCCCAACACTAGGCAGCAAAACCATTTGACACTCAGTCACCATGGCCTCAGACAGAGAACCTGATCCACAATGTGTCACAAAGCACCCCACAGAAGGATGCCTTAGGATCAACTGTTGCTGAACCCAAGCCCCATGAACAACCCCTCTTCCCTCTAGTCTCTCTTCAAACCCTTCTGGCAATGCAAATTCAATTGTTTCAGTCCCCATGGGTGGTTTTAGTGCAGCCAAAAAAGGCATACCTGTTAGCTCAAAACCCAGAACTAGTTCTTGAAATTGATCTTTCTTTAAAATGCATTCACTTCCAAATGCACAAAATATCACAGTTTTGGGCTTGAAGCTATCCAACCACTTTGCCCATTTCTCTTCTAATGCTATAATTGGTGGCTCAGTCACTACTGGCCCTGCAAGAATCACAGGCTTTTTGAATTGTCTTTCAACGTAGTCACAGTAAGGCCCTTCCATCTCCTTGCAACTTTTGAAACTAATAGCATCAGAATCACTGAAAGAGATCATTTGGCGTTCAATGACTGATATGCCTCTGCCAAATTGTTTCGGTGTTGCAGAGGTAACTTGTCGAACTTCATGGGGAAATAGCTTGATTGAAGAAGGTGGGAAACTTGGTGGAGATGCCTTAAAATCAGCTTCCGTTAATGGTTTTTCGTTGATTTTTCTTTCTGGGCTTAACAAATACCCCACAGTCGCGGGGCCAATGATGCAATGATGTATAGACTTAATGCCTAGGCGGCGTGCCAACTGTGGTAACCAGTGAGTGAAATCATGGAATACAAAATGGGGTTTGAGATCACGAAGAAAACATTCAGTGGAGGGTGCAGTAAGGTCCATTGCAGTCATGATAAGGGAATGCAATGGGAAAGGAACATCTGAAGTAGTTTCAGAACCTGGAGAGAGGCCATCAACATGTGGAACAGTGATTGGGATGAAAGAAATGAGGTTTTTGTGCAGATTGAAAGGCTCTAGCTTAGCTTGAGTGTTGGTTGGCAACAAGAAAGAGACTCTGTGGCCTCTCTCAGCTAGCTTGTTCGAGATGTGGAGGAAGGAGGTTAGATGGCCCATGGCAAACCATGGGTACATCACTATGTGAAAGGATTTGTCACTCATTTTCTGCAAGACACAAAATACAAGTTAGAGAATTAAAAATAGAGATATATAGCTATTATAAAATAAAATACAAATTTTTGAAAAAGATATATATCTGATCTGCATATATATCTACAAATGAAGAGGGAGAGCTTATATATATATATATATATGAGCAAAATCTGTTATTAGCACTTTATGAACACACACTACTGTTTGTTATAAGTTATAACCAATGCTCTTGATATATATACCTGGCCCAATGAGACTAGGATATTCTTCTAATGGTAAGACTTCAAATTTTCTTTGGAGCCAAATGAAAATTTGAACGGGAAAATTAAGGCATAGGGTGCTTACGAAGCTCCTAGGAAGTGTAGAGAGACCTGATGCTGATGCTTCTACTGGGCTTGTTCTTGAAAATGAGCTTTCTTTTTTTCTCTTGGCGTACGCAAGAAGGTTAGATTTGTTTTTATAATGTTGATATTAATCATTAGTGGGGTATGTATTTTATAATGTTTAAAGAATAGTTTTCCATTTTTTTAAAAATAGTGAAAAAGTGTATAAAAACATGTGTAATATTATTTAAAATTAAAAATAAATGTTTAAATAATGGTAAGTGAAATAGTGTAAGTCCATCTCAACTGTCTATAATAATAAGAAGTAATGGGCTACTTGTCTAAAAATGGTAGCTAGGGCATGGCACTGAGACACATGCTTCTACTTTCCGGGCCTAACTCGTGAGGGATCCGGATTCTCTCCATTTCTCTTTGAAATGGAGAGTGTCCATTTCATGGACATGATTCATTTGACATACATCTAGGGTCTAAGATGTGCCACGTCAATTAAAACCTAAAACACTCAAACTCAACTATGGTTAACGTTTACTCAGTGAACCCACCAATCTAAATTTATTTTTTCAAAATCTCTCTCTTCTCCAACTCATCCCCAAGCTTCACTCTTTGCTCAACCCTACCATTGCCGCTACAACCATGAACCTCGTTCCAAACCACCTTTGTCACAGGGCCACATCTCATAGCCCAGCATCACCGGACTGCTCTGCTAGAATAGTCACTGCCCAGTAAGTTTCTCTCTCTAATTTTTTTTATTGATAAGCTCTGTTTGGTTGCTGAAAAAAATGAAGGGAAAAAAAAAAAAAAAAAAAAAAACTATGATACCGCTATTTTTGATTGACTTATTGGTGCTAAATATGGTTTCTTTTTTTTTTTTTTTAACTTTTGGTTTTGAGCTTGGTGTGGTGATTCAAATTTGGGGGATTTATGGATTGTTTTTATCTAAATTTATTCTAAAAGCAATGGGATTTATAGGTTATATTTTTTATTCCATGCCCAAGTTTCTTGAGACTAGGATAAAAAACAATTATGGATTGTTTTGATCTGAATTTGTTCTAAAAGCAATGGTTTTTTTTTTTTTTTTTGGTGCTATATTTTTTCAGTGGTTGGTTTTGAGTTTACAGATTGAAATCAACAAGTGGTGTTTCAGCTTTGTGAGATTTATCAGTTGTTTCAATCTGAATTCGTTACTAAAATTATTTTAGTATTTGATTTTTTTTTTTTCTCTGCTTTGCCTAATTCCAAACTCTTGCTCTTCATCATTATGACAAATATGGTCATTAACTTTTACCATTTTAGCTTATAAGCTGAATTAAACCTTTTACTTTCAAATTAACTTTTCAATGTCAACACTTTTAGGTTCTAATAGGAAGAAGTCAATATGGAGTCAAATGCTCTTTTGAGATGTAACTCTTCTATTTTATAGAACTGCTTTGTGATATGTTCATTCCATTATCAAATTCTTCTATAAAAAAAAATCCACCCTTCCCATACCTTCATCAATTTTACCTCAAGAATGGTTGCTGTAGTTCTTGGCACTAATTCTAAATTTAAGAAGTTGGTTAACAATAATGCTTGATAATTGGTTTAATGCAAAACATGCTTCTTTGAACTTCTTTGTGCATTAACAATACTTTTAAGTACCTTGCCGAAATTTATGTTCCTAACATTACTTGTTATCAGTAGTGCTTTGTAGAATTATCATTTAATTTTTTATCACATCAGTTTTGCATCTTGGCATGCTTGAATTTACACCTACATTATATCATATGCTTTATGTATCATAGCTATTTATCATGGTTGAGTATGTGAATCACTTATAGTTTGTTATAGTGTATTTGCTATATGTGTAGAACTTTCTTTTGATGGTATGTATTTTTGTCATAATGCATTTGATTTTTATTTTTATGGAAAATGAGTTGAAGTAGCTAGCAGCCATCTATTAAAAGTCTAAAGAGAAGGGTATCTGTACAAAAGTCTGTAGAGAAGGTTATAGTTGTTGTTCAAGAAGTCAAGTGCAAGATATATGCAAAGCTTCATGTACCAAATTTTACACACTTGTTATCAAGAAAAGGTTTTGAAGTATTCCATGACCGATTGAAGACAACGTATTTTGAAGCTAGCAAGGCTAATGTTTCAGTTTCAGTAAAGATTTAGATTTGATATATTCTTAGCTTGTAGGACATCTTTGACAAGCGTTTGCATAATTTGTAGTAGCATTTGGATAGTTTTCATAGTTGGCTTATGAAGGTACTCATATATGTTGGTTTATTATATGTACATGTTTGAGTAGTTTTTAGTCGATCATTGTTCATAAATGTGACAAGTTATTTTCCCTTGAAGCATTGCAACTATGTATGTACCTGTGCATGACAAATTTTCCCATTTATGCGTTGTTTTATAGAAACCATAAACCAATGGAATTTGTACCACCTACATGACTACAAGGTCAGAGTATCATAAAAAATAGAGCAATTGCTCCAAATTGATCAATTTTGATGTCGCATGAAATTTGATCCAACATAGTAGACAAGAAAGGAATATAATAAAAAATGAACAAATTTTATTAAAATGTACACTTCGGTCACATAACAAGAATTCCATTGAAATATACACTTTAATTACATGATTATAATAACATGAAACTTCTACAATTTGTGTGCCTATTGCTTGACTACACATTCCACCTCTTGCTTCTTGACTATACATTCCATCCAAAGTCCACAACTTTCAATCTTAGCTTGATCACTTCGACTTGCCTCATGTTAAACAACTTGCCCATTCCATTCCTACAAAGGACAATTTTCACACACCCAATTCTGCAATCAGTGGCATGACAGGGAAAACAAAGAGACATTCACAATACATTCCCTAAAGCTTTCATAATAGAGTGAACAATTAAAAATAAAATCAAAAGCATGTACATTTACATAACAGTTAGACCAAAAGAAATACCCACAAACCAAAAAAATGGAACCAAGCATTCTAATAACCACAGCATAAAACACACACAGATAATTCTACACTTGGTGTTTCTCCTGGAACCATGCCTTTCTTTTATGTTGTCATTTTCATGTCTTTTTTCTTAACTTATGCAAAGCATATGAAGTATTTTCCAATAATTAAATCTTCACCCATCCTTTATCTTAAACTAGCTTTGCTTCTGCTGTTTATTCTAAAAAAAATTAGCTTTGCTTATGCTTTTCCTTTTTGTGTTTTTTATCCTAGTCTCAAGAAACTTGGGCGTGGTATCAAAAATATAACTCATAAATCTCATTGCTTTTAGAACAAATTCAAATCAAAACGATCCATAACTGTTTTTTTATCCTAGTCTCAAGAAACTTGGGCATGGAATAAAAAATATAACCCATAAATCCCATTGCTTTTAGAAAAAATTCAAATCAAAACGATCCATAACTGTTTTTTTCCTAGTCTCAAGAAACTTGGGCATGGAATAAAAAATATAACCCATAAATCCCATTGCTTTTAGAACAAATTTAGATCAAAACAATCCATAAATCCCCCAAATCTAAAACACCCCACAAAGCTCAAAACCAAAAGCTTAAAAAAAAATTAAAAACACACACAAACACAAAGAAACCGTTCTATCCAAAAAAAAAAAACCATATTTAGCACCAATAAATCAATCAAAAATAGTAGTATCATAGTTTTTTTTCCCTTCATTTTTTCAACAACCAAACAAAGCTTATCAATAAAAAAATTTCCAAAATTAGGATCCTTAAGGCATCCTCTCAAATACAAGATGATTACATTAGGATCAAGATTTTTTGTTATAATTTGCCCATTTCCCCAAATTTCCAATGTTTGTTACTGCTGTGACAGCATTAGATCTAATAGCGGTTTGGACCAATAGAAATACATTGATTCTCAATGTGATTTGGGTTTATGAGTGTGTTTGTGCTTGTGAGGTTTGTGAGTGATTGTATGGTTTATGAACAAACAGGTATCTTTCAATCTTAAAAGAATTACTACACTATTTTTCAAAGAAACCCACTCCAAGTTCTTTTAAGAACATTCTCCTCTCCCACCCCACCCCCTCCTCCTCCTCCCCCCAAGAAGGATGACTACAGTCAAAACCACCAAAGTCTTAGTAGTTGAGGAAATTCTTTTTTCTTTTTTCTTTTTTTTCCTTTTTAATTATATTTTGAACTAAAATAAACTATAGATAAGAAAGCACTCTTAAAAAATTGGAAATAAATTATGTGTGGATTCACATGTTTAAATCATTATTAAATATAATTGAAAGCAAAAAATGAATTAAATTCAACTTCAATGGTTATCCTTTACAAACTATAATTCCAAAACTGAGCATATGCAAACCATTTACTAAACCCTTACATTTGGTTTTAGTAACGAATTTAGATTGAAACAACCCATAAATCTTACAAAGCTGAAACACCACCTACTGATTTCAATCTGTAAACTCAAAACCAACCACTGAAAAAATATAGCACAAAAAAAAGAAACCATTGCTTTTAGAACAAATTCAAATCAAAACAATCCATAACTGGTTTTTATCCTAGTCTCAAGAAACTTGGGCATGGAATAAAAAATATAACCCATAAATCCCATTGCTTTTAGAACAAATTTAGATCAAAACAATCTATAAATCCCCCAAATCTGAAACACCCCACCAAGCTCAAAACCAAAAGCTTAAAAAAAAAAAATTAAAAACACACATAAACACAAAGAAACCGTTCTATCAAAAAAAAAAAAAAAACCGTATTTAGCACCAATAAATCAATCAAAAATAGCAGTATCATACTTTTTTTTTCCCCTTCATTTTTTTAGCAACCAAACAGAGCTTATCAATAAAAAAATTAGAGAAGGAAACTTACTGGGCAGTGACTATTCTAGCAGAGCAGTCCGATGGTGCTGGGTAGTGCCTATGCCTACAGGTGGGTGGCACTTTTCGATGATGCTAGGTTGGTGTGAGACATAGCCCGCGCAACAGCAATGGCTTGGCAAAATGGTTGGTGGCACCAGTGACACTGAGGACCGTGGGATGCAGAGAGAAAATCCTTGGAGAAGAGAATTGGAAATTTCAGATGGGCTGGTGAGAGAAAAGAATATGCTGAGTTAACCTTGGTTTAACCAAATTTTGAATTTGTTGAGTTAAGTTTTTAACATTTTAATTTACGTAGCACATCTTAGACCCTAGATGTATATCAAATGAATCATGTCCATGAAATGGACATTCTCCATTTCAAAGAGAAATGGAAAGGATCCAAATCCACTAGTGAGTGGTGTTGATGCTTCCCCAACTCACGTGGATCCGATGAGATGCTACTATTTTTTTACTACAAATTTTATTATAATGATTACAATTGAATGAAATAATGAATATAATTACATTTACAATATAATAAATAAAGAGCTATCATCAAGAGTGGACATTCGAAGTTAAAACTCTCTAAAATAAAATACTTTTTTGTGTTGGTACTCAGTAACAAATGATACATTTGTAAAATTTATGTCATAGATTATATAATATTCTTAATAGGGAAATGCTAACGAGTGCCCTTAAGACACTGGTTAATAATCCATTTAAAGAAAATTTTTATGGAAAATTAAATGAAAAAAAAAGTAATTGATTATATAATATTCTTAATTACTTTTTTTTTCATTTTTCATAAAAACTTTTCCCTTTGTTTTTATAACGTTGACATTCAAGTATCAGTGAGGTGTGGTTGGATTTGTTTATGCATCGATAATGTTGGCAATTAATTTTCGGGTAATGTAAGGTGCATGGTAGAGGATAATAGGAAGTGAATAATAGTTAGGGTATGGCACGAGGCATGATCTTACTTTTTTCTTTTTCTTTTTTTGAGAAACCAAGGCACGAGCTTACTTTCCTCTTGTCCACACATGAATCCCCGACATGAAACATAAGAGGACATAGTGCCATCAAATTATAAGCCCATTGGCTAGAATCTTTCTTTGAATGCTATAAGTTGTGAATTCTTATAACATGTGCAATTTACGAGTGGTTCGACCCAATCAATTATAGGGCTTTCTCTACCACCTCCATGTGGGTGTTCCTCCACCTCCATATGGCCTTCACTACCACCTCCGTGTGGGTATTCCTCCACCTCCGTGTGGCCTTCACTACCACCTATGTGTGGATAATTTCCACCTCCGTGTGGCTTCATCTCTACCCACGTATTATGGGTCCCTCTGCTATTGTGCACTTCGAGCTGATCTTGGTCACTTTGTGGGTCTCATCGACCCTGTTCGTGGATTTCTTTTTACTCCCAATGGGTTCACTTCTCTGCTAGCGCTATTGCCAATCATCGGTGAGTTTTGCTCCATCAGTAGCAAGCGTTTTCTTCCTTCTCAGGCTAATGGGTCCCGTTCAGCTATTCACTCTCAATCAGTGCCAATTCTGCTCCATCCTTGACAGCGATTGCGTCTTTGGTGAGTTCTCATCCTTCTGGTGGTATTTTCTCTGCTGCTTTTTATGTTGGGTTTCCATGGAATTTTGGTATTATCTCTGATTTTGGTTTGGAGAAACTCTTTAGATTGGTTATTGTTGCCCTTTAACTGTGAGGGTGGGTTTTATATCAAATGCTACTCTTGTTTTGGGTATGAACATTCTATCTTGGCTCACCAAATTCCTTTAATCCCAATCCTGATTTTTCACCTTGCCATGAGGACCATAGCTTGGAACTATCGAGGTGCTGGCAGAGCCTCGACAGTTAGAGCCCTAAAGGAGCTTATTCGTGAGTCAAATCCGAATATTGTTTTCCTCTCCGAAACCAAAATAAAATCTATGAGAATAAATAAGATTTGTGATAGACTGAAGTTTGTAGATTCTTGATGTGTTGATGTTGATGGTTTGTCTGGGGGTCTTGCACTGTTTTGGAGATCGGGTGTTGAATTAGAAGTGGTCTTTTCAAATAAAAACATGATAGTGGCACTGGTTTATTCAGACCCCCCTGAAGCTCCCTGGCTTCTTCTTGCCATTTATGGTCCAATCCAAAGATCCAAAAAAGTAAAATTCTAAGGTTTGCTGGAGAATATGGTGTCTTCTTTTTAAGGGTCCTGGGTTGCAATCGAAGATCTAAATTGCATCAAGCATGCGAAAGAGAAACGTGGTGGATGCGCAGTAGGCGAGAGTTTTGTTTGTTATCTCAGAGATTTCATGTCTAATATAGGTGCTATTGATTTGGGTTTTTCGGGTCCATCATTTACATGGTCAAATTGGAGGGAAGGTTTGGCCAATATAAAAGAAAGGTTAGACCAATGTTTATGTGATCAAGAGTGGCAATCTTTATTCCCAAAAGCAGGGGTCAAACATTTGTGTAATTTTAACTCGGATCATAACCTGATTATGCTTGATACATTCCTAGACACTAATATTTTGACTCGGCCATCTCGTTTTGAAGCAATGTGGACTAGGGAGGAGGAAAGTAGATCGGTTGTGGAAAATGCTTGGCAATGCAGGGTTGATGGCTCTCAAGGCTTTAAGTTAGTCAAAAAGTTAACTGTGACTAGCCACGAGCTAAAGCACTGGAACAAAAGCACCTTTGGAAATTCAAAGGAAAAAATTAAAGGCCTTAAAGCCAAAATTGCTGAGGTTTAACAATTTGCCCCCACAAGAGAGAATTTGTAACTTGAAGCTTCCCTAAATTTAGAGCTTGATGAATGGCTAGATAGAGAAGACATGAGGTTAAGTCAGATGTCTAGGGAATTGTGGGTTAAAGAGGGTGATCGTAACTCAAGGTTTTTCTATCTCTCAACCATAATTAGAAACGAAGAAACTGCATCTCAGAAATTAAGCTTGATGATGGTACTTGGATTAAAGACCGATGGGAAATTCAAAACTATTTTTTGGAAAAGTTTTCCTCCCTTTTCTCGTCTAGCCTCCCTCATTTCCAAGCAAACCTAGAGAATTTAATAGAGCCTTGTGTTACTGACCAAGAGAATTCTGAGCTTTACAAAATTCCCACTAGAGAAGAGATCAAGAAGGTGGTGTTTGGATGAAATCCCTCAAAGCCCCAGGTTCGAATGGCTTCCCAGCTCTCTTCTACAAGCATTATTGGGACACAGAGGTGATCAAGTGGTTCAAGCTACCCAAAGCTTCTTTCGTAGTGGCTGGCTTTTGAAAGATTTCAACAAAACCTTTATCCACCTCATTCCTAAAAAGAAAGGGGCATGCAATTCTAATCATTTTCGTCCTATTGGACTGTGAAATGTGTGCTACAAAGTGATATCCAAGAGTTTAGTGAATAGACTAAGACCTCTTTTAAACAAAATAGTGGATCTGGCTCAAGTGGCCTTCATGCCTAATAGATGGATTAATGAAAATGTGGTCTTGGCCTATGAAATTGTTCACGGCTTCAAATATATGGGGAAGAAGAAGGGATTCCTTGGAATCAAGCTTGATTTTCAAAAAGCTTACGATAGAATGGAATGAAAATTTTTGATGGTAGTCTTAAAAGCTTTTGGTTTTAATCACAGCTTTGTTAATCTCATCCACCAGTGCCTCTCCTCAGTTGAGTTCACTTTGCTCTTGAATGGTGGCCTTGGTCCAAGTTTCTCCGCCTCGAGAGGGCTTAGGCAGGGGGACCCCCTGTCCCCACACTTATTTATTTTGGGCAATAAGGCTCTCATGAGATTGATAAATAGGGAAGTGTCTCAAAAGAACTTAACTGGGTTTAAAGCTTCTAATATCGCACCACCCATCTCTAAGCTCTGCTATGCGGATGACATTCTTTTGTTTTGCAAAGCTAAATCCTCTGAATCAGCCATTCTTAGAAGCTGTTTGGAGAAATTCTATTCTTGGTTGGGTTAATCGATCAGTGTGGAAAAATCTAGATGCTTCCCTTCTAAAGGTGTGAGCCCTCAGTTTATGAATCAAGTTAAATGTTGTTGGAGTCTCAATATATTGCCTCAAAGTACAACATATCTGGGTGTTCCTCTCTTTCTATCAAAGAGCAAATCTCAAGATTTCGGTTATGTTAAAGAAAGATTGGATAATAAGCTCAAGGGATGGAAAAGTAAAAATCTGTCTTGGTCTAGTAGAGCAACCCTGATTAGATCGGTGGCCCAAGCCATCCCGACGTATTCTATGTCGGCTACTCTTCTCCCTAAAGGTCTTAGTGATCAATTAGATGCATCAGTGCGCAGATTTTGGTGGAGCCCCAAATCAAGGGCAGGTTCGTCTTGGTCTCCGATGTCTTGGTCTTCTCTCTATTTGCCACAAAAGGAGGGTGGCTTGGGTTTTAGAAAATTCTGGGATTTCAACCAAGCTTTCCTCTCCAAACTTGGCTAGTGGATTCTATCCAGAAAGGATTGTCTTTGTATTAAGATTTTGAGGGCAAAATACAAGATTTGGGATAATTAGCTGGCTCATCATTCTCCTAGCAATGCGTCCCCCTTTTGGAAAAGCTTGATGGGCACAAAACACCTTATTGCAAAGGCAGCTTGCCTTTTGGTAGGCAATGGGAACTCCATTAGAACATGGATTAACCCGTGGATTCTTGATCTCCCTGGTTTCATCCCTACCCCGAAATTTGAAGCTAATCTGGATATTGCTTTGGTTGTTTCTCAGCTCCTTACTCCAAACCGAAGCAATTGGGATATTCCAAAGTTGAGTTTTCTATTTAAGGAGCATGTGATTGAGCTTATCCTAAAAATTCTCATTCCTAGTTGCCTTATGGAAGATAGTTGGTCTTGGACTACAACAAACTCTGGAATTTTTTCAGTCAAGTCCGCTTATTGGCTGTGTAGGAATGGCTCTCCTCCCTCGAATTCCAACTTCATTAGAGGCCAGATTTGGAGATCCAAAATTCATGAGCGCTTGAAGTTGCATCTATGGAGAATAGCTGCAAATGTTTTGCCTACCAAGGAGGTAATAAATATGTTTAATGAAAATATAGATGGGAGCTGCCCTTTATGTAATTCAACTTTGGAAACTTCCCTTCATCTGTTCACGGTATGCCTATTTGCAAAATCCTTATGGTTCCGAAGCCATTGGAGCGTAGGGATTGACTTATTGGCTTTTGGGTTGGCATCTGATTTTGTCAACTTCCTCTTGTCCCCCCCTTTTTTGGTTAATCAATGTTTGGGCCAAATGGAAGAATTTTTGTTGTATGGTGCCATCCTTTGTGACATGGTATGGAAACAAAGAAATCAGGTCCTATTTGGAGACGGATCTCTAAATGTTGATAGGGTGTCTACAAAGATCTCATGTCTCTTCTCTGAGCATAATATTCCCAAGGGCTCTACCTCTTATTAGCAGGTACCTTCCTCTGTTCAGACTTGGATCCCTCCCCTAGGTGCGTCTTTTAAAATTAATGTCGATGCTGCTGTGGGGCCTCGCTTCTCTTATATAGCTGCAGTGGCAAGAGACCGAAGAGGGGAGTTGGTATTTGCCGGTTCTATGAAAGTGAATACCACCCTCCCTCTCTTGGCGGAAGCGGAGGCTATTAAGTGGGCTCTCTCTTTTGCTCCTGCCATGGGTAATGATTGCATTATTATGGAATCGGATTGCCAATACTGTGTGCATCTTCTCAATGACTTGGCCGAGCCCCCCCCCCCCCTGGAGGTTCTGGTCCTTGTGCTCTGAATTGAGGTTGTTTTTGTCTGTCTCAGATAAGGTTTCTGTGAAATGGGTGCCTAGGCAGTGTAATACAGCAGCCCACACTTTTGCAAAATGGTCTCTTTCTTGTAATTTCTTTGGTCTTTTTTATTTTGGGAATTGCCCTGCTTGTTTCTCTTCCATCATTTTGGAAGAGTCCAAGAGGGCCTTGTAGCTCTATTTTTCCATTCTTTAATAAAGTTTCTAGTTCATAAAAAAAAAAAAAAAAAAAAAAAAAAAAAAAAAAAAAAAAAAAACAATTATGGGACTGTCTTTTGGCATAAGACAAATGATAAGAATTAAAGATAATTCTTTCTTTCTTTCTTTCTTCTAATCTCATGTTCAAGCATGGTTTGAATTTTTTTTTTTTTTTTTTAATTCTTCACAATATCTTATTATATTACTAGACTCATCACACGCATTTTGCACTTGCAATAAAGCTCTTTTTTATTTTTTATTTTTTATTTTAAATTTAATAAAATAGTGTTTAAAAGTGAGATAGAAATAATGTCCTAATTTTTAGGATTTTAATAAAAGTTTGAAAGCCTAAAACTTAGAAACTTTTTTAAAAATAATGAATTACTCTTTTAAACTGTTTGTGTTTTTTATTTTAAAATTATTTAACTAAAAGATAAGGGTATTTTAGAGAGTTTAAAAATTTGTGTAAGGGTATTTTAGTACGCAAAATGTTGAAACTCAAACATGAAATCTTGTTATTAATAGTATAGATAAATAGAGAGAATCTTAATCGGGCTACTAAAAGTTTTATCAAAACACACAAAAATTCAAATCCAGATAATTGATGTTTATGTTGGGAAATCTTTTGTTACTAGACTAGAGTCTAGTGACTGGTTACAAAAGGCTATTAACATGCTATCACAAAATCTTTTGTAATTTCATGTTAAGATTTTGTAATGGCGTGTTAATAGCCTTTTGTAGCCAATCATTTACTAGTCTTTTGTAACAAGAGCAAGAGTAGTTTTTTGTAACAGAAAATGCTGAAGGTACTACAAGGTTTACTAAATAAAACTTATAAATTATTATGATTATAAATGTTATTTGTGGGCTTCAACCACCTATTTGAATTGTTTTTAGATGATTGATGATACATCAATTTATAAGCTTTATGTAGTAAAATTGTAGTATTGTTAGTATCACTCTTTTGGAAGAGTTTAGTTAGGTTCTTCTTACTTGCTGGCCAATTAGATTACATTTAGCACAAGCCAATTCAGATGTATGCAAACCAAGACTTGTCTATAGAAGTATAAAAACTTTGCATGCAAGTATGACAATCAACATTATGAATGAAATTTTAGAATTAGCCAAGAGCTACCAAAGATTTCTCTTATGAAGGCATTATATCAAAGCCTTCATTCACGCTCTAAGCAATTCCCATTTCCTTATACACTTCTTAATAGCTAGCCTATTCACATAACCTCTACATCATCTAGTATCAGAGCTGAGATTCCATTCACGCTCTAAGCAGCTCTGATTTCCCTATACACTTCTTAATAGTTAGCCTATTCACATAACCTCTACATTATCTAGTATCAGAGCTTAAGATCCCATGGTGATCAAATTCTTTCAAATCATTTTCATTTTCTGCCTTCACGAAGCCATGAAAATAGGGAGGACACATCCACAGTTGAAAGACCTGAAGATTTGTTATCGGGGATACTAAAGCTTAATCCTCTCATGTCATGATTTTCATACCATAATTTCATACTATAAAACCATGGAGTTATTGTTCGATGTAACGTAAATTACATTAAATGTAATAATGTTAATTATTTTCATTTGTGACCCTAATAATATCTGCCCAAAATGACAAAAGGTTTGCGTGCAATGTGTAACACACAAAATCTTATTCAACCCTATAAAAAGTAACTAACTTTTTTTGACAAATTATATTAGACAAATTTACTGCTAGTATCAACCTGCTCAAGCACTTAGAATCCTGCTAAAATATCCCACAAGAAGGCCAAGTAATTTTGAAAGATAACAAAAGCAACTTGATGAACAGATGTAAAAATGACAGTTATCCTTCTGGTGAACCAAGAGCAACCAGTCTAGATATTGGGATTTGAGTTCCTCAGTCAAATAGTTTTCAGCAAAAGACCATACTTGGAATCATATTCGTTCATCGCTACTCACCAAGGTACCACTTCCCCTGATGAGGGGGAAAGCTGTAGCACTCTGACAATTGATGTCAGGCTGGCAGTAAAGACTAGAGTTGATTATGCAAACCACAAAAATAGAGATGATAATCACAATGAGGCCAAGTGTGCTCACTGTTTTCCTGAAAATTTGAAGAACTCCAGAGTTGGTGCTATTGGGTAAGGTACTATTAAGATACAGGAAAAAAAATTACATCGTTGAATGTCAAAATGAAGACTTACTAAGTGCAAAAAACATTATAGAGAAGCTAAACCTGCAAGATAATGAAATGAATGGTAGATGAGAGATTACATAAGAACAATAGGAAGTTACAATATATTTTTGTGTGTTGAACCACATTGGATTTGTATGGTTGAGTAACCTGATAAAAAATATCCACCATCTGATATATTATGATTGTTCCACAGTAAAAGAAATGTTCACGAGAAATGAAAGAGAAAAGAAAGAGAACAGAAAAGAGAGAGAGAGAGAGAGGGAGGAGGGGGGGGGGGGGGTCTAAACTTTCTCTATAATCTTGTGGTACATTATTGAAAAAGAAAACTGTTTCCAAATTTATTCTGCTATGCATTCAGATGACTGTATAAATTCAGCCCTCAAAAACTAAGAATTTGTTGCATAAAAAGTAACTCAGCCACAGTTGATAATTGTTCCAATAAGAACAAGGAAACCATCATATGAGCTCTACAAGGAAACTCATACATGATAAGCATGCAACGAGAAAAAGAAGGTAAGCAGTACCAGAATTAGGAGGGAAATGGCTGGGGAATATAAAACTCGGCAATAAGAGGGTTGCTGAGATAATTTTCCTATCTTCCATTCCATCTAAGATCTGCTGGTACAGATCCTTTTATTGTTCACTCATCTAAGGTACACAGGTTTTGTTCCTTTTTTTTTTTTTTTTCAGTCAACAGAAGTTAGAAAGCAATGTTGATATAAATGTATACAAAAATTTATCTAATATGTACGATGTACCAACTGACAAGTACTCACCATAGTATTGTGAGTTTACTAGGAGTCTAGGAGGCCCTCAGAACTCACCATTTATTCTATGTTCAAGAATTCACACAACAGTGACCAATACAATGTCACCTACAGCAGCATCAAAAACCTACGAAACAAGGTCACAGGATATGTCAGTGTCATATACTACATTTTATCTGTAACAAAAAAAATAGTAACTTTTCTCATTATATTTTACTTACATTTGTTGTGATCTTATTTATAAGCTCAGAGAAGCTTGAATTCTTGTGACCATCTCCAAAGAGAAAGAACCTATAACTGCATAAGTAAGCAACTTTGTGGCAACAAGGAACACATATATGCACTATACTTGGAATATCAGCACCATTTAGTCATGAACGTGAGACAAAGTCCTGGTAACTAAAGTTTGGAACTGCGATTCTTAATTGCTTTCCATTGTTTGGAAAAACCCCATCCACGAGGCTTATCTGTAGTTCCTCCAGGCCATACTATACTGTACAAATGCTGACTTGAACTAGAACAGTTTAGTTATTTTGTATAAAGTGTCTCCAGGGTTGCAACAGATAGTCCACAATAATTAGACCAGTATCCCATCTGCCTATAACCAGTTACAATCATGTTTAGGATATCATATGAAGGATAGAAAGGAGATATGCTCTGGGTTTTTTATTAGGCCCTGTCAAACATATCATATTGGTCTGCAATATGTTGCTTGGCATCCGCTTCCCCACTTAAAAAATGCTCAATGCACCGAGATTCAGAGTCCTCCCCCAAACAACATAAATATGCATTCTTGGATATTGAAATTGTACCTGCAGATCAAGCAAAAAATCTAATGCACAAGCAATCCAAATAGTATCAGAGGCATATAGACCATAAAGGCTCAACACGATAGAACCCTTCCTCAGCTTGTGCCACTGTCACATGAGCACTTTTCTGTCCTAATTCAAGCATATGTGGGCGAAGTGTCATGATGTAGAATAATTTAAGCTGAACAGAAAGGCCCATTAGTCCATTGTCTTTTATTTCTCTGTCATATTTAAGTTGTTAATACGTCTTTAGTATTTTAAAAGGTTATGTGTCTAGCATATGACTTTTATTGAAGTTGAATGTTTATAATTTAATGTTATATCTCATATGTAAGATGAAGGTTAGGATTCTGAGCTTAAGGCTATTATAAATAGCCTCTTTTGAGTAGTCATAGGCAGCCTTTCTCAACTATTTCATAAATTTTGAGATTTGAATATTTCTTGAGCTCTTTTGAGTCTACAAATTGATATTTGATTGTTCCAACTTCAATCCTACTACATTTTTCTTTAATCATTTTTGTTGCTAGAATTTCCTCTTAAACCCAACTTCAGCCTCGCAGCATCATGTCATAAGCTCAGAACTCCTTGGATAGATTTTGTAATTTTATAAGGAAGTAGTGAATCAGAATCTAAAACAGTATATACCAAGTGGTACATACACAAAACTGATACACTAGTCAAATCTAATCTGATAATT
This sequence comes from Quercus variabilis, assembly GCA_030445155.1. Lineage (NCBI taxonomy): Eukaryota > Viridiplantae > Streptophyta > Magnoliopsida > Fagales > Fagaceae > Quercus > Quercus variabilis. The sequence goes on along the minus strand of CP129449.1, from coordinate 44,714,694 downwards.
AATCCCATTGGCCTCAAAGTCGAATTTTCAAATGACATACACAATCCAAGTAGTATCATATGAACGAAGTGGTATATTCAACACAGATAAGACAGAGGGGGAAAAAATTTCAGTATCCAAAATGCATACCCCAGTTTTTCTGTGCATGTGGCCAGCAATTGAGGCAATACATGACATATAATGACATAATTCTCTACAGCCTACAGAATAAGCATTGGAAGGCAATAGCATACACCAGAGCAACAAAAACACCTTTAATAAAGGAAGAAGCCAATGTTATTACTAATCTTACACTCAGGCCCGTTTCCGCTATATTCTATATAGCATCAACTGAGAATACAATTACTGTCATTGTTTCAAAGCTATTGGACATCATATCCTCCTCCGCAAAAACTAACCAAACCAAAATCAAAGCTTTTTCACCAAAATACAAAACATACCCTTTTATTGCAATCAAGATCACAATCATGATCATCATCTAGGATTGCTATCAACAAGCCTCGCACCAACCCGATCAAGCCTCGTCACCATAGCCAGCGCCTTCAAATTCCCTTCATTCCAAAATGCCTCCACCATCTTCTCCCCAATCTTCTCCCCTCTCTCCTCACAATCTATCACAGCCACCGCCGTCGGCCCCGCCCCGCTTATGGTACACCCGAACGCCCCGGCCTCAATCGCCGCCTTCTTCACGGCTTCCATCCCCGGAATCAATGGCGCCCGTCTCGGCTCCACGATCTTATCTCCTGACAAAGCCTTCCCTAACCCCACCAAGTCCCCTTCCAACACTGAAGCCACCAATGCCCCAGCTTGACTACAATTCCACACATGATGAGCCATTGCTATCTCTAACGGCAGAGCAGCCCGCATTTTCTTCGTCGGAGCTTCGAATTCAGGAGTCACCAATACAAAGTAAAGCTCTTTATCATCCGGAAATGTCAATTTCTTCAAATCCAACGGCTCGTAGTTTCTGATCAAAACAAACCCTCCCATGATCGCCGGGCCAACATTATCAGCATGATAACCCGAAACCTTCTCCTCCGATTTCAATCCCGCTAGTACGAGCTCCTCGGAGCCGAGTTTCCCCCCAAAAATCTCGTTGACGGCGACTGCGGCGGCGGCGGCGCTAGCGGCACTGGATCCGAGTCCGGAACCTAGAGGAAGGCCTTTGTGGAGAGAGAGAGAAAGGCCGACGGATCGGATTCCGAGCATCTTCATGACCTCGATGGCGGCAATGCCGGCGCAATTCCAGAGAGGGTTACGGCTGAGCTTGGAGCAAGGGTCGCCGGAGATTTGGGAGATGGAGATCTGGCCGGGGTGGACGGAGGAGTCGACGGAGAGGGAGACGGAGTCGCCGAGGCCATCGACGGCGCAGCCGAGGAAGTCGAAGCCGGGACCGAGATTTGCCACGGTGGCAGGAGCGAAGGTTTTGACGGAGGAGAAAACGGGTTCGGGTTCGGAAATGGATAATTCGAGGGTTTTGGAGGGAAGAGAAAGGTTGCAACGGAAGGAGTCAACGGGTTTGAAAGTGGTTGTGGGTCTGAGCACTGCAGGTTTTACTGGAGTGGCTTGATAACAAATGGCCATTGCTTTGCTTTGATTTAATTTGATTTGATTAGCACTCGCACACAACACAAATGGTGATAGAAATTATATATATGGAGATCGGAGGGAGAGAGCAACAGAGAGGTTTTAGGGTTTAACAGAAAGCGACAAGAAGCGTCGTTCACGATGACTGAAATGGCAGACCAAATAGGATTTATTAATATTTACTCTTTGCTATTAAGTTATTTACTGACGTTCATAAAAAAAATATTAAAATAAAATAAAAATAAAAAAAGTTACTTACTGACAGTGACACAAATACAAATACAAATTTTCCCATATTGACCAAATAACAACGGGCAATGGAATCTAAATTTTTTGTTTTTTTTTTTTCTCTCAAAAAAAAAATTCCTTTCTTTCTTTCTTTCTATTTTTAGTGCAGTTTTTTTAATTAAAAAAATTAATTGTTAAAAATATATTTATTTTTCGGGTAAAATACGTTTAGTTAAATTCAAGACTTTTCAACCAATAATTCCAAATTAAACCTTAAAAACTCTCTCTCTCTCGATCGACGATTAAGGACCAAGTTGATCAATTTTAAAAAAAATTTGAACCTAATTGTTATTAACCCAAACCTTAGAACTATTAAATGTATTTTACACTTATTTTTCTTACAAAATACTTGCAAACTAATATGATAATCAACAAAATACAATTTAAAAAAAAAATGTGAATGGTAATATGATATCATCTCAAGTTCTAAACAATATAAGAGCATTAGCCAAAAAAAAAAAAAATTTCTATTTTCACTACTTTATATATTTTAACACGTCGCTTTACAATATACCCTACATTACATTTCTTACTTTAGCACATCACCCATTGAAATAACATTTTTTTTTTAAATCCTACCTTTAAAAAAGAAAAAAAAAAAGCATGATCACCCCTCCCACAAGCACCAGCTAGACAACCACCACAACCCACATCCAAAACCATTCCACTAACCATTAAAACTACAGATATCGGACCACCGTCGACGATCCACAAACTACTGCTGCGAACCAACCAAAACCACAGAAATTGGACCATTACCGACAACCAAAAAATCCACAGCAACCAAAAAAAAACACACACACAACCCAACAAAACCAAAAAAAAAAAAAAAAAAAAAACACCACAAGAGAAAGAAACATGGCAAGATTAGCGACAGGTATTAGACAACAACATACTCTAGATAGAGGAAGAGAAGCTGAGAGTGAGAATAAGAGAGGAAGAGAGGCTGAGTTCTCAAACGAGAGACAAAGGATTGATGGGAGAGAGTAGAGAGAAAAGTAGAATAAAAAAGCATTATAAAAAAGTTTAATGAATAAATGCTTATTTATTTATTTATTTATTTTGTGATTGGTGATATGCTAATTTGTAAGACATAAATAATAAAATTTATAGTATCTCTAGACAATAAAATACTATGAAAATGGTGAAAATAATGATAGGAAAATTAAAAAATAGTGTGAAGTAGGTACAAAATGTGCGACAAGAAAAAAGCCATTTATAAGAATAGTGAAATGGGTAAAAAGGTGATATGGTTTGGAGTTTGAGAAAGAAATTTTGTTTTCCTCTTTTTTTTCTATGTCAAAGTCACTTTCAACCAAGTGGTAATTATTTTTTAGTTTTTTCTCCACAATATTGAGTAACTACTTAAGAGTTCATTTGGTTGGAGGGGTGGAAAAATGGGAGGATAGAAAATGGTAAAATGATGAAAAAGTAAAAGGATATAAAAGATTGTAATTTCTTTCCAAAGTGGAGGGATGAAAAAAGTGTGTTTGTATAAATTTACTCATATACCCTTGTTAAAAAAATTATGGTCAATTAAAACAAAAAAGTGACAAACAACCCAAAAAAAAAATTACCCAATTTATTAAAAAATGAAAATCATGTCTAGTTAAACAAAGAAAAAAAAAAAGAAGAAGAAGTCAACACCTAGGAAATCCAAAAAAAAAAAAGGAAGAAGAAGAAGAAGAAGAAGAAGGCAACGTCTAGCCCAATAAATGAAAAGAAAAAAAGAAAAAATGGAGGCAACATTCCCAAGATAGCATAAAATAAAAAATTGGACGAATTGGCCACATGTAAGTGCACATGGGCATTTTTGTCTATTGGGTAGCCTCATTTTCTCCTTTCAGTTTTCTCTCCAATTTAGGAATAAAACTTTTTGATGGGCCAAGGGAGAAAACATCTACACTATATTTGGTTTGGTGGAATTTAGGAGGGATGGAAAATATAGAAAGGAAAGTATGGTAGAAAACTGAGTTTTCCTCTGTTTGAAAATGGAAAGAAAACAGGAATTGTGGAAAGCCCGGGAGAAAATTTTCTCTCCCAGGCCCACAAATTTTTTCCTCCCAAATCGGGAGGAATAGCCATGAGAGAAAACTGCCTCATTGCACTTTTACCATAATACCCCATTCTGGAATCAAGTAAAAAAAAAAAAAAAAAAAAAAAAACAAAGAGAGAGCACTGGAGAAAAAAAAGGAGAGAATGAGAGCTGTGCTAAGGAAGAAGATAAAAAAGAAAGGGGATAGGGATAAGGAAGGATAGCATGTGGAGAAAAAAAAAATAGAGAGAACGTTGGAGAAAAAAAAAGGGAGAGAATGAGAGCTATGCTGAGAAAGAACATAAAAAAGAAGAGGAATAGGGATAAGGAAGGACAACGTGTGGAAGAGGAGGAAAAAAAAAACGTATGGATGAAATGAAAGTTGGGAAAAAGGGAAATAATATAATAAATAAAAAATTTTAATTGAGAAATGTTACCACAATATTTTCACAATAAATTTTAAGTAATAAACTGTTATTAGTTAATTATTGGTGAGTAAAAAAATAATTTCAGTGGTGGGTTCAAATTAGAACTAGTAACAACTTTCCACATAAATTTTGTTGTAATAGTATTGCGAAAAATGTTGTGGGCGTAACACTTTTCATTGAAAAATATAATTGTTGGTAAATTTTATATTATTTAATGAGTACAAGTAAATCTATTTCTTATCTATTATATAACAAGGGTATAATAGTTAATTTATATAAACTACATTTTCTATGCTCTCACTTTTCTTTTCAACCAAACAAAAGAGTTTTCCACCCTCCCACTTTTCCATCCCTCCAACTAAACACACACGAGGGAAAACTAAATATTTCTATCCTCCCACTTTTCCATCATCCCACTAATTTTTTATCCTCCCACTTTTCCACTCTTCCAACCAAACAGACCCCTATGCTCCCCCATTTATTTTCCTTCCTCCCCACCCAACCAAACACACTCCAAAAAGTTTTCCTTCCTATTTTCTCTTCAAAGTTTTTCATCAACCTTATTTCACCTCCAAACAAACACAGCCTAAGACTAATACATATACAAGGAAATTTTAAGAGGAGTCGAGGGGGTAGAATCGGTAGATAACCCCATCGCTTTGCTCCGGCTCTACCCCTGACTATCCAAGGGAATGGATCTAACATTGTTCAAAATTAATGTCTTTGTATCATCCCTTCCCCAATCCCTCTTTTCCCCTTATTTCTTCTTTTCTTCAGTGAGTGTTTTTTTTTTTTTTTTTTTTTTTTTTTTGGCATGGTTAGAAGTTAGTGCTTGGTGTGTAGGACAGATGTAATCCCACTAGTTAAAAACTTAAAAGGTGATAGAGGTGTAAATCATAAAATTATGAAGACGCTATCTCTTGTGAGGACTAATAAATATCTTCTGGCAACATTGTTGAATAATTCCATTGGACATTGTTGAATTGAAGAATTATCGATATGATTTTGGTAGATAGCAGGTGACAATTGCTGTAAGTCTTAAGAAATATTTTTCAGCAAGAACCTTTTTAACAAATCTGCTAGCTGGTGAACTCTCAAAAAGTTGGGAACTGTTTTTTCTCATGTCATGTCCAACCGTTATGTAAGATCTAGGAGTATGAGTGGTGCATCCTAGGTGGCCAATAAAACCATGAAAAACACATTTCTAGGAGTATGAGTGTTGCATTCTAGCTTAATTGATATGTTCAGATATAGGAACCCAAGAAACGGCCCTAAAAAACACCAATTTTGAAAGAAAAAAAATGTCGTACATTCATTTAGGAACGAAAACCACATTTCTAACCACAATGTCAGGTCTCAACTGTCAAGTCTGTAAAGTTGTTACTTAAAACTATTTGTTTTGTTGGCTTATATTCCGTGCCAAATTTGATTGTAATTATATTCAATCTGTTGTACCATGTATTTATTGTGGAATTTCTCTGTAAGGGTTGTGTGATAGAAAGAGTGTGTGTGAAGACTCAAGCATTTGAAGACTGAAAATTTCTCGCGGGTATATCGCGACTTAGCTACCCGCGAAATGAATCATGTGCCCTACACGTGCTGTAATGCGAAGAGTCAGGCTAGATGGAGACAACTGTGTCTCGCGAGTATCTTGCGAGTAAGGCCTTCCCGCGAGACATCGTAAGGCATTCTGCTTTCCCAGCTTTTCTAGTCTGATATATACTTTCTGTGCCTACACAATTTATACCCACATTACCCACAAATGTCAAGGAGTGCTTCTAAGAGAAAACCCTAGCCAAACACCTAGAGAATTAGAGATTGTCATACCCACAATCCTCTACACATTTGCTAGTGGAAATTCCTTATCTCTTACCTCTCCATTTCCATACCATTGAGAGGTTGATGGCTCAGACACTTACCATACCCTTTGAGAGTGTCAAGTGAAGTTTTGGTGCTGCTGGGAAGCAATGGAAGAAGCCTGGAATGGCAGATGCAACATGGAGCTTGTTGCGGGATCCAGAGAACTGGGCAAGACACAGTTCTGAGAAGCCTTGTTGGAGTAGGAGCTTGGAAGGCTTAGGTACAAAGGGTAGATTAGGCTTGGGGGGCCTCATGCTCACCCTTGTATCCCAACTAATTTTCTAATAGATCGTTTTCCGCTTAGAGGGTGGTGGAGAGGTTTTTCACCAAATTCTTCGACTTCCTCTTTGATAACACGTCTCAATGTTATCTGTGTTTGCATCTCTTTTCCCTACTCTTATTCATTTCATTTTTATTGCTGGGTTGCTTTAAATATGGATTAGAGTAGTTGTCTTGTTTATACACTTGTGTTTACACTATTACGCACTTAGTATTAAGTTAGTGTAAAATCAACCAAGCCGTAACTTTTATTTGGGGGTCTAAACAGCTCGTGTGTTTTTAACACTTTTTTGAGCTTTCAATTGGTATCAGAGCGGGTACACTCGCTGTGGTTTATATACCTAAGTGTGATCCTAGACCCCTTGGTGTGATATGAAAAGTGATTTGACTAAGGCCAACATGAAGCATAGTAAAGGTGTTTGTGAAAATGACTATATGAGCATATTTGGAGAATGTTCTAGTAATGATCTTTTAGAGTTATTCAAATCTAAGAAACATGCTAGAATCTTTATACACATGTTGAAATCTTTAGTTAATAGGAATTATGATATTCATAATAGCTTGTGTGAGTCGAATTCCTTAATTGATGACCATAAGAGAAGGAATAGACACTTGAGTGACAAAATATATTGTTTGAAAAGGGAGTTACACTCATCTGTGAGTAAAGCTAAGAAAAACGAAATGTCCTTTCATGGTCAAGAATGTATCTCACATGCTAGCCTTTTTGTTCATACCGCTTTGAAAGTATTTAATTCATGTTTGTGGTATCTTGATAGCGGTTGTTCAAGGAATATGATAGGAGATAAGTCTTTGTTCAAAAATCTCAAAGAGAAGGAAGATGGTTTCGTGACATTTGGGGATGGTAGTCACTCACAAGTTCTTGGCAAGGGAACCGTGGATATACCAGGACTACCGTTATTAACTGATGTGTTGTAAATTAAGGAATTAAAAGTGAACTTGTTGAGTATCACTCAAATTTGTGATGAAGATTTCCTTGTCCAATTTTCAATGAAATGGTGTCTAATTTTGAATGAAAAAGGTGTTCAAGTTTTGAAAGGACTAAAGACCATCGACAATTGTTATAGAGTCATTCCTAAACCAACCATAGCATTTAGGAGTGCTCGAGTGAATCTTTTGGAGTTATGGCATCAACGTCTTGGACATGCTAATTACAAATAGGTAGCAAAAGTCTCGAAGCTTGAAGCTGTGGTTGGTTTACCAAAGTTTGGAAAAATTGAGAAGAATGTGTGTGGTCCATGTCAATTGGGAAAACAAACAAAGTCAAGTTATCCTAAAGTAAATGTAGTTGCTACTTCTCGTCCCTTGGAATTACTACATGTGGATTTGATGGGTCCAACTAGAACATAAAGCATGGGTGGAAAGCGCTATATAATGGTGGTTGTCGACGATTTATCAAGATATTCTTGGGTGGAGTTTCTTAGGGAGAAGTCGGAAGCATGTGATAAGTTGGAAAGGTTATGCAAGAGGCTGCAGAATGAAAAAGGAGTTCCCATAGTTAGAATCGAAAGTGATCATCGGAAAGAGTTTGAAAATGCTAAGATTGAAGTATTCTGCAATGAACATGGCATTAAGAAGGAATTTTTAGTTGCAAAAACTCCAAAACAGAATAGGGTGGTTGAAAGAAAGAACTGGGTGATCCAAGAAATGGCTAGAGTAATGTTACTCAACAAAAACATTCCACAGAAGTTTTAGGCTGAAGCTATGAATACATCGTGTCACATTGGAAATAGAATTTATTTCCGAGCAGGAACTAAGAAGACATTATATGAAATATGGAGAGAGAAGAAACCAAAAGTGAAATATTTTCAAACGTTTGGAAGTAAGTGCTACATTCTCAATGATAGGGAGAATCCTAGAAAATTTGATGCTAAAAGTGATGAAGGGATATTCCTAGGTTACTCCACAAATAGCCAAGCATATAGAGTGTATAACAAGCGCACAAAGACGAAGATGAAATCGATAAATGTGATCATTGATGACACTATCTCTGAAAAAAGGTATTGATGATGAAGGTGAAGGCCAAACCTTTAAGAAGAATGAGCAAGACGATGAAATGTCTCAAGGTGAAAACGCTGAGAAAGAATCACCGAAAGAGGAGTCTACACCTCCCATACCAAGAAGGGTGACTAGATCAACTCAAGGATCTCCTAATCCACTCACCCCTCCGGAAGTTCAACCTTCAATCTCCCGTGATGAGGAACCTTCCACTTCCAAAAGACCATCATCAATAGTAATCCTTAATCATCCCTCAAGCAATATCATTGGTGACTTAGATGAAGGACTTCGGCCTAGAAAAGGACGAGCTTATATTGTGAATCATGTGACATACAACTGCTATCTTGCTCAGTTTGAACCAAAGAAAGTGGAGGAAGCATTGAAGGATGAGAATTGGGTAGAGTCCATGCACCAAGAGTTGCACCAGCTTGTTAGAAATGATGTATAGGAGCTAGTACCATGGCCCAAGGATACACATGTCATTGGCACCAAGTGGATCTTCAAGAACAAAACTGATGAAGATGATGAAGTTGTTCTAAATAAGTCGAGATTGGTGGCTCAAAGATATACTCAAGTTGAAGGCATAGATTTTGATGAGTCTTTTGCACCGGTTGGAAGATTAGAGTCAATCCAAATTCTTCTCTCCATAGCATGCATTATGAACTTCAAGTTGTATCAAATGGACATGAAGAGTGCTTTCTTGAATGGATTTTTAAATGAAGAAGTGTCTGTGGAACAACCAAAAGGGTTTCAAGACCCTCATTTTCCTGACCATGTGTTAAGGCTGAAGAAGGCATTATATGGGCTGAATCAAGCACCGAGAGCTTGGTATGATCACCTCACCACATATCTTTTAGATCTTGGTTTCATGAGAGGTCAAGCTGATCGAACTTTGTTTGTCAAAAGAGATGAGAAATATCTCCTTGTTGCTTAGGTATATCTGGATGACATTGTCTTTGGATCCACAATCGATCATCTAGCTCATGAATTCTCAGAAGAAATGAAAAGGGAGTTTGAGATGAGCATGGTGGGAGAGCTAAACTACTTGTTAGGGCTTCAAGTGAAACAACGAGATGATGGGATATTCATCTCTCAAGAGAAATATGCCAAAAATCTTGTAAAACGATTTGGCCTAGACTCAAAGAAGCACACTTCCACTCCCATGATTTCCTCAGCAAAATTGAGTCGTGATGCAGCAGGTATAGAAGTGGATCCAACGCTCTATCGAAGCATGATCGGTAGTCTCTTATATCTCACTGCTAGCAGACAAGACATAGCGTTCAGTGTTGGAGTTTGTGCTAGATTCCAAACAGCACCCAAAGAATCACACTTGACTGCGGTCAAACGAATTATCTACTACATAAATGGCACATCCGATTATGGAATTTGGTATTCAAGAGGCTCGAATGAATGCCTAGTTGGATATTCTGATGCTGATAGGGCCAGATGTATTGATGATAGAAAAAGCACTTCCGGTGGGTGTTTTTATCTTGGAAATAACTTGGTGTCATGGATAATCAAAAAGCAGAATTCAGTCTCTCTTTCAACAGTTGAAGCTGAATACATTGCAGCAGCAAATTGTTGTGCACAATTATTATGGATGAAGAAACTTCTACATGATTATGGAATCACTCAAAGTACTATGTGTGTGTTCTGTGATAACAAGTGCCACAAATCTATCAAAGAATCTAGTCCAACACTTGAAATCAAAGCATATCGAGACTCGGTACCACTTCATTCGAGATTTGGTGAAGGAAAAGACGGTGTATTTGGAGTTCATCACCACTAACAACCAGAAGGCAGATATATTTACTAAACCTCTTGATGGTCCAAAGTTTGAATCTTTGCGTAAGACCATCGGTTTCGGTATCATTCCTTGAACTCTATCTCTGTGTGTGGACCTTCTTTGTTCACTTTGCATATCTGTTGTTAAGGTTTCACATGTCGCATTTGATTGCTTGTTTCTTTTTCAAGTTTTTGCTTTGTTTTTGTTTTGTTCTATTTTTGAGTGTGTTCAAAAATTCAAAAACCCATAAAAAGTTGAAAAATCTTCAAAAAGTTTGATCACTTATTTTATGTATATCTCATGTGAGTTTGGCCTAGTACCTTCATAGTGCATTTCCGAGCTTAGCTTGTATTTATATACACATTTATCTGGGTGGAAGAAATCTTGAAAACTATGTGTGATTGTTGTAAATAGACCTTCAAGTTTGTCATAAATAATTGGTCAATAGTCTTGATGGTCTTGATACTTGCATAGACTTGTGTCTATATTTCTTCCCACTTTATTTTTATGTTTTTGCAAAAGAGCTCACTATATGTAAATCTCAAAGTAAAAAGAGATATCGAGCTACAAAAGCCTGTCGCACATACTTGTATTTGACTAGAAAAAAGGGAAAGCGACTTGTGTTTTAAAATGTATGGTGCTCAAAAAGTCAGAGGCTATTTCTAAATGTTGATATATCAAAAATATCATGCACCGATCTCAAAAAGGGAGATGTATCATCCAAAATGGATCAAATGTAATCAATTTATAATTTATGCAGAAGCCAAATGAAAAGCTTCTAAGTTATGTAATCATTCTCTTGTGGGAGGTCATATATACTCATTTTTGTAATGGAGATAGTCCACTTGATTTCATATCAGTTGTGTATGACTTGATTGAATTGATCACTAAAGTTTCGCTCTGGTCTAAGGACTATTCTACATTTGATACTCACACACAACACATAAGACTTTGATTCAATTAATGCCTATCTCATTTATGTGATTATATATGTTCAAATGTGATGTGTATGCTCAAGTATATGTTGATCAAACCCAAAAAGATTTTGAGTGTTTTATATGTTTTTGAAAGTGATTTTATGCTTTTGTGTGTCTAATTTTTGGTCAAAATGCATTTTTGTGTTTTTCATCAAAATCTAGTTCAGGGGTTGTTTCACGAGAATCTTGTGACTTAAAGCTTCCCGTGAAAAGTGTTTGAGGGAAATAAACTTTTTGCAAATTCACACAAAGACTCTCGCGACTGTCTCGTGACCAACAGCTTCTCGCGAAATGCTTTTTGGCAAAAACTGAATTTTTTTAAATTCAGACAAAAGGTATCGCGACTGTTTCGCGACTTAAAGCGTCTCGCGAAAGCTTATGTGTAGATGTGACAGTTTTTCAAATCATACACATTTCCCTCGCTCAACTTCCTTCGAACCCCTTTCAACCCAAAATCAATTTCTTTCAAAACCCCATCAATTTCAAGCATCTTTTCTATTTTTTCTACATCAAGATATGTTTTCTTCAACATTTTCTTCGTGATTTTCTTAGATTTTGCAGTAATGTATGTTAGGGTTTTCAAAATTGGAGATTTTCGAAAATTTGGGTTGAGTTTCTAGTTTTTGTGCATTTTTTTTCAAATTCTCTAATTGGGATGAGTCCCATTTATCTTTTGTGCATCTGTGTTGGCCTCATGAGACATTTTAACCCATGTTAAGGCTATAGTTTTCACCATGTTCATGCATTGTTCATACTTAGAGTACATTTGTGCATGCTAGGTGTTTGACAAAATGTTCGAGTGACATTTTTGTGCTAAATTGGATTCAGGTGACTTCAATTTATGGGTTTATACTTATATGACCTAGCTTAATTAGTTTTTGGTCACTGTTTGTGTGTTTCATGCTCTTTGCCCATATTGCACACACTAGGCACACACCTAGGCACCCGTCATGCATCTGGTGTTGCACCCTCACACATCAACACACGCACACACATGCACAGTTACTTGTTTTCATGCATTGTGTTTATGTTTTCTTGTTTTTATGTGTTTAGCATGTTGTTTAGAGTTAATTATGCTTTGTTTTAAGTTTTATTTCATTTGTTTTGGAACTAACTTGAATCTAATCAAGTTTTGTGTTCTGGTTTGTGCAAATGTTTTTGTTTGCTCTATGTCCATTTGTCCAGATGTCTCCTTTTAAAAGATCCGCAGTGAAAGGAGGCAACAACAAAGGGAAAAAACCAATCATTGATGTTGATGAACTGTCACCAAGGTCAAAAAGGCCTCGTTTCTTAACTGAAGTCTATGACCCTGATTTGTTCAGATCTTTTGCTGCTTTTCAAAACTATAGGAACTATTTTTGTGACGCTCCTCTGCTAGTTGAAAGGGCCGTTGATTAGCCATCACTCCATGACACAAATATACCCATATGGTTTGCCACGAAAGATTGGAACTTTCTACTTTCAACTCTCGAGGATGCATACAAGAAAATGGTCAAGGAATTCTATGCCAATGCCATTGTTGTCGGAGAAGAGATAAAATATTGGGTTTAAGGAAAAAGTTTCTCTATAACACCACTATACTTGGCAGAAATTCTACACATTAACCGACTAATACTCCCTATATCGCCAGTATATGATGAGCTGAACCCAGATGAAGAGTCTCTTAAAAAGACTTTAGGAGCTAATTTTGAATTCTCCTCCAATAAGAAGTCAATCAATGTGGCATCCCTTTCTCCCGAATTAAGACTTCTCTCAATGATCATGTGTAGCAACCTCTATCCCTTGTCAAGCACCGAATATATGAATCTTGGTTGAGCATTATTCTTGAATGATCTGATCACTAACGAAGAGATTGATGTGTGCTCTAATATTTTTCACATCTTGGCAAAAACAGTCGACCAGACTGCTTCAAGGAATTGTATTCCATTCTGTCGGCTTATCTCAAGGATTTTAAAACTCAAAGGTGTCCATCCCTTGGAAGATGAGCGCCCATACCGAAGGCCAAGTCCAATTAACATTTGTACTCTTCGTGCAAGTATAAGTCATACCAAGAAGACCACCAAGCAAGAAAGTCACGCATCGTCAGGAACCTCGAGCTCTACACCCCATGCCTATGATGAACAGTTAGACAATATCACCACTACTCTTCAAGAGATTAGTACCAAGATATTCGGGCTGGCATCTATCATGTACTCCTACCACAGTTGTTTTGATTCAAAGCTCACATCACTCCAAACTAAATTGGACGAAATTCAACGGAAGCTAGAAGAAAATGACTAGCTATTCCATGACAAAAAGAGGGAGATGATGTCATTGATAGAGGGAGTATGGTGACCTTTGATAGGGGGAGTATGGTGATAGGGGGAGAAGAAGCTAGAAGAAGAAGCTGCTATCTATTTTAGTTTTTATAATTGCTGCTTTATGCTTATAGTTTTTACTGCTTTTGTTCAAAACTTAAATACTCTGTTTTAATCTCAGTTTTATTTCAGTTTATTTTGTGTTTATCTCAATGCTTTTGTAGCATTTTTCTTGTACTTTTAAGATGTTGCTAATATGTCTTAAGTACCTCACTCTTGTGCCCTAATAGGATCTTTTATCCTAGATGCAAGTACTTAGTGTATTTTGCGTTGGTTGAGTGCTGGACATGCAATTGATCCTTTGGATTGTTCTTAATTACATTGCTTGTCCGGATGAGCATTTTCTTACTAAATGTTCATTGTAGTCATTCGTTAATGACTGGTTTTTGTTTGATCAAAGATATGCTTACATGTTATGATGTGCTTACAAACTTGATCGCATTTTACTTGCTCATATACATACCGTGTATTTAACTTGTCATAAGTTTAATGAAAGTTTTGTTTGTGTGTAAGTGTTTTAGGTAACAAGTATATGCTTGCAAGTGCTTCATAGCTTCTAGATTAGGTGTGAGTGAGTTTTGCCACTATTCCCAAACTCACATTTAAGTCTAGAGTCTGTTTTAGGGGTTTTGTCACGGAATAGCCAAAGAGGGAGATTGTAAAGTTGTTATTTACAACTATTTATTTTGTTAGCTTATGTTCCGTGCCAAATTTGATTGTAATTATATTCAATCTGTTATACCATGTATTTATTGTGGGATTTCTCTGTAAGGGTTATGTGATAGAAAAAGAAAGTGTGAAGACTCAAACATTTGAAGACTGAGATTTCTACCAGGTATATCGCGACTTAGCTACCCGCGAAATGAATCATGTGCCCTGAACGTGTTGCAATGCGAAGAGTCAAGCTAGATGGAGACAGCTGTGTCTCGCGAGTATCTCGAGGGTAGGCCTTCCCGCGTGACACCCGTAAGGCATTCTACTCTGCCAGCCTGTCTAATCTGATACACATTTTCTGTGCCTACATTATTTATATCCACATTACCCACAAATGTCAAGGAGAGCTTTTGAGAGAATACCTTAGCCAAACACCTAGAGAATTAGATATTGTCATACCCACAATCCTCTACACATTTGCTAGTGGAAATTCCTCATCTCCTATTTCTCCATTTCTATACCATTGAGAGGTTGATAGCTTAAACACTTACCACACCCTTTGAGAGTGTCAAGTGAAGTTTTGGTGCTACTGGGAAGCATTGGAAGAAGCCTGGAATGGCAGATGCAACATGGAGCTTGTTGCGGGATTTGGAGAACTAGATAAGACACGGTTCCGAGAAGCCTTGTTGGAGTAGGAGCTTGGAGGGCTTAGGTACAGAGGGTAAATTAGGCTTAGAGGGTCTCTTGCTCACCCTTATATCCCAATTGATTGTCTAGTGGATTGTTTTACGCTTGGAGGATAGCGGAGAGGTTTTTCATCGAGTTCTTTAGTTTCCTCTTTGATAACACGTCTCGGTGTTATCTGTGTTTGCATCTCTCTTCCTTACTCTTGTTCATTTCATTTTTACTGCTAGGTTGCTTTAAATATGGATTAAAGTAGTTGTCTTGTTTATACGCTTTTGTTTCCACTATTCTACACTTAGTATTAATTTAGTGTAAAATCAACCAAGTCGTAACTTTTATTTTAAGGTCTAAATAGCTCGTGTGTTTTCAACACTTTTTCGAGCTTTCAAAGTCTCAACAACTAGAAGATATTTTTCTTGAATGTTTTCCACTAGTTATTATTTTGGTAAATCAAGTTAGAAGTTCAATTATAAACTGTCCAAAGTTGTGAAATCTTCACATACATAAGTACAAGTGGCCAACAGCATAAACACATGCTCTAGTATGCTATATAGACTTGTAATACAGTCAATTAATAATTTTTTCCCAGTTAATTACACTTTACCAATATCATTTACAAAAAGACAAAACTTAAGATTCAGCAATGTGACTATTTAATTAAAAAATACACTTCCATCTCATGAGAAAAAATCTACATGACAAAATCTTAAAAGGGGAACCTAAAAAACAACAACTAAGTATTGTACCTAAGTCTTGCCCTTTACAAAAATTGTACTTTAGCCTCACTTCATGAATTTATGTATTCAGCTTATAATAACATTTCTATTTTGTTTTTTGAGTTTATTTTTTAACTAGCATGTAATCCATGCAAATGCTTGGATGCATTCAAAATTAAACATAATTTTTATTATAAATAATTAAAAAAATAGCATGTAACACATGCATTAATGCATATGTATAGATACATTTAAAATTAAACACAATTTTTATCATAAAAATATAAATAATTAGTCAAATTATTTTTTTTTAAGTAAACGTAATTAATCACATATTGAAATTCTTACCTAAATTTAATACTAATTATGATAATTTATTTTCTAATTTTTAATAAGATGGAACGTGTGGTGATTTTTATTGAATATATGT
The DNA here is from genome assembly GCA_030445155.1 of Quercus variabilis. NCBI lineage: Eukaryota > Viridiplantae > Streptophyta > Magnoliopsida > Fagales > Fagaceae > Quercus > Quercus variabilis. Next base: position 44,698,597 of record CP129449.1, on the reverse strand, counting down.
GATTATTTTTTTTTTAAATTTATAGTTTATTAATACTAGATTCTTAGTATTTTGCACTCATTAACTCACTTGATACAAATATTAACAAACTTAAGTGGACACATGGCACAAACTTAAGTGGATAATTATAATATGGTTCCCACATAAATTTAGACACATGACACAAAATTGGATTTTAATTTCAAATTCTAATTGAACTTTCTCTAAGTTTTGTCTATTGATATATATAGATGATATTGAGGTTGAGAAATTGAATTCAACTCAAACCAATAATCACAAGATAATTGATGCTGAACAAAATCAGTAGGCTGAACGCTTCGACTTCGATGGACTGAAGGTTGTAGCGAAGGCCTGCAAGAATGAACACGCTATCAAAGGAGACTGGGGTGGACCGGCCTAATACCCTCCGATAGCTAAGTTAGTTTCTCACAAGAATGGGAGTTCCAAATTTTTAGGACTAAAATATCAGAATGTCCTTACCTTTGCTTGATTCAGACCGGTTCTTATATAGAGAACCTTGGAGCAGTTATTTGGTTTAGAAGTTGCAACCGTTAATGGAAGTTACATACTTAGGAGAAATTGGTGGCGATAAACACTGGTTGATTAACTACTCCAGAATTTGCCAAGTGTTATGCGGTCGTCTGTATTGTGTTGTCAAACTGTCATCCATTATCAGATACTAGTACCCTTGGTACTCCAAATTTGCACACAATACTCTTCCAAATGAAATTTTTGACATTCTGCTGTGTGATCTTCGCTAAGGGTTCAGTTTCCACTCACTTAGTGAAATAATCTATTCTTACCTCTAAAAACTTCAATTGTCTAGTTCCAGTTGGAAAAGGATCTAATATATCCAAATCCCATTGTGCAAATGGCCAAGGGGCCATCATTGGAGTGAGATACTCTGACGGCTGCCTAGGAACATTACTGAAATGTTGACATTGATTACATACCCTGACATATGCCTTAGCATCAGCTTGGATGGTTGGCCAATAGTATCCTGCACGGACGACCTTGTGGCCAAGTGATCTAGCTCCTGAGTGATTACCAGATGCCCCTTCATGAACTTCCCTTAACACGTAATTTGCCTCGTCTGGAGCTAAACACCTTAGGTATGGCTGGGAAAAACCTCTTTTGTATAGTACCTCGTCCATAAGGATGTACCTTGCTGATTTAACTCTGAGTTTTCTAGCTTCGTCCTTCCCCTTTAGAAGCCTTCTGTCCTTCAGGTATGATACTATCAGGGTCATCCAATTTTTCTCACCTTCTATTTGTAACACTTCTGGGAGGTCTATGCTTGGCATGTATTGTACTTTATCGAACACTTTTTTTGCTTCGTTCGTGGAGGCTTCCTTTGCTAGAGTATCTGCTTTCATGTTCCCTTCCCTTGGGATTTGAACGAAATCAGCTTCTTTGAATTTCTTTATAAGGCGTACCACCTTCTTTAAATATCTTTTCATTTTGTCTTCTTTGGCTTCATATGTACCATTTACTTGGCCTATGACCAACTGAGAGTCTCTTAAGACAAGTATTGAATCTGCTTCCACTGATTTAGCCAACTCCAACCCTTTAAGAAGGGTTTCATACTCCACTTCAATGTTAGTTGTTTGGTACTGCAAGCGAACCTTGTACTTCAATTTATCTCCTTCTGGTGACTGTAAAACAACTCCTACACCTCCTGCATGCAGTGTAAACGATCCATCTACATGGACGACCCATTTTTTTATTGTCTCTCTCATCTAAATCATCATAACTTAAAGTGAACACTGCAATGAAATCTGCCAGAGCTTGAGCCTTTATTGCATTCCTCGGTTGGTACTGAATGTCAAACTCACTGAGCTCAACTACCCATTGGATTAATCGTCCTACAGCTCCTAATTTGTTCATTGCCTTCTTGAGTGGATGGTCTGTTATAACATTGATGACATGAACTTGGAAGTAGTGTTTTAACTTCCTAGAAGCTATTATTAGTGCAATAGCTAACTTCTCTATCAGTGAGTACCTTCCTTCTGCCCCTCTCAGTGCTCGGCTAGTGTAATACACAGACTTTTGCACCTTTTCTTCCTCCCTGATCAACGTTGAACTCACGGCATGTAGGGACACTACTAAGTATAGATATAGTTCTTCTCCTAGTACGGATGGACTTAATAATGGACCCGTGGTAAGATAGTTCTTTAGATCTTGGAAGGCCATTTGACACTCGTCCAGCCATTCAAATGCCTTCCTGAGAATTTTGAAAAAAGGCAAACACTTATCTATGGCTTTTGAAACAAACTTGTTCAAAGCTGCGACTCGTCCAGTAAGGGATTGGACTTCCTTGATGTTCTTTAGTGGTTCCATGTTTAATATTGCTTGGATTTTGTCTGAATTTGCTTCGATACCTCTCTGTGAAACCATGAATCCCAAAAACTTTCATAACGATACTCCAAATGCGCATTTACTTGGGTTCAACTTCATCTTATATCACCTAAGTGTTTCAAAGGTTTCCTGAAGATCGTACAAATGGCTTCCCTCGTTCAAGCTCTTTACAAGCATGTCGTCAACGTACACTTCTACATTTTGTCTTATCTATGGATGGAACATGTGATTCACCAACCTTTGCTAAGTCGCCCTTACGTTCTTCAGACTAAAGGGTATCACCTTATAACATAACAAACCTTGACTGGTAATAAAGGAAGTCTTTTCTTGGTCAGCCTCGTCCATCTTTATTTGACTATATCCTGAGAAGGCATCCATGAAGCTCAACAGCTGATGACACGCTGTAGAATCAACCAATTGATCAATGTGTGGCAAAGAATAACTATCCTTAGGGCAAGCTATTTCAAGTCAGTGAAGTCTATGCACATCCTCCACTTGCCATTTGTCTTCTTCACCATCACTACATTCACTAACCAATCCGGGTAATAGACTTCCCAGATAAACTGTTCTGTGGGTAGTTTTTGAACCTCTTCCTTAATAGCCTTATCTCATTTAGGACCGAACACCCTCTTCCTTTGACAAACAAGCTTAGAAGAGGAGAACACATTCAATCAATGAGTAATTACACTTGGATCAATACCTGGCATGTCGTCATGACTCCATGCAAAAATATCGATACTATTCCTCAGAAACTGGACGAGGTCTTTTTTCGCCTTCTCCTTCATGCTCATTCCAATTCTAGTGAACTTCTCAGGATCACTTTCTTGTAATAAAACACCTTCCAATAATTCAGTAGATTCTACGACAACTCTTCTCTCTTCTATACTCATAGTATGCACCTGCTCATCCAAAGCCAACATGGCTAGATAACATTCTCTGACTGCCAACTGATCTCCTTGTGCTTGTCCTATCCCGTATTCCGTTAGGAATTTAACTGATAGGTAGTCGGGAGATGTTACTGCCTTCCAACTATTTAAGGTTGGCCTTCCAATGATGGCATTATATGAGAATGAACAATCCACCACAAGAAAATTCACTTCCTTAGTTATTTGCTGTGAGTATGATCCCACCACTACAGGAAATGTAATGGTGCCCACGGGCTGCACTTTTATTCCTCTAAATCCTATCAGTGGTGAACATGTTAGACGAAGTTAATCTCATCCAATCCTCATCTGCTGGAAGGCGAGATAATACAGTATATCTGCTGAGCTTCCATTATCCACCAACACCTTCCTGGTTGTGTAATCTGCAATGAGTAGGGTAATGACAATTGCATCATTATGTGGATGATGGATTCTTTTAGCTTCCTCGTCCGTGAAAGAAATAGTTGGCTCATCTGTCTCCTTTTTCTTTGGGGATCATTCAGAAAGTTGGACGTTTTGCACCACTTTGAGATATGTCTTCATTGATCTGGAAGATTGTCCTGTAGAAGCACCTCTTATGATAACCCTTATCTCTCCAAGTGGGGGTTGTGACGATTCTTCTATCTTTCCCTTCAACTTCTCATCTTTATGATCTCTTCCAACGAAGTGCCTCAATTTCCCTTGTCTAATGAGGTTCTCGATTTGCTACTTCAAGTCAAAACACTCATCCGTGTCATGCCCATGGTTTCTATGGAAGCGACAATATTTATTCTTATTGCACTTGTTAGGATCTCCTTTCATCTTCTCTAGCCACTTCAAGGAAGGATCATCCTTGATTTGCATGAGCACTTGATCGAGTGGGGCATTTAAGGGTGTATAATTCTGATTCCTTGCTGAAGGACTTGCCTTCCTATTGTCTCAGTCTTTCTTATCTTCTGTTCATCCCTTCTTTGGACAAGACCCTTGTTCAGAGTGACGAGTGGGATTCTCTTCCATTCTTTCAGCTCTCTTCCTCTTCTTAGCGATGATTGCATCTTCTGCATTCATAAAGTTTTTGGTTGAATGGACGAGTTCAACTATGGATTGAGGTTCTTTCTCATAAAGCTTGTGAATGAATAAATCTGAGTTAACCCCATTGTGGAAGGCTGCCAACAATAGCTTGTCGTCCACCTCATCCACTGTCAGTGCTTCCTTGTTGAAACGAGTGATGAAAGATCGCAGACTTTCATTCCCCCCCTGTTCTATATTTAAAAGATTGGACGAGAATCGCTTGTGCCTTTGTCCTTCAATGAAGTTGTTGACAAACAACTTACTCAACTTTTCAAAAGAACTGACTGTGCTTGGAGGTATCTTGCTAAACCACATTCGCGCTGGTCCTTTAAGGGTGGTAGGGAAATTCCTACACCTAATCTCGTCTTGGACTCCTTGAAGATGCATGGTTGTCTTGAAAGTAGCAATATGATCAAAAGGATCACGTGTTCCATCATATGAATCCAAGGAAGGCATTTTGAACTTTGGAGGCAAGAGATGGCCATTGATGGAAGCCGTGAAAGGGGAATCTGTTCGGTGAACCAAATCCTCTACGGGATTTGCTCTTCTCATGTTCTCCTTCATCTCGTCCAAAACCTTCCTCATCTGATCCATCTCCTTCTCTAAGTGTGGCACCCTTCACAAAGTGGTGCCCCTTGGTTGAGTCTCAGGCTCAGCATTTCCCCTTCCATCTTCTTGACTCTCAACTTGTCCTTCAGCATATCCTTCACGACGCTGCCTCTCTATCTTCCTAGTCAACTCTTGGTTCTGACGAGTTAACTCCGCCATGGCAACTGCCGTGGATTGTATATGTTGGATGGAAGGCGGTTGCGTGACAGGCGCTGATTGGCGATCTCGGTTGGGATAACTAGAAGCATCCCTACTCTCTTCGTGGTCTGGGCTAATGGCCCTTGATCTTGTCCGAACCATACATCCTTTTGTCGGAGAAAGATAAACTACCAAACTTGAAGTTTTCTCCTTCCCACAGACGATGCTAACTAATGCTGAACAGAATCAGTAGGCTGAACGCTTCAGCTTCGATGGGCTGAAGGTTGTAGCAAAAGCCTGTAAGAATGAACACGCTATCAAAGGAGACCGAGGTGGACCGGCCTAACACCCTCCGATGGCTAAGTTAGTTTCTCACAAGAATAAAGTTCCAACTTTTTAGGAGTAAAATATCATAATGTCCTTATCTTTGCTTCTATCAGACTAGTCCTTACATAGAGAACCTTGGAGCAGTTATTTGGTTTAGTAACTTCCCCAAGATTCGTGGAAATTAGGAATTCCATAAATAACTTCCTCAACGGTTATAGAAATTGCAACCGCTAATGGAAGTTACAAACTTAGGAGAAATTGGTGGCGATGAACACGAGTTGATTAACCACTCTAGAATTTGCCAAGTGTTATGTGGTCGTTCGTGTGCTTTGCCTATGGACGACTCTTTGTATATAGACCGATGTTGTGTGGTCGTCCATGCGCTTCGCACATGGACGACTCTTTCGCCCAGACAACCTGAGGTTTATTTAGCTAATCAATACCCACGGACGATCCCTACGAACGAACCAGAGACGGTCAATTTTGCTATCACATCAATAATAACTTGCATTTAGATGCGTTTAATGAATTTTTTATGTCAGAAGTCAATGTACCTATCATTTATTTCTGCACCATGTTTTTTTCTACAATAGTTGACATGATCTATTATGATTGATGTATAATAAAAGTTTTTTTTTTTTTTTTTTGTGTGATAGACTAATGTAAAAATGATGTCTCCAACGACAACTTAATCTCAGGAAGTAGTGAAAAATATTGTAAAAAACAAAAGGGCTAAAATTATTGTTCTCATCCTTAAATTGTACATGAAATTAGATTTTCATCCCAAAACTTTCAAAATTTCTTTTCATTCTTGGTATTTTGCATTTCACTTTATGTCCTTTTGTCCACTCCGATTCATTTTTCTCAATCCTGCTTCAATGCACAAATATGCCAAAAATGGCAAGATACCTGCGTCCAAAATAGGCATGTGTCAAATATGGGTACAAATGTGTCCAACATGTATTTGGTAGTAAATTTGTTATTATTATTATTCTAGGTACATCCTAGACACGGGAGAGGAAAAAAATGAAAAGAAAAGAAAACAACAAAGTCAAAGGATGTCGATCATAACATCTTTAGTTGAAGGACATTTGAATAAAAGGATCATTGCAACCTCTCTCTCTCTCTCTCTCTCTCTCTGATGAACAACATACTCTAGAGAGAGGAAGAGAAGCTGAGAGTGAGAATAAGAGAGGAAGAGAGGCTGAGTTCTCAAACGAGAGAAAGAGGATTGATGGGAGAGAGTAGAGAGAAAAGTAGAATAAAAAAGCATTATAAAAAAAGTTTAACGAATAAATGTTTATTTATTTATTTTTTTTTTTTTGTGATTGGTGACATGCTAATTTATAAGACATAAATAGTAAAATTTATAGTATCTCTAGACAATAAAATACTAAGAAAATGGTGAAAATAATGATAGGAAAATTAAAAAATAGTGTGAAGTAGGTACAATGCAATTTATAAGAATAGTGAAATGGGTAAAAAGGTGATATGGTTTGGAGTTTGAGAAAGAAATTTTGTTTTCCTCTTTTTTTTCTATGTCAGAGTCACTTTCAACCAAGTGGTAGTTCTTTTTTAGTTTTTTCTCCACAATAGTGAGTAACTACTTAAGAGTTCATTTGGTTGGAGGGGTGGAAAAGTGGGAGGATAGAAAATGGTGAAATGATGGAAAAGTAAAAAGATATAAAAGATTTAATTTCTTTCCAAAGTGGAGGGATGAAAAAAGTGAGTTTGTATAAATTTACTCATATACCCTTGTTAAAAAATTATGGTCAATTAAAACAAAAAAAGTGACAAACAACCCAAAAAAAAAAAAAAATACCCAATTTATTAAAAAATGAAAATCATGTCTAGTTAAACAAAGAAAAAAAGAAGAAGAAGAAGTCAACACCTAGGAAATCCAAGAAAAAAAAGGAAGAAGAAGAAGAAGAAGAAGAAGGCAATGTCTAGCCCAATAAATGAAAAGAAAAAAAGAAAAAATGGAGGCAACATTCCCAAGATAGCATAAAATAAAAAATTGGACGAATTGGCCATATGCAAGTGCACATGGGCATTTTTGTCTATTAGGTAGCCACATTTTCTCCTTTCAGTTTTCTCTCCAATTTAGGAAGAAAACTTTTTGATGGGCCAAGGGAGAAAACACCTACACTATGTTTGGTTGGGTGGAATTTAGGAAGGATGGAAAATATAGGAAGGAAAATATGGTAGAAAACTAAGTTTTCCTCTGTTTGGAAATAGAAAGAAAATAGGAATTGTGGAAAACCCGGGAGAAAATTTTCTCTCCCGGGCCCACAAATTTTTTCCTCCCAAATCCAGAGGAATAGCCGTGAGAGAAAACTACCTTATTGCACTTTTACCATAATACCCCGTTCTAGAATCAAGTAAAAAAAAAAAAACATAGAGAGAGCACTGGAGAAAAAAAAAGAAAAGAAAAAAAAAAAATAAAAAAAAAAGAGAATGATAGTTGTGCTAAGGAAGAAGATAAAAAAGAAGGGGGATAGGGATAAGGAAGGACAGCATGTGGAGAAAAAAAAAAAAAAAAAAAACAGAGAGAGCGCTAGAGAAAAAAAAAAGGAGAGAATGAGAGCTATGCTGAGGAAGAAGATAAAAAAGAAGGGGGATAGGGATAAGGAAGGACAATGTGTGGAGGAGGAGGAAAAAAAAACGTATGGATGAAATGAAGGTTAGGAAAACGGGAAATAATATAATAAATAAATAATTTTAATTGAGAAATATTACCACAATATTTTCACAATAAATTTTAAGTAATAAACTATTATTAGTTAATATTGGTGAGTAAAAAAATAATTCTAGTGGTGGGTTCAAATTAGAACTAGTAACAACTTTCCAAATAAATTTTGTTGTGATAGTATTGCGAAAAATGTTGTGGACGTAACACTTCTCATTGAAAAATATAATTGTTGGTAAATTTTATATTATTTAATGAGTACAAGTAAATCTATTTCTTACCTATTATGTAACAAGGGTATAATAGTCAATTTATATAAACTACATTTTCTATCCTCTCACTTTTCTTTTCAACCAAACAAAAGAGTTTTCCACCCTCCCACTTTTCCATCCTTCCAACCAAACACACACAATGGAAAACCAAATATTTTCTATCCTCCCACTTTTCCATCATCCCACTAATTTTTGATCCTCCTACTTTTCCACTCCTCCAACCAAACAGACCCCCAAGCTCCCCCATTTATTTTCCTTCCTCCCCACCCAACCAAACACAATCCAAAAAGTTTTCCTTCCTATTTTCTTTTCAAAGTTTTTCATTCACCTTATTTCACCTCCAAACAAACACACCCTAAGACTAATACATATACAAGGAAATTTTAAGAGGAGTCAAGGGGGTAGATACCCCCATCGCTCCGCTCCGGCTCTGCCCCTGACTATCCAAGGGAATGGATCTAACATTGTTCAAAATTAATGTCTTTGTATCATCCCTTCCCCAATCCCTCTTTTCCCCCTATTTCTTCTGTTCTTCAATGAGTGTTTTTTTTTTTTTTTTGGGCATGGTTAGAAGTTAGTGCTTGGTGTGTAGGACAGATGTAATCCCACTAGTTAAAAACTTAAAAGGTGATAGAGGTGTAAATCATAAAATTATGAGGACACTATCTTTTGTGAGGACTAATAAATATCTTCTGGTAACATTGTTGAATTGAAGAATTATTGATATGATTTTGGTAGATAGTAGGTGACAACTGCTGTAAGTCTTGAGAAATATTTTTCAGCAAGAACCTTTCCTTTACAAATCTGCTAACTGGTGAACTCACAAAAAATTGGGGACTGTTTTTTCTCATGTCATGTCCAACCGTTATGTAAGATCTAGGAGTATGAGTGGTGCGTTCTAGGTGGCCAATAAAACCATGAAAAATTGGATTTAGCTGAATCTTATCCAGAATTGTGATCATTCCATTCTGGCTTAATTGATATGTTCAGATATAGGAACCCAAGAAACGGCCCTAAAAAACACCAATTTTGGAAAAAAAAAGGATGTTGTACATTCATTTAGGAACATAAAACACATTTCTAACCGCAATGTCAGGTCTCAACTCTCAAGGCTCAACAACTAGAAGGTATTTTCCCTGAATGTTTTCCACCAGTTATTATTTTGGTAAATGAAGTTAGAAGTTCAATTATAAACTGTCCAAAGTTGTGAAATCTTCACATACATAAGTACAAGTGGCCAACAGCATAAACACATGCTTTGGTATGCTATATACCCTTGTTATACAGTCAAGTAACAATTTTTTCCTAGTTAATTACACTTTACCAACATCATTTACAAAAATTGTACTTTAGCCTCACTTCATGAATTTATGTATTTAGATTATAATAACATTTCTATTTTGTTTTTTGAGTTTATTTTTTAACTAGCATGTAACTCATGCAAACGCATGAATGCATTCAAAACTAAACACAATTTTTATCATAAAAATATAAATAATTAGTCAAATTATTTTTTTAAAAAGTAAATGCAATTAATCATATATTAAAATTCTTACCTAAATTTAATACTAATTATGATAATTTATTTTCTAATTTTTAATACAATAGAACGTGTAGTGATTTTTTTTGTGTGGTAATTTTTATTGAGTATATGCGATTGTTTTTTTTTTTTTTTTTTAATTTTATAGTTCATTAATATTATATTCTTAGTATTTTGTACTCATTAACTCACTTGACACAAAGATTAAAAAACTTAAGTGGACATGGCACAAACTTAAGTGGATAATTATGATGTAATCCCCACATAAATTTAGACACATGATGCAAAATTAAACTTTAATTTCAAATTCTAATTGAACTTTCTCTAAATAGTTTTGCCTTTTAATATATATAGATGATCTTGAGGTTGAGAAATTGAATTCAACTCAAACCAATAATCACAAGATAATAACTTGCATTTAGATGCCTTTAATGAATTTTGTATGTTAGAAGTCAATGTACCTATCATTTATTTTAGCACCATGTTTTTTTCTACAATAGTTGACATGATCTATTATGATTTATGTATAATAAAAGTTGTTTTGTGATACACTAATGTAAAAATGATGTCTCCAACCACAACTTAATCTCAAGAAGTAGTGAAAAATGTTGTAAAAACAAAAGGGCTAAAATTATTGTTCTCATCCTTAAATTGTACATGAAATTAGATTTTCGTCCCAAAACTTTCAAAATTTATTTTCATTTTTGGTATTTTGCATTTCACTTTATGTCCTTTCATCCACTTTGATTCATTTTTATCAATCCTACTAGGTTGCATAGATATGCTAAAAATGGCAAGATACCTGTGTCCAAAATAGGTATGGGTTAGATATGGGTACAATTGTGTCCAACGCATATCTAGTAGTAAATTTGTTATTATTATTATTCTAGGTACGACCTAGACACTAGAGAGGAAAAAGAATGAAAAGATAAGAAAACAACAAAATCAAAGGATATCAATCTTAACATCTTCAGTCAAAAGATATCTAGATTAAAGGATAATTTGCAACCTCTCTCTCTCTCTCTCTCTCTCTCTCTCTCTCTCTCTCTCTCTCTCTCTCTCTCTCTCTCTGATGAACTCATAAATGCAATAACAATGCAACATTGTGATGAACAATGCTACTTTTTGAGTAAATTTTTCTAGAGAAGGGGGTACTATGATGAATAAGGTGACTGCTCATTGCTCTTCAGGCCAATGATGAAATGCTACTTACTTTGTTGTTTTAGTGTTCAATTCATTAGTGAATTGTGAATTTTGATTTTTTTTTTTTTTTTGGGTCTAATCTATATTATTATATAATATAATAAAAATTAATTTTTATGCTAATTTCCTAACATTATGCCACACCAATTTAAAGGTCTTACAAACTTTCACATCATAATAATTTTATTTATCAATTTTATATTCCAAATTACATCTATGAATTTTAGAAAACATAGAAACGATTAACCTTGCCCTTATTTCCAAACTCATAAAAAAATCAACTTTTTAGTGCACACAAAACTTGTATGTATTTTTAAATTTTAATTGATTGAAAAGTGTATATATATAACTCACTCTCCACCGTAACAACACTTCCACTTTCTGCACTCATTCCGATTCTGCAACGGACTTTTTGTTTTTACAAAAAAAGAGTCCGTTGCAGAATCGGAATGAGTACAAAGTTGAAATTAGGGTTTCAGAGAGATTGCAAGTTGAATTTGGGAGTCCGACGAGTGTTATTCCCGATTTGTTTTTCTCATCTCGAGAACAACAGCAACAAATTGGGAGTCCTTTTACTCCGATCAATGCTCCGAAAATCACGAATCCTCATTTGTCGATCTCTGCCGATCGGTTACAGTTTCGGGTGCCTTCGACAACTGACGATGATGTGGTGCTTCAGAATCTTCTCCATATCATTCACTACATTATCAATAAGAAGAAATCATCATCATCATCATCCCTCACACCTGCTCAGAAACTCTTCAACTCGCTCGATCTTGTTCAGAAAAAGGTCACGCAGCAATTGGAGAGAATTAAGGAAACCCCCACTTTTCAGATGGGGGTTAGAGATAAGAAAATCCGAACTTTAATGTCTATGCGCTGATTAAGAATGGTAGTTTGACATTACATTCAATTGTGCATCTATAGCAGCCTTAAGGATAAGGAGAATTGTGAATACCTGGTTTGGTTTTCTATTTTCAAAAAGTTTTAGAAATTAATTTTGTGTGTTTAGGCATGCTGATATTGACCTTATTTTGTAGGTTCAGAAAAAGTGCTTGTGACCTACTAATATCTTAATGACTTCTTATTTTTAGCAACATGTGTTTTTGTATGTTACCTAAATGCACTCACATGTACAAGTTGGGTTGATATCTCAACATTTATATCAAGTATGGGATTATAGGTATAAACTGCATCCTGTATGTCACTTACTGAACGCTATATGGAATTCCTGCATAGGGCTTTTTTTAAAATAAAATCAATTAATAAACAAACAAGTTAAGCCTATAATCATAACATTGAATTTAGATAGATATGCCTGTAATTTCTGACCAGACCAGCCCAGCCAGCCTGCCCTTGTTTGCGTGTATTTTGTTGTTGTTGATAAATAACAGTTATGAACTTGTGTTGTGTGTATTAGGATGAATTGTGGGGCCCAAAGTGAAGGGAATGCATCAAAGTTTGGCTCCCCCATCTGCCATGAATTCAACTCATTTGTGACTCTACATTCATCTCAAGTGAGTTTTATATCTTGTTATTGCTGGCTCTGGATCTGGTTTCCTAACCCTTTATGGGGCAGGTTACACTGGCCAATTTTGTACATACCCAATTCAAAGTGACCCACACTTTGGACAGTGATAAGTCTAGCTTGGTCTGCCCTTTTGATTTCAGACTCAAAATGATCATCAAAAGGTCTCTCATCTTCAGTGCTTACGTTATCTTTATATCACTCTCCTAATCAACAAAACTAATGCTCATTGGTTTAATCTCCTTGCTGGCGCAAATCAGTTATCAGGCTTGTTTAGTCCAGTTTTCTTTGGTTGTTGTATGTTTTCATTGGTTGAACAGGATACTAGTGATCTTCTATAATTAATTTGGCTCTATTTATCTTACATTTGAAACTTATTGAATGTTTGACGGTTATGCTCTGTATTGACTACCTAATGGTAGGTGCATCACTGAGGTGAGAGGCAGGGGGTTGGGGGAATATTTTTTGATGATCTAAACCACTGGTAATTGCTTGAGAATATTGAATTGATGTCTCATCAATCATCATGTGTTTTTTTAAATAAGAATCCTTTGCTTCGTTGCACTTCAATTCTCTTCATGCTCACATCTATTTTCAACTTGTAGAATGTGCCAATTCTGTGGTTCCTGCTTACATTCCAATCATAGAAAAAAGGAAGGATATGCCATTCACAGACCAGCATGAGGCATGGCAGCAATTGCAAAGAGGGCGTTATGTTGATTTCAATCCAAAGGAATGGATCTAAGATTATTAGAAAAAGATCATCTTTGTATCATCCCCCCTTTCCCGTTCCCTCTTTTCCCCTCCTTCTCCTGTTTCTCAATGAGCGTTTTTTATTGGATGGTTAGAAGGTAGTGTTTGGTGTCTAGGACTTATGTAATCCTCCATGAGTAAAAGGAGATGAGGGTGTAAATTTTAAAATTATGAGCGCAATATCTGTTGTAAGGACTGAGAAAAATCTTCTAATGAAAAAATACATTGTTGAGTAATTCCACTGTACATCTTATAATCATTGATATTTCTGGCTACTAGCAAGCAACAACTGTTCTATTACCAGTCAGTGGTGATATATTTTTTCAGCAAGCGCCTTTTTTTATCTAGTCAGCTTGCTGGTGTGAGTTAAATTCAAAGCTATTAAATAACAGACTTTTGTTACTAACTGAAGTTGCCTTTGCTTGATTACTATAAAATAAGGGACTTTAGGATCCTGCAATTCATTTGTGGAGGCATGATATAGTTACTTTTATAAATTGTGGTGAAAGGGGATGCCCCCATTTGCTATGATATCAAATTGTTTCTTAAAAAAAAATAGAAATTTATGGTAACAAATGAGTCTATTATTATTATTTTTTTTTTTTTTTTTTGATAGGGAAAGAGTTGTAAATTTCATTCAACGTGGGTAAGACCCAAGGAAATTACATTAGATTGAATTTGAGATACAACGGGAGGGGGAGTATCTTCCACCCATATTAAACAGTCTATAATGTCTTTAGCATGCCTAGCCATTAAATGGGCTACCTTGTTACAATCTCATTGAGCGAAAATTGCTTTCCATGACCTGAAGTTTGGCAGCCAAATCTGAGCACCTGAGATGATTTGCTGGATTGGCTAGGGGGTGTTGGTCCTACGGTTGAGTGCACGGATTACTACATATGAGTCCCTTTCCACGATGACTTGTCTGAGTCCCAGCTCCTATGCAAAGATGATCCCACATTCCACAGCCTTGGCCTCTGCTTCCAATGCTCCTAGCGGATACGAAAGCATTTTTGAAAGCGCTTCCATGAGTAGCCCATTGTAATTACGGATCACAACCCCAAGGCCACACTGTCCCACTTCGGCGAACACCACAGCATCAACATTTATTTTGTACCAATCTAGGGGTGGAGGTTTCCAAAATTTGGGAGAGGTTACTGCTTGCTTGGGCGTGGGGTGGCTTGCTACTTTCCGATACTCAGTCATGTATTGGTGGGCATCATTAATGATTCCCAAAGCAGTTTTTGAAGTGTCTCCCTGCCAAATACTGCTCCTATTGTTCCAAATGCCCCCATGCCGAGGTAATGAGGATTTCCAAGTCAACATGGGAGTGATTTTGCTAGAATAGCCAAAGTATATCTATGAAATCACGAGTGGATATCCTTTCAGTATGAACAAATGAGTCTATATAATTTTTATGAAATTGATGTATTGCTACGGAACCATGTAATTTGATGATTTAGGGATTTTTTTTTTTCCATTTTTGTATAGATATGATAGAATTCTAACCTATAACATCCACACTCTATGATGATTATTCTTTATTATCATGCTAAGACATACTAGTTTAAATAAGAAATGAGAACCTTTAAATATTTGGATGGATTTTCACTGTCAAATATTTGGATTCGAGATTAAATTCTATAAGAATTTAGTGTAAATAGGGATGGTCAAACTCATTGGGTTATAGATATACAACCCTACTTGCTCCAAATATTTCGCGTAACACCCAGTTCTTAATAGGTAAAAAGTAATCGGGTAGGATTTGGATATTACTGAAATTTTTCAGGTAGGGTTTGGGTATTACCCATTTAACTAATTAATTTTAACCAAACCCAATTCAACCAAATTATTATGGGTAAACTCTAACCCACCCAATTACCCAATAATCAAAATTATCAAATTAGCTGTAAAATTTCAAAATGACCAAAGTACCCCTAAAATCCTCTTAAATTGCCAAATACCACCGAAACCTAAAAATTATCGAAATACCCCCAATACCTAAAACATACCCATGAAATCTAAAAATTATCAAAATACCCCTTAAATCTTAAAAATGACAAAAATATCCTAGAAACCTAAAACATGACCAAAATACCCCACTAAAATACCCTCAAAACCTTAAAATGACCAAAATACCCTCTAAACCTAAAAAATAACTAAAATACCCCTAAAACCTATAAAATGACGAAAATATCCCTAAAACCTATACAATGACAAAAATGCCTCTAAATCCTATAAGATGATAAAAATACACCCTAAACTTAAGAAAATGACTGAAATACCCTCCATGCCTAAAAAAATAACAAAAAACCCGAAACTTTAAAAAAATAACAGAAATACCCCCAAAACCTAAAAAAACACTTATGGATATTGACTTTTTATGAACAAAGATGGAAGATGGCCATTAAGCTCTATTTCAAATCATAGTTAATGAAGAGTAATGTTGTGAGTTAAATTGAAATTATGTTGTTTTAATTTGGTCCTTTTTGTTTCATTGATGAGCAATGTAATATATTTTAATTATAGATGTAGGCTTGTGGGTTCTAGTTAGCTCAATTGGTAAAGTCTCTAATGGTTGAATAAGAGATCTATAGTTCAATCTCCGCCTACACCAAAAGCTGACTAGTATCTTGATCTGATGATAAAAAGCAATTATCAAGAGTGAACGTTATAGGTTGAAACTCTCTCAAAAAAAAAAAAATTATAGATGTAGGCTTATAATGTAATGAGATATTTCTTAGATGGTTAGATCTACTATTATATAATGAGATATTATAAATCTTTTTGATATGTGAAGTGATGATGATGATAGTTCATAAGAAGTAAGGATGATTCAACCAAATTATTCAAGTTCGACGCCATTGCACTTAAGCAGAGGTTAATGGTCAAATTATTTATAATCTTAATGATGATGCTCACATTAAGGTAAGTTTTAATTTGAAGTGCTACGCTACTTAATGTATATTTTATTTTGATAGTCTATCTTGAGTTTTTGTTTTTTTGTTTGTTATGTTTAGGCTGCTGAAGGAAAGCCTAGTTATATCTGCAAGATTGTGGAGATGTTTGAGGCTGTGAATGGAAGTTCTTATTTTACAACTCAATGATAGAATAGAGCCAAGGATACAGTAAGTTTTTGCCTAGGATGACACCAAGTGTCATTCTTGGCCTTGCTCCCCAAGTTTTGGCTCTCGCTCATTGCCAACCGACTCTCTGTCTCACTACTAGCCCACATTGACAGTACACTCCCCCTACCTCACTCACCAAAATTTTTTCCATAAAATGAAGAGACACCCTCAGATGCTAGCAAGCTTTCAGCCCCTCCAGAAATTCCCTCTGCCTCTCCCTCATCTCTTTCCCATTTTTTTTAAATCTTCTTCCCCAGAATCAGCCCCAAAACCCCAGCAAAAAGCCCTCCCAAAAACACAGAAAAATACCCAAAAATAACAACAAATACCCATTAAAATACACCCAAAAAACCCCTATGAGAAAACCCATTGTCAAAGACCCAAACACAGTCCCTTAAACCCCCCAAAATACCTAGCAAAACAAATCAAAACAAACA
This sequence comes from Quercus variabilis, assembly GCA_030445155.1. Lineage (NCBI taxonomy): Eukaryota > Viridiplantae > Streptophyta > Magnoliopsida > Fagales > Fagaceae > Quercus > Quercus variabilis. Next base: position 44,681,642 of record CP129449.1, on the reverse strand, counting down.
CATCAGAGGAAGAGAAGAGAACCAAAAATAGCAATAGAGACAGAGAAAGAAGGGGAAGTAGAAACAACAAAGAACTACAAACAACCATGAGCTTCCTTTCTCTTTTTGTATTTTTTTTTTGTTTTTGTTTTTTTTTTTTTGACAAAGTTTAGTTACAAAATTGGTTGTAGCCTAAAACTATAACCTTACTCAATATAATAAACATTACTATATATTTTTAAAATTTAACCGTTGAATTGCATGTTCTTTACGCTCTCAATACACATGTCAAATTTTGTGTCAATCAGATATTATTTACTATAAGATCTATAATCTTATATTTTATGCATAATTTTAAATTACAAAAACTTGCAATTTAAACAATTTATTGATGACATAACTATTGATTTTTAATTTTTTTTAGAAATTTTGCAAGTATGGATGATATAAGCATAAGATGTAATTTAATGGTGGATCTGTCTCGATGCCTTTGTGTGAAACCAAGAATCCAAGGAATTTTCCCGACGCAACTCCGAAGGCGCACTTTCTGGGATTCAACTTCATATTGTACCACTTGAGCGTATTAAAGGTCTCCTGCAAGTCGTTTAGATGTTTTCCCTCGTCTAGGCTTTTTACCAGCATGTCATCCATATAGACTTCTACATTTTGTCCAATTTGAGGATGGAACATGTGGTTAACCAGTCGTTGATATATTGCCCCAGCGTTTTTCAAGCCGAAGAGCATTACTTTGTAACAAAATAAGCCCTGGCTGGTGACAAAGGACATCTTCTCCTGGTCGGCCTCGTCCATCCTTATTTGATTGTATCCTGAGAAAGTATCCATGAAACTAAGTAATTTGTGGCCCGCAGTAGATCCACTAGTTGATCAACGTGCAGCAATGGATTGCTGTCCTTGGGGCAAGCTTTGTTTAGATTAGTAAAATCTACACACATCCTTCATTTGTCGTTTGCCTTTTTGACCATTACTACATTGGCTAACCAATCCGGATGATAAACTTCTCGTATAAACTTTGCTGCCATCAACTTTTGGACTTCGTCTTTAATAGCATTATCTCTCTCAAGGGAAAACACCATTTTCTTTTGCCGCACTAGTTTGGAGGAAAGACATATGTTTAGTCGGTGGGTAATGACACTAGGATCTATACCCGACATATCCTCATGACTCCAAGCAAATATATCGATGATTTTCTTCAAAAACTGGACGAGGTCCTTCTTTATTTCTTCTTCTAGATCTGCCCCAATCCTAGTACATCTCTCAGGGTTACGTACATCTCTCAGGGTTACTTTCATCTAAGGAAACATTTTCTAATACTTCGGTGGGTTCAGCCACAATTCTCCTTTCTTTGATGCTCATTTTCTGTTGCTGCTCGTCCATGGCGAGCATAGCCAAATAACACTTTCTTGCTGCCAGTTGGTCTTCTTGCACTTGTCCTACCCCATGCTCCGTGGGGAACTTGACTGACAGATGGTAAGTGGACGTAATCGCCTTCTAACTATTTAGAGTTGGTCTTCCAATTATGGCATTGTAAGAGGACGAGCAATCTACCACAAGGAAGTTTACATCTTTGGCTACTTGCTGCGGATATGCCCCCACCACCACTGGCAATGTGACAGTGCCTACAAGTTGTACCTTCATTCCTCCGAAATCCACTAGAGGCGAGTGTACTGGGCGGAGCTGGTTTCGCCCAACCCTCATTTGCTAAAAAGCTAGATAATACAGAATGTCCACCGAGCTCCCATTGTCGATCAATACTCTTCTAGTTGTGTAGTCAATAAAACTAAGGTGATGACAATGGCATCATCATGAGGGAGGTGAATTCCCTCAGCATCTTCGTCCATGAAAGTGATTGCTTGCTCGTCCATGGTCCTTGCTCTTGGTGACTGTCCAGAAAATTGGACGCTTTGCACTACTTTCAAGTACGCCTTCTTTAACTTAGACGACTGTCCTATCAAACTTCTCCTAATGATAAATCTTATCTCGCCTAGTAATGGACGCGATGATTCCTCTGCCTTCCCTTTCAATTTTTCGTCCTTGTGATCTTGTCCAAGAAAATTTCTTAGCTTCCTTTGCCTTATGAGATTCTCAATCTGCTGCTTTAAATCAAAGCACTCGTCCGTGTCATGTCCATGATCTCTATAGAAGTGACAGTACTTATTCTTGTTGCGCTTATTGGGAGCTCCCTTCATTTTCTCAGGCCACTTCAAGAAAGGATCGTCCTTGATTTGCATAAGGACCTACTTAAGTGGCACGTTCAAAGGGGTATATTGTTGGTTCTACGCTGGAGGGCCTGGTTTTTTATTATCTCGGTCTCGTCTAACATCTGTTCGTCCCTTCTTTGGACGAGGACCTTGCTCGGAATGACGAGCGGGGTTTGTTTCCATTCTTTCAGCTCTCTTCCTCTTCTTGGCTATGATCACATCTTCTGCGTTCATGAAATTTTGGGCCGAGTGGACGAGTTCAGCCATGGATTGAGGTTCTTTTTCATAAAGTTTGTGTATGAACAAGTCAGAATTAACCTCGTTATGGAAGGCTGCCAACAGTAGCTTGTCATCTACCTCGTCCACAGTTAGGGCTTCCCTGTTGAAGCATGTTATGAAGGAACGTAGGCTTTCGTTCTCTCCCTGTTCTATGGTCAATAAGCTGGACGAGGAACGCTTATGTCTCTGTCTTCCAATGAAATTATTAACAAACAATTTGCTTAACTCCTCGAAAGAACTAACTGAATTCGGGGGTATTTTGCTGAACCAGACTCATGCGGGTCCTTTGAGGGTAGTGGGGAAGGCTCTACACATTATCTCATCTGGAACCCCTTGAAGGTGCATGGTAGTCTTAAAGGTGGCAATATGGTCAAAAGGATCATGTGTTTCGTCATACGAATCCAAGGAAAGCATATTGAATTTCTGAGGCAAGGGATGGCTATTGATAGAGGCTGTAAAGGGGGAGTTTGTTTGGTGAACTAAGTCTTCTACCAGGTTAGTTCTTCTCATGTTCTCCCTCATCTCATCCATAACTTTTCTCATCTAATCCATCTCCCTTTCCAAGTGTGGCACCCTTCTTGGTGCAGTATCCCTCGTTTGGCTTTCTGGCTCCACATTTCTTCCATCTCCCTAACTTTGTCCATGTTTTTCTCCATAGGCCTCATGCCATTGTCTTCTGAGATTAATCTCTCTTCTCAAATCTTGATTCTGGCGAGTTAACTCTGCCATGGCAGTGGCCATGGATTGTACGTGTTGGACAGAAGGTGGCTGCATGGCAGGCGCCGATTGTTGGCCACGATTGGGATTACTGGAAGCATCTCTACTCTTTTGGGGGCTTGGATTGGTAGCCCTTGATCTTGTCCGAACCATTTCAGCCCTTTGTCAGAGAAAGAAATCATAGAACTTAACAAATGAAATTCAAACTCGATGAATACTTCTTTCCCACAGACAACGCCAACTGATGATTCCAAGGAAATCAATGGGCTAAAGATCTTCGGGTCTTGATCTTGAAGGATGAGTCCTAGAAAATAAAAACAGAATTAGAGGAGACCGGTGAAGGCCGGCCTTAAATCCTTCGATGGTAAAGTCAGTGGATTTGTAAATCACTGAAAGAGGGAAGTATTATTCAAAGTTCTAGAGAATGTTTTTCATGTCTTACCCTTCCACAAGTGAGTCCTTTATATAGTGCTCGCCTAAGGCAGTTATTTTGTAACTTCTCCTGTCATCGCGGATCTTTGAAGTAACCTCCATAACTGTCATGGAAGTTACAACATTTGGGATTTCATCCTTAATCGTTTACTGTAGAACGGTTGGTAATGATAAAACATTGCAGCTGTTGGGAACAAATGCAACCCCATTCGTCTCGTCTCGTCTCGTCCGTCCTTAAGAAGGATGAGACGCTGTTATAATGTCTCATCTGTCCGCCCTTAGGGACGGATGAGATATTGTTACAATGTCTCGTCTTTGTCCTTTAGGACGAACGAGACTGCTTTGGACGAGTTTGTTGATTTAGTTCTACAATGGTCTCTTTCTTTTCTTGGACGAGGTATGTGGACGAGCTGAGAGTTTGGCTTTTTCTCCAACACCATCAAAACGTGTAGTGATTTTTATTGTGTGATGATTTTTATTAAGTATATGTGATTGGTTTTTAAAAAAAATTTATAGTTCATTAATATTAAATTCTCAATATTTTGCACTAATTAACTCACTTGAAACAAATATTAAAAAACTTAAGTGGACATATGGCACAAACTTAAGTAGATAATTAAAATATGATCCCCATATAAATTTAGACCCATGATGCAAAATTGGATTTTAATTTCAAATTCTAATTAAACTTTCTCTAAATTTTACCAATTAATATATATTGATGATCTTGAGGTTGAGAAATTGAATTCAACTCAAACCAATAATCACAAGATAATAACTTGCATTTAGATGCGTTTAATGAATTTTTTATGTTAGAACTCAATGTACCTATTATTTATTTTAGCACCATGTTTTTTTCTACAATAGTTGACATTATCTATTATGATTGATGTATAATAAAAGTTTTTTTGTGATAGACTAATGTAAAAATGATGTCTCCAACCACAACTTAATCTCAAGAAATAGTGAAAAATGTTGTAAAAAACAAAAGGGCTAAAATTATTGTTCTCATCCTTAAATTGTACATTGTTGAGGTTCAAAAATTAATCACAGCCCATGGCCCAAAGAAATAACACATTGGGTTAACTCCATGGGAAGTGAAGCTAGAAAAATAAAAGAGTTGGTCTCACGAAATGAAGAAAAGAAGAAAAGAAAGAAGAAAATGGTGAAAAATCCAAAGAATTGGGATCCAAAGACTCATGAAGGAATAGGCTTTAAAATCCATGAAACAAAGGAAAGGCCCAGCCGACCAAGATCAATAAGCCAAGAGAAACCCAATAAGAAAAACTCGGCCGGGATCCCGGAGGTTACCAGAGCTCGGGGATCCCTAGGATGCATAACACGCTCTAAGTAAGATTGAAACATCTCAAAGAAAAAAAGGCATAAAGGATGAAGGACAAACGAGTCTTAAGCACCCAGACATGCAGTGAGGAATCAGAAAATATAAAGCAACCATTCATGAACAAAGGAGCTGTACCTCAATGAACCAAGAATGGGAAAAACCATAAGTATAAGTGGCTGGGGAGGAGCTTTCAACCCAGTAGTAAAAGATTCCGACTGTTTGGGAAAAATGACAAGGATGGAGGGCTGCCAAAAGCTGAAAAGGTGAAGAGGGCCCAAAAAGCTAAGATCAACAACTTGAGGGGATCTTGGAATAGAAAGATTAGTTAAGGACTTCTAGCTTGGTCGGACCAAAAGGAAGAAATTATGAGAAAGAAGGAAAGAACCATCCCCTGGGTAACTGACACAACACGAGCTCTGAAGGGCAAAAGAAAGAAATCACTGGTACCCTAGAGACCTAGAGTCGCACTATAAAAGGAAGAGAAAACTCATGCTAAGGTACATCCATTCATCATCATTTTGATTTGAGAAAAGATATCATAACAGAGCCGTAGAAAGAACTCTGCAAAACTCAAGGAAAAACAAAGGATAGTCTCCCAGTATCCCAGAAAATAGCCACTATAGCATATACTTGGATTCGAAAGGATTCAAACTTTGCAAGTCTTAGAGGCTTGAATGGCCATCAAAGTCTGCAATTTTTTTGTTAATTTGAACCTTGTATCATGTCTTAGTGAGCACATTGTAATCATAATCAAAGAAAATTAATAAAATGCCTCTCATTAATCCAAGGATCCTTAACCCCTGTTTTGCTGTATTTTTATTACTATACATTTCTTTACTGTTTAAGCTGTCATTCAATACAGATATTTTCGCTTGTTAGTTTATTTGTGTTGTAGGAAGCTTGCTTTGTGCACCACTTGGTTCTTAAACAACCCTTTAGCTGTGGTGAACCAAGCCCAGTCCACCAAGAACAATTATTTGGCCTTGGATCCTTGGGCCATTGTGCTGAAGAAAAAAGGCACTCTCACATACATGAAATTAGATTTTCATCCCAAAACTTCTCAAAATTTCTTTTCATTCTTGGTATTTTTCATTTCACTTTTTGTTATTTCGTCCACTTTGATTCATTTTTTATCAATCTACTAGGTTGCACAAATATGCCAAAAATGGCAAGATACCTGTGCCCAAAACAGGTATGGGTCAAATATGGGTACAAATATGTCCAACACGTATCTGGTAGTAAATTTGTTATTATTATTATTCTAGGTACGTCCTAGACATGAGAGAGGGAAAAAAATGAAAAGAAAAGAAAAGAACAACATCAAAGGACATCGATCTTAACATCTTCAGTCGAAAGATATCTGGATTAAAGGATCATTGCAACCTCTCTCTCTCTCTCTCTCTCTCTCTCTCGTAAATGCAATAACAATGCAACATTGTGATGAACAATGCTACTTTTTCGAGTAATATTTCTAGAGAAGGGGGTACTGTGATGAACGAGGTTACTACTCATCACTCTTCAAGCCAATGATAAGATGCACTCACATGTACAAGTTGGGTTGATATCTCAACATTTATATCAAGTATGGGATTTTTTTTTTTTTTTTGTTCAAAAAGTTATTAACAGTTATGAACTTGTGTTGTTTGGGTGTTTGTGTATTAGGATGAATTGTGGGCCCAAAGTGAAGGGAATGCATCAAAGTTTGGCTCCCCAATCTGCCATGAATTCAACTCATTTGTGACTCTACATTCATCTCAAGTGAGTTTTATATCTTGTTATTGCTGGCTCTGGATCTGGTTTCCTAACCCTTTATGGGGCAGGTTACACTGGCCAATTTTGTACATACCCAATTCAAAGTGACCCACACTTTGGACAGTGATAAGTCTAGCTTGGTCTGCCCTTTTGATTTCAGACTCAAAATGATCATCAAAAGGTCTCATCTTCAGTGCTTACGTTATCTTTATATCACTCTCCTAATCAACAAACTAATGCTTATTGGTTTTATCTCCTTGCTGGCGCAAATCAGTTAGCAGGCTTGTTTAGTCCAGTTTTCTTTGGTTCTTGTATGTTTTCATTGGTTGAATAGGATACTAGTGATCTTCTATAATTAATTTGGCTCTATTTATCTTACATGTGAAACTTATTGAATGTTTGACAGTGATGTTCTGTATTGACTACCTAATGGTATGTTCAGCACTGAGGTGAGAGGCAGGGGGTTGGGGGAATATTTTTTGATGATCTAAACCACTGGTAATTGCTTGAGAATATTGAATTCATGTCTCATCAATCATCATGTGTTTTTTTAAATAAGAATCCTTTGCTTCGTTGCACTTCAATTCTCTTCATGCTCACATCTATTTTCAACTTGTAGAATGTGCCAATTCTGTGGTTCCTGCTTACATTTCAATCATAGAAAAAAGGAAGGATATGCCATTCACAAACCAGCATGAGGCATGGCAGCAATTGCAAAGAGGGTGTTATGTTGATTTCAATCCAAAGGAATGGATCTAAAATTATTAGAAACAGATTGTCTTTGTATCATCCCCCCTTTCCCGCTCCCTCTTTTCCCCTATTTCTCCTGTTTCTCAATGAGCGCTTTTTATTGGATGGTTAGAAGTTCGTGTTTGGTGCCAAGGACTTATGTAATCCTCCTTAAGTAAAAGGGGACGAGGGTGTAAATTTTAAAATTTTGAGCGCAATTATCTGTTGTAAGGACTGAGAAAAATCTTCTAATGAAAAAATACATTGTTGAGTAATTCCATTGTACATCTTATAATCATTGATATTTCTGGCTACTAGCAATCAACAACTGTTCTAATACCAGTCAGCTGACTGGTGATATATTTTTTCAGCAAGCGCCGTTTTTTTTTTATATCTAGTCAGCTAGCTGGTGTGAGTTAAACTTAAAGCTATTAAATAAGAGACTTTTGTGACTAACTGAAGTTGCCTTTGATTACTATAAAATAAGGGACTTCAGGATCCTGCAATTCAATTGTAGAGGCATGATATAGTTACTTTTATAAATTGTGGTAAAAGGGGATGCCCCCATTTGCTATGAAATCAAATTGCTTCTTAAAAAATATAGAAACATTAAATGTCATTAACCCAAACTTCAAAACTAACTTGATCAGTTTTGAAAAACTTTGAACCTAACTGTCATTAACCCAAACCTCAGAACTATTAAATGTATTTTACCCTTATATTTCTTACAAAATACTTGCAAACTAATATGATAATCAACGAAATACCAAAAAAAAAAAAAAAAGTGAATGGTAATATGATAACATCTCAAGTTCTAAACGATACAAGAGCATTAGCCAAAAAAAAAAAAAAAAAAAAATCTATTTTCACTATTTTATTTATTTTAACACGTTACTTTACAATACACCTAACATTACATTTCTTACTTTAGCACATCACCCATTGAAATAACATTTTTTTTTTTTTTTAAATCCTACCTTTAAAAAAGAAAAAAGCATGATCACCCCTCCCACAAGCATCAACCAGACAACCATCACAATCCACATCCAAAACCATTCCACTAACCATCGAAACTATAGATATCGGATCATCGTTGATGATGCACGAACTACCACTACAACCAACCAAAATAATAGAGATTGGACCACTGCCAACAACCAAAAAATCCATAGCAACCAAAAAAACACACACACAACCCCCCCACACCCCCCCCAAAAAAAAAAAAAAAAAAAAAAAAGAAGACGACACCACAACCACCACAAGAGAAAGAGACTTGGCAAGATCAACAACAAGTGTTAGACAGCAACATACTCTAGAGAGAGGAAGAGAAGTTGAGAGTAAGAATAAGAGAGGAAGAGAGGCTGAGTTCTCAAACAGGAGAAAGATGATTGATGGGAGAGAGGAGAGAGAAAAGTAGAATAAAAAAATTTAATGAATAAATGTTTAAAATTATTTTTTGTGATTGGTGACATCCTAATTTGTAAGACATAAATAGTAAAATTTATAGTATCTCTAGACAATAAAATACTATGAAAATGGTGAAAATAATGATAGGAAAATAAAAAATAGTGTGAAGTAGGTGCAAAACGTGAGACAAGAAAAAAGCTATTTATAAGAATAGTGAAATGGGTAAAAAGGTGATATGGTTTGGAGTTTGAGAAAGAAATTTTGTTTTCCTTTTTTTTTTTTTCCTGTGTCAAAGTCACTTTCAACCAAGTGGGAGTTCTTTTTTAGTTTTTTCTCCATAATAGTGAGTAACTACTTAAGGGTTCATTTGGTTAGAGGAGTGGAAAAGTAGGAGGATATAAAATTCTGAAATGATAGAAACGTAAGAGGATATAAAATATTTTAATTCCTCTCCTTTTTGTTTGGTTAAGAGTGGAAAAGTGGATGGATGAAAAAAGTGAGTTTGTATAAATTTACTCATATACCATTGTTAAAAAATTATGACCAATTAAAACAAAAAACTGACAAACAACCAAAAAAGAAAAAAAATTTACCCAATTTATTAAAAAATGAAAATCATGTCTAGTTAAACAAAGAAAAACAAAAAACAAAAACAAAAACAAAAACAAAAACAAAAAAAAACAAAAAAAAAAAAAAAAAAAAAAGGGAAGAAGAAGAAGAAGGCAATGTCCAAACCAAGAAATGAAAAGAAAAAAGAAAAAAAAAAAAGGGGAGGCAATGTCCCCAAGATAGCATAAAATAAAATAAAATAAAATAATTAGACAAATTGGCCATATGCAAGTGGACATGGGCATTTTTGTCTATTAAATAGTCTCATTTTTTTCCTTTTAGTTTTCTCTCCAATTTGTGGATAAAACTTTTTGATAGGCCCAGGGAGAAAACATCTAGGCTCTCCCATTTATTTTCCTTCCTCCCACCCAACCAAACACACTTCAAAAAGTTTTACTTTCCATTTTCTCTCCAAAGTTTTTCATCCATCCTATTTTACCTCCAAACAAACACACTTTAAGACTAATACGTACACAAGGAAATTTTAAGAAAAATCAAGGGGGTAGATGCCCCCATCGCTTCGCTCCAGCTCTACCCCTGACTATCCAAGGGAATGGATTTAACATTATTCAAAATTAATGTCTTTGTATCATCCCTTCCCCAATCCCTCCTTTTTCACCTCTTTCTTCTATTCTTCAATGAGTGTTTTTTTTTTTTTTTTTAAGTGGGATTACATCTGTCCTACACACCAAGATTCCATTGTATAGGACAGATAGATGTGTAAATCATAAAATTATGAAGACGCTATCTTTTGTGAGGACTAATAGATATCTTCTGGTAACATTGTTGAATAATTCCATTGTACATTGTTGAATTGAATAATTATTGATATGATTTTGGTAGATAGCAGGTGACAATTGCTATAAGTCTTGAGAAATATTTTTCAACAAGAACCTTTTTAACAAATCTGCTAGCTGGTGAACTCTCAAAAAATTGGGGACTGTTTTTTCTCATGTCATGTCCAACTGTTATGTAAGATCTAGGAGTATGAGTGGTGCATCCTAGGTGGCCAATAAAACCATGAAAAATTGGATTTAGCTGAATCTTATTCGGAATTGTGATCATTCCATTCTGGCTTAATTGATATGTTTAGATATAGGAACCCAAGAAATGGCCCTAAAAAACACCAATTTTGAAAAAGAAAAAAATGTTGTACATTCATTTAGGAACGTAAACCACATTTCTAACCGCAATGTTAGGTCTCAACTGTTAAGTCTGTAAAGTTGTTATTTACAACTATTTGTTTTGTTGGCTTATATTCCATGCCAAATTTGGTTGTAATTATATTCAATCTGTTGTACCCTATATTTATTGTGAGATTTCTCTATAAGAGTTGTGTGATAGAGAGAGAAAGTGTGAAGACTCAAGCATTTGAAGACTGAACATTTCTCCCGGGTATATCGTGACTTAGCTACCCGCGAAATGAATGATGTGCCCTGCACGTGCTGGAATGCGAAGAATCAGGTCAGATGGAGACAGCTGTGTCTCGCGAGTATCTCACAGGTAAGGCCTTCCCGCGAGACACCCGTGAGGCATTCTGCTTTGCCAGCCTGTCCAGTCTGATACACACTTTTTGTGCCTACACTATTTGTACATTACCCACAAATATCAAGGAAAGCTTCTAAGAGAAAACTCTAGCCAAACATCTAGAGAATTAGAGATTGTCATACCCACAATCCTCCACACATTTGCTAGTGGAAATTCCTTATTTCCTACCTCTCCATTTCCATACTATTGAGAGGTCAATAGTACAAACACTTACCACACACTTTAAGAGTGTCAAGTGAAATTTTGGTGCTGTTGGGAAGCATTGGAAGAAGCCTGGAATGGCAGATGCAACATGGAGCTTGTTGCGAGATCTGGAGAACCAGGCAAGACACGGTTCCGAGAAGTCTTGTTGGAGTAGGAGCTTGGAGGAATTAGGTACAAATGGTAGATTAGGCTTGGAGGGTCTCTTGCTCACCCTTGTATCTCAACTGATTGTCTAGTGGATTGTTTTCCGCTTGGAGGGCGGCGGAGAGGTTTTTCACCAAGATCTTCGGTTTCCTCTTCGATAAAATGTCTCGGTGTTATCTGTGTTTGCATCTCTCTTTTCTACTCTTGTTCATTTCATTTTTACTGCTGGGCTGCTTTAAATATGGATTAGAGCAGTTGTCTTGTTTATACGCTTGTGTTTACACTATTCTGCACTTAGTATTAAGTTAGTGTAAAATCAACCAAGCCATAACTTTTATTTGAGGGTCTAAATAGCTCGTGTGTTTTCAACAATTTTTCGAGCTTTTAATTGGTATCAAAGTGGGTACACTCACTGTGGTTTATATACTTGAGTGTGATCCTAGACCCTGTGGTGTGATATGAGAAGTGATTTGGCTAAGGCCAACATGAAGCATAGTAAAGGTGTTTGTGAAAATGACTATATGAGCATATTTGGAGAATGTTCTAGTAATGATCTTTTAGAGTTATTCAAATCTAAGAAACATGCTAGTATCTTTATACACATGTGAAATCTTTAGTTAATAGGAATTATGATATTCATAGCAGCTTGTGTGAGTCGAATTCCTTAATTGATGAACATAAGAGAAGGAATAGACATTTGAATGACAAAATTGATTGTTTGAAAAGGGAGTTGCACACATCTATGAGTAAAGCTAAGAAAAACGAGATGTCCTTTGATGGTCAAGAATGTATCTCACATGCTAGCCTTTTTGTTCATACCACTTTGAAAGTATTTAATTCACGTTTGTGGTATCTAGACAGCGGTTGTTCAAGGCATATGACAAGAGATAAGTCTTTGTTCAAAAATCTCAAAGAGAAGGAAGATAGTTTCGTGACATTTGGGGATGATAGTCACTCACAAGTTCTTGGCAAGGGAACCGTGGATATACCAGGACTGCCGTTATTAACTGATGTGTTGTACATTAAGGAATTAAAAGTGAACTTGCTGAGTATCACTCAAATTTGTGATAAAGATTTTCTTGTCCAATTTTCAAAGAAAGGGTGTCTAATTCTGAATGAAGAAGGTGTTCAAGTTTTGAAAGGACTAACGACCACTGACAATTGTTATGGAGTCATTCCTAAACCAAGCATAGCATGTAGGAGTGCTCGAGTGAATCTTTCAAAGTTGTGGCATCAACGTCTTGGACATGCTAATTACAAACAGGTAGTAAAAGTCTCGAAGCTTGAAGTTGTGGTTGGTTTACCAAAGTTTGGAAAAATTGAGAAGAATGTGTGTGGTCCATGTCAATTGGGTTAACAAACAAAGTCAAGTCATCCTAAAGTAAATGTAGTTGCTACTTCTTGTCCCTTGGAATTACTACATGTGGATTTGATGGGTCCAACTAGAACAGAAAGCATGGGTGGAAAGCACTATATAATGGTGGTTGTCGACAATTTATCTAGATATTCTTGGGTGGACTTTCTTAGGGAGAAGTCGAAAGCATGTGATAAGTTAGAAAGGTTATGCAAGAGGCTGCAGAATGAAAAAGGAGTTCCCATAGTTAGAATCAGAAGTGATCATGGGAAAGAGTTTGAAAATGCTAAGTTTGAAGTATTCTGCAATGAACATGGCATTAAGAAGGAATTTTGAGCTGCAAAACTCTACAACAGAATGGGGTGGTTGAAAGAAAGAACTGGGTGATCCAAGAAATGGCTAGAGTAATGTTACTCAACAAAAACATTCCACAGAAGTTTTGGGTTGAAGTTGTGAATGCATCGTGTCACATTGGATATAGAAATTATTTTCGAGCAGGAACTAAAAAGACATCATATGAAATATGGAGAGAGAAGAAACCAAAAGTGAAATATTTTCGAACATTTGGAAGTAAGTGCTATATTCTCAATGACAGGGAGAATCCTGGAAAATTTGATGCTAAAAGTGATGAAGGGATATTCCTAGGTTACTCCATAAATAGCCGAGCATATAAAGTGTATAACAAGCGCACAAAGACGGAGATGGAATCGATAAATGTGGTCATCGATGACACTATCCCTGAAAAAGGTATTGATGATGAGGATGAAGGCTAAACCCTTAAGAAGAATTAGCAAGACGATGAAATGTCTCAAGGTGAAGATGCTGAGAAAGAATCACCGGAAGAGGAGTCTACACCTCCTATACCAAGAAGGGTGACTAGATCAACTCAAGGATCTCCTAGCCCACTTACCCCTCCAGAAGTTCAACCTCCAATCTCACGTGATGAGGAACCTTCCACTTCCAAAAGACCATCATCAATAGTAATCCTCAATCATCCCTCAAGCAATATCATTGGTAACTTAGATGAAGGACTTCGGCTGAGAAAAGGACGAGCTTATATTGTGAATCATGTGATATACAACTGCTATCTTGCTCAGTTTGAACCAAAGAAAGTGGAGGAAGCATTGAAGGATGGGAATTAGGTAGAGTCCATGCACCAAGAGTTGCACTAGTTTGTTAGAAATGATGTATGGGAGCTTGTACCATGGCCCAAGGATACAGATGTCATTGGCACCAAGTGGATCTTCAAGAACAAAACTGATGAAGATGATGAAGTTGTTCAAAATAAGTCGAGATTGGTGGCTCAAGGGTATTCTCATGTTGAAGGCATAGATTTTGATGAGTCTTTTGCACCGATTGCAAGATTAGAGTCAATCCGAATTCTTCTCTCCATCGCATGCATTATGAACTTCAAGTTGTACAAATGGTCGTGAAGAGTGCTTTCTTGAATGGATTTTTAAATGAAGAAGTGTTTGTGGGACAACCAAAAGGGTTTCAAGACCCTCATTTTCCTGACCATGTGTTAAGGCTGAAGAAGGCATTATATGGGCTGAATCAAGCACCGAGAGCTTGGTATGATCGCCTCACCACATATCTTTTAGATCATGGTTTCATGAGAGGTCAAGCTGATTGAACTTTGTTTGTCAAAAGAGATGAGAACTATCTCCTTGTTGCTTAGGTATATGTGGATGGCATTGTCTTTGGATCCATAATCGATCATCTAGCTTATGAATTCTCAAAAGAAATAAAAAGGGAGTTTGAGATGAGCATGGTGGGAGAGCAGAACTACTTCTTAGGGCTTCAAGTGAAACAACAAGATGATGGGATATTCATCTCTCAAGAGAAATATGCCAAAAATCTTGTAAAACGATTTGGCCTAGACTCAAAGAAGCACAGTTCCACTCCCATAAGTTCCTTAGCAAAACTGAGTCGTGATGCAGCAGGTATAGAAGTGGATCCAACACTCTATCAAAGCATGATCGGTAGTCTCTTATATCTCACTGCTAGCAGACCAGACATAGCGTTCAGTGTTGGAGTTTGTGCTAGATTCCATGCAGCACCCAAAGAATCACACTTGACTGTGGTCAAACGAATTATCCGCTACATAAATGGCACATCCAATTATGGAATTTGGTATCCAAGAGGCTCGAATGAATGCTTAGCTGGATATTCTGATGCTGACTGGGCCAAATGTATTGATGATAGGAAAAGCACTTCTGGTGGATGTTTTTATCTTGGAAATAACTTGGTGTCGTGGATGAGCAAAAAGCATAATTCAGTCTCTCTTTCAATGGCTGAAGTTGAATACATTGCAGCAGCAAGTTGTTGTGCACAATTATTATAGATGAAGAAGCTTCTACATGATTATGGAATCACATAAAACACTATGTGTGTGTTTTGTGATAACAAGTGCCATAAATCTATCAAAGAATCCAGTCCAACACTCGAAATCAAAGCATATCGAGATTCGGTACCACTTCATTCGAGATTTGGTGGAGGAAAAGACGATGTATTTGGAGTTCATCACCATTGACAACCAGAAGGCAGATATATTTACTAAACCTCTTGATGTTCCAAAGTTTGAATCTTTGCGTAAGACCATCGGTGTCGGTATCATTCCTTGAACTCTATCTCTGTGTGTGGACCTTCTTTGTTCACTTTGCATATCTGTTGTTAAGGTTTCACATGTCACATTTGATTGCTTGTTTCTTTTTCAAGTTTTTGCTTTGTTTTTTTTTGTTCTATTTTTTAGTGTGTTCAAAAATTCAAAAACCCATAAAAAGTTGAAAAATCTTCAAAAATTTTGATCACTTGTTTTATGTATATCTCATGTGAGTTTGGCCTAGTACCTTCGTACTAATGGCATAGTGTATTTCCGAGCTTAGCTTGTATTTATATGCACATTTATCTGGGTGAAATAAATCTTGAAAACTATGTGTGATTGTTGTAAATAGATCTTCAAGTTTGTCATAAATGATTGGTCAATAGTCTTGATGGTCTTGATACTTGCATAGACTTGTGTCTATATTTCTTCCCACTTTTATTTTTATGTGTTTGCAAAAGAGCTCACTATATGTAAATCTCAAAATGAAAAGAGATATCGAGCTGCAAAAGCCTGTCGCACATACTAGTATTTGACTAGGAAAAAGGGAAAGCGACTTGTATTTTGAAATGTATGGTGCTCAGAAAGCCAAAGGCTATTTCTAAATGATGATGTATCAAAAATATCATGCACTGATCGCAAAAAGGGAGATGTATCATCCAAAATGGATCAAATGTAATCAATTTATGATTTATGTAGAAGCCAAATGAAAAGCTTCTAAGTTATGTAATCATTCTCTTGTGGGAGGTCATATATACTCATTTCTATAATGGACCACTTGATTTCGTATCAGTTGTGTATGACTCGATTGAATTGATCATTGAAACTTTGCTTTGGTCTAAGGTCTATTCTACATTTGATACTCACACATAACACACAAGATTTTGATTCAATTAATGCCTATCTCATTTGTGAGATTGTATATGTTCAAATGTGATGTGTATGCTCAAGTACATGCTAATCAAACCCAAAAAGATTTTGAGTGTTTTATATGTTTTTGAAAGTGATTTTATACTTTTGTGTGTCTAATTTTTGGTCAAAATGCATTTTTGTGTTTTTCATCAAAATCTGGTTTAGGGTTTGTTTCGCGAGAATCTCGTGACTTAAAGCTTCCCGCGAAAAGTGTTTGAGGGAAGTAAACTTTTTGCAAATTCATACAGAGACTCTCGCGATTGTCTCGCGACTGTCTCTGACCAACAGCTTCTCACGAAATGCTGTTTGGCAAAAACTGAATTTTTTTAAATTCAGACAGAAGGTATTGCGACTGTCTCACGATTGTTTCGCGACTTAAAGCTTCTCACAAAAGCTTATGTGCTTCTGTGGCCAATCTCGTGACTATCTCGCTACTCTCTAACTCGCGAAAAACGCGTGTTTTCAGTTTTATATAGCAAATGTGACAGTTTTTCAAATCACACACATTTCCCTCGCTTAACTTCCTTCGAACCCCTTTCAACCTAAAATCAATTTCTTTCAAAACCCCATCAATTTCAAGCATCTTTTCTATTTTTTCTACATCAAGGTAGGTTTTTTTCAACATTTTCTTCGTGATTTTCTGAGATTTTGCAGTAGTGTATGTTAGGGTTTTGAAAATTGGGGATTTTCAAAAATTTGGGTTGGATTTCTAGTTTTTTTGCATTTTTTTCCAAATTCTCTAATTGGGCTAAGTCCCATTTGTCTTTTGTGCATATGTGTTGGCCTCATGAGGCATTTTAACATGTATTAAGGCTAGTTTTCACCATGTTTATGCATTGTTCATACTTAGAGTACATTTGTGCATTCTAGGTGTTCGACAAAATGTCCGAGTGACATTATTGTACTAAATTGGATTCAAGTGACTTCAATTTATGGGTTTATACTTATATGACCTTGCTTAATTAGTTTTTGGTCACTGTTTGTGTGTTTCATACTCTTTGACCATATTGCACACACTAGGCACACACCTAGGCACCCCTCATGCATCTGGTGCTGCACCCTCATGCATCAACACACCCACACAATGCATCAGCACATGCACACAGACGCACACACATGCACAGTTACTTGTTTTCATGCATTGTGTTTATGTTTTCTTGTTTTTATGTGTTTAGCATGTTGTTTAGAGTTAATTATACTCTGTTTTAAGTTTTATTTCATTTGTTTTGGATCTAACTTGAATCTAATCAAGTTTTGTGTTCTGGTTTGTGTTTGTGCAAATGTTTTTGTTTGCTCTGTGTTCATTTGTGCAAATGTCTCCTATTAAAAGATCCGCAATGAAAGGAGGCAGCAACAAAGGGAAAGAACCAATCATTGATGTTGACAAACTGTCACCAAGGTCAAAAAGGCCTCGTTTCTCAACTGAAGTCAATGACCTTGATTTGTTCAGATCTTTTGCTGCTTTTCAGAACTATAGGAACTATTTTCGTGACGCTTCTTTGCTAGTTGAAAGGGCCGTAGATTAGCCATCACTCCATGACACAAATATACCCATATGGTTTGCCGCGAAAGATTGGAACTTTCTGCTTTCAACTTTCGAGGATGCATACGAGAACATGGTTAAGGAATTCTATGCCAATGTCGTTGTTGTCGGAGGAGATAAAATGTTGGGTTTGAGAAAAAAGTTTCACTGTAACACCACTGTACTTGGTAAAAATTCTACACATTAATGGACCAATACTCCCCATACCACCGGTATATGATGAGTTGAACCGAGATGAAGAGTTTCTTAAAAAGACTTTAGGAGCTAATTTGGAATTCTCCTCCAATAAGAAGTCAATCGATGTGGCATCCTTTTCTCCCGAATTAAGACTTCTCTCAATGATCAGGTGTAGCAACCTCTATCTCTTGTCAAGCACAGGATATATGAATCTTGGTCGACCATTATTCTTGAATGATCTGATCACTGACGAAGATATTGATGTGCGCTCTCATATTTTTCACATCTTGGCAAAAACAGTTGACCGGACTGCTTCAAGGAATTGTATTCCTTTCTGTCGGCTTATCTCCAGGATTTTGAAGCTCGAAGGTGTCTCTCCCTTGGAAGATAAGCGCCCATACCCAAGGCCAAGTCCAATTAACATTCGTACTCTTCATGCAAGTATGAGTCACACCAAGAAGACCACTAAGCAAGAAAGTCATGCACCGTCAGGAACCTCGAGCTCTACACCCCATGCCTATGATGAACAGTTAGACAATATCACCACTGCTCTTCAAGAGATTAGTACCAAGATTTCCGAGTGGGCATTTATCATGTACTCCTACCACAGTCGTTTTGATTCAAAGCTCACATCACTCCAAACTCAATTGGACGAAATTCAATGGAAGCTAGAAGAAAATGACTAGCTATTCCATGACAAAAAGGGGGAAATGATCTCATTGATAGGGGGAGTATGGTGACCTTTGATTGGGGGAGTATGGTGATAGGGGGAGAAGAAGCTAGAAGAAGAAGCTGCTATCTATTTTAGTTTTTATAACTGTTGCTTTATGCTTATAGTTTTTACTACTTTTGTTCAAAACTTAAATACTCTGTTTTAATCTCTGTTTTAATCTCTGTTTTATTTCAGTTTATTTTGTGTTTACCTCAATGCTTTTGTAGCACTTTTTGTACTTTTAAGATGTTGCTAATATGTCTTAAGTATCTCACTCTTGTGCTCTAGTAAGATCTTTTTTCCTAGATGCAAGTACTTAGTGTATTTTGCATTGGTTGAGTGTTGGACATGCAATTGATCTTTTGGATTGTTCTTAATTGCATTGCATGTCTGGATGAGCATTTTCTTACTAAATGTTCATTGTAGTCATTCGTTAATGACTGGTTTTTGTTTGATCAAAGATATGCTTATAAACTTGATCGCACTTTACTTGCTCATGTACGTACCTTGTATTTAACTTGTCATAAGCTTAATGAAAGGTTTGTTTGTGTGCAAGTGTTTCACATAACAAGTATATGCTTGCAAGTGCTTCACAGCTTCTAGATTAGGTGTGAGTGAGTTTTGCCACTGTTCTCAAACTCACGTTTAAGTCTGGAGTCTGTTTTAGGGGTTTTGTCACGGAATAGCCAAAGAGGGAGATTGTAAAGTTGTTATTTACAACTATTTGTTTTGTTAGCTTATATTCCGTGCCAAATTTGATTGTAATAATATTCAATCTGTTGTACCATGTGTTTATTGTAGGATTTCTTTGTAAGGGTTGTGTGATAGAGAGAAAGAGTGTGAAGACTCAAGCATTTGAAGACCGAAGATTTCTCGCGGGTATATCGCGACTTAGCTACCCGCAAAATGAATCATGTGCCCTGCACGTGCTGGAATGCGAAGAGTCAGGCCAGATGGAGACAACTGTGTCTCGCGAGTATCTCGCGGGTAAGGCCTTCCCGTGAGACACCCGCAAGGTATTCTGCCCTGCCAGCCTGTCTAGTCTGATACACACTTTCTCTGCCTACACTATTTATACTCACATTACCCACAAATGTTAAGGAGAGCTTCTGAGAGAAAACCTTAGCCAAACACCTAGAAAATTAGAGTAAGAGCTTGGAGGGCTTAGGTATAGAGGGTAGATTAGGCTTGGAGGGTCTCTTGCTCACCCTTATATCCCAACTGATTATCTAGTGGATCGATTTCTGCTTGGGGGGCAACGGAGAGGTTTTTCACTAAGTTCTTCGGTTTCTTGTTCGATAACACGTCTCGGTGTTATCTGTGTTTGCATCTCTCTTCCCTACTCTTGTTCATTTCATTTTTACTGCTGGGTTGCTTTAAATATAGATTATAGTAGTTGTCTTGTTTATACACTTGTGTTTACACTATTCCGCACTTAGTATTAAATTAGTGTAAAATCAACCAAGCCGTAACTTTTATTTGGAGGTCTAAACAGCTCGTGTGTTTTCAACACTTTCCGAGCTTTCAAAGTCTCAACAACTAGAAGGTATTTTCCTTGAATGTTTTCCACCAATTATTATTTTGGTAAATCAAGTTAGAAGTTCAATTATAAACTGTCCAAAGTTGTGAAATCTTCACATACATAAGTACAAGTGGCCAATAGCATAAACACATGCTCTGGTATGCTATATAGACTTGTAATACAATCAATTAACAATTTTTTCCCAGTTAATTACATTTTACCAACATCATTTATAAAAAGACAAAACTTAGGTATAGTACCTTAAGTTCCCCTTTTAAGATTCAGTAATGTAACTACTTAATTAAAAAATATACTTCCATCTCACGAGAAA
The DNA here is from genome assembly GCA_030445155.1 of Quercus variabilis. Taxonomy (NCBI): domain Eukaryota; kingdom Viridiplantae; phylum Streptophyta; class Magnoliopsida; order Fagales; family Fagaceae; genus Quercus; species Quercus variabilis. The sequence goes on along the minus strand of CP129449.1, from coordinate 44,661,128 downwards.
AATTCTACATGACAAAATTTTAAAAGGGAAACCTAAGAAACAACAACTAAGTGTTGTACCTAAGTCTTGCCCTTTACAAAAATTGTACTTTAGCTTCACTTCATGAATTTATGTATTCAACTTATAATAACATTTCTATTTTGTTTTTTGAGTTTATTTTTTAACTAGCATGTAACCCATGCAAACACATGGATGCATTCAAAATTAAACATAATTTTTATTATAAATAATTAAAAAAATAGCATGTAACACATGCATTAATGCATATGTATAGATACATTTAAAATTAAACACAATTTTTATCATAAAAATATAAATAATTAGTCAAATTATTTTTTTAAAAAAGTAAACGTAATTAATCACATATTGAAATTCTTACCTAAATTTTATACTAATTATGATAATTTATTTTCTTATTTTTAATAAGATGGAATGTGTGGTATTTTTGTTATGTGGTGATTTTTATTGAGTATATGTGATTGATTTTTTTTTTTTTTAATTTATAGTTCATTAATACTAGATTCTTAGTATTTTGAACTCATTAACTCACTTGATACAAATATTAAAAAAACTTAAGTGAACACATGGCACAAACTTAAGTGGATAATTATAATATGGTTCCCATATAAATTTAGACACATGATGCAAAATTGGATTTTAATTTCAAATTCTAATTGAACTTTCTCTAAGTTTTGTCTATTGATATATATAGATGATATTGAGGTTGAGAAATTGAATTCAACTCAAACCAATAATCACAAGATAATTGATGTTGAACAGAATCAGTAGGCTGAACGCTTCGGCTTCAATGGGCTGAAGGTTGTAGCGAAGGCTTGCAAGAATGAACATGCTATCAAAGGAGACCGGGGTAGACCGACCTAACACCCTTCGATGGCTAAGTTAGTTTCTCACAAGAATGGGGTTCCAACTTTTTAGGAGTAAAATATCAGAATGTCCTTACCTTTGCTTGATTCAGACTGGTCCTTATATAGAGAACCTTGGAGCAGTTATTTGGTTTAGTAACTTCCCCAAGATTCATGGAAATTCAGAATTCCGGAAACAACTTCCTCAACGGCTATAGAAGTTGCAACCGCTAATGGAAGTTACATACTTAGGAGAAATTGGTGGCGATGAACATTGGTTGATTAACCACTCCAGAATTTGCCAAGTGTTATGTGGTCGTTTGTGTGCTTTGCCCATGGACGACTCACTTGATGTTATGTGGTCGTCCATGCACTTTGCACATAGATGACTCTTTTGTCCAGACGGCCTGCAGTTTATTTAGCTAATCAATACCCATGGACGATCCCTACGGATGAACCAGAGATAGTATATTTTGCTATCCCATCAATTACCATCTTTGTCTAGGGGTCGTCCAAGGATAGATTTAATTTTCATTAACTCGAGGGTTAAAAATTTATTTACTTATTTATTTTTTGACAACGTGTCATGATTTCGTTGGTTGACCCATCTCGTCCATTGCATTTGTCAAAGGGACAGCCACATGTCTTCTTCTAAATGGCTGGTGTCGCTTTATTGCCTGCTTCTAGGCCCTATAAATAGGTACATTCTCTTTCCTGCCCTTCACCTTTCTCATAATCTCCCTTCTACCATCTCGTCCAAGAGTCTCATCTAGCTCTTCATCCTAATTCTCAGGTATTTCTTCTTCCTTTCTTAGGTTTTTCATCTTAATCTTTATTTCAATCATATCTTCATCTAGTAGTATAGAGAGAGAGAAATAGATGAGTACCAGGACGCTTCTTCTGGGAGTTATGAGAGTGGTGAGGGTAGCACGAGCTACAGTAGTAGTTCCTCGGACGAGCAATACTCGTCTGGGGTTCCTAGCATTCCCTTTGAGGAATTCCAAGAAATACAACGTAAGATGGCATATAGGACTGAGACTAGCTCGTCTAGAAAGCCACCTAGCGTTTCTCAAGACGAGGATGAGGAAGAGGAGAATGTCATATACAGCTGTGCCCTCAAGATAGCGTCCACCCTAGATGCCCCTAAATTAAAAACTCTTGTAGATAGATACCAGATCCCTCTTGAATTCAACCCTCATCTACCCAAGGAAGGAGAGTGGTGTTGCTCTCCTTCTTCTGGTTTAGAAGTATATATTTCTTACCTTCTAGCTGGTCTTAGGTTTCCACTTAATTCTTTTTATAGAGGTCTTCTCCATAGGTTGGGTATTGGACCTAACCAACTCAACCCCAATGGATGGAGGACAGTAGTTGTCATGCAAGTACTATGGTGTGAGGCATTGGAAGGGGACTGTCCTATCACAGTGGACGAGTTCTTCTACTATTATAAGCCCTCAGAGATAAAGAAGTTTGCTGGTTTTTACTAGTTCTCGTCTAGAGACTCCTAATATAGTTTAATAAAGGGTCATAGCTCGTCTGACAGGCTCTAAAAAAAAGAATTTTTTATTATTTCCAGAAATTGGGCTGGGGATCCAGCTGATGTGGGTAATGCCCCCTTCCCACCTTTTACCGACCCTCTAGGTCGTCTTTGTCCTAGAGGTATGTCTCCTTCCATCTTATTTTATTTTATTTTTCTTTACATGTTTTCCAACTTTCAATCGTCTAACCCCTATTTCTTTTTATTGATGCAGCTGTTGTTCGTCCACGCTTAGACAAATTTCACTTGGATTGAATTGACCAAGTGCATGCCTTCCCTGGAAGAACCTTTCACGATCTGGTCACTCTCAATCGTCTAGCTACGTAAGGGCTTGGCCCAAATTCTACCGCTGAAAACCTTGGTCATGAGGAGACTACTTATCAAAGTAAGTATCGTCCATTCTTCTCTTTTTTTCTTCTTCTTTTTTCTTCTCTTTTTTTTTTTTTAGCTTAATTTTCCTCGTCACAGGAATAACTACAATGAGGGAGAACAAAGAAAAAACCATAACTAGTGGGAACGAGGATGCAACTACACCACTAGTCGTCCAAAAACCTTTTGTCCAGACAGGGAAGAGAAAGTCTAAGTCTATATCCAATGCTGTGGATCTGGATGACCTTCCAAGTTGTCAAGGTCCTAAAAAGCAAAGGCTTGGCAAGACTTCTCTTCCCAAGGTTCCCAAATTCACAGCTCCGACAGTTAATCTAGACGACCCTCCAATGGATATGGAGCCTGTCCAAATAGTTCATCTTGTCCAGATTGACCCTACTCCCCCTCCAGCCAAGACTCCTTGCAAGCCTCATCCATCTGAGCTATCTGATCGTCCTTCCAACCTAGTGCTGGACGAGGGCTATGCATGGAGGACGTTCAAAGGAATCGTCACTAATAATGAAGTTAATGAATGTTATAATATGTCAATGAAAAAATTTGAATGTTCCGATATCCACGACCTCTATAAGGTATGAGTTTCATTTGTCTTTATGTGTTTTCAATAATTTTTTCAAAAATGAAATGTCTAACTTTTCTTCGTCCACACATAGGCTATGTTAAAATTTTATACAGCGACGTGCCAGGCCACGGAACTTTGTGAGGAGGCAAATACAGCGAAAGAGAAAGCTAAGGAGCCGAACAATGAAATTTTGTTAAAGAAGGGGGAGGTGATTAGGTTGACTGATGACTTCAATCATTTGCAAGCAAAGACGAAGCTGAAGGATGAGGTGGAAGAGCTCAAATCAGATGCCGTCGAGAAAGACACTCATATTTCTCACTTGGAGGGACAAGTTTCTAGATTTGCCTCGTCCTTGGAGAAAGCACGTCAAGAAGCCATTCTAACCTTCAAGAAATCTGACGAGTACAAGTATCGTCTAGATAGTCACTATGCTGCTGGCTATAGGGACTTCCGTGCTGATTCCAAGGAAGCCTTTCCTGATTTAAACTTTGACTCCTTTAAGCTTCCCCTTGCTATAGAAAGCTCGTTGCAGACGAGTTTTGAAGATGTCAACATTATGGACGATGCCAACAATGAAGTTACTCAGAACAATCCCAAGTGATTTTATCTTCCCTTTAGAAAATTTATATTTTAATTTTGTTGGAGATGCCCGTTGTTTTGGGCCTTTGCTTTTTAAAATTTATTCAAGTACAATTCTCTCATCCAAATTTATGGACAAGCTTTATGAAAAATTACTCATTACGGGTTTTTGGACGGTGGTCATCTACCCTTTGAATTTTACGAATGAATGAATGAATGAATGCTTTTTATTTTCATTGTTTATTGCGTTTGAATATGCCATAAGCTTTGTGAACAAGTTTTATTTATATCGTCCATACCATTTCTATGGTTGGGGTTCACCCACTTAAGGAGATTTTATCTCGTCTTGAGCATAAGGACGAATTTCTTCTTGCATTGTCAAAAATAGTTACATGAATCCATGAGTAATGTCTTTTTGCCAGCTTTATTCATTATTCAAACTTAGGACAATCATTTACTCGTCCTTAGTGAAATTGTTCCCAACAAATGATCCTCTATGTGCTAGATGGTTAGGTTGGTTTGATTCGTCTATGGGCTTATGGCATTTTTTCAAGCACATTATTCGTCCATAGTTTAGACGATCATACCTCAGGTTTAATCTTGCCTTGAGCTTAGACAGATGTATCTCAGGTTTTATCTCGTCTCAAGTTTTACCAAGGCATCGTGCTACTTTGCCATGAGATTTTTCTATCTTGTTGTTATCTACTCTACTTTCATCCTTACCTCGTCTATAAGATCAAGGTTAAAACGAATCTATTCCTTGTTTTCTTCATCTTGATACTTCATCACCCTATGGCTGGCCATGTGCACTTCTGTAGGTATGACTGCTTCACTCTCATAAGCTAGTTTGAAAGGAGTTTTCCTAATGAGGGTTCTCGCCGTTGTTCTGTAAGCCCACAAAACACCTGGTAATTCATCTGGCCATACTCCCTTTGCCCCTTCAAGCCGAATCTTGATGATTTTCAACAAGGATTGGTTTGCCACTTCTACTTATACATTGGCCTGTGGGTGGGAGGGTGAAGAATAAAGATTCTTGATTTCCAGTTGCTCACAAAATTCCCTGAAGGGTGTATTATCGAACTGTCGTCCATTATTAGATACTAGTACTCTTGGTACTCCAAATTTGCACACAATACTCTTCCAGATGAAATTTTTGACATTCTGCTGTGTAATTTTTGCTAAGGGTTCAGCTTCCACCCACTTAGTGAAATAATCTATTCCTACCACCAAAAACCTCATATGTCTAGTTCCAGTTGGAAAGGGATTTAATATATCCAAAACCCCATTGTGCAAATGGCCAAGGGGCCATCATTGGAGTGAGATACTCTAACCGCTACCTAGGAACATTACTGAAACATTGACATTGATCACATACCCTGACATATGCCTTAGCATCAGCTTGGATGGTTGGCCAATAATATCCTACACAGACGACCTTGTGGACATGTGATCTAGCTCCTGAGTGATTACCAGATGCCTTTTCATGAACTTCCCTCAACACGTAATTTGCCTCGTTGGGAGCTAAACACCTTAGGTATGGCCGGGAAAAACCTCTTTTGCATAGTAACTTGTCCATAAGGATGTACCTTGCTAATTTAACTCTGAGTTTTCTGGCTTCGTCCTTCCCCTCTGGAAGCCTTCCGTCCTTCAGGTATGATACTGTCGAGGTCATCCAATTTTTCTCACCTTCTATTTGTAACACTTCTGGGAGGTCTATGCTTGGCATGTATTGTACTTCATCGAACTTTTCTTTTGCTTCGTTCATAGAGGCTTCCTTTGCTAGAGTATCTGCTTCCATGTTCTCTTCCCTTGGGATTTGAACAAAATCAGCTTCTTTGAATTTCTTCATAAGGCATACCACCTTCTTTAAATATCTTTTCATTTTGTCTTCTTTGGCTTCATATGTCCCATTTACTTGGCCTATGACCAACTGAGAGTCTCCTAAGACAAGTATTGAATCTGCTTCCACTGATTTAGCCAACTCCAACCCTTTAAGAAAGGCTTCATACTCCACTTCAATGTTAGTTGTTTGGTGCTGCAAGCAAACCTTGTACTTCAATTTATCTCCTTCTGGTGATTGTAAAACAACTCCTATACCTCCTGCATGCAGTGTAGACGATCCATCTACACGGACGACCCATTTTTTATTGTCTCTCTCATCTAAATCGTCATAACTTGGAGTGAACTCTACAATAAAATCTGCCAGAGCTTAAGCCTTTATTGTATTCCTCAGTTGGTACCGAATGTCAAACTCACAGAGCTCAATTGCCCATTGGATTAATCATCCTGCAGCTTCTAGTTTGTTCATTACCTTCTTGAGTGGATGGTCTGTTCTGACATTGATGACATGAACTTGGAAGTAGTGTTTTAACTTCCTAGAAGTTGTTATTAGTACAAAAGCTAACTTCTCTATTAGTGGGTACCTTCCTTCTACCCCTTTCAGTGCTCGGCTAGTGTAATACACAGGCTTTTGCATCTTCTTCTCCTCCCTGATCAACACTGAACTCATGGCACGTAGGGACACTACTAAGTATAGATATAGTTCTTCTCCAAGCACGGATGGACTTAATAATGGAGCCGTGGTAAGATAGTTCTTTAGATCTTGGAAGGCTATTTGACACTCGTCCTTCCATTCGAATGCCTTCCTCAGATTTTTGAAAAGGGCAAACACTTATCTGTGGCTTTTGAAACAAACCTGTTCAAAGTTGCAACTCTTCCAGTAAGGGATTGGACTTCCTTTATGTTCTTCGGCGGTTCCATGTTCAATATTGCTTGGATTTTGTCAAAATTTGCTTCGATACCTCTCTGTGAAACCATGAATCCCAAAAACTTTCCTGACGATACTCTGAATGCGCATTTACTTGGGTTCAACTTCATCTTATATCGCCTAAGTGTTTCAAAGGTTTCCTAAAGATTGTACAAATGGCTTCCCTCATCCGAGCCCTTTACAAGCATATCATCAACGTACATTTCCACATTCCGTCTTATCTATGGATGCAACATGTGATTCACCAACTTTTGATAAGTCGCCCCTACATTCTTCAAACTGAAGGGCATCACCTTATAACAAAACAAACCTTGACTGGTAATAAAAGAGGTCTTTTCTTGGTCAGTCTCGTCCATCTTTATTTAATTATATCCTGAGAAGGCATCCATGAAGCTCAACAGCTGATGACCGGTTGTAGAATCAACCAATTAATCAATGCGTGGCAAAGGATAACTATCCTTAGGGCAAGCCTTGTTCAAGTCAGTGAAGTCTACGCACATCCTCAACTTGTCATTTGCCTTCTTCACCATCACTACATTCGCTAACCAATCCGGGTAATAGACTTCCCGGATAAACTGTTTTGTGGTTAGTTTCTGAACCTCTTCCTTAATAGCCTTATCTCGTTTAGGAGCGAACACCCTCTTCCTTTGACAAACAAGCTTAGAAAAGGGGAACACATTCAATCAATGAGTAATTACACTTGGATCAATACCTGACATGTCGTCATGACTCCATGCAAAAATATTGATACTATTCCTTGGAAACTGGACGAGGTCTTTTTTCGCCTTCTCCTTCATGCTCATTTCAATTCTAGTGAACTTCTCAGGATCACTTTCTTGTAATAAAACACCTTCCAATAATTCAATAAGTTCCGCGACAACTCTTCTCTCTTCTATACTTATAGTATGCACCTACTCATCCAAAGCCAACATGGCTAGATAACATTCTCTATCTGCCAGTTGATCTCCTTGGGCTTGTCCTATCCTATACTCCGTCGGGAATTTGACTGATAGGTGGTAGGTAGATGATACTACCTTCCAACTATTTAAGATTAGCCTTCCAATGATGGCATTGTATGAGGATGAACAATCGACCATAAGAAAATTCACTTCCTTACTTATCTGCTGTAGGTATGATCCCACCACTACAGGCAATGTAATGGTGCCCACAGGCTGCACTTTCATTCCTCCAAATCCTATCAGTGGTGAACATGCTAGACGAAGTTGATCTCGTCCAAGCCTCATCTACTAGAAGGTGAGATAATACAATATGTCCGCTGAGCTTCCATTATCCACCAACACCCTCCTAGTTGTGTAATCTGTAATGAGTAGGGTAATGACAATTGCATCATCATGTGGATGATGGATTCTTTCAGCTTCCTCATCTATGAAAGAAATAGTTGGCTCATCTGTCTCCTTTGTCTTTGGGGATCATCCAGAAAGTTGGACGTTTTGCACCACTTTGAGATATGTCTTCATTGATTTGGAAGATTGTCCTATAGAACCACCTCCTATGATAACCCTTATCTCTCAAAGTGGGGGTTATGATGATTCTTCTATCTTTCCCTTCAACTTCTCATCTTTATGATCCCATCTAATAAAGTGCATCAATTTCCCTTGTCTAATAAGGTTCTCGATTTGCCACTTCAAGTCAAAACACTCGTCCGTGTTATGCCCATGGTCTCTATGGAAAAGACAATATTTATTCTTATTGCACTTGTTAGGATCTCCTTTCATCTTCTCTAGCCACTTCAAGGAAGGATCATCCTTAATTTGCATGAGCACCTGATCGAGTGGGGCATTTAAGGGAGTATAATTATGATTCCTTGCTAAAGGACCCACCTTCCTATTGTCTCGATCTTTCTTATCTTCCGTTCATCCCTTCTTTAGACGAGACCCTTGTTCAGAGTGACGAGTGGCGTTCACTTCCATTTTTTCAGCTTTCTTCCTCTTCTTAGTGATGATTGCATCTTCTGCATTCATAAAGTTTTAGGCTGAATGGACGAGTTCAGCCATGGACTGGGGTTCTTTCTCATAAAGCTTGTGAATGAATAAATCCGAGTTAACCCCATTGTGGAAGACTACCAACAATAGCTTGTTGTCCACCTCATCCACTGTCAGTGCTTCCTTGTTGAAACAAGTGATGAAGGACCGCAGACTTTCATTCTCCCCCTGTTCTATAGTTAAAAGATTGGACGAGGATCGCTTGTGCCTTTGTCCTTCAATGAAGTTGTTGATAAACAACTTACTCAACTCTTCAAAAGAATTGACTGTGCTTAGAGGTATCTTGCTAAACCACATTCGCGCTGGTCCTTTAAGGGTAGTAGGGAAATCCCTACACATAATCTCGTCTGGGACTCCTTGAAGATGCATGGTTGTCTTGAAAGCAGCAATATGATCAAAAGGATCACGTGTTCCATCATATGAATCCAAGGAAGGCATTTTGAACTTTCGAGGCAAGGGATGGCCATTAATGAAAGCCGTGAAAAGGGAATCTGTTCGGTGAACCAAATTCTCTTTGAGATTTGCTCTTCTCATGTTCTCCTTCATCTTGTCCATAACCTTCCTCATCTGATCCATCTCCTTCTCTAAGTGTGGCACCCTTCACAAAGTGGTGCCCTTTGATTGAGTCTCGGGCTCAGCATTTCCCCCTCAATCTTCTTGACTTTGGGCTTGTCCTTCAACATATCCTTCACGGCGCTGCCTCTCTATCTCCCTAGTCAATTCTTGGTTCTGACGAGTTAACTCCGCCATGGCAGCTGCCATGGATTGTATATGTCTGATGGAAGGCGATTGCGTGACAGGCTGATTGGCGATCTCGGTTGGGATGACTAGAAGCATCCCTACTCTCTTGGTGGCCTAGGCTAGTGGCCCTTGATCTTGTCCGAACCATACATCCTTTTGTTGAAGAAAGATAAAATACCAAACTTGAAGTTTTCTCCTTCTCATAGACGGCGCCAACTGATGCTGAACAAAAACAGTAGGCTGAATGCTTCGGCTTCGATGGGCTGAAGGTTATAACAAAATCCTGTAAGAATGAACAAGCTATCAAAGGAGACCAGGGTGGACAGGCCCAACACCCTCCAATGGCTAAGTTAGTTTCTCACAAGAATGGAGTTTCAACTTTTTAGGAGTAAAATATCAGAATGTCCTTATCTTTGCTTGATTCAGACCGGTCCTTATATAGAGAACCTTGGAGCAGTTATTTGGTTTAGTAACTTCCCCAAGATTCGTGGAAATTAGGAATTCCAGAAATAACTACCTCAACGGCTATAGAAGTTGCAACCGCTAATGGAAGTTACATACTTAGGAGAAATTGGTGGCGATGAACACGGGTTGATTAACCACTCCAGAATTTGCCAAGTGTTATGTGGTCGTCCGTGTGCTTTGCCCATGGACAGCTCTTTGTATATAGACTGATGTTGTGTGGTTGTCCATGCGCTTTGCACATGGACAACTCTTTCGTCTAGACGGCCTGAGGTTTATTTAGCTAATCAATACTCGTGGACGATCCCCACGGACGAACCAGAGATGGTCAATTTTGCTATCACATCAATATTAATTTGCAATTAGATGCGTTTAATGAATTCTTTATGTCAGAAGTAAATGTACCTATCATTTATTTCAGCACCATGTTTTTTTCTACAATAGTTGACATGATCTATTATGATTGATGTATAATAAAAGTTTTTTTTTATTTTTTCTTTTTTTTGTGATAGACTAATGTAAAAATGATGTTTTCAACAACAACTTTATCTCAGGAAGTAGTGAAAAATATTGTAAAAAACAAAAGGGCTAAAATTATTGTTCTCATCCTTAAATTGTACATGAAATTAGATTTTCGTCGTAAAACTTCCAAAATTTCTTTTCATTCTTGGTATTTTTCATTTCACTTTATGTCCTTTTGTCCACTCCGATTCATTTTTATCAATCCTGCTTGGATGCACAAATATGCCAAAAATGGCAAGATACCTGTGTCCAAAATAGGCATGGGTCAGATATGGGTACAAATGTGTCCAACATGTATTTGGTAGTAAATTTGTTATTATTATTATTCTAGGTACATCCTAGACATGGGAGAGGAAAAAAATGAAAAGAAAAGAAAACAACGAAGTCAAAGGATATCGATCTTAACATCTTCAGTTGAAGGATATCTGGATTAAAGGATCATTGCAACCTCTCTCTCTCTCTCTCTCTCTCTCTCTCTCTCTCTGATGAACTCGTAAATGCAATAACAATGCAACTTTGTGATGAACAATGCTACTTTTTTAGTAAATTTTTCTAGAGAAAGGGGTACTATGATGAATAAGGTTACTGCTCATTGCCCTTCAAGCCAATGATGAAATGCTACTTACTTTGTTGTTTTAGTGTTCAATTCATTAGTGAATTGTGAATTTTGGTTTTTTTTTTTTGTCTAATCGAAATTATTATATAATATAAAATGAAATAAAATTAATTTTTATGCTAATTTCTTAACATTATGCCACACCAATTTAGAGGTCTTACAAACTTTCACATCATAATAATTTTATTTATCAATTTATATTCCAAATTACATCTGCAAATTTTAGAAAACATAGAAACCATTAACCTTACCCCTATTTCTATTTTGTTTTTTGAGTTTATTTTTTAACTAGTATGTAACTCATGCAAACGCATGAATGCATTCAAAATTAAACACAATTTTTATCATAAAAATATAAATAATTAGTCAAATTATTTTTTTAAAAAGTAAATGTAATTAATCATATATTAAAATTCATACCTAAATTTAATACTAATTATGATAATTTATTTTCTAATTTTTAATACAATAGAACATTTAGTGATTTTTGTTGTGTGGTGATTTTTATTGAGTATATACGATTGTTTTTTTTTTTTTTTAATTTTATAGTTCATTAATATTATATTCTTAGTATTTTGTACTCATTAACTTACTTGACACAAAGATTAAAAAACTTAAGTGGACATGGCACAAACTTAAGTGGATAATTACGATGTGGTTCCTACATAAATTTAGACACATGATGCAAAATTAAACTTTAATTTCAAATTCTAATTGAACTTTCTCTAAATAGTTTTGCCTATTAATATATATAGATGATCTTGAGGTTGAGAAATTGAATTCAACTCAAACCAATAATCACAAGATAATAACTTGCATTTAGATGCCTTTAATGAATTTTGTATGTTAGAAGTCAATGTACCTATCATTTATTTTAGCACCATGTTTTTTTCTACAATAGTTGACATGATCTATTATGATTTATGTATAATAAAAGTTGTTTTGTGATACACTAATGTAAAAATGATGTCTCCAACCACAACTTAATCTCAAGAAGTAGTGAAAAATGTTGTAAAAACAAAAGGGCTAAAATTATTGTTCTCATCCTTAAATTGTACATGAAATTAGATTTTCGTCCCAAAACTTTCAAAATTTATTTTCATTTTTGGTATTTTGCATTTCACTTTATGTCCTTTCGTCCACTGTGATTCATTTTTATCAATCCTACTAGGTTAAATTTTTCTAGAGAAGGGGGTACTATGATGAATAAGGTTATTGCTCATTGCTCTTCAGGCCAATGATGAAATGCTACTTACTTTGTTGTTTTAGTGTTCAATTCATTAGTGAATTGTGAATTTTGGTTTTTTTTTTTTCTTTGGTTTTTTTTTGTCTAATCTAAATTATTATATAATATAAAATAAAATTTATTTTTATGTTAATTTACTAATATTATGCCACACCAATTTAGAGGTCTTACAAACTTTCATATCATAATAATTTTATTTATCAATTCTAAATTCCAAATTACAACTGCGAATTCCCGAAAACATAGAAACCATTAACCTTAACCCTATTTCTAAACTCATAAAAATTCAACTTTTTAATACACACATAACTTGTATGTATTTTTAAATTTTAATTGATTGAAAAGTGGCGTAGAATTTATTTATTTTAGAATCTAGAAAAAATATTTTAGTTAATATATATATATATATATATGTATAATTTTTTTGTCGATCTCTGCCGATCGGCTCCAGTTTCGGGTGCCTTCGACAACTGACGATGATGTGGTGCTTCAGAATCTTCTCCATATCATTCACTACATTATCAATAAGAAGAAATCATCATCATCATCCCTCACACCTGCTCAGAAACCCTTCAACTCGCTCGATCTTGTTCAGAAAAAGGTCACGCAGCAATTGGAGAGAATTAAGGAAACCCCCACTTTTCAGATGCGGGTTAGAGATGAGAAAATCCGAACTTTAATGTCTATGTGCTGATTGATTTCTTATTCTTATTACCCACACACACACTAGATAGTCTAGATTAAGAATGGTAGTTTGACATTACGTTCAATTGTGCATCTAATCTATAGCAGCCTTAAGGATAAGGAGAATTGTGAATACCTGGTTTGGTTTTTTATTTTCAAAAAGTTATTATATTTTAGAAATTAATTTTGTGTGTCTAGGCATGCTGATATTGACCTTATTTTGTAGGTTCAGAAAAAGTGCTTGTGACCTACGAATATCTTAATGACTTCTTATTTTTAACAACATGTGTTTTTTGTATGTTACCTAAATGCACTCACATGTACAAGTTGGGTTGATATCTCAACATTAATATCAAGTATGGGATTTTTTTTTTTTTTTTCAAAAAGTTATTAACAGTTATGAACTTGTGTTGTTTGGGTGTTTGTGTATTAGGATGAATTGTGGGCCCAAAGTGAAGGGAATGCATCAAAGTTTGGCTCCCCAATCTGCCATGAATTCAACTCATTTGTGACTCTACATTCATCTCAAGTGAGTTTTATATCTTGTTACTGCTGGCTCTGGATCTGGTTTCCTAACCCTTTATGGGGCAGGTTACACTGGCCAATTTTGGACATACCCAATTCAAAGTGACCCAAACTTTGGACATTGATAAGTCTAGCTTGGTCTGCCCTTTTGATTTCAGACTCAAAATGATCATCGAAAGGTCTCATCTTCAGTGCTTACGTTATCTTTATATCTCTCTCCTAATCAACAAACTAATGCTCATTGGTTTTATCTCCTTGCTGGTGCAAATCAGTTTGCAGGCTTGTTTAGTCCAGTTTTCTTTGGTTCTTGTATGTTTTCATTGGTTGAATAGGATACTAGTGATCTTCTATAATTAATTTGGCTCTATTTATCTTACATGTGAAACTTATTGAATGTTTGACAGTGATGCTCTGTATTGACTACCTAATGGTATGTTCAGCACTGAGGTGAGAGGCAGGGGGTTGGGGGAATATTTTTTGATGATCTAAACCACTGGTAATTGCTTGAGAATATTGAATTGATGTCTCATCAATCATCATGTGTTTTTTTAAATAAGAATCCTTTGCTTCGTTGCACTTCAATTCTCTTCATGCTCACATCTATTTTCAACTTGTAGAATGTGCCAATTCTGTGGTTCCTGCTTACATTCCAATCATAGAAAAAAGGAAGGATATGCCATTCACAGACCAGCATGAGGCATGGCCAGGGGGTATTGGTCCTACGGTTGAGTGCACGGATTACTACATATGAGTCCCCTTCCATGATGACTTGTCTGAGTCCCAGCTCCTATGCAAAGATAATCCCACATTCCACAGCCTTGGCCTCTGCTTCCAATGCTCCTAGCGGATACGAAAGCATTTTCAAAAGCGCTCCCATGAGTTGCCCATTGTCATTACGGATCACAACCCCAAGGCCACACTGTCCCGCTTCGGCGAACACCACAGCATCAACATTTATTTTGTACCAATCTGGGGGTGGAGGTTTCCAAAATTTGGGAGAGGTTACTGCTTGCTTGGGCGTGGGGTGGCTTGCTACTTTCCGATACTCAGTCATGTATTGGTGGGCATCATTAATGATTCCCAAAGCAATTTTTGAAGTGTCTCCCTGCCAAATACTGCTCCTATTGTTCCAAATGCCCCCATGTCGTGGTAATGAGGATTTCCAAGTCAACATGGGAGTGATTTTCCTGGAATAGCCAGAGTATATCTATGAAATCACGAGTGGATATCCTTTCAGTATGAACAAATGAGTCTATATAATTTTTATGAAATTGATGTATTGCTACGGAACCATGTAATTTGATGATTTAGGGATTTTTTTTTTTTCCATTTTTGTATAGATATGATAGAATTCTAACCTATAACATCCACACTCTATGATGATTATTCTTTATTATCATGCTAAGACACACTAGTTTAAATTAGAAATGAGAACCTTTAAATATTTGGATGGATTTTCACTGTCAAATATTTGGATTCGAGATTAAATTCTATAAGAATTTAGTGTAAATAGGGATGGTCATACTCATTGGGTTATAGATATACAACCCTACTTGCTCCAAATATTTCGGGTAACACCCAGTTCTTAATAGGTAAAAAGTAATCGGGTAGGATTTGGATATTACCGAAATTTTTCAGGTAGGGTTCGAGTATTACCCATTTAACTAATTAATTTTAACCCAAACCCAATTCAACCAAATTATTATGGGTAAACTCTAACCCACCCAATTACCCAATAATCAAAATTATCAAATTGGCTGTAAAATTTCAAAATGACCAAAGTACCCCTAAAATCCTCTTAAATTGTCAAATACCACCGAAACCTAAAAATTACCGAAATACCCCCAATACCTAAAACATACCCATGAAATCTAAAAATTATCAAAATACCCCCTAAATATTAAAAATGACAAAAATATCCTAGAAACCTAAAACATGACCAAAATACCCCACTAAAATACCCTCAAAACCTTAAAATGACCAAAATACCCTCTAAACCTAAAAAATAATTAAAATACCCCTAAAACCTATAAAATGATGAAAATATCCCTAAAACCTATACAATGACAAAAATGCCTCTAAATCCTATAAGATGATAAAAATACACCCTAAACTTAAGAAAATGACTGAAATACCCTCCATGCCTAAAAAAATAACAAAAAACCTTAAACTTAAAAAAAATAACAGAAATACCCCCAAAACCTAAAAAAACACTTATGGATATTGACTTTTTATGAACAAAGATGGAAGATGGCCATCAAGCTCTATTTCAAATCACAGTTAATGAAGAGTAATGTTGTGAGTTAAATTGAAATTATGTTGTTTTAATTTGGTCCTTTTTGTTTCATTGATGAGTAATGTAATATATTTTAATTATAGATGTAGGCTTGTGGGTTCTAGTTAGCTCAACTGGTAAAGTCTCTAATGGTTGAATAAGAGATCTATAGTTCAATCTCCGCCTATACCAAAAGCTGATTGGTATCTTGATCTGATGATAAAAAGCAATTATCAAGAGCGAATGTTATAGGTTGAAACTCTCTCACAAAAAAAAAAAAAAAAAATTATAGATGTAGGCTTATAATGTAATGAGATATTTCTTAGATGGTTAGATCTACTATTATATAATGAGATATTATAAATCTTTTTGATATGTGAAGTGATGATGATGATAGTTCATAAGAAGTAAGGATGATTCAACCAAATTATTCAAGTTCGACACCATTGCACTTAAGCAGAGGTTAATGGTCAAATTATTTATAATCTTAATGATGATGCTCACATTAAGGTAAGTTTTAATTTGAAGTGCTATGCTACTTAATGTATATTTTATTTTGATAGTCTATCTTGAGTTTTTGTTTTTTTGTTTGTTATGTTTAGGCTGCTGAAGGAAAGCCTAGTTATATCTGCAAGATTGTGGAGATGTTTGAGGCTGTGAATGGAAGTTCTTACAACTCAATGATAGAATAGAGCCAAGGATACAGTAAGTTTTTGCCTAGGATGACACCAAGTGTCATTCTTGGCCTTGCTCCCCAAGTTTTGGCTCTTGCTCATTGCCAACCGACTCTCTCTCTCACTACTAACCCACATTGACAGTACACTCCCCCTACCTCACTCACCAAAAATTTTTCCATAAAATGAGGAGACACCCTCAGATGCTAGCAAGCTCTCAGCCCCTCCAGAAATTCCCTCTGCCTCTCCCTCATCTCTTTCCCATTTTTTTTTAATCTTCTTCCCCATAATCAGCCCCAAAACCCCAGCAAAAAGCCCTCCCAAAAACACAGAAAAATACCCAAAAATAACAACAAATACCCATTAAAATACACCCAAAAAACCCCTATGAGAAAACCCATTGTCAAAGACCCAAACACAGTCCCTTAAACCCCCCAAAATACCTAGCAAAACAAATCAAAACAAACACATCAGAGGAAGAGAAGAGAACCAAAAATAGCAATAGAGACAGTGAAAGAAGGAGAAGCAGAAACAACAAAGAACTACAAACAACCATGAGCTTCCTTTCTCTTTTTGTTTTTTTTTGTTTTTTGACAAAGTTTAGTTACAAAATTGGTTGTAGCCTAAAACTATAACCTTACTCAATATAATAAACATTACTATATATTTTTGAAATTTAACCTTTGAATTGCATGTTCTTTACGCTCTCAATACACATGTCAAATTTTGTGTCAATCAGGTATTATTTACTATAAGATCTATAATTTTAAATTACAAAAACTTGCAATTTAAACAATTTATTGATGACATAACTATTGATTTTTAATTTTTTTAGAAATTTTGCAAGTATGGATGATATAAGCATAAGATGTAATTTAATGGTGGATCTGTCTCAATCCCTTTGTGTGAAACCAAGAATCCGAGGAATTTTCCCGACGCAACTCCGAAGGCACACTTTCTGGGATTCAACTTCATGTTGTACCACTTGAGCGTATTAAAGGTCTCTTGCAAGTCGTTTAGATGTTTTCCCTCGTCTAGGCTTTTTACCAGCATGTCATCCACATAGACTTCTACATTTTGTCCAAACTGAGGATGGAACATGTGGTTAACCAGTGGTTGATATGTTGCCCTAGCGTTTTTCGAGCCGAAGAGCATTACTTTGTAACAAAATAAGCCCTGACTGGTGACAAAGGACGTCTTCTCCTGGTCGACCTCGTCCATCCTTATTTAATTGTATCTTGAGAAAGCATCCATGAAACTAAGTAATTTGTGGCCCGCGGTAGATTCACTAGTTGATCAATGCGCAGCAATGGATAGCTGTCCTTGGGGTAAGCTTTGTTTAGATCAGTAAAATCTACACACATCCTCCATCTGCCGTTTGCCTTTTTGACCATTACTACATTGGCTAACCAATCCGGATGACAAACTTCTTGTATAAACTTTGCTGCCATCAACTTCTGGACTTCGTCTTTAATAACATTATCTCTCTCAAGGGAAAACACCATTTTCTTTTGCCACACTAGTTTGGAGGAAAGACATATGTTTAGTCGGTGGGTAATGACACTAGGATCTATACCCGGCATATCCTCATGACTCCAAGCAAATATATCGATGTTTTTCTTCAAAAACTGGACGAGGTCCTTCTTTATTTCTTCTTCTAGATCTGCCCCAATCCTGGTACATCTCTCAGGGTTACGTACATCTCTCAGGGTTACTTTCATCTAAGGAAACATTTTCTAATACTTCGGTGGGTTCAGCCACAATTCTCCTTTCTTTGATGTTCATTTTCTGTTGCTGCTTGTCCATGGCGAGCATAGCCAAATAACACTTTCTTGCTGCCAGTTGGTCTTCTTGCACTTGTCCTACCCCATGCTCCGTGGGGAACTTGACTGACAGATGGTAAGTGGACGTAATCGCCTTCCAACTATTTAGAGTTGGTCTTCCAATTATGGCATTGTAAGAGGACGAGCAATCTACCACAAGGAAGTTTACATCTTTGGCTACTTGCTGCGGATATGCCCCCACCACCACTGGCAACGTGACAGTGCCTACAGGTTGTACCTTTATTCCTTCGAAACCCATTAGAGGCGAGTGTACTAGGTGGAGCTGGTTTCGCCCAACCCTCATTTGCTAAAAAGCTAGATAATACAAAATGTCCATCGAGCTCCCATTGTCGATCAATACTCTTCTAGTTGTGTAGTCAACAAAACAAAGGTGATGACAATGGCATCATCATGAGGGAGGTGAATTCCTTCAGCATCTTCGTCCGTGAAACTGATTGCTTGCTCGTCCATGGTCCTTGCTCTTGGTGACTGTCCAGAAAATTGGACGCTTTGCACTACTTTCAAGTACGCTTACTTTGACTTGGACGACTATCCTATCAAACTTCCCCTAATGATAAATCTTATCTCGCCTAGTAATGGACGCGATGATTCCTCTGCCTTCCCTTTCAATTTTTCGTCCTTGTGATCTTGTCCAAGAAAATTTCTTAGCTTCCCTTGCCTTATAAGATTCTCAATCTGCTGCTTTAAATCAAAGCACTCGTCTGTGTCATGTCCATGATCTCTATAGAAGTGACAGTACTTATTCTTGTTGCGCTTATTGGGAGCTCCCTTCATTTTCTCAGGCCACTTCAAGGAAGGATCGTCCTTGATTTGCATAAGGACCTACTTAAGTGGCACGTTCAAAGGGGTATATTGTTGGTTCTACGCTGGAGGGCCTGGTTTTTTATTATCTCGGTCTCGTCTAACATCTGTTCGTCCCTTCTTTGGACGAGGACCTTGCTCGGAATGACGAGCGGGGTTTGTTTCCATTCTTTCAGCTCTTTTCCTCTTCTTGGCTATGATCACATCTTCTGCGTTCATGAAATTTTAGGCCGAGTGGACGAGTTTGGCCATGGATTGAGGTTCTTTTTCATAAATTTTGTGTATGAACAAATCAGAATTAACCTCATTGTGGAAGGCTGCCAATAGTAGCTTGTCATCTACCTCGTCCACAGTTAGGGCTTCCCTGTTGAAGCATGTTATGAAGGAACGTAGGCTTTCGTTTTCTCCCTATTCTATGGTCAATAAGCTAGACAAGGAACGCTTATGTCTCTGTCCTCCAATGAAATTATTAACAAACAATTTGCTTAACTCCTCGAAAGAACTTACTGAATTCAGGGGTATTTTACTGAACCAGACTCATGCGGGTCCTTTGAGGGTAGTGGGGAAGGCTCTACACATTATCTCATCTGGAATCCCTTGAAGGTGCATCGTAGTCTTGAAGGTGGCTATATGGGCAAAAGGATCATGTGTTTCATCATACGAATCCAAGGAAGGCATATTGAATTTTGGAGGCAAAGGATGGCTATTGATAGAGGCTGTAAAGGGGGAGTTTGTTTGGTGAACTAAGTCTTCTACCAGGTTAGTTCTTCTCATGTTCTCCCTCATCTCATCCATAACTTTTCTCATCTCATCCATCTCCCTTTCCAAGTGTGGCACCCTTCTTGGTGCAGTATCCCTCGTTTGGCTTTCTGGCTCCACATTTCTTCCATCTCCCTAACTTTGTCCATGTTCTTCTACATAGGGCTCATGCCATTGTCTTCTAAGATTAATCTCTCTTCTCAAATCTTGATTCTGGAGAGTTAACTCTGCCATGGCAGTGGCCATGGATTGTACGTGTTGGACAGAAGGTGGCTGCATGGCAAGCGCCGATTTTTGGCCACGATTGGGATTACTGGAAGCATCTCTACTCTTTTGGGGGCTTGGATTGGTAGCCCTTGATCTTGTCCAAACCATTTTAGCCCTTTGTCAAAGAAAGAAATCTAGAACTTAACAAATGAAATTCAAACTCGATGAATACTTCTTTCCCACAGACGACGCCAACTGATGATTCCAAGGAAATCAGTGGGCTAAAGATCTTCGGGTCTTGATCTTGAAGGATGAGTCCTAGAAAATAAAAACAGAATTAGAGGAGACCGGTAGAGGCCAGCCTTAAATCCTTCAATGGTAAAGTCAGTGGATTTGTAAATCACTGAAAGAGGGAAGTGTTATTCAAAGTTCTAGAGAATGTTTTTCATGTCTTACCCTTCCGCAAGTGAGTCCTTTATATAGTGCTCGCCTAAGGCAGTTATTTTGTAACTTCTCCTGTCATCGCGGATCTTTGAAGTAACCTCCATAACTATCATGGAAGTTACAACATTTGGGATTTCATCCTTAATTTTTTACTGTAGAACGGTTGGTAATGATAAAACATTGCATCTGTTAGGAACAAATGCAACCCCATTCATCTCGTCTCGTCCGTCCTTAAGAAGGATGAGACGCTGTTATAATGTCTCATCTGTCTGCCCTCAGGGACGTATGAGATATTGTTACAATGTCTCGTCTCTGTCCTTTAGGACGAATGAGACTACTTTGGACGAGTTTGTTGATTTAGTTCTACAATGGTCTCTTTCTTTTCTTGGACAAGGCATGTGGACGAGCTGGGAGTTTGGCTTTTTCTCCAACACCATCAAAACGTGTAGAGATTTTTATTGTGTGATGATTTTTATTAAGTATATGTGATTGGTTTTTAAAAAAAATTTTATAGTTCATTAATATTAAATTCTCAATATTTTGCACTAATTAACTCACTTGAAACAAATATTAAAAAACTTAAGTGGACATATGGCACAAACTTAAGTAGATAATTAAAATATGATCCCCATATAAATTTAGACCCATGATGCAAAATTGGATTTTAATTTCAAATTCTAATTAAACTTTCTCTAAATTTTACCAATTAATATATATTGATGATCTTGAGGTTGAGAAATTGAATTCAACTCAAACCAATAATCACAAGATAATAACTTGCATTTAGATGCGTTTAATGAATTTTTTATGTTAGAACTCAATGTACCTATTATTTATTTTAGCACATGTTTTTTTCTACAATAGTTGACATTATCTATTATGATTGATGTATAATAAAAATTTTTTTGTGATAGACTAATGTAAAAATGATGTCTCCAACCACAACTTAATCTCAGGAAGTAGTGAAAAATGTTGTAAAAAACAAAAGGGCTAAAATTATTGTTCTCATCCTTAAATTGTACATTGTTGAGGTTCAAAAATTAATCACAGCCCATGGCCCAAAGAAATAACACATTGGGTTAACTCCATGGGAAGTGAAGCTAGAAAAATAAAAGAGTTGGGCTCACGAAATGAAGAAAAGAAGAAAAGAAAGAAGAAAATGGTGAAAAATCCAAAGAATTGGGATCCAAAGACTCATGAAGGAATAAGCTTTAAAATCCATGAAACAAAGGAAAGGCCCAGCCGACCAAGATCAGTAAGCCAAGAGATACCCAATAAGAAAAACTGGGCCGGGATCCCGGAGGTTACCAGAGCTCGGGGATCCCTAGGATGCATAACACGCTCTAAGTAAGATTGAAACATCTCAAAGAAAAAAAGGCATAAAGGATGAAGGACAAACGAGTCTTAAGCACCCAGACATGCAGTGAGGAATCAGAAAATATAAAGCAAACATTTATGAACAAAGGAGCTGTACCTCAATGAACCAAGAATGGGAAAAACCATAAGTAGAAGTGGCTGGGGAGGAGCTTTCAACCCAATAGTAAAAGATTCCGACTGTTTGGGAAAAATGACAAGGATGGAGGGCTGCCAAAAGCTGAAAAGGTGAAGAGGGCCCAAAAAGCTAAGATCAACAACTTGAGGGGATCTTGGAATAGAAAGATTAGTTAAGGACTTTCAGCTTGGTCGGACCAAAAGGAAGAAATTATGAGAAAGAAGGAAAGAACCATCCTCTGGGTAACTGACACAACACGAGCTCTGAAGGGTAAAAGAAAGAAATCACTAGTACCCCAGAGACCTAGAGTCGCACTATAAAAGGAAGAGAAAACCCATGCTAAGGTACATCCATTCATCATCATTTTGATTTGAGAAAAGATATCATAACAGAGCCGTAGAAAGAACTCTGCAAAACTCAAGGAAAAACAAAGGATAGTCTCCCAGTATCCCAGAAAATAGCCACTATAGCACATACTTGGATTCGAAAGGATTCAAACTTTGCAAGTCTTAGAGGCTTGAATGGCCATCAAAGTTTGCAATTTTTTTGTTAATTTGAACCTTGTATCATGTCTTAGTGAGCACATTGTAATCATAATCAAAGACAATTAATAAAATGCCTCTCATTAATCCAAGGATCCCTAACCCCTGTTTTACTGTATTTTTATTACTATACATTTCTTTACTGTTTAAGCTGTCATTCAATACAGATATTTTTGCTTGTTAGTTTATTTGTGTTGTAGGAAGCTTGCTTTGTGCACCACTTGGTTCTTAAACAACCCTTTAGCTGTGGTGAACCAAGCCCAGTCCACCAAGAACAATTATTTGGCCTTGGATCCTTGGGCCATTGTGCTGAAGAAAAAAGGCACTCTCACATACATGAAATTAGATTTTCATCCCAAAACTTCTCAAAATTTCTTTTCATTCTTGGTATTTTTCATTTCACTTTTTGTTATTTCGTCCACTCTGATTCATTTTTTATCAATCTACTAGGTTGCACAAATATGCCAAAAATGGCAAGATACCTATGTCCAAAATATGTATGGGTCAAATATGGGTACAAATGTGTCCAACACGTATCTAGTAGTAAATTTGTTATTATTATTATTCTAGGTACGCCCTAGACATGAGAGAGGAAAAAAAATGAAAAGAAAAGAAAAGAACAACATCAAAGGACATCGATCTTAACATCTTCAGTCGAAAGATATCTGGATTAAAGGATCATTGCAACCTCTCTCTCTCTCTCTCTCTCTCTCTCTCTCTCTCTCTCTCTCTCTCTCTCTCTCTCTCTCTCTCTCTCTCTCTCTCTCTCTCTCTCTCTCTCTCTCTCTCTCTCTCTCTCTCGTAAATGCAATAACAATGCAACATTGTGATGAACAATGCTACTTTTTCGAGTAATATTTTCTAGAGAAGGGGGTACTGTGATGAACGAGGTTACTGCTCATCACTCTTCAAGCCAATGATGAGATGCTACTTACTATGTTGTTTTAGTGTTCAATTCATTATGAAATTGTGAATTGTGAATTTTGATTTTCGATTTTTTTGTCTAATCTTTATTATTATATAATATAAAATAAAAATTAATTTTTATGTTAATTTCCTAAAATTATGCCACACCAATTTAGAGGTCTTACAAACTTTCACATCATAATAATTTTATTTATCAATTTTAAATTCCAAATTACAACTGCGAATTCCCGAAAACATAGAAACCATTAACCTTACCCCTATTTCTAAACTCATAAAAATTCAAATTTTTAATACACACATAACTTGTATGTATTTTTAAATTTTAATTGATTGAAAAGTGGCGTAGAATTTATTTATTTTAGAATCTAGAAAAAATATTTTAGTTAATTGTGGGGCCCGAGGGCCCAGAATCCCCGGCCCACCTTTGGGCAGGCCCAGGGCCCAAGCCGAGGAGGGAGATCCCCCCAGATGGTCGGCCTAAAGGTTTCAGTCCTTCCAAGGCCCGAGCCGAGGACACACCTATCCTCGGCACACCTAGCCTAATCTAGCTAGGGGGCAGGCTTGCTGCATGTGGTCACATCCACACTTAACCATTCTGCCAGGCCCTCCAGGTCCCATCAATGCTGACAAGACCCTTCACTGAAAAGTCTTGGGGGCAACAACCCCCGGCATGGGAAAGAACCTGTCTGATGGGACAAGTCCTGAGCCATTAGCCCGGATGGCCAACAGCTGTAAGGCCAGGATCAAGCCAGAGAGAGTATATAAGTCAAAGAACCCCCCTGGTGAAGGGGGGGCCTCCTCGGACCCCAGCCGAGGAGCAACCCCAGACGGAGAGCAAATGGACGAAAAGTTGGAGGAAGACCGGCTAAGGGCCGGCCGGAGCCAAACCCTTTGCCCCACTCTCTACAAATTCATTGTCAGGGGGCCCACCTCCGAAAAAGGAGCCCCTACAATTGGCGCCGTCTGTGGGAAGGGTTAGTGTGCCGGCCGGTGCGACCGGCGATCATTCTAAGGCAGTTACCACTCGAAAGTTGGCGATGCAAAAAAAAAGGGGAGAAAGCAAAAGAAAAGAAGAAGAGGAGAATGGCAGTGCGAAAAGAAAATTCAGCAACAAGTAAAAGAAAGGTCTTTTATTAATTCAGAAGAGATTACAAGATATTACAACTACAATTCTCATTATTTCATAAAAAAAACTACAAATACAATCAGAGGCTCAGACAGGCATGTTTTACAAGAACTCCTACCAGCTAATCCTACAATCGGAGGCTCAGGCGGACCGGTCCCGGGACTGGCTGGGCAAGAGACTCGCAAAGAATTGCCGTCAGGAATGAAGGAAGTGTCAAGCCGTGCTTTTATTGGCGTCAAGAGAATGGGAGAACTTGACGGTAAAAGCACGGGCAGGGGGGCTAGGGGCTGGCTCACCTTCAAACCAAAGCTTGAACAAAGTGAGGAGCCCCTAGACCCCGGGACACCCTCCCTCGTGATGCTTCCTCGACCCCCTCCGAACTACACGAGCATTGACCGTCGGAGACGGCAATACTCGGGCACCAGCCATGACGAGAGTTCGCGTGCTCCCTCCGTCGGAGGTGCACTCTGGGGGAGGACGTTAGGTATTTCAACGACGTCCCCCCTGGCCACCATGAGAGGCTCGGCCAATGTTACGCCTGAACTCTGCCGCGCCGGCAGCCCAGTGGGGACTGCGGCCACGGCGGCACTTGGCTCCAGGTCTCCTAACTGCGGTCACAACCCTGGTGACGGTATCAAGGGGACTCAAAAGGGCGAAGGTGTTTACGCTTGTTTGTGGGGGAGAATTCATGGAATGAGGAGAAACGCTCCCCCCAGAACGCCTTTTATGGAGGGCGAAAACCAGCGGGGGCTGAACCGCGCGGAATTCGAAGGGAATTGTCAAGGGAAATTAATTCCCACCCAGTTCCAAGGGGATTGCCAGCTGCCTGCTGCGTGTTGATTCACGAGGGCATTAATGGAGGCGCGTTACGGACACCGAAGCGTCAAACAGGAAGTTCGGAAGGCCAAGCGACGCCTCGTAAACCAGAAAGATGAGGAGCACGAACCAGAAGCAAGGTCAGCCCCACGTGTGAAGTTACAAGCCGACCTGAGGAAAGACAGCTCACGGAAAAGACCCGAGGATAACCTCCCGCCAAAAACGAAGTCCTCGGATCCGAGGACAAAATCCTATTGGAGACAACAGCGTAATCGTTGTACAATAGCTCTTGCTCCAGCTTCCTGCAAGGGGTTAGGGGAGTGGACCCCTACCCGACGTGAGACTGAGTTGCCCAGAGAGGTGAACACTGTGTCCTCGCGCTCGAGAGCCACATGGAAACGATGGCAGCAATTGTACCTAGGTCTTGCATGGTCCTCGGACTCAAGCCTACGGGGAGCTGACCACTCGTACTTAAAAGGCAGCAACTGTACCTAGGTCTTGCATGGTCTACGGACTCAAGCCTATGGGGAGCTAGCCACATGGAAACGATGGCGGCAATTGTACCTAGGTCTTGCATGGTCCTCGGACTCAAGCCTACGGGGAGCTGACCACTCGTACTTAAAAGGCAGCAACTGTACCTAGGTCTTGCATGGTCTACGGACTCAAGCCTATGGGGAGCTAGCCACATGGAAACGATGGCGGCAATTGTACCTAGGTCTTGCATGGTCCTCGGACTCAAGCCTACGGGGAGCTGACCACTCGTACTTAAAAGGCAGCAACTGTACCTAGGTCTTGCATGGTCTACGGACTCAAGCCTATGGGGAGCTAGCCACATGGAAACGATGGCGGCAATTGTACCTAGGTCTTGCATGGTCCTCGGACTCAAGCCTACGGGGAGCTGACCACTCGTACTTAAAAGGCAGCAACTGTACCTAGGTCTTGCATGGTCTACGGACTCAAGCCTATGGGGAGCTAGCCACATGGAAACGATGGCGGCAATTGTACCTAGGTCTTGCATAGTCCTCGGACTCAAGCCTACGGGGAGCTGACCACTCGTACTTAAAAGGCAGCAACTGTACCTAGGTCTTGCATGGTCTACGGACTCAAGCCTATGGGGAGCTAGCCACATGGAAACGATGGCGGCAATTGTACCTAGGTCTTGCATGGTCCTCGGACTCAAGCCTACGGGGAGCTGACCACTCGTACTTAAAAGGCAGCAACTGTACCTAGGTCTTGCATGGTCTACGGACTCAAGCCTATAGGGAGCTAGCCACATGGAAACGATGGCGGCAATTATACCTAGGTCTTGCATGGTCCTCTGACTCAAGCCTACGGGGAGCTGACCACTCGTACTTAAAAGGCAGCGACTGCACACGAGGAGCTATCCATTTTACGACAGAGTCAGAGCACTGCTCGGTCCGAGGATCCATTCCCGTGAAGAAATTAACTGCCTAATGAAGGGCCTAATGGTCGATCCGACCACTCAAGAAAGGGCCAACCAAACCGACGGCCTTCCGGACCGTAAGGGCCGAGGTTTGCAAAACCCTCCTCCCCGTCCGAGGGTACGTGCAGCCGGGTTTTGAGGGGCTATTGTGGGGCCCGAGGGCCCAGAATCCCCGGCCCACCTTTGGGCAGGCCCAGGGCCCAAGCCGAGGAGGGAGATCCCCCCAGATGGTCGGCCTAAAGGTTTCAGTCCTTCCAAGGCCCGAGCCGAGGACACACCTATCCTCGGCACACCTAGCCTAATCTAGCTAGGGGGCAGGCTTGCTGCATGTGGTCACATCCACACTTAACCATTCTGCCAGGCCCTCCAGGTCCCATCAATGCTGACAAGACCCTTCACTGAAAAGCCTTGGGGGCAACAACCCCCGGCATGGGAAAGAACCTGTCTAATGGGACAAGTCCTGAGCCATTAGCCCGGATGGCCAACAGCTGTAAGGCCAGGATCAAGCCAGAGAGAGTATATAAGTCAAAGAACCCCCCTGGTGAAGGGGGGGCCTCCTCGGACCCCAGCCGAGGAGCAACCCCAGACGGAGAGCAAATGGACGAAAAGTTGGAGGAAGACCGGCTAAGGGCCGGCCGGAGCCAAACCCTTTGCCCCACTCTCTACAAATTCATTGTCAGGGGGCCCACCTCCGAAAAAGGAGCCCCTACATTAATATATATATATATATATATATATATGTATAATTTTTTTGGGGGGGGGGGGAAATGAAAGGAGCGAAACTGGGGTTTTTAAATTTTAAAAAACGAGAAAACGACAGCGTTTAAGCAAAACGCGAACGCATCAGCTTAACGCAAACGCAGGTGGCAAACTGGCATCAGCCCCTACAGTGTATATAACTCGCTCTCTGTCTCCACTCTCCACCATAACAACACTTCCACTTTCTCCATGGCATCGTTTTTCATTTACGAAGAAGAACAAGAACAAATTGATTTTGGGAGTCCGAAGAGTGTTATTCCCGATTTGTTTTTCTCATCTCGAGAACAACAGCAACAAATTGGGAGTCCTTTTACTCCGATCAATGCTCCGAAAATCACGAATCCTCATTTGTCGATCTCTGCCGATCGGTTACAGTTTCGGGTGCCTTCGACAACTGACGATGATGTGGTGCTTCAGAATCTTCTCCATATCATTCACTACATTATCAATAAGAAGAAATCATCATCATCATCCCTCACACCTGCTCAGAAACTCTTCAACTCGCTCGATCTTGTTCAGAAAAAGGTCACGCAGCAATTGGAGAGAATTAAGGAAACCCCCACTTTTCAGATGGGGGTTAGAGATGAGAAAATCCGAACTTTAATGTCTATGCGCTGATTGATTTCTTATTCTTATTACCCACACACACACTAGATAGTCTAGATTAAGAATGGTAGCAGCCTTAAGGATAAGGAGAATTATGAATACCTGGTTTGGTTTTTTATTTTCAAAAAGTTATTATATTTTAGAAATTAATTTTTTGTGTTTAGGCATGCTGATATTGACCTTATTTTGTAGGTTCAGAAAAAGTGCTTGTGACCTCCGAATATCTTAATGACTTCTTATTTTTAGCTAACTCAAATTTTTAGCTAGCTGGTGTGAGTTAAATTTAAAGCTATTAAATAAGAGACTTTTGTTACTAACTGAAGTTGCCTTTGTTTGATTACTATAAAATAAGGGACTTTAGGATCCTGCAATTCATTTGTGGAGGCATGATATAGTTACTTTTATAAATTGTGGTGAAAGGGGATGCCCCCATTTGCTATGACATCAAATTGTTTCTTTAAAAAAAAATAGAAATTTATGGTAACAAATGAGTCTTTTTTTCTTTTTCTTTTTCTTTTTTTGGATAGGGAAAGGGTTGTAAATTTCATTCAACATGGGTAAGACCCAAGGAAATTACATTAGATTGAATCTGAGATACAATGGGAGGGGGAGTATCTTCCACCCATATTAAACAGTCTATAATGTCTTTAGCATGCCTAGCCATTAAATGGGCTGCCTTGTTACAATCTCGTTGAGCGAAAATTGCTTTCCATGATTTGAAGTTTGGCAGCCAAGTCTGAGCACCTGAGATGATTTGCTGGATTGGCAAGGGGGTATTGGTCCCATGGTTGAGTGCACGGATTACTACATTTGAGTCCCCTTCCATGATGACTTAATCTGAGTCCCAGCTCCCATGCAAAGATGATCCCACATTCCACAGCCTTGGCCTCTACTTCCAATGCTCCTAGCGGATACGGAAGCATTTTCGAAAGCACTCCCATGAGTTGCCCACTGTCATTACGGATCACAACCCCAAGGCCACACTGTCCTGCTTTGGCGAACACCGCAACATCAACATTTATTTTGTACCAGTCTGGGGGTGGAGGTTTCCAAAATTTGGGAGAGGTTACTACTTGCCTGGGCGTGGGGTGGCTTGCTACTTTCTGATACTCAATCATGTATCGGTGGGCATCATTAATGATTCCCAAAGCAATTTTTGAAGTGGCTCCCTGCCAAATACTGTTCCTATTGTTCCAAATGCCCCATGCCGTGGTAATGAGGATTTCCAAGTCAACATGGGAGTGATTTTCCTGAAATAGCAAGAGTATATCTATGAAATCACGAGTGGATATCCTTTCAATATGAACAAATGAGTCTATATAATTTTTATGAAAGTATTACTACGAAACCATGTAATTTGATGAATTAGGGATTTTTTTTTTTTTTTTTTTTTTTTTTGTATAGATATGATAGAATTCTAACTTATAACATCCACACTCTATGATGATTATTCTTTATTATCATGCTAAGACACACTAGTTTAAATAAGAAATGAGAACCTTTAAATATTTGGATGGATTTTCACTGTCAAATATTTGGATTCGAGATTAAATTCTATAAGAATTTAGTATAAATAGGGATGGTCATACTCATTGGGTAATAGATATACAACCCTACCTGCCCCAAATATTTCGGGTAACACCCGGTTCTTAATAGGTAAAAAGTAATCGGGTAGGATTTGGATATTACCGAAATTTTTCAGGTAGGGTTTGGGTATTACCCATTTAACTAATTAATTTTAACCCAAACCCAATTCAACCCAATTATTATGAGTAAACTCTAACCCACCCAATTACCCAATAATCAAAATTACTAAATTGGCCGTAAAACTTCAAAATGACCAAAGTAGTCCTAAAATCCTCTTAAATTGTCAAATACCACCGAAACCTAGAAATTATCGAAATACCCTCAATACCTAAAACATACCCATAAAATCTAAAAATTACCAAAATACCCCCTAAATCTTGAAAATGACAAAAATATCTTAGAAACCTAAAACATGACCAAAATACCCCCAAAACCTTGAAATGACCAAAATACCCTCTAAACCTAAAAAATAACTAAAATACCCCTAAAACCTATAAAATGACGAAAATATCCCTAAAACCTATACAATGACAAAAATGCCTCTAAAACCTATAAGATGATAAAAATACACCCTAAACTTAAGAAAATGACTGAAATACCCTCCATGCCTAAAAAAATAACAAAAAACCCAAAACTTAAAGAAAATGACAGAAATACCCCCAAAACCTAAAAAAACACTTATGGATATTGACTTTTTATGAACAAAGATGGAAGATGGCCATCAAGCTCTATTTCAAATCACAGTTAATGAAGAGTAATATTATGAGTTAAACTGAAATTATGTTGTTTTAATTTGGTCCTTTTTGTTTCATTGATGAGTAATGTAATATATTTTAATTATAGATGTAGGCTTGTGGGTTCTAGTTAGCTCAACTGATAAAGTCTCTAATGGTTGAATAAGAGATCTATAGTTCAATCTCCGCCTACACCAAAAGCCGATTGGTATCTTGATCTGATAATAAAAAGCGATTATCAAGAGCGAATGTTATAGGTTGAAACTCTCTCAAAAAAAAAAATATATAGATGTAGGCTTATAATGTAATGAGATATTTCTTAGATGGTTAGATCTACTATTATATAATGAGATATTATAAATCTTTTTGATAAGTGAAGTGATGATGATGATAGTTCATAAGAAGTAAGGATGATTCAACCAGATTATTCAAGTTCGACGCCATTGCACTTAAGCAGAGGTTAATGGTCAAATTATTTATAATCTTAATGATGATGCTCACATTAAGGTAAGTTTTAATTTGAAGTGCTATGCTACTTAATGTATATTTTATTTTGATAGTCTATCTTGAGTTTTTGTTTTTTCTGTTTGTTATGTTTAAGCTGCTGAAGGAAAGCCTAGTTCTATCTGCAAGATTGTGGAGATGTTTGAGGCTGTGAATGGAAGTTCTTATTTTACAACTCAATGATAGAATAGAGCCGAGGATACAGTAAGTTTTTGCCTAGGATGACACCAAGTGTCATTCTTGGCCTTGCTCCCCAAGTTTTGGCTCTCGCTCATTGCCAACCGGCTCTCTCTCTCTCACTGCTAGCCCACATTGACAGTACACTCCCCCTACCTCACTACCCAAAATTTTTTCCATAAAATTAGGAGACACCCTCAGATGCTAGCAAGCTCTCAGCCCCTCCAGAAATTCCCTCTGCCCCTCCCTCATCTCTTTCCCATTTTTTTTTTTAATCTTCTTCCCTATAATCAGCCCCAAAACCCCAGCAAAAAGCCCTCCCAAAAACACAAAAAAAAATACCCAAAAATAACAACAAATACCCATTAAAATACACCCAAAAACCTCTATGAGAAAACCCATTGTCAAAGACCCAAACACAATCCCTTAAACCCCCCAAAATACCTAGCAAAACAAATCAAAACAAACACATCAGAGGAAGAGAAGAGAACCAAAAATAGCAATAGAGACAGAGAAAGAAGGATAAGCAAAAACAACAAAGAAGAAGAGACTACAAACAACCATGAGCTTCCTTTCTCTTTTTGTTTTTTTTGACAAAATTTAGTTACAAAATTGGTTGTAGCCTAAAACTATAACCTTACTCAATATAATAAATATTACTATATATTTTTAAAATTTAACTGTTGAATTACATGTTCTTTACGCTCTCAATACAAATGTCAAATTTTGTGTCAATCAGATATTATTTACTAGAAGATCTATAATCTTATATTTTATGCATAATTTTAAATTACAAAAACTTGCAATTTAAACAATTTATTGATGACATAACTATAGACCTTTAATTTTTTGGGAATTTTGCTAGTATGGATGATATAAGAATAAGATGTAATTTAATGGTCGAGTTGTCAAAATTTACCTCCAATAAAAAGATATTGAGTAAGGCTACAACCAATTTTGTACAACTTTGTCCCCTTTTTTTTTTTTTTCTTCTTTTACTCATTTTTCTGGTTTTGTATTTTTTAGCTTGAATATTAACCTTGTGGTTTCACTTCAGCCAAACACCAACAGAGGAAACCAACACAACATAGCCAGAAATCATCAAAGCAAAGAGAACACAAAAACAAAAATGAGAACAAAGAGGGATGGGTACTTCTCTTTTACTAAGAGGAAATATAACAAACTCTCATTGTTTACGTTTTCAAAAATTTTTTAAATTTATTAATTTTTTTTAAATCACTTTTTATTTATAAAATAGTTTAAACATTTATTATCTTCTCTCTCCTCTTAATTTGTTTTCTCATGTTCTCCCTCATCCTTAAAATAAACCTCAAGTTTTAAGCACAATTACTAAAAAGATAAACTCCCTCCTTCAAAATTTAAAATTAGGTATTTAACTCCCACTAAAATTACTGCGTAAGCCCATTTAAAGACAATTTTTCATAAGACAATGCCAATGTCATGAAAGCTATCACTAAATTGGGTTCCCATCTCTCTCGTTTGGATCAAATCTAATGGCTCATTCTTTAGCGCAGTATGTTAGTCATATTTCTGAAGATGTCATTTTGGATTGAGAATTCCCCACTCCTGCAATGGAGGCTCTGAACTATGATTTGACTCATACTTAGTTTTAAGTGATTCAGAAACCCATTTTATGAGGGGAAAAAAGCCTCTTGTTATTTGCACATCACTTTTTCATGGCTCCCCCCCTCTTCCCTTTGAGAATTTTTTCACAATGTGTATCTCAACTCATATACGTAATAATCATTTTTTTAGCAATGTAATGTCTATAAATCTCATTTCATTTATTGGTAATATTTTAGATTTTATAATTTTTTTTTCTTCCATCTTCTATATTCCCTGCAAAGATGAAAACGGCCAGGAATAATTATTTTGTAGGTGTTTTGTTTAAAGCAAATGTCACAGCATAATTCATGTTAGCCACCAAGTCCCCACGTATTGTCCAGGTATACATATTTCACAATGAAAAGGCATAAAGATTATCTCTAGCCTTTTTTTTCCCTAAGAAATTGCTTATATTTTTAGTTTTTTTTTTTTAGAGGTGATTCTGTTTTAAAAAAAAAACACGCTAAGTTAAACCTACACTTAGGAGTCTATTTGGAAATAGCTTATTTAGCTAAACTGAAAATTTTTTGCTGAAAGTACTGTTGATAAAGTACCAAAAAGTGCAATAGAACTCATAAATAGTAGCAAAAATAAGCTAAATAGTAAAAAAAAAAAAAAAAATTACTGATTTTTTAAGCCAATGTCAAACGCAACCTAAGTAGCATTTATCACAATTAAAGTTACCCTAAGTAGCATTCTTGCATTCTCTGCAATCAATATATTCTATTAACAAGAAATTGTTTCGAGGAAAGATCATCCCCTTCTTTCCCATAATAATTTAGACTCATCTTCCAACAATTCCTTCAAATCTCAGGGCTAATGATGCTAACACCTAGATAGGCTAGAATGGTATTTGGATAATCAAAGAAAACATTTCCCGTGGGGATATAATCTAACATTTGAATTTCCAGTATAATGGCGTTAAACCCTATGGGGGTAGAATGACAAGCTACAGGCAGTAGTTTTCACATATAACAACTAGGCAATGATCATCGAAAAGGCCTGGCCAAAGCAAAACAGGCATCTGGATTTTCTGACATCAGCAACTCCATTACAACTAGCTCTCTGGGATGACGGACCTTGAGACCAGGCTCAATAAAACCTACCCGAGCCAGGACCAAA
This sequence comes from Quercus variabilis, assembly GCA_030445155.1. NCBI lineage: Eukaryota > Viridiplantae > Streptophyta > Magnoliopsida > Fagales > Fagaceae > Quercus > Quercus variabilis. The sequence continues at coordinate 44,627,174 of CP129449.1, read as the reverse complement.
AGGACAAACCATATTAATTCAGCAGCAACTCAAGACACAGTGACTTATAAGTATAAGCAAATCAGCACCTACCAGGGGAGAGCTTTCTTCCACCATACAACTCCTTTGCTAAGGGATTAGCAGCCCAACGATTAACAGCAACCCGGCTTGTAGGTTGGAACCCAACTAACTTTCCATCAGTTGACAAAACCACCTAAATTTTGACAAATATTAAAAATAAGCAAATTGACAGCAATGCATCCCCAACAAAAAAGAAGCAGAGGGCGCTACAATTTGTAAGGGCAAGATAAGCAACAAACAATAATATGATCATTTTCCAGGAAATTAACTTACCACCAATAAAATTGCATGGCACACCCACACTAAACAGTTTCAGTTATGTACAGTACTATAGCCAAAATGAAGCAAGAACAATCCCTTTTCTTCATTTGATTCTTAAATCCACAAAAGATCCAGAATGATCATCATGGACCTCCCAATGGTTGTTACAGATATATGAAACTCAAAACCCCTAGGAAATTTTAAGTATTGTGCATGTGCATCAAGAAAACACATTTGGGAATGGATGAATAAGAGAGGAGAAGGCCAATAAAAGTTCAAATTGAACTAGAGGTAGAGATCAACATCATTAGAAATAGTCATTGGCCCAATTTTTTCTTCTTTTTAAAAAATAAATAAGTAAATAAATTTTTTTTTGCCAAACCTAACTGATGCTGATCAACATCATTATGAAGCAGATCAATTGAGGTAATCTTTACTCTAGTTTTTAATTAAGCAATTAGAGTAATTCAATGATCAAACAAGGCTGTACCAATGGAAAATTAGAATCAGTGATATTGGGTTATAGTCATATGTTAAAAACAGAAAGATGAGAGCAATTCCTTTCATATTCAAGTGAGTAATGCCACTTCAAATTCAAAGAGCTATTCCGTCCATATCAATCACTTAATCACGAAGTGACAAGATTTTCAGCGTCTCCCAGACAACACTTGCCCTTTGCTTAGTGCAATACAGAAAGCTTTTCAACAAATGAGATCAATGTTATAGCCAGCTAGACTTGGTCAAATAAACCAGTCTAGAGCAGACCATTGAATTTATACATTTCCCACCTATTGGTCTTTACTTTCTTCTCTGTTCTCAGCATTCACAAAATGATTTACAGTGAATAAAATCACACCAACTATGACTACTTATTAAGTTGATACTCCTCAGTTACCACGTGTCCATGATACCATCCCAAAAAAATGCTAAGCATATGGATACTAGAATCATAAAACTATCTAGGTTTATGTTTCTCCTTTATTGTTTAATTACGCTGTGACAAAGAAAATGCAAGAAATAAGGCAAAGATAGTATAAACAATTTGAGTTTACCTGATAACTAGCAATATCATGGGCAGAAATTCTCATGTCTGTGTCAATTTTCTCTGAAGGGGCAGTTGGAATGCTTTCAATATTGGAATCGGCTTCACCAACCATCCTCAGGTAGGACGGTAATTCCCCAGTCCAAGCACCAATTCTTGTTTCAGTCCTTATATCACCGGCCCAACCAAAAGCATCTTTTATCTTTTTGACAATTGAGATGCAGAATTCTTCCAACTATTCAAATTCAATTAACTATTAAAGCTTTACAATAAAGGAAATAATATATATTTACAATTAAAGCTCCAACTATGATAACACCCCAACAATATCGAATTAATGCTTTAAAGTGACCATTTGAAGTAAAAGGCATAGCATTCTACCCCCTAAAATCACAAAGTAAGCCATAACAGAAAATGTACTTCAACATATTTACAATTAGTGATAGAGGGGTAATGAGATTTTTTTTTAAGTCCCGCAGTTATAATTTCATCACAAGTTGAACTATGTTAGGAATGTGCTAAAATATATTAAACAAACAGAACATAACAAAAAAATACAAGAAAAATGATGGAATATACATTAGAATCAAACAAATTTGAAATGTAGCTCGTAGCCTCATACATGGTTGATCCTTGTTTTTTAATTTTCATTAAATTAACATATAGTACAAGCAGTATGAGTTGAATCATAAAAAGGTTTGCCACATAAGGCTAAGCCTTGGCTTCCACTTACCATTTGGCATTTGAGTACAACACGAATTATAGCTGTCTCGCCCAGAAGGAAGCATTTGATATAAGATATTTATTTTACAGTCAAAAGTGTGAACAAATAGATATAAGAATTGCTATATCTTGAGGGCACTTCTTGGGAGAACTTGGAAGCAACCTCCCTGCTTCTTATTCTTCCATATCCTCACATTAATTTCACATGAACTGCCATGTGTTTTATTTTTTTATTTTTTTTTCCTTTTTTGATAAGTATCATATATGTTTAAACCAACGTAATTTAAATTTGTAAAAACATATAATTATCTCAGTGCATAAATACCTCTCTCGCATCCAGAGACTGGATTAGTGCACAGTCAACTTCAGATGATGGAAGAGGCCTACGTTCTACAGGGTACCTTCCTCCTTTGCTTAGATGAGGCAAACCAAGTTGACCAAGAGCACTGATTATAACCAGAAAAACTCCACTCGCAAGGCTAACAGACATCATTTTCAACCAAGAAGAGCTCCTCTGCAAGTTACGGAACATATTAGCCCAGAGCAATTAACAGAACTCACCTGAATTGAAAAAAGCATTATCTCAACTGAAAAAAATTTAATCAGAGATCAAGCACAGCTTTTCCCTAATAAGTTTACCACCAATTTCAGACACCCAGTTGGCTCCAACTAGTTAGGACTTAGGATAAGGTTTTGTTGAAGGGAGTTAGCACTGAAGCCCCAGAAAAAGATGCCAACAAGGAGTCAAACAAGATAGTGAACAAGAAGTACCAGTAAGCAATACAACAAACTAAGTCAGAGTATCCCTATAAAAGTTTCAAATTTGACTGCAGTATGAGTTCACCTGGAGATTCTCCAGATCTATCTGAAATACCAAAAGGAGTACTGTTTTTTCTTGAATGTTCAAAGCCAAAATATCCAGGGAAAATATATATATATATATATATATATCTTTAGAAAATTTTTCTTTATTGGTAAGTTAGATATGCAGCTAGTAGGTCTCGGATGCACAACCCCACTCTCCACCTTTTACTCTTACAAGGGAATGAGGTGCAATTTGAGTTAGAGCTCATTGGCAACAATTGTTAGACTGATTATTCATGATAAACTCTAAAATTGTGAATATATGTTGAACTACTAGCAAAATTTACTGGGGTAATGATGTATGCTCACTACAACTCTCTCCCACAAGTAAATATTGTATCAACTTACACCCACTCATAACCAGTGTCCAATTTTTTTTTAGTATTGCAAGGATTGCACTTGTCTTCTAACGATCACAAATTCAAAACACCAGAGCCACTGTCTTCTAATGATTCATTCTTGAATCTCAAAATATTCAGAGCACCAAAAACCTTCTTATTTCTAAAATTCATTGAAATTCCTTTCTTAGTGCCAGAGAGCCAAGAAAACCATTGCACATATCAGTTTGCAAACAATGCAAAATCAAGGCTCCAATTGTTTTTACCAGAAAGGAAAGAAAAAAAAATAATTGGGTACCTTTTTGTTGGACAAGTTTGCAAAATTTGCGACCACACCACATGATAGCTGTTTGTTGGGCAGCGAGTAAAGATCTTCATAGTAGAGATCTAAAATGCCTGCCAATCCAACCTGCAAAATTTAATTGATAAGCTAGATTGAAATAGCATCAATGCTATAAAACAAAAACCCAATCAAATATATATCCCAATAGGTTGGGATTAACAAGTTAAAGTAAAATCAATCCTTGTAAAAGCATTTTACAAATACGGCTTCATCACACTTAAAACTTATGTGATCACCAAACTGCCTCTGCACTATTTTTCTTTTCTTTTCTTTTTCTGAGGGAGGAAGAGAAGGAAAGTGAGGAGGGGGGTTCTTCATTCTTCATCATGCACATTGCTATCCTATTTTAAATTTTTAAATAATTTTAAGCCAGAGACCTAAAGTGGTTACAGATACTTCAAACATGTATAAATGCCCACATCTGTCACAAGAAGGAAAAAAAACATTAAAAGCCTAAAACCCAAGGAAGTAAAGAAAGCATGTCTAACCATTTGGGAGTGCGTGAGAAGTACTTCCCACTGATTATTTGTAGATTTTTTCCAGCCCTCAAATTTTATATTCTTGAGTATATCTGTGTCAATTTGTAGCCTATAAGCAGGAACATACACCATTGTCCAAGCACTGAACTGTGGACCACCAATCTTTTCCAATTCAGTCTGTCCTGACAGCATCCACCAATGGTGCTTTGATTCTGTTTTCTGGGGCTTATAGCCTTCCTTTGTTGAATTAAAATCTTCTAACAGAGTCTTGGCATTTTCAATTATCTCATCCTCAAATAACTCGTATATGATGACTGAGGAATCTTTTGATGCAATCCTTGTGGGCTTTCGAAACCAACGGAAGATATTACTTGAAGGTTTGCTCAATATATTATCAAGGAAATGTCTTTCAGTGCTTTGAAGAGCAGAAATGCAAATAGCTTCCGCAAGCACAGCAATAGCCCTTTCATCTGATGAGCTAAGAGAAAAAGATGCAGGGACCTGCTGATACAAAAGGCATAAGAGAACTGAACCTATCAGTATCAATGTGGCACCTGCAGGGCAGACATATTTATATGATATTACAATTTATGGAAAAGCGATGCAGACACCAAAATGGAAGAGCTTAATACATAAGAAAGGATGACAAACCTCTCTTGGGTTTTCCAGATCCTCCATATTTCTTTCTGACCCAGGTCTAAAAACAACCAGTTCAAAGCTCCAAAGCTGTTCCAAAACTACTTGTCTAAATGTCATGGCAAGTATATTTCTAGAGGTGGTGCTCAACAGCATATCTTCTGAGATAGACCTCCTGAGCTTTTTCGCTCTTTCACTAACTTTCCTAGCAGGCAAAAACTGTTAAAGAAAATAACTTTAGACATATATTCAACAATGGAACTCAAATAACAATTCATTACTTTGCAAGGTTATTCATGCCTACATAATCAAGACCAACAGAAGGGATCATAGAATGGGAAACTGAACACCAGATACTTTTAAAGATCATTAAGAACCCTGAAGAAGTAGGAAGAACTCAGAACCAGCGTAATAACCAATCAACCACAATACAACAACAACAACCACCGCCACCATGTCCCCAAAATTTTGGGATCAGCTATGAATCCTAAACAAACTAATCAAGGTCGGCTACATGTACACAAGACATATACAAACCATGCAATAAAAATTTCCATTCATGTAGTACTTACCCGGCAGGTTCTAATACAACCCAAAAGATCATAATGAGAGAGACTGCACCACACTTAGTCATCTACTGTTTCAATCGTACCCTCACTAATCCGGGTCTATCTATTTGTTTTAATTTAAAAATGTCAGCTTTATGTACAGCTTTTTAAAACTTCCCGCACAACTATACCTAGTAGTTACTTTTACACAACTTATTTTTCTAAACAAAATAAGCCATTGAAAATAAGTTCATCTATTATCTATACACACTTAGCAATTTAATCTCGACCACTAATTCAATCAAAACCCACATGATCCCTCCTTTCGAAATTAGAGGCAAATGCAATTATGCAAGTCTATCATAACTATGATTTCTATAAAATTATTTAGAACTCTATAAAACGTTGTTGAAAGATAGAGAAGTTGATGGAAATGAAGGTACCAGTCGAGTGGAGACGGTGCTGTGGTCATCGGAGCGGGCCGGGAACACGGTCTCGACGACCATAGCGGGGATGCCGGAGTCGAGGTGCTCGTCGGCGGCACGACCGCCGTCGGCAGCGGCGGCGGTCAAGGCCTGGTGGAAAGAGACGGCTCCGACGAGAGCGAGGCGAGACGAGTCGTTCTCGTAGGTTCGCACGCAGGGGAGGCTCTTCTCGTCGGAGTCCAATACGGCGGCTTCCAGGACTTGTAGTTCTTGGTCGGTGGGAGAGCATGAGAGGACCGGTAAGGGGTTTCTCTGGGTTTTGAGGGGTAGTTTTGGGATTAAATTTAGGGGTTTTGGAAGTAGAGGGAGAGTGAGGGATTGAAGTTGAAGGAGCTGCATTGGTGTGTGGTTGGGTTTAGGGTTTAGGGTTTTGGAATAACAATTTCAAAAATTAAACTCTACAGCTCCCTCTTTCGCTTCATAAATCATATGTTTTCTTTTCTTACTATTACTGTTAACTGTTATTAAGTCCTCCGTTTGCCATGGCTGTATGTATGCTTGGCTTGCTGTATAAGAGTGTTGTCTTGCAGGAAGTTGAGATTTTTCTTTTTTTTTTCTTTTTTTTTAACATTTGATAAATATTTGGGTTCCTTCTTTTTCGCCATTTACCTTTCTTTTTTTTTCGTCTTTCATGTTAGATTCTGTTTTTTATTATAGTATTATTTGTTTTCTTTTCTATTAATTAAAATTTTGCATTTCACAATATTTTAGAGCTAGAATTTCATAAAATAATTAAATATAAAAAACGACTAAGAGTAATCCAAAAAACATGAAAACATAATCAACCCAGAAGAATCAAATATGTGAAAACTATGGTTTAAAAAGTGCTGTAAAAATATGTGTTTAAAGTATTCATAATATAAAAAATGTGTTTAGTATCATATTTTAAATAACATATTTAGAAGTGTAAAAAATATAATTATGTGTTTGGTATGTATATATATATATATATATATATTTTTTTTTTTATAAAAAGAAAAATTAGTATAGTAAAAGTATTATTATTTTATTTAAAGAGAGAAAATTCCCTTATCAAATGGGGCCTATAGTTTTTAATATATTTACAAAAGTGTAATTAAGTAATGTTATTTAAAAACTAAAAACTAGTATAGAGGAGTTTTCTAAATACAATTGTGGGAGCTCAAGATTCTAAGATACCCGAAAGTTTTACGGTCATCAATTAGAAGGCTTTTGTTCGCTTTGGGGAGCCAAGCCCTCATAGTTTTGTCATCTTCGACCAAGTGTAGGCAAGCTTGGGGGGTTTCATAGTCTCAGCCCCAATACTTGGAATCTCACATCAGAAGGATAACCCTCCCACTCATGCCTTATATGTGCTTGGCACTAACATAAGTGTACCACTACTAAATGTGTTGTAGTGGTACACATATAAGACATGTGATGCGAGGGTGAAGGTGTAAAACCTCCGGGTATCCCAAAATCTTGAGAAATTTCCTACCAAACGCCTTTTTTTTTACCCTAAGTTTTCAATGTTTAAACACCGAAAACTATTATTTGGAATCCCTTACCAAACAAACCTAATTAAAATACAACTTCTCACTTAAAGATCCAATGGTGTACTTTAATTTAATTTTCTTTATTATTTTAAGCTTGTAAGCTCTAAATTTTAAGGGATCCCATTCTAGCATTTGTTACCCTTCCAAAAGCAATATCAAATAGTCCCTAAATTAGTGTTATATATATATATAGGATTTTAGTGACACTAATTCTTCTTCTGATAAATATAAAAATAGATATTAAATTTGTCTATTGATCACAAGTAAAATTTTAGCTACATTATTTATCAAAGTTTACCCAGTAACAGTCTCAACTAAATAAAATCATTAGATTCTAAGGTTTCTATTTCTTGGATTCCTAGGCTAGCCAATATGATAGCTCACTCCTTAGTTAAAGTGGTCTTTAACTTGTAATTTTTTTGGTTCCTTGGATTGGGGTAGCTGCCCTCCCTTCTTTCTTCTTTTTTTTTTCCTAGTGTTAGGGAGGAACCTATTCTTTGTTTATAATTTGTTTCTCTGATCAATAAAATATTTTTTCATCAAAAAAAAAAAAAAATCCAAAGACCCTTAATAGCATTCATATTAACTCACCCTTAAGAATTCATCCCCCAAAAAAAAAAAAAAAAATCTCACCCCTTAAGAATATATTTTTTTCTATTTTAGCTAAATGTTTTCAATACATGCACATCATTCTCTATTCTAAACTCTTTTTTATTTAATATTCTTTATTCATTCCTTTTTCCGTTATCTCTTCCCCTTCTCAAAAGTGAAAACATCTACACCCACTCTTCAAAAAATGAACAAGATATTTGGACAAAGGTGTAGTGTTCTCCATAAGAGAAGTATTGTAATAAACTTTTATTTTGGATAATGTATAGGAAAGCCAATGTGGGTGTTATTTTTTAGGGTTTATCCCCCATATTGGACTCCTATTCTATTTTAAAGAGACCCATGTTAATGCCATTTTCTTTTTAATCCAAACAATAAAATAAATAAATAAATAACAATTGAAAAGTTTGTGAGTATAGATTGTGATAGAACCAAATGAAACCGTAAGGGTCCGTTTGGTTGGAGGAGTGGAAAAGTGAGAGGATGGAAAATTGTGGGAGAATAGAAAATATTTGACTTTCCCTCTTGTGTATTTGGTTGGAGGGATGGAAAACTCTTTTATTTGGTTTGAGAAAAAAAGAGAATGATGGAAAATATAATTTATATAAATTGACTATTATACCCTTGTTACATAATATGTAAGAAATAAATCTATTTGTACTCATTAAATAATATAAAATTTACCACATTATACATATAAATTTTTATTTTTATTTTTGTTATTATAATGTAAAAATTACAATAGTGTACATATAAATTTAATTGGGCAAAAACATGGTCATACAAATTACGTTTTTCCAAAGGACATGTACATAATACATGGTAGAAAAAAAAAAAAAAATCTCAATGTCATATGAAACCTAGACGCAAGAAACAATAGAATGTTGATCAGGTCACGTTGAGAGAGAGAGAGAGAGAGAGAGCCTGGACGTTGGTGTGCTATGAGAAGAGGCAAAAGTCAAGTCATCAAGTCATGAATGAGGGGTATTTGTGTAAAAGTGCTTTCACAACACTTCTCTCTCCACATTTTCCTCCCGATTTGAGAGAATTAAAAAGTGGGCCCAGGGAAGAAAACTTTCTCCCCTGTTTTTTGTCTCTCTTATTTTCCTCCCCTAACCAAACAGTGAAAAACAACATTTTTCACTCTATTTTCTATCCTCTCTGTTTTCATCCCAACTAAACACACTCTAAAAGTAAGCTGTAATCGAAAGTTAGTCAAGAAAATACTAAATTTGTTTATTTGGGAAAAAATCTCAACAATTAATGTGGTGTGATAAGATCAACCTCATCAATACCCGTTGGTCTCTTAGCAAAGATAGCTTAAAATGTTCGGTCACACCCACACACAAAGTATCATTTACCTAGACTCAAGTCAAGACTAAACTCCACACCACTTTTACTTGGATACTTATCCCAAAATTTTAAACCAATTAATAAATAAATATATTACATTATTTAACCATTATTCTAACAAATCCATATTTAATAAAAACAAAATATCATATACTCATCCTTGTTTAGTTACTAGACGAACATTTTTTTAGCTGTAAAAGCGGCAGTCAGATATTGCATAATTCATTGCTAATGCCTCTTCTTCTGTTCCAGGATGGTTTTTTCTTCAATATTGTAAACCATTCATTGATACAGTTTCCACTACATTTATCAGTACTTGAGCAATCATACAAAAAATTTATTGGTAGAAAAAACACATTATTTTTTTCTGATGTAAGGGCAGCTTAAGATGAAAAAGATAAAAACTTTTAGAATGAAGCCATGCGTATGGTTGAACCAGGAAATGCGGAAGGGAATGCATATGACTAAATAGTATCATCTGAAAAACAACTTATTGTTGCAAATCCACAAGCAATCAAGCATGACCATTGAAATTACAACTTAGGAGCAATTCCTTGTAGATCATGATCATAAAGAATAGGAATAGCCAGAATCACTGCTACGTGATCGGAAAGTACTAGAAAGAGAGAAAAGATGCAAGAGCATACTTAATCAGGAAAAGGACAAATTATGGAATCTAATGCTAAAATCCCAATTGTAATTTCTGAATGCAGCTGAAAATACTAATGGTACAGGGTGAAGTTGGAGAAAAATTATGCAAATATCACCATAAATGGCACCCAGCACAACAAAGAAGATCCGTATTGATCATGTTTACCACTATGAACAGCCACATTCTGAACACTAGAAATAAAATTAAGCAGAATGGTGGCAAAAGTGGCACTTTCTGTTTTTATAGGCATCATTATATATAAATGATTACATCTCTGTATCTTTGACTATCTCATTCTTATCGAAATCCAATGATCAGGAAAGAAAACTAAAAAGTTCTCCAATAAAAATAATTGAACAGAAACAGATTGTATATATAATAAAGGTTTTACAATTAAATGTAACGGATTAGACACAACACCAATTCACCAAATGCCAAAGAAGACGTAAACAACTTAAATTTGATATGCCATCATCCTATGCCTACAAAATGAAGATAACGGAACACAAGCAATCACTTCTAGCACCCTCCACAATAACAGAACTGATTTACCTGCAACAGCAGAAATTTAAGAGTATAGTTATGCATATTATGTCATTAAATATTGGTGCTGTAATAAAAATAAAATAAAATAAATGATGCATTCAGAAGAATGAAATAGACATACAGAAGTTTCATCATGGGCCTGCAAACAACTATAATCCCCAAGGTAGCCATGTCTCTTTGACAAAGTTTTTTTCATACTGCAAAGAGAAGCAACAACCATTAGATTTAAAATACTTACAGTACGTGACCTTAACTAATTTTTATATCGAAAAAGAAAATACTAACATCTGGGGAACTTTTAATTCCATTAGAGCAATTTAACCAATCTGCTGCACAACTCAATGCCTGCACCATCTCCTTTGACATAGATGCGTGATAGTGATCAACAAGTCTGTGCAGGGTGCCCAAGGAAGACCTTGAAGTTGCACCAAAAGGTATTGACAGCATATCACATGCCATCTTGGACAAAATAGGGTAGCCATAACTTCTGGCTTTCCACCACTCCAAGACACTGCAACAAGATCCCAGCGCTCTGTGACAGGATCCTTCTTCCAGGTACATGTCTAACTCAGACTTATCAGATCCAGCAGTGCGTTGCTCCATGTAAAGCTCAAACAAGTCCGAGAAAGATAGTGGTGTCTCATCATCTTCAGTATCAACACAGACACTAGAAGAACAACCTTTTGGACCATCTCCATGCATACCCTGTCCACTGTTGCTCGAACCTTGACTGACAACATAGCCATTGAAAAGCTCATATAAGGCATCACGAACATAGGTAATTTTTCTTTTAGCTTCAAATTCTGGATAGTTTTCTCGGAACCAAAACTCAAGAAAGTTCATATTAAGTCTTGGATCTAAGACTGTAGCTAAAGCTATCAACAAGGGAAGTTCACCCCAAAACTTGTCAAAAATCCCTTTCATTTTAAGAACCACAGCCCACAAATAAGGATTCTCAGCCATTGATTTTTTACTCAAAACTTTTCTTATCTTCCATATACCCTTCATAAGTACCCTTGCAGTTAGATTTTCACTTCTTAAAAAGACCTTTTTTATGTCAACAAGAACTTTTAAAATTTGACAAACCTGTTCACCTCTTTCCCAGTCTTCTGAAGTAGGCTGCCAGGTGTAATCTGGATCTCCATCTTGATATCTAGAAAATACTTCTCTAAACTCCATTGCAGCCACTAACATAGAATATGTTGCATTCCAACATGCAGAATCATCTAGAATCAATTTCTTTGAAGGCATATGCAACTGTTTGACAATTTCAGTAAACTTGAGAAGGCAGTTTTTTGATAAACGCAGATATCTAACACTTTTACGTATGTTGTCCACGAAATTATGAATCTCATTAAGTCCATTCTGTGCCATGAGATCTATGATATGTACGCAACAACGCTGATGAAATACCTTACCACCAAATAAAAGCTTTCCATGAGAGCCAATTCTATGCTTCAAATGATCCAAAGCAACACCACTAGCTGATGAACAATCTACTGTAATTGAAGACACTTTATTTTCAATTCCCCAATCCAGCAGACACTTGAAAATAGCATCAGAAATAGCAAGTCCAGATCGTGGAGATGGCACATCACATAAGCTCAATATGCGCCTTTGCAGTTTCTTCTCAGAATCAAAAAAATGTCCAGTGAGGCACACATAAACTGTTTTATTACTCACATGCCACAACTCTGCTGTAAGGCTCAACTTATCAACAGTCTCTAACAATTCCTTCAACTTTTCTTTCTCATCCTCATATATTCTGAGGCAATCACCTTTTGCAATTCTAGGTGATATTCTCTCAAACTCTGGATTAAAAGAATTCACAAACAAATTGAAAACTTTGCTCTTAAACATCTTAAACAAGCACTCATTCCCAATCACCATCCCTGCAGCTGCCTCTCTCACCTTTTCTTGATCGAAATTAAAATTCTTAAGTATGCGCACATTGTCATTCTTAATTCTACACGTCTTATAAGACATAATCAAACGCTTCTTAGTGGTCTCTTCACAACCTTCACATTGTTGCACATGCCTCTTGAATTGAGTTGTACCACCATCATCACCAGGCTCCACTACAAATTTTTCCTCGCAATGAACACATTGTGCCTTCTTAAGACCATTTGAAAGTGTTATTTCTATAAAGCCATTCATAGCCGCATAAGTCCTCTTCAGATTCTTCACGGCTGGATTCAAATCTTCTTTTAAAATATCAACATGCTCGTTAACTTTAAGATTAATGTCTTCATTAGAATCCTCCTTAACCTTAAGACTAATGCCTTCATTAGCATCCTCATTAACATTAGGGTTAATGCCTTCATTAGCATCCTTGATAACCTTAAGACCAATGTCTTCATTAGCATCCTCATTATCCTTAAGATTAATGTCTTCATTTGCATCCTCGTTAATCTCAAGATTAATGCCTTCATTAGCATCTTCATTGGCATCCATTAGGCCACCCACGTGTCGAAAAATTTTGAATGTTGTATTCTAAAAGAGATTATTTTTGTGAGAATCCCGAATCAAAAATTGCCCCGAAAACAACATTGATTTAAGAAAAAAATAACAATTATTGAATTGCAAAATGTGACACATACTATACACAAAGGATATACGCATAGAATGTGGTATAACTTGATTGAACAGACAAAAAACACGAAACAATATTTGGAGCTAAAAATTAATTAGTATGATTGATTTTAGAACACAGCACAGTTGTCCCTTATTAACACCGTTTGGATTCTTTATTTTGGTTTCTTATCGTATATCACATCCTCGTTAAACTTAACATTAATAATGCCTTCATTGGCATCCATCATTAGGCCCATGTAAATAACTAAAAGTTGAGCATAATTTAAATGCAAAAATGTTACATTTTCATATATGCATTAGGAGCTAAAAATCAGTATGAGTGAAAGAGAAAATAAAGAGAGAGCGAAATCGTTAGAGAATTTACTTACAGTAAATAGCTTTGTTGACGCTGGGATTTCGATTAGGCAGTAAATGATCGGTACGGTGGGATACTGTGTTGGAGCAGTGGGGTTTGTTATTAGAAATGTTCTATTTCTTTATATACCCTGCTCTTCATGTGAGCGGCAATTTTCTATTGGGATTTCTCTTTTTGGCGCCTAGGCAATACGATGTCGTTTTGGTTTAAACTCTGAAAATTAAATCAGTTATGAGTTTTTCTTAAAGAAATTATACTATAGGTAAAAACTAAGAAGTATGGTTTTTTTTAAATAAATAAATCAATTTAATACCCTAACTTTTATTTTATTTTTAAAGTATGACTATGAATGGATCTAATAATGATTTGAGCTAAAATGAGAAGATGATGGATTTGCTTGCTAAGGAGACAAGTGCTAGGGCTATAGCTAGAATCAAGGTTTTTATGGATGGAAACTAATGATAGATGTTTTTAAGTGAGGGAGAGCACAAGCATTATTTGTCAATTAGAAAATCTTCGATTGGACGATTAGATAGACTCACGAACAAGAACACCCAACAAGTTGGTTTTTTTTTGGCAAGTAATTCTGAGTTTTATGTGGCCAATTTGCTAACATAGTAAGAAGTCAAATGTTATATGTGCTTGATTTTGATTGTAGCCATGATCTTGTTTTGATTTATTTTGAGTGTGATGTATTTTTTGTTCTGTTGTTAGATCAAACACTGTGTTGGCAAATGTTATGCAAGTTGATTTTACATTTTCAATGACTAGTGAGTTTAGTGGATGATATAGTGCTTCTCTTTATTTTTTCCTCTTTGATTAGTCATTGACGGAGTTTAATTTAGTCTTTTTTTATTAAAATGTTTATTTTTATTTAAATGGTTTTTCTAGTATTATAAAACACTAATCGGCATAATAATTAACTCAGATTTAAAAGATGTAATTTTGTCTTCTTCTTTTTTAAATTCAATAGTTGTAAATTCGATAGTGGGAGTGAGAGAATTTAAACCTTAAATATTTTAGTTGAAAATAATAAGAGGCATCAACCCATCAAACTATAAAACTCTTATTATTTTTCACTTTACAAAATAAAAAATATTTATGAGATGCTTGATGCTTCATTTAATAGATATTATTGTTTAATAAGTATTATCTAAAATTATTCATAAATAATTGGTAGGTTGACTCATCTTGACACAAGAGAATATTAAATTGAAATAAAATAAAATAAAAAACTTTAAGGACCAATACAACTTAAATTAAAAAATTAATGTAATAAATAAATTCAGTTTTGTGTAAGTATCCTCATAAGACGGTGCCGTTTTATGTAGCACCGTTTCCGTCTTACACCTGGAAAAGAAAAAGTATTTTCTCTGTTTTTATTTTTTTCCTCCTCCTTTTATTGACCTAAAGGGTTTACTCTTCCATTCACTTGCTACAAAATATCTACAATCTTGCACCCATAAATCTCTCTCTCTCTCTCTCATTCATTGTGTGTGAAATCTTAGGGTTTCTGATCAACTCGCAAATCAGACTCGTCAGCTTGTCGGTACGTTTTTTTTTTTTCCTTTTTCCTTTTGATTTTCTTTTCTGTTACGCTCTTTTTGTTTCCCGAGAAATATAGGGAATCGGATAGAAAAGTAGAAAATCTTTCATTTCATATATTCTCTTCTTTGTTTTTTTGCAATTGAAATTTTAAATAATTATGTCTAAGCATTGATAAGAGGTTACTAAATTTCCGATAAATTATTTGCGAAGTTTAATTTCATGGGTTTTTTATATATGTTTTAGGAAATTTCTTAGGAACCAAACAGTATAATTTTTACAATTTAATTGACCTAGAATCTGATTTTATTAGTTATATTCTAGGGCTTTTATTTGATTGCATTATTATGTTTAATAATCATTCTTTTATGTTTTCGTTTAATCTCTCAGCCAAAAAAAAAGGGTAGGTTTTGTATTGCCCGTGGATTAAGCAAAAAATTGTTTCTTGATTAGGTATATATTAGTCAGTGTTGAATCTTGTATTTGTTTGAAGAGTAAGGTATTGCAAAAGTTTGAGAAAATTGTTATTAGCATATATATATATGAGATGGGTTTAAATTATACTTGGTGTAACTCTTGTAAAGTTACACATCTTTTACACCGGAAATTCATAAGATATCTAACGGCTAAAAAAATCACATTAAATGCTATTGGTTTACACCTCATTCATAATTAATACTAGCATTTTCTCTCTCTCCTTATTTATTGTTTTTCACTTGATTAAAGGGCATACTGCCATTTTTAACAACTTGCAAAAAACAGATGTTATCAACTGGATTGGCATTTTTTTGTTTTTGTTTTCTGCTTTGGTTACATTTAGATTTTTCATGGAAATTATATATGCCTCCAGATCCAATATAAGGATATGAAGCTTTGTGGTCCTTAGCATATTTTATTTTGTGTTTGTGTTAACTGTTATGATCCCACTTGTATGTGCATATTGCGTGGATGTAACTCTTTGTGTCTGCAAGAGAGGGAGAGATTTTTCTTGATCCAGCAATTATTACTTTGAAGAAGAAGAAGACACTTCAAAGAAAACAGAGACGCTTCCCCATTTTTAACCCCACATTTGAAATTGGTTCAAATTAATATAAGGAGAGAGAGATAATGCTAGTATTAATTATGAATGAGGTGGAAACCAATAGCATTTAATGATATTTTTTTAGCCGTTAGATCTCTTATGAATCTACGGTGTAAAAAATGTGTAACTTTACTAAAGTTACACAAGGTGTAACTTGAACTCATCTCTATATGAGATATATATATATATATATATATATTGGAAATTGATGTAAGTGTGCTTAATCTATAACCCCATATTATTTGGACTAAGGCTTTATTTGTTGTTGTTGTTGTTTCTATTGTTTTGGTTGTTGTGTATTGATTATAAACTGACTTTGCTTTAAATAAAAAGGTTTTGTATTGAAGGAAGGATTTGAGCTATGGGGAAGAGGAAAGCAAAAACAAAGCCACCACCTAAGAAGAGAATGGACAAGCTTGATACTGTCTTCAGCTGTCCTTTCTGCAACCATGGCACAAGTGTTGAATGCCGAATGTAAGTATATATGTGATTTTCTTGTATGCTGTATGATGATCATATGTGTAAAGGAATGTCTAAAGTACCAGTGGCCCAACTATCTCAAAGTGACTAGTGGGGAACTGTTGGACATCAGTAGTTTTTTTTTTTTTTAAAAACAAATTGTATTTCTCTGTTAGTATGTCGTGTTTGCCATTATTTTTCTGTACCACACCACTGCAGCAAATAGATAAGGATGAGTAGTAATTGGTAAATGTGATTGTTCTTGTCATTCAATTCCTTGACTTGAATGTAATCGCACTACATTCACCTAGGGTCAGTTGGATATACCCTTCTTTGGGATGCCTTGTTGGCACCATGGATAGGGATGCTGCCACCACACCTCCAACCCTTTTCAGGCCACACGCGCACACGTCCAATGAAAATTGATTGCATATGGCTGATTATGTGCTAGTGGAAGGTCGTGTGAACAAGCATGTATAAGGTCGATTCCATATGTTGATGTTGTGGAGTGCACAGTTTTATTCTTACTTTTGGAATTTATCTGGTTTCAGTGATATGAAGAACTTGATTGGGGAAGCCTCGTGCAGAATATGCCAAGAGAGCTTTAGCACCACCGTCACAGGTAATTTGTCAAAGCATTGATTTGCCATTTATAAAGTGATATTCTTTGAGTAGATTAAATTCAAGACAGCATTTTTTATCATGAAATTACCACATGTAACAGTGCTTCCCTTTTCAATTTCATAAATTTATTAGAGATGGTAGGGGGAATAGAAAGCTAAAAAGGCATGGTGAATACTGAGATTTTATTTTATTTGTTGCTAAGAGATTATTGAGAATTATAATTGAACTGATTCTTACACATTTTCTCCCTTGCATGTGCAGCTTTGTCTGAGCCAATAGACATGTAAGAGCTCTCTCACTCTCTCTCTCACTCTCTCTCTCTCTCTCTCTCTTATGTTGAAGTTGTGATTGCAGATACAGTGAATGGATTGATGAATGTGAACGGGTTAACACCCTTGAGGATGACGGTGCCTAAAGGAGAACTGATGCACTGGAATAACAGCTGTGTAGGAATATATATTAAATTTCAAGCCAGCAACTATCTTGATGGAAGCAGTGCGCATCTATTTCTGCAAGCAGTATTGTAGTTTTAAGTAGGACCCCCTAATGCATGGGAATTAAGAGAGAATAATTTGTGCAAAACATCAAGGAAACTGTCTTACAAATATGCTATCCAAATATAAAGTATTCCAATGTTTTGCTCTGAAATATGTAATTTTTATATGCCAATGTAATGTGATTACGTAATGTATGAGAGTTTCTGGTTTACTTTTTGTTCTCTTCTAGTCTTTCAATGCTGAATTGAGGGACCTTGCTTTTTGATCTTCTGTGCCAAAGTTGCAGCTAGGCGTTCAGTTTATACAATGAATTGTTGTAGGGTCCTTTTTCAAGTAAGCTACAGCATTCGTGTGTTTGATATGGTGAAATTTTCTTCTTTATATGCGGGGAAACAATTTTTCAAATATTTTATCTAGTCTCTTCAAGTTATCGGAAACTTACAGGGCTGAGCTATTCCAATCTGTGGGTTTTATCAATGGATCTTTGCATTTAGTAAGATAATTAAGTTGAGAGAGCCAGTCACCAAAAAAATGATTTTCAACTCATTTTTTCAAATTCATAAAGTTTTCTGAAAAATAGGTGGACCATTTGCTCATTCATTGCATGTAAGCTACCTTCGGAGTTTTGTTTGTTTGGCACTTCTTGGGTACTGCCACAGCACATGGTGGAGCTGTTGGCGTGTTGGGGAGGAGGGAACTTTAGTCGTCACGGGCAACAATTATATGGGAGGCATATCATTGTGCTTGTGGTGGACTATTTGGAGCGAGTGAAATCGTCAAAAACTTTTCACGGGAAGAACACTCTCGTGGATCTAAAACTGTTTTTCTCGCTCTCCATATATTATGTACTTTTTGCTATTCATAAACTTCCTTTAGTTCAGTACACTACCGTGTACATGGAGAGTTTCTGTAACTTCCAATACAATTCTTATTGACCATCAACAAAACAAGTCATCTTTCTGAAAATTGCTTTCCAGAAAATTGGTTATTTTCTAGAAAACATTGTGTGTTTTCTATCAAAACAAACGAAGTTGCATCAGTGTTTTTGCTTTTGCAAGTAACCTGATCTAAGACTACATTACTGGATTACATAGTAGGAAAGTGAAATTCTTGACCTAGTAGCAAAATTCCAGATGGTGATATATGCCAAAATTTAATACTTCAGTCATAAGAGGCAAACTCCCTCCCCATGTATTGTAGAGACCAACAGTAACATTGAAAATGACATTCATCTACAAATTTTTGAATGCTCATGGTAAGAAAACTAAATTTTTGAATGATCATCATGGTAAGAAAACTAAAGAGCAATCCTTCAACATCGGCTAAATAGATAAATATTATATACCAGTAGCAACTTTCCACATTACATGTTGCAGACTGCCTTTTGAGTGGCTTGCCTAAGGACTAATATCATTGGCTTAACTTCAAAAACACATAATATGACATATATTATAGCAATAATATGCATCCACCTATTCCAGTATTGGTGAAAGTAAATGGTCTCTAGCTTTCAACATATCACAATTAGTTAGAAAAATGGGATAGGGTAAGGCGCACCCATTTTCCCTGTCTGTCACCATCTTCCAGAAGTTAGAAATAAGCTCCAGTATCTGGGAAAGTCGAATACAGCACGTCATGTGAGAATGAGCTATTCACAATTCTCCAAATGGCAAAAATAATGAGCTTTGTTTCATGTTATTGAAGACCGAACGACTGAAGAGAAAAGTGCAAAACATAAATTCCAAGACCGCCTAATGTAACTAAACAGCACGCAGCTTGTTCTACATCCATCCAAGTTTCCTCGATTATGTCAGGTAATATTCATTTATATTGTCCACAAGATAATCATACGGTGTGTTTACCCCATACTCATATGTCCCATTTGTTGGTGCCATTCGATTTGGAACGGGATAAACGCTTCCAACACCAACCTTTGCATTAACCTTGGCCCTCCCCTTCACAGAGCGCTTATTATCAGATGGAAATTCAGCAGAGAGCCTTCCCATCTGCTTCTGCAGATCAGCAACTGAATCATTGGTTATCTTTCCTTTGGAGTTCTTCTTCCCATCAACAAGTTTCAGTTCCAATCTATACAAAGCACAAGCATCACACTTATTGATCTCATATTCATAGAGGTGCCACTCAAAATGGTTAAGTGGTTGTGGATCCATATAGTAGGATCTCTTCAGGCCTCCAAATTCATTCATCACTTGCTTCCTTGACTCATGCCAACCACGCCCACTGTAATCTGGCAGCGACCTTTGCTTTCTGTTCCCACTCTCAAATGCTCTTCGAGGCTTATCAAAAAAGAGCCATTCCCTAATTGTTTCACCATCCAGAACTGAAAGATCAAAGAGTTCTGCAAGCATATAGCAGAATTAACCATTCAACTTAGAAAGAATGTCATCTGAGTTTAGAATGTACTCGGTTCCAACTATTATATATGACCAGTAACAAATTGAGAAAGGATAAGGAAAAAATAAAACCTACCAGGCGCATTCCATGGAGACTTTGCAGTTGCAGCTCCCTCACATTCTGGGATACCAACATCTTTTCCTTGTGCCTTTGCACTAAGAGCAGAAAAAAGCAGAGCATCCTTGAGGCCAATGCCTCCAGGTCTTAGAACAGGACCCATGCCAGGTGGACCTTCATTCCATGCTAAAGCAGCATGAAAGCTACTGCAATAGTCTTGACACCATTCCATGCCTTGAGCAGGCCTTGGACAATCCCAAAGTGCACATTTTGGGCCTAAGAAAGCAGAAGGTGGAGGGCATATACTTGGGAGATAGCTAGAAGTATGAGGAACTGCATCCTCCGCAGACAAACCTGTACCATTAATACCAGAATAGAAGCTGTGTTCAAAATCTGGTTGCAAATCAAACTGATTATAGTCCACCTGAGTAGCCCCTTCCAAGTTATTAACTGCCATATCACGAACTTCTGAAGAGGGATTTTTGCATTCACCAATCAATGGAAAACTATGGTCCTGTTGCCCCTGATTCACATTAAATCCCTGCAACATATCAATTACAATAATCAGTGAATGCTCATTTTCAAACCTAGTGACGTATTGCAATAGAAAATAATATTGGTAAACATATAAAAAAATGTATATGATGAAACTTAAGAAGGAAAATATTAATAATAGAACACAATCACAGTAAAAACCAAAGCATAAATATGCTAGCTAAAAGAGTTCACCTACAGCATAATTTTCTGCCCCCTTATATCATGTGTAGTGATTTCTTTTCATTGGAAGGATTAAAAAAAACTACTATAGTACTAGGTTCACCAGTATAGTATTAAGCAAGTTAAAAGCATTCCACACAATGATACCTTAAATCCAGGAATGAAAACAAATGCTTTGAGTGACAGATCTAGGAACCTGCACAGATAATTATTTCAATCACATTATGATAGTATTTTATGAAGGTCGAACTTTCCAATATGGTGAGCCAAACCAAAATCCACGCCCTAGGGTCAGTGAGGCCTGCTAACTAGGTCCCACTTATTGCCACATGTCCCCCCCCCCCCCCCCCCGAAACAAAAAAAAAAGAAAACGAAAAAAGCAGGCACATCCAGGTCAATCTCATTTATTAAAGCACAAGAAAACGAATAATCGTTGTAAAGGCTCTTCTCCACTATATTATTCTCATAACTTCTATTCCTTAGTGTCATTGAAATTGTCCAATTCCCCATGTTTTCCCTATAGTTGGAACCTCAAAATTAGGCATGAACAACTATCAAGCTTTAAATGATATTATATTGAACAATCCCACTTTTGATAACTACCAGATTATATCCACACACCTACTTGATCCTATTAATATGCCAAAACCAACGAAAGTGAAATTCTTAAAACAAGCTGAAGCTTCATTTCAAAAAAAAAAAAAAAAAAAAAAAGCAAGCTGAAGCACATCTCAGTTCATTGAGCAAGAGCCTTTATAATCATATCACTGAGGCTACTAAGAAATGCAGCACAAAAACATCAAGTCATCAATACCTCATCAAAAAGTCAATGTCAATATAGAAATGGAAAAACAGCCCCACCCTGAGCTGGTTTTCCCGCCTTGAAGAGGGGGGCACAGTGGCAGGAATATTGCCTATTCCATTCCACCCCAAGTGTACGTGCTTAATTTAATTATTTATATATATATAATTTATACACATCTTATAACCATCGCTCAAAGCTATCAACTCTCTCTCTTTCCATACTCTCACTGCTGCACCTCCCTCCTCTCTCTCATCACTCATACTCTAATAAACACCGACACCATCTAGTTAAGGATGGCAAAATACCTCACCCTGCACATCCCAACCTGCTCCACCCTTTTGACATCCCAATGTTCAGCTATCATAATGTTAAAGATCTTAATTATTAAACAGGATCAAAAGAGAGCAAGCCCTTAGCCCTCCCTTTCCTTTTATATCTCATAGTCCAATTAATGTCTTACATCCAAAGTCACATATTAACAAATCCAATCTGATCTTAAATTTGTAATCAGCAAAACTCACATAAAACACACAGAACATAACAAGGGTCATCATAAAGTTCAGAAAACCTACCTCTTGAAAGACCACATCACCTCCAACCTGCACGCTTTGATCATTAGGCTCAGGCTTCGGGGCAGCTAATGGACTAGTGGCATCATCTTCCTCCTCACAAAGCTGCAATAGACGACAGATATCCGAGGAGAACGACCCAAGACTACCACCCTATACATTATCACACAAAGACCAAAGATTTTACAATCATGCCAATCGATATTCAAGCATTAATATCACAAATTCTTAATTCACACACAATGTACTTGTTGCAATACATATACATATATTACATACAAATTTATATATGTACTCCAAGATAAATAAAAAAGTTAACGAATTCAATACAAATACTAACTTGTTGCAAAGATGAAGCTGGAGAGGGCTCATTGAGCTCGGATTTCCACTCACGAAGCATCTGATGGACTTGCTCCTCAAGCACAGCAACATCAACCGTGCGACTTTCCTTCCTAGCAAACTGCAAATCCATGAACATCCCTTGCAGGTCATCAACCCGGTTCTTCGCCTTATCCTTGAATAGCTTATGTGATGCAGACCTACAATTGCTCTTTGAACCCTTCCCCATTATAAAAACCCCTCTCTCACTACAAAGCCCTGCAATCCACAAAACAAAACAAACCCAATTTCATATCAAAACCAATGAAACTTTAGACCATAAGAGCAACCCAATTACACACAATTTATAAGCATATTTATCAGTATGATAAACATAAATCCCCAGAGACAGAGACAGAGAGGGGGGGGGGGGGGGTGGGGAGTTAGTCCATTTCACCCCAAAAACAAACACTCTTAAACACCCATATCATTTCAAATCAGACATGTGTGATTAGCACAACTTTACAAAAAAAAAATCCAAGAAATAGTAAAGTAATTCTCTGTAGAAAAGATGCTAATTGATTAAAACCAACCCACCAAAAAAGAAAAAAAAAAACTCAAAATTTAGTAACCAAAAAACCCAACAAAATTAACAGAAATTCACTTAAAAAGAAAAACACCAAAATTTGAAATGAATTTAGCTGAATACAGCAATAAACATATATTAACACAGATATGATCCAAAACCAAAAAAAAAAAAAAAAAGTAATATACCAGATACAGAGAGAACCCTTTAGCTGATCGTTATCGAAAAAAGAAAAAAAAAAGGAGTTGAAAACTTGATTCAGAAGAGATCCAACTCTCACAGACTCTCTCTCTCTCTCAAGCTCTGAGAAATATAACTATAAAAAAGAGTGAAAGGGCTAGGAAATTTTAAGAGGCAGAGAGAAAAGAAAAGAGAAAAAGCAAAATATTCGAGAAGACTAGACTGGTCGAAGGAAAAAAAAAAAGATGCTCACCGCCAAAGCTTCATTCTTTCTTTTATTTTTTTTTCTTTTTAAATTTTCTGATACCTATTTTCCTAATCAAAAAGCTATTTTTTTCTTAAAAAAAAAAAACAAATTATGCACTGTGGGAGAGAGTGTAACAACGCACACTTGACACTACAACATAGTCCTCTCCTCTGCTATGGGAGCAAGCAATGTGGACGCGGCAAAAGCTAAAGTAGTAGCATTTATTCTTGTCTTGTTACTACTACTGCTATAATTTGCCCTTGGGATTTGAGAAAATTACTGGTTGAGACTTCGTGTTGTAACTGATATAAAGGGTAGTGGGTTGGGGCTGTTTTGGGAATTTTATTGGTTTTTAAATTTCATTGGTTTGGGGTGATAAGGAAACGTGATGATCTGTCAGACATCCAGCCCGTAATTTTTGTGCCTTTTCATTTTCAACCTCAAACTTTCATTCATAGTACTACTACCTGTCTTTTTTATTTTATTAAATGTAATAATTAGCAAAAATTTGTCAAGCTTTGTTGGTCCACTTATCAGCATGAGAGTTTGGAGTTGGGGGCTTTCGTGCGTCTTATGATAAAATTGGCTGAATTGCTGTTCTTTGAGACATCATTATCTTTTAGTTTTCCTTTTTTGTTTTTTTGTTTTTGTTTTTTTCTCTCTAATGAGATGTCGATGGCCTTTTCAACATTAATCAAAGATTAGGACATATGCAATTGCAATGTCTTTGAAGATCATAAAGGGTTAATGAATTCCCATCATGGTTGTCTGCAAGATTTTTCTCACACTTTGCTTTCTAACCCGTTAATTGAGGATCTTTTTAGATCAAATGTTGTTTTGCATTTTTTTTAGTTACCATAACCAAAAGCATATTAATTGATCTCATAAAATAGTCTATATTTAATCTTTTCTACCAACACAATAGAATTAAAAATGATTGTTACAATTACCACCCTTGTGGTGTGCTTAGGGTCCCTTTGGTTTGCATTTTGTATTCACATGTCTGCATTTGGCTTTTTTTTTTCTTTTTTTTTTTACCAGCACCTCTTGCATTGTTCATGAGACATGAACAATGCATTAAAGTAAATGAACAGTATTTTTGTAAGTGTGAACAATAACTGAAAATTATTTTTTTATTGTTTTCAGTTTTCAGCAAGCGGCATTCAAATGCACACTTAGTTACTTACACCTATTAATTTCCTTGTGATGATTTCTTCTCAAAAAAAAAAAAAAAAAATCCTTAACATGTTTCAATTTGATCAATTGTGAAGGTATTTGATAATGTGACAAGTGTGAAAGTGCAGAAAACATGACAACAAAAAATAAGGAAGCGTGATTTTAGGTGATTGAAAATCAACAAGATTCAATCAACTAAAATCATGCTTCCTTATTTTCTGCCCTCTATACTCCATCAAGCTTACCAGATCATCTAATGCTCACTCGGTCCAAGGCTAGGGTTCGCAAGCCCAATCCTAAGTACCCTTATCTCCATGTAGCACACCACTCTCATGCAATCCCAATTGAACCATGCACCATCACTGCTGCTAAACGCCACCTTGGTTGGTTAGCAACCATGGATAAGGAATTAGTTGTCCTTGCAGTGCATAAAACATGGACTCTTGCTCCCTTTAGACCTGATATGAATGTGGTAGGTTGTAAGTAGATTTATAAAAGCAAAGTTGAAAGCTGATGGCTCCCTTGAACGTATTAAAGCTCAATTAGTAGCAAAAGGGTTCAACCAAGTTAATGGTGTAGATTTCTCAAAAACATTTTCTCCTGTTATTAAGCCTGCTAGCGTTCGACTTATTCTTACTCTTACTGTTGTTAAAGGCTAGGAAATTCGTCAACTGGATGTTAAAAATGCATTCTTGCACGGCTTTTTATCTATGTCAGTTTACATGCAACAACCTCCAAGCTATACTGATTACGAACACCCTAACTATGTGTGTCAACTAAATTGTGCCCTCTATGGTCTCAAACAAGCTCCTCGAGCTTGGTTTGATCAACTTAGTGACTACTTGCTTTAACTTGGGTTCTATCGTAGTATCACTTACCCCAGTGTATTTATTTGCCACTCTTGCCATGGTGTCCTTATGCTCCTTCTCTATGTTGACAATTTGGCGATCACTAGTGATTATCCTACTTGAATTACTATTGGCTTATTTCTCAATTGAGTTGTGAGTTCTCAATCAAGGACTTGGGTTTTCTCCATCACTTCCTTGGCATAGAAGTTCATCAAACTACTTATGGTCTATTTCTTTCCCAAACATGTTATGCATTAGACCTCCTTGATTGTGGTGGAATGCGTTCTTGCAAACCCATCTCCACTCCTATGCCATCCAAAGGTCACCATATTCTTACCTCTACTAAATTGTACCCTAATCCCACCCATTATCGTAGTTAGGGCTGTCCACGGGTGGGGTGGGTTGGGTTTGTGCCCAACCCGCAACCGACCTGTTCAAGATCGGGTGGGCAATTTTTCAACCTGCAAAAGAATTGTGTACAGCAATGGGTTCGTTGGTTCGGGTTGCCAGTGGGTGGTGTCGGTTTCAGGTAAAACTGAAAATCACCGGA
This sequence comes from Quercus variabilis, assembly GCA_030445155.1. NCBI lineage: Eukaryota > Viridiplantae > Streptophyta > Magnoliopsida > Fagales > Fagaceae > Quercus > Quercus variabilis. The sequence continues at coordinate 44,601,097 of CP129449.1, read as the reverse complement.
ATCCGCCGAAATGCGACAATGTCTCACTAGATTCGGTGAGATCTTGCCAAATTCATCCAAGATTCGGTGAGAACTCGTCGGATCTAGCGAGATTTCTACCAAATCATGCGGAGAAATCACCGATTTGACTAGATCTAGTGTATATCATGCCAAAAATCACCAGAATAGCTGAAAATGTGGCCGAAAATCTAGGAAAAATGGCCGGAGTTGATGGTCTTCAAGTAGGTCAAGTTTTAGAAAGAGGAGATCCAAAATCGACCCGCCAATGTCGAGACCCAAGTCTGATTGCTGAATTTGTCGAATCTGGTGGTTTCGAGTCAGGTTTGGGCCAGTGGGCAAGTAAGTTGGACAGCCCTAACTGTAGCCTTGCTAGTGGGTTACAATACATTACATTCACTCATCCTGACCTCTCCTATAGTGTGAATTTTGTTTGCCAATTCATGCAAAATCCCACCATGGCCTATTGCCAACTTGTTAAATGCATTCTACATTATGTTCAAGGCATTGCTCATTTCGGTATGCGTATTTTGGCCTCAAGCACACTTGATTTATATGTCTTTTTGATGCTAATTAGGCTAGTTGTCCCACTAGCTGTTGATCTACCACTGACTTTTACACATTTCTTGGTAGCAATTGCATCTCTTAGAGTGCAAAAAAACATCCCACTGTGGCCCGATCTAGTGCTGAAGCTGAGTATCGTTCCATGGCTTCAACTACGACTAAACTTACTTGGTTATCTTTCCTTCTTTGCGATCTTTGGTTTCCACTCTATCGTGCCCCGTTACTACATGGTGACAATCTCAGTGCTCTCCACATGACAGTTAACCCGGTCATCCATGGCAGGTCAAAGCATATTGAGTTGGACTATCATTATGTGCGTGAACAAGTGGCACTTGGTTCTCTAGAAACACACTTTATTTCTTCCCGCAACCAACTTGCAGATATCTTCACCAAACTTCTCTCCAAGCTTTCATTTCGAGAATTGAAGACCAAACTTGGCCTTTGTCTTGATCCATGGCCAAGTTTAAGGGGGAGTGAAAGTGCAGAAAACAAAGCAGCAAAAAATAAGCAAAAAATAAGGAAGCATGATTTTAGGTGATTTTTTTAGGTGATTAAAAATCAATAGGATTCAATCAGCTACCATATCCCACCATTATTCATCTTTGGAAAGTCATAAGCATTAACATGATTCTCTCCTATACATGATTTTCTCCTATTGTTTCTCTCTTTCATGTTTTACTTTGCACATAATACCCATCTAAATGGGAAATATTCATCATGTAATAATTTCTAAATTTCTATATAAACTAATGAAATCTCTCTCTCTCTCTCTCTATCTCAATCCATGAGATAGATTTCTCAAGAAATTCTTTAAAGTGTGAGCAAAAATTATTAAGATAAAACTTACAAAAAGATTATTTTGCCCTTCTTACATTCCTTAAACATACATTCTAAAATAATAATATTCAAAATTTCACTTTCTATTTCTTTCTCACGTTTTCTTATTAAACAAATAATATAAAAATAGGAATTTTCCTAAGCAATTCTAAATCAATGTTATGAAACCAACTAAATATATTAATCCCAGTTCAGTGGTTTATTTTCCAAACAATGTCAGTCAAACAAAAATTCATGAATTTCACTTTATTTAATATTCCCACATTTTCTCACAAACCAACTGTAAGAGGAACATGTACTCAAATCAAAATTGCAAATTAGGGTCACTAGGCTTGATTAATCAACGAGGTTGAATTCAGCAAACATGTCTTCTTCGTTACTTTGCAAACAGAGAAAATATAATACTGCTAATACCAAGAATTTAATTGTCTAGTTTACTTATTATTACTTTCCAAATTTCATCTGTGTGCAAATTTTACTTTTTTTAAAACCCATACAAGTCAAGTTTGGCTGTGTCTTCAAAGGCTCTTTCTTCTAGTTGATCAATTGCATTTGTAGCTCAATCAAGATAGACTTGAGTCACTATCAAAAAAAAAAAAAAAAAAAGTTAGACTTGAGTCCAACTCTGTCATTAACAAGTTTTGAAATACCAAATGTAACTCTTTATTTTAAGTACAAATCATAGGGATTGTAATTTTATTAATCCAGAGAAGAAGAAATAGTAAAGAGTAAACCATTTGATAAGATCACTGCGCATTAGTTTTAATAATCATGGCCTTTTTTTGACTTTCAGCTGCACTATTTTATGGTCCATAAAATCACATGACATGAGACTAATTTTTGTGCTAAAAGTTACTGTAGGTCTATTTCTTTTGTGACATATTTTCAAAAATAATTCATTGTCACTTACGGTAAGAGTCTTATATTTTAGTGATACAATTCGATTTCTCCCATAGAGAGAAAATGGATTCAAATCTCCCAATCCATATTAACCGATATTTATGTGGGACTAATTAATAAAAATAAATAACTTATTATTATTATTATTATTATTATTATTTGGCTAACAAGGGTGTCAAGAGTTTTTAAATACCTAACTATTTCTCAAAATGAACAGATAATTACTAGTACTAATTAGTTTGAGAGAAGCAAAACCCATTAATTAATATTTTCGTGGAACTAATCAGATGCAAGATGGAAAACCCATCTGAAATCTTGACTCGGTAAAGTGAAATTGGGCACTAAACAAAAGTAAAACAGCTGATTAGTTTGAGAGAAGCAAAACCCAACTAGGCAGTTGGCAACTGTTTCCTTTTGCCTTTCCACTAACAACAAAATAAATAAAATAAAAACAATTTTATTTATTTTTCTTTTCTTGAGGGTGATAAAGTGAAAAATGAGAGGAGCAAGAAAGGTATAAAGAGCAAGTCCACTACCGTCCATCAGATTCCTTTATTGTCGACACCCATTCGTGATACATACATGCATAGACTTTAAAAAGGACGGCTATAAAGATTATTATCCAAGAAATAAAAATCAGCCATATTCCTACTATTATTTAAATACTCAAACCAAAAAGATTAGAGAATAGAGAGAACATTGTATATCTGCCAATGATAGCCATTATATTTCAAATCACAAAATACAGAAATCATCTTTCGTCTTTAATCCAAAATTAAAAAAGACGAATCAGATAACTTTGTGGATAACTTAAAGATCTGTAGTCTAAATCCAATTATTTACCTATTCTTTTTATTTTCCTGCCTTGATATGGAACTTTAAAAATAAAATAAAAAATTTCCAAATTTGAGCATATTTGTGGAGCATTAAAATGTGTGTGTGTGTGTGTATATATATATATCCAACATTTTATACTTTTGACATCACATTCCTCATTATGAAAACCTAAGCCAGGTGTCCCCATACTGTAGAATCAATATAAAAAGTCCACTGGTACGGAACAAAGTGGGGCATACTATGATATCATCACCAAGACACACAAAGTTCGCATGTATGTTGTCCAGACTCACTGAAGAGGCTTGTGGTTTATTATAAAAAATAAAATAAAATATGGCAGAAACGAGCAGCGTATGTATAAATATGAGAAGGAATTGACGGATATGACAGAATCATTTTCTTTTTCTTTTTTCTTTATTTTGGTTAAGTACAAATGAGAGTATCAATTAGAAATACCTGCTCTCCGGATGGTTCATAAAAGTACAAATACAGATTTCCCTTTCTCAACCAAGTGCATAGAAAGAACAATGTCTTGTCATGCAAACTAACTGGAGCAACAAGGCTTGGCACTCAAACACCCCCTAGTTGGTCTAAGCTTGCTATACAATTGAATCAATAGCTCTTCCACCTCCAGCATACATACATGCACATACATGTGCATGTCTGCATGTGCGTGCATATCTGCATGTATATGTATGTATGCGAGCGCACGGGGTGTGCATGGGGGAAGAAAGTGTAATATTCAAAGGGGGAAAATGTTGCTACAAATATTATTATTTAGTTAGACATCTCATCTAATTCATATGATATATCACTTAACATGCTTCAATGGACAGCCCTTCTGTATTCCTTCATTTCGTTTTCCAGCAATACAAAGTAAAAACAGAACCTCAGTTTTGATAGTATTTGTTTACAAATGATGTAGATGAAGCCAGGAGTAAATGAAAAGATGACCCAAGGTCTAAAGAATGCAAAAAAGCAAAAAGCTTTGCCTTGCTGAGGGATGAGAACTTCAATATTTCAATTAATTAGAAATTGTGCTACAAAATTGAAATCTATTTGGAAGAATCTGGTGCTTAAATCAAGCTGATTTAGCAGCTTTTTCTATTTTCCATTTTCCACCAATACAATTATACAAACACATCTCAGTTGACAGCGCAACTGTATTCATTCATTTTATTTTCCAGCAGAACATATAGAACCTCAGTTTTGATAGTATTCGCTATTCATTTACAAATGGGGTAAGCAAAGCCGGATCTCAATCTGAAAAGATGACCCAAGGTCAAAAGAATGGAAAAAAGTTATTAAAAAAAAAAAAAAAAAAAAGAAGCTTTCCCTTGCTGAGGGAGAACTATTCAATTAATCTGAAGTTGTGTTCCAATCTGTAATTATTTGAAGACTCTTGTGCTTAGATCAAGCTGGTTTAGCTGGCTTTTCGTTGTCTGTATTAGTCTGTTTGAAGTTAAACATACCACTAAGTCCTCGTCCCTTGGCCATATGCTCCAGTTCCTCAAGTTTATGCTTAAGGAGTTCTACTTCTCTAGCTATATCTTCATCTCTTTGCCTCATTTTCTGGAAAAACGTGAACAAAGGGACATGTAATTTAGTCACAATTTAGAAATTTATTTATACTTGTTATGCCAAGAACCACAAAACGGGCAGCAGAAATATAATGGTGTCTGTATGACCATAATTTACTATAACATTTTTCCAGAAATGACACAAAAGTTCTTTAAGAAAGAACTTCCAATTTCTTTAACAATTGAGTTCTGTAGTATATCTTCCACTGAAATGCAGGATGGAAACAACCATTGTAAAGTCTTCCTTCCAATTGTTGTCTTCATCCACAAATTGTTAAGTATATTAGCTTAATTCGTTTCAACAACCCCCCCCCCCCCCCCCCTCTTTTTTTGCTATCTCTCTCCAAAAAAAGAAAAAGAAAATAGCACATTTTCTTACAAAAATTCAAAGAAAAGTGTTGATATAGCATCTCCAAGCAAACTTTTAAAAAGAAGATTCATTGTCTCAAAACTATTTGCATTCTTAGAGCAATAGAATTGTACTAATTAATAATGGGAATGTTAAAAGTAGTGGGGAATATTGGAATTGATTCTCTCTGAAAGACTGAAATGAAAATCATATCATGATATTTTTGAAACCCCTAAATATCCAATCATGAAGTTTCATTTGTACTTAGTCTATCACAACCTCAGTTCAGCTCTTCTCTAGACAGTGCTTCTTAGCATTGCCAGATGATATCCACTAATCAATCTAGAGCTTGCCAGTCAGTAAGGTTTATTATATATTGTGAAGCTATAGAATGTCTAGCTCATCTCCAAATAGAGCTTCCCAGTTGGTGCAGTTATTATATAGTGTACAGGATTCACAAAACAACTTGTGAGGAAACAACATTGCTACATGACCCTGATTTTTTTTTTTTTTTAACTGTAGAATGATGGCAGCAAGTCTCCATTAAAACAAAATCCTGCTGTGAGTGATACAATCACTATCTGTTTGGCCTATTTCTAAAAGCAAAATTGTTCTATATGAAACCCTAATGCAAGAAACTAGTTCTGTTTGACCCTGATATTTTTCTTACTGTAGAATGATTTTTTTTAATAACTAAGAAAGATGTATATTCAAAAAACTGCTTTATGCAAAAAAACAAAAAGCATATCAGAGATTACAAAGAAGAAAAAAAGAACAGAAAAGAAAACTAATTACAAAGTAAGAAAGAGCTAAGGAACAAGGGAAGAGAGTCACTAGATGTGAACCCCCAAGCCCTAGCCCAATCATAGAGGGAACCAGTAAAAAAAGCAAGCAACTGTAAGTCCTCAAAAGTGCATGGATTGCATTCCCTCCAAATGCACCAAACTTCCATTAAAACAAAATTCTGCTGTGAGCAACACAAAAAGTATCTGTTTGGCCTATTTCTTAAAGCAAAATCGTTCTATTTGAAACCTAAAGCAAGAAACTAATTTTGGATTGGTCACTTGAAATCCTTGATAATTAGGAAAATTGGATTACTTTACTTTAGTTTAGTCTAGTTAGTTTTCCTTGAAAATTTAAGTTGAAGATTTACTGACATAAAGAAGAGGAAGTGGGAAGAAAAGGGAAGTGTTAATAATTATCAATATTTGATATTTAACCATAGTGTATACCATCTCCATTGGCACTTCCTCCTCTCATCAAAATGGGACAGACAGTGAAGTTCATGACCTATTGGGTGCGAGTGTAACTTACCATTATTAAATAAAATAAAAATAAAGAAACACATTCAGAACTCTACTAAAAATATCTAATGACATCTCAAGAAGCCTGTCAATATATATTTTATTGGATGCATGACTGTCTCTTGAAAGACCTCCAGATATCCCATTAGACAAAATGAACTAAACACATGGATTAAGTTTCACTAACAAAGATGAGTATTGCCATATCACCTCAAGTTCTTGTTTGCGTACTTCCTCCTTTCTGGCTTCTGATCTAGCACTTCTTTGCACCTCAAGGATCACAGCAACTCCTGCAACCTATATAGGCAGAAATTAGATCATGAAACAACAATAAAGCTTTAGTCCCAAAATAATCTATATCTTTTTTGATAAGTAAAAATTATTTCTGATAAGTCAATAATTTATCTATAGATATATAATTGGCTTTTTGTGAGATAAGCATTCAATTTGTATGTGTTAAATATATGTATGTATCAGATAATTGATATTCTTGTCCCCTATATGTACAAATTATGAAGGCCCTCTATATATTAAATACAATGCATGCAAAAGTGGTGTTTTTTTTCCCCTGTGGTCAGATAGATACCACCTTGGATGGGTAGAAAACAAAAGCTTTACAATTAAGAATCATGAAACTGTAGGCAGTAACCAATCATAGTGCATCATTTCAATTTTACAAGTCAGTATAAAAACTATTTTACCCAAAAGAAAGATGAATTTTTCAGTTCATCTATTTTCAAAAGGTGGAAATGCATTTGATTCACTAATATGGATGAAAAATTCCCCCAAAAAAAACAAAAAACAAAAAAACAAAAAGAAAAAGTGACCACCAACCAGGAATTGAGATATTTGCAAGGACAGAATTATTCAACTTTTAGGTATTAATCAAAACTATCTTTGTGTTGTAATACAACGTCCAAGAGTGACACAAAAAGGTTGGACAAGTCCTAGTGTAATCCTATGGCACCACAAAAAATTCAAATTTGGTAGTTGATAAGCACAAATTGGAGGTGATTCAGTTCAAGTTCAAAAAAATGATAAATAAGTGGTGATGGCAATGCACATTAAAGAAAAGGGAAAAGCATCTATATTTTAACTCTAAAAATCTAATACATGTATTGCCAATGAGATATTGCTCAACTAGAACTTCCATTACCCATAATAATGGGATGGAGGTTGGGGTCGTGGGTTCAAAACCCACCGGGTGCGTGTGTAATTTGCCAATAAAAAAAATCTAAGAGATTTATTAATTCAAATATAACAAAAAATTACTGTGTTATACACATTATGTATTACAAACAAAAGAGAATTGCATATATAGTTGGAAGATTGGAAAACATTATCAAGCTTCTTTGTTCTCATCCAAGCAGTAGAATTTCTCTTGCATTAAACAAAAGGTTATTTTACAGTTCAAACTCTAGCCAGAAAGGCTGTGGAAAATAGTAGGCTCAACCACACTACTTTCTTTTATATGTAAACAATGCATGAATACCTCAATAATATTAATTTAACCATTAATAAAAATAAAACTAAAAGTATTTATTTTCTAACAGTTGGGTATAAGGTCACAGGAAAATCAAGTCAGCTATTACAAAGATTTTCATGGAAATGTTTCTCATATACTAAACAAGGCAACTTCGATTGCAATGTAACACAGGCCTTGTGTTTCAGCTATATATTTGTGTTACCCAATCACCTAATGATCAAGTCCTAAATCTGAGTAGTGAAATTCTCTATGCATCCTGTGAACACAAGTCCCTTCACTTTTGTCATCCTCATGCCCAAAACTCACCTTCCAATGTGATACAAAGAGAGGAAAGGAAGGATCATATTTCAAATAAATTTGAAGTCAACCATATAAAGTGTTGTCAGATTCAAATTGTGTTACTTTTATATACAGGAATCAAATTTCCCCAAACAAATCCTTTCTCTTTGTTTTTTGGCTAGGTAAAGAGGAGGGGGGGAGGGGGGTTTGAATCCAAAATACTAGGCACCATAGATGGTGCTAGTACCATTGAGCTATCACTCAAAACCCCAAATCCTTTCATTGTTTTAGAATTAGCCTATTGAGATTCATTCCTCACATTATATTCCACAAACCCATATCATCATGCACAACTGATCACAATATTAGTTAGTTTGATTCAAGGCATTTCTTAAGTCATTCTAAGACTTTACTGCTCTTCATATTAGCTGCATTTCAAGACATTGAGTAACAATAACGCATAGTACCATTTTTCTATAACTTTCTATAGGCTAGTTGGTCATGATACAGCAGTAGACAAAAGTGCAAATACATTTATTCTAAGAAATATACCTTGGCTTGTATATAAAATGACACATGCATAAATATACAAAAGTATACAGAATAGCACAGGCCCAAAAACACACTTCAGTGGTCAAGTTCTACTATTACCCTTTGTTTTCTATATGAGAGCAAAAGAGTTAGGGGAATTTTTATATGAAACTGCTATAATATCTAACAATTTTACTACAAAAGACCTACAAATTGACGTGACAATGAATGTGATTGGTGCCACATCAACAACATAATAAATTAATTTTTTGTTTTGTGTATATAGTTGATACGTCAATTTTATTTAGTAAAATTTGTAGTAGTAGTAGTAGTAACATCACGCATTGTTATAATATGCAAACAGGCAAATAAATGTTACCGAGAAGACGAAGAGTTCCCCAATAAGGTCTACAGCAGCCTGAACAGCTTTCTCTTCATTCAAAGGGCGAATTTCAACGTCGGTTGCATGACCATATATGCGTCTTTGCATTTGTGTCGTGAATCGATGGTTTTTCTGATTCCAATCATCATCATAAAAATTAACACATTTAGAGCTCAGTTAATTTCTCTTCTTTTTTTCTTTTTCTCTTACATGCAAACAACAAAACTAATATCTATACACAAGCAACTATTAAACAATTAGATGTTTGTGAATATGACCCATAAAGCATATGTGAATTATAATTATTTCACAAACTCATAAATGAAATGGAAGCTTCAAAAATGGATATTACATTTCCTAGATTTCCTTTTCATAAGTTCAAATTTCCACAGAATGAGTCATGGCCTTATGTTCACTACATATATTCATACCCACAATGATATTCAAATGGATACAATGATACACATCAACACCCAGTTGATAAAATGAGATTAGAAATGTGTTTGTGAAGGTAAAAATATGGGATAACGTAGTTAAGTACCTGGGCCATATCGATGATTAACTGGCGGAACCTTGGATGAATCGCAGCTTGTTGCTTCAACCTGTTAGCCACGGGTTTGCTGAGAGTCTTCAAGGCCAACGTCCCAAGCTTCAATAGTGGGAGTACCATTACTATAATTTCAAAATTGTTAATGAGCACCAAGTGCTTGATCTTTGGTCTGTGTGAGATTTAACAAAATTGCGAGCTTGGAAATGTTTAAAAAGTGTGGATATATAAAGGGTCGTGAGCTGAGCAATGTTGGGTGTTGAGGTTTGACTGGATCAGAAGGTGGCTTTCTTGGTGAAGAGGCCAGAAGAGGATGCGAAGAAGCAAAGGTCAAGAGGAAATGGAACAAGGCATTGACAAAATTGGGGGTTGTCAAAAGGGTTTTTTGGGTGATAGGCGAGCATATTTTTCTCTCTGCCTTTAGTTGACTACCTTTCCACTATATGACCGGCTGGGTGAAACTTCGAAGTGAAAGTGCAATATGCAAAGTGAATAATTCTATAGTCAACCAATCTCTCATCTAATTTTACCGCTTATTGACCTCAGCAATTGTGTAGACACTTTTTGTCTTTTGTGATCTATAACTTTACACAGACGACTTACCATTACACAAATCAACAAATTATAGAATTAAGTGTGAAAATAGTTTTGTTTATAGATTTACTATTGCAAAGCACCATTTGAAATGTAAATTTGTGAAGAAAAAAAAATGGAAAAAGTACTTTCCACCCTCAGTTCTCCCATCTTTAAATGTATGGATATTAAGATTTTTGTCTTTTTTGTGATATTATCTTGTTAAATATTAGGAATGGTAACGGGTTGGGTTTGGGGTGGATCTCTTTAAACTTGAACCTGACCCTCCAGCTGCCCTGTTTACTAAACGGGTTTTTTTAACTCCAAACCCGCCTTGTCGGGTCCCCATGGGTCCCACCCCACCATGGCACTTCAAGGCCCAATCCATGGCCCAATCTAAAAAAAAATAGATGGTAGACCTTAAAATATTCACAAATCTTCACCATCATCAATCAGCAACAAGCTACCAAATATAAATCTCCAACCAACCAAACATAAAAGAAAGAAAAAAAAAAAAAAAAAAAAAAACCCAAGTCGATTTTTCTTTTTTCTTTTGAGAAAACCCTAGATTAGATTTAGATTAGTGAATCAAGAAGAGGAAAAAAAATGGCCATATGGATTGACTAGCAGGGTATCACTGCGAAAGGAAAAAAATTGCCATGAGGAAAAACATGAGTGAGGCCCTGAGGGGCGCGATTGAGTGAGATGGACAACAACGAGGGAGAACCGAAGATGAGAGAGTTAGAGAGTTGTGCTTGTGGCCTTGTGAGTGAAAGAGCTAAGAGATGAAGATGGAGAGGCGGCTGAGTTAGGGATAGGAAAAATGGAAACAGATAGAAAGTTTAGATATTTATACTTAGGGAGTTAGGGTTCAAAGCCCCACTATGCCTCAAGGGGTGGAAATGGGGCAATGGGAGTTTTCTCCGTCATACAAGACTGGACAAGGATGGGACAATACAAAACCATGCAAGGCAAGGTAAAGATGTCATCCTTCGGCCTCGACCCTCCTCATTGCCATCCCTAGTGCTACTAAACCACAAGATACTTGGTATTTAAAAAATATTTATTACACTATTTTGGCAAGTGTTTTAACTTTTAAGTTATTGATGATGTAACAAAAAATGAACTTACTCATTTATAAATGAATTGTTAATGTTTTAATAACTATATGATAAAGTTACCTTATAAATTTTAGAGGATCTCAATCCCCGAAACCTAATTTGATGAACGATAATATTATGAATTTTATTTTTATATAAAAAATTATACTTCGTTTTGCAGTAAGAATGATAATATTTGATATGATATGTGAACACAACGTGATTTTTTGTAGATTAGTGTTTAGGGTAAATAGGTTTGTGTAAAAAATGGGTCAATACACTTTAATATGATTAATAAATTGATCAATTTTGTGTTGCCCTATTTAACCCACAATCAACCCAAAATAACCGGACTAATATAAATTAATATCACTTTTCTCTAAAATAAATACAAATATAAATATATTATTAAGTATATAAAATATTTTTAATGGTTATATTGATAAATTCTTTGTTGAACTTTAAGGCGGAGCCCCGCTATGCCTCAAGGGGCAGGAATGGGGCATGGGAGTTTTCTCTGTCATCCGGGACTGGACAAGGATGGTGCAAGACAAAACCATGCAAGGCGGTGTGAAGATGCCATCATTCGGCCTCGGCCCTCCCCATTGCCATCCCTAGTGCCACTAAACCACAAGATACTTGGTATTTAAAAAAAAAAAAATTATTACACTACTTTGGCAAGTGTTTTAACTTTTGAGTTATTGATGATGTAACAAAAATTTAACTTACTCATTTATAAATGAATTGAGAATGTTTTAATAACTATATGATAAAGTTACCTTATAAATTTTAGAGGATCTCAATCCCCAAAACCTAATTTGATGAACAATAATATTATGAATTTTATTTTTATATAAAAAATTATACTTCATTTGCGATAGGAATGTCAATATTTGATATGAGATGTGAACACAACATGATTTTTTGTGGATTAGTGTTTAGGGTAAATAAGTTTGTGTAAAAAATGGGTCAATAAATGTTAATACAATTAATAATTTGATCAATTTTGTGTTGCCCTATTTAACTCACAATCAACCTAGAATAACTGAACTAATATAAATTAAAATCACTTTTCTCTAAAATAAATATGAATCTAAATATATTATTAAGTATTTAAAAGATTTTCAATGGTTATATTGATAAATTCTTTGTTGAAACTTTAAAGCCTCTCAAGCCTTTTTACCCAAAACAAAGAAGAAGAAAAAACTATGGTTTTACTTCTTTTTTTACTTAGATTGTGTAGTAAATAGATCAAAATGAGTTGTGTAGTGTCAACCCACTTAGGGTATGTTTAGTAGATTGTAAGGTATTGTAATGTAATAGCTATTACTATTGTTTAGTTATTCGTTAATTTTGTTATATTTTTATTACAGGGGATAGTCATTCCTTATGAATAGTTATTCTTTAAAATGAGGAATAATTATTCCCCTCTAAAAGGGTAGTAATAGTTATGCCTTAATAGGTATAATAATTTCTAAAATTAATATATTTTCAAATAAACAAACTTTCCATATACACTTTTTTTTATAATCACTTTCCATATACACATAACAATTATAAAAATTAAAAAATCACAAAGAATAACTCATTTCTCTCTCAAATTTAAAAAATATTATCTATAAGAAAATATAATTGTATGAGTAAGATATTTTCTAAAATAAATCTTAAGCTTTATTCTAATGTTACAACTTATAACTAAACTTATGAATAGGCTCAGTCATAAAGGTTACCATTCATGTTGTAATCTTCAATCAATGTACCAAAGTGTCCTTAATTAATAGATTGTTTTAGGGTTTGACACGATTATTAAATGTGTTGGGTTAGGGCTAAGTCATGTATTCAAATATCCACACCTCAACATGACTAACACAAATTGCCACCCCTATTTGGTGAAATTTACAACTTTTTCCTAAATTTTTTTTTCCCCATGTGTGTGTGTTTTTTTGGGAGTTTTAGGGCTTGTTTGGTAGTCGATTTCAAGTATTGTTGTTCAAAATGATGTAAAAAGTGTGGTCTAAAGAGTGTTGTAAAAATACATGTTTAAAGTACTCATAATGTAAAAAAATGTGTTTGGTACCATATTTTAAACAACATGTTTCATTGTGAGTTGTATGTTTGGTATGTGTATGTGTGCGTGTGTGTGTGTGTTTTTAAATTTCACAAAGTTGTACAATTTTTTATGCGAGATGCGGAAGCGTCAAGAAGCAAAACTTGTCTACCTCTAGAAAATAAGAAACAAAACACGTTTACTTCTGAAAATACCCTTGAATCCACGAGGGTTCCTTGAAATTGAATCCACAAGGAGAAAGAGTTTGGAATCCACTAAAAAATAGAAAGACAAAGGTCTGAATTTTATTGATTGAATAATTGTTTCAAAAACATGTATAGATTTAAGAGCCTATTTAAGGGCTCCGTAAAACTTGACAGACAATAAAATATAATGTAAAATAACTCTTAATTAATATTTAACCATAACAGGAACCAAATTTAATCTAAAAAGTATTAAAAGCACCTAAAAACAAGGAGGTAAGGCCCTGTTTGGATTGGGGGTGTTTTGAGTCATATGACTGAAAACTCATAATTGAGTTATCAAAAAACGTGAGACCCACACAATTTTGAGTGTGTGGCTTGATTTCCTAATCTTGTTTTCATCACTCAAACTTAGTTTGGTTTGAGTGAGAGTGATGAAAACTGGAAACACCAAATTGTTGTTTTCAGTTTCTGAGTTACATAACTCAGTAGTAAGATTGTAAGGCCACAGCTTTTGTGTTGTCAACTCCACTGGCTTCCTCTTTTCTTTTACTTTTTTTTTTCTCTACTTCTTCTTTCTTTCTTCTTCATACCCACTCCACCACGAACAATATTTTTTTTCTTCTTCTTCTTCTTCTTCTTCTTCATCAAATCCACTCTACCACCAACGGGGTTTTTTTTTTCTCCTCTTCTTCCTGGTTGTCTTTCTTTCTTTTCTTCTTTTTGTTTCTTTCTTTCTTCTTCAGACCCACTGACCATGTTCATCCACGCATAAATATATACCCAAAAACAGAAACCCACTCCTCATTTTCATGATTTTGGTATTCGATCTAAGGATTCCTGGGTTTGGATTAGGGTTTTCTATGTTTGTGGGTTTGAGTTGGCAATTTTGGATCACCGATCTACAGATTTTGTGTTGGTGAGTTTGGGTTTTCTATGTTTGTAGTTGTGGTTTGAAACTTGGGCTGTGATGGAGGTGGGTTTGTGTGGTTGGTGGTGGTATTGATGATTGGAAATTTTTTTCTTTTTGTGGTTGTAGCTGATGGTTGGATTTTCTTTTGGTTGAGATTTTTTTTTTTTTTTTTTTTTTTTTCATTTTGTGGATGTTGGTGGTATTGACAGTGGTGGGTTTTGGGTTTTCCATTGTATATGTGGTTTTTGGTTTGTGGGTAAGAGAAAAAAAAAATCTGAAATTTGGAATTGGGAAGAGGGAAAATATGTGCTATGAGTAAGAGAAAAATTCATGGAGAAACGGTGCCGGAAGTGGGAGGGAACCAATCTTTTGTTGGGTTATGTGAAATGGGTTTTGTGGTGTACAGAGGTGTGAAATCAGTTGCTGGGTTTTGTGTAGTGTCAGTTGTGGGGTCCACAGTTTTGGGGAAAAGTTGTAGAGATATGTAACTGAGAACTAAGTCCAAACATGTGTTTTGCAATTTTTGAGTGAATGTGAGGTTTGAGAATTGAGTCACGAGTTTCGGGTTTGAGTTATGAGTTTTGAAAATTAAGATATGAAAATTGAGTTAGCATTAAACCAAACAGGCCCTAAATGTCCTAAACCTAAAATAACGTTTTTTTACATAAAAATACCAAAATTAATAAAGTACAAAAATTAAATAGTAAATTTTGTCCTACATCAAACCCCTCCACTTGAAACAAACTCGTCCTTGAGTTCATGTTTGAAATCTGAAATCTTCCTTGCCAAGAGAACAAATACTTTGAATACTTCATCTTCTTTGTCTTCTTGCCAAACTTGAAAGTCATCAATTGAGCAACTTAAATTTCTTGTCCCTTGTTCTTATGCAATTGACAATATTCACCAAATAAGAGTCAATAATCAAATCAAATCTTTCCACCCTAATAAAATCAATAAACTTTGTTTCGGTGTCTCCCACCAAAATAATAGGAGCTTGACGTTGCAATCATCTAACTTGACTTCATTGAGATCGTTGACAACTTCCTCTATAATTTTTTTTTTAATGGTTTCTACTATCTTGACCTCAAGTTCTTTCTCTATAATAATATCTTCATTAATTTTCTTAGAAATCTCTATATTTTCTTCAAGAAAAATATGTTGTTCAACATACAATTCTTCTCTTAATGGTAGAATATATAGTTCTCCAAAATAATTCAAGTGTGAACTTCTTGGCCAAAAATAATATTGTTTTGAATATGACAGAAGTTCATCACAATCAAAAGGATAAAATTTGATAGTAGGCATCTTTTTCATCCTTGACCATGAGCGAATTTTGTCTTTACCTTGTTGGATTCTATCATTCTGTATTCGTTTCCACCAACGTAAAGCATACTCTCTAAGTTTATACAAATCAAGTTTAACTTTTTTTTCATCACAAATATTCTCATAGTCAAATAAATCCTCTAGATCAAGTGACCAATCAAGAAAATATGCTTTATAAAAATAACCATTAAAACTTTCAATTCTCTTATAAGGTCTATATGAAATTTGCTTAATAATAGGTTGCCTATGAGTTATGTCTCTGTGTCAGTTATCCCTATTGTTTCCATGCTCTAACGACGGCATCCTAGCAAAGATATTTGTGAGTGCTAGCTCTACGTCACGTAATACTCACTAAGTCTTCTATTACTGGAATTGCTACTGTCTCATATGTTAGCCACTAGACTAGGATAAGTTAAGGCTCTGATACCAACTGATATTGCAAATGCAAAAGCGTCAAGAAGCAAAATACATCTATCTCTAGAAAATAAGAAACAGAACACGTTTACTTTTGAAAATAACCTCAAATCCATGAGGGTTCTTTGAATCCACTAGGGTCCTTGAATCCACAAGAAGAAAGAGTTTGAAATCCACCAAAAAATAGAAAGACAAATGTCTAAATTTTATTGATTAAATAATTATTTCAAAAACTTATACAGACTTAGGGCTCTATTTAAGGGCTTTGTAAAACTTGACAGACAATAAAATATAATGTAAAATAACTCCTAATTGATGCCTAACAATAACAGGAATCAAATTTAACCTAAAAAGTATTAAAAGCACCTAAAAACAAAGGAAAAAAAGCCATAAACCTAAAATAACGCTTTTTACATAAAAATATCAAAATTAATAAATTACAAAAATTAAATAGTAAATTCTATCCTACATCAATTTTATAATTTTTTATTCGGATACACTGAGGAAAGAGAGACTGACGTGAGAGAGAGGGATATGTGGTGTTGTCACATCCATATGGGCCCCACCGATTTGCTATTATTTACGAACATGCCATTGGAGTACATTGTTTAAAACCTAAAAACTACTATGAGGAGCTCTCTCAAATTGGATTTTAAACACCAATATTTAAGTAATGTTTTTCTAACACACTTAAAAAAACCATTCTACCAAACATGTTTTTTTTTTTTGGAACAACAATGTTCAATGTTTAAACACAGAAAACTATTGTTTAAACTCACCAACCAAACAGCCCCTTAGCATGATGTAAACTGCAATTTAGGCATTCCTCCCCCTCCACACCAAATAAAAAGAAAAAGGGGACTATGCATACAACAGTTAGAATTGAAGACCAAGGACAACATATAGTTTGAATCAGCATGGCGGTTTATATACTTCCTAGTCCTGGTCCTTGATCATGTCTAGCCTTACCCTCAACCTCTTGTACTTCGACCTCTAAAATTTTTTTTTAAAAAAAAAATGGTAAATTACAGTAAACTTGTATGTGGTTTGACCCATTTGCACCTTGCCTACTCATGATTTAAAACTTAACACTTTACTTACCTGAGGTTACCTCCATTAGTATTCTATTATCCACCTCTGTTAAAAACACTTTTTTAAGGGTAAAACAAATTTAAAATGAATCAAAGAGTTAGGGTTTGAATTTTTTACAAAAAAGGATGAACATTACAAATGAAATTCCAAAAATTTACAAATCAAATTATTTGAAATTAAAACTAATACAAATTAAATGTTGACATATCACAACAAATAGAAGACAACACAACACAAGATCAAAGAGAGAGAGAGAGCCCATAGATCACAATAAACACAAAAAAAAAAAAAAAAAAAAGTTCCACCATAGGTATGGATTTCGTTTAGAATGGAAAGAGAGAGGGACAGGGGGCGAAGTTTGAGGTCATAGACTCGGTGTAGATCAGAGAAAGTAGAGAGGGTTTAAGAGTGAAATGTTCGGCCATGGAGATCGGTGAAAGCAAAGACGGCCATGGCTCTAGTGAAGCTTTGGCCATGGAGATTAGTGGTTGATCAACCATGGGTTTTGGTCATGGTGGTCTTGGAGACCGGTGATGGATGTTCTTGTTATAGTGGTTTTCGAGATTGGTAGTTGATCGGTCGATGAAGTCTTGGATCTACTCTTCTCTCTCTTTCTCTCTCTCCCCCTTTGTCTGTTTATCTAAGAGCTCCTGCTTGTGTGTCTGAAAGTATAGGATTTTTGAAATTTAAGGTTAATAATGTATATAAGTGTAGTTTATGAACGTTTTTTGAATTTGTAATTTACTTGGATTGATTGGCTCAAAATGTTCATACCAAAGGAAGTGTGTTCTTCAGCCAAAGTTTTACAAATTTTAAAAATTTGTTTTTAGATCTTATTTCACTTATTGTTTTATGTATTATTTTATTTTAAGAGGAGAGAGAAATAAAATTTGAGAAAAATACATATTTACTCTTATTTTTAATAGAGGTAGATAACAAAAGACTAACGTATGTAACCTTATGTGGGCAAAGTGTTAAGTTTTGAATCACAGGTGGCAAAGTGCAAACGAGTCAAATCACAGGTGGGTTAACTGTAATTTGCCCATTAAAAAAAAAAAAAAAAAACCAAAAACAAAAACAAATCAAGCAGTTTCAAATGCCCTGACTGATGGTTGATTTTGTCTCCTTTTGATTCCAAATTTAACAGTTTTATTTCAATTTGAATTTAATTGAATACATATTTGTGTGATTTTTGGGATTTGCAACTGTCATACGTTTAATTATAAAAGCTACACCAGCTACTTGTGAGTTGTGACTTTGTTGAGCTCTCCCTCTGTAGAAGCCTTTTCTCTCCACAGGAGCTCTACCTCTCGTCCATACACGAGTCACCCTCCCTTTCGCTAAGGGATCTACCTCCACCCCACACTCCCACTACCCTCACCAACCTGAATCCTCTTCACCCTAATCACTACAAATCATCCATAAAGCCTTGCGTACCTATGGATATGACCATCTTAGAAGATCTACAACATCTTCGTCTCACAAAAGATGAAGAAGAAGACATTCAAATCTCCTCCATGAACAGCCTAGACCTGATGGAGGAGTGCACTTTAAGCCTCTTTGGTAAGCTTCTCACTGATAGACAACAGAATCAACGCGCCTTAAAAAACACCCTTAGAGCCGCTTAGAAAATGGGATCAGATCTATGAATCGTAGATGTAGGAAAAAACATCTACCAATTTAAATTCTCACCTGAGTTCCAGTTGGAATGGGTTGAAAGAAACGGTCCTTAGAACTTTGTGACAATAATCTGCTTCTTCTCTGTAGATAGAAAAGGGGCCTCTCGGTCTCAAACATAAATTTTACTCATGCTCCTTTTTGGGTCCAAATTTGGGGCCTTCCTTTTGAGAACCTCTCTGAGGATGTTAGGAAAGATCTGGGTAACAGCTCGGGGAGATATTTAGAAACGAACAAACGCATGTGGCTAATAGAGCAAGCAAGATTCCTGAGAATCCGGGTCGACATTCCTCTTAACAAACCTCTTCGCAGAGATGGCAACATTCTTAACCATGAGGGGGAAAAAACTTGGGTCAATTTTTAATATGAGAGGCTGCCTTCCTTTTGTTTCGTGTGTGGCTTCTTAGGTCATGATTCAAAGCATTGCCCAAACCCCGGTAATCCCAACTCTCCCAAATAGTACAGAGATTGGCTAAGGGCAAACGACAACCAGAAAATTAATGCGACAGACCAAAGTCTTCATATTGCTGGAGCTCCGATGAGGAACGTTCAGGCCGTTCAAGTATGAGATCCAAACAGGTAACAAAGAACCCCTCAGACTCAAGCTCCAACCCAGGGGCACGATCGAAATTCCAAGAAAGTTTTCAAAACAGAGAGGCTGTGGAACCCAAGGAACCTGACAAAAACAAAAAAGCAGTTTCCCAAACGGTGGGTTTTTAGGAAAGCAACAGGCAAAGTACAGTTTTCAAACTCCCCAACACAGCTTGCACTCCACGAGATAAAGACAGGACAGAAGCCTCGGGTAATGCGGCTGGGGACGAAGCTTCTGGAGTGGGCTTAACAACTCACTCACATCATAAAGCCCAAGAAGTCACTAGTCCAATAAAACCCACCATTGAGGAACCCACTCCCATGCAAAAGCCCATCTTACCACTTAATATCACTCAGCAGAAAGGAAAGGAAATTTAAAAAGGATTGCCGATAAAAAGGGTAAACAGGCCCACGGTGAAAAGAAAGCTAGCCTCTCAGGATCAAAAAGGCTTGGTAAGTTAGTTTTTCCTGAAGAACTTGAAGGAGCCCACCCACACAAAAGGATGTGCGAAACGCACCTCCAAAGCACTGAATCTTCACTTGCAGTATCGCGGTAGCTGCTAAGCAGCACCGCTGGGCACAATGAATGCCTTTCGTGCGACGGTGGACTCCTTATTTAGTCTTCCTAATGGAGACCAAAGCAAAACATAAACTTATGGAGAAAATAAAATTTATTTTGGGTTTCTCTAATGGCCTTATAGTTCCCAGCTAAGGGAAAAGTGGTGGTCTTGCTCTCTTTTGGTCAAAAGATGTCAAGCTTGAGATCAAATCATACTCTTAAAATCACATTGATGCTATTATCTTTGAGCAGGACAGCAACTTCACCCGGAGATTTACGGGGTTCTATGGCCACCCAGAATCTCACTTAAGAAATGATTCTTGGAAACTCCTCTCTTATCTTAACAACCAACATTCTTTACCCTGGTTTTGTTGTGGTGATTTTAACGAAATATTGTCTTTCTTTGAAAAATTAGGTAGCCCTCAAAGACCTCAACGTCAAATGACGGTTTTCGGGAGGTGGTAAATAACTGCGGTTTTCAGGACTTAGGCTTCTCTGGACCCCAGTTTACTTGGTGCAATATGCGTGAAGGCAGTGACCAGATTTATCTTCGCCTGGACCGTGCCTTTGCAAACTCGGATTGGTTTCACAAGTTCAGTAATTGCAAAGTTCATCATGTTACCGACTCCACCTCTGATTACTGCATCCTGAGAATCACTGACTCAAGGGCCCCTCCCCCTTTTCAAAAATGCCACTTTCACTTTGAAGCTTTGTGGGCCAAACGGGATGACTGCCATGGCATTGTGGAGGCTGCTTGGAATAATGGTTGTATTTCAAACTCCCCAGAAGGCATAGCTACCAATCTTAGTCTATGCGCCTTTGAATTATCCAACTGCAGTAAAGAGGTTATAGGAAATATTCCAAGGAAGATCCAGGAGAAGAGGAAAGTGCTACACACCCTCACTATACAAGATAGGGATAGCTCACACAATGCATAAATCAATGAGTTGAGAAAAGAGTTAAATGGCCTCTTGGATAGTGAGGAGACACTTTGGCACCAGAGAAGCAAAATTCATTGGTACAAAGAAGGTGACAGAAATACAAAGTTCTTTCACATTAAAGCTTCAGAGAGAAGAAAGAAGAATACTATTTTGGGTCTATGGAATGATGATGGCACCTGGTGTGATGACAGAGACAGTATAGCTAGCACAGTAGTGGACTATTTCACAAAAATCTACACCACTAGCTCCCCAATTAGAATTGAGGAAGTCATTAACACCATCTCGACTCGGGTTTCTGATGATATGAATGCCGAGCTCACCAAGACTTTTACCAGCGAAGAAGTTCTGAGAGCCCTCCATCAAATTCATCCGACCAAATCTCCCGACCCCGACAATATGTCAGCCATTTTCTTCCAGAAATATTGGAGTATTGTGGGTAGAGATATCACTAATATGGTCTTAAATGTGTTAAATTCAAATTTATCTATGGCTGAAATTAATAAGACTAACATATCTCTTATCCCAAAAACAAAGCATCCCACTAAGATGACTGAGTTCCGTCCTATCAGTTTATGCAATGTCACGTACAAGCTCATTTCAAAGGTCCTTACAAACCGATTAAAAGCTGTCCTCCCTTTTGTGATAGCCGAAAATCAAAGTGCCTTCACAGCTGATAGACTCATAACTGATAATGTCCTAGTGGCATTCGAGCTTATGCATTACCTAAACCACAAAACAGAGGGCAAAGATAGTTTTATGTCCATTAAGCTCGATATGAGCAAGGTGTTTGATCGTGTTGAATGGGGTTTCATCAAGAAAGTCATGGAAAGGTTGGGTTTTCATAGTAATTGGATTTCTTTCATTATGCAATGTATTTCAACAGTCTCATACTCTGTCATCATCAATGGGGAAGCCTATGGATGCATTACTCCTTCTAGGGGCCTTTGACAAGGTGACCCACTCTCATCGGGCCTTTTCCTCCTTTGCGCTGAGGGTCTTTCTGTGCTTATCCACCAAGCTGCGAGAAACCAAGCTCTTAATGGGTTCTCCATCTGTAGGGGCTGCCTTCCCATCTCGCACCTTTTCTTTGCGGACGACAGCCTCCTTTTTTGCAAGGCTAACTCCCAAGAATGCAATGAGCTTATGAACATCCTCAGTACCTATGAATTAGCATCGGGCCAAAAAATCAACCCTGACAAGTCCTCGGTCTTCTTCAGCCCTAACACCTCCTTTGCTACTAGGGATGTGATCTTTAACATTCTTGGCCTAATGCAGGACTCTCGGCACAAGAAATATCTCGGTCTCCCCTCTTTGATTGGGAAATCGAAAACCCAAGTCTTTGTCGAGATCAAGGAAAGAGTGGGCAAGAAACTGGCGGGGTGGAAAGAGAAACTTCTCTCTATTGGGGGTCGTGAAGTCCTCATCAAAGCCGTGGCGCAAGCGATACCCACGTACATCATGAGTTGCTTCCAACTTCTTAAAACCTTGTGTGATGACTTGGAAAGAATGATGAGGAACTTTTGGTGGGGCCAAAGGAACCAAGAGTCAAAAATTGCTTGGGTTAGTTGGAAAAAGATGTGTAAGTCCAAATTATTTGGTGGCATGGGCTTCCGAAATCTCCAAGCTTTCAACCTTGCTCTTCTAGCAAAGCAAGGGTGGCAGATTCTCACAAACCCCACCTCCTTGGTTGCTTGGGTCTATAAAGCTAAATATTTTCCCTATGAGGATGTCCTAAATTCTAGGGTTGGAAGTAATCCTAGCTACGCTTGGAGGAGCATTCATAACAGCCTACGGGTTCTTAGAGAAGGCACTCGTTGGAGGGTGGGAAATGGCAAAAGGATTCACATTTGGGAAGATAGATGGCTCCCAACACCAACAACTTACAAGGTTGTCTCGCCTCATTATGATTTCGACAACTTCCCAATGGTTTTACTCATTGACGAGGATATGAAATGGTGGAAATTGGATTTGGTGAGATCTATCTTTTTGCCTTTTGAAGCTGCCTTTATTCTCAAAATTCCGATTAGCTATAGCCTCCCTAATGATCAGCTCATTTGGATGGGAAACAAAAGAAGTTCCTTTTTTTTGAAGAGCGCGTACTATATAGCTATGCGTGTGGTTGAGGAATATGAATCTGGCGAGAGCACATCATAACCAATCCTCCTCCTGGAAAAAAATTTGGCAACTAAACGTTCCCCCAAAGGTCCGGATTTTTGCAAAGCGTGTGTGTAGAAATGGCCTTCCTACCATGCAAAATCTTCGACAACGTGGTTTAAACTCATATGGGTTTTGTTCGCTTTGTGACAAAGAATTAGAATCCATCCAACATGCTCTGCTCCACTACTCACATGCTAAGAACACTTGGGCTTATTAGTTTAACTGCCTTGTAAACTTACCAACCCGCAATGCAGACTTCATGGACCTTGCCTCAAAGTTTATTGGTTTAGGCAAGCTAAGGGAATTGGACCTTTTTTTCATGGTATTATGGTCAATCTGGGGTAACCGAAATCAAGCTATTCATAGTGACTCGGCATCTTCGGTTGCCCAGATTTGGGAGTTTGCAAAAAGAGCTTTCCTTGATTACAAGGACTCTCGGCTCAGCCCTCTGGCTTCCTTCTCCTTATCCTATAACCAATGGACTGCTCCACCTCCTGGCTTCTTCAAGATCAACGTGGATGGCGCGACTGATGCAGGGGGAGGCAACTCCTACATTGGTGTTGTCATTAGGGACTCCTTGGGCTCTTGTACTGGTGCTCTTAGCTTGGTCCTCCCTTCCTGCTTCCTCGCTGAAACTACAGAAGCTTATGCGCTGCTCCATGGAGTCCTCTTTGCCTTGGAGATGCAGGTTGGCGAAGCCATTTTTGAATCCGACGCTCTCTCTATCATCCTTGCCTTAAATTCTGGGGCTGCTGGCAGCGACATTGGCCACATTCTTGAGGATATCAGGGAGGCGTCAAGCACCTTTAGTCTTTGTTCCTTCCATCACCTGAAAAGGGATGGCAACAAAGCAGCTCACTCACTAGCAAAAGAAGCAAAATCTTTAGGCCAATCTAAAATTTGGAAAGGAATCTCTCCCCCTTGTATCCTGAACATTCTTCTATATGATGTGATGTAATCCTTTCCATTCATGGCTCTGTTGTAATCCAATATCATTGTGGAAGGATATCGTTTCCAATTTTCCATAAAAAAAAAAAAAAAAAAAAAGAGTTGTGACTTTGTTTTTGTGTAATGTCACTTCCATGGAGAATAATTTTTTTGTTGTAGTTATTTAAAAAAAAAAAGTTATTTATTATATAATATTGTGGTAAGTTTAATTTGAATTGGAGCTTTTTTTTTTTTTTTTTTTTTTTCTTTTTTTGGTAAAAATGATTCATAAATGGAGAAAAAAAAGGTGTTGGATCAGAACAAAGTCTGTTGGCTGTTACAAAATAGCACGTATGAAGTTGGGGATTCTCACTAAACATTTTTAACTAAAAAAAAAAAAACTCATATAAGAATTAAGAACAAGATCTATTAGATGATAAACTTCATGAATGTTTTCAATTTTTTAAAATAAAAATAGTAAAATGTTTAAAAGATATTATTTGCTAATAGATTTAGATTAAAAAGCTTAGATTTAATTATTTTACTACAATGATTTCAATTTTCATTTTTCAATAAAATAAATTATATTTAAATGGACTCTCAATCTTTACAAATTGAATTTGTAAGACATTTATACGTTTGGTTCAAAATGAAAGGCCAGCAATGCCATTGCATCATCGATCCTCATTTATCTCAATAAACGAATCACAACCGTCCATAAGTATATAACACTACTAATCCACGGCTCAATATCGCTTCTCTACCGCGCCACTCTTTTTCATCATCCCGCTCTAAAAAAATTTGAAAAGTCATTTCCTCATCCCTCATGTCTCAACCCACCAATAACAACAAAACAAACTCTGTCACGTCATCGATCCGCGATCCGCGTGAAACCTCCAAAATCAACCACAGCCGTCGATAACACCAAAACAAACAAACGGCCAAGATCACATCTCATCCCCAAAATTTCAAAACTCTCTTTTATATAAATTCCCTCCTATCTCCGATCCATTTCACTCGCTCAATTAATCTTCTGAAACCCTAGCTAATCAATTTCATCAAATTCTCAAACCCTAGCTTTTCTTCAATGGCTCGTACCAAGCAAACCGCTCGCAAGTCCACCGGCGGAAAGGCACCGAGGAAGCAATTGGCCACCAAGGCCGCTCGGAAATCTGCTCCGGCCACCGGAGGAGTGAAGAAGCCCCACAGGTTCAGGCCCGGAACCGTTGCTCTCCGTGAGATCCGAAAGTACCAGAAGAGCACTGAGCTCTTGATCCGAAAGCTCCCATTCCAGCGGTTGGTTCGTGAAATCGCTCAGGATTTCAAGACCGATCTCCGATTCCAGAGCTCCGCCGTGGCTGCGCTACAAGAGGCCGCGGAGGCTTACCTTGTGGGACTCTTTGAGGACACCAATCTCTGCGCTATTCACGCTAAGAGAGTCACCATCATGCCTAAGGATATCCAGCTCGCTAGGAGGATCAGGGGTGAGCGTGCTTAGAGTGAAGGATTTTAGTGTAGATAAAGAAATTTGGGCGGATCTATGTGTTTTATGGTATTTGCTTTGGTTGTTAGGTTTAGATTGTTTATCTTTAATCACTGTTTAAAGCTGTAGTTGAAGCTTTCAATGTAGTAGTGTAGTCATTTGCACTAATGGGAATTAATTGCTTCTGCTTGATTTTGGATCCTTTGAATTAGCACTAATTGGTGTTTTGGTTATTGTTATCTCTGCTGGGTTGTGCATTTTTAAATATGCTCTAAGCAAAGTTGATGTGCAGGTTTTATAGCACTTGATATTTTGTCATTGCGTTTTTGCTAAATTAAGATGCATTTTGTTTCACAGTTTGGTGATGGTTGAGCTTGTTTTCTTTTGTTTTCCATTGCTATATCATTGTGATATTTTAGATTGTATTGAAACCTTTGATACCATGCTGAAAAACTTTGCATATGATAAGTATGGAAAGATACAATACAACTGAACAAGAGAATGTGTTATGTTGGGATTTGAATTGACAAATTCATCGGACTGCGCGAGAGTGTTTGGAAAGATTTGTAGGATTCTTCTTTGTCTTTTTCTGCTTCATTGAACCATTGGAACAGCTTGGAAGATGCAATTGCAAAGTAGATGAGTAGTTTATAGTCATCTTATGGGAAGCATGAACGTGTAAATGGACAAGGGTAGTCCTTAGGTCATCTTACATTCTTACTTTCTTTGGATGGGTAATTGTTTCTCTTTATTGTGGACAGGACATTGTAGAGATGCAACAGCATCACCAGTGGTGGTAAATATTGATGGAGCCAAAGGCAAAATTTTTGCCTTTTTTGCTATAGTGAATTGTCAATTCTAGCAGCTCGCAAGAAGGCATAAAAAAAAATAATTATGAAGGCATAAAAAAAAAAATTTATTACGTAGTTGGGTTTCATAACAGAGAGGAAGTGAAAAAGACACTAATAAAAAAATGAATAGTATTTGGTTGATGGTGAAAAGAAGACTATTGATACGTGTTAGAGTGCGTTTGTGAAGCGCGTTTGTGCTTTCCATGCCTGCGTTTTGTGTATTTTCAGCCTTTTTTTTTTTTTTTTACCAGCGCGGGATGCATTGTTTATAGGACATGAACAGTGCAATCAGGCCAATGAATAATAAATTCATTAATAAACAGTAATCAAAAACTGTTTTTTTAATTATTTTCAGTTTTTAGTAAAATAAACGATATTCAAACGCATACTTAACTGGTAAAGTTTATAAAAGATTTTTAATTTTTGCCTACACAAAAAACCAATTTAATGTTTTGATTTGGTGATAATAAGCACAATTATTAGAAGTTGAACTTATAAGTTGAAACTCTATACCAAAAAAAGAAAACCTTCAACAAAGTTTGCATTTATATTAAATTATTAGTTCATTGAATTGGACAATTAGCCAATGGAGTAAATGCATATATTAATTATTTATAGTTGTGAATTAATCATGTACATTATGGGTCTGTTTGGATTGAACTTATTATTGTTGAAACTGAAAACTGAAAACACTGTAGCAAAATAATTTTTAAATGTGTAAATAGTACTGTGGAACATATTTTTAATATTTTTTATTGCGTGAACAGTACGTGAACAGTGATAAACAATATTGCTACAGTACTGCTACAGTGCTTCTCTTTCAAGTTTGAACTGCATGCAACCAAAAAAAAATAAATAAATAAAGAGGAAAATGTGGACGCTTGAACGCAAACGCCCAATCCAAACCCTCACTATATTAAAAGAGAAAAGTTTATGGATGCCTAAGGGAACTAATTTATGAAATATTTTTAAAAACTTTTTATGAAAAAAGAAAAAAACAATTGATTTTTTTCACCATTTTTATACTATTTCTCATGAAAGTAGTATTAAAACATTTTTAAAATGATTTATTAATAAATATCTTATGAGTACCCGTTAACAAGACCTTCAAATAATTTATATATGATTTTTTTTTTATTTATAAATTTTATATAAGAAACTACGTTTATTAGGAGTAATAATAATAATAATAATAATAGATTTAGAATATGACATTCTTTCTCATGTCTAGTTGTTTTAATAACAACTGACATAAAAGCCATAAAAAAATAATCTTTGTGAATTCACTAAAATTAATGTTAAGCATTTAAGTTTCCTAACTCATTTCAGTATTATATATATATATGTATGTATGGAATAAACATTATAATATTTACCATGTATGTGTGTGTGTTTCTCAAAAAAGAAAAAGAAAAAAAAGAGAATGGGTAATTGTGTCACACATTGCTTAAGAGAGTGTGTTGTGTGTAGTATAACTTACCCCACACTTCCCTAAAAATTACCATGGCTTTTGAGTGGAGTTTGTGTTGTGCTTTTGTATTAGAACCAATTTCCCTCTCACTTGTGTGTGTATGTGTTTGTTTCTTAAAAAAAGAATGGGTAATTGTCCCACATTATTTAAGAGAGTGTGTCGTGTGTAGTATAATTTGCCCCACACTCCCTTAAAAGTTACTATGGTTTTTGAGTGGACTTTGTCGTATGTCTTTGTGTTAAAACCCATTTTCATCTCATTTATGTGTGTGTGCATGTGTTTGTTTTTCAAAAAAAAAAAAAAATTATAATATTTATAAAAAAAGTCAATATCATATTGGTATCGGCTGTACTGAGGAAATATACCATACTAGGGAAATATACCATACCGGGCATTAAACTACTACTGATACTCCTCCAAAATGTACCGGAAAAAATACCAAGTTGTACCAGCCTATTTCGACTATATTGGTTGGCATTGGTGTTTCGATTGGTATTATAGAAAAAAAAAAATTGAAAAAAAATTAATAAAAAATATTTAATTTAATTTAATATAATGGTTAATGTACTTAAGCTTTATACATGCTTATAAAATATGTGGATTTTAAATTTTATGTTGATAAACATAAAGATTAATAATTCACACTTACAAAAATAATACAAATATATATTTATGTATAAAAATATATAAATAGTAGTAATCTTGAAATAATACACTAGTATCAACCGGTACCGAAATATTTCGTTTCCTTGACCAAACTGAAACATCCCTTGATATGAGATTGACTCATTTGGTATTTATTGATTTATTTCAGTGTGCCTTGTGGTAGAACCCCTTTTTCTCTTACTTGTGTGTGTGTGTGTGTGTGTGTGTGTTTTTTTTTTTTTTTTTTGAAAAAAGGTAATTTTTCCACATTGCTTTAAAAAGTTTGTTATGTGTAGCACCATCTCTTAAAATTTACCCTGGCTTTTAAGTAGAATTTTTGGTGTGCTTTTGTATTAAAACCTCTTTCCCTCTCCCTTCCGTATGAGTGTTTGTTTCTAAAGAAAATTACAAATAAGATAAACACATTTATTTTCTTATATTAATTATTTTAAGTGGTGCAATAATTATTTAAATATAATGAAAATTTTATATTATATTCCTAAAATTTATATGAGAGGAAATTGAATTGAAATATTATATTATTGCTTAAATTTAGTTACTTTTGCAACAATTGAAACAAAGTCCCAAGAAAAGAAAGAAAAAATTAATAACACACAAATAGTAATCTAGAAAATAATTAAAGAATATTTACATTTTTATTTTATTAAAACGATATTTGCATTCTTAAGTAGGTATGACACATGTCTATTTATATCAGTCACAAATATATCATACAATTTTCCAATTTATAAACACATATAGTATGATCAAATCGCTACACCACTCTTATTGTCTTTCTATTTTGTTTTTAAATAGAACACTAAAAATTACAACTTTTTACAATAAAACTTATTGAAATATTGGAGGAAACTAATATAAAGTTAGTAATATATCTGATCCAAATATAATGGCACCAAGTGTATATCTTTCTTATTACTATTTAAAAAAGTTTGGTTCCTAGACTGCATAATTGTGCAAATAAAAAATAACTATATTTTCCCTTGCAATCAAATCAGATACAGAAATAGCCTGAGACTAACATATCTTCTTTTCACAGATGATAGTCTTCTCTTTTGCAGGGCCACGGAACAAGAATGCAATAATATTTTGGAGATACTAGATATGTGTATGGGGGTTGTTCTGATCAACAAATCAACAGGAATAAAACTACCATCTTCTTTAGTAAGCTTACTTTAGAGGAAAAAAGAGAGCACATCAAACCAACTTTGGAAGTTCTGGAATCAAGCAGTATGAGAAATATCTAGGATTACCATCTTTTGTGGAGAGAAGAAATAAAGCCAGTTTCAACTTTATAAAGGAGAAGGTTTGGAGGAAAGTGCAAGGGTGGGAGGGAGAGAGATCCTGATCAAAGCAGTAGTGCAAGCAATACCCATTTACACCATGAGTTGCTTCAAACTCCCCCTAGACCTATGCAATGACTTGGAGAGCCTTATCAGAAAATTTTGGTGGAGTCAACGAGGAGACAGGCGTAAGAGTCATTGGGTAAAATGAGAGACTCTTATCCAATTTAAATCTCAAGGTGGCACGGGGTTTAAAGATTTGGCTCTTTCTAATGATGCTCTTGTGTGAGACTGCCAAACTTGGGTGCCTATTAAAAAAAGGAGAGATTTTTGAGTGCTTTTAAGGGTACTTCTCTTTTTGGGTAAGAGGCGTGGAGTTGCCACTTATTTTTTATATAAAAGAAGAAAATGAAAAACTAAATATAAAAATATGTGATTGAATTTTTTCCTTTCACTAATTAAAAAATAAATGTTTGAAAATTTTAAAATTACATGGATTTGGGTCCTAGTTACAAACTACCAAAATAAAAGCAAATATAAGACCTAAGTTTACCTATCCAAAGAAATTAAATTCAGAGGCTAGGTTACGGAATGGGAAGGTGTTAGACACCTATTCCGCCTAGACAGAGTCAAGTCTTCTAGACTCCTGTGACCAATGTACCTACTTTTTATGCATGAGATGAATGATATGTTACACATGTGAAATAAACTAAATCACACAAATTTATTTATGAATGTATCCTCTCTTTTGTTAAAAAATTTAGATCTGTTGTTGTGAGTGAAAAAAAATTGAATCTGGTTTATAAAAAAAATCAGATCTGTTTTTGTTGTGTAAAAAGGTGGTGGTTTTTAGAGAGAAAATTCAGATATGTTTTTATATGTTCAAAAAGTATGAAAAAGATTGCTTGAGAAGAAGATTTCATTCATGAAGTAAATTTATGCTACATATATTGAATAAAACAAACACAAGAAACAAAACCATTTATGATCTTTTTCTTTATTTCAAAATCTGTTATGTTAAAAAAATCAGATATGTATCAGAGGAAGATACAAATCAGTTTTTAATTTAAGAAAAATTTAGATCTGCATCTAAGGAAGATACATGTAATTTTTTGTTTGAAGAAAAATTCAAATTTGTACCGAAGGAAGATCTGTTTTTATTTTAAGAAAAATTCAGATTTGCATCTAAGGAAGATGCATATCCGTTTTTATTTTTAGAAAAATTCAGATCTACATCTAAGGAAGATGTAAATCTAATTTTATTTGAAGAAAAATTTAGATCTATATCTAAGGAAGATGCAGATCAGTTTTTATTTTAAGAAAAAGAATTGATTATATGCAGATCTTTGAAATCAAGGAAGAGATCATAACCATAATAAAAAAATCAAGAACATGCTTTAACAATATAAATTAAAAATTCATGTTATAGATACTTGAAACAACTACGCTAAAAAAAAAAAAAATAATACAAAACATGCATCTTTACTACAAGAAAAGCATAAAGAAAAGAAAAGGTAATTGGAAACAATCTCTTGCATGGAGCACTTCTTCTTCTTGAGAGGATGTTTTAGGGTTCAAAAAAATTTATGCAATTATCTTTGAAAGCTAAAACCCTAGTTTAAGAGAGAATAATAGAAAGGGGGTGAGAAATATGAGAGTGTGAAAAGGCGTCTCTCCTAGATCGTCAAAGAATGTGTTGAATTTTGAGATCCAGTATTTATAGAGACTGAAATGCTTACAAAATAAGCAATGAATGGTAGAATGGGAATTGAGACGCACCTTTCTACGAAAAAGTTGAAAAGGATGTGCCTTATCGGCACCCGAAGAGAGTTGGGCCAAAGCCCAAAAGGGTGCCATTTGGCACTTTGAAAGTGTTGATCGGCACTCCAAAAGTGCCGAATGGTACTTTTGGACACCAAACGCACTTTCGTGCTCGAGTGCATTTTGAACTCCTTTTTTAGGTTTTCTTGAGCTGGGCCTTGCACTTAGGGTCTGTTTGGTTCCCATAAAATATTTTCCGGAACATACCTATTTTTCGGAAATGCTATTTTCCGGAAAAGGAAAATATTTTCAAGTGTTTGGTTGTATTATGAAAATTGTTGTGGAAAATATTTTCATGTGTTTGGTTCTATTAGGAAAATGCTATTTTCCTACAATTTTTTCACATTTTCTCAGTATCCAAACAAATTTTATTACAAAAAATTTCAACATCACAGCCAATTCAACAACAAATTCCAATAGCAAATTCTAGCAACAACAACACAACAACAACAACAACAACAGCAAATTCCGGCAACAACAACAACAATCAGTTCATCAAAAAAAAAAAAAAAACAACAACAACAATCAAACTTTAAAAAAAAAAAAAATTTGAGAGATCGAGGAAGAAGAAGCGATGGGTCTAGGACGACAATGATTGACGATTGACGGCGTGGCGTGGTGCGACTCGCCGGTGCGAAGAGCGCTGGGTTCTGGATTCGAATGAGATCGACGATCAATGGCGCGGTGCGGTGCGATCGAAGGTGCAATTGGGTCTGCTCGTTGCGGTGAGGCGATGGGGATTGGGTTCATGGTCGCCGGCGATGGGTTCTGGGCTTGGATCGGCGTTTCGTGGGTTTGTGGCTGCCGGTGATAGGTGCTGGGTTTGGATCGGCGATGGGCGCTGTCTCTTTCTTTCTCTTTCTCTCTCTCTCTCTCTCTCTCTCTCTTCGTGCTCTCTGTTTCTCAGTTTTCTGGAAAATAGGATTTGAAGTGAAAATAGAAAGTGAATTGGTTTTCACCTTTGACCACTGGTTAACTGAAATCAATTTCCGGAAAATTGATTTTTTGTGCGCAACCAATCACCCGTAATTACGGAAAAGTATTTTTGGAAATGCTTTTCACCCAAAACAAACGCAGCCTTAGGCGTGTTTGAATTCGTATTCTAAGATGTTTACCTCTTCACTAGATAGTATAGGTCTCTTCACCAACAATTATCTTGTAGATAAATACTCTAAAATAAATCTTAATAAAGTTCAGATTATCCATAATTTATTGTTATCCAATTATCCCCTTTATTCCTATGCAAGCAATCCTATTTTAAACACTAATTATCAACCAATTACAAAATTATTTAATTAATTTTAATTGTTTAACCAATTAGAATTAATTTAAATTAATCATGCGTGGTCAACTCTATTTAGACATAATGCATGCTGACTGTGCAAACTTGATCGTGTGATATTTTTCAATCCGACAGTCCGATTTGGAAACCAAACATACCATCACGGCCATTAGAATCCCAAGATTATTTTTATAATATGCAATGAATGAATTAATGCATGTAATGCAATCATGATTTTTGGGGTATTTGGATGGTCACTTTAGTCATTCTCCTTAATTAAATCTGGGTGCAAAATCGAGTGTTTATAACTTTGTTCGTCAAACAAGCTTGGCGTCTTCTACACAACAAAGAATCGCTTCTGCACAAAGTTTTCAAAACCAAAATTTTCCCCACTTGCTAATTTATGGAAGCCCCAGATAATTCAAGTGGCTCCTATGCTTGGTGTAGTGTACTCAAGGGTAGGGAAGTGTGTGGAGAGGGGCTCGGTGGAGAGTGAGTAATGGAGAGTCCATCAAGATTTGGTACTACCCATGGTTGCCTAGCCTAGAGCACCCAAGAATTTTATCCCCAGTCATAGATGGTTTACATGAAGCAATGGTGGATTGTCTCATCAACCCCACATCTAGGAGCTGGGATAGAGATGTGTTACTTGGCTACTTTGCTTCTATGGAAGCTGATTTGATCTTAAAAATACCACTTAGCCCCACCAATTTGAAGATAAGCTCATTTGGCCTCGTGTCCCTAATGGTGTTTATATCGTGAGGTCCGATTACAGGTTTCTTGTTGGAGACAAATTAGGGCCATCGCCATCTCCCCACTCCCAAGGTGAAACCACAAGCGTTTGGAGTTGTATATGGGGGCTCTCGGTGCCGAATAAAGTCAAAAATTTCCTTTGGAGGGCCAATAAGGAAGCTTTACCAGCGAAGAAAAAATTTGGTTCGTAGAAGAGTCATTGATGAAGACATTTGCTGCCGTTGCATTTGAAAGCCGAAGATGGTTACCAATCTTTGTGGGACTGCTTTGTACTCTTGGCCATTTGGGAAGCTGACACGATGTGGCTGTTTTGCAAGTCTAAGAAATTTTCAAATTTCTTTAAGCTTGCAAGATTCATGCTGGAGAAAGGCAGGCAACCAGAACTGTTTGCGTCGATCATGTGGACAATTTGGTCTCGCCTTAATCAACTTCAAACTAGCAACAAGCCATTCCCGTTATCCCAGGTCATACCTTCAGCTAAGCTCATGCTTCAGGAGTTTACAAAGGCGCAACCAGTAGCTCCGTTGCAGACGTCTTCTTCTTAAAGGTCTTGGCCCAAGTGGGAACTCCCTCCTCTGTCGCTCCTTAAGATTACCTTTGATGGTGCGGTGTTTAAAGAAACAGAGGAACCTGGGTTGGGAGTGGTAGTTCGTGACTCTCATGGAAAGGTGATCGCTTCCTTGGCGAAGAAGATCAAGCTCTCATCATTATCAAATGAAGATGAAGCGCTAGCAGTAGTTCGAGCTATCGCCCTTGCTATAGACCTTAACCTACCCTCTTTTATGGCCTGTTTGGATGGAGGGGAGAAGAAGGAGAAGTGGAGGGGAGTAGAGTAGAGTTGGCTAAAAATAAGCTAATTTTGTGCCAAATCTACTCTACTCCCTCTCTCTCTGTCCCTGAATTCAAACAGACCATTATTGTTGAGGGAGATTCAGAGGTGGTTATTTCAGCCTTAAGAGAGGCAGATGAATCTTTCTCATCTTTTGGCCATTTGATTTCTTCTGTTAAGCATTGTTTAGTTTCTTGCAATTGTATTTCCTTCTCACATACCTGTAGGTCGTGTAACTTAGTATTTATCCTAACTAAATTATTCAAGTTTCAAAAAATTTAAAACTCTACGTTAATTAAAAGTCTCAATATACAAGAGTTTGTGATTTAATAAAGTAAAAATTACGTACTTTCATGATTATAAATCATAAAATTAATTTATATATATATATATATATATTCGACCTGTTATTAATTAATTATTAAAATAATTAATTCAATTTAAATACAACTTTATTAAAGTATCAAGTTACACCTAATTATTCAGATAGTTTTAATGATATTAGTAAAATATATATTTTATTTGTATGTAACTAATTTTTTTATTTTAATTTTTTTTTCTATTAATCTATGTACACGTGTTGTGGCATACTACGGTTCATTAATGGGTTTCTTAGTAAAAGAACCAAATTGGTCTCTAATTTATTATTAATTTTATTGGACTGAACAGTCTGGTTTGGATTTGAAAAGTTTTGTGGGATATATAGCGAGGATAGTGATTCAAATGCTTTGCTTTTAAAGAGGAAGTTTTCAAAGCCACGTAAGTTCTATTGTTTGGAGCTGCTTTGTGCATCTTTTGAACAAATTGATGTAAGTGAAACAGTTTAACTTATGATGGATTTGAATGGCCAACCACAAGATCTAAACTATTCTTGTTACAATACACAATATTTGTTTGATTGGATGCTTCCTGCTGGTGTTAGAAAATGTTTCTAAATGCTTGTATGTGCAGGTTAGATTTTTTAAGGTTGTATAATAAAAAGTTCTAAATCGTAATAGTACATTAATTTTCCATCAAAAAAAAAAAAAAAAAAAGTACATTAATTTAAACACCATTTGTTAGAGCTTCGAAATAAATGTTTCTTTACCACTAAAATTAACCAAAATGTAAAGACAGAGAATTATGTGGAAAACCCCAAGAAAATGGGGTGAAAAACAAGAGCAAGGATTTTGGTGTCTTTAATCCTACAAATATTTTGTATTCTTCTGATTAAATACACTACAATATTGCACTTTTTCTATTGCTCTCTACTCGTTGTTTGTTTCTTTCTTTTTCTTCTTACTCCTCTTGCTCTTATTCTTTATTATTATTATTATTATTATTATTATTCATAGCTAGTATAACCAATGTCCATTATGTGCGTTTTCTTTTATAGTACAAGAAAAACACCCGTTTTATAGACACAGATGGTAGCACTTTATTAGTGTGCTGTCATAATAATGCTGCAGTAAGAGTAGAGTGTTCAAGACCAAAGTGTTCAACAGTACAAGAAGACCAAAACGACCGGTAGCTTGGTGTTGAGAGGTGAAACGACTTATATAGCATCAGTTAGTGACAGAGTTAGTTTAGGGGACACATGTAACTAACCTATTGGATCATTGGAAATTCTGTTATAGGCAGGGAGAGTTTGGCGCCATTCTGTTAAGAGTTTGTTAGGGCATAATGTTGTATAAATATCGTAATTAAATCCTTTGTATTCTATTTAGTTAATCAATTCACAAGAATCCTTTAATTGGTTTTTCAAATATTATCTCTAGAACTGTCTTTAGAAATTGCTTTCTTTTCACTTGCAAAGAGGAAGGATGTGAGAGGAAAATGCCAGCTATGTTCATGGGCTGTCTTTTCCCCATGCCTGTGAGAGAGATACACGTTTGTTGTACTGTCCAACCAAGGTGCAAACCAAGGTCTGGTGTAGCACCATTTTAGGAAAAGACCGGTACCTCGCAAGGAAGTGCTCGGTTACTAGCAAAAGTACATTAGAAAGTGTCTCCATTATCCTCATAACCTTTTACGTAAGCACAACAAGGCACAGCTTCTCTTACCCTGGATCTACCATCTACTCAACTTATTTGTTGATACGTGTGAGGTCGAGTTGCAATATTGGAAAACAAATTCTTGCCCAATTTTTGATCTTGGTGATTGTATGTGCTTAAATTTAAAATTGTAATTCTTTTATACTCTTTTCATATTGTTGAATATAATTTGTTTTTAAAAGTTGTTACCAACAGGTTGTTTAATTGTATGGCTTGATACATTCAAATGAGACAATTTAAAAGTAAATATCATCATTACACAAAAAATGTATTAGATGTGAAATACGTTATAAGACTGACCATCTCCAAACTCACAAGAGTTTCCCCTTATGTATGCATTCACATTTTTCTTTATTTTGTTAATTCGTTTTAATTTAATTCATTAGTTTATAGTTTGGATATATTTGTAGACTTAATTATTAAATTGCTGATTATTTCAAAAACTTAAATTGTCAGGAAATTGTGTATTTAAGGATATGTTTGGATACCGCTTATTTTGCTGAAACTAAAAAATTATTGCTGAAAGTACTGTAAATAAATGTAAAAATTAGTTGAAATAGTAAGTGGGGTCCATAAATAGTGCCAAAAAGTGTAGTGAGGCTCATGAATAGTAGCAAAAATAATATGAATAGTGAGATAATTTTAATTTTTAATCTTAACCCAAACACACATTAAGGTTGTGTTTGGATACAGTTTATTTGCTGAAAACTGAAAATTTATTGTTGAAAATACTGTAACAAAATATTTTTTAAAGGTGTGAATAGTGTTGTGGAACCCATAAAACATTGTTGCTGCATTTGTTGGGGGTTGGCTAGTCCATGAATAGTGCCATAGGACCAGCCAAAAAAAGGCAAAACGCGCATTCATCCTTAGGCAAATGCAGACTAAGGAGCCGTTTGGTAACGTTGTTCTAATAATGTTGTTTGTATTTTTTGGAAACGTGTGTGAGTGAAAAAGTGTGCAAAAATACGTATAATGTTGTTTAAAAGCTAAAAGCATGTATTTAAACATACGTACCAAACATGTCCTAAGTGTTGGATGAATTTAATAATTTAATTAATATTCTAACACTTTCTCTCACTTGTGAATTTAAGCTCCCTCTTAAAAAGTGAGACTCACTATATGAGATTTTTAAAATTTTAATTGGGAGGTAAAGTGAAAATAGAGACCGAACTCTTTAATTCGTACTTCAATTATTCCTAGTCTAAATTATTAAGAAATAGTAAATTTAATCAATGTTTTAACATTATTCTCAAAAAAGAAAAAAAAAAAATCTAACATTAATTTATGGGAGTTGCGAATCTGCATACATTGGATCTCATTTAAGAACAGGGAGCAAGAGAATTGTTTCAATCTAAATATCGTCTGTATAAATATGTATTAGTTTTTTTATGATTCATTTGTTTTAATAAAACATTTTCAAATATAAAATATTTTAAGGTGTATGGTGTGATATGTAAAACTTTTCAAGCACAACTCAGTAAAATTGATAGTTTAGTTGTTGGTGCTAGAGATCCGGTGACCAAATTGCCTACAGTGGTGGCTGGACCAACGACCTAGCCATTGGATAGGGGGAGGAAGAGGTAGAATTGTGTATTTTTGTAAAATATTTTATCAAATTTCAAAAGTAAAACGTTTTACAAAAAAAAAAATTTACAATTAATGAAAAACATATTTCAAGTTTTACAAAATTTTACAATTAAACAAATATAATAAAATACTAAAAATATTTTAGTAAAACATTTTCCAATTACATATAGAGCATCCACAGCAGTGGAGCAATAATTATAGCTATTTAGCACCACAAAAAACCACTTTATCTATTTTACCTACACACTCACTATAGCAGTGAAGCTATTTTATCTTCCAACACAATAAAATAATATAACAACCACAATAAAATAATATATATCTACAGTCAACTATTTTTTTTTCTCACTATTCATCTTCTCTCTGTTTTCTCCCTCTCTTCAACCCACAGCCCCTCACGGCAACGGCACCACCACCACCACCACCACCACCACCACCACCAGCCCATAGTAGAAGAAAGAAAAAACCACAGAAAAACTCATTAAAATAATAAAAAAACATCCACAAAAAAAAAAAAAAACCCAGCACAGCGGAACAGATCGGCCATCGCCGATCGCCGATCAGCCATCACCGAACCAGATTTGTTGAATCAAACCCAAACCACCGTCGAACCGGACCATCCATCGCCGATCACGCCATCGCCGACCACTGACCCACGCCATCGCCGATCACGCCATGAGACTGAGTCTGATGAAAAGAAAGAGAGAAAAGATAGAGAAGGAAGAGAGAGCTGAGATTGAGAGTCTGACGAAAAGAAAGAGAGAAAAGATAGAGAAGGAAGAGAGAGAGAGAGAATATTTTAATGAAAAGGAGAGAGCTTGAAGAGGAGCTAAGACTGGGACGGCGTGGGACGGCATGGGCTGGGACGGCGTGGGCGGCGACGACGACGGCGTGGACTTGGAGATGAGAGCTTGAAGAGAGAGATGAGAGCTGATGAGAGAGATGAGAGTTTGATGAGAGAGACGGTGAGATTATTTTAATAGAGGATTGAATAAAAGAATAATTTTTTTTTTTAGATGTGTGCTGCAGTACACATCTAAATATAGATGTGTACTGTAGCTGTGGAGCTAAATCTTTTAGATTTAGCTCCACTGCTGCGTGATGTTTTTTGTGATTTTAAGCTAAAAATATAGCATTATACCTATATAGCACCACTGCTGTGAGTGCTCTTAGGTAAAGGTTAACTCTAGTAGTACAGCGCAATGAAGTTGATATGATATAGAAACGTATACATATTCTCTCTAACCCCGGTGCTTTGGAGTTAATCGGTGTTCTCGTTTAAAAACTTAAACCTACACGTCAGCTAGGCATATTCAGAGCATGAAATGGCCAATGGCCAGCCAACTATCCTCCAGCCATGTCATCGATCCGCACCACAGCTCTCTAAATTAGCAACAGCCGTCGATGACATTAAAAATCAACGGCCAAGATCCTTCTCTTCCCCGCGACGCACACTTTCTCAAAAACCAAAAAACAAAAATTCCCGCCTTCAATAAATAGAGTTTGAAATTTCATTCCCCTCTCTCTGCCACGTCATCGATCCGAGCCGCACTAAAACCCCCCAATAACAAACCACAACCGTCGATAATTCTTAGCAAATCAACGTCCACGATCGACCTC
The DNA here is from genome assembly GCA_030445155.1 of Quercus variabilis. Classification (NCBI taxonomy): domain Eukaryota; kingdom Viridiplantae; phylum Streptophyta; class Magnoliopsida; order Fagales; family Fagaceae; genus Quercus; species Quercus variabilis. The sequence goes on along the minus strand of CP129449.1, from coordinate 44,561,308 downwards.
CTCTCCCTCCCAAAATTTCAATCTCTTCGTATAAATCCCCTCCCTCCAATCCCATTTCTCTCGCACATTCTCAAAATTTCAAATTGAAATCCAATTCATAGTTTCAATCTCCGAAACCCTAACTCTAATTCTCCAACTCCAATGGCTCGTACCAAGCAAACCGCTCGCAAATCCACTGGTGGCAAGGCACCGAGGAAGCAATTGGCCACCAAGGCTGCTCGGAAGTCCGCTCCGGCCACCGGAGGAGTGAAGAAGCCCCACAGGTTCAGGCCAGGGACCGTTGCCCTCCGTGAAATCCGAAAGTATCAGAAGAGCACGGAGCTCCTGATCCGAAAGCTCCCATTCCAGCGACTGGTTCGTGAAATCGCTCAGGATTTCAAGACCGATCTCCGATTTCAGAGCTCCGCCGTGGCTGCGCTTCAAGAGGCCGCGGAGGCTTACCTTGTGGGACTCTTTGAGGACACCAATCTCTGCGCTATTCATGCTAAGAGAGTCACCATCATGCCTAAGGACATTCAGCTCGCTAGGAGGATCAGGGGTGAGCGAGCTTAGAGTGAAGGAGTTTGTGTAGATAAAAGATTTTTGGTTGGAATGGGGTGCCAGATCTATGTTATGGTCTTGCTTTGTTTCTTAGGGTTTAGATGGTTATGTTTGAACGCAGTTGAGGCTGCATTTGAGGCCATGAATGTTTTGTAGTGTAGTCATTTGCACTAATGGAAATTAATGGCTTCTGTTTAATTTTGCTAATTTTAATTTTAAACAATTAAAAAAATGTTGATTATGGACATTGCAATTGAATATTTTTGTTGCTTTGGATTAACTTGTGATTTTTGATTTAGTAAAGCAAATGTTGAATAATCCAAAAAAATAGAATCAAATAATTAGTTTGTGGTTTTTATTCCTCTGGATTAGAACTAATGTGTTATTCTTATTATTATGCTTTGGTGAGGTAGCTGTGCAGGCTTTATTGTGATGTTTATGGCAGGTGGTGATGATTATTGCTTTGTTTATGCAAATTGTGTGTATTTGATTTCATGGGTTTGTAATAGTTGAGCTTGCTCTGTTTTCCATGGCCATCGTAGTGATGCTTTAGATTTTATTGAAGCTTATGATACCATGCTACTTGAATTACCATTGGGTGAACATTTCTTTCCCCAGGTTGCTGAGAAACTTAGTAAGTATGGTAAGTTACAACTTGCAATTGGACAAGAGAAACTGTGGTACTTTGGGTAGATAATTCATCTAATAGCTTAGACTAGACTACGTTTGTGTATGGTTTTGTAGGATTCTTATTTGTCTTTTGTTTCATTGAACAACAGTGAAAGATGCAATTGCAAGGCAGATCCATAGTTTGTTCATTGTTATCTTACTGCTAGGTTGGGTAATTATTAACCTTTGTTGTGGATGCAGCACTTTTTACTTTGTAGAGAGTGGAAAGCAATTATTATTATTATTATTATTTTTTTGAAAAATAAATGAATCAATTTTGTTTTTGCAATATATATGTCCTGTTGGAACTTGTAAGCTTTTAATTATCTTTTTGTAGACGACAAGCTAAATAATTTGTTACTTTGGGTTGGTCTATAGTCTGTCCCAAGCTTCATTGTCCTCTAATGTTTGTTTGTCTTGTAAATGAAGTTATTCCATGCGTAAAATGTTGATATATCTAATATTATCAATCTCCTATCAGCAATGTATATCAGTATATAAGAGAACTTTCTGGACTGCAATTTATCAGGACCTATTTGGAACTGGAAGGCATATACATTGTTGATAGATCTTGTTCATAGCCAGGGATTTAGTTGTTACAGTTAATTCTCAGACGGCAATTGAACTTCATAAAACTCATGTCACTTATACATGCTGTATAGATTAGCATGCCAGGTTTAATCCCACAATTATGGATATCCAGTTACTCTTCTTGGCCTAGTTTTACTAATGAGCATGGGATGGGCTTCTTATGTGACTATTGTAACCATAACCTGAATATAACTATGTTTTAAATGAAGTGATGGCTAGTAATTCTTGACTGATTAGCTTGGTGGTTAAGGACATTTATGCCAATTCTTTAGGATTGGGGTTCAACTGTTGAGCCAACATAGGGTGTGGTACTGGAACAGTGGCAGCAATTATTTCCAAGGCATTCCCTCGTGTGCAGTGCATGGTCTTTGACCTCCCACATATTGATATTGTTGCTAGCCTGCTCGAGAGTAAGAGAATGAACTGTGGTGGAGGTGATATGCTTGTGTCTATCCCTTTTGTTGATGCCATTCTGATTACGGGGCGCAATTTTGTTCCTTGTTTATAATCATTCTTTCTATTTAGATTGCCGTGGTTTCTTTCTTTGCACTGTTTATATTAGCTGGGTTGTAAGTGGGGTTTCTAGGTGGATGAGAGTCATGTCAGGATGACGGGTACATTGCCTTGGTCGACCACTCAGCTCCTATGAAGACAATCAGAATTTTCCTGTCTTTCAGTTATAAGTCACCTACCTACCTCTTTTTTTGAGGAAGAGAGGGGGGGGGGGGGGGGGGGGGGTGTTGTTTGTTTTCATCATGATGAGTTCTTCTGGTCAGTTGAGGTTAGCATTCAAACTGCCAATGCAGCCTACCTTTCTCCCTTGGTTCCTATTCTTTTTGGTTTAGTCGAAGTCTCTCTGTGGGTAACTGCAATTTGCTAATAATTCTTGATTAGAGCACATGTTTTATCAGCATTTAATGTTTAAGCACAATTTTTCTTGTTGAAGTTTTTACTTCTTTTCACGTCGTCTTGATTCTTGACTACTTTGAATTTCATCAAATTATAAATAATGAATTGTATTCATAGATTTTAGCCTATAGCTATTAGTGAAGGTACATATATTAGAGCACTCCATTATTGAAGTTTTGAGAATTATGATACTTTATTTCAATGAAAATTTTGTGATTCTACAATGAATGAAGAATAGTGGATAAATTGTTAGCTTTCAGCACCCAGAAAGTAACAGAGTAGAGGATAAATTGTTACCAAGGGCAGCAACATCATTAGAATTTTTTTTTTAAACAGTGCATGGACTTTGATTATTGATATTTGTATTATGAAGAAAGAAAAACAGGAAATTAGTGGAACATCATTTGTGTAGATACTATTTGGAGTTTCATGGGTTATGCTGAGGATAGTGGTTAGAATGCTCAACTCTTGGAGAGGAAGTTTTCATAGACATAGAAATTCTAATGTCTGAAATGTTAATGCGTGGTTGTGATGGGTGATCATGCAATAAATGGTGCACTCTTGCACACGTAATAGTACTTAGTATTATTTTGTTAGAGAGATGTAGTTTTTGGGTAAGTTTATAAGTCTTTGGATTAGATATATTTGTTTACTAATAGATATGTCTTTTATCAATAGGTGTTCAGCTGTATATAAACACTGAAAGTCTAATTGCACCTGTATACAATTAAATCAACAAGACTTAATGTCTGTTATCACCACTTTGATCAGTCTGATGAGACTCAATGTGGTTCTTTGGTATCTCTTGGGATATTTGGAATTAAAAAAATAGTATTACTTTTAATGTAATTGAATGGCCAACTCAGAGCATCAGACAAACATTGTTACAATATTTGAAGGATTGGATGGTTGTGTTTAGAAAATGTTCCTTTTATATTATCATATTCAATAAAATTAACATGTTTATCCAAACTTTATTTCGTTAATTGTCTGGCATCGCGTTGGTACATTTAGATAAGACAATTTACAAGTCAAAGCAATGAAAGCATAGCTTAGCAAAATTTTAGTAGATGTGAAATACGCTTAACCATCTCAAAACTTAAGAGGATTTCTCCTGTTTTAAGCTTCCCATGAGGTGCATTCGCATTTTTCTTTATTTTAAATCTTAATTTAAAAAATATTTGGACAAGCTAGTACAGTAACACCAGCAGCACAAAGGCATGGTGTCACACAGTAGGAAACAAAAAGAAAAATAAAAAGATAAGCAAAGAGCTAGCAACAAGGTGAAATTCTGAGATTTACAAGAAGAATGTCCCAAGAGCAGCACAGCTTTATTTAAACTTACCATTTCATAGTTCTAAATTCTAATTAGACTCTTCAGACTTGATCCTGCTGTATTGAGTCCCCATTTCTGAGCTGCCAGTGCTACATATACTAAACACCATACCACAACTCTCAAATTCTGTCCCCCTCAACTGGTCTTCACTCCACAACATGATGTTGTCATTCAGATGGAATTTAGAATCCAAATAAAACAGTTGTCCATACTCCATGGTGCTTAGGGCTCTTTATCAAGTCGATTCAGCCCAACCTGATCAATCTTCCATGGAACCAAACTATTGTGGTGCTGTTGAAAATCTGAGTTTCAATCTATAATTTTTTTGGGTAAGCCCAATCAATGTTGGCAGCAAGGATAAACAGGACAGGAGTGTGCGTAAAATGGCAATACAAAGAATCTTTTTTTTTTTTTTAAGAAACTTATTTAATTTATAACAAAAGCATTTTGTATTTAAATCTTTCAAGTTAAACTATTTTTTTACTTTGGTAAAACTTAGTAATAGTTACTTAGATGCAATATATTAAAATTTTCAATTACATTCATAGTTTCAAACACATCATTGTATTAAGTTTAATTTTCTTTTAAAAAGATAACGATACCTATACTTTATTAATCAATATAACTATATATTTGAATTTAATTGAAAAACCTAATACATTACACTTTAGGAACTATATCTAAATTTTAACCTTTAATTTTTACAACTAAATTCTAATCCCAAAAATTTGAAGTCAACCCATTGGATTATCATGAGGTGACCATGGTGCTTACAAAATTTAAATATGATCAAAGATCAATAGTCATGTCATCAATCAATTGTTTAAATTCAAGTTTTTGTGGTTTGAAATATTGCATAAAAGATTAGTTTATAGATCGAATGGTAACTTACATCCCATTGGCATGAAAATTAGCATGTATGTTAAGAACATATAGATCATGTAATTCAACGATTGGATTCTCAAAATATGAATTCAATAACAAATTATTTGGTGGTGTAACATTGTTTAGAGTCACACTAGGTGTAACTTGAACCCAACTTATATATATATATATATATATATATATATATATTAGGTTTTAGGAATGCTTATGAGATTTCGTGCCATAATAGAGTTAGTGTTTTTGTTTTTGGTTTTTTTTTTTTTTTTTGGCCTTTTGATTTGTTTTACTGTTTGTCACTTTGTCATTGTGGCTGGGTGTGTGGCTTTGTGCTAGTTAGATATATAGATAGATATTAGTATATTACATTATGACTATTAATACTATATTAATTAGAGAAACTTGGATTAAAAAAAAGGAAAATGTTAATGAGTTCTCTTAGGGCATTGGTTAATAATCAATTTTAAGAAAGTTTTGACATCATTTTTACGAGAAATGAAAAAAGCTATTAAAATATTAATTTTTTTTCTCTTTTCCCATAAAAACTTTCCTTAACTGAATTGTTAACCAATGCTTTAAGGGCACTCATTTGGAGATATTGGTAGATACTTAGATAGATATTAGTATATTACTATTCCTTTTGTATAATTTTTTCCCTTTTATTTATCTATTTATTTATTTACTTGTAAATGAGGGGTAGAACACACAAGTTTATTGTGTATTTTATAATAATGTTATGTACCTAGGAGAAGTCTAGTACACCTTGCCATGTAGTTTTTAAATATTTTTTAGGGAAAAAAAGTTTAAAAAATGGGCAGGCCACGGGTCAGGTTAGGTTGGCCCACAAAAAAAACAGGTGGGCCATCGATTGGCCCATATTTAATTCGGGCCAAAAAAATCATGTTCAGTCAGGTTCATCAAAATCGGTAGGTTAGGGTCGAGTCAGCGAATTTTGGCCTGTTTTCAACTATTGCATAAATCTTTCACATGGTTTCCATGCCTAGATTTTTCCAATACATTTGAAATCTAGGGTCCATCTTTCTACTGAAAAGATATGTATTAAACCTAAGGAAACAAAAAAGTTTTAGATTGCGATGAACTAACAAGTCTAGAGAGAAATTAAGAAATTTCCGGTGTAGCTTTTGCTTGCTTGTCGACGAAATGTGAGGTTTGGCCATGGTGGGATGCTCTTTAGTAGATTAGTATGGTTTCAAGGTTGTTGAAAATGGTGTGTGCCCTTTAATCAAGTGAAAAACAATAAATAAGGAGAGAGAAAAAAATGCTAGTTAATTAGGAATGAAATTGAAAATAATAACATTTAATGATATTTTTTTAATTGTTAGATTTCTTAAAAATTTATGGTGTAAAGAAGGCGTAACTTTACTAGAGTTATATTAGGTGTAACTTGAGATTTTTTTCCCTTTTTTTGAAACTCTATGCAATGTTACACAAACTAGTAATTTGTTATAGAATTCATATTTTGAAAATCTCATTGTTGAATTACACATTCTGTATGTTCTCAAAATTCATGCCAATTTTTATGTCAATTGGGTGTTATTTACCATTTGATCTATAAACTCATATTTTATATATTATTTTAAACTACAAAAACTTGAATTTAAACAATTGATTGACGACATAACTATTAATCTTTGATCACTTTGAAATTTTACAAGAATGGAGAATATACAAAGATAATGTAATCTAATGGTGGATTTGTCAAAATTCGTATCCAATTAAAAAATACTGAGTGGTGTAACATTTTTTAGAGTTATATCAAGTGTAACTTGAACTCAACCCTATATATATATATATATATATATATATATATAGTGAGTGAAATAAAAATTGAGCCTAACGTAGGTGTATGTGAATTGAAATTTGTAAAAATAACATTTTCAATCAAATTTGGCTAAAATTACAATGAGACTTATGTGAATGCTCTTAAAATCTATATCTAAATTTTAACCTTTTACTTTTTACAAATAAATCATAATCCCAAAAATTTGATTGTCGACAAACTAGTTAAAATCTCCCCAATAATTAGATCATTGTGAGGTGGCCAAGATTGAATCATACATATTGGGTTTGGTGGGGGAATAGAGAAGAGATAGACAAAATTTATTTTTAGTGAGAGAAAAAAAATACATTTAAATAGGATAGTGAAATAAATATTGAGCCATGTAGGTGTATTTGAATTGACGTTTGTTAAGATGAAGCATTTTAGATCAAATTTGTCTAAAATCACGTTGAGGCTAATGTGAATGCTCTTAGAATTGAGATCCTATTCAACGTCTAAGATGCAATAGCTTCAATTTTAGCTATAGATATAATCTAATGCTAAAAAATTTGACACATTATATGTCTATGTCATTGATCCTAATTTCAAAAAAACAGTCAGAAGCCACCAAGTCCCACACCACTACCGCTACTATCACCACTGGCGATGCATCCATGTTTTTCTCTTTCTCCTCTATAACTCTCTCTCATCTAAATTTCTCTTTTCTCCTTGCACGCATACTAACAATGATGCTTACTATTAACGTAAATGGTGATGCCCCGCGGCGATTGAGCACCCATCACAACGATGCTTGCAGCTCTCTCGAACACTTGTTTGAAAGAAGGCACAAGCTCGGTTGTTGTGAAAGAGGGTGAAAAAAGCGTAACCTATTGTGTATGACTGAATTGAGTCAATTTTAATCTATTATTATCAAAGGTGGTATAGTTGCTACCAATCATTAGGTTTCTTCTAAGGTGTGTTGACACCCTATTTTGCAACCCCGCATTTAACCTCACATGGAGGGTAAAATGATACTTTCACTTTTAAAATATGCATCTTGATTCTAGCCATTAGTATATTAGACTCATTTCACCAAAATGATCTTGATGTTGTAACGATCAAATCGACTGGTCATAAGCCCTAATCGGACCATTAGATTGAAAGTTATCATCAAATCAAGTTTTAATGGCTAAGATGTACTATCACAAATTGAGTCCGACTATATGTGATTATGAACAATTGATTTCAATTGGTTATGGGTGTAATCAATTTGAGAACAATGATGTGTCGTAATTTAATTGGTTATGACTACATTTTATGGTGATGTTGCATACACCTAATTAATTAGATAGTTAAACATTAATTATTCAATGAGTAATTTGTGTAATTATCTTTTAACTCTGAAATGGGAGTGATTGGGGCCATTTAATGTTAATTGGGAGCTAATTTGGGACCTATTAATGTTAATTGTGCTGAAACCATTTTCTAACAAATGACCTCTGCTCACTATTTCATCAATATCTCTCAGAATATTTTGAATCTGTGAATGAGGTTAATTTTTCTAGAAACTAGACATTCGGGGCTTCAATTTGAGCACAAGAACGAGACAATTCCGATCAGAATTGGGTCAGATATGATTTTTCGAAGTTAGCTCTACAAGCTGTTACAGCAGCTACGGGAAAACCGAATTTTAGCTTGCTCCCTACTCCCACCAATCTCTCCATTTAATGCACCAGATTTTCCCCAAAGCTAAAATGAGGTCTAGGTTCATAATCCTTGTCAACCCTCATTAAATGGCCTTCCATTCATATTCCCTCAACTACCACTATATAAACCCTCCCCCTCATTCATTCCAAGACACCAAAAAAATCCCATCTCTTCTCTCCTCTTGAGTTCTAGTGAAGTTGAGTAATCTTGTCATATCTTGGTCTTCCTGAGACTCAAGGTATTGAGTGAGACTCACTCTCCCTCTCCTAGTTCTTCTTTTCTCCACCCTTAGGACCTCTACCAAGAGTCTCCTTCTCCACCGTATGGATCTTGCATGAAGGTATATTCCCTTTCTCTAACTTGTTTATTGTGTTGCCATGATGAGAATTTAGGATTAAAGCATGATAGTGATTATTTAAATTCCCTCGAATATGTTTGAATGTTCTTAATTGTTCTTATATGTTCTTCATATGTTCTTAGTTGTTCATCACATGTTCATGCATATCACTAGTTTTGATCTTAAATTTACATCAAAAATATGAAAAACATGTTTGTTTAATAATTCTTTCAAATATTTGAATCTAAGATGTCACCATACACACACATTCACTAGAATTTTATTTTTCAATCCAAATGCAATGTTCAATAAATTGAATTAGGGTTTGTCACATGCACACACATTAAATTCAACATGTAAATTGATTGACATATTGGATGATATGATATGATTGTTGGCCACCATAGTCTAGAAGACCGGTTTCACTGGGCAAGGTGGGTGCCTAACACCTTCCCACCTTGTAACATAGCCTCCGAACTTAGATCAAGGGTTAGTAGATCAAATGCTTATCCTTGTAATTTTCAATTTCTAGATTGTAACTAGGAAACAAAGCCATGTACTTTATCTTAGATTGTATCTAGGACCAAAGCCATGTAATTTCCTATGTTCATTGTAAATTCAATTTCAAATTAATAAAATGAGGAATTTTTTTAACTATGGTTTTCTTATTTTTTCAATAATTAAATAAGTGGCGACTCCATTGTAAAACCCTTAATCTAAAGGGGAAAATATAACTAGTCGAACCTCCATTTTGAGAGGCAATAACACGACTCCACCCATTCACGTGGGTTTGGCCCAACATCCATCAAAACGGGCCGGGGGCGCGGTCTCTCACAAGGTGTGATTGGTCACTTGACTCTATTCGATTTTATTACCAATCTTAGGCTAAGAAAATTGGTCGTTTTTCCTAATCTAATACGTATGGTAAAAAATCTTGATTCTTGAATTTGGAAGTTTGGTTACGTGTGGGGAAGGTGCTATGCACACCACAACGCCTATCCAGAGACAATCTTTTTGTTTTGATAAAATCTTAATTTTCGATCATTGGCAGTTAAAAACAAGCTATTGGCACAAATCAACCTACAATATAAAAATCAAATTCTAACTTGCAAAACAAGTAATTATTTACCCAAATCAAATCAAACCACTGGGATAAACAAAAAGAACTTGTGATGAAGAATTGGAATACCAAAATATCCATAAAATTCAATACAAATTTATCAAAAAGATGTGACAATTAAATCAACAATAACAAAAAAAACGATTAATGGAAAAAATAAGTGGTTGAAAAAAAAAAAAAAAAAAATTGACCTAAAGAGAAACAACATTGGAGAGAGAGAGAGAGAGAGAGAGTACTGACAACTAATTGTTTACATGAACATGTTGCAACATTTAAAGCCAAGACATGTTTTAATGGAAAATGTAGTTGACCTTGTTAAATTTTCAAATGGCTTTCTTGGAAGTTATGCATTGGTTCCTCTCATTGGAATAAACTATCAAGTCCGGATGGGGCTGATGGCTATAGGTCTAAATGGGCTTCCACAATTCTGCATGCGTGTTTTCTTATGAGGGCACAACCTACTGATGTCAGTAAATAATTAATTTTTTTTATTTTTATTTTATTTGGTATAACTATCTCAAAGCATTTTTGTGCTACTCGGTTGCTTTCCTTCGGCAGAAATTCCCTTAGTTCCCACTCCTCGCCCATGAAGTTGTTGCAAGTGGGGGTATTCCATTAGAGTTCGAGGCATAAAAGGGTTGCCTTGCTCTATAGTAGAAATTCTATTTTCTTTGACGATGGTTTTCTTATAAGTTTATTTATGTACTGATGCAGAAAAATAAAGCTGCTTATGATGAAGGCCACAATCTTAAATTGGAGGAAAAGCTTATTCTTAAAGATGCAATTTCTGACGTTCTTGCTGTACGTTTTTATTTTATTTTTATTTTTATTATTACTTGCTTCTTTTTACATATGTTTGTAATATATTGTTATATAATTTAACTTTTCATGTTTTATAAAAATCACCCTACATTATAAAAAAAAAAAAATTGCAAAACAGCTAATTTTTAAATTTATATCTTCTTAAATTTTACATTTGTACTTTGTTCAACCTTTCATCTACTTCCACTACTCCTCTTCCATCTTAATTTTTTCATAAATTTTTTATTATTTCATTTCCACCCCTCTCCTCTTTTCCTTCCAAAATGTCCACGACAAAAGAGGTCAATACTCTCTCTCTCTCTCTCTCTCTCTCTCTCTCTCTCTCTCTCTCTCTCTCAAATTTTGTTTCTCTTTTGGTTGATTTTTTACAGTTTCAACCACTTGTTTTTTCCACTAATAGTTCTTTTTTGTTATTGTTAATTTAATTATCACATCGCATTTGTTTCTCTTTTTGATAAATTTGTATAGAATATTATTTATATTTTGGTATTTTTTGTATTCCAATTCTTCATCACAAGTTCTTTTTCTATGTCCCAGTGGTTTGATTTTATTTGGGTTAATAATTAGTTGTTTTGCAAGTTAGAATTTGATTTTTATAATGTATGGTGATTTTTATAAAACATGAAAAGAGAAATTATATAAAAATTAATTGCAAACATATGTAAAAATAAGCTTGTAATGATAAAACATATTGTAGGAAGGTCCGAAATTGTATCTTTAAGCAAAAGCTTATTTTCTAATTTAAGATTGTGGCCTTCATCATGAGCAACTGTATTTTGCTACAACATTACATAAATAAACTTATATGAAAACAATTGGCATAGAAAATAGAATTTATACTTTAGAGCAAGGTAACCCTCTTATACTTTGAACACGAACAGAATGACCCCACTTACAAGAACATCATGGGTGGGGAGTGGGAACTGAGGCAAATTTTGCTGAAGGAAAACAATCGATTAGCACAAATATGCTTTAGTATAGTTATACCAAATAAAAAATATATAATTATTTACAGACCTCGATAGACCATGCCCCCTATAAGAAAAAAAGCATGTGGAATTGTGGAAGCCCATCATACCCATCCAAACTTGATAGTTCATGCCAATGAGACAACCCAATGCATAACGTCCAAGAAAGCTATTTGTAAATTTAAAAAGGTCAACCACGTTGTCCATTAAAACATATCTTGGCTTCAAATGTTGCACCAAGTTCACATAAACAATTAGTTGTTTATTTTTGTTATCGTCCAATGGATTTTCTTTATTCCAAAACTGATTAAAACCACTTATGCTTTCACAAGGAGATCCACCACATATCACATCAACATCACCATTGTGTGACTCTTTGAGGACACTAATCTCTTTGCCATTCACACCAATTTAAATGCTTATAACTAAACAATTAAATCAATGAAGAATCAATAACCAAAACAATCAACCAAAAAAAAACCAAAATTTATACATATCTATGCTATATAAATATTGGAAATTTTGTAACAAATTTTACAAAACTATTTTTGCACCACATATTTAGCATCCTTTGTTATTTTTTGTTTTTTGCAATTTTTATCTTTGTTCAACTTTTCATCTTTTTCTACTATTGTCTTCTTAATTCAATCTTTCATCTCCTCAAATCATTGTTTTTAAAATTTTCATTTGATCCCCTCTGTAGATTTTGAAATTTATATCTTCTTAAATTTTACATTGTCACTTTGTTCAACCTTTCATCTACTTCCAGTATTCCTCTTCCATCTTAATTTTTACATAAATTTCTTATTATTTCATTTCCACCCCCCTACTCTATTCCTTCCAAGTTTTACATGACAAAAGAGGCCAATAATCTCTCTCTCTCTCTCTCTCTCTCTCTCTCTCTCTCTCTCTCCCCAATTTTGTTTCTCTTTTGGTCGATATTTTATTGTTTCCACACCTTATTTTTTCCACTAATAGTTCTTTTTGTTATTGTTGATTTAATTGTCACATCACATTTGTTTCTCTTTTTGCTAAATTTGTATAGAATTTTATGCGTATTTAGGTATTTTGGTATTCCCAATTCCTCATCATAAGTTCTTTTTCTTTATCCCAGTGGTTTGATTTGATTTGGATTAATAATTAGTTATTTTGCAAGTTAGAATTTGATTTTTATAATTGTGAGCGCAACTCAAGACGAGGAATATGCCTCGGCTAAGTGGACCAAGGCGGAGAAAAGATGTTGGAGTTGCCACCTAGTTTAGGTCTAGGAGCCATATAGATAGAGCTCTTTCGTGGAAGGACTAATCTTGCTACCAGAGTATGGGTTTTGGGTTTAGATAGGAATTGGAAAGGTGTTAGACACCCAAGACCGCTTGACCCATGGGTCGGCTTCCACTCATTATGCCTTACGTCTTAATCTCGTTAAAGGCAAGTTTAATATTGTATTTTATTGGAAAAATACTTGTATCGCATACAAAAACATACGCAACGAAAAATTGATAGATCTACTTCATTCGTAATTGATAACATGTACTATGTAAATTTCAAAATACAAGAACAAGAAAGTGTACCTTGGAGCGGTGAAATTCAAAATCAAAGTTTAGAAATACTTGCAAACTCTTTTAATCTTCACTCCAATTCTACTCTCAATCAATTTATATGTGTGTGTTCAAGGGAGAATAAGAGAGTGTCCTACACTCACATTCAAACCATTTCATTCTCTTATAAAATTCTGTATGTTTCACTCCTTATAACAGATTGTCTAATTGGGCTAGCCTTTTGGGCAATTTCAATTGGGATTTAGTATGTGGCTTTGAGTGGGACCAAAAGGGAACAAATAAGACACTAGCTCCTATAGGTCTTGGGCTTTTCTGTCAACTCTTGATAAGTCCAAAATTACCATTAATTATATTTCATATCACTATATAAATATAATTGCACTCTAGGCTTTATTAATAAATTATATCTCAAGACTTTATTGTGCATACAACCCATTCATAAAATATTCATAGTAATACAAAGTCATAAATGTAGACTACCACTTTGAAGATTACATCTTAATTCTTGAGTACCCAGTTTAATCATTTAAGTTATTCATCATATATTTATGAAATCCAATTTTATAAATATATACTTTAGTAACTCCTTACTAAAGTCGTTAGGCCTAACATTCTGAATAACTAAACCCATTAAACTTATCTCAATGGAATATTTTATATCTCTATTAAAAGATTATGAATTCTATTTTAAAAATAAATGTTCCATCAACACTAAATGTGGCTGCCCAACATACTAAGGTTTTGATCGTAACTTTAGATCTCACTCCTGATATATCAAAGTAACCTACACTTCATGATCAGGTCCATTATTCTCTCAAGATTAAGAGTTCATGTAAATAAAAGTCGTGAGATTTATTATTCATTTGACAGTCGTTATGAGAATAATAAATCTCATAGCGGTCCAATTCAATGTGTCTTAACTCTTAAAACATATCAACTAGAAGTCTCCACTTTCATGATTAAGACAAATCATCTTAGGCAATATGTTATAGTCTTCACAGATGAAATGCCCAATTTATTCACCGACTACGAACTAAAATTATGAGTTTACGAAAAACTTGTGACTTATATCTTCTGTGACTAAATCACATAAATCATACACTATGCATCTCATGGACTATATAATAATGTCCAAATATTCATGTTACCATTATTTTAAATAATAAAAAAATAACTTTATTAATCACAACAGTAAGTCATACATAATGTCATACATAGCATCAAGACACATTGGAATCAAACTCTCTATCCTTAGTGGAGTCACCATTGTGGGCATAACGGGAGGGGAGTATGCCTCGGTCGAGTGGACCGGAGTGGAGAAAAGAAATGGAGTCGCCACCTAGATTAGGTCTAGGAACTATATATATAGCACCCTTCGTGGAAGGATCGATCTACTACCAATGCACTTGTCCAGAGTTTAGGTATGGGGATGGGAAGGTGTTAGGCACCCAACCCCAACCGACTCGTTGGTCGGCTTCCATTCATTGTATTTTATGTCTTAATCTCATTAAAGGCACATTCAATATTGTCATTCTTGACTCATGTACAAACTAGCATACATCTAGTAATCAACATGGCATTTTCATCCCCAGACCCTAATATACATCTAACATGCATATCACATCTCAAACCTAGCATACATCTATCATGGATCTCATTTCAAACCATAACCAAGGCAGCAAACAAAAAAGCATATATCATCAAGATAAGAACATAGGCATGGTATTAAACAAGCATGTAATAGGTATCTAAACATCCAACCAAGCATGTTCATACTTATTATCAAGGTAAACCCAAATGCATGTCCATGTGAATACAAGACTTACCTCACTCACCTTTCTGCATCACAACACCTATGCACTAATGCATGATCAAGTTATATGCATGTTCATGGCACATCAAAGAAAAACATTGAAAAAAAACCCTAATCTAGCATGTTAAGAACAAACATCAAACAAAACATGGAGGTAGAGACTCAAGAGCATGAAACGAGAAAAGGCATAAGCATATGGTATAAAAAAAAATAAAGAAATTGAGGCAAAAAGTTTCGGATTAGGGTTTTTGGGCATGAGTATGAGTGTACATACATAGAGCCTGTGTATGCAACCTAGTTGTATGCATGCACATACTTTGAGTATTGCAGAAAGCATGTGTACACATACATGCCCTAACCCTAATCCAGAAAAGAAGAACAAAATAGCACAGAAACTAAACCTAGCAACCTAGCATGCTTAAAACAAAGAAATGAAGAAAACCTAAACTAAGCAATCATGTTATAACATAAAAAAAGAAAAAAGAAAAACAAGAATCTAAGTGAAGAAAAGAAAGGAAAGGGACTAGAACATTATGCCTTAAAAACTTAAAGCTCCTTAGCTTGATTTTGACCGTTCCCTTAGTCAATCTATTCACAATTAAACAAGGAAGTGATTAGTAATCTTAAAACTCCAATATTGACTTAAAAATGTTTTGTGAAAAACTCCCTCTTTGATTCACTATTTCTAGTGAATCTTATATTTTCCCTTAGGATTTTCTGTATGTTTTTGAAAAGCTACTATGTATAGCTTTTTATAGTTCAAAAATGGGGGTTTGGAATTGCTCCCAATCATGTGGGATTTGTTCCAAAACCCAAAATTTGATGTAGAAAACTTGCTTTTCATAGTTTTTGGAATTTTGACATGCTACGCATGCGTGAAGCATTCGTACGTAGAGCTTGAGCATGCGTGCACATACATGTGTATGTATACGCATGACCTAGGGTTTCTATGGAATTTATTTTTCAAAAATAGCTTACTTTCTTCATAGAAAGAGTTATACTTTCCAAAAATACTTTCCTTAAGTCAATTGCAATTTGATTGGACCCTATTCCTACTTTAGGCTTTAAAATTTCAACATCATTGGGGAACGGGAGCTCGAGTTGTAAGGGGTACAAAATGACGTGTCTACAGTGCTAATCGGTTGTTTTGCTTTGGTAGAATTTGCCTTAGTTCCCACTCCCCATCCATGATGTTGTAAGTGGGGTTGTTCCATTAGAGTTCGAGGTATAAAAGGGTTACCTTGCTCTATAGTAGAAATTCTATTTTCTTTGCCGATTGTTTTCTTATAAGTTTATTTAAGTACTGATGCAGAAAAAAACAGTTGCTCATGTTGATGGCCACATTCTTAAATTAGAAGATAAGCTTTTGCTTAAAGATGCAATTTTGGACCTTCCTGCTGTATGTTTTATCATTACTTTCTTCTTTTTACATATATTTTCAATCTATTGTTACATAATTTCTCTTTTCATGTTTTATAAAAATCACCATACATTATAAAAATCAAATTCTAATTTGCAAAACAACTAATTATTAACCCAAATCAAACCAAACCACTGGGATATAGAAAAAGAACTTGTGATGAAGAATTGGAATACCTAAATATCTAAATATGCACAAAATTTTATACAAATTAAACAAAAAGAGACATAAATGTGACATGAAAATTATATCAACAATAACAAAAAGAACTATTTGTGGAAAAAATAAGTGGTTGAAACAATAAAAAAATTGACCAAAAGAGAAACAAAATTGGAGAGAGAGAAGAGAGAGAGAGTCGTGGACAACTTTGAAGGAATAGAGGAGATGGTTGGAAATGAAATAATAAGAAATTTATGTAAAAAGTAAAATGGCAGAGGAATGGTGGAAGTAAATGAAAGGCTGAACAAATTGACATTGTAAAATTTAAGATGATATAAATTTAAAAATCTATAGAGGGAACCAAATGAAAATTTTAAAAACAATGATTTGAGGGGATGAAAGATTGAATTAAGAAGACAATAGTTAAAGGATGGATGCAACCACACAAGCATAAGCCCACGGGGGGCACAAAGCATGGCAAAGCCTAGATCTAGAGAGGCTAATATGGAGATAAAGCATAGAAGCAAGCAAGCAACATTGACATGCAAAAGGAAATGATCCAAACCCTTTAATATAGGCCTAGATGCATGGATGTAGGCCTAGACCATAGGATCTAGATCTACACCCCATTGGAAGGGCCAAAAAGCAAGAAAGTGAGATTTCAAGAGACAAAGGGCTAAAGTAGCACATGGCATAACAGCCAATAAAGATCTGAGTACCCAAGTATGGCATGAAGCACATAAACACATAAATATAAACATAGATCTAAGCACTAACATGTAGATCTAAGTATAAACATGGAAAATAACACATAGGCATGTAGTTCTAATCATAAACATAGCTAAAAAGCTATAAAACATGCTAGGAAAAGCAATGGGTGTGGATTGTGGCTAAAAAGCTACATCCACACTCCTAAACCTCAAATCCAAGATATAGAACCAATGAGAGAAAGATTTGGAGTAAGTACACTACCTTTTGATTGTTGAGAGAGAGGAGGAATCAAAAGTTTTTTGATGTGTTTTTGAGAGAGAGAGAGAGAGAGAGAGAGAGAGAGAGAGAGAGAGAGAGAACTGCCCAGAAATTGCTCCAAGACTGCCCAAAAATGTTCCCACATCAATATTTGGTTTGGAAAAGGACATTTTGGCCACTTTATAAGCCAAAAAGTGCCTGGTGGTCCTTGTAGGGTCGCTGAATTTGGAGGCCTTTTTGAAGATCTTCCCAAACTTGGATTAAGCTGATCTTGTTGTCCTTGGAAAGAACTGAATGTTTATTTTCTGGAAAACTAAAGAACTCAAAAATCAAACGTTGTTCAAAATTTATAACCTTAGGAAACAAGCTAACGCACAGTTTTCAAGATATATCAACTGTTTTAACTCTGATTTTGACCCATGAGCAGTCGTTGGAAATGGAACTCGATGATCTTCACAACGACGATGGTCCCAACCCATTCTAATGGATAGATAAAAAATTAGGGTTTCTGGTGCCCCTAAGGGCCAACTCCGGGTTAAACATGGTTAATGTTGGTCAAAATCCATATAGTTCTATTAGAGCACTAGCATTAGGTGTGCTAAATGTTGAATTTTTAGCATTTAGCACACCAAACACAAAAAATCAACCTTCATTAGATGTTTAAAATCTCAAAACTTTTAGCATGAGGTTACACAATGCAATTCCAAATATGAGATGGGACGGACAACAAATGCTCAAAAATTATTCTTATTTTTTTAGGCTACAGTCCTTTTCTTTTTTTGGGGTTCAAAAAAGCCCTTACACCCCTATATTTAAGTTCAGACAAAGTAAAAGACAATCTGGTAAAAATACAACTCTAACTCTCACTAAAATATTGCCTAAAATATAGGACCACTCTCCTGTTAATTTTCGAATTGCTTAAAACCTTTTAATATTTTTTTTTTGTACTTTTCTATCTCCTCTCTCACCTATGACCCGTCTGATTCACTCTCTCTTTGACTCTTCCTCTCTCATTCATCCTCAAATGTTCATTTGTGATTGGCTGAAATTTTCAATTTACTTGCAATTTTAGCTAATTTTTGCAACTATTTATGGGTCCCGTTGCACTTTTTGATACTTTTCACGAGTCCCATTGTACTATTCAACTTATTTTCAATTTTTTTTTCAACACTTTCAGCAAAAGGTTTTTAGCTTCAACTAAATAAGTTGTTCCCAGATGAACCCTTA